>CM060697.1:126210736-127605736 GCA_030686995.1 Artemisia argyi
GCACAAAGTGGAAAAAAAAATCGTTTATTTCTAGTTCAACAACAATTAAAACATACTCAATCCTGCCGGCGAGGCGGAGTATGGGGAGGTATAATATAGATGTACGAATCCTTCTCCTACGGCCCTACCCATGATAAACCCGAAAATAGGTAACCTCCGACGACACATTTTATCACTTAGAGTAATTAGTAATAAATAACTAATTATTCAAAACACACATTGAAGGTGAAATTGAGAAGTTACAGTACAACTAACTAAATAATAATAAATAAATAAAACTTACAATTTGAGCCGTAACAAAATGGTAAAACTTCGAGTAACTAAACCAATGATTACGCGATATGTACAAAAAGTCCGTACACTTTCATAATCCGATCAGCTTCACGTAACTAAATAAGTATCAAATTATACAAAATAAGTTTTATAAGAAATTATGAACTCATATAATTAAGCTTTACAATCAATAAGAGATAAGATCAACGTCTGAGTTTGAACATTTGAACGGAAAGCAGCCGGCCGGTTCAACAATGTTTGGATTGTTTATAGTCAAAGTCATGGTTCATTTCTAGTTCGTGTTACGTAAATTGTTGAAACTATACTAGAATATCTAAGGATATTAGAAAATCAAGTGCATTAGTAAATTATGTAATCAATCATCCATTTTCTTGGACCATTGTAATTTATGATAGTTAGGTCAAGAAAGGCATACCCTTTTGTACATGATAAAGGAGTTTGTTTAGTGGCGTTTGGAGCAGGTAGTTTGCTTAAACGCAACAGTAGGAGCAACACGACAACTCCTTCTCTGATGTTCTAACACGAGTTCTCCGGCAAACCACTCAAGTTTCTCATAATTGGTCTGCTCGCCGATCCTTTTACCCCCAAACAGCACTGATTCAACATTCTTCTGTCTCAACATCTCATCGGCTTTTCCAATAAGTGCTTTCACATTGCTAGGACTAGGATCCGAATCAAAGTTGGCACCAGAACGACCCATATTCGAACAGTTGGCCTAAACAACAACATATTTAACCAGAATTAAGTTAGTGAGTCATCTCGTTAAAATAGTCCAAATTAATCATTTAGTAATGATTTGGTGGGAATTTCCTAGTTGCCTACTTCTCACCAACCTCAATTACTTTTTTTTTTTTTGAACGGTTACTTTCTTTCAAGGGAAATCCATGTCCAATTTGAAACCCGATGGGGGGAAAACCTTCAACTTAAGCCGCCCGAAGGCACGACACTTAATTGAAGTAAACCCTGCCTTCTTCAGATTCCAACCCTTGTGGGTTGAAACCTTCATTGAAGGACTTTGAAATCGTACCGACAGGGCAGTGGTCCATAAGGGAGGACTTCTCGGTTTGGTCACCCAAACCGGTACTACTCTCCACTAGGCACGCTTAACTGAATAAGACATGCCCAGTGGACCACAAGCCCATTGGTTACCAACCTCAATTACTATCCTTGACTTCTCAAGATACCTATTTCTATCACACGAATGGTAAATATTTAATGCATTGAAATTTTTTAAAATGTAACAGATTTTAAATTTTTAGGTATAATATGTGATCATCATTTCCAATATCCATATGGCATATTATCTTCCCAAAGTATAGCAAAACGTTTTTCAACAAAAAATGCATCATCTTTTCTATGTTTCATTGACATTAAGTTATGCACACCCACCAAAGGGAAATAATAAACTAAACCAACAACGTGATACTATAAAATATTAACTATCAAGATATATATGTCAAAGAAAACACTGTCAAATTTTATTTTGATTGATGATCTTGAACTACAACCTTTCAAACTCATGTATTACAGGCATATATTGTTTTATACGGGTGATCTAGTTAGCATACTTTTAAGCATAGCTGTTATAAAATCTCGATCTAGATCTTAAGATTTTCTGATCTTACGATCCTGTTAAGAAAAAACGAGTCGATCATTCGTAGGATCTTAAAAAGCATAGGATCTTAAGTATGATCTCGATGTTACCATAGGATCGTAAGATCTCAATCCTACTTCAATTCCTTTAATTTAACTAACAAATAAACTATAAATGAATGAATTTTGTTAAATTAAAAATTATAGCAAGCGTTGATTACTGTAAATGTTTAATAAGAGCAAGATATATAGATTTTTTGATTAAAAGATTCAGTGTCCCTAATTACCGATTAGATATTTTTATATTTTAGAGCATTACGCGTCACATTCTCATATTACTATAACTTTCGGAACTCTTTTTTCTTCTCTAATTTGTTATGCAATCATCTTTGAATACGAATTACTAGAAAAATAAGATTTTGACATTTACGTAGGATCTTCCGATCTCGATCCGATCTTACGATTCCGATCTTGAAAAGAAAAAAATGATCCACAGTAGAATCTTGATCTTAACGGCCTTGCTTTTAGGAATGGCTCAACTGTCTAATTACAACCTTTGTGTACGTATTAGCTTAACAACCATTTTCTTGTTACTTTTTGTCTTTTCAGTCCCATTCAATCATATAATATGATGTGAGGTTGTCCACTCAATGTAATTGTCGATCAGTTTATAAGGAATTTACGAAGCTCATCAACTTTTTAATCAACTTCGCAAACTATTGAAACTGCTGTAACGAAATATACCTGAATGCGGACGTAATTGCTAGAACATCTCTCGCCAAACGCCAGAGCCACGGCATGATCCACCATATCACTTGAACTCTCTCTGGAAATCCGACTCATGGGTTTCACCCAATCTTTACCCTTCCACTTTTTAACTTGGTCAAAATCATACTTCCCTTCTAGAACCTGCCCTGTCCCTAGCGAAAGTACCAAAATGTCCTCTACGCCACGCACGAACGGGAACTCCTGTTTATTATGCAAAACATGCGTAATAGCAGCCGCGGTAGGGTTACTCATCGCCAACCCACCGTCAACCGCCAAACAACACGTCTTCCCGTCAACCGACTTCATCTGAACCGGGTCAAAAACCCCCGGTTTAGCTGACGTGGCACGACACACCTCCCAAAGCCTAAAATCAAAACTCTCACTTTCTAACGCATCCGCTCTCGAAAACACAAACGAACCCGACGTGGACAAATCATAACACGGAATTAAAACCGGCTTTAAAGTATCTTTTAAACTCAAACTCCGCCCATTAACCATAAACACTTCTTTCATCACATCTTCAAACTTTTTAGTCAACTTTTCACTCCCACCACCATAAAAACACCTTTTCCAAAACCCGCCCCCACCGCCACCCTTCCCAGAATACATTCTCTCTCCTCTCTCCACTAAAAACCTCCACGTGTCATCCGCTTCAAAAAGCGGATAACTCCCATCCCCAGACCCAAACAACACCCCACTAAAAAACCCTCCCACACCCGTACCCGCACCTATATCAATATAATCCGCAATCCTCGCATTCGGATCACCAGATTTCACCTTCAACACCTTCTCCAAATAACTCAACGCTTTTCCCGCCAAAACACCTCTCATTCCACCACCACCATCAATAGACAACACACATACCTTCCCTCGTTGGTTATTCATCGACTCGTCCGAACTCGTGACAGAATTTCCCGCCACTACATTTTTCGGCCTCCAGTCTTCGTAACCGAATAAAAAGTTACTTTCGAGAATTGAGAAAATCTCGTAACTGAGCTTATCAGTATCAATACTCGGCTCGTTCAACATATTCGGCTCCATTTAAAAAAAGTTAAGGCCTATCTATATATATAAGTAATGAAATGATGTTGTGATATCAATTTTTTTTAGAAGGAATATAGCTTTCAGTTTTAATATACTTGACTATTAGAAGAAAGAGTATAAGGTGGGTTTCCCGCCAAATTTGAGACATTATGGTTTAATTCTCGGGGGTTAAGGGAAGATATATAAGAGAGTACGTGTGATTGTGAAGTGTTTTCATATTTTATTATTATTTTTATTTGTATGGGAAAATGGAGAGGTATATTTACCAACAACCGGGAAATGTGTTTTATAATTGTATTTATGATGTGAGTGGAAAATGTGTACAGAAGATTCTTTTTTAGTTCGTCATAGTTATGACGAGTGACGAGCATTTTATGGTGTGGATTTTAGGTTTAGTCCTTTAGGTTTTTAGGTTTTGATATTTTAGTCCTTTTATTTGAGGTAAGTTTAATTTGGTGAGACTTGGGTTCTTGTTGCACCTTTCTTATTAAGCTAAAAGTGTATATGTATTACTTCATACAAGAAAAACTATAAGGCTGATGGTAATGGGCGTGAGCCATGAGGGAGGCAAGGTGAGCCCTCCCCTCATGCCTGAAAACCATAACACACCCTCTTTTTCATTTTTGGTTTGTGCAATGAAGCATGACCGGGTCACCTTTGGTGATTTAATATATTTTATTTGTTTGTAAGTGTGATTGTGGGGTATTTAATTGGGTATATTTGTAGAAAGTGGGTATTTTAATAAAATGTGATGAGATAAGGTGATCACTACGGCTGAAAAGTGAAAAAGGAGTGATGAGAAGTGAGAGAAGAGAGAAAGATTAATTGACGCTAATGTGTAAAGTGAAGTGGTGTCACTATAACCTTTATTCTAAGAAGAGAGAAAATTGTTAGGTAACATGTGTTGCGGGTGTAAACTAGTTGAGCTAAATCTCAAACTGGACTTGTTTCGAGCCTTATTTGTGATTGTTTGAACTCGGCTCTATCTTAATTATGAAGCTTGGACTCGAGATAGGTGATTAAATAAGTTTTAAGTTAAGCACTTAAGTTGAAATCGAAGCTCAACTTATTCTTCCATTGGACCAAGCTCGGTAGTTTATGAACAAATCGACTCATTTACACCCAAGATGTTTAAATATTTATTATACTTTTATAGGTTTTTATAGGTATGGAAAACCAATATTTCTTACACATGGATAATGAAATTGATAGAAAGCATTGCAATTAAAGATAGAGCCATATGTATTTAAGAAAAACTAAACAAGATTACAAATATGATTTTTCTGCACTGGTTTTTTAATTAAAGCTCAGGTTGGTTACAAAAAATAACGTTATTTCGCAAAAACTCATGAGTGTCTCGTGACCATTGGATAACCACCATGGTTTCGTCCATTGCTACTTCTGAATCTACAATAGTTCCTCCCTCGAATGTAACTCGAGCTTTGCTACAACTTTCTACTAAATCATCCTACAAATCCTCCTACACACACAACAATATTAAATAGTTTTTTTTTTTCACGTATTATCTCTCTACATCCAAAATGTCAGTTCTGTCACTTGACAAGATCATGTGATCGGTAGGCAGTTTTGTATGAATATTTAGTAGGATGTTTTAGCATTTTTGATGTAACTCAACTCAATAACAACGCAGCATGCAATGCAATTGTTATAACTTTTTGCTATGTGAGCTAGTTCTTATTCATCTTTGTCACATTAACATTTCAAATAAGCTCGTATACTTGGTAATAACTTAGATGTATAGTCTTTTAGTATATAATGTATCTAGGGGTGTAAACGAGCCGAGTACTGCCAAGCTCGAAATCGACTCGATTAGTAAAACTTGAGCTCGAAACTCGACTCGAACTCGATTATTGCCACATTTAAATCTCGTACTCGATAAAAAATAAGCTCGACTCGACTCGATTTTATGACAATTATATATATATATATATATATATATATATATATATATATATATATATATATATATATATATATATATATATATAAGGGTAAAAGTGTAATATTATTGAAGCTCGATAAAGGCTTGCGAACCTCATGAGCTGAGTATATTCGAGCTCGAGTCGAAAGTGTACTTTATTAGCTCGAGCTCGAGCTCGACTCGTTTATATCGAATCGATCTCGAATAGCTCGCGAGCTGTTTCGACTCGTTTACACCCCTAAATATATCCAACGAATAAAAAAGTAATACATCAAGGGTAGTAGTAGTAGTAGTTAACATAACTTTGTAGCAACCAATGGGCATGTCTTATTCAGTTAAGCGTGCCTAGTGGAGAGTAGTACCGGTTTGGGTGATCAAACCGGAAAGTCCTCCCTTGTGGACCACTGCCCTGTCGGTACGATTTCAAAGTCCTTCAATGAAGGTTTCAACCCACAAGGGTTCGAATCTGGAGAAGGCAGGGTTTACTTCAATTTAAGTGTCGTGCCTTCGGGCGGCTTAAGTTGAAGGTTTTCCCCCATCAGATTTCAAATTGGACTTGGATTTCCCCAATGAAAGTCAATTTTCAAAAAAAAATAAAATAAAATAACTTTGTAGCAACCTTTCAACCATATCTTGTCACACGGTCACCAACCCAAAACGTTGTACGGACGAATCCAACGGCCAAAACTCAGCCTAACCTTGTTTATTCAAAGACGATGATACGTTTTTGTCTAGTAATCAACGTTCATAAAATGTGTATGTCAGATTAAAATTGTCACCGGTAGCCACTTGAAACGGTGTGTGGACAATACGACGTTGTTAACTTGGGTCAGCGGGCCCACCGAATTGCTTTTTTCAAGTGGATGACGTACCGTAGAAAGGCACGGACAGTAGGACACCTTATAGTTGTCGTTGTGTGGGGTCTAAGATAGTGCGTCACTCGGTTTACTCTTTTGGTTAAGTTTTAATATTTGGAGCATGGTAAAAAAGGTAAATTTCATATTTGTATTTTTTTATATAGGTTTTTATAACTTGTAGCTTATGGGCTTTTTGTTAAACACACTAAAAGTATATAAAAACTTACATAAAAATACATTTATCTGTACTTTTATGTAAATCCTTATATATCTTTTCATAGACCCCTATGTACTTATGGTGTGCTTAAGTTAAAAAAACCCTTTTTTTATATTAAAATGTGTGTCAAATACTCAAATGTTTGGGTGTATATAAGGATACCTCCAATTACAACTCTCGGCGACCCTTATTTTTTATACCACATAAGCTTAACTTTAGGCATATTAAGTCAACTTACACTACAAAAAACATACCCATCAAAAATAGCTTTTTAATTAATTAAAACACACATCGCAATACAAACGTGCTTTGGTGACCGATTGTCCCAATCTGTTGGCTCCTCGACCCTTATAGCTACGACCTCAACCTCAACCTCAACCCTCACCCTACAACAAGGCAACCTGATGCAACCTTTAGGTAAATGAGTCTCAACCGAGACTATTGGGGGTAGCCTAAGGTGTTATGGACTGTATTTTACAATTTGTATGAGATGATTGGTGTATGCAAAGACGAGGAAAGATAATTATTTATATTCAAATTTATGTGGTATCCATATCTACTAAAAGAGCACGGCGCAGGGTTTATTTTCTCGCCATTTTCGAGAAAAAAAATTGATGGCACACCAATAGCTAGCCATAGTACATCGGTGCTTCCGTGCCATACGTCTCTCGTCATTTCTGCAACTGATGCCATTCGTTCATATTTTTTTTTCTTTTTTTGTGAGTGAGTGGGATATTTTTGTGATGTGTTATGAGACCTACATGCACTAATAACAGTTATCGGGTCTTATTGCTAGAAAGGGTGTTCTGGTTATTGGTTGCATGATGATGTGACGCTGAAGTGACACACCAATAACAGTTATTCGTCCCTTGCTGCACCTAGCTCTCTAATAGTGTATTGAGATGGGTATGTTGTTCCGTATGATGATTGACACCTTAAATATGAGTGTAAAAAATAGTTAGTTGTGTTTTTCTTTTAAGTGAAAGTTATGCCTAACAAGTGACGCTGAGGATCTTTCATACATTATAACATGTTCAGCAAGTATAAAGCTTTTTTAGCTTGAAGGTACATTTTGGGCTTTTGGCGCCTTCAAGTCACTGACACCATGGTTCAACGATTTTAGTTATTACAAAACAATTTTACTCCAATGACAAATAGCTATCGAAAAACTGTTTATAAGAAAGAAAAGTCAATCTACATACCTTAATAAGTTTAAAAACATTATGAGAACAATAACACAATGAAATGAGAATGCATGAAAAAATATATTTTTTCACATATAAGTAATAGCAGCTTTATCTTTAAAGAGTATGCGCATTATGGACGCAGACATCGCATATAGGGTATGCACTAAAAAAAATCAAATAAATAAATAAATAAAAAATGTTAGTTCGTCAGTAACTCAGTATGGTGTGCATTAAACTTTATATAATATGCCATTTGCATTAAACTATCAAAATTTTCTAAAAAAGTTTTTTACACTATAGATGGTTTTCGAAAGGTATATACGCACATACACTCTGCCTTATATGTTAGTTATAGATAACATTACACTTATTGTATATCAAAGCACCTATAATATTTAGTAAACACTTAGCGGTGACGAGACCCATGGCCGGTAGCCATGACACCAAACCACTAGCCCACCCTATGGCGCCACAGCCACACCAGACGTCGTGCCATGAACTCTCGGACCGTTAGCACTAGCCCAGGCTGTGAGTTTTATTTATTTTTCCTCTTTTGTTGGACCGATTGCACGACTTTTAATCATGAAACCACTTTTGCTAGATGAAAGATATTTGTGTATAGATTTTGGTGTTAAAAAATAGTGTATATCCATATATTCGGTTTGGTGTGAAAAAATAGTGTCACTTTTGGTTATTCGGTTTGGTAAAGTAGATAATGGTAATTTTGTAAAAAATTTTGGTAGCGTACTTTTCTTGCAATTTGTATACTAAACTCTTAAATTATACCGTAGAACTTCCCAATATACAAGAACAACCTTGGCCCTCCCATAATTTATGTTGAAGCTCCGCCACTGATCTCAACCTATATATAGAACAAGTGTGATTGTTATTTTTAGATGCAAAAACTCTCTCAAAATTCTAACAGAATGACACGTGGAAACCTCCCTACTAATAGAAAGATTTCAAAAAATTTTAAATCAAAATCTGGAGAAAAAAAAGGGAGATAAATTAGGGAACAATTAATTCAAAACAAGGGAATCTCTTTAATTCATCTACCTGTCATTCAACCATATCATCTTTTTATTCAAAATCTTCCAAGCAAATATATTTATGAAGACCCGATCATCAATATCTAATTTACGTTATTCAAAAACATCAAAATTACCACATAAAAAAATCTGCAAAACGAAAAAAAACCATAAAACAATCAAAATTAACATTGAGGAACGTTTGGGTATGCAGTAAATTCATCATGATTTTAATCGCAATAGCACAGGTAAGCAATTAGCTATTTCGATACTAATCATCAACCTTCCAGTATTGGATTTACAGGTTTATATAGCAACACGCTTTCAGTGATTTGATCAAGTATTGGATTTACAGGTTTATATGGATGAACACATGTAAGTGTGTTAGTGTTCAATTGGGTATGTTGGATTTCCAGTTTCTGTTTCATTTTTACTATATATAATATGATGTACGGCTTTTTTATTATGATTGTAAATGTGTGATTGATTGGTGTAATGTTATACTTTTAAAATGGTGATTTACTGATATCAAAATAAGGTTTGTGTCATTCAATTGAAATTCATAAATTAACATTTATCGCTACTTCACCATTGTTTTTGTTTCAGGATTATATTATTAATCAACAAAAATATGATTGGGAATGGACTCCAGCCTCGAGGTATAGTAACCAAGTAACCAACATATGATACACGTTTGCGCTCAATATATTAAGATTTGGTTTTGAGCTCAAATATTTACTCTGTGCAGGTTTTCGTGTTTGGATTCGAGTTTATAATGGCGTGCCTCCTACTAAAATCACGTATGAAGGTAAATCTTTTACATTCTTTTTTAAAAGAATGGTTATTTTTAATGTGTATTCTTGGTGCATACTACCCGTATGATGAAATGGCTGGAAAAAATAGTTCTCTATTGAAATGGCATAATGAGATAGATGAGTCAAAATTGATGATACTATTGAAGGTAATTTAACATTGTGTATTATGGGGTTTTGGATGTTTTAATTGGTTGTTCAGGGCTGTTGTGAAACAAGCAGTAAAGGGGTGAATAACGTCGGTTTTAACAAGTGGATCCCAAGTCCTACTTGCTACAGAGGTTTAACACAAAAGCTCAAGTATGAGTAAGGTGTTTCATACTTTAGTCAACTCTTTTCTTTTGGAAAAACTTGCGATGATTATCAGATATAAGGTTCTAACCTGTGTACTATGAGGTACTTTCATGAGATGTTTATAGATAGAAAAGATTGGATAAAGCTCTAGACACTCCAACTTATTTATGTACATATGCACTTAAAACAGCTAGGATGTTTTATAAAAAATAAAATAAGATCTGTTAATGACTTAATGTTCACTTAAAACATCTTTCATTATAGGGCCAATATGTGCTGGACGGAAACGTGCAACACTACATTAATATCAGAAACACAATGCAGCCTTGCTGTTGTGTTCTACCCATTGCCCTTCCATGTCAGGCTCACAACGTGAGTGTCGATGCTCATGCAGTACAGATGTGTGACATCCTACACTTCAAGAGAAACTGGGTAGCAAAGGGAGCTCATACGGTCCACATCTTCAACCTCAAGATGACAGGGTAAGGCTAACCGGAGATACAAAACATGATACAAAATATGAATATGTGATTTGAAATTAAAGAATTATATATATGCAACTCTTATTAAACTTGATGTAGGAACTTTTCTACATCCATTTCAGGGAGAGGGCAAGTATAACCTGTACTTCAGAATTGCTTTGAATTGGAAGAATGGGATCCGATTGGATGGGCTATAATGTCTAATCATTTTGAGCGTAAAGGGAAATCACCATATGCATATCATGATGTAAGTTACTTGGATTCTTCACTTACTCTTTTGTGCTCTACTTGATGGGTTGGCTCAGTTGGCCCAAATTGGGGCATATGTATGGGTCAAAACAGGTTGGAAAACGAGTGGTAATGAGTTAGGCATAAAATAAACAACTATTAAGTAATTTGCTTTTGCGAATCAGCCACTTCAATAATAAAATCATATTTTGATTTTATTGGCTACAATGGTATCTTATTAATATGTAACACAAAAGTCTTAGTATGTGAATTTTTGTTTTTATTTTAACTCAAGTATGTATTATAACACCTACTGTTCTTTCAATAAATGATGACAGAAAGAAGTGTGTAATGCTCTGAGCAAGAAAATTCCTAGATTATAAGACATGGGTGGTGCAAGGTAGTTTGAGGTATCTTCAATTCTTTGTTTGTTTATACACATGCAATGATTAATTCGGGTTCTCTTTATGTATTCAAAGGTAGCAACACGATACTAATGTTAATTTACAATAAATTATAATTATTCAGGTTTTCAAATGTGGCGGGGTATCCTAATTACCGGAATACCGGGACTTCCAAAGCACTAAATGTAGAATAAAAGTTGGCAAGTTATCCGTCGGAATCATGTATACGGCTAGCTTGGTGTCCAAATATCGTTGGAAGTATACATGCATTCAGGATCTCATGTCCAAAAAATTTGTAATGACAAATTGGAATACGGTAAAGCTGAGTGTATCATCTTCACATTATGCAGAACTAATATCAGAAAATTGGTATTAAGATTAGAATATGCCGTTTCATGAATGTATAAGATTAGAATATGTCATTTCATGAATCACAAGCTAACTAATAAGTTTGATGTTGTGCTAGAGATTGTAAAGAGAGATTGGCAAAACTGGTCAGCTGCTTTCAATGTTTTAGGTATAATTGTATGATAAGTCCTCTGTTTCTTTTTTAATGGGGTAGTATTTTAATGACTAGAAAGGGAAAACTGGACAGGTTGGGTAATGGGTCCAATAAATTTATTTTGCTGCATTCCCAGTATAGGTTATGAATGAGTCAAGTAAATTTATTTCAAATTTTGAAATAAATATTCTGTCTATCTTTATGGAGTGATTATGGGCTCATTAATAAAGAATTAGGTTTTAGGGATTGTGATATAGCTTAATCAATTTAAGGTCTTATCAAGCTAAAAAAATACTTCAAGAAAAATCATGTGCTAATTAATTGAAGCTACCGCAGTTGATGAAAATTCATAACTTTTGAAAGGATTGTGCCATTTTTAACTAAGAACAAGAAAGAAAATAGTTGGTTCATTGTAATGTGTTTATTTTTTTAGGGTACGTGAGGTATACGAACCGTGAGTTTATTTATACTATGTTTTTGGTAAATCATATAATGCTATATTGAAAGTGTATATATATATATATATATATATATATATATATATATATATATATATATATATATATATATATATATATATATATATATATATATATATTAAATTTTATATATTAAGTATATAATACATATATTATTTTACCACTATGATCTAACATATTATTTACTCAAATATTATTTATCTTTTTATAATTTGTATAATGTTTTACATATTTGTTATGGTATTTTGAGATAATCAACTGTATAGTTACTCTTATAAAACTCATTAAAATGATTTGATAGAGCTAGCCCGCCCATCGGGCGGGTCTTGAAGCTAGTATAGTAATAATGCAAGTTACCTTTAACCTAAAATTATAGGCTTCAATTTTTTTAAGATGACCCAAAATAATTGTTCATTTCTTGTATTAATAAATCAAAAGATAGTTTTAATGAGTGAGGGTGATATTTTATTGGTGAAAGAGTGTATTAGTCTACTTTTTAAAAGTATGTATTTTTTGTTTGATAATAATAATTTTGAGATAAAAGAGTACTTACAAAGTTACAAGCTGAGTAGTACTTTACGTAGGTCATTAATTCATCTATTTTGAAAATACAAAAACAGCAGTAAAGGTAGCCACATACGGGATTAATTGTAACCGATAGCACAATGCCGGATGTATTTATTTAAGGAAGAATTTCATATATTATCTTAAAAATTACTTTAATTTCATGTATACCCAAGCATATTACAAAATATCAGTGTTACCCAATTTTAATCATTTTAAACTTTGTAACACTTTTACCATTGTGTTATTTAAGCACCAAAACCTTAGCTTAGCCATAACCTTTTATTCCATGAAACATAATCTCATAGTGATTATGAAGTCATTGTGAATTGTTTTTCATCGTACGTGAGGTTGGTTAAATAATTTTTGTTTCAAAATTGGTTGCTTGTAGATTCTAGCCTACGTGTTGTTTTAGTTGTTAGTGGGTTCCCATGCTATCATTTAGCTAAAGTTACGCTCGATTGAAATTGGTTTTTAATATTAAGATTAATAAAATAGAAAATCTCTCTTTTGTATAATCATATATTGAAGCATTGTATGTGAAGAATTATTTTAATGAGTTGTTGATTTCATTAAATAATCATAGGTATACCAACGTTATATGTGTTTATTATTTTAATGAGTTGTTGATTCCATTGAATAGTATACCAACCGATGGTTTGTTTGAATGACTTTTTTAAATAACCGTTAATTAACAAAATTTTCTTATTCAACACAAGAGTAATCAATGTACCTATCTATCTATGATATTTGGTTCTAAACTTGAATGAGGAAGAACAATAACTCATTTAGGAAAAAGAGAATAAAATGATCCATATATCAATCGTTTCTTTAAGGAGACAACAAAAATGAGCAAATATGATGGCTATATTTGGTGTGGAGCTTTTAAGAGCTTTTTTGAGCGATTAGCGGTGAGCAATAAGCTTTTTGATTTCTATTATTCGTTTGGCAAATGAGCGGTGAGTTTTGTAATTTTTTAGAAAATCTCATTTTTTCAATGCGTTTTTAAGAATCTGTGAGCGATTAAGTGTGAGCTGTGGCTACTACTCACAGCTCACCATTTATTTAAAGTTAAGACAAGAGATTAAAATTAGTGATGTTTTAAAGGGAAATATGAAATTCACCATTTATTTAAAGTTAAGAGTAAAAATTGTACTAGACTAGTAGACCGAGATTTCTGAGTTATGACTAAAAATTAAATTTGTCAGCTACATTAGAGAGCATACGAGGTTTTGAGTTATGACTACAGATTAAAATTATTAAAAATATTAAAGATGGGTAAAAAGCATTAATTTTGCTATTATTAACACTATAAATTGGAATCAAACTTTAAAAGATTACAAATGATCCAGAAAATTGGTAGATTATTATTATTATTATTATTATTATTATTATTATTATTATTATTATTATTATTATTATTATTATTATTATTTATTTTATTTTATTTTATTTTTTATTTTTTGCAAATGGTGAATAATATATTAATATCAAAACACTTATTACAAACAATTTAGACATTCAATGGTTTGGACATGCCCAACCTGACACAACTAACACATATATGATATCAGACAATACACGATAAGATCTCAAATAAGCTATACCATATATCTGAAACAATCTAGAATATAGAGCAAAACAGGACATTCAACTTCTCATGAGCTTCCTTTAAGCTGCAACAAAACAACATTTAAAGATTCACCCATATTGCACCAAACCATAGCTCCATAACTACATTTCCTACTCCACCTTCCCTCCAAAATCATTCAACCCACATCCCCAATGACCTAGAAGGAAGAAGGGATAGGCATCATTATGTGAGCTATAGCCACCCAAACTCTCAAGTCAAGGCCTCTTCCAGAACGCCTACATTTCCATCTTAGTAAGAGGCATCGACTTCTTGAAACTCTCTTTGACTGAGAATCCAACCTAATCCTCATTTGGCAGTGTATAGATAGGACTAAGTAGGTTCATCTTTCACTCATCACTATTCTTATCTAAATACACTGCCTACCAAACTCACTTACCCTCCACAAACGGGAACCTACTTTATGGAACACAATAGCCTGTTTTCTAATAAGATTTCAAGCATACTCACAATTACCTAACAAAGGCCTATTGAGAGTCAAAAAATCTTATAGAAAAACAAACTGAAGTGTAGAAAACTAGAATTGGGGGGGGGGGGGGGGGGGTTGAATAGTTTTACCAATTAAAACTATGTTTTAAAACTTTTAGATCGACTTATGTCAATCTAGTTTGGACGTGTTGGATATTGATAATTGGATAGAAATAGAGAGACACAACCACAACACAAGTATTTATAGTGGTTCGGCTACAAGGACTCCTTCCTTACCTTACTCCACTCCCTGAGTATCCAACTCGAGAGTTCCGTAAACACTACACAACACAAACTCCTTTCACAGGCAGAGAAGCCTTCACAATGTCGCTTACACTTTATCCGGTACTAAGCTAAATACCGAGCTCTTCCACGAGGTAGAGCCAAACCTACGTCGCCTACACTTTATCCGGTACAAGGCTAGATACCGGGTTCTTCACACAAGGTAGAACCAAACCTTACACAACGTCGCCTACACTTGATCCAGTACAAGGCTAGATACCGAGTTCCTTTACAATGGAGGAACTATTCCTAACACACTAATTATCACACCACATCTACAACACTCATGAGAAGAAAGAACGACAAGATATACTTATGTGATTTTGTGAAGATGAAGAATCCTAGCAACCAATGTTTTGAGCGTGCAAGTATTCTAGAGGTCGTGATCTCGCCTTTTAAGAGGAACCTAGAGAATCACTAAGAGAAAGCTACATAGAAGATCATTATATCTGAAGTTAGAGAACTTAGACTATAGAGAGAATATATGCCTAAGTGGGGTGAGTAGAAAGGGAGAAATGGTCATCTATTTATAGGCAAAACTGGCCACTGTTCACCCGGATTCGGCGGATCCCTTCCCAAAGGGATCCGGCTATCTGGTAGTACCAGTCCGGATTTTGGGTTACAATTCCGAGTTTTGGGTTATTGGTTAAAATATATCATGTGATGTCATGCATAATGTAAAAGACATCTTGGGTCATGGGTTATGGATATTACCCATTATTGATGTCATGCATGATGTCATGCAATGGGTCATTGATTTTGGGTCAAGCTCCATGGGTCATGGGCTTTGGACATAGGTTTTGGGTCATGGATAGTCGAAGTCTTTATATTACAAGTTATATGTATTTTTATAAAATGTAAGTAACTAAAGTTACTTAAGTGTTTTATAAAAATGGTTTGTTTTATGCAAACTATTTAACTAAACATGTTTAATGGTTTATTTGTTTAGTGAAATGAGTTATTAAACTATTGGCTCAAAGCTTTACGTATATATTTTATTTATTTTGTTAAAATGATTTTACGTTTATTATCGACAAAATATAAGAAGTTAATAAAATAAAAATAAACATTTTTATGGTTTATTTGTATTAACATGAAGGATACAAAGTTATAAGGCAATCATTTGTAGTGAGTTTATTATCTTCAAATTCCAAATGCTAGAATTGAAGACGGCAAGTCAAAACCTTCAGATTTGCGGATAAACTTGAACCTCAACTCTGCATATACAAGATCTCAAACTTGAATTAACCATTTGGCACTAGTTTGCTGAGCCACAACACCAATCCGGCCACTACCACTGGTCATATATACTAGTTGTCATACCAGTACTTTTTAACATGTTAAAAGTGTTTTAAACCTGATGCAAGAAACTAACTTATGGTGGATCAATACCTCTAACTAGAAGAAGTCCAAATCAACACCCTGCTATCTCAACTAAATGCACATGATCATTTCAGACTTATCCAACAAGTAATAGGTCCACCAAAGTATTATGGTGCGTTTGCTATCCCACTATAGGAATGAAACTATAATTATGAAAGTGATTAAAGGTGTTTGTTTAAGATAAGAGGACCCACCACTATGGTAATGAATGATAAATATAATCCATACTCCATATACATCAAGAGAGCTATGTATCAGGGGCGGAGGCATGTGTAAGCCAGGGGTAGCGGTCGCTACCCCTGAACTTTTACCCGGTAGTGTAATTTTAGCGATTTTTGGCTATTTTTTGGCGATTTCGCTACCCCTGAAACAATTTTCGCTGCCCCTAAACAAATTTTCGTATTTCGCTACCCCTAAACTTGGCTCCTGGCTCCGCCACTGCTATGTATGAATCTTTCATAGGTGAGGGACCCACCACTATTATCAAACTTATACCCATTGTTATTCATGGCATCATACCAAAGGCACCCTTAGCCATCTACATCAAAACCTTATCCCAAACACCTTGTAAAACATACATTTTAGACCAATAACATCCATTTAACCATTATACTATCACTGATCATGCACATTGTCTTCCAACAAGATACTTTTCCTTTTCTGTTTTCATTCATAACAACTATCCATATCTTGCTAACTTCCACCACTTGTGCAGACTTTTTCACAATTAAGCTAGAAAGTTTCAGTCTCACATGATTTATCACAACAACAGTTAGGTCTTTACTATCACATTTTTCATTGGTAAAGATCCTTCTATTCCTTTCAATCCATATGAAGTAGACACAAGATGCAAGCAAAATTCTTCTCAGCACACTCTTAATAGATTTGTTATAGTTGACACTGGCCATTATTATCATAATATCATCCCAATTATTTCTTGATCAGACTTTTTCTTTAAAGCAGCCATATTGTGTTTGAGTAGGAGCACTCAAAAAATAGGTGATTAAGTGAATCAAGGCATCTCTCACATAGGGGGCATGCCATATGCTTCTCAGGATACCACTTCTGTAGCCTATCCTGTGCGGAAAGCCTCCCTTGAACTGCAATCCACAATATGAAGGAGTATTTGGGAGTACAGTTTAAAAACCAGATAAGGTCATACCAGTCCACTTTAACACCGGTCTATCTCCATTCCTTCCATGCTTTATTGGTTGAGTAATTCACAGTTCCACACATCTCCCATCATTAAAACACCACATATATCTATCAGTTGAGTCTCCACGGATCTAATACTCTTCTTTGTACCAAGGATCTGAATTTGTTATGTTTTTCAATGATTTTTTTCTTCAAGGGAAAATATTAACAAGCCACACCTAGCTATAACATATTATGTACTTTCTAATAAAAATTTTAACTTAAAAGCTATTGATAGATGGGTAATTTATATATCGGAAACCAAAAGGTTTTTGTTTTTGCGAAACAATGGTCTATAACACTTATAAATATGCCTACCAGTATTGGTTAAGCAATGGTCTATAACACATGTAAATATGCCTATCAGTATTGGTTAATCATACGTACTGTCTTACTATATTAGTTATGACTAATGACATATCCATAACACAATCTAATAGCTCAAGTATTGCGTACAAAAACGCATAATATCTTAGATTCCAATATATACGCATGAAATATCAACATCCAGCGTAGTTTAAGTTCTAGGAGGTAGAAATAGCTAATTTAGATTATGAAAGTGACAAATGAGTAGAAATAACAATGGCCGATCATAAGTTGTGGAAGCAATCTAGAATGTACACATTGAAATCGATCCGTCAACTACTGGATTGAAAAGTCCCGATTAGTTGGTTTGGAGTTTATTTTTCGTCATAACTGTATTTAATGTTATCAGTGGACATAGTTTTAGTCTAGCTACCTGTTGGTATTACATTCTAGTCACGTAAGACTAATTATCATTTGATAGACTGGTAGAATATTGGTGTTTTTATGTATATTGTTGCATTTATGAACGTTATTCATTGATATTTTGAAAGTCTACATATTTTACTTGCTATTTTAGTTTATTCTAAAAATTTGACTTGCCAAATCCGCTTCTGGGACGCATATTGCATTTATCCAATAAAGGATAGTTGGCAAGGGTTAGAATAAACTAAAATTCCTTTTATCTAAGTTTCATACAAGCTTAATTAGGAAAAAGCATTTATCTATTTAATACGGAACATAAAATATAAAGTTTAATAAGACAAAATTATTAACAATATAGAAAATACAAAAAAAAAGGTAACAAATTGTATTATTCCGTCAACATATTGTGTAAATGTGAGTGTCTGGATGGGGTGGGGGAGGGGTTTGCAAATATCCAATAAGGGATACCCCGTACAACATAACTAATATTATCTTCTTTTTTTATTTATTTATTTATTTATTTATTTATTTATTTTTTAATTCTTGAATCACAAAAATGTCACTGAATGGTAGTAATTCATTTTCCGCAAGACCAAAAGGTTTCTTGGTTTTCAGGAACAAAATTCGTGCATAACACATCTAAATTTGCCTATTGCAAAACCGTATTACTATAGGAATTATGACATATCCACAACACAATCTAAAAGCTCAAGTTTGGTATACAAAAATGTAACATCTTAGATTCCAACACGAACGGATGAAACACCGACTTACCAACGTAGTTTAAGTATGATGTAGGAATAGCTTTAAATTATGAAAACGATAAGTACAGATAAAAATCGATGCATCAACTACTTGATTGACAAGTCCCGATTGGACGATTTTGGAGTTTAATTTTTCATCCTCATATATGTATTTAATGTTATTATGACTCAGATAATTTTAGTTTAGCTACCTGTTGGTATTACATTCTAGTCATGTACAGTATGTAATACTTGTCATATATTTGTTTGTATATATTGAGATTTTTTTCTTTGTAGACGAGCTTCACATTATAAATGTTTTGGACATTCCAAACACAACATTGTGTACTTCGAAAGTCAATTCCCTCCCCATCTAGCTAGGGATTTCAAATTTGTAAAACCAAGCATGTCAAAAGAAATTAGATAAATTTCGAGTTATTTTTTCAACTCTTAAATTAACAATCTCACATAAACAGGGATCTTGACGACAATATATATGGAGACGGATTTTACCCTAATCTCAACTTGTTCATTTGTCATTGTACTTGCTATCAATCACTACATGATTATGATGTGAATTGTTGCTTAGTTAATGAAGGTCGTGTGCAAAAGTTTATATGATAACTAACATGTCGATCAATGATATATTGTAGCGATACAACTTTAATTTCCTTTATGAGTTTGTCGGCTATCTCACACACCTGAAGTAGATTTTAAGGATCAAATGAGAATAAACCACAACCACATATTTTAGATAAATCTACATATGCATATTCCTTTAATATTCTCCCTCTTATATAAAAATAAATCTTCACTTTCAAATTGCATAAAATTTTAAGAATTCTAACTAATTGCATTCTTAACCAATCAAATATCATCTCCACTGACTAAAATCTTGTTTGATTGGTTGAAATACGAAATGAACACTTATATTGAGACAACAAAAAATAGAATAGTGGCCAATTAATTTGAGACGAAGAGAGTATAATATAATTTCAAAAGAGAGTTTTATATATCCCCTTCCTTGTTTAACTAATTTCATATACACCTAATTTTGGGTGATCAATGGTTCAAAATCAGACCGGACCGGCCAAAACTGGACGGGACTGAGACCAAACTAGCTTAAAACCTTAGACCGAGGACCGAACCGAATGTGTTCAGTTAGGTCCGTGTTGGTCCGGTCTGGTCCAAGAAGGCATAATATTCGGGTTTTACGTAAGACCGGACTGGACCGAACGGACCGAGGCCAGATTGCTGGGCTTTCAGTTCGATCGGTTTTCGATCGGTCTGGTCGGTACTCTCGGTCTCGATCGGTTTGAGTCTGCGATGCTCAGCCATACGCCCAATATACAACCACTAAATATTTACTGTATAATATATTTAAAATTTTTTTAGCAAGTATAATATATTTAAATGACAAATATGAAATTTTAAGATTTTAGGAGGAAAGATATGAAATTTTTTCCAAACAAACAAAAGTGTCCACGGATGCAAAACTAAAATATGACATGCACACGAAGCAGCTTTTGGAACATAAAAAATGTGTTGATGCCTCAGTGTCAAAGTAAATATGACTATTTATTGGGTTGTCTCGGAACTAAACTTAACATCTCTCGCTTTAAATTAACAAGTCTACCATCCCAATTAAGCTATTTACTTACCGTCAATAATCATCATTTAAGAACAATGAAATATTTAGCGTTACACAGTATATGTCTTAATGATAAACTTCAAATGTCTACGCTACATTAAAATGAAGACGTACATATACATTTTGCAAATTAGCTTCCGATCCTTACGTAATTTAGTAGATACGATAAAGAGACCCTCCACCCAACCATATGCGGCACATCAAAATCCATTTTCCTACAACCTCTCTTTGGTCGAGAACTATAGACACCTTGTAAGATATGTTTAGATCTCTCTCGATAAGCATACAAAGTAAATGAAGCCACGATCAAGATGTATAACAAGTAACAACTAGCTAGCTAGACTGTAAAATAAAGAGACAAGAAAAAGGATACTCGTATCGAACTATTGAAGCTAGCGCTAAGGTGAAATAATAGTAACAGGAGCATGACCGACCATTCACCTATGAGTAACGATATTAGTAATATTTTCGGCGATGTGAATTAACGACTGTCAAAAACTAAATTAAAAGTATCACACTTTACGTCTCGCTCCTAGAGATCAAAGTTAATAGCTCAAGCAACATTGCAACAATATATTTTAGTTTTGAACTGAAAGTGTATTTTAGTTTCATTTGATGTTTCACAAATTTATGGGCAAAACAAAACAATTAATAAGAAGAAAAAGATTAATGGCCCAACTAATGTTAAATGCTTCCTCTCAATTTATCTTAGTACTTCAAAATAGGAGACAAATGAAACTTGATGTTCATGGGTCGCTGTCAAATTCTTAGTCTCTATACTGAGAAGTGAGAACAACATCGAAATGTTATGATCCACCTAACGATGATAACTTGTTGCCGTCAATTAGCGTCTTCTTAAATGACTTATATGAGGCTAGCGTTTCCATAAGTCAACTATAAGTTTTACATGATATTACTCAGCTAACTTTAAAAAGTTTATAAGAAAACATTGATCTTAAGCAACAAGAGTCAAAATCACGTATAACTGCAAAACCCTTTGATATGAAGTTACAACAAGCTAATCTTGTTTGGCCACAAATGGATCTAGTAATCATGAAAGTGTAAACTTTATACATTCAACTATGTTATAGCTAGGCTTTCACATGCAATTCGTATCGTGACATGGTTGGTATTACATCCTTTATTCTACAAAACTGCGACAATATTCCAATGTTTATCTCTACTTTAGTAAGATTGTCATTTATTCTGAGAAGACAGCGCATTTACGACATGACTTGCTATGTAAGGAGTAGTGATTTGACAGTGGCTGACAGTGTGGAGGTCAGCTTGCAGCGTATTCAGTGGCCAAGAATTGCACTTTACAAAATCACCTCAAAGTACCATCTTTTTAACCCTCCTTTGTCATCATAGCCATTGCTCTAATTCAATTATTGAACATGTCAGATATCACGATGTCACAGTTACCGACTTACCTCAACATTTATTCCATATGAGATCATGGGTGACGTTTTTAAGTCCAAACATATCATCAAGTTAACCAACTTTATAAGTTCAACATCGAGCTGAAGCTCAAGTTTTCAAGCTCGAATTCAAGTCAAGTATCTTGAATCCTGATCAACAGTGATCTATGTGTTTTAACCTCCGCTTTCACGTGTTAAGAGGGTTCTTTTGTTGAATTTTCGAATTAGAGTTACTTCAATGGTCATGTAGTTTAGGTAAACTAGTTTAAACATATCATTATATTAAGTGTATCATTTTTGATATTTTCTTGATCGCATTTTTTAGGGGTAAAAGAGTTGGCGTAAAATATTATTACTTCAAAAAACAATTTATGGTACGATGGATGTGGGTGAGTTATACAAAATAAGACCTAAGCATAAGAAACTTAAGACCTAAGCATAAGAAATGACATGCGATAGGTATACAAAATAAGAAAAGAACTTATCTGAGCTAACCATAGAGACTAATGTCATATGCATAAGCAAACTTCAGTTGCGCATCAGTTAGACCACAATGATCCAACTCATCATCATTATAAGGGTTTTAGTTATAGGTGTCATCCTTCCACTGTTCCAATAAGCTCTTCATACCCACTCCATTACCACTTTTAGAATCGTCAAGCGTCATAAAACTCGTGGTTTCATTATAGTCCTCAAGAACTTCATCATTATCACTATTACTATCCAAAATAACCAAATTTTCAACTTTAGAAAACGGATTACTAACCTTTTTTTCCATCTTTAACCATGTCATGTGTGCTCTTTCAAGAAGGAGCAACATTGGACGAACTAGAGATGTTTTCATTGTTTTCCACGTGCCATCCATCAACATTAGTAGCAGCATAACCACTAGATGCTACATTAATAGTAGCACCTTCATCCAAATCAACAATAAGCGCATTGGAATCATCACTTGCTTGAACATTTTTCATAGTAGAATCATCTATCTCATAAAGAGCAGCAAACGCATTAGAAGTACTAACCACACTACGATCTTTAGTAGGTTGTTTAGAAGTAGACGCCACGTTGGTTGAAGTGTTCGCCACTTTCGCAGCCTTCTTTGGTTGTCTAGATGTAGACGTCTCTTTTGTGTTATCTTTAGTAGGAGACGTCTTGTTATCCTTAGAAGCAACTGGTCGATACTCAAATTTGTTCATTTGATTAGCATTGAATTTATTAGTATTACTATCTTTCCACTTCACAACAGCAAATCCATCACTATACAACTTCTTAGAAACACCCGAATGAATATATTTACTTTTACCATCCCATTCACCACACGTTTTGGAACGGCTTTAGGACAATCATCATTCAAATGACTATAGAGCAAACAAGTACTACACCTATGTGACAACCGGCAGTTTAGGGAGTTATTTTAAAAAACCCGCATTACGTTAAAGTTCGTTTATAATTTTTATTTGGAAATTTTATTTCACAACGAACTTGTAAGACCTATTTTATGGATAATTATGTGTTTATGATGTTATGGAATTCGTGAATTATCTTCACAATTCATTCTTGATATTATACTCGGTGATGTATTCTTAAATTCTCACTGGTACTACGTTGACTCTGGCACTAGGTTTACCTAACGAAAATTTTATGATTTGTTTTACGAGTCCGACTATATTTTATTTATTTACGAGATGTTTCGTGAGATATTAAACGTTTGAAATGAGTTCGGGTTTCGGGCCGTATGTTTTACACTTACCCATATTTACCCACTCTTATTATTATTATTATTATTATTATTATTATTATTATTATTATTATTATTATTATTATTATTAATTGAAAAAAAATAATAATAAAAGAGTTATATACATTTGGTCCTTGTGGGTTCGGTTCATAAGCAACACCAACACCCTCACCCTCACACTTCTTTCTCTCTCTTTTCTCTCTTTTGAATAACCCTAGCCGCCACCGAATACAAATCCGGCCACCACCACCATCTCGCCGCCCTCACCACAAAACAAACACCACCATCTTCTTCCTTATCGATTTCTCTTTCTTTTGGTATATCATACGCAACATATAACCAACATTAACACTTCGAAATTCTATAAAATCCGACCCAAACTTGTTGTTTTTACTAGATCTATCCGATTGGAGGTTCAAGAAGGTGAGAATGCTCGATTTTGGTACTTGGGTACCTCGACTTGGTGATAAATCCGTGGCTACACGGATGATTTTTGTGGGAATCGAATTATTATGTTATGAAATAATGTTTTTGATGTTAAAATAAAGGTTTGGTATCCGGGTCTTGGTGTTTCCTTGGATGGTTCGAGTGAACCGTGAGTCGTGGACTCACGGCTCGATGTGGGTCTCGAGCCTATGGCTCGTTATTGTTGCTTCTTGTGGTCTTGTACTCATGGGTTCATGATTTGCTTGCGTTGGACCTTGGTTAGACTCGATGGAGTCTTGGCCTTGTGGCCGTATATGGTTATTGATGCCGCGACCCAAGTGGTCGAATGGGCAGTTTTGGGTTTGCTCGTTGGAGCCTATTTTTGCGACCCTTAGTTGTTGGTTCGAGTCCTTGTGACTCGTGGTATTGTAGCCGAGACCCAAGTGGGTCACTTGGCTCGGGTTTGGCTTGGTAAACCAACCCGAAAATTGACCTTGTTGATATTTATTTCTCGTTGTGTTTGTGGACTTAACTTGTTATTGTTGTGGTACTTTATTTTTTCGGCCGAATGCTTTTGATGAGTCGAGACCTTTTGTGGTCTCGACAATGGAATTATTGTGATATTGAGGAGTTGTTGACGAATTGGGACGTTGGGGACCGATTGTGAGACGGTCACTTAGATTGACGGAGATAGGTTAGTCGGGTGCGGTAGTCGGACCCTATTGTTGTAGCACGTGGATTGGGATTGATTGGACGGAGATGTATTGATTGTTATGACTTTTATATTACTTTGAACTTGGACAATGAGCCGAGAGTCATGACTCGGACATGTGACCATTTCGTATGACTCGATAACTATTACAAATAAAACATAAATAATAAAACTCGTAATAATAGTTATTGATAATATAAACGTTTATATGAATATATAGACGTGAATAACGGATATATAATTATATAAGCGCGTATATTAATAATAATAATAATCACGAGTCGTATTATAAATAACACAACTAGATATATATTAGGCTACAAAAGTGGCGTAATATTATTGAACGTATTATTATTATAAAGAAATTGTTATAAAACGAGGAATCCTCGACAATTCTCAAATATTGAATAAAAATGTCATTTTGTATACATACTAAATAAACTTATCGAATTATGCGGAGTCGTTGTCACTCGAGTTCATGTAAGTTTTATTTGTGGCTTTCGTGTTGTCACGGATATATGACGATTAATATAAACGTTTTCTATAACTAAATAACCACTTAACCGTAGGGTTGAACCGGGTTATTTGGCTATACGAAAATGAGTATATTAATGGGCATCGTATCCTGCGACGCCCATAGGTTGTGGTATATGTAAAGTGTAATAAATTGTGAGTGTATATATCGGGAAATCTGGCCAATTTGGCGATATATATGAGGAATTTATTAAACTATGATATGTACCATATAGTATTTATGTGCTATGTGC
This sequence comes from Artemisia argyi, assembly GCA_030686995.1. Taxonomy (NCBI): domain Eukaryota; kingdom Viridiplantae; phylum Streptophyta; class Magnoliopsida; order Asterales; family Asteraceae; genus Artemisia; species Artemisia argyi. Next base: position 126,236,597 of record CM060697.1, read on the forward strand.
TTTAGGTTGGGTGTAATCTTGGAACGGTATGTTACGTAAATAAATATGAGGATTATCAAATCGACGGATTTGATAAACTTCGGCGATTTATTTAAATGATATATTGGGCTAATATTAGATCCATAGTTCATTTTATTATTCTTTGTGTGACCTTTTGGTTTGTTTTGTGTCGACCCACCACCCGTATGGATACCAAACGTAAATACACCAAACTAATACGAAATGGATTTTCGGAAATAAAACGGATTCTCGTCCGGGTTTGGGAATATTTTGAATTTGAAGAAATGATTTCTGAACGAGTTAATATTGTTAGGTCGTGCCGAGTCCGTAGTTGTTGTTTCGTGAGTTACTATACATCTTATTTCTACCGACTTCTCCTTGCTATTTTCTGGACTTGAGGTGAGTCATAGCCCCACGTTTTAATCTTGAACTATGTTTTCAATACTTGGGGTGAGAAACGTGCAAATTATTTTATGTGGACTATTATCGCTTCTATATTCTTTTTAAACTTGCTATGCGTATGGACTAGGATGTTTTGTCAGCTTTAGTCACATATTTTATGTGTACTATTCAAGGTTGACTTATTTGTTATTGTCAGCTTTAGTCACACGGTTCGTGTGTACTATTCAAGGTTGGCTTATTTAGATACCGTAGCGTGCACCTATAGGTTATTGATACTTTGGAGGTTATCCGAGTATTTATTGGTATTGCGGGGGTTACCCGAATATCTATGTTAGAACGGAGGGTATCCGTGTGTTAGGTTGGAGCGGAGGGTGTCCGCAGGCTTTTAGCGAATCCTTAGTCTAGCTAGCAAGCGTTTTGCGTATATGTCCACTATATTGTTAGATGAATTTAAACCTATGATCTCACCAGCGAAAGCTGACTTTTAGCACATTTTCTCAGGTAATTAAGTGATGATACGGATGCTTGGAATGGAAGGCTCGGCCAAGGCTCATGGTTTATGGATCTATTTTTCTAAACTCTGATAATTAATTATGGACCTATTGCTATGTTATTTTGGGTCTGACTCTGAATGATGTTGGGATAAATGTAAACGTTAAAACCCCGTTTTGGTTGTGTTTTTATTATGTTTACTTTATCTCGTTCTATATTGTCTTGTGTTGGATACCAATCCCCGTAGCACCCCGAAAGCTTGTTGAGTCTTCCGCTGTATCAAATTTTGGGGGTGTTACAGATTGGGATCAGAGCCAAGGTTATAGAGAACTAGGTAAATAAACGCCTAAACTATAACCGTATTTTTATAGAAAATGATCCTTGACCACCGCCCGCCAGCCCGCCAAGCCGAAGCATCTTCTATTATTTGAGGTATTATGAGATTTTGAGATGATTGTTAGATTTGGGATTTATTGAGATGATTTGAGGTTTATGGATTTTAGTAATAAGATGGCGTTTCGAGGAATTATATGGTCTATATGTTTTATAAACATTTTGGTAATGCAGTGTTTGAAATTCTTTTTATTGAGATTATATGTTTGAACTATTTGATGAGGATTTTTAGTAGGGTATTATGAGTTGTGATTTAGTTGTTTTGAAACACTTACACCTACCCTACGCCGTTGTCACAGACCATGGCCTCCCATATGCCCGATGTCGTCGAGGATATTCTTACTGCACCGGTTTTACTTGCACAGTTCACTATGGCATCTGATGATCCTTACCAGATGGCCATGCTTTCAGCTACTGTACCGCAGGCAGCTTCTACTTCAGCACTACCTGCTGCATCTACGCAGGGACCCTCATCTTCTCTAGGGCTCCCTGGTACATCGAGGCAGCTTACTCTTCATCAGGCTTTGGCTCGCGTGGCCCCACGCTTTGCCCACCGAGCTACGGCACGCATGTCGGTACGCCCTACTCCATCACCTTTACAGATTGATGCTCACTCTCTCCTGTCTGAGGCGCCACCCACATCATTGCATCGTCGTCCTAGATCACCTACCACATCTCCACATGGTTCACCTAGTAGGAGACGACGATTGATGAGGTACTCTTCCGATGAGGAGGAGGAGGAGTACGAGGGTGAGGATGAGGCTGATGACCCTGAGCAGGAGGATGACCCTCAGGAGGCTGAGCAGGGTGATGATGATGACCCTGAGGAGGAGGATGACCCTCAGGAGGATGAGATGCCTGATGATGATGATGTGTTAGTACCACCAGCTCAGGCTGAGGAGCCTGATTCACCTGTACATCCGATTGAGCCTGATTCACCTGATCATCCGTTCTTGTTTGAGTTGCCACCTGGTAGTCCCGTTGAGTCGGATGCATCTTCTGAGGTTTCTGCTGAGCATGCAGAATTAGGTGAGATTGGCAGGTTATGGGCTCGGATTACTGAGCTTAGTGAGAGAGTTGCACGCGTATCTGATCGACTTGAGAGAGTTATTGGAGAGTTTTTAGCGGATTTGAGAGTTGACATGACTGTCGTTGTAGGCAGGACTACTGAGCTGAGGAGAGTTTTGATGGAGGTCCACGAGCATATCGATAGTTTGCAGCGAGGATTTGTTACTGCTCGAGAGGCCGACCGCAAGCTATGGCAAAGGAATGCCGAGCTAGAGAAGGAGGTGGCTGACCTCAAGAGAGACCGAGACACCCATAGCGTGGAGCTAGGATCGTTATGGAGGGATCTTGATGGCTTGAGGCGGGAGTTGAGGAGCCTCCGCCAGCAGCGTGGCTAGTTGCTTGGGTTATGTTGTATGGTTGTTTTCTTAACCGAGGAGTGTTCGGTTAGAAAAGCTAGTTATCATATTTTGATGTATTTTGTTCAGTATTCGTCTCTTTTGGAACGATTAGTACGTTATTGTGTTTCTAGTAGTTGGAACGATGTTAGATCGCTATTGTATGGTTGATGGTTATTAGTATATGGTATTATGTAATTTTGAGTGTTATGGAAATTGAGTTCTTATTCGCTTTATTGATGTTACGTGGTGTATTGTGCTATCCTTTCCATGACTTGGCTCCGTTGAATTGCTTTTGCTGAGCATATTGATAAGTTCTATTGGAGACTCATGAACTTGTGTGATATTTCAGATCAATGGCCACACGACGAAACCCTGTTAGAGCTACCAGAACTGGTCCTGCAGTGACTACTCCTGGTCGCCGAGGACGCCGACCTACTCGAAATGTTGAAACCCCTACTCCTGACAACCTGGACACTACTAACCGCAACAACAGGAATCAAAATGTTGATGTTCAGGGAGACAATGATCATGTTCCACTTAATGCACCTACTGTGGATCAAGCAATGATCAATCAACTTGTGGAGCAAAGAGTTGCTGAGCTACTAGCTGAGTCAAATCATTCCAACAATTCTGCTGGAACATTTCCACCTGTTCGTGCTAACGGATGTCACTACAAGGAGTTTAAGATTTGTGGTCCTATTGAGTTTGGTGGAACTGAAGGAGTGGTTTACTTGGTTAGGTGGATTGAGAAGACTGGGTCAGTGTTTAATGTCAGTGGTTGTGCGGAGAATGCGAAGGTAAAGTTTGCATCTTTTACTTTCAAGGATGAAGCTTTAACTTGGTGGAACAATTACCGAAATTCAGTTGGGAGTGATGTAGCTTATGCCATGACTTGGGAGCAATTTAAGTCTCTGCTGATTCAGACTTATTGCCCAAGGAATGAGGTCAAGAAGCTAGAGATTGAGTTTTGGAACCACAAAGTGAAGGGTAATGATATGACAACTTACAATCGTCGTTACCAGGAATTGGCCTTGCTTTGCCCAGACATGGTAAAAACTGAGACTCAAAAGATCGAGAGGTATACTGATGGGCTACCTGTAGCTACAAGGAATGATGTGATTTCTGCTAGGCCTGCAAACATCCATGAGGCAATCACAATTGCTCAACAACTTATGGATTCGTTGGAATTAGAAGAAGCTGATAAGGAGAAGAATGGAAAGAGAAAGAGAGACCGTCACTCTAAGGGTAATGATCACCGAAGCAAGAGACAAGCTAAGGCTTATGCTATTGGGAATGGAGATAAGAAGAATCAGAACGGTGATGTACCCAAGTGTGGTCGTTGCCACCAACTTCATACTGGATGGTGTAGTGTGAAATGCCAGAACTGCTCAAAGAAAGGACACATAGCTAGGGATTGTAGAGCCCGACCTCTTGCTATGGTTCAGGCTGCTCCTGAGATGAGAAACAAGGCAGATGTTACTTGTTATGGGTGTGGAAAGAAGGGACACTATAGGAATGAGTGTAGAGAATCGTGGAACCGTGGAGCTGGAGGAAACCGTGGACGACAAGATAATGGGGACCAGCATGTGGAAGCTGGAGTTGCACAGGGAAGAGTGTATGCACTCGGGAACGAGAGAGGAGAAGATCCGAACGTCGTTACTGGTACGTTCCTTCTCAATAATCGTTATGCTTCCATACTATTTGATATTGGTGCCGATAGGAGTTTTGTGTCCACTACGTTTGCACCCTTACTAGAGAAACCTCCGATGGCCTTAGGAATTGGATATGATATTGAGTTAGCTAATGGGAATATAGAAAGGATAAATACCATCATTCGCGGTTGTACGTTAAATTTCTTGAACCACCCTTTCAACATAGATCTTCTACCCGTCACGTTAGGAAGTTTTGATGTCATCATTGGTATGGATTGGTTGTCGAAATATCGTGCTCACATACTTTGCGACGAGAAGATCGTGCGTGTACCATACGGAAAGGAAATCCTAAATATATTAGGAGATTGAAAGGATTCTAGGAGCCCATCCCGATTAGCAGTCATTTCTTGTACTAAGTTGCCAAAGCTAATGGAGAAGGGATGTTACCTTTTCTTAGCTCAAATTTCTGAGAAAGGAGGGACGGAGAAAAAGGAAAGATGCATTGGAGATGTGCCTATAGTTCGTGATTTTCCTGACGTGTTTCCTGATGATTTGCCGGGAATTCCGCCGACTAGACAAGTGGAGTTTCAGATTGAGTTGATTCCTGGTGTTGCACCTGTAGCACGAGCGCCTTATCGTCTTGCACCTACCGAGCTAGAAGAGTTGTCGAAACAATTGGCGGAGTTAGCCGAAAAAGGATTCATAAGACCAAGTTCTTCACCTTGGGGAGCCCCAGTCTTATTTGTGAAGAAGAAGGATGGATCGTTCCGTATGTGCATTGACTACCGAGAGTTGAATAAGTTAACGGTGAAGAATAGATACCCGTTACCTAGGATCGACGACTTGTTCGATCAACTCCAAGGATCGAGTGTTTACTCGAAGATCGATTTGAGATCGGGATATCATCAACTTCGAGTTCGCGAGGAAGATATTCCGAAAACGGCTTTCAGAACCCGTTACGGGCATTACGAGTTTCAGGTGATGCCGTTTGGGTTGACTAACGCACCGGCAGTATTCATGGATCTCATGAATCGGGTGTGTAAGCCTTACTTAGATAAGTTCGTGATTGTATTCATCGATGACATTCTGATTTATTCAAAGAGTGAGAAGGAGCATGAGGAGCATCTAAGACTCATCTTAGAATTGCTCAGGAAGGAGAAACTCTATGCCAAGTTTTCGAAATGCGAATTCTGGATTCCGACGGTACAATTTTTGGGTCATATGATTGATAGACAAGGAGTCCATGTGGATCCTGCTAAGATTGAGGCGATAAAAGATTGGGCTGCACCTACAACCCCAACCGAAGTTCGTCAATTTTTGGGTTTAGCTGGTTATTACCGAAGATTCATTGAGGGATTTTCGAAGATAGCTAAACCATTGACCAAATTGACTCAAAAGAGTGTTACATATGAATGGGGAGATAAAGAAGAGGAAGCGTTTCAATTGCTTAAGAAGATGTTGTATAGTGCTCCTATCTTAGCGTTACCAGAAGGTAACGAGGATTTCGTCGTCTATTGTGACGCCTCACATAAAGGATTGGGAGCCGTATTAATGCAACGAGAGAAGGTGATAGCTTATGCTTCCCGACAGCTCAAAAAGCACGAGAAAAACTACACTACCCATGATTTGGAGCTAGGTGTTGTGGTTTTCGCCTTAAGAATATGGAGACATTACTTATACGGAACCAAGTGTGTTGTATTTACTGACCATAAAAGTCTACAACACATCTTGAATCAAAAAGAGCTCAATATGAGACAGCGACGTTGGATTGAGTTGCTAAGCGATTATGATTGCGAAATTCGCTACCATCCTGGTAAAGTAAACGTTGTTGCTGATGCTCTTAGTCGAAAGGAAAGAATACCACCGTTATGAGTTAGGTCATTGGGAATGACTATCGTATCGCCATTACCGTCTCAAATATTTGAAGTTCAAACGGAAGCGTTGAAAGCAGAAAACAGATCTGCCGAGAATATATTTGGGATGGCTGAGAATGAGAAAGGATTTGTTAAGCGATCTGATGGATTGTTATGTTTTGGAGATCGGATTTGGGTACCTTTGTATGGAGGAATTCGGGAGTTAATTATGCATGAGTCGCATAAGTCAAGGTACTCTATTCATCCTGGATCCGACCAGATGTACCAGGATCTTAAGAAGTTCTATTGGTGGCCAAACATGAAGGCAGATATAGCATCGTACGTTAGTAAGTGCTTGACATGTTCTAAGGTTAAAGCCGAACACCAGAGACCGTCAGGATTACTAACGCAACCAGAACTTCCAGTCTGGAAATGGGAGCGGATTACTATGGACTTCATTACCAAATTACCGAGGACAGCTAGCGGTTGTGACGCTATCTGGGTAATAGTGGATCGTCTGACAAAGTCTGCTCATTTCCTGGCAATTAGTGAAGATGATAGTGTGGAGAAACTTGCGAGGTTATATGTGAAGGAGATTATTTCACGTCATGGAGTCCCGATATCTATTATTTCGGATCGCGATAGCCGTTTTACGTCAGCTTTGTGGCGATCACTTCAAACGGCTTTGGGAACGAGACTTGATATGAGTACTGCATATCATCCCCAAACCGATGGTCAAAGTGAGAGAACCATTCAGACGTTAGAGGATATGCTTCGTGCATGCATCATAGACTTTGGTAAAGGCTGGGAGAAGTATTTACCCCTTGCGGAATTCTCTTATAATAATAGTTACCACACAAGTCTTAAGGCTGCACCATTCGAAGCTTTGTATGACAGAAAGTGTCGTTCGCCTATTGGTTGGGCAGAAGTTGGAGATAGCCAACTTAGAGGCCCTGAACTGATTTTAGAAACTACTGAGAAAGTAGCCCAGATTCGTGATCGGATGCAAGCAGCCAGAGATAGGCAGAAAAGTTACGCCGATCAGAGACGTAAACCCTTAGAGTTCCAGGTTGGAGACAAAGTGATGCTGAAAGTCTCGCCTTGGAAGGGTGTAATACATTTCGGGAAACGTGGTAAACTCAACCCACACTACATTGGACCATTTCTGATCTTAGAAAGAATTGGGCCCGTGGCTTATAGGTTCGAACTACCATATGAACTGAGCAAAGTTCACGACGTGTTCCACGTTAGTAATTTGAAGAAATGTCTTTCCGATGAGATGCCTGTCATTCCAATGAAGGATATTCGTGTTGATGAGAAATTGAACTTCGTGGAAGAGCCAATTGAGATTTTAGATCGTGAAGTTAAACGACTCAAGCGAAGTCGCATTCCGCTCGTCAAGGTTCGTTGGAATTCCCGACATGGACCAAAATTTACGTGGAAACGTGAGGACGAGTTCCAGAAGAGATATCCGAAGCTTTTCACTTCGTTGATGAATTTTTCCGAGTGAAACCCGGGACGGGTTTCTTCTGAGACTGGGAGGATGTGACAACCGGCAGTTTAGGGAGTTATTTTAAAAAACCCGCATTACGTTAAAGTTCGTTTATAATTTTTATTTGGAAATTTTATTTCACAACGAACTTGTAAGACCTATTTTATGGATAATTATGTGTTTATGATGTTATGGAATTTGTGAATTATCTTCATAATTCATTCTTGATATTATACTCGGTGATGTATTCTTAAATTCTCACTGGTACTACGTTGACTCTGGCACTAGGTTTACCTAACGAAAATTTTATGATTCGTTTTACAAGTCCGACTATATTTTATTTATTTACGAGATGTTTCGTGAGATATTAAACGTTTGAAATGAGTTCGGGTTTCGGGCCGTATGTTTTACACTTACCCATATTTACCCACTCTTATTATTATTATTATTATTATTATTATTATTATTATTATTATTATTATTATTATTATTATTATTATTATTATTATTATTATTATTATTATTATTATTAATTGAAAAAAAATAATAATAAAAGAGTTATATACATTTGGTCCTTGTGGGTTCGGTTCATAAGCAACACCAACACCCTCACCCTCACACTTCTTTCTCTCTCTTTTCTCTCTTTTGAATAACCCTAGCCGCCACCGAATACAAATCCGGCCACCACCACCATCTCGCCGCCCTCACCACAAAACAAACACCACCATCTTCTTCCTTATCGATTTCTCTTTCTTTTGGTATATCATACGCAACATATAACCAACATTAACACTTCGAAATTCTATAAAATCCGACCCAAACTTGTTGTTTTTACTAGATCTATCCGATTGGAGGTTCAAGAAGGTGAGAATGCTCGATTTTGGTACTTGGGTACCTCGACTTGGTGATAAATCCGTGGCTACACGGATGAATTTTGTGGGAATCGAATTATTATGTTATGAAATAATGTTTTTGATGTTAAAATAAAGGTTTGGTATCCGGGTCTTGGTGTTTTCTTGGATGGTTCGAGTGAACCGTGAGTCGTGGACTCACGGCTTGATGTGGGTCTCGAGCCTATGGCTCGTTATTGTTGCTTCTTGTGGTCTTGTACTCATGGGTTCATGATTTGCTTGCGTTGGACCTTGGTTAGACTCGATGGAGTCTTGGCCTTGTGGCCGTATACGGTTATTGATGCCGCGACCCAAGTGGTCGAATGGGCAGTTTTGGGTTTGCTCGTTGGAGCCTATTTTTGCGACCCTTAGTTGTTGGTTCGAGTCCTTGTGACTCGTGGTATTGTAGCCGAGACCCAAGTGGGTCACTTGGCTCGGGTTTGGCTTGGTAAACCAACCCGAAAATTGACCTTGTTGATATTTATTTCTCGTTGTGTTTGTGGACTTAACTTGTTATTGTTGTGGTACTTTATTTTTTCGGCCGAATGCTTTTGATGAGTCGAGACCTTTTGTGGTCTCGACAATGGAATTATTGTGATATTGAGGAGTTGTTGACGAATTGGGACGTTGGGGACCGATTGTGAGACGGTCACTTAGATTGACGGAGATAGGTTAGTCGGGTGCCGTAGTCGGACCCTATTGTTGTAGCACGTGGATTGGGATTGATTGGACGGAGATGTATTGATTGTTATGACTTTTATATTACTTTGAACTTGGACAATGAGCCGAGAGTCATGACTCGGACATGTGACCATTTCGTATGACTCGATAACTATTACAAATAAAACATAAATAATAAAACTCGTAATAATAGTTATTGATAATATAAACGTTTATATGAATATATAGACGTGAATAACGGATATATAATTATATAAGCGCGTATATTAATAATAATAATAATCACGAGTCGTATTATAAATAATACAACTAGATATATATTAGGCTACGAAAGTGGCGTAATATTATTGAACGTATTATTATTATAAAGAAATTGTTATAAAACGAGGAATCCTCGACAATTCTCAAATATTGAATAAAAATGTCATTTTGTATACATACTAAATAAACTTATCGAGTTATGCGGAGTCGTTGTCACTCGAGTTCAGGTAAGTTTTATTTGTGGCTTTCGTGTTGTCACGGATATATGACGATTAATATAAACGTTTTCTATAACTAAATAACCACTTAACCGTAGGGTTGAACCGGGTTATTTGGCTATACGAAAATGAGTATATTAATGGGCATCGTATCCTGTGACGCCCATAGGTTGTGGTATATGTAAAGTGTAATAAATTGCGAGTGTATATATCGGGAAATCTGGCCAATTTGGCGATATATATGAGGAATTTATTAAACTATGATATGTACCATATAGTATTTATGTGCTATGTGCTTTAGGTTGGGTGTAATCTTGGAACGGTATGTTACGTAAATAAATATGAGGATTATCAAATCGACGAATTTGATAAACTTCGGCGATTTATTTAAATGATATATTGGGCTAATATTAGATCCATAGTTCATTTTATTATTCTTTGTGTGACCTTTTGGTTTGTTTTGTGTCGACCCACCACCCGTATGGATACCAAACGTAAATACACCAAACTAATACGAAATGGATTTTCGGAAATAAAACGGATTCTCGTCCGGGTTTGGGAATATTTTGAATTTGAAGAAATGATTTCTGAACGAGTTAATATTGTTAGGTCGTGCCGAGTCCGTAGTTGTTGTTTCGTGAGTTACTATACATCTTATTTCTACCGACTTCTCCTTGCTATTTTCTGGACTTGAGGTGAGTCATAGCCCCACTTTTTAATCTTGAACTATGTTTTCAATACTTGGGGTGAGAAACGTGCAAATTATTTTATGTGGACTATTATTGCTTCTATATTCTTTTTAAACTTGCTATGCGTATGGACTAGGATGTTTTGTCAGCTTTAGTCACATATTTTATGTGTACTATTCAAGGTTGACTTATTTGTTATTGTCAGCTTTAGTCACACGGTTCGTGTGTACTATTCAAGGTTGGCTTATTTAGATACCGTAGCGTGCACCTATAGGTTATTGATACTTTGGAGGTTATCCGAGTATTTATTGGTATTGCGGGGGTTACCCGAATATCTATGTTAGAACGGAGGGTATCCGTGTGTTAGGTTGGAGCGGAGGGTATCCGCAGGCTTTTAGCGAATCCTTAGTCTAGCTAGCAAGCGTTTTGCGTATATGTCCACTATATTGTTAGATGAATTTAAACCTATGATCTCACCAGCGAAAGCTGACTTTTAGCACGTTTTCTCAGGTAATTAAGTGATGATACGGATGCTTGGAATGGAAGGCTCGGCCAAGGCTCATGGTTTATGGATCTATTTTTCTAAACTCTGATAATTAATTATGGACCTATTGCTATGTTATTTTGGGCCTGACTCTGAATGATGTTGGGATAAATGTAAACGTTAAAACCCCGTTTTGGTTGTGTTTTTATTATGTTTACTTTATCTCGTTCTATATTGTCTTGTGTTGGATACCAATCCCCGTAGCACCCCGAAAGCTTGTTGAGTCTTCCGCTGTATCAAATTTTGGGGGTGTTACAACCTAGGTGGTTCTCAATTGTATTCATTGCGAATAGTTTCTTTTGTATACCCTTTCCACACGAGTTTAGGAATAGTCAAAACTAAATTGTCACAAAATTCATTGGATGCATTGATTTTTATCAAATCTCTTGCATAACTACTACGCTCCCATGACTCCAAACACATGATATTAGTATAAGAATCTAGCATCATAGGAGTACCAATTATATTTTAGAAACAATCAAACTCAAACCATCCGAAGTATAAGCAACCAAAGGGACATCATGAAACTTCACCCATACCAGAACACAAGACAAATCTTCCTTAAGAAGACTTTGTTTACAGGTTCTGAGGGAGGGTTTTCCAGGATTGAATTGATTAAACAACAACATGCCAACATCACCATGAAATCAATAAATATGAAACAAGAGATTTGGGGTGAACCCTTCTATTAAAATCTAATATATATAAATTGAATGGGTTACATTTACAAACAGAATTCTATCCTATATATAAATATTGAAACGACATGATACAAAGGGTTATGATGGTTCAATAGAACCAACAAACATGTCCCTTCAATGTTAACTACCTATAACTGATAATAACAAACTTATAACCGAATTTAACTAAGTAATGTAACCACTATGTTTCCTGTTTTGCTGGTGCGAATTGCACCCCAACACAGAAAATATGTAGTCTTTATTTGACACAAAGATTAATGGATTATGTTATCCAACAGACTTATCGATAGACAACACTTGTTAAGAATGATAGGGATTTCATTAATCATTCAAGATCCATCCCGGAGAATAGACTCAGCATCCTGTATAGACGAGAACTTGAAAAAGAAAAAGTCAAAAAACCATTCGCTTTCATCGTAACTTTGTAAATCTCATATTTTCCCCAATTGTTATGCACAAACCATTCAACCACAGGAAATGCAAGTCTTTTACCAATAAAATACCCAAAAAGCGAATTTTTCATCCGTTCATCCACCTCTTGTACCGAAAGAAAAACCCTAATCGCCAACTTTATAATCACGAGTGATTAAAAAACTAGTTAGCAGATAGGGTTACCAACGAACAAGGATATCTTTAATGATGATAGGCAGTTAGAGAAGAGTAGTTAATCACGACCAAAGAGAAAGAAACGATCAATTGAGTGAAAACCGTTAAGGGTTTCGTTTTTTCTCTTGACTGTATTTTCACTATACTATTGTATTTTTCCATAAAAAATCATCACATCATCACGAGCACCCCTTAGAGCACAAGGTGCAGCAACAAGCACTTGGCTCCCCATTCGGGCCCCACCATGCCACATCACCAAAACACCTCAACTTCAACTAACCACAACAAACCCCTCCTCACCAAACAACAAACCTCAACTTTCCCATTCGGGCCCCACCTCTTACACACTTATTTTTTTTTATTCATTTTTCAATCAAATTAAATTTATTTCATTCAAAAAAAAATAACTAAAATTAAAATTTTATGCTTATATTTGTTTTAAATTTAAGCTACTAAAAAAATATTCAAGGATTAAAACTACAAGGACTAAAACTGCAAACATTGGATTAAAACTACAAGGACTAAAAAAAATGCAAGGATTAAAACTACAAGGACTAAAAAAAAAAATACATGTTGTCTTCGTCTTCTTCAAATATACCTGCAAACATGGATCCACAAAAGTTGTTTTTCTTCACGGTGTGGCACTTCAAACATGGATCCACAAAAAAAATACATGTTGTCTTCGTTAACCTGCAGCCTGTCAGAAACTTACCTTCGCCGTGGCCACGACGAGATTGCCATCGGCGAAGAACGGCGAGGCCCAAACGATGTGGCGGCGAGCAACGGCTCGCCGTTGGAAGTGCCACATCGGACGGCGAGCCCCCCTTCGCCATCTGCACCTTGTGCTCTTAGCAATGTGGCCATGCTCCTACACGCGTACCATCTTGCCATACTTTCTACCATATTATACCATGCTGATATACATTAAAATAAGCAAAATACATCACTTTATCAATTTTTAGAAGAATATAATGGAGGTGGTGGGATCTATTTAAGCAGTGAAAACTAGTCATGAACATAGCCAAGGGAACGTACTAGTATATATTATTTGTACATAAGCTACCAGGCTGCTAGACTATATATCAATGCAGGCGGTTTCCTGTTGGAAAAGGTACTTTCTTCATGCATGTACAAGATAACATGTGTTTTTTCCTAACTTGTAATATTTAATATTATCTTCCATCATGTACCCATTCGACGCATTCATCCCATTGCAGAAATAGTAGGCCACAAGTTAAGCGAGCCACAAGTGGGAGTAGTACTGGGTGGGTGACCTACCGGGAAGTCCTCACTTGTGGTCCACTTGTGGACCATATGCTCCGGAGATATTAGGCAACGAAGAGGAGAGTCTTTGAGCCATTTGTTGCGGAGACTTGAATCCGAGCCGGACCCGGTTTTCATCCGGCTGTTACTCCAGCGAGTATTCTCGTGTGGAGGCAGAACGGTTTCCGGGCGGAAGTCGTTGAATCCTCACTACGCCAGCGTGGGCCTTGTTAAAACAATATAGTCTGGGTATTGTGGTGGAGGAGGGCCTGCCTGTGGCAAGTGTGACTCTCTAAACCAAATAAATTGAAAGTCACCTTCCCAAAAAAAAAGAAATCAGTAGGCCCAAAAGACTTGTTACAAGTTTTCAAAACATCTTTATGCATTAATTCCATTATATTGGACAGATATGCGATTTAACGTGCAGCTTAAATTGATAAATGCTGTCTGCAATGAGAGAGAACCTCTACAGTCAATAAGCTAAATGGAAAACACACAATACAAACAAAAAATGTCGTGAACTTTGTAATGTGCTACTATCTTTGCATTATGTATGTGTTATCATGTGTCATTCAGAAAATAATATGACGCACTTTGTAAATTACATGTTTTTTTAAGAAATCTAGGGGAAAAGAGATTTTGAAATCCTTGTCTTCGTTAACATATATGACTTGGTCTAAGTTGTCCTATGAAGAGAGAGAGAGAGGAAAAGAGGTGATGATGGATAGGCCAGTGAAACGTTACGTTGGAGGGGGTGGGGGTTATGCGACGCACATGCGGAGTGCACTACAAGAAAATTGGCCTATAGTGACGAAAGCAGTTTCGTCACTAACAGTGTCAAAAATAGTCACAAAACTGTTTAGTGACGAAACTCAAGTCGTCACCAGTCGTCACTAAAGCTCCGTCACTAAATCAATTAGAGACGAATATATACCTCGTCACTAATTTGTGACCAGATTAGTCGTCACTTTTTAATCCGGTTAGTGACGAAATTTTTCGTCACAGTTTTGATAGTGACGAAAAAATCGTCACTGATATTTACCATTAGTGACGAGAAAATCGTCACAGACTGCAGATATTAGAGACCAAAAAGGTCGTCACTAATTATGAACATATAGCAAAAAAATAAAATTGAAACTAATGTTGGTTTTACTGTATAATTGCTTTCGTGAACAAGACTAAAATCGTCAAATCTGTAGCAATACAAATACATATTAACTTTAGTCATAAATACTAATTTTTTCACAAAACACAAATAGTATGGTTGAAACTCGACACAAAACCAACCAATAACATATCAATCGAAACGCTCGTCTTGAGACTTTAACCTAGCTTCAGTAAAATTAACCTGTAATTCCAACACTTTCCAATGCTAAAGTAGCGATCACGTGTTGCAGTTTTGCACCCAACAGTAGAACAAGCTGCTGAACATAAAAAGCGTTATGAGAAATCATAACATAATGTTGAAACAAAGGTTAGCCAGGTAAGGTGAACTACGGTTTCAAGATTTGTGATAGTCTAGGGAAAGGTACTTACAGAACTTGTTGGATGGATGAGAAATAGAGAATAGAACTTGCCTCAAGTGATGGTAAAGATGGAAAACCCTTCAGCGTTGATACTTTATTCTTGCTAGCAGCTAATACCTGTAAGAAACCAAAAGTTCAAAGAATGACACAAACAAAGCCATTTACAAAAAGTTGATTAGAGGATAAAAGAAACCTGTAATCGTGGCTGGCTTGCCATTGAAAGAGACTTTAGCTTATTTTATGCAATCGATAGGAACTGGAACAAGAAAATAAATCACAATGAAGCACATAGCAGCAATACATATAAATGCACATAGCAGCAATACATATTGACGGTGAATAACCTTTCAAAGGGCAAGCTTTTGAGCATAGTTTTCAATATAAAAGTGACGAAACATCTTAATGCGCAGTGCCCAATAAGTATATAAATTCGTTAAAAGGAAAACAAATCATATGTATAGATCAGCTTATCTCCAAATCAGGGGACAAGTTCAACTCAATAAGTATATAAATTCGGTACTACTTACACTTTTATACTGACTCCATAGGTATAGCTCATCTTCACTATCAAGAGATTTGGTTGGACTCTCAACTGCAGGAACATCAGGTTCCATATCTTTAACTTCTTTTTCCAACTGTACAGGTTTCGTTGCATCCACAGATTCCTGTAAAACCAACATGACATTATGAAAAATTAACGTTTCTAAACGCTCTTAAAAGCTCATTGCCAAACATACCTAAATCAATCGAACAGGTTACAAACTCTAGGTGCTTTTGATCGCACGTATTCCAATGCAGAATCGGGAGTCATGTGCTTGTATTCCACCTGTGAAACATTAGAGCCAACTCAGTAAATTCGAAAGTCTAGGATAGATAGTATGAGCACATCACCAACAGGTCAAAAGGGAAATAAACAAGAAGTTTAGACGAGTCGACTTGGTTTTATTTTGCCTCTAACAAGTCAAAATGGAACATAAATAAAAATGTTTTATAAGAATATGGGTCAAGGGTCAATGGTCAAAACTCAAAAGTCATCCAAAGTGTATATTTAATGCACAAAATCTCCATTATACCGCCTTATTGAAATGTATTTACTAGAGGCGGAAATTTTGAACATTTTACTTGTCAAATGGTCGATTTGGGTTATGTTCCGTGTCTGACGGGTCAAGCACGTACATTTCTAAGATAATTAGCTTACAGGGGACCATGCCATATAGGTCAAAACTATAGCTAAATACCTTGATCAATATTGGCACAACTTCTAAAATCATTATGACCCATAGTTCCTTAAGAAAATGAATCCCATAATATTAAAATGATATATGTAGCCTGAAAGTAATCGTATCGTACCAGTGAGATCCGCTGCTATGTTCATTTACATTTTTTGAACCTATAGCCCTAGCATTCCAGACCTCACGAATGCTCTCAACCTTAGCTTCCACAATCCCTGGCGCATGAATGAGCACCTTAGCTTGCCTAACTTCCAATCTGCAATATGAAACAAAGATGAAATATATAAAAATCATGACCTAATAAACTCAATCGAACAACAGGTTAAATTTATTGTTACAAATAACAGAGATGATTGATGATGGTAAAATCAGAAATTAACCTTACAGATGTCTCTGAATCGGAGACGACGGCGGTGATTGTGAAGGTGACTGTGTGACGACGGCGATGGTGAAGTGATTACGGTGATCTCGACGTCGCGACGCTGGTGATGGTGACGGTGCTACGACGGTGATGGTGGCGGTGCAATGGTGGTGATTGTAATGAAACGAAGATGGTGATGGAGATGCCGGCGATCGTCTGCCATGGAGAAGGGAAGCATGTGAATGAGGGTTATTTATTACTCTAGTTATTGAAGTATTAATTTGTTACGACTACGTTTTTATTGAAGTATTAATTTGTTCCATTTTTTTAACAAGGATTTACTTTTCATTTCTCTACTTATTAAAGAAAAAATTTATAATACATGGTTATTATTTATTGAATACATGTTTGATATTTATTCAAGCTTTGCTTTATTTATTTTATTATTTTTATTTTTACATACCAGTAAAATATATATGGTTTTTGTAAGTTATGTTTCAAAAAATATGGTTAGAGGAGAATTGCATCAAAGAAAGTTAAATATCTGCAATTTTGCTTTACAAGTTTTTCATCCGTGTGATAGTATTTTAATTTTTTTTTAATGAATATATGAGTATAGAAGTTTTAGTAAGTATAAATGTACTTACCTTTATCATTAATCATTTTATAGAATTCACTCATAATAACGTGTGAAATAGTGACCAAAACTTCGTCACTAATGTTTAATGATGAAATTTCTCGTCACTATTCATGGAATTTAGTGACTAAACAGTGACCACTTATGAGGTTCGTCACTGACTTTCGACCGATGACCAAAAATTATATCGTCACTATTTTAACTAATTAGTGACCAAAAAAAATTCTCGTCACTAAATTCTCGTCACTAAAGCTACTTTTTCTTGTAGTGGTGTGAGTGTCACGATTAAGGTACAAGAATTGTTGAACGGGAAGTTCATAGTCATGGTCATTAGAACAGTTTCAACCTAAGGCTACATAAAAAAGAAGACGTCAATATGTATCCGCCTAATTTGCTGCAGCTAAGCTTTTAATTAATTCAATTGTCAAAAATCTCTAGCTTCTTGCTATAAGCCTTAATAAAAGTTCTTCCCTTTTATATAACAAAATCGTCATAAAAAGCCAAACATGGTAAATTAGAGCACAATGAAGTCAACCAAATAGTTAGTAACTTAGTATCAACAGTTAATTAGAGAGATTATGCATAGCAAGAAAGCATTGCTAAACGTACACTAAAAGGAGGTGAGAAAACCTTGAAACCTGATGTTTGTCATGGAATACCTAAAGATCAGGAAAATTTCGAACTCACCACGCTTGGAGAGAGAATGGTTATAAATCAAGTACTTGAACCAAACATAAACTATGCTCGGTCTTCGCAAGTGATGAAACACTCGTTCATATAGGAGTTCTTTGTGTTTATTCTGTGAACAATATTAACTGTAACAAAGTAATTCCCTGGATGTGTGATACATCCTTGCGCGGTTGGAGGATTCACATTGCAAATGTCGATGCAATATAGTAGATTTTTGTTAATGTGGACCGTCAATGCTTCCATGAGCTTTTGAAGGAGCAAGTATAAGTATAACTTGCATGATTTGTGCGGGAAGTGTCATTTTGTCTTTGCAATGTGTACATTATCTCGTGTAGATTCATGGGTCTATTAGGAATCTTCATTTGATGTCGTTTCTTTCTCCAATTTAATGTATCTAAATCTCTTCAATATCGTCGAAGAATTATATATTATCTCTTTTGGCCTATTGACCCGCAAATTCTTTTCCTACCCGTTTGACCCCCCCCCCCCCCCCCCCCCCCCCTTTCACCCATTTAGATAAAAAGTTTACCCAGGTCATGTCTGTTAAAGTTGGGCTGGTCTGGAACCGCCAATTTGAATCAGATGAATTCTTTACCTACGTACCATCTTGCAATACTTTCGACCAGACCATATAACCACGCTGATATACATCAAAATACGCAGCAAGACATCACATCTTTTTTTTACGGGCAATAATAAAGGTGGTGGGCTCCTTAAGCAGTGAAAACCATGTCATTGACATAGCAAAGAGAACGTACTTTGGTATTAGTACACAAGCTACCAGGGTGCTAGACTATGAATGCAGGTGTCCTGTTGCAAAAGTCCTTTCTTCATGTCGATAACATTTGCTTTTTTCCTAAATTCTAATACCTTATATTATCTTCTAACAGGCACGCACTCAGACACATTCATTCCAATGTAGAAATCGGTACCCTCAAAAAACTTGTTTTTTAAGTATCTAACGTTCTTTCTGCATGCTATTATGTTGTACACATATTCAAATTTAACGCGTAGCTTCAATTGAGAGAGAACTTCTACAGTTTTATAGGAGTACTATCATTTTGTCAATATGCTAGAAGGAAAACAATCAATACAATCATAAATGACGTGAGGTTGGTACTGTCACCTATATGTAAATATGTTTTTGAAGAAATCTAATAAACGAGAGTCGGTACCAAATTGTTGAGTTTCGGCACCAAGTTGTTGAGTTTGCTTTGACTTGAAACCCTCGCGTCGGGAGTCAGGACACTCTCATGGAAGAAATCAAGACTCTTTCACACCTTTGGATTAATCATAGAAGCAAAAACATCCGGTTGAATTGGCTCGAATGGATCACCACCCCTAGAGTGGCTTGCACCGTTTAACTGTATCAATTTTTCATTGTATCTTTGTTCTAGCTTCTTGCTAGTTTTTAATACAAATCGCCGTTCAAAAAAAAAAGTTGGCTATCAATAGAAACAGGGGAGAAGGAGGTGATGTTCGATATAGACCTAATAGCCAACAAAACAAAGTTGTACCAAGAACATCATCAACAATGGTACATTGCATTGAAAGGGGCGGGTTGGGGGTTCTGGTTCGCACATGCGAGTGTACATTACTCCCAGATTGTGAAAAGATGTGACACAGCCAGACAATGCGTGGATCATACACAAGATACAAGACTTGTCGAATGGAAGGGACAACAATCATTTGAGCAGTTTTTAGCCACAGGCTATGTAGAAACTGCTCTTCATGATATGCTGCAGCTTAGCTTTTAACCACAATCGCCAAGAAAATGTAAACAAATCACCATCTAAGATCTCATTTGGTACTCCAGAACACTATGAGGTCCACAAAATTTATTAACACTCAAAAAATGAGTGCCGGGCCTCTCATATCATCTTCAAAAACGTTCTCAATGGAAATAAAAACATAACATTAAAGAACAGGGCCACAGAAACAGGTAATGCGAGTCAGGCACTTAACTGGTAATACCATAACGCGAATGTTAGCCAAAAAGTGTTCAAGGAACATTCATCGACAACTTCATGCACAGCATTGCCGGAATACACAATTGAGGCAACCAAACCTTAAAATGAGGTTTTTCATTGTTCATCTAAAAAGTAAGCAAATTTCAAACACGTGGATTCATAAGTACGCAAACTAAATCAGACTATGCTAGGCCTACGCAAGTCATGATGGATTCATTCATTAAGGAGTTTTGTGAGCTCATAATGAGGAGAATTTTGTATGCGGTAGGTTCGATTAAGACTTATTTTACATAAAGGAGTTAGTTTTAGTTGCTATTAATATTTTAGGTTTAGAGTACGAAAGATCCTTCATGTTTATGTCTGATGAAACTATTGATAAGCCAATATGATCAATCATTAATTCCTCATATCAGACAGCGTTACTCCAGTTGGTGGATTTTGATTACAAGAGTTGATTTAGTCGATTCTTCTGAGTGGTGGATTTGGATTACAAGAGTTGATTTAGTCTATTCTTCTTCATGTGTTACGTCTTATCTGCCACGAGCTTTTAGTGGAGCAAATATAACTAAATATATTTTTAGTTGGATTTTCGAGTTAGGTATCATTTCATCTCTTCAGCTGGTAGGTCATCTGCCATTGATTCATGGGTGGGTGTCAATCGAAGGCATCTCCGATACAAGTTTTTTTTCCAAAAGCTTTCTAGCATTGGAGTGAATAACTAATAACTAGTAATAGCTTATTTGGGTCATCCTCAAGTCTTTGAAGCAAAGACTAGATAAAATCTTTCTGACACCAATATTAAAATTAGAACTTAAAATAAATGAAAAAGCTTTATGAAGTCTTTTGTGCAACTGAGTTGTTTTCAAGTAATAGTTAGTTTTTTTTTTTTTTTTTTTTTTTTTTTTTTTTTTTTTTTTTTATAACAGTAAGTTATTAATCGAAGCTTGATGCATTGAAGATGCTATGAGATTCTTCATGTACGTAACACAAGTTTTTTTTTTCTTTCCATTTTAATGTCACTGAAAGTTTATAGATTATCTCAGAGTCGCATGTCGCATTATGGCTATAATGGTATAAACTTACAGGCCGTATTTATACGGGCCACTGGGTCAGAACAGAACAGGCCAGGACTAGGCATTATTTGCTAGCCACAATAACATATAACAGAAACCCAAATAGAACCAACCATCAAATCATTTTACATCCCAAAGATACCTACTTAATCTACTTCTTAGATATCGAAGTTTCAATGAAAAAATTGACGATACCAATCCAGGGCAGTATGCAATGCAGCAGTTCTATGGATTATGGAAACTGAAAGTACTATACAAAAGCATTACTGTTTATCTTTTACATAATTACAAGTCTAAAAAATTCACATACTTCAAATCTTAACATAAATAATTATATCTACTTTCAAAAGTATGGATTTAATGTAGTCTTCACATAGTTCTCCAAGAACTTCAGAAATAATTTGAAGGTAAAATGCCGATTATTGGACTACTAAAACGTCAAACTACAGATTTTACTAACATATATGTTTCAACTAACATCCGATCACACAAGAAAATGAGCAATTCCCCATTCGACTAGAAGCTAAAATCACACTATAAAGCATAAACGAATTATAAACACGCCACAGATGAGACCATCCGTAAGATGTTCATCTTAGCCCCAACGTGCACATAATGACACTTTTGTCAACTCTTGAGAGACTCTAAATTTAATACCTGACAGAGGTTACGAGTTTCAGAAGCATGTCAACAACATCATGTGAAATTCTGTCAGCCTCCGCCTTTAAATGTTGAATCTTTTCCTCGGTTTCTTTCTCAAGACGCTTCACGTTGGCACCCGAATCTCCACTAGTCTGTCATGTTTCACATATATTAGGCATAAAACAAACAGCAAAGCCGCAATTTTTAAAATTTTGGAACTTTCAGTACTTTTTCACAAATAAAAGGAAATTCTTATAAAAAAATTAATATACCTCTGCAAGTTTCGTCTGAAAATCAGCTTCCATTTTAGCTCGAAATTCAGCAACCTCCTTCTCAGCCTCTTCTTTGGCCTGTTTAAGCCGAGCCAACTTTGCTGCAAAAAGAAACAGGATGGCATGAACGCACTTCATAGCGAGAGAACCCATGTACGCAACAGTTATTACGGAAGTTTAGTTACTAAACATAGTTATCACTGGAGTACCTTAAGTGACAAATTAGACTCCTAGACCTAGATAACTATTGAGTAGACAAGTCTTCAAACTTATAATCAGTCAAATGTGTTGTCATGATTTAGGTGGAACAGATAGTTATTGAATCCTATAGCACGCACAAAGCTCAAATGATCCAGTGAACACCAAATAGCAAATTAGTACATGGATATTCATGCAAATATATTATCTGCTTCTCTTGATACAAATCAAGTCAGTAAGTAAAAATATTAATCACAAGTTGGCGGTATGTCACAGACTACTTCATTCAAACTTGACAGGTAGTACATAAACCATTGAGCAAATGCATCTTCGAGGGTCAATTTTAACAAGACAGATATTACCGACTTGTATATTATCACAAATAATAGACTTTGTAATGTATAAATGCTAATATAGAAAGAGCTTTAACCAATCGTGAATTAAGCAAACTGCAAAATGTAACTATGCATGCCAAAAAAATACAAACCATTCCGAGCAGCATTCACAATTTGCTGGGCTTCTTGCTCTGCAGCTAACAAAATTTGAATTCCATTTCGGCCACTGCTGGTATCCATGTTCGCCAGACCCTTAACTCACCAATAAGCTGTCAAAAACATAAGATGGTATTAATATGTAAAAAGAACTTATGTTGATCACAATTAGAAAATTGGCAAAAACTTACCAGCCTGCAAATAATAACTCGGATACAAGAGAAACTAAACAAAACAAATATTCCAGATTCTTGGTTGCAAAGAAAGACAAACCAACGAGTAGAGCCTAAAGGAAAGATGGAAAATCTATGAGAGCGTTTTCACTTATTAAAGATGTACCTGAGTACAATCTTAGAGGACTGCGGAACTACAAATGGACCACTGAAATACCCTAGTACTAGAGTACCACCAAAACAACCAAGGGGGTGGTTCGGAGATGGCCTTGCAAATCCTGCCGGCCCTGCTCCACAGTTTGGAGTACAGTCGTACCTATTTTGTACATACATATTTAGTGGGAAATGTGTCTAACATGCATAAACTCGCATCTTGCAATCAAACTGTTCCCTAAGTGATCTCACATGCTGACTTGATCATCATAATTGTTCCCAAAAACACCTCCTAAGATGATGCCAATCTGTTTTCCCTTTTACAAGGCATCGAATCCTAATAACATCAGTTGAAAATTTAAGCTCGACACAAAAGGGATAAATTGCCAAAATTACTTATAAGTTATAACAATGGCAGCCATACCAAGTACAAACTCCATAATTTAATGACAGGCACCCCAAGGCTAACTATAACTTAACCACAACAACCTTCCTTCCTAAACAATACTCGTATATGATTTTTTAGCATTTCGAGATAAAAGAGTCATATTTAAGATACATTCTTAAACTACGCTCGGACTCCAGATATACCATTCAAATCCCTCATGAACCTTCATCAACTATATTTCGACCCTAATCTGAACCCCATGATTGAGACAATATGAATTAAACCTTCTTATAATCTTCTATTTCATTTTACCTTTGTAAAATGTAATCAAACCAGTTCAATTCCGACCATTCGTCTTAATAATTAAGAAGGTGCTACCGACATTGCTTACTGCTTTCTACCAAATTGCTTATATGCTTATTTTTTTGGCAACATAAGCAGTTTTAAGTGTGCGGATAAACTAAACCACTTCGCTTATTTTGACGCATAATAAGCAGTTTACAATAAGCAGGTTTGGACCTGCTTACTCAAGAGGAAGCCAAAGATACTTTTACCCTCATATCTCACCTAAGAGAAATGACAGGAAGGACTCAAGATATGCCTAACATTATACCTAAGACTGTGCGGAAACAGCTGATTGGTAGTGGGTCCGTTTGGTGCAACCGAATGAAAGCTGACACATCAGTTTAGCCGTTCGAGACACTCGGTCGACCCAGTTGAGACACCGGGTCAAAGGGTTACCGGTTCGACCACCGGGTCAACCCAGTTTTCTACGAAAAAAAAACTTTCATTTCTAACAATATAAATCATTCCTAATTACGTCGCAACTATATATAAATAACTTGTGTTATTGGTTTAAAAAAAAAAAAAAAAAAAACTCGAGAACCTGGTTGACCCGGGTCGCTTAAAACCCGGCTGGTCTAACTGAGTTTCGAAAAACAAAAACCCGGTTTAATTTGCCCCTTTTTTACCGGAACCGGTTAACCGGGTTTCAAAACATTACGAGTGTTTAGGCATATTATACTGAGTATTATTAAACAAGCATAAGCAAATTCAAACACTAATTCCTAAAATGCTTAATTTTAAGCAGTTTTAACCGGCAGATAATATATGGAGTATATCTAAACAACTACTAAGCAAACTAACATATAAATTGTGTGAATGATTTGATCAAATAATTGTTAAAATGCAGAATTTAATACAGTACGTTACCCGGTTTGTGAAAGATGCACGAGAGAAGTGTGGAAACTGGTTTTCTGGACGTTTCTGTTTTAAACGTCTCACGACCATATAAAGTATAAGTTTGATCTTTTGTTAAGTACAATCCCCTATGTTTTTATCAGTTACATTTCAGTCCGTTTAAGTTGAGAATGACGGAAAGTTTTGTTTGGCAAAACTAGCAGTAGCACTGTTTTTTTTATTAGCATTTGTAAAACTATCGTTTAATGCTGTTAAACAAAATTCAAAATGATCACACTAATTTTCAAACAAGCTTTATATTTCAAACGTTAAACACTAGTTGCATTAAAATGTTGCGCGCCATACATATTTTAGATGAGCATAGTGTAGACTTATTGACTTTGTACACATTTTAGTTATCTTTGTAATAGTTAGAATAGTTGAGGGGCTCTTATGTAAATAAGTTTGTTAGACAGTTAGGCATTTTATTCTTTGTATAAATTCAAGCTCTGCACATCATTTTTCATTTGAGAAATTAATGAAATAATTTTCATTTTCCCCAATTATTCACTGCGTTCATATGGTATCAGAGCAACACGCTCAAATACTATTTTCGCTTCAAAATCTCATCAATTGAACCTAATTCACCCAAATTCTTGTTCTATCAGATCAATTTGTTGTGTTGATTAGTTCAAATTTGTGTTCTTTGTGATTGTTAGGGTTTTCAATTGATTAATTCCTTGAAATTTGTTACAAAACCGTTATAACCTCCATTAATGGCGATTCCAAACCCTAATTCCCAAAACGATGTCGCTTCGGGATCAAACACCCAAAATTCATCAAATTCCATTCATGATCCTTTGTACATAAGTAATTCGGATCATCCTGGTATGGTTCTCACAAATACACCGTTCAATGGAAGCAATTTTCTAGGGTGAAGCCATACTATTAAGATGGCGTTGGGTGCCAAATTGAAGTTAGGGTTTATAACTGGAAGCACTCCTAGGCCAGCTGTCACTGATGAGAATCATCAGAAATGGGTACGGTGTGATTGTATGGTAACCTGCTGGATACTGAACTCCATGACTGCAGAGTTGACTGAGGCATTCTTGTATGCACAATCTGTTGCAGAGTTGTGGAAGGAAATCAATGAAAGATATGGTCAAAGCAATGGACCATTGATCTATCATTTGCAAAGGGAACTAAAAAATGTAAGTCAAGGTAATCTTACAATTGCTGCCTATTTCAATAAGCTAAAGAGATGTTGGGATGAGTTGCATAATCTGAATGGAGTTCCTACTTGTAGTTGTGGTAAGATGCAAGAGTGCTCTTGTGGTTTAGTTGAGAAGTTTACTGAGATTGAGAATAGATCTAAGCTAGTACAATTTTTGATGAAACTCAATGATGAGTATAAGTCAGTGAGGAATCAAGTTCTAGCCATGGATCCTTTGCCTAATGTCAATAAGGCTTACTATATTGTACAACAAGTAGAGAAACAAAAACAGGTTACTAATCACATGCCTAAACCTGTAGCATTTTTTGCAAATGTGAATCAGTTTAAGAATGGAAGAAGAGACACTAGGAATATCAAGTATGAGATGAAGCATGATGGAAAGAGGCATTGTACTCACTGTGATCAAGATGGGCACACTGTAGATCAGTGTTTTGAGAAGATAGGATATCATGACTAGTATAAGGGCAAGAAGAACAAAAGGGGGGGGGGGGGTTAGAATGGCTGCCAATGTGAATTTAGAGATGAATCAGGACACACCTTTTGATTTGGGGTATGAAAATGAGATTCAAGGTGGACAGGGTATTCAGGGGTATGATCAGCATCTGGTTGCAGTTGTTTGTCATGAAGTGCTGAAAATGTTCAAAGGGAAAGGTGTTATGCAGGAACATGGCAATGGTGCAGGACCTTCTATGCATCATGTAGGTATGTCTTTCCATGTGAGAGCATTTGCCTTGTCGTCACATAGTAATCAACTTACTATCTATAACTGGATAATTGATATTGGTGCCTCAGATCATATGTGCCCCCATATTAGTCTTTTTGTTACCACCTATACTCTTAAGACCCCAATCATTGTTGTTCTCCCTGATGGGACTTCTAAAACAGTCACTATTGCTGGCAATATCAAATTAACACCCTCATTGACCCTGCTAGATGTTCTATATGTGCCAGGATTCAAGTTTAACTTGCTATCTGTTGGAAAACTTCTTATCACACAGAATTTATTTGCTCAATTCTTTCCAAAATTCTGTGTGTTTCAGGCAAGGCTGTTAAACTCGCGAGTTTACACGTAAGATCGTACGATCTTACGTGCTCACCAATCAAAATCGTGTAGGATCGTGGTAGGATCGCATCTGAGGTAGGATCGTAAGTAAGATCGACACGCGATCCGAGTTCACTTTTTTTTTTTTTTTTTTTTTTTTTTTTTTAATCTTTTAAGTCCATCCCACTTGCTTAGCCTAAAAATAAACGCGTGTTTTACTAATGTCTAATGAGTAAACCACTATTGTTTCATTTTCTAAATAGATTATAGTTTATACATAATTTTTTACTTTTATAAATAGATTATAGTCTAAAAGTATTCAATAGTTTAATTTACTTTATTTCAGTGTGATTAAACTCATCAAATGGTATGTTTTGGAATGTCACTTTTGAAACGTTTGTTTTCTTGAAATCATGTTGATGGCTTGAATGTTTTGAGACATTTAGGACCTATGTTATGTAATATTATTCCACTAAATCGTTATTGTAACGATTGAAACTTGACATTTTTGTGTTTTACTATTACTTTGGTGTTCGAAATTTGAACTTTGTCATTTTAAAGAGGATATTATATGAATTTCTCTTTGACGTTGAGTAGAAATGTAAAACAGTTTGACTCGTATATCATTTGTTTACAAAATATGACAAATTGGTAGGATCGCGGGATCGCGATCCGATCCTACGATCTCAATCTTGCAAAGACAAAAACGATCCTGCGCGGGATCGCGATCTTGACAGCCTTGGTTTCAGGACCTTTCAACTAAAAAGGTTATGGCATTTGGCAAGGGCTCAAGCTGTTTGTACACTTGCAATTCTTTGGCAGGCTCTACCAATTCTTCTTCTTCATCCATTAATGTTTTTTATTTCAATAATCAGTCTGTGTATAGCAATCTAGTTCTACCTAAAAAGGTCTTAGATTTGCATACTCTTCATGCCAGACTTGGCCATGTTTCTTTGTCTAAAATGTTACATTTAGACGAATGTAAACATTTTAATACCTCTGATTTTTCTTGTGAAAGCTGTATGATATCAAAATTTCACAAACTTCATTTTCCTAAAAGTACTTTTGTTTCTGCTCAGTTGTTTGAATTAATTCATGTTGATTTATGGGGGCCATATAAATCACCTGCTTTGAATGGAGCACACTCTTTTTACACCATTGTTGATGACAAAAGCAGAGCTACATGGACTTATTTAGTTCATACTAAAGATCAAGTCTCATCTGTTTTGTTTCAATTTCTTCAATATGTTGAGACACATTTTAAGGCTAAAGTTAAGTATGTTAGGTCTGACAATGGCATTGAGATAACTAATCAAAGGTGTTTGGCATTATTTAAGTCTAAAGGTATCATTCATCAAAAGTCAATGGTGTATACACCACAACAAAATGGGATTGTAGAAAGAAAGCATAAGCACTTATTAGAGACTGCTAGGGCTCTAAAACTACATGCTAATTTGCCTAATAGCTTTTGGGGAGATTGCCTTCTTGCAGCAACTTACCTTATTAATAAAATGCCAATGAAAATTTTAAGTTGGAAGTCACCTTATGAAGTTTTGTATGGTACTTCACCCAACTATGATTCACTTAAGACTATTGGCTGTTTGTGTTATGCTGCCAATACAGAACTTCCTAAAGACAAATTTGGTCCAAAAGGTGAGCAATGTGTTTTCTTGGGTTATCCCCCTGGTCAAGAGGGTTACAAATTGTATACCTTAGCCACAAAGGAGATAATTTACAGTAGGGATGTCATTTTTTAAGATCACATATTCCCTTTTAAGGTTGTCTTACCTAACACTGATCCTCACAACAACCTTCCTTTAGTATTTTGTAACACCCCCAAATTTAAATTTGTCGCAGCGGAAAAGTAATTTGGGTGTTACGGGGAGGATCGAAGTTTTAACCACATAAAACGGTTTAAAAGAAACGTTTTGAAAGTTATTTGTCATTCAAATAATATTTTTGATAAAAAGATAAACCATTTGATTTAAAATCTTATTAAAAGATATAAAGGCTTGTAAAAGTGACAAATTTGATTTTTACACCATTTTAATTTATCAGAGTAATAATTGCTCACTCTGTGTCTTGTCCTGCTCCTATAAATTATCTGAGATACACATGCTTAAAAGTGTCAACACAAAGGTTGGTGAGTTCATAGAGTTTTATAGAAAACCCTTTATTTTGTTAGATTTCAGGAATATTTGGTATTGATAAAATACAAACAGTAATGAAACAAGTATCGAGTATATTGACTATAATCACAAATAAATCATATAAGTATCCAATCACATTCAAATAAAGAATTAATAATCCTAACATGAGCTGGAAACTCATGATGCTAATTTAATCATATATACAATTCAAGTATGGTCAAATTCCTATACAGCTGTATCTAAATATATGTTGAAAACATACATTTCCTTTATAGATATTGCACCAAGCCTCATGACACACAAGCTTAACCAAAAGAGGTGTTCTATCAAATCAATGATAGATTTTGCCCTCTAATAATAGGTGATTTGCCAATTCCTATTTGTCTACGAATATAGTGTATCACGACTAATATGACTAACCAATTGCAATTGGCATTCCGTCAAGTATTAGTGGGACAGGGGGTCAATCCTTAACAGGTTTCGAAGCTGTTCACTATATTCGCGCCCACTTTACATGTGATTAATGGCTCATGATTGAGGGACTATATGGCGATAAGCTAACTTAGGCAATATCAAGGAATAATATGGGATCATTCAGAATAACATCATGTAATCAAGTATCATACCACAGTAATCAGTTTGAAAATATTATCGTTTGAGTATCAGAAATTCAGTTTAAGTATTTCGCCAGTGACATATATATATATATATATATATATATATATATATATATATATATATATATATATATATATATATATATATATATATATATATATATATATATATATGTATATATATATATATATATATATATATATATATATATATATATATATATATATATATATATATTCACATACCACAATAATCGAATTGGAAATATTATCATCAGAGTATCAGTATTTCAGTCAAGTAATTCATCAGTAAAATATATATATCACATACCACAATAATCAAATTGGAAGCATTATCATATGAGTATCAGTATTTTAATTAAGTGTTTCGTCAAGTATTTTATATATCACATTTTAAATTAAAAACCATATTAATTTAATATCAATTAGGAAATTGATTTGAATTATGTATTTTATTCATATACGTATCAATTTATCAAAGTATATGTAAACATGTATCTCCCCCAATGAGTTAAAAACAAGTATTGGAAATGGAGCTATGACTCACCTGGATTGATTTGGAAATGATGAAAAGTAAAGTAGGATGAGATTTATGGGAACGATTATGGAAACGTCTTTGATACGGAACCTGATAAATGAATTTTTCAGAGAATATAACCAAATACTATTTGGTAAATACGAACGAATAACAAATAATTTATTATTCATTATGACAAATAGATGAGGTGCAGTGTATTTATTATGCCATGCATGATATGATAAAATACTTTATTTAAAATATCCATCGTAGTTTTACATTTTTAATCGTAAATAAAAATATTAACTTTTTAGATATCGTTATATATATTATTAACGTAAAAATAAATAATATATATATAAAACTTAATAAAAATGCATATGACGTGATGGTTGCCGTAAAATAGAAAATAAAATAAGAATGTCAAATAGATTATGTGTAGTCCTTGTCCTTTTCCAATTTTTACACTTTTTATACTAACGGCGTTAGCGTCACACCGTTAGTCCTTTTCGTATATAATTTTCATTTATTGTCCACTACTTGTCCAAAATTACAATCTAAGCTTGTAACATCATATATTATCACTTTTTATCCTAAACTTTCTGTTTTTACAGTTTTAGTCCTTTCTTTCCAATATTTACAGTTTTAGTCCCTCTAGGTGTCGTCGCGTTACATTTTTAGTCCAATTTTACAAAAATGATTATAAAAATTTCCGTAGCTTATTTTATTTATTCCAAGCTTATTCCAACAGCTTATTTTATGAAAAGCTTAATTTTCTAGCTTATGGGCCTTAACGAATTAAAACAAAAGCCCATTTAAAAATTTAGAGGCGAGGGCATGAAAAATGTTTTGGGCTTGAACTTGGGCTTCTTTTGTGATTCCAAAAATATATTTTATGGGCCCAGTGGGCTATTAAATCGTAAAATCTTATTGGGCCTTGGTTAAGCCCACTAGACAAAATATAAAGTTTTTATATAAATTTTGAATTTGAAAACTGGTTCATGTCGATTCAATTTGGCTCGATTGGTATGTCAAAACGTGATTATTTTTATAAGTTGTGTAAACGAAACTAATAGTTTTCTAGGTGGTCTATTAGTACGTAGAAAAATATGGTACGTTTGTTACGTGAAATAAAAAGTTATACGTATGGTTTGTAGCATGTATGAACCGATTATATATTTTGAAAAACTTGAAATATTAAGTGTTGTGACAAATTTTCATACGATGTATATGGTTCAAAAATGGTTTTGTTTGATGCGTGTAACGTGAAACTAACGTGAGATACGTATGCTACGTGACTCCTAGGCCTTCCAAGATAGAGGCTAGTCACTCGTTGTGTACTATAAATATATACGTACATAAAATATATCTATGATACTATATACGATCGAAACAAAATAAACAAAGTGCATGATAATATTTTAACGTATGATTTGGAATGGAACTAAGTAAAAATGACTTACAAACACCCTTAGAAGTGATGGAGAGTCGAGTGTGATAGTATGGAACACAAGGAAATCACGTTTCAAAATATAACCCGATCGTTATATATATAAATCAACCCGATATCCTTTTCCTTGCTTCCAACCAATATAGCAATCGACCTCTGGTCTTTAGGATTAGTTTATAGGACAAAATTACTACGTGAAAGTGTTTGAGAATGAAATGAATTAAGTGGATGCATGGAACGTATATATGTATCAATTGAAATGAATCGTGTGGTTTGAAATTCACTCAAGGAAACATATAAACTATGCAATGACAGTAACTTGAACTCATTGGACGAATTATATTGTTATTATATGTAATGTGAGAGCCAGATTTGAGGTACATGTTGGGTGATTCACATATACTTGTCGACCACCATTATTTATCCATACTCGAATTGCTTAATCTCGTACTACTCGATTATAGCTGATCTTAGATGATATTTAAACATGCAAACATGCTTGAAATATTATTAGGATCATTTAGAAACAAGCCGGGATAAAAACGGTTAAGTTTTGAATAATATACGAATCGATTGATTTGATTTTTGTTCGATCACTTTGCCACTTAAAACGTATCAAACGTCGTCCAATGAACTTGGAATTTGACACACTAATATTTGGCTAGGTGGTGAACGAGATGGTGCAAAAATATATAGGTGTCGTGTGTACGAGTTTAGAATAAACGAGGTGTTTTGAAGCATGATTAGTCGATTTATATGTATTATTAGTGATGAAAATGGGTTTGGTAATTTTGGGCCGGTTGGGCTTAAGAAATCATAGGCCCGTTAGTTTTTATAATTAGTGTTATAAATTAAAATTAGTGAATTATTAATATTTTGTTAATTGTGTCGAGAACTTGTTTTGTCGTTTGACGAATTTGGCAATATCGTAATCGTGACCATTTTAATATACTAAGAAAATTTTAAATTTCCCCGTAAAAATGGTGATTACAATAATGACAGAGATTATTTATTTAATTAACCGAAGTTAATTATACGAATTTTTGCGAGGTTTTACATATTGTTTCATACTGAAGATGACATTGATGACACCTTCAACACACCAGTACCAGAACCCATTCCAACACCTATTTCTCCTGCTGCTGAGATTCCTATGCCAACTGAGCCTCCATCTACTTCCCCTGCTGTTGAGATACCTGAACCAAATACAACCTCTGTTCCACAACCAGTAAACCTAATGTGCCTCTGCGAAGATATACTATATCTATCAACACACCTATATGGTTTATCACTCATACCACTAATGCTAATCATGTCTCAAGCAAGCCCAAGTATCCTTTATTTACAAAGGAATCTTTTCAGAACATATCTCAAGCTCACATTGCTTTTATAGCACATGTTCTTAATACCTTTGAGCCAGTCACATATTCTCAAGCAAAGACTCATCCTGGTTGGGTTAAAGCCATGGATTCAGAGTTGGATGCACTTGAGAAAAATTATACTTGGGAAGTGACTGATTTACCATCTGGGCATAAACCAATCAATTCTAAATGGGTGTATAAGATTAAGTATCATCCTGATGGTATTGTTGAAAAATTCAAGGCAAGATTGGTGGTAAAAGGTTTTTGTCAAAAAGAAGGCATAGATTACAAACATACATTCTCACCAGTTGCAAAATTAGCAACTGTGAGAGTTCTCAAAGCCTTAGCTACTGCTAAATCTTGGCCTCTTCATCAATTGGATGTTAATAACGCATTTTTGCATGATTTTATTGATGAAGAAATATACATGAACCCTCCAGAAGGATACCACAAAGCCAAACCAGGGCAGGTTTGCAAGCTCAAAAGATCCCTTTACGGTTTAAAGCAAGCCTCTAAACAATGGAACCAAGAATTAACCAGATTTCTACACAGTTTGGGTTATGCACAATCCAAAAATGATTATTCACTCTTTGTTAAGCAACAAGGACAAAGTTACACTGCTCTTCTTGTTTATATGGATGATATTTTGGTTACAGGGAATGATCCCCATGAGATTGACTTAACCAAACAGGCCTTAGATAAGCAGTTCACTATTAAAGATCTTGGCACAGCTAAATATTTTTTGGGAATAGAGATTTGCAGAACTAATTCAAGCACTCATCTAAACCAAAGAAAATATATTCTTGATTTGTTGAAAGATTCAGGCATGACAGCCTGCAAACCAGCTTCTGCTCCTCTTCCAGCTCATTTGCAGCTTTCTCTTGATAAAGGAATTCCTCTTGATAATCCAGGTAGTTATAGAAGGTTAGTGGGCAGATTGTTGTATTTGACAATGACCAGACCTGATATTTCTTTTGGAGTTCAGCATCTTAGTCAATTTGTTTCTGCTCCAAAAGATACTCATATGCAAGCTGCAACTCATTTGTTGAGATACTTGAAAGGAACAATATGCAAAGGTCTTTTCTATCCTGTTCAGCCTCATCTACAAGTTCCTGGTTTCACTGATGCAGATTGGGCTGCTTGTTTGATGACTAGAAAATCCTTAACAGGTTATTGCATATTTCTGGGTCATGCCTTAGTATCCTGGAAAACCAAGAAACAAGCTACAGTTTCAAGGTCTTCCATAGAAGCTGAATATAGGAGTATGGCTGCTACCACATGTGAACTGTTATGGCTAAGTTACTTGCTAAAGGACTTGAAGGTTCCAGTCAAGACTCCAATTACTATGTTTTGTGACAATAAAAGTGCTCAAATGATTGCAACAAACCCTTGTTTTCATGATAGAACAAAACATATGGAACTTGATTGTCACTTTACTAGAGATAAAATACAAGATGGTTTCCTTTAAACTGCACACATTCCTTCTCATCAACAACTAGCAGATATTATGACAAAGTCATTAAACAAAGTTCAACATTCTTCTCTTGCTTCCAAGTTGGGTCTCACAGATCCTCCACCTTGAGGGGGGATGTAGACTTATGGACTTTGTACACATTTTAGTTATCATTGTAATAGTTAGAATAGTTGAGGGGCTTTTATATAAATAAGTTTGTTAGACAGCTAGACATTTTATTCTTTGTATAAATTCAAGCTCTGTACATCATTTTTCATTTGAGAAATTAATGAAATAATTTTCATTTTCCCCAATTATTCACTGCGTTCATACATAGTTTTTGACCATTTTAGTAGTTGATATATTTGGCCAATCAACAATCAAAAACTCAAAAAGTGAGAGTTTCCAAAATTGGGTCCAATTAACTATTTTATAAAACCCGGGTGTTATGATAGATCAGTGGCTGATGTAGACCACCTAACAACCCTCCACCACACGCCAACCCCTAGAAGCCGAACAGCAACACATAAAGGTCACTTTTTGTGTTGGTTGGGTGTACCACCTAAATAGTTTTTTTTTATTTTTTATTTTTTTATATTTTTTTAGTGTAGGTATATTGTGAGGTATGTGTATAAGTGGGTTTTTTTATGTGTTTGATCAGGTGGTGACCAGTGACCACTATATCTTTAAAGGTGGTGCTAAGGTAAAAACTGATGTGATGTTGAGGTGAAAGTAGTGGTCGAGTGACCATTACAACCTTAGCTAAAAAAATTTTGGGCCTTTGAAGATTATCTAAACAAGTTACTTGACCATGCTAAAATTGTTGTGACTAGGCGTTTGGGTAAGCTTGTTTACGATACTTGTTAGCTTATTGCATTTACAGTATATAATAAGCTAAATGAAAATGAGCTTACTTGAGATTTTATTGTGTATGTTAGAGGTGAGCATGGTTTTTTTTTTTTTTTTTTTTTTTTTTTTTTTTTTTTTTTGCTAAAACTGAAACTGAACAGAAAATATTTGTTTTTTGTTTTCTAAAAACTGTTTAGTTTCAGTTTACTATAGGTTCAATTTTTCGATTTTTGGTTTATTTTTGTTGTGGCTTTTCAATGCTATTCGGTGTTTTTGGTTTTTACTTTGTTTATCGCGGTTTGCTTGTTAAATAGTCGAATTTTTAATGCAACAGAGGATAACTATTTCAAGTTTCAAGAACAAAATTACAAAATATAATGTTTAATAAAAAAAAAAAAAAACTATTGTTCACAAAAACAAAATTATATAAGAGAAATGTTTACGCGTCGTAAAGTGACACAATAATAACAATAAAAAAGTAACAAGACAAAATTTCTAGATGATAATTGTTTATGTGTTATAAATGACACATTTAAAAAGTAATTGAAACATGACTTTTTAAGATTATATGTATTTTGTCGGTTCGGTTTTTTTCGGTTTGGTGTCTTTACAAAAACGAAACTGAATCATAAAATTTGATTTTTTCAATCGGTTTTGATTTTTTCTTATTTATTTATTATTATTATTTTTTTTATTAATTTCTAGGTTTTTTTTTGGGTTTAGGTTCAATTTTTCGATTTTCGCATGTACGGAGAAAATAAAATTTGAGCCTTTTACAATTGGATAAATTGTTAACATGTTAATTAGACATAAAAGTTTTTAACCTCTGGATATTATAAGTAATCTCATCTGAAAGCAAAACGTCATCGAAGCGCATTTGGTCTAGTGGTATGATTCTCGCTTAGGGTGCGAGAGGTCCCGAGTTCAATTCTCGAAATCCCCCATTTTATTTTCTTTTTCTTTTTTTTTTTTTTTCATTTTATATTTTCTGTTGTTATCGCTTTACGATGATCATTCTTGCATTCTGGTTGTGTGTCATGATGTGTCTTTTAGCTGTTCTTGAGCCCCCTTCCCTAAACATTACTCCCCGCCCAAACCACTCTCCCTTTACGCCCAGCTTGGCACTCCCCACGTTCTTAATGTGCTCATAACTGGTCCCTTCACATCTTCTGAGGATTTGGAATCCTAAGAAAATTGCATTGCATAGGCGCGCGCAGCACCTAATTTATGTGCAGAAAGACATATATATAATCAACAGAACTTACATTCAACTTTTCTACTTTTATAAATGAACATATTTATCACTCATTTCTAGTTTAGAAAAAAGTAACAGAACTCTATAAAGTATAAACATCTGTAAGCTTGATTCTGATAGTTTTTTTTTTTTTTTTTTTTTTTTTTGGCAAAACGGAAGATATATAGATAAATGAAGCTTCAACAATGTTGAAGAACAAATTACAAAGATTGACCACAAAAACTAACTCAACAACAAAACTAACTACACTTGAAGCAACAAACTAAACAATCAATGAAGAATCCAATGTTGATCAATCCAAATGTGAAATTGAGAAGCATGACATACTTTTTGCTCAACTGCCCATTGAAACACTATAGGCTTGACAAAAGATAATGCTTTGAACCGATCGACTATCAATGATCGCCTCATAACTAGCCGGCCAAAAGACCAAAAGGCATAAGAACCAAAATTTCCATATGTTGTGAAAGTTTGACAGCAAAACTTCTATGCATTCTTGAACAAAATCTGAAACTGAAATTGGCAATACGCAAGAAATGATCATCACTTGAACAAACTACCCCAAGAACATAAACGACCAAGAGCACTACAAAGGGCCCTTCCAAATGGAAGTCACTTCCACCACTTCAAGCTGCAACTTAAAATGAAACTTTTAACTTGCCAAGAAAAATGTTAAAAAATCAAAGACTTCCTGTGAACTTCTCTGAAACTACCCAAAAATGTTCACCCGATGCAAATTTTGAGAAACAGAAACTTGCTTCCAAAAAAACTAATCCCTCTGATGTTCTTTCAGCAGGCTATATTACCCCTTGCAACTCTTACCCTGGCAAAAAACAACGAAAACAGAATCGCGAACCTCAAACATTAGTGTCTCTTAAATCTACCCACGAGTGCTCAACTCTGATAGTTAGATCCTTTACTGCATTGCTGCACAAATACAATATGCTAAAACATAGAAACTGTAATTACAACAAAATCCACAACATTGCAGAATCTGAAGTCTGTGTGTGCCTTGAGTGCTCAACCGCTCAATTCTTTCTTGATTGAATTTAAGATATCCATCACCTGGACCAAAACAAATGATTATTAATCAACTCTTATTATGACTCTGATCTAACGCCTTTTTAATAGTGTTTTTTTTTTTTTTTTTTTTTTTTTTTTTTTTTTTTTTTTGTAAACTCACTTGCATATTATGTGACAGTATGGATGAATTTTGGTCCAACGCAAAGTAAATCTTTCGAAGTAAATCTTGAAGTGCCTCCACTTGATCTCCTAATAAATCAACCTTCGAAACAATCATAACAGCATAAAGAAAGACCTTAAATAAGATATCACGTACATTTACATAAGACTGGTAAAATATCAGTGAACGTGTTCATGTGGTTTCTTACCTCGGTCTCGGCTAATAAGAGATTTTCACATCTTCGTGCGAAGGCCTTCTTGTAAACTAAACTCTCGTTTTGAATATTTTGTAACTCGATATCTAACTTTATCTTAAAATCATTAATAGTTTCTTGATAGATGAATTTACATATTTCATCGGCCACTTGTCTTTTAATACTTTCGTTTTTAACATGGGCACTCCATTCCTTAGCTACTTCCCGTAACACATATACAAATACATCTCCCCTAACTTTTGTCTCAACTTCATAATCATAGAATTCTTTATGACAATCATTCAAAAGAATCATGTAGTGTTCTTCTATCGACATCGTTTGGAGGTTCAACTCTTGTTTTTCCTCCATTAGTCTCATTATGATCGTGTCTCTCTTTGTGACATCATCAATTGTATTCTGAATATGAATCTTGAAATCGTGGATAAACCCTCTTATCATAATCAAAATCATTTCTTTTTCTATCGACCATCTAAATTCTTTCTCCAAACATCTAGTACTATCATCTTGATGCACTAGCCCAGATGCAAGGTCAAGTGTTCCTTTGAAATTGTCGATATCTGAGCACACTTGCTCGATCATTACGTTTTGATCATGCTTGACTTTTTCCTTTGATTCTTTGTCTCCAGATGATCGAGATTTTGGATCAAAAATAGGCAAATTTGGAGTCTCTAGCTCTAGTTTTGCCCGTAAATAAACCAACTCTTTATCTTTCTCAGTTATGAAATATTTTGTTTTGTTGAGACGCTCGTGAAACAAGCCTTTGAGGTCCCCGAGATCTATTAGCATATTTTTTTCCTTTAGTATCTAGGAACTGATCTTGGGCTTCCTTTTCAAATAATTTTAAACAAGCATCAATCTGGATGATTGCTAGCTCGTAAAATGTGGATGTTTCGTTCAAGCATTGGATTGGACCATATGTAGACGGGACCTTTTTATGCACATTGTCTACACTTGATCTCAAGAGGGTTATAAAGTTCAAGTCTGCTCGATTTTTAGAGTCAATTTCACCAACGATTTCATCCATGAATTTGTTGAATGGAGTTTGAATCTTTGAATAAAATTTCATGCAAATGCATGATGGATTAATGTAAGAGATATTAGACGTAAGGGATTGTACTATAGATCCAAATTTTATGGCAAAACTAGTGCTTCTTTTTCTAATTTTAACAATTTATCTTTTATATTCCTAACATTATTTTGAAAGATAGAAAAAATAAACTATTACAAATTTTGACGTGTATATAGTTGTCACAAAGTATCTGGAAAACGAGCTCGCATCTTTTGCCCATGAAGATCTTAGATCCACCCATTTTCTAACTCCAAATGATTTTTTAAGCTAAATTTGCGACTTTGTATAATTTGATAATGATCAATTTGATGAACACAAATCAATTCATTAAATTACTTCATTTGAAGTAGAAATTCGGATAATCACTCTCGATTCTTGAGTGTCCATGTTTTGGACATACGAGAAATTTATGGCTGGTGATGATGGTCGACAATACAAGGGAATACCGACCAAGACATGTCCATCTTCAGAATATGACTTGCCCTACAAGGAAGGTTTTCTAGACGTGTAAAACATCATAACACCAAAAGTACATTGTCGTTTAAAGTTGTTTTCATTGTGTAGTTTTTAGATGTATCTCTTAAACTTGTTAGAAGAAACAAATCTAGCTAAAACTGTAAAGGCTATGATATCCTCAACTTCCTCTTCCAATTGTTGTTCCATTGAATAACATGAAATACTCTATGTCTCTATGCTCAGCTATTAGCTAGATATCCACAATACCTTTCAACACTAAGCATTTCTACCAATATAAGATAGTATGTAACTAATGATAGGTCTTGCATTTTTTTTTTTTTTTCTACATGCTTAGCTAGCCCCACCTAACTAACAAACACAAGTACACAAACATACACATGACTACTCGTAACAAATAATTCATTTCATTACCAGTACGTTTTATTTATATTATTGTAAGTAATGCTATTTACTTTTGTACAAATATATTTTTTTAAACCCTATAGTTTAGGGCTAATATTTAAAAACATGCATTTTTGTACTCAAGAAGACCGAAATGGTAAATATATGCAAACATATATGACTACTCGTAACAATGGTTAACTCATTTCATGGTTAGTACGTATTATCTATGCTGTAGTATGTATTATGTACTATACCTTTGTACAAATATTATTTTTTAAAACCGCAAGGTTCAGAATAAAGGTTGCAGTATATGCCCAATGTTTAAAAACAGTAAAACATACGTTTTCGTACTCAAGTAAACCGATCCAACTGTATGTTTTTCAAATCATGGACGGAACCAAGAGACATATTGATCAAGGGTATTTATAAAAAAATAAAAATAACAAAATAAAAATACAAAACTAGAAACACAGTTTTCATTGACCGGATGTATTTACAAAAAATCAATGATTTTATCAAAAATTAACACTATGTTGCAAAACTTCATGAGTGTCTCGGAACCACCCCGGACCCACTCTTGTTCCGTCTTTGTTTCAAATATGACCTTAAAATTGTGACTTATAAAGATGAGTATGTAGAATTATTCATAACTAACTAAATCTAAACTTGCTTAATTTAATCATCTTGTGGCCACGGAGGTTCATCTGCGCCGTCCGGGCTATCCGAAAAGGTAGTTATCTTGAGATTAGTCAGCTCGTAATGTAGAGTCAAAACCCAGGTGACCCAAAAAAAATTGCTTGCTTTTGATGGAACTTATTCGGTTATTCTAAATGTCAAATCGTTATCTACATTGCTAAATAAATAAACCATATTAGATCGGCGTAGATGTATTTATAAGGCCAATAATATACATAAGGCATGTTTCTCATGACCAACCCAACAATATATCAACTATTAAGGGTACATTTGTATCAAACTGGACTATTTACGTAAGTTAGTTTAATAGACATGTAGTTATCAAATACGATTATTCATAAAGTTTGATACATATCGTTTTCTCCAGTCAGAAATTTGACACGCAATATACAACTAGAAAAAGGCAGTGAAGATGTCGGCATAAAAACAGAAATCATGGCAATGAGAAATTAGGAGATAAAAGACAAGAGATAAAAACAAACTAATTTATATAAAGCCCAAAAAGCCTAATTAAAACATTGGCAGTGACATACATATATTGCCACGAAAGTTGATTCTAAACAACACTTCCAAGATTCCACCCGACGACTTAACTGGCGATGATTACAAAAATAATTGAAAAAACTTTTGCTGATTACGGAGAACTAAGACAAGAAAAAAACCTTCACACACGGAGGCCGAGCCATCGGTTTTCACTCCGGAGTGTTTTTTATGTAGTCCCAAACAAGCCCCGAGAAAAAGATACAAAAAGAAAAGGCATAAAAGTAAATGAACCAAACGCCTAAAGAAGCTCGATACTCCCAACAGTGAAAAGCAAAACACGTCACCGCACGCCATAACTTACGATCAACATAGGAGACTTAAGTCAATCTAGTCAATTACAAGCAAGGTTATAAATAGCTCAAGGCATAGCGTGACGGCATGACCAAGCCTCACGCCTTAGCGGCCAAGGCGAAACTTTTGCGTTTATAAGGCGGCACAAAATATGAAAATATTTATATATTTATATTATATTTCATATATATCGATTTTACAAAAAGACGTGACATAAGGTGGCATAACGCGTAACATGGCGGCATAACCAAGCTTCACGCCTTTGCGGGGCCTTTGTGAGGCCTTTGCGCGCCTTTTAGAACCATGATTACAAGCCATGTGACCCCTATGAAATAGCCAAGAAAAAGAAGATGATCGAATGTTGTAGAAAATTTCACTTTTCCTCATCAGATGCGAACAAAAAGTAACACTATTGCGAAACCTGCAAAGCCACTATAGAGATGAAGCAAAAATAACAGAGAAGCGATGCTTCTTCTCATTAGAAGCGTGCCACAAGCCAGCCTAATCCTTCCAATGCTCAAAAGAAGTAAAAGAAGGACAAAGGATATCCCACCAATTACGATCAAGTCCCCCAATCTCCATAGCGATGTCACATTCAAAGAAAATTTGATTAGAGGATTCCACGTTACCATTACATGAAGGACAAGAGATCGCCGGGATGTCAATACCACGAGACGATAGATTCAACCTATGAGGCAGCCGATCCAAGATCATTCTCCATATAAAGATAATAACTTTTCTATGAAGGGCTTTGTCCCATGTAGTCAAAGGAACCAACGAGGGTAGGATCTTGGAATCAATAAGGCTACGAGATTCCCCCATTGTGAAGTTACCATCTAAACCCAACGTCCGCACGCAAGAATCTTTAACATCATTTGTACCAACAAGACTAATCTCTATAAGCATGTCACGCAAGTAAGCCAAATTACGAACTCCAAGATTGGCCCTCGACCAATTCCAATGCCATTGCCTATTTTCAATACGATAAATAATGAAACAGTCTTTATCTTGTTCCAAACGATAAAGTCTATTATACCGGAAATAAAGAGGAGATTCACCTATCCAAACGTCCTTCCAAAAATGAATGCGAGTGCCACAACCTTCTTAGAACCGAAACGAGTTAGCCGGGATGATGCCTTTGAGTGTAATTAATTAGATGA
Organism: Artemisia argyi; assembly: GCA_030686995.1. Lineage (NCBI taxonomy): Eukaryota > Viridiplantae > Streptophyta > Magnoliopsida > Asterales > Asteraceae > Artemisia > Artemisia argyi. The sequence continues at coordinate 126,279,091 of CM060697.1, forward strand.
ACCCACTATCTTTGCCAACATTCCATTGAAGTTGCAGCCTTGATTATCGTAACCACCTTCTTGACCATGTAACGATTTTATAACTTTAACCTAAAGCGCATTCGGGTAAGACTTCAACCTCCATCGCCACTTTTGAAGAAGGGTAAGATTAAATGCCTTTAGACTACCAATATTTAAGCCGCCTTTGTCGAAAGAAGCAAGAACATTGGATCATTTAATCCATACTAATTTTTTAGCGTCATAAGTACCTCCCCAGAAGAAAGTACCTCTTGCTAGATTTATATTATAGCTAAATTTGTATGATATTGTTGTGAGGGCTCTTATTATGGAAGTCGTATAAAACAATGTACCTCTTGCCTCGCAGGAGGGTCTCAAGCCTCACGGAGTCCTAATGCTAATACTCTATTAGATATGAGGAATTTTAATTAAAAAAATCTCCATTTTAATATAGAATATCAAAGATAATTTCATATACATTTAGTTGGTTTTTATCTCATAACATAAAATGCGTAAAAATAAAAAATATATGAAGCCTACATAGCCACGAAACAAATATATATAAGAAATATAAAAATCGGAGGACCTGCTTGGAAGTTTAGCCGAAAGAATACCGTTCGAGTGTAAGAAGTTAGAAGATCCAACTATCTTAGCCCATGTACCATTAACTTTGCAACCTTGTTGATCGAAACCCCCCTTTTGACTGTGCAAAGCCTTGATAATTTACCCCAAAGAGCTTTTGAGTTAGAGTACATTCTCCAACACCACTTTTGAAGAAGAGCAAGCTTGAAAGACTTTAAAGCTACCAATGTTCAAACCGCCTTTGTCGAACGAAGAAAGAACATTAGGCCATTTAATCCAACCAAGCTTTTTAGACTCCTAAGAGCCTCCCAAAAAAAATGAGGCACGGGATCTCTCCAAATAATTCAACACAAATTCAGGAACTTTGAAGATCAAAAGAAAACAAATCCCAATACTTCCTAGCACCGCCTTAATTAACGTAAGACGACCCCTATTGAAAGAAGATTCGCCTTCGAAGAGGAAAGCCTCGAATGAAACCAGTCAAGTAAGGTATTCCAATTAAATATCATGCTCATGTTAGAACCGATAGGCAGCCCAAGGTACGTAAGAGGAAATGAACCCGAGGCACAACCTGAATTATTAGCCATAAAAGAGACTTCGTCGTCTAAAACTCCTACACCATAAACGTTGGATTTATGAATATTAATTCTGAGACCCAAGGCTAAGTAAAAAACCTGAAAGACACGTATAATGTTGTCCAAATCCAGGGCACTCCAATTGGTTGTAATCACTACGTCATCAACATAGAAAATATGAGATATAATAATTTCGGGAGAGCCGATCTTGGCACCACAAATAAGACCTGAGCTAACTGCGTTTGAGAGAGCAAAGTGAAGGCCTTACATAACGAGAATAAATAAGAAAGGCAAGGGGACTCCTTGCCTTAGCCCACGAGAGAGAGAGAGAGAGAGAGAGAGAGAGAGAGAGAGAGAGAGAGAGAGAGAGAGAGAGAGAGAGAGAGAGAGAGAGAGAGGAAAAAGAAAAGACTATTTAGTTTTATTTTTTCTTTGTCTTGAAAAAACAATTTTCAAGATAAAACACAAAATAGATTTAAGGATAATCTTGAAATGAAGAGATTATGGTGATTTTTTTTTTTTATCTTTCAAGTTAGAAGCTTTAAGAGGTTCTTATATATTCTTTCAAGTCAAAGGAATTTATGGCTAATTAGGTTGCTAGCCATGATATGTGGCTTGTTTTTTTAGTTAGTTGCTTCATCAATTTTAAACGGTACCTTTAATCTAAGAGTAATTGCAAAAAAGAGTCACTGTGGTTTAGCTATATTGAAGGCATGGTTCTTGCCTTTTCGAAAGTGCAGCAACAATCTATGTGAGGAACTTTAGGTTCATATTCGGTCTCTGGCCGAAATTAAATGACTAAAATACCCTTTTTCTTTTTCAATTTCCTTTGAATATTCACGTGATTTTTTCTTCTTTAAAACACATTCTTTCTTCGCTCATCCATATCCCAGATAATATTATAGACAAAAAGTTCAACCACTTATTTTCATACCACACAGACACGCATAACATAACCAACAACATATTAAAACCACATCCGTATGAGTATTCAAAGAGAAGACAAAGTTTCTCACAGAGACGGTCGTTGCGTTTTCGAAAAGGCAGGGTCGCGCCTGCAATTTGGCCAAACCAAAGGGACGGTTTTTGCAATATACTCTTCAATCTAGTTTCAATAAATGACAAAATACTTGCTAACATGATATATGTGGTGTTTCTAGTTTCTTGATGTGATCCATGTGATCATATGAAAACATACGAAAGACCCATTGTTTTCTTGTGGCTGCTATATGGGTGCATTTGAACAAATTTATTCACGTAATGGGAAAATGCGTTAGGTGATTGCGTAGATGCCTTTATATATATTTTCCACAAATATCATGTATTTTTTGCGTGCTTCATAGTACACCCATGATAAATTCGTATACGGGTATGTCGTATGTTTATCTAAAGAGGATAGCTTTGCTACAATTCTTCATCAAAATACACAAAAAATGAATCGGGGACTCACAAAAAGAAGTGAGAGGCCCACAGAAAGACTCAAAAACTTATAATTTGTAGCAGAAATTGTAATGAGTTGGCTACAATGCAATTGTAGCTAATATATTCCCTTATCAAAATGTGATGTTAAAGCTATCAAATACCCATGTTTTCTTGTAGCAAGGACGTTGCAATTTTGACAAAAATGTGAACTTTTGGCTAGTTATGTCAAAGACAAAGGGAAACTGGTCTATTTTGTTTCAGTTATATAATGATATTTCTCATAATAATCTACATTAAAGAATAAAGAAAAATAAATTTATCCTGATATGTTAAATTGCTAACACACATTGTTCCATATGTTTGTCTTAAATTTTCTATATAGAAAATGTGAATCAAGTATCTTAAGCTCCTTGATGCAAACAACATTAAAATGGTTACTCCAACCTGCTTAACGGAAGGTTAAGTTTTTCTCGATTTGAGTTTGCGGTGGTGGGCTACCCAAATAATAAAAAAGATTCACTTTAAAGATCTATGTGCAGGTAACCCGGTGAAGCCGAGCCCTAGAGAAGAAGAAATTAGGTTTAAACATCATTTGTGTTCTTCTAATCTGAAGTAATTAACTTGATATTTGTACCAAGGTTGATGACTGTGATGTAACCGTCATGGAATTTCTATGCAAAATGGAATATCTATATATGCACCTTCATTTATCCTCACTTAAATGGTATGATCGAATCTCTACAGCAAATGGCGAAGAGTCCATTTTGGAACATATATACTCGAAACTAATAGGGGCACAGTTTGTGAAAGGTCACGTCACCATTGATATGATCTGTAAAACATATACTTGCATGTTCACGTAATTATTGAAAAACGATTGGAATTAATCTGAAACGATACAATGCTTTAGATGAAGGGTACCACCTCTGAAAGCATTTACATTGCAATTTTAATGGTACCTAAATGAATCTTAAACAAGGCATCAGATGCTAACACCTAAATACCACAAACTTTCATACACATACAAACACTTTTATTTAATTTTCCGCAATTTTCGAAAAATATGAAACATGCCTTCTGAAAAGATCTCAAACATGGGTAGCGCTTCTGAAAGATCCAAGGGCTTTGGCTGCACCGGCTCTCAAGATGAATTGGTGGTAGAATGCCGCAATGGCAGCTCCAATGAAGGGTCCGACCCAAAATATCCACTGCAAAACCAATTTACAAAACAATAAGATAAGATCATACATAAAACGACTCATTTTCAAAAGGAAAATATGTCCAAAGCTCACTTGGTCATCCCAAGCCTTCTCCTTGTTGTAAATAACCGCGGCTCCAAAGCTCCTAGCAGGATTGATTCCGGTTCCAGTGATGGGAATGGTGGCTAGGTGAACCATGAACACAGCGAACCCGATTGGTAGTGGTGCCAACACCTATATCACAGAATATAATGACTCATTAGTCCAAGTTGACTAACACAATATAACACAAATAAGTGTGAATTCAATACTTGATACTTATTAGACGACTATGTAAGTATGCTTTACTTTCTCGTTATATGCTTAAAAACGTATAAGTAATAAATCATTTTTTTGGTTCAGATGTTAACTTGAACAAATGTTAAAGATTGTAAACTTGAAGCAGGGAATGACAGGCATACGGGGACATAGGAGTCTCTAGCGTTCCTCTTAGGATCAGTAGCAGAGAAGACGGTGTAGACAAGAACAAAAGTACCAATAATCTCGGCACCCAACCCGGTGCCTTTGTTGTAGCCATCGGCTAGCTCATTGGCACCACCACCATAGGTGTTATAGTAAGTCTTATGAAAAGACTTGACTAAGCCAACACCGCATATGGCTCCTAAGCACTGAGCCACGATGTACATGATGGCTCGGGGCAATGACACTTTTCGAGCCAGAAATAGCCCAAACGTCACGGCTGGGTTAATGTGGCCACCTGCACATCCACATAAATATTCATTATTGACTTGCTGTCCTTTTAAATTATGTACCGTTACAAGACGACCACAAAACACATGTAAATTTGGAGTAAAATATATATTATCGAATTTTGTAGGTTGGATTTCTTAGAATTTTGCAATAATTGTGACCACACATGATAGAGCACATCTCTAAAATTAATTTAAGGTAATTAATAATGAACTATCAAACAATATCAATAATTAGTAGTGTATTATTAGATCAATAATATTCACATATATTTCATAGAGATTAAACTTTTATCATTCTAAGTTGTACTGTAAAACTAATAGTTACGTACTTGCCTAATATAAATGAAACAAAAGCACATGAAAAAGTAAACAATTCCACACGCGTATTCTAGTTGTAAGTAGTAAATAAAACCGTAAATAATAAGAATCGTTCCATCTTAGATACGTTAAATGTTCTGATACGTTAAAACTACAATTAAGTGGAGTCTGAAACAAAACTAATTACTTAGGTATCCATCAGTTAAAAAAAAGCAACTTATAACAAATTACTGTAACAAACTTGTTCAAACTAACTTTTAAAATGTCAATTTAACTCCTAAAATATACCTACATTTCCATACAGAAAATAAACTAAAGAAATAAATTTGGTTGAATAATTTACACTTCTTATTTCGTAATACTCCATTCATTACAATTTTCTTTTCTTAAAAGTACCAAAACTTTTTTTCAAGTTTCAAGAAAACACTTACTTAAAAGTCACTCATTTTTATGTAATAGTCACTCGAAAACATGTCAAATATTACATAAAGTTATAAAAAAAAACTTACTAAAAATACAAGTAATTTTATGTCTAAACCAGTATATAAATGTTTTATTGATTTCTAAAGAAGTAGATCTATTTTTGTAACAACAAAATGATATCATGCATGTTCAGACATAAAACTAGTAGTAATACTGTAATTAATAAGCCCAAAATACAAATAAATAAATAAATAAATAACAGTGAAGAAAACTCACCAGAAATACCAGCAGTGCAGTAAACAAGAACAAAAATCATGCCACCAAAAGCCCAAGCAATACCCAAAATACCAACACCACCACAAGCATCCTTTCCATTAGCAATCTGACTCTTGTAACCAATAACTGTCAAAACAGTTATATAAAGAAACAAAAGTGTTGCTATGAACTCAGCTATCAAAGCTCTATAAAATGACCATTTTGTCAACTCTTTGCTGTCAAAGAACTTTGCAGGTGGTGGGTCGTGGTAGTCTTTTGCAGTGAATGAACCTTGCTCTTGCTCTTGCTCTGGCATGTCTTTAGTCATTATGTGTGTGTGTTTCTAATTAAGTGTGGAAAGGTGGTGTATATAAAGGGAAGTGAGATGTGGGGGGTCAAGTGTAATTATGATAGCGGTGTTTTGCGGACGAAATAAAATTTTGTTTTGTAGTATCATTAATTTTGGCAAAGGTTCTATTTTTCTAAATGCGGCCGATTATTTCTAATATTATCTTAGTTACTTCTTCCGGCTCAAAATTATTGTCCCCTTTTAACTTTTTTATCTTTTTTTTTCAACTTTGACTATAAATATTTTTTGTTTGTGATATATAATTTTTGATAAAAATTATACCAATGAAAATACATTTAAAACTCAATCTGTTCATATATTTTGTTTCAACTATTATGCAATATAAACAAAAATTCTTAAGATCAAAGTTAAAAATTAAAAATTAAAAAAGTAAAAAAGGGACAATAATTAGGAGACGGAGAGAGTAGTTTATTAATAAGTGAAAAGTAAACTCAAGGTTTATCAAATACATTCTCTTCAAAATGTAATGATACCTATTTGTTCTTTGTTTTCCTTATATTACGGTTTGAAAAGAATTGTATTAGGAGCGGTCCGAGCGGAGCTAGAAATTTTTTTGTGATGCGGCAAAAAAACAAAATTTACATCAAGCTGAAAAAAAGAAATTAACAAATATGAAAATTATGCTAGACCTTAAACACCTTATTTGAGTTTATTTTATACAAATTACTTATAGCATATCATTTTTATACTTAAATTAAAAGAAATGAAAACAAATAAATTTGTTACTGAACTTCCATGAAACAATTACACTAATAAATTTGTGATACGCCCCGGGCTTATGTTATCTTTATTTAGGATATGTCTTTATGTCGTATTAGGAAAGTGTCATTATTTAGATATGTCTTTATGTTTGGCTTGTTTTACAAGCTAGGGTTATTTGGTTATATATACCGAATCATTATTATGAATGACTCAATCAAGTTTTAAGATCAATAATTCTCTAGTTCTTCTCTTCTATTTCTTAAAGAGCTCGCACACGCTAAAAGTGGTGCCTTATCCCGATACAACCCCTAACAGGGTCGTATCAATTGGTGCTTCATTGAGAGTTCTCATTGAGAGGGCTTCAGATTAGGGTTCCAATTTAAAAAAAAAAAATGTTCATTGATCGATACTATTCATCGAACGCTATTGTTCATCGATCGATATTGTTCGTCAAAAAATTACTGTTCATCTGGTACTGTTCATCGCGGGTACTATTCATCGGGAAAAAAAAATATTTTTTTCGAGTTATTAATCGTTTGAGTATTATTCATGGCATCAGGCGGCAGCAATCAAGACGCGGAATACGCACTCTCTAAGCTCTTGCAAATGGGTACGGTGGCCGAATATGAGAGTGAGTTTGTGGTACTTGCAAATCAAGTAACAGGGATCTCTGAATCTTTACTTACATCGTTTTATATCTCCGGACTTAAACTAACGTTACAAATAAAATTGTTGAGGGCAAGGCCTACAAATTTAGGAGAAGCCTTTTCCTTAGCCCATATAGTCGAGACTCGTTTGTGGCAATTGAAGAGAAGGAGAAAGAGCATATAATTGATGAATATATTGGTGTTTATGTGGTTAATAACGCGATAGATGATGTTTTCGATATTTGTGAGAGTAATGAAGTTCATAGGAAGTTTGAAGAATTTTCAGAAAATAAGAAAAGTATGGAAGAGATTGTTGCAGGTGGTCGTGAATTTGATGGTCGTTTGGGTGAAATAAATTTGAATTTAAGCGAGGAATTAGCGGAAAACGGTGTTAGTCCTATACCCACTTCTTTGGTGGCTCATGAAAGTCCATGGGTTCGCCAACTATAGGAAGGAATTGGTATCGGTGATGCTCACGGGCTCATGGATAATGGACGCAACCATAAATTTGTTCAACCAAATGTGTGGAGATGGATATTGGACTCTCAATCGGCATATTCTTCGTATCACCTTGAGGGCAAGGTGATTTTTAAAGGAGTGGGGAGTGTTACGGCATGGCTAGCGGAAGGCGGAAGAATGATGTTTTGTTATGTTCAAGGTAGTGGAAGGCGGAAGAGGAAAAAGGTGTTGGTTGCGGTGGTGAAAGGCAGGAGAACTACGGGAGTGGAAGATAGGACTAGGATATGGGATCCCGGAATTGAGAGAAATTCTCAAGACCACACCTTGAGGACAAGGTGATTTCAATGGAGTGGGGAATGATACGCCCCGGGCTTATGTTATATTTATTTAGGATATGTCTTTGTGTCGTATTAGGAAAGTGTCATTGTTTAGATATGTCTTTATGTTTGGCTTGTTTTACAAGCTATGGTTATTTGGTTATATATACCGAATCATTATTATGAATGATTCAATCAAGTTTTAAGATCAATAATTCTCTAGTTTTTCTCTTCTATTTCTTAAGGAGCTCGCACACGCTAAAAGTGGTGCCTTATCCCGATACAACGCCTAACAGGGTCGTATCAATTTGTTAGTGAACTTTTATGAAAGGGCAAATTAAAAAAAAAAAAAAAAAATGTATTATACTTGACACTGTTTCATCTTCTGGGTAGCGAACTAACTTTTTTTTGCTTTTGAGGGTAATTTTCTTTCAAATTAATCCTCTTTAGGGTAATATGTGACATTTTTGCCCTTCGAGAAAAAAAATTTTGCATTAGCAAAGAGGGGCAAAAATGTCCAAAAATAGTTCGTTACCCAAAAAAATGAAACAGTGGCAAGTATAGTACTTTTTTTCAATAATTTGCCCTTTATGGAACAATTACACTCTTCTTCATGTCCTTTTTCGTATTTAGTCCTTTTTTCCTATTTACCACACTACTAATCTAAGACCATACATTTGCTTCATTTCAACTTCATTTTCTCCATTTCTTCTTCAGTTGCTTCATTTCAACTTCATCTTCTCCATTTCAAGTTTTGTAACAGGTCAAATATGCTAATTCTAATTGTTGGTTTTATAGACATTATAATAATAGTCGTGTGTTAGGATCGAACTTGAGATCACGGGATTGCACACAATACGTATGAAGAGAAAAAGAAATAATTATTTATAAAATGTTATAAGTAATTATTAATAAACACAAAACAAGTAATAGTAATTAGTATTTAATGATAAATGACTAATGACCTATTAACGAAGATTAGGAAAGTAATACTAAGGAAAATTTGGAAACAAGCTAGGGAAGGTTCCGGAATCCCCTAGGGGGATTCCAAACCGATCGGCCATAGGGGGTTCTCCACCTCCTTTGTGCCTTGAGCTCCAAGTTTTGAATAGTATATAAACAAACCCAAGGTGCATTATTTTTTGATAACTTGTACACACACATCTTGGTGTTTTCTCTCCTCTTCTTTGTTTCTAGTTGATCCATCTTAAAACAATCCTTAGGGATTCGATTTTCATAGATCAAACAAAATTTTGTGTTTTATTTACTTGCATAAACTTTTTCTTGAATTAGTACGTGTGTACAAGAACGTGAATCAAACACACTATTGTTTGATTCTTGGATTGAATTACAAAAGAGGTAAGGGGTAATTCTTGTAATCTACATAAACCCTAATTAGGGTTCTTGATTGAAGATTGCAATTTAATTCTTGTTCGGGCTAGAATCACAAAGGTATGTTTACTATTTAAATATTGATTAATTAATTACATGTTATTTGATCTTGTTATAATTGTTTCCGCTATGCTCACTTGATGTGTTTGGTTTATAATATATGAATGTCATGATATCATAATTCCAACAGTGGCATCTAGAGCCGTTATAATGTGTAATTAATTATCGAAACACATAAAAATTGGATCTTGATTCGTTTAGTTACATGTTTTTAGGGTTTAATTGTTAGATTCCTAACCCTAAATTTTTTTTGGGTCGATTTGACCTATAAGTGATTTAGGGTTTATGGTTTTTAATTTTTTTAATTTGATTAGAAACCATAGGATGTCATATAATTTGTTATGCATTTTAGTAAACGATCTTGGTGCAATATATTAATTGTTAAGCTAAATCCATGAAAAAATGCATATTTGCATGGATTTTAATTGTGTGATAATTTAAATGGTTTAAATTGTTAATATTAATTAATGGTTAAGTTATATCGTAACATGTACATTTATTAATAGATGTCGAATTGGGAAGACTCCAATATTAAGTAATCAATTATGTGCTATGTGGTATTTATTTAGTTTTGGCTTACGCAATCGATTTATCGATGTATGTGGCTCTTTTTTCTAGAAGAAGAAAGCCTTAATTGAATAAATACGTTGTACACCTAGATTTGATTATTAATAGGACTATTGAATAAGATTTGCATGTGGCTACATGTTTTATACATATTTAATTGTTATGATTATGTATATATGTTTATTTAGTTGTTTTGTTTTTTATTTTACATTACTTGTTTTGTTTATTATTATGTTAGACATGTTTATAAACGAAAAGGGTAACTTTTTTTGAATAGAAAAATAATACGGACTAAATAAATGGCAAAATTGTATTGGTTTTTAAGAGTCAATTTCAAAGGATTGGTTGATTGATGTTTTTGTACATAGTGTGCGAAAGGCGGACCGAAGGTTGCCATCCAACGTACTTGTAGAGAGGGGTTTTTAAAGCTCATGCACCTACCGGTTCTCTACAGCTGCCTGGTTGCCGACCCTAGACTTACCTATATCACTATATTACGTACACTGTCATCTTAAGGGTGAATTAACCACAATTCCACAATGATTATCCGAAACACTAAGCCTTCGGGCTTATGCAAAAGTACGATATAGTTGACGATAATTGATGGTAATTCTTTAATTGGTGAACCCAATACCTCAATCAAAACTTTGTTATTCTACTCTTAGCAAATTGGTAATAAAAAATGTTTTGTAAAACCAATGTTATGAAGTTGTATGCATGCTTCTTCATACATTATTTTGATCACATCAAAATTAATACCCTTATAAAATTAAGTCAAATGCCATCTAATTAAGAACACTTGAAGTTGTAATTTACGTCATGTGAGAACTTGGCGAGATTGCAATGGAGAGGTAAATTTCATAAATTCATTGCTAGCAGATCAACTGATGTAATGGATTTGTGAGTTTACAGTTTTTAAGTTAGATGACTTAAATTGAGTAGTAAGTGAGATCTTGGACTCAAGGCATTAAGATGGGGACTAAACATGCTTACAATACAAATGTTTTGTGATTGTAAATCCCATATATCTAGGAATTGGACAAATGTTATGCCAATTACTTGTACGACAAGTTACCTCATATTATACTTTCATTACTAGCAGATCAACTGATGTGATGAAACTATGTTTATGGAGGATCCTAGTTTTCAAGATTATTCTATGGATATGATTTCCTTGGGTATTTTAATTTTCTTGAAAAATTGTATTATCAAAAATACTAATGTTTTGAACTTTCTTTATCTGTAGAAATGGCTCAAACTGATAACACCAACTTTCGTTCTGTGTTCAAAACTTATTTTGAACGAGAAAAATTGACTGGCTCAGAGAATTTCAATGATTGATATCGTTCACTTAGGATTGTCCTGCGAGTGACTGGTCAACTTGAAATCTTGAAAACGCCTTGTCCTGCTGAACCTGAAGGCCCTGCAGCTACTGATGCTGCCAAGGCTGAATGGAATCTTGCTTGTAAGGAACATATTGATGTGGCCGCAATGATGTTAGGGGCGATGTCCACACCTCTTCAAAGGCAGTTTGAAGAGTATTTTCCCATGAACATGATTGATGAACTCAAGAAACTATATGAGAAACCATCAAATGTAGAGATTTACGATTTGATGGAGGCTCTACATGGTTGTAAGCAGGGTGATGGTGAACCTGTGAGTGCTCATGTGTTGAAGATGAAAAGTTTCATGGATCAACTATAAACACTTAAGAAACCCTATGACAATGATATGGCTGTGAACTTAATCAATAGATCCCTTAACAAGGATTTTAGTGGTTTTGTGAGGAACTTCAATATGCATTGCGTGGGGAAGACAGTAAGTGAATTGCACGCACTGCTCATTGATTATGAGAAATGGTTAACACCAAAGGCTCCTACGCCCCAAGTACTTGCTATTCAAGGGGGTAGAATTAACAAGCCAAATGCGAACAAGAAGAAGGGTAAAGGAAAGAAGAAGGCTGATAAGAATAAGCAAGTTATGGCTTATCAACCACCTCAACCTAAGAAGAACCCTCCTGTGAAGAATAATCCAAAGAAGGATCAAGAATGCCATTACTGCAAAGTGATGGGTCACTGGAAGAGGAATTGTCCTCTTTATCTTGATGACCTGCGAAACAATAAGGTTAAGAAGGCTGGGCACATGGGCGCCAGTACTTCAGGTAACATATTTGTCATTGAATTATTTACTTTATCTCATAAATTAAATTCTTGGGTATATGATACTGGATGTGGTATTAATATTTGTAATACACTACAGGGGTTTAGAGAGGAAAGGAGACTAGCTTATGGGGAGCAATTTCTGCATGTGGGAAATGGAGCACAAGCAGCAGTTGAAGCCATAGGAGTGTTTAATTTAGTTTTACCTTCGGGTTTAGTACTTTGTTTAAACAATTGTCATTATGCACCTTCTATAATTAAAGGTGTTGTTTCCTTTTCATGTTTGTTGGATCTTGGTTTTACTCATACTATTGATGGCAATAAATTTCTATTTCTTTAAATGGTGTATTTTATTTTAATGTTGTTGTTGTGAATGGTGTGTTTGAAATTGAAATGAATGATTGTATGACCAACAACAATAATAATAATTCGATGTACAGCATAAGTAAGAGAATGAAGTATGACTTGAATTCGTCTTACCTTTGGCACTGTAGACTTGCCTATATACGCAAGACTCGCATGCAAAAGCTGCAAAGAGACGGGCTTTTGAAGAATATCAATGATGAGTCATTTGATAAGTATGAGTCTTGTATTTCTGGGAAGATGACGAAGAAACCTTTTCATAACAATATGGAAAGAGCTTCAGATCTACTTGGTTTGATACATACGGATGTATGTGGACCACTTAGACATGTGTCAAGGAGAGGTGTTGTTTACTTCTTAACTTTTACAGATAATTTCAGCCGTTATGGTTATGTTTATTTACTTAAGCATAAACATGAGGTGTTTGAAACATTTAAAGTTTTCAAAGCAGAAGTAGAATTGCAATTGGGAAAGAAGATTAAAGCTTTTCGTTCTGATCGAGGTGGTGAATACCTTAGTCAACATTTTAAAGATTTCTTAACTGAGAATGGAATTGTCCAGAATCTCACATCTCCATACACTCCACAACAAAATGGTGTATCTGAGAGAAGGAATCGTACATTGTTGGACATGGTTCGATCAATGTATAATCTTACTAATCTTCCTTTGTCTTTTTAGGATTATGCTCTTGAATCAGCTGTTCGTATTTTGAATATGGTTCCCACAAAGAAGGTTGATAAGACACCATATGAGATGTGGACTGGAAAAGCTCCGAACTTGTCTTATTTAAAGGTCTGGGGTTGTGAGGCGTATGTTAAACATGACTCACAAGATAAAATCCAACAAAGATCTGTAAAGTGCATTTTTGTAGGATACCCAAAGGAAACAATGGGTTACTACTTTTACTACCCATCTGAGAACAAAGTGTTTGTTGCTAGGTATGGTGACTTTCTTGAAAGTGATTTTGTAATTCAAGAAGTCAGTGGGAGAGTATATGATCTAGAATATGATCTAGATAATGCATTACCTTCAGAAAACACTAGCACACTTCCTGTAGAACCGGAAAGTCTGGGTCCTCCACCGGAAGTTGAAGTAGTTCCCATTCGCAGATCTTCAAGATCTGTGAAAGCTCCTGACCGTCTATGTCTTAATGTAGAGGTTGATGAGCATTTACTAGGGGATCTTAATGAACCTACTAGTTATAGAGCTGCCATTAATAGTCCTGAAAAGGTTAAATGGAAAGCTGCTATGGATGGGGAAATACAATCCATGCATGATAATGAAGTCTGGGAAGAAGTAGACTTACCTCCTGGTGCCAAGGTAGTTGGGAGTAAGTGGCTCTACAAGATTAAGACTGACATGGATGGAAATGCACACACTTATAAGGCTCGTCTAGTTGCTAAAGGTTTTACTCAAACTTTTGGAATTGATTATGAGGAGACGTTTTCTCCTGTAGAAGACATAAGAGCTATAAGGATTCTCATAGCTATAGCAGCGTACTATGACTATGAGATATGGCAAATGGATGTGAAAATCGCTTTCTTAAATGGTCATCTAGATGAAGACATCTATATGGCACAACCAGAAGGGTTTGAAAATCCAGAATTTCCAAATTGTGTATGCAAACTTAAAAGGTACATTTATAGATTAAAGCAAGCATCACGACAATGGAACAAGAGATTTGATGCTGAGATCAAAAAGTTTGGATTCACTCAAAATCTTGATGAGCCATGTGTGTATCACAAAGCTAGTGGGAGTGATAATGTAATTTTCCTAATTTTATATGTTGATGACATATTGATCATGGGAAAAGACATTCCAAGTTTGCAAAAGGTTAAAGTATATCTTGGAAAGTGCTTTTCTATGAAAGATTTAGGAGAAGCTGCATACATTCTGGGAATCAAAATCTATAGAGATAGATCAAGGCGGTTAATTGGATTAAGTCAAAGTGCTTACATTGACAAAATATTGAAAAGATTCAATATGCAAAATTCCAAGAAAGGATATTTGCCGATGGAAGTAAAACATGGCTTATGTGATGAGTTTTGTGCTTCAACACCTGCTGAGGTGGCTCGCATGAGTAAAGTTGCTTATGCTTCAGCTGTAGGATCTATTATGTATGCGGTAAAGTGCACAAGGCCAGATGTGGCGTTTGCTCAAAATATTACCAGTCAATTTCAACAGAATCCAGGTGAAAAACATTGGATTGCTGTTAAGCATATTCTTAAGTATTTGAGAAATACAAAAGATATGTTTTTGGTATATGGTGGAGATCCAGCTGCAGAACTTTGTGTTACAGGTTTCTGCGATGCGTCTTTTCAAAGTAATAAAGATGATTCGAAGTCTCAGACGGGTTATGTCTTTGTTATTAATGGAGGAGCAGTAGACTGGAGGAGCAAGAAGCAGAGTACAATTGTGATGTCTGCAACAGAAGCTGAATACATTGCTGCTTCAGAAGCTGCTATGGAGGCTGTTTGGATTAGAAAATTCGTTTCAGGGCTTGGTGTTATGCCTTCAATTGAATTACCTATTAATATGTTGATGCATGGGAATTGCACCAGGCTTTACCTCTCGAGGGATCTCGAGAAGCTTACAACCCCCACCAGGCAGTGTACCTGATCGATGTAGTATAGTATAATGACAAGTACCAGGGGATTGATCGTTCAGCTAGGAATAGTGTCGCTAGGGTCAGAAAACCTAAAGACTAGGTCTAGAGATGAGGGATGATTCTTTTTGTATTTTTATATTTTTTTTAGAAAGCAAGTTAAAATCTCGGGTATGAAAGATTTGGGCGGAATTAGTTGCTAGTCAACTAACCCAATACTAAGATGCAATCAAAATAAAATATTAGAAATGAAATTAAACTATATTAAACTAAGGTTGTGAGCAATATATGGGAGAAATGTGTTTACTTAGATTTCACTACTCCCTAGATATCTTTTAGATGTTAATTACTTGTTATAGTTGCGTGGATGACGGATTGTATTCCTTAATACCATTCATGGAGTGGCGTACTTACTTTCCCAATCCTATGAGTACCTACTTCACTCCTATGTCGAGCCAGCTAAGAAGCTCCTAACATGGGATCATTAGAATTTACTCATGCATTAAATACAACCAATAAAACCTAGTACACATCGGTTCATGTTTCCTAAGACGTTCAAGCATGTTACACAATGGAGATCTGCCAGTTTTCTTAAGCCTAACATTGAAATCATTCATCCAATACAACCATAAACAAGTAATCAACACATAATTAACATCTAGGTTTCATTAGATCTAAGCAAACACAAGATAGATCTAGCCTAGCATGTTGAAATTAAGACAAGCACAAGATATAGACAACCAACACATAGACATATTAATTGAATTAAGAGAAGACTTATCTCAATAACACATAAAAAGATTCAAGGGCTGAAAACCCTTGAATATACTATAAAATACGTACAAAGTTCGGCCCTAGGGTTTCTCCACACAAGTTTCTCTCTAATGAATGAAAAATAGAAAACTATATATAGAGTTTAGAAGGTGACGGCGTCAAGAACAAATGTCTGACGCCGTCATCTCGCCGCCAAATAGTTCCTCGGACTGCCTAGATCTGGGTCTGACGCCGCCATGTGGTCTCCTTATGCAGGTCGTCATAATTTTAACTCTTGACGCCCTTTTTGTGACGCTTTCAGGTTTGTACTGGGTCGTCACCACTTTTACTCTTGACGCCGTCATGAATTTCCTCTTGACGCTGTCAGGTACTGTTCTCAGCATGGAAAATTAAGTCTTTGGCGTTTTCTTCACTTTTATGCTCCAAAAACGTCCGAATTGCTTCATTTTCCAGATTTCACTCCCAAAGTACCTAAAATCAAAAAAGGAACGATTTAGGGCAATATTTGATCAAATAAATTCAATTCCGAGCTTAAATGACCCCCTAAAAGTGGTTCATTTTTCGCCTCATCATATGTATTGTGACAATTCTGCTGCAATCATATTTGCCAATGAACCTGGAGTCATGAGAGGCACCAGACATTTTCTAAAGAAGTATCACTTTGTTCGTGAAAAGGTTAACGAAGGTGAAATAAATCTGCTGAAAGTTCACACAGATGATAACTTAGCTGATCCATTCACTAAGGCTTTGGCGAAAGAGAAGCTTAATAAACTGGCCAATGGAATTAGGCTTAAATTAGCTAGTAGTTTCATGCATAACTGTGATTAGTATTTGGATAAAGGATATTGTAAACAATTATTATTTTAATAAAATAAAGTATGTTGGTATGTTTATTTCTATTGTTAATTATTGTTGTCCTATTTTTGCATATTTAAATCCATGAATAAGGGTTATTCTAAATTGTCCGTTGTCAGTTAATAATATGGAAATATTATTAAATTAAGACAAATCTGAAGTTGGTATAATATACTTAAAGTATATTGATGCGTAGTCATGCCATTTCAGACGATATTCGATGATACTGAATATAGGACTTATCCCAACTATATGATGTTACTTTATGGATCTTGTCATTAAGTAAATCATAAGAAGTTATCCTTAGACTTGAGATACAAGATAACGGTCATGAATGTAGTACATTTTTGTGGAACAACTTAACGCTATACGTAACTGGTAGTCATAAGGGTTGTTTTCGGAAGTGTTACAAAGTTTGTGTGTTTTGCTTGCAATCAATATAGAATTTGTTCCTTCCAATTAATTTTTGGAGTTTAATACTGCTGGGCCCCTCGTAGGGTTGTCAAGGTGTTTGCGTGGCTACACCCAAGGTCTTTCCTGAAAGGTTCATAAGATTTGGTAATCTTGTCAATTTCTAACAACGAGAAACAGAATGGTTAATTAAGGAATGACCTAGATCCATATCCTTATTTAACACGGTATTAGAAACAAAGGGATAATAATAATGAGAAATCATTAAAAGGTTTTCCAGGAGCCTTACTCAAGTTGTACTAGAGGCATCGGCGTGTTGCAAGACGCTAACCGATGTGATCACACTATTATGATATGTCTAAGTGGGAGCTGTTGGTTTTATAGACATTATAATAATAGTCGTGTGTTAGGATCGAACTTGAGATCACGGGATTGCACACAATACGTATGAAGAGAAAAAGAAATAATTATTTATAAAATGTTATAAGTAATTATTAATAAACACAAAACAAGTAATAGTAATTAGTATTTAATGATAAATGACTAATGACCTATTAACGAAGATTAGGAAAGTAATACTAAGGAAAATTTGAAAACAAGGGAAAGTTCCGGAATCCCCTAGGGGGACTCCAAACCGATCGGCCATAGGGGGTTCTCCACCTCCTTTGTGCCTTGAGCTCCAAGTTTTGAATAGTATATAAACAAACCCAAGGTGCATTGTTTTCTGATAACTTGTACACACACATCTTGGTGTTTTCTCTCCTCTTCTTTGTTTCTAGTCGATCCATCTTAAAACAATCCTTAGGGATTCGATTTTCATAGATCAAACAAAGTTTTGTGTTTTATTTACTTGCATAAACTTTTTCTTGAATTAGTATGTGTGTACAAGAACGTGAATCAAACACACTATTGTTTGATTCTTGGATTGAATTACAAAAGAGGTAAGGGGTAATTCTTGTAATCCACATAAACCCTAATTAGGGTTCTTGATTGAAGATTGCAATTTGATTCTTGTTCGTGCTAGAATCACGAAGGTATGTTTACTATTTAAATATTGATTAATTAATTACATGTTATTTGATCTTGTTATAATTGCTTCCGCTATGCTCACTTGATGTGTTTGGTTTATAATATATGAATGTCATGATATCATAATTCCAACACTAATACCTTCTAAAAAACTAATATGGATTGTCTATTTCATGAAAGGCAAACATTTTTTAGAGGGCAAATGACGAAAAAGCCTTCTAGAAATTTTAAACCGCAAATTTTTTGGGAGGAGGGGCACGTCCCCCCTACCCCCTCCCTACCTCCGTCTCTGTTGTGGACATGATCTTTTATAATGCTGGTTCCGTCGACTTGTAATTGAAATTTCTCTCTTTTTTTTTATGGTGATATAGTACTTAGGTCATTCACCCTACCATCTTCTCATGTTTTCTTGTTTTTTGTTGTCGGGTTTCTTTTGTTTTGTTGTTCTATTCTCTTAAGGTTTGTTCGTCTAGAAGTTATGATGAATTATTGAGTTTGATGATGATGACAAGGTTTGTCGTGAATTGAATTATGGCGAGATTTGTTGAGGTTAGATACATATTGTCACTTGCATTAAACTCAGCGTTAACTAGTACAAAATCAGTGAACTTTATATATACCATGCAGTTAACCTTTTCAATTATACCGATTAAATTAGTACTACTTTTAGAAATGGAAAAAGATCATATGACTATATGAGTCTACTAGTATCTTTTTGTAGTATACTAGCTTAAGTGGTTTGCAATAAAATTTAATTAATTATCAGTTGCTTGAAAGTTGAAAGATGACACCAAAAAGGTGAATTAGCTAGTTTAGTTTTATATAATGAGATATAATTCAACCAAAGAAGTTTGAGTTACTGAAAAAATAAAAGGTAAACTCCGAAAATAACTTATGTAAAGGGTAAAGAAGGGATCCAATAAGAAGAATAATTAAAATAAGAAGTGTAAGAAGTAATTCTAGCCACACATTTTAATGTGGGAGGGAAAATTTGAATAAATATGCATCCATTTTTGTAGGTGTATTTAAAATGTGTGGTTGTGGTTACTTCCTATCCTTTCTATTTTTATTATTCTTCTTATTTAATCCTTACAAAAATTTAGTATACTAAATTACTAATAACTTATGAAAAGAAGAAATTTTTGTGATGATATGGAGGATGGAAAATAACCTGCAATATTATGTGTTATGAGTAGATAGACAAAGGGTAAAATATGAAATTTATACAATATTACTGTATCAAACTAACAAACTTATCTATCTTATCATTGTTAAAGTGTTTTTTGTTATATAAAATCTATCAAACATATTAGTTGTAATATTATACTCATTTTGATAGTAAATGTAATACCTTTAAATGGTAAACTTTTAAAAAACTAAAGTTTTCATTTGGTTTGTGCAATAGGCAAATTAAGGTAATAGTTATTATTCTATATATATATTCTCACTGTCTTAAAATTATTGTCTACAGATAAAACCATACAGTTTAAAAAAATATCATCATTAAAGATTTCTCTTTCTTACTTTTTGCACAAATACAGTTTTACTCTTAACCAAATAATTTCTAACTTGTTTAAAGTTTGTAATAATAACCTCACTTGATCTATATTCCCTATCTGTTTATAGAATTGGACAATTAATTTTGGACAACCGGCAAAAAAAATGTGCACAATAAATATGGGACGAAGTGAGTATATATATAGAATATGAGGTATGAGAAGAGAGTCGGTGAAAAAAATTAATAAAAAATAAAATAATCATAAATAATAAGAAAGATTTATATTCACACGTTTTAAGTAACAGAAAACTTTTTGAAGGAAAATGTATATATTTTGTAAGTATATTTGAAATGGTTTTCTTATTATATTTTTTCTTCTGATCCTAACTTTATGAGTTACATATGATAACCTTTAACTGAATATTATATTTCTCCTCTATGTCTATTAAGACATTTTTAATCAAATTACTTACCCCTACTTGCCTCAACTTGTTTCATTGACATCGTCCATGGAGGACATTATAAGGACGAAGACCTCTGACCCTGCCTCATCTATAAGAGTGGAACCCTGCAACGAGGCATTTAGGTGCCATCAAAATCTTGTATTGGTGACAACTAGATGACTAGATGCCTATCTATATTCGTTCTCTAGATTAACATAAATATACATGTGATCTATGTTTAATTAGAATCTGTTACTCCAAATTATACTTAGTACTGTTTTTGTTTAGATTCAAGTGATAAAAATGTAAATAATTAACATCAATATAAGTAGGGATCCCATAAAAGTATTGAAAGAAACACGGTTACATGCATTTGAACATAAAATTAAGTACGTCATGTATAAAATAACAATATCTTAGAGTTCCTAAATGCTTAAACATACTTCAGCATGGATAGGTTGTTTAATTTTGTTGTAGCATTTTAAGCTAATGTCGTTTTTCATTTCTTTTGTAACCATGATTTCCCATTGTTTAGTCGAATAATTTACGGGATTTGAATCTTCATAATGTTTGCAGAAATTAATGCTACACTTTTTTTCCTGTATTTCCTTTCTGGCTTTAGCAAAACTCATGAGATGTCCACAAGAAACGACTTACGTGGCTCCGAATATATCGAAAACTTCAAAGAATTTCTAGCACTTTCTAAACTTTTTACTACTCGATGTAACCTAGTAAAAAAACTGCTATTTTTATATTTATATAAAAGTTTGGCAAAATTATATAAAATTCATAACCATATTACGTGTGCTCTTTGAGGTGGTTGGACATAGATCTTGTTGCTGACAACCTATCTTTCTCAAACAACTCTAAACTCCATTAGGTAAGCGACACGTGTAACACATAGCCCACATCTCATGCGAACTTTCTGGTGCCCACATCTCCACGTCTACGTAAAAATCTACTAACTTTGATTAAAGAAAATCTATCGATAAGACATATTTTTGTTTTAATTTTTAGCTGGAGAGTGTCCAACCGTTTTATCATAATCACACATTCACACCATCTCTATATTTTCTTTATTTTTATAAAGCATATTGGAATTTTTAAAAATAAAAGTCATAGAAAGTCTATCTTACACAATTACTAAATATAACAAGATATTAAAATTATTAAAATATCAATAAATTATTAACATTTAAGCAATATAATTATACATGCATATTATACAATTTACTTATGCGCCAACATATATATTTAATACATTCAAAATACAATCTCTATAAATCACTTGGTACAAATCAAACAAGCTCTTAAAATAAAATTTTAAATTATCTCCCCAAACAGACTAAAAGTCAAAAACATTCAGTGAAATAAAAATTAATACAATCTATATTAAAAAATGGCATGTCCATATTCTTTACTATCTACTACTAACATAATATAGTTTGTCATTGTTTGAAGTTATAAGAACCTAAATTTCTTGTCTTCTATAAAGTTATTGTCACGAAAAATATATTATCAAAAAATATAATTTGTCAAAAAATTTAAATACAATGTACCTTTCGTCGCAACGCACGGATACGTTGCTATAAAACAATAAAGCAATAAATGAAAACTCAAAAACCTGTCTTTGTGAACACCAAGATATCTTGATGAAGGTGTGATTATCAAAAAATTCCGTTGCCAAATTTTATAAAACACCGTATCAATTACACATTATTGTACAGAAAATGTGTGCCATCCATGATAGCAAAACTCATTAACAATTTTATACAGTAGTGACAAATAAATTTTAATCCTCATACTATTTTGGATAAAAGGTTGAAGAAACAATGAACATAAAACTCATAGCTCCTTAACATATCTAAACATTTTGTCACTTTCAAAAACACGAGTTACTTTTTCTTAATAAATGGAAAAGTAAAATGTTTGTGACGTGTTTACGAATGTTTGATGGTCAAACAAACACCCAATGAAAACAAACATCCAATGAATAAATCACGGATATTTTTAAAAAAAAGTTCAACATAACAATATGAATAGCAGCAAAAAGTTTTTTAGTATGACATGGGTTAATGAAAATACGAAAACTAGATTTATTGTTGAAAGAGTTGATGTATGTTGATGTGTGTCACAACTCACCATTTCAGGCCATTTCCCAAACTTCGACATTTTACTATTCATAAATCACTATTCATCAAAACACTATTTATTGTTTTACTATTCATCATTTTTTAGGTCAATTTGATATTCTGAGAAACATTTGAGAATTTTACTATTCACTGAACACTATTCATTTCCAGAAAAGTTTTCACTATTCATTTGCATTACTCATTTCATCGTAAATTTAGTTTACGGGTATTCAAATTCGCGTAACCGTATTGGTTTAGGTACGAATTCATTTCATTAGTGCTAAGGACACTGCATACGGACTAGAGACAGTCTGCATATCATCATAACAGCATTTTCATGTTATACCACTATTAGGATTTTCAAATTTATATATTTGATACATTTAACGTTTTACGTATAATTATTTATAAATAAACGTTAACACCCGGTTTATAAACACGACGAATATATCTAAATATTCCCACAATGGTCCCGACATATTTTTATATCCATTTTATCATCATAAAAGTTATAACATTCATTTACCCAGTATTTTGGAAATTTATTTTATTTATAACGTAAGTTTATAAATATTACGACGGTTTTCGTGGAAATTAAACAATAATCACCCGAACACTCAGTACTTGTACCCAACATATTTTTATCATTCTTATGACTTTATTTTGTCCCGGTAATATTTATTTCTATCAAACCCGGTACTCGATTTTAACTAATAACACAAATATACACTAAATCCTACACTAGAATCCTAATTAAATCAAAACTACCCCCCCCCCCCCCCCCCCTTATCCACATGAGCCGGCCCCTAAAGTCCTCACCAAGGAAATTTTTACATTTTTCTTAACCTTGGGCATTTATGTACAAGTATTATACTATATAACTTATCATGTATATCTAGATAAACACCTAAAACATAACACTTAACTAAATCAAGAATCATAAAGCTCTCATCTCATCTTTTCCATCTCATACCCCACGACCAAAACCATAATCTAAGATCAAGTGATAATTTTCAAAGAGTTAAAGCATAGAAGTTGTTCATTTTACCTTCCTTATCAAGAATCTTACAACAAAAACACAAGTAACACAAGGTTTCTCACCATCTAATCACCTATTATTTCAAAGTGAGTTATCAAATTTATTTTCATGTTTTCATCTAATTAACACTTGTATCTTATGGTTTTCATGCTTAATTTCATGCACAAGCTAGCTATACCACTTTATTTTTGTAGACTTTTTGAACATACAAACCCTAGAATTTGTTTTAGGTACTCCCTTGTTGAATTAACTTGTTTAGTGATCATTAGGAACCCATGGCACCCTAAGAAGGTGTATAGTAGGATTAGTATAGCTTTGTGGAGTTTGCAAGAGTTTTGGTTGACGTTGAAACAAGTTTTGAACATGAAAAATGGGTTTCTAACAAGTATATAAACATTCTGTCCCATTTTTGTAAATCCAGGAAAATCAGTAAACATAAAGGAAACTTTGGAAAAATTTTTAGAAAATACTTTCAAAAACGAATCCGTAGGCGAAAGAACGGATTAAAAAGAGTTTATAACGAAGAAGTTATGATTTTTGCAAGTTTATTGACGAAAAGTATTTTTCTGAAAATGCATGCTGTTGGACGTTTTTCGTCGGACAAAAAGAGGCTTTAGACGTAACCCGGAGGAGCCAAGCTTTCCAAAATATATTACTACATACTAAGACTTAACCGTGGATATAAAGAACAAGTAAAACGGACTTATAACGATAAAGATATTCACGTTTCAATATCGACAAAACTAATATTGTTTTGACAGCTTTTAGAAATAATAACGCTAAAACTACGTAGTAACTCTAGATTTCTAGAAATAATACCAAGTACCCAAATTCATAACTAACGAAGTATTAGTGATTACAAGTATATTTTTACCACTACAAAGCGTTATTTCAAGGATTTCAAACCGAGGATTTCAACACTAACATTGATACATACGATATATATATATATATATATATATATATATATATATATATATATATTTCAACTAGTTTTATTTTTCTAATAGCCATATTTTCCTAAGTCTTGGAAAATATATATTTTTGATAACAACAAGTGTTTTACCAAATAGTAGAGTGGTATAGGAACATGTGCATGGACATTCATAACATCATTTGGTGATCTAAATTAGATCTTTCATCATTCATATTAGGTTGAGGCAGCTAACCGTTCATTGTTGTTCATTTCACATCATCACAGTATCATCAGTTAAGGTGAGTTTTCATAGCCCCGTATACATTTTATGATTGTTTTCAAATCCCACGGGGAAGAATACATTGCACCATTTTAGTACGAGCCCAAGTATTTTAACATATGTACATTGCTTAAGTAGCTTGTCTGCCTTGTGATAAGTCCCCTATTATCATCATGAACCGTTAATTTGCCTATTAAGCGAGAGTGAGTGGATAGATCTATTGAGGGTGACGCCTCCATCCGTGGTAGTATTTACCAACAGTAAGCGGATGCATTTCATGTCTGTTACATTTGAGTGTTTTGGCAGAACATTCAGGAGGGACATAAATTTCATCGGTCTAGCTTCGGTGTCATGAGCTTAAGGTCTATTGTACTATTTTACGTGACTTTTGTCATGCACTTATACTTGTGGTGGCAGTACAACATTACATTTCATAAACCTATGATTATTCACCAACTTTATGTTGACCGTTTTCGCAATGTATTTTCAGGTAACTAAGGCATTATCATATTACATGCATGGAGTCACATTAGGGTGTGCCAGGGATGACGCACTACATTTTGGATTTTTCATGCACTTGTGTAAATTATCGTTTGACATTTCCTGGACTTGTTTTCTGTAAACGTTTCAACCTTTGGGACCTATGTTTTGTAACACTGCATGTTTTTAAATAAATCAAACGATGTGTTTTACAAACGACACTTTAGGTCGTTCAATATATCCTTGTTATGGTGCTATGACAGTTGCACCCCCAGGCATTCCATTCCGCTGCAAGTCAGGTAAATTGGGGGTTTGACAGATTGGTACCAGAGCCAAGTGATGAGGCGAAAAATGATCCGTTTTTAGGGGGTCATTTAAGCCCGAATCCGACTTTATTTGATCAAATATTGCCCTAAATCGTTCCTTTTGTGATTTTAGGTGTTTGGAGAGTGAATTCTGGAAAAGAAGCTATTTTGGACGTTTTTGGAGCATAAAAGTGAAGAAAACGGTTAAGTACCTAATTTGCATGCTGAAAATACAAGGTGACGGCGTCAAGACCATCAGCTTGACGGCGTCAGACATGAAGAATTAAATATCGAAGGTGGTGACGGCGTCAGACGGACCGGTGACGGCATCAAAGTGGCAAAATTAATATACCGTGGGTGGTGACGGCGTCACATAGGCCGTCATAAGTGGATCAAGGCTGTCCGAGGAAGTTTATGGCGGCGAGGTGACGGCGTCAGAAGTTACTCTTGACGGCGTCAGACTGTTTTTCCTATATATAGTTTTCTAGTTTTTTCATTAAAAAAGGGAGAGAAGTTGGGTGAAACCCTAAAGACGATTTTGGTGCCTCTTTTACAGGTTTTTCAAGGGTTCCAAACCCTTGAGACCTTGCATTGTAATTGAGATAAGTGTACTTTCTATTCAATCAATATGTCTATGTGTTGGTTGTTTATCACTTGTTCTTGTCTCAATTCCATTATGCTAAGCTAGATCTCTCTTGTGTTTGCTTAGATCTAATGAAACCTAGATGTTGATTATGTGTTGATTACTTGTCTATTCTTGTTTTGAATGAATGATTTATATGTTAGGCTTAAGAAAACTGGCAGATCTCCAAATGATAACATGCTTGAACGTCTTAAGAAACATGAACCGAGGCGTACTAGGTCTTTATTGGTCGTATTTAATGCATGAACCACTGTTTACAATCCCTATAGTTGTGCTGGGTCATGGTGTAGGAGGAGATAAGAGCTCATAGAGTTGGGGAGTTATGTATGCCACCCCACGAATGGTATTAAGGAATACAACCCGTCATTCATACAAGTGTAACAAGTAATTAACATGTAAAAGATATCTAGGGAGTAATGAAGTCTAAGTAAACACAATTTCTCCAATTACTGCTCACAACCTTAGTTTAATTAGTTTAATTTCATTTTTATTATTTTATTTTGATTGCATCTTAGTTTTGGGTTAGTTGATTAGCAACTAATTCCGCCCACTCCTTCAAAACCCGAGATTTTACTTGCTTTCATAAAAATATAAAAATACAAAAATAATCATCTTTCACCTCTAGAACTATTAATTAGGTTTTCTTATCCTAGCGACACTATTCCTAAGCTGAACGATCAATCCCCCGGTACTTGTCACTATACTATACTACAACGATCAGGTACACTGCCTGGTGGGGGTTGTAAGCTTCTCGAGATCCCTCGAGAGGTAAAGCAAGGTGCGATTCCCACGCATCAAGTTTTTGGCGCCGCAGCCCGGGGAATAGTTATTGTTTAGGTTGAATTTGATTTTTATTAGGTCTACTCATTAGATTCCTATCAAGTGAGATTTTTTCTTTTGTAGCTTTCTCGTAGTCTATCTTTTCTTTGTGATTTTGTTTGTAACTTGCTTCAAATGGACCTTACACTTAGACTTCTAAGATTAAAAGATAGGGTTGAGCGGCTAACACACCAAAGAGTTCAAAATACCTCATTTAGAGACACCTATGAATCATATGAGCCTTCACCTAGGATAGATTCTTATGAACAACCTCCATATTTAAGATCTAGTTTTAGTGAGGCCAATAGGAAATGCGACCTAGTTTGCCAAGGAATTATGGAGAGAGCCATTGCAACAAATCATAAGTTGGATGAAGCACTAGGTTTGCTACTATCACTACCTAAGAAAACAATTGAGGAGGATTTAGCCGAGCATGATCACATTGATCAAAAAGACCTAGGTTCTATGATTGATGATGATGAATCTCAAGAAACAGATGATGAATCTCTTGGGCAATTTGTATATAGCAGTCAGAATATTGAAGATGATCCTTATGATTCGGACATAGAAGTTGAGATGCCTAGAGAAGCACGTGAGATACTTGGGAGAATGTTAGGGCTAGATCCTGATACATGGAATGATGAGGTGAACAACATAAGCCCACAAAATACTCAACCATCATTTGAGGCACACGCACCGCCCGTGACTTACCCGGAAGAAGTAGAAGAAACTTTAGGAATTCCGATGGAGGTAGAACCCTTGGACCAGGCACCACTTAAGGATATAGGTTTGAACACTTGTAGTGATAACCTTACTCCTAGTTCTAGGGAATTCCCTAGTGTTGATGAACCGGAACCTCAATCTTTACACACCTTTCCATCCTTAGATATATTTCTAGGAGACAAAAGAGGAATCGACCCACCCATCAACCAATATTATCCGGGTAGTTTTAGGATGAAGGAAGCCATTCACTCACCCCCTTCACCTCACGTGGCATATTCACACCCTAAGGGTGTGTATCGTTACTTTCACCCACACTTGATCCTAAGTGTAGGGAGAACCTCCGCTATTTCAATTAAATAAGGGTAGAGTCAGGCTCGTGACTCGAACAAAAACAAGCGCTTCTTGGGAGGCAACCCATGTTTTGTGTGTTTTTATTTGTTTGTTTGTTTGTTTGATTTTATTTGTTTCTGTATGCATGTTTTATTTTTATTGTTTGTGGCTCATGTTTCAAAGTAAATTGTGAAAATGCTTTATTTTGTTTTTAACTTCGTCTTAATTGCATATAAAGGTATTTTGCAAAAGATAAGTGTAAGGGAGATCCAAATTTGTTTATAAGAACGAAATTGAGCATGAACCACAACAATATTAAATGGACATGTGTATTAGTACTTGTTAGAGTCAAATGCTTGTATCGAGTCGTAATGATGTTTTGCAGGATTTTCCAGGAAGTAGGACGAAGTTTTTCCAGAAATTTTCCGGAAACTTAACATAAGAATTTCTGCAGGTCACTTCTGACGGCGTCACGAGTTTACTCTTGACGGCGTCACGTGTAAAAATCTGGAAATTTTACCAGTTTTGTTTTTCTAACGGAGTCTTATGGTTTTTGTGAATTATTAAGTTTTATAATCTCCAGGAAATCTGCAAACATTCATTCCACAAGCATTATATCTTTAATTGTTTTGTTTTTATTCCTAAGTCAGGAATTACATCTAGTTGTGAGTTATCTTTGTTCGGCTTGATGCTTTAGGTTTTTGTAGTTGTTTTGTCAGGATTTACAGGTTATGTTCGACAAGGAGATGATTTATATTCTGGAAGGGAAGCTTTGATTGTTCATTTTCTTGGAGGAAGATCTAATTTGGCCAACCTATAATCCATACCGAGCGAATCAGGGGAGTATTTGATTTCATTCTCTTTACTTTTTCACTTTTACATTCTTTACTTGAACATTGGGGACAATGTTCATCTTAAGTGTAAGGGGAGGGTAAAAAGATGATACCTTACATATGCACTTTCGCTTGAGTTTGTTTTGTTTGATGGTAGATGTGTAATAAAACTATGAGAAATACTTGTTAGTGTAATTTTAGCGCCAAATTTAAAATTTTTTACAACATTTAGGAGTGAAACTTTAGCCATAGCAAGCGTCTCATGGATAGGAGATTGTATGACTAGCACATAACCGTATATTCAGAAAAATTTTCCACCCAAAAATGTGAGGTTCGCCTTTAGATTTGATAGGAAAAGCATTTATTATTAGTGCTTATGAGTGTACCGGTAGCATTTAGATTCTAGAACTTGCGTTAGTGATGCATCCCGAGACCGCGAGTGAGACTACATTTGTGTGGTAGGATTTACTACATGATAAGAGGCATTAGGATCACCCTTGTGTTAAACCCGTATTATAATTACTTGACCATTTAAGTCATATTACTTGGCTAATTAAGTCAACTAATTTTTCCCACACCCTTAGCGTTGTACTCATTTTTAGTACACGAAACCCTTAGTACACCCCTCCGAGCCTATCTTTTCGTTTCTAACTTTAAGCATTTTACTTAAAGGAAGAATTTGTTACACCCCACTTAAATGTACACCCAAATCGCCTTAGCCTTCCGTGTATGTGCTCATTTTTAATGCATTATTGTTATTTGTTAAACCCTAAGTTAACTTTCTAATTGATTATATGGTTGCTAAGTCGAGTCATATCCTTATACATATTGTTTTGGGACGATTGGGACTCATGGGTAAGTACTTATTTTATGGAGTAATGGGGAAGAACATAATATATTACCCCCATATGTACGTTAATCTTAAAAGTGCTCCAAGTGTTTTGATTTTCTTAATTCGAGTCATTAGATTAGTTAATTGTAAAGTATGTAAAGATTCAAGTGTAAGGGGAACGTTTATACCCCTATGATGTATTATTTTGGATGGTAGGGTAAGAGTGTATGAAAAAAAAAAAAAAAAATAGAAAAGAAAAAGAGAAAAAACATACGGACTACCATCCCGTTTTTATTCTATGTTCATTTTATGTTTTTGTTATTTTGTATTTATTAGCTTAAGTCGAGTCTAGTCTTGGCTTAGCAACGCCATATTGTACATGTAATTAACTAAGATTGTTAACTCGCCACCAGTAAAACTTCTTTTATCCAACAAAACCGTGTAATTCATATCCCTACACCTAACGTTATAACCCTTTAAAAGACCTCTTTGATAGTTTATCCTAGGTGCTTACGCCATGTGGTGGAGGTTTGATCCTTTCCCAAGCCTATGGTAATCTATTTTGCTATGACAGGTAGTGAGAGATATCTTCCATTTCCATAATGTTATATTACTTTATTACACCCGAGAGATGTGAGTATCTAAACACTATTTGTGAGGTGCTTGTGTATAACCTCCGTGCTTGTCTATTGGTCTTTAGTGGAATGATTATTTGTTGTAATTACTTTTGTATTAGTGTTAAATGACCCCTAACTTGTCTTTTGAGTAGAATAAAAGCTCATTTGCTTGAGGACAAGCAAATCTCAAGTGTAAGGGTATATGATGAGGCGAAAAATGATCCGTTTTTAGGGGGTCATTTAAGCCCGAATCCGACTTTATTTGATCAAATATTGCCCTAAATCGTTCCTTTTGTGATTTTAGGTGTTTTGGAGAGTGAATTCTGGAAAAGAAGCTATTTTGGACGTTTTTGGAGCATAAAAGTGAAGAAAACGGCTAAGTACCTAATTTGCATGCTGAAAATACAAGGTGACGGCGTCAAGACCATCAGCTTGACGGCGTCAGACATGAAGAATTAAATATCGAAGGTGGTGACGGCGTCAGACGGACCGGTGACGGCGTCAAAGTGGCAAAATTAATATACCGTGGGTGGTGACGGCGTCACATAGGCCGTCATAAGTGGATCAAGGCCGTCCGAGGAAGTTTATGGCGGCGAGGTGACGGCGTCAGAAGTTACTCTTGACGCCGTCAGACTGTTTTTCCTATATATAGTTTTCTAGTTTTTTCATTAAAAAAGGGAGAGAAGTTGGGTGAAACCCTAAAGACGATTTTGGTGCCTCTTTTACAGGTTTTTCAAGGGTTCCAAACCCTTGAGACCTTGCATTGTAATTGAGATAAGTGTACTTTCAATTCAATCAATATGTCTATGTGTTGGTTGTTTATCTCTTGTTCTTGTCTCAATTCCATTATGCTAGGCTAGATCTCTCTTGTGTTTGCTTAGATCTAATGAAACCTAGATGTTGATTATGTGTTGATTACTTGTCTATTCTTGTTTTGAATGAATGATTTATATGTTAGGCTTAAGAAAACTGGCAGATCTCCAAATGGTAACATGCTTGAACGTCTTAAGAAACATGAACCGAGGCGTACTAGGTCTTTATTGGTCGTATTTAATGCATGAGCCACTGTTTACAATCCCTATAGTTGTGCTGGGTCATGGTGTAGGAGGAGATAAGAGCTCATAGAGTTGGGGAGTTATGTATGCCACCCCACGAATGGTATTAAGGAATACAACCCGTCATTCATACAAGTGTAACAAGTAATTAACATGTAAAAGATATCTAGGGAGTAATGAAGTCTAAGTAAACACAATTTCTCCAATTACTGCTCACAACCTTAGTTTAATTAGTTTAATTTCATTTTTATTATTTTATTTTGATTGCATCTTAGTTTTGGGTTAGTTGATTAGCAACTAATTCCGCCCACTCCTTCAAAACCCGAGATTTTACTTGCTTTCATAAAAATATAAAAATACAAAAATAATCATCTTTCACCTCTAGAACTATTAATTAGGTTTTCTAATCCTAGCGACACTATTCCTAAGCTGAACGATCAATCCCCCGGTACTTGTCACTATACTATACTACAACGATCAGGTACACTGCCTGGTGGGGGTTGTAAGCTTCTCGAGATCCCTCGAGAGGTAAAGCAAGGTGCGATTCCCACGCATCACCAAGGTTATAGCGAACTAGGATGCATCATGATGGGGTTTATGATGTATACGATCCCTAGACTATAACCACATTATCATAGCATCTCATCATTTCATCATAAGTGCATGTTCATTGTTTTAGGTGATTCCATTATACGAGTTATTTATTTTATTTCACCTTGATTATCATAGAACCATGTCTGCAGACCCAAACGTTGTCATACTTTACTCTATCACAGACTCCGATGTTAAAGGCTCTATGTCTTCCACTGCCTTTTCACCACCACCTATTCCTCTTGTACCTGTGTTGCCACTCTCGGCATCAGGTGAGGAAACCGAGCCTTTTGAGGAGGATGAGACTGCTCCTACTCCTCATGTTTCCTCTATTGCACCACCTGAGATTTCCCGTGCACCCACTGACACATCATCCTCTGCTACCACTATTCCATCAGAACCTAGACTCATGTTTCCCCGTAGGAAGACGACTATAGGTCCTAGTAAGAAAGTTTGCCCTGCTACATCTACCTTTAAGATCCCTGCTATTCCTATGTTACCCACACCACCACCAGCCATACCCGCTACTACATCCATATTTACTTCACTATTGCCGCTTAGGAAGCGTGCGAGGTTTACTACACCAGCTTCACCTACTACAGAGTCAGAATCAGAACCACCACCAGTATACCATGTAGGTGAGTGTTCGAGAGCAGCTGCTGCTAGGGAGCCTACAGATGTTACATTAGAGGATCAGTTAGGGGCTCAGCAGGAGCAGGTTGATAGTTTGGGTTATAGGGTTGATGAGGATATCACTACTCGACTTGAGGCGGTTGAGGAGCAGGTCGAAGGATTGATTTTAGGCAGAGTTAGTATCGACGTGTCGTATCATGGACTTGAGGCACGGCATGAGGGACATCGAGAGCTGATTGACCAGCTTAAGGATGAGCTACCGGAGATACGGGATAGAGCTCAGACTACACAGGAGGCTCAGGGAGAGCAGACACACCAGTTGGCAGTAGCACAGGAGAGGTTGGCTATGATGGAGGGTAGAGATGCTGCTTTTCAGCTTCGAGTTCAGCATTTAGAGGAGATTGCAGTTATGATGGACAGGGAGATTCGTCGTCTGAGGAGTGCACCTGGAGCATCTGGAGCTCCTGGACCATCTAGAGCACCTGGAGGAGCCTAGACATAGACTAGTATTGTATTAGCTTTTACTATTTTCCTAGTCCCGAGGTGTGGGACATAGTTCAAGAACTTGTAGTCTTTTGGTTGTTGTACAAACAAATATATCAAGTGCGACTCTACTATGTTGGAAATGTTGTGCTATATATATCGGTCCATGTAGGCCAAAATTTTCAAGTACTATATTCATGTGTTGTGATTATATTTATGATGTTTCGTGGTTGCTCTTTATTGTTAACGTATTTATACCTGTTGTGGTTGTATCTATACGTGTCGTGGTTGTATTATTACAGGTTGTGGTTGTACTCGTACATGTCGTGGTTGTATATATACATGTTGTGGGCGTATATTTTTGTACGATGACTATTTCTATTATGGTTTTCTCATGGTTGTTGTCGATTATTATTTATTAGAAGTATGGCGCCAAAGAAAGCAAAGGCTACACCAGAAACACCCGCTATGACACAAACCGCTATCCGCAAGTTGGTCAGGGATAGTATAGCAGAAGCTCTGGAGACTGAGAGAGCTGAAGTTGCTGCTAG
Organism: Artemisia argyi; assembly: GCA_030686995.1. Lineage (NCBI taxonomy): Eukaryota > Viridiplantae > Streptophyta > Magnoliopsida > Asterales > Asteraceae > Artemisia > Artemisia argyi. The sequence continues at coordinate 126,312,527 of CM060697.1, forward strand.
GGCTGCTGAGATTCCACCTAATACTGAAGTGGTTCAACCCACTACTAGGCGTGAATGTACTTGGAAGGATTTCAAGATTAGTGATCCCGTCAAGTATAAGGGCATTGAGGGAGCGGTTGCTTTGATCCGCTGGTTTGAAAAGACTGAGAATGTATTTCTCATGTGCGGTTGCCAGGAGGTTAACAAGGTAAAATTTGCTACTGGAATGCTTCTTGATGAAGCTATGTCTTGGTGGAATTCTTATGCTCAGCCTATTGGTATAGATAATGCCTACAAGCTCACTTGGGATCAATTCAAGAAGCTGATGACTAAGAAGTTTTGCCCTCGTACTGAGGTGCAAAAGTTGGAAACCGAATTCTATGAGCTGGTAACAAAAGGTGATGACATTGAGACTTATATCAGGAAGTTTCAGGAGTTGGCTGCAATATGTCCAACTATGGTTCCGGACGATGAGAAAAAGATGGAGAACTTTACTGGAGGACTACCCGAAAGCATCCGAGGGGATGTGATGTCTTTCGACCCACAATCAATGGAAGAGGCCATTCGTATAACTCAGAAACTTATGGTCCAAGTGTTAAAAGGAAAGTCTGCTGCAAACAACAACAATAACCGTTCAAACAACACCAACTACAACAACACTCGAAACAACAACAACTATAACAATAACCGAAACCGCAACTACCCTAATAACCAAAACAATAACAACAAGAGGAGGTTTGATAATAACCAAGGTGGAAATGCTATCCAACCAGCACCTAAGAGACAGGAAGTGGCAAAGGCCTATGCTGCAGGACCAACAGAAGGAAAAGGATATGCTGGAAAACTACCCAAGTGTAATAAGTGTCAAACTCATCACAACCCTGGAAATTTTCCTAGAGCTTGTGAGAACTGTGGAAAAGGAGGTCATTCGACTAGGGAATGTAAAGCTCCACGAGGGGTAATTAATCAGAACCAACCAGGAGCATGTTATGGTTGTGGAGAGTTGGGTCATTTCAAGAACAATTGCCCAAAGAGGAAGGATCAAAGAGCTGGAAATCAGGGCGGAGTAGCTCGAGGAAGGGCTTATGTTATGGGAGGAGAAGATGCCCGTGAGGACCCGAATGTTGTTGAGGGTACGTTCCTCGTTAATAATCGTTATGCATCCATTTTATTTGATTCAGGAGCGGATAGAAGTTTTGTTTCTATTGCATTTGCACCTTTACTTAACATAGAACCAACTACCTTAGACATTCCCTATATTGTTGAATTAGCTGATGGGTCTTTAGTTAACACCAACACCGTTATCCGTGGTTGCACCATCAATTTCCTAAATCACCCATTCAATATAGACCTTATGCCCGTAGAACTTGGAAGTTTTGACGTTGTTATCGGTATGGATTGGTTGTCTCGATATCGTGCAAGAATCATTTGTGATGAAAAAGTTGTTCATCTTTCTTATGGAGGTGAAACTTTGGTTGTTCGCGGAGAGCGAAGTGAAACTAGACTCAGTATCATATCATGCATTAAAACCGAGAAGTACATAAAGAAGGGTTGTTATGCATTCTTGGCTCACATCACGGAGAAGAAGTCGGATGAGAAACAACTTGAAGATGTGCCTATTGTTAAGGAATTTCCAGAAGTTTTTCCGGAAGAATTACCAGGACTTCCACCTACACGTCAGGTTGAGTTTCAAATTGAGTTGGTGCCAGGAGCTGCACCAATTGCACGAGCACCATATAGACTTGCACCTTCTGAGATGCAAGAATTGTCTAACCAATTACAAGAACTTCTAGACAAAGGATTCATTAGACCGAGTTCCTCGCCTTGGGGAGCACCGGTTTTGTTTGTGAAGAAGAAGGATGGATCTTTCAGAATGTGCATAGACTATCGTGAGCTGAACAAGTTAACGGTGAAGAATCGTTATCCACTCCCTAGGATTGATGACTTGTTCGATCAGCTACAAGGTTCCTGTTTTTATTCCAAGATGATTTAAGATCAGGTTACCATCAACTCAGAGTTCGGGAAGAAGATATCCCGAAGACGGCATTCAGAACACGTTATGGTCATTATGAGTTTCAAGTGATGCCTTTTGGATTAACGAATGCACCTGCGGTATTCATGGATCTCATGAACAGAGTGTGCAAACCATATCTTGATAAGTATGTGATTGTATTCATTGACGATATCCTGATTTATTCCAAGAGTAAGAAAGAGCATGAAGCACACCTCAGAACAATATTAGAACTACTCAAGAAGGAGCAATTGTATGCCAAATTTTCAAAGTGTGACTTTTGGATACAAAGAGTTCAATTTTTTGGCCATGTCATTGATAGCCAAGGATTACAAGTCGACCCAGCAAAGATCGAGGCAGTAAAGGATTGGGCTACGCCCAAGTCTCCTACAGAAATTCGTCAATTCTTAGGACTTGCAGGATATTACAGAAGGTTTATTGAAGGGTTTTCTAAGATAGCGAAGTCGCTGACTAAGCTGACACAAAAGAATCAAAAGTACGAGTGGGGAGAGAAACAAGAATCTGCATTTCAGTTATTGAAACAGAAGCTTTGTAGTGCACCGATTTTGTCACTACCAGAAGGTCTTGAGAACTTTGTGGTATATTGCGATGCTTCGCATAAAGGACTTGGAGCTGTGCTAATGCAAAATGAGAAGGTGATAGCTTATGCATCTAGACAGCTTAAGACACACGAGAAGAATTACACTACACACGACTTGGAATTGGGTGCTGTTGTTTTTGCACTTAAGATTTGGAGACACTACCTTTATGGTACTAAATGTGTAGTTTTTACCGACCACAAGAGCTTACAGCATATACTTGATCAGAAGGAACTTAACATGAGACAACGTCGTTGGCTAGAATTGTTGAGTGCTTTCGATTGTGAAATCCGATATCACCCAGGAAAAGCAAATGTTGTAGCAGATGCACTTAGCCGAATAGAACGACTCAAACCTTTGAGGGTTAGGTCATTAGGAATGACTATTATTTCACCATTACCATCAAAAATTCTAGAAGCTCAGATTGAGGCTCTCAAGGAGGAAAATCGACCACAGGAGAAACTTTATGGTATGCCAGAAAACAAGAATGGTTTCGTTAAGAGAGCAGATGGAGTGTTATGCTTCAAGGATCGAAGTTGGATACCACTCTATGGTGGAGTACGAGAATTGATTATGCATGAATCACACTAGTCGAAGTACTCTATTCACCCAGGTTCTGACAAGATGTATTAGGATCTCAAAAAGCTGTATTGGTGGCCGAACATGAAAGCAGAAATAGCTACGTACATCAGCAAATGCCTTACTTGTGCTAAAGTGAAAGCCGAGTACCAGAAACCGTCAGTACTACTTCAACAACCAGAAATTCCACAATGGAAGTGGGAGCATATTACAATGGACTTTGTTACTAAACTACCCAAGACGTCAGGAGGTTACGATGCTATTTGGGTAATTGTTGATCGTCTTACCAAATCAGCACATTTCATCCCTATCAGAGAGACTTATTCCATGGAACAGCTTGCCAGACTTTATGTCAAGGAAATAGTCTCGAGACATGGAGCACCAATCTCCATTATTTCTGACAGAGATAGCCGCTTTACTTCAAACTTTTGGAAGTCATTACAAGATTCTTTTGGATCCAAGTTAGACATGAGCACTGCTTACCATCCACAGACCGATGGTCAGAGTGAGAGAACTATTCAGACACTGGAGGACATGCTGCGAGCATGTGTGATTGACTTTGGGAATGGTTGGGCTAACCATTTGCCATTAATCGAGTTCTCTTATAATAACAATTACCATTCAAGTATTAAAGCAGCACCATTTGAGGCACTTTATGGTCGTAAGTGTCGTTCCCCAGTTTGTTGGGCAGAAGTTGGAGAGGTACAATGCACAGGTCCAGAGATGGTTAGGGAAACAACAGAAAAGATAATCCAGATTCGAGAAAGACTTGAAACCGCTAGAAGTCGACAGAAAAGCTACGTAGATGTTAGACGCAAACCATTGGAATTCCAGGTTGGAGACAAGGTCATGTTGAAAGTCTCGCCCTGGAAAGGCGTGATACGATTTGGAAAGCGTGGAAAGTTGAACCCGAGATACATTGGTCCATTTAAGATACTGGAAAGGATTGGTCCAGTAGCTTACAAGCTTGAACTTCCATCAGAACTCAGCAACGTACATAACACATTTCATGTCTCAAACCTCAAGAAATGCCTTTCAGATGAGTCTTCCGTTATACCATTAGAAGAGATTCAGCTAGATGACAAGCTTAACTTTGTGGAGGAACCAGTTGAAATCATGGACAGAGAGGTCAAACAGTTGAAGCAGAGTAGAATTCCGATCGTGAAGGTTCACTGGAATTCTTGAAGAGGACCCGAGTTTACTTGGGAACGAGAAGATCAAATGCAACGCAAGTATCCACACCTTTTCACCAAACCTATTACCGAGACCAACACTAGCTGAATTCAGGGACTGAATTCCTTTTTGGGTGGGCGACTGTCACAACTCACCATTTCAGGTCATTTCCCAAACTTCGACATTTTACTATTCATAAATCACTATTCATCAAAACACTATTCATCATTTTCGAGGTCAATTTGATATTCTGAGAAACATTTGAGAATTTTACTATTCACTGAACACTATTCATTTCCGGAAAAGTTTTCACTATTCACTTGCATTACTCATTTCATCGTAAATTTAGTTTACGGGTATTCAAATTCGCGTAACCGTATTGTTTTAGGTACGAATTCATTTCATTAGTGCTAAGGACACTGCATACGGACTAGAGACAGTCTGCATATCATCATAACAACATTTTCATGTTATACCACTCTTAGGATTTTCATATTTATATATTTGATACATTTAACGTTTTACGTATAATTATTTATAAATAAACGTTAACACCCGGTTTATAAACACGATGAATATATCTAAATATTCCCACAATGGTCCCGACATATTTTTATATCCATTTTATCATCATAAAAGTTATAACATTCATTTACCCAGTATTTTGGAAATTTATTTTATTTATAACGTAAGTTTATAAATATTACGACGGTTTTTGTGGAAATTAAACAATAATCACCCGAACACTCAGTACTTGTACCCAACATATTTTTATCATTCTTATGACTTTATTTTGTCCCGGTTAACTTTGTTAACATTTATTTCTATCAAATCCGGTACCCGATTTTAACTAATAACACAAATATACACTAAATCCTACACTAGAATCCTAATTAAATCAAAACTACCCCAACCCCCCCCCCCCCCTCTCATCCACATGAGCCGGCCCCTAAAGTCCTTACCAAGGAAATTTTTACATTTTTCTTAACCTTGGGCATTTATGTACAAGTATTATACTATATAACTTATCATGTATATCTAGATAAACACCTAAAACATAACACTTAACTAAATCAAGAATCATAAAGCTCTCATCTCATCTTTTCCATCTCATACCCCACGACCAAAACCATAATCCAAGATCAAGTGATAATTTTCCAAGAGTTAAAGCATAGAAGTTGTTCATTTTACCTTCCTTATCAAGAATCTTACAACAAAAACACAAGTAACACAAGGTTTCTCACCATCTAATCACCTATTATTTCAAAGTGAGTTATCAAATTTATTTTTATGTTTTCATCTAATTAACACTTGTATCTTATGGTTTTCATGCTTAATTTCATGCACAAGCTAGCTATACCACTTTATTTTTGTAGACTTTTTGAACATACAAACCCTAGAATTTGTTTTAGGTACTCCCTTGTTGAATTAACTTGTTTAGTGATCATTAGGAACCCATGGCACCCTAAGAAGGTGTATGGTAGGATTAGTATAGCTTTGTGGAGTTTGCAAGAGTTTTGGTTGAGGTTGAAACTAGTTTTGAACATGAAAAATGGGTTTGTAACAAGTATATAAACATTCTGTCCCATTTTTGTAAATCCAGGAAAATCAGTAAACATAAAGGAAACTTTGGCAAATTATTTAGAAAATACTTTCAAAAACGAATCCGTAGGCGAAAGAACGGATTAAAAAGAGTTTATAACGAAGAAGTTATGATTTTTGCAAGTTTATTGACGAAAAGTATTTTTCTGAAAATGCATGCTGTTGGACGTTTTTCGTCAGACAAAAAGAGGCTTTAGACGTAACCCGGAGGAGCCAAGCTTTCCAAAATGTATTACTACATACTAAGACGTAACCGTGGATATAAAGAACAAGTAAAACGGACTTATAACGACAAAGATATTCACGTTTCAATATCGGCAAAACTAATATTGTTTTGACAGCTTTTAGAAATAATAACGCTAAAACTACGTAGTAACTCTAGATTTCTAGAAATAATACCAAGTACCCAAATTCATAACTAACGAAGTATTAGTGATTACAAGTATATTTTTACCACTACAAGGCGTTATTTCAAGGATTTCAAACCGAGGATTTCAACACTAACATTGATACTATATATATATATATATATATATATATATATATATATATATATATATATATATATATATATATATATATATATATATATATATATTCAACTAGTTTTATTTTTCTAATAGCCATATTTTCCTAAGTCTTGGAAAATATATATTTTTGATAACAACAAGTGTTTTACCAAATAGTAGAGTGGTATAGGAACATGTGCATGGACATTCATAACATCATTTGGTGATCTAAATTAGATCGTTCATCATTCATATTAGGTTGAGGCAGCTAACCGTTCATTGTTGTTCATTTCATATCATCACAGTATCATCAGTTAAGGTGAGTTTTCATAGCCCCGTATACATTTTATGATTGTTTTCAAATCCCACGGGGGAGAATACATTGCACCATTTTAGTACGAGCCCAAGTATTCAAACATATGTACATTGCTTAAGTAGCTTGTCTGCCTTGTGATAAGTCCCCTATTATCATCATGAACCGTTAAGTTGCCTATTTAGCGAGAGTGAGTGGATAGATCTATTGAGGGCGACGCCTCCATCCGTGGTAGTATTTACCAACAGTAAGCGGATGCATTTCATGTCTGTTACATTTGAGTGTTTTGGCAGAACATTCAGGAGGGGCATAAATTTCATCAGTCTAGCTTCGGTGTCATGAGCTTAAGGTCTATTGTACTATTTTACGTGACTTTTGTCATGCACTTATACTTGTGGTGGCCGTACAACATTACATTTCATAAACCTATGATTATTCACCAACTTTATGTTGACCGTTTTCGCAATGTATTTTCAGGTAACTAAGATATTATCATATTACATGCATGGAGTCACATTAGGGTGTGCCAGGGATGACGCACTATATTTTGGATTTTTCATGCACTTGTGTAAATTATCGTTTGACATTTCCTGGACTTGTTTTCTGTAAACGTTTCAACCTTTGAGACCTAGGTTTTGTAACACTGGATGTTTTTAAATAAATCAAACGATGTGTTTTCCAAACGACACTTTAGGTCGTTCAATATATCCTTGTTATGGTGCTATGACAGTTACACCCCCAGGCATTCCATTCCGCTGCAAGTCAGGTAAATTGAGGGTGTGACAATGTGGGTACAGTGGCGATGGGGTTTAAGGGGAGGCAGGGTGATTTTTGGGTTTGTTAGCATACGCGTTATTGTGATATTTTATTAGGATGTTCTTGGACTTTTCAAGCCGAAGATAAAAGGACTTTGTCATACCATTTAAACTTTTCATTTTGTTAATTATATGGTATCTATCTTGTATTTAGGACTTTTAAAAATAAAAGTCTTTAATTTTTTAAATTTACACAACTTGGAACATTTAATAATATATAAAACCAAACTTTAAAATTCACTATTTGCTCATTACTTAATAACATTAAATTGGATTTTACAATGATAAGATATAACTACTATAATAAACTTAATATATTCATAACTTGAAATTATAACTCTAAAATATGAGGATAATAGTGTTACATATTAGCCTTTTCACCATCTTACATTACAAGCACACGGCCACAAAAGACTAACCCGTATCGTCAAAAAAAACATTGTTTACAAAAAGAAAAAAGAAAAAGAAAAAGAAAAAGAAGAAGAAAAAAATCACCACTAAAAATCGTACTCTCCCTCTCTGTTTTGCGCGAATACCATGCTATATTGAAAAATGAGTTAATAATATGAGAAGCTTATTGTACTGAAGATTCTCTTATGTTGATGCCGTAACTATTTTGGCATAACATGTGAACCCAAATAAAATATATTGCAGGGTCGCCGTCACATTGTACGGATACCCGGCTAGTAAAACATGAAGAATAAAATATAAGAATGTGTTGTTTATTATTTAGTAATCAACTACTTGCATTACTGGAAAAATTAGTATCGTGTCTCTTTAATGTAAAATATAAATTTGGCAAAACCTCTTCAATCACGACCGACGTCGATATGCCTTGAATAATAAACACCATGCACCTCATTAATCTTAAGTAAGTGATGTAAGAAACTTGAAAAAATAATAATAATAATAATAATAAGCTGTGTATATTATTAAATTTCAATAATAAATATATATTTTTATATGATAGAACATTCACACACTAAAGGTTGAACCCTGAGTGACAAAAAAGCTGAAAATTTTAATTATTAAGAAAGTTAAAAAAGTTAAGTAGTAAATGTCACCTATAAGACCATGTGTAATAGATGATCGTGAATCGAGTCTTTGCTGCCACCTTGGCATGCAAGACACGTGTCACATAATTAAGGTTAACATGGACGATTGCGGTCATGGATCAAACAAGGGATAACTCGGTTGTGCAGACGACGGAGTTTGGAGTTTTGTTGGAGTGACTGCGTGTTTATTAAATTGGTTTTGTCGTCTAAATTTGTGTTTAAGTGGATTTTTTTTTTTTTTTTTTTTTTTTTTTTTTTTTGAAGTTGGTCGCCTTATTACACTAAGTTGGTTGTAAAAATAGAAAGTTGTGTCAGCGCTGATGTGACAGTAATGACTGCAGTCATGAGACTCCTTTATTAAACTTAGTCTAAATTACAATTACGCACTCAAACTACGACATAATCTCACAATTACAAACTCAACCAAGTCAAAGAAGTTCACTTGAAAACATCATGCAAACCCTTCATACTTACTATGAACGAGGATTTCAATCAGCGTGTTGTTGCGGAATGTCTGTATATGATACCATTGCACGTATCGAAAATACCAGTTCTTTCTAACGAAGGAACTGCAATTTTTTTTTATATGAAAATAGTTTTCTTAAGTGAATTTTATTATGAATACAGCAAAACCTTGACTAAATCGAACGTCAAATATTTATTTCGGTTCCAATGGCTGATACATTATGCGTTGTGGCAAAGTCTATTTATTGTATGTTAATTTGAGGGTCATAGTATTTCTTGTTGGAAATTATGTAGAAATGTATTATCAAAGTGCCACATACATTAGAAAAAGATATCCACTTTATATTTAACATACCGTTCTAAAATATACAACGTCACAATATATCATGCAACATTTATCGCGTACAAATAACATGTACAACGACCCGCAACAAATCTACTACTTTGTGCACAACTGGTTGTATCTTGAAATTGTTCCAAACAGATACAACAATTCGTAAATATAGCAAAATTCATACCCAACATTTTCTGCCAGGTGTGTCATCCTTTGAAGTAAATTTTTGAAATCGTCACTGCTGTCCATTTTAAATTTATAATATGCTTCCTCTAATTGGATCCTAAACCTCAAATACACCAATGTCTTGTTCCTCTTAAACAAACATTCATATGGACTTCCTTCTCATATTCAAATCCTTTAAAGTTTTCCAAAAACTTGGTACATAGCTTTAACCACTGGGACTGTCCAATGTATCTGAGAATTTTTAGAATCAAGTAACGTATCCAAACACAACAGTGACTTATAGCTGGTTTGTTGGAAGCTTAGCAAATGTAAACAAACTCTTGTTGCCTGCGCAAATGTTCTCATTTTTTTATTTTGTTTACAACAACATGTTATTTTACCGCATAGCTGCCAGAATTGTTGTTCAGGACATGAATGTTATCATTTATTTTAAACATGATGCCAAACAGCTACAATTCTGTAGCATAACTTTTCTCCAAACTTGTTTTGGAATAACCCTGGTTTCTCTTACCGGACATAGGAGATTTTCACTCCATAATGTATTATGCAAGAAACCAAAGTTCTTGTTTCTTCTGTTATACCTGGAATATGTAAAATGTTTCCACCATTTCTAGCGCCTAAAAAATCATAATTCTAATTAGCTTCTTCATAAAGTGCAAAATTAAATTATAGAAACATGCTAAAAAGAACAAAATATTTAAATTGCCAGGCTAACCAAGAAGATCTTCAGGATTCCACATTTTTAATCCCAAACTGTTGGTTGTTAAATGTTCCAACAACCCGACGTCAAACGGACCAAATATTACTCCATTTGTGATCCTGAAGTGTTCGGCTGACGACTTCACATAGAAACATCAAAGACACTTAGAATTTTGCAAGTAAAAAGTATTACATACAGGAAAGCAATACACTCATGTATACCTCGTCCTTTCCAAAAGTAATTGTCCTCTCCTCAAGTTGACACAGATCCCCAACTCCCCGTTCGGCACTCTGTACATGAACCTGGTGTAAAAGGATGGTACGATCCAACAAACATGTTACCTGAGGCGTTGATCAGTTTCTATTTAAAATACGCACAATATGTAAAATGGACATACAAACACTGAGATAAGGAGACCGGGAGAAATCGATATAGAAATTCTTCAAAAAGCATGCAAGGAGTTTTTTTCGTCACAAAAAAGATCAGATAACGGTTTCCTCATCACATAATGTCTTCTCTAAAGCATCACCGAGAATTTCTATATCGGTTTCTTTTTCTCTCCTTACTTCAATATTAGTAAGACCGTCTTATGTATCACCAATAGTATAAATAGCAAAATGAACAATGGCTCAGTAACAAAAGACGAAATTATTATGATTTGGCTCAGATGTCGTATTGCCTACAAAACACGGGCATAGTTTATGCTAAACCAGATGCTGTTATGGAAAAAGTATGATGGCATGCTTAACAAAATCATCATAGTCAAGCCAATATCTCTGAATTACATACATGAAAACAACGCACGACGCATATGCAAAACTGCATTGCCCTAAAGTAACGCTTACTGATCTGAATCATTGGTGATGGCATTAAGGTAAGACTGCCAATAAGTTGTTGTAAAACATTAAGGTAAGAGATGTGCAAAAAAGAACTATTTTTTGTTTTAACACAAACAACACTGATATTTCAGACTATAATCATGATAATCTTAAATGCAAGGAAATATGAATCTTACACGAAAGAAATAAACATCGCACGTTTAGTCAAAGCAACCAACCAGTCTTGGTGAACGTGACGCAAGTCATGTACCCGTAACGACATATAGTTTCCCGTAAAATCGCCATTTACCACCCAAAATGGCATAGCCCACACAAATGCTTGTGTGGGGTCTCGGACCTGAACAATCAACTTGGCCATCCTTCGTAAAGTATCCCTCCACCAAGCACCATACAGAAACTTCACATCGATTTCTTACATACTCCTCATCCCAACATTAGCATGCCCTGCTGACATTTCCTAGGTAACCTAAATACAAAAGAAAACAGTCTTTTAATAATTGTACACGACTGCTGTATGAAAGACAATCAATATGCGAGAAATCTAATCACCCCACACTAACATTTGATATTGTAAAGCGTCAACGCTACAAATTAAATCTATACCTCTGCAACAGCCAGTATGTGTTGTAAAAAAATTTCCTTTTGCGGTGCACAAAGAATCGACATTAACAACATCAATGGCAACCTGAAAACATGAATTCACATATAAAAACAAAATTGTTAATGATGTGCCAAGTTGTTCCCATTACGACATCACATGCATCGCACAAAAATTAAGTTATCATGTTCATAACATATAATTTCCATCTATCGCATAATGAACCATAATAATAAATGTGCACGTTCCACATAGTTACTGATCACATATCAGGCTTTTAGGAATATTATACCACACTTATGACCACATATTATTCAAAGTGTATAAATTTACCACTCAAGTCGTTTTATCCTAACGAATGTGTTGATCTTTATCAGTTTAAGTTTAAGAAACAAAATAACTAATAAATACAGTATTTTACTAGTGAATACACTACTCTAAGAATTAATTCTATCGCGTAAACAAATATGGCCTTTTCAAGTTTCAAAACACACAACCATGACGATCACTTCTACGACCTTATTATTATCAGCTTATCATATCATATCATATATTAAACACTCTACGTATAAATAATATTCACAAACTTTATTTTGTGACTCGTGAAAACACACGTTTTATTCTCGTTATTTTTAGTGGGTGAAATTCAAGTGTGGTTATTTGTATGCTTAAAACATGAACTTAAATTGAGACCTAAATGTTTGATTGATGCATTTAAAAAAGTGGTGGGTGAAAAATGATGAGTAAGAATAAATGTATTACACTTTTCATGAAATGTATGGAGTAGATGTAACTTTATGTCTTATTTGTAGGCGTATATGTCAACACTGAAAAAATAATTGTACTGGGATGTCTTATTTGTTGGCGTATATGTCAACACTGAAAAAATATATGTCAACACAACTAAAGAAAAATAAACATTTGAAAGTTACCGATAATATTTAAAAACAAATAAACAATCGAAATGAGTCTGATTAGTATAACACTTTACATTTTTGCAACATCTATAAGATAGTTAATAAAGTCGCATGTTACTAAATAAAGATATTAATTTTTATCACTTAATTGGGTAATTTTGTTTTACCATTCTTTACATGATAAAATCGGGGTAAATGTAACATACAGACTCTTTTATAGTAAACACAAAATACCAACTTTTCTAATTGGTATGAGTTATTGTTTATAAGTACACGTGATTAATCACAATTTAATCATAACAACGTAGGGGCCCGGTGCGAAATCAAAAATGAGGCCTCCATAATCCAAGTCTTTCACTCTTTTTGTATGTGGCCCAAAGATTGTCTTATATTTTTTGTATGTGGCCCGGTTCAACTTTGATAATATTTAACAAAAACACTAAAAATTCAAAACGTTTATATATAAAACTATAAATATTAATATGTGTATACTAAATTGTGGCTTCTTACAAAGGGGGGCCCGGTGCGATTGCACCACTTGCACATGCTAATCGCCGCCACCGTAAATTATGCTTAGTATATAATCGTGGCAACGCGCAAACTTTCCCCAACATTTTTCAAGATTTGTCATGTCTATTGCTTTGGCAGTCGACATTTGATTCTTTAATTGTTGTTTTCTGCTCGCTTCTACTGTGTTACTATACTTCACAAACCCCACAAAAGCAATTCCTCCATGCAAGAAACTCCATCCCATGCAACCGAAGATCCCACGTCCACTGTATATGATTTGATTATCCAATCTCAAATTCTACTCACTCTTCCCGGCCTTCAAAGTTTTCAAGTCTGTTGTTAGAAAAAAAAATATGGTAAAAAAATATCGTTGTTGTCGGCCAACGACCGTTGATGCTTGCTTTGCTTTCGTTGTTTCAGTTGAAGATTCGTATCCATTAGTTGTCGGATGTCTTAAAAAACTTATATTCCTTTAATGTTTTTTAGCTCTAAGATTTTAAAACTTTTATGATTTCGCCGTTCAAAATGCTAAGGAGTATTAGACGTTAGATTTCGCCCAAGCCCGATTGTGGATTTAGGTCCATTAGAGTTTTAGATTTCATTGTATTAGAATTATAAATATTTGATGAATAATACAAAGTATTCTACGAGGTTTTATCATCATTCAACATCGTATCGTAGCTTTAGTTCTGATCCTCGGACATGGTCGGCCATCTTTAGCCGGCACTTATAAACCACCCCATCAAACCCTAGCTGCCACCGTTTACCCATTATGAGAAATAAAAACACAAACAACTATCTGAACCATATAACTCTTAAACAGCTAGAGGTTATATATGTCGTCAGCGCCATTTACTTCGTATTCAAATTCTGAAGAAAAGGAATACTAGAATCGCCGCCATAGCCATGGTTAACGCACCATCACATGTCGTCGTAACAAGCCAGCGGGTTCTAAAATTACAATTGGCTCACTGGTTTTGGTTATAACCCTCAAACCGCTAGAGTTAGCTGATGTCGTCAGCGATCGTGAATTCATAATTAAATTCCGAAGAAAATACTACAAGAATCGCCACGTTCACCTGTTGGACATCCTATTTTAAGTCTTGACAGTTGCCGAAATAAAAAATAAATAAATAAATAAAATCACTATGTTTTAGATTACTTTTCTTTGATGCGTTGGCGGCTTTCAAAGTGTTTATCAAGATAACTATCTGTTGGTTTTATAGACAAAATAATAATAGTCGTGTGTTAGGATCGAACTTGAGATCACGGGATTGCACACAATACGTATGAAGAGAAAATGTAATAATTATTTATAATATGTTATAATTAATTATTAAACACAAAACAAATAAATAATAATTAGTATTATTGACTAATGACTAATTAATTATTAAACGAAGATTAGGAAACTAATTACTAGACAAAACATGGAAACAAGAGAAGGTTCCGGAAACCCCTAGGGGGTACTAGAACCGATCGGCCCAAGGGGGTAACCCACCTCCATTATGCCTTGAGCTCCAAGTTTTGTGTAGTATATAAGCAAACCCAAGATGTAGGTTTTTGACATAACTTGTACACACACATCTTGGTGTTTTCTCCTCTCCTTTTCTCCTTGGTCGATCCATCAAACGAAACCCCTTAGGGATTTGATTTTCTTGTGTCAAAAATTGTTTTGTGTTTATTACTTGCAAATACTTTTCTTGAATTAGTACGTGTGTACAAGAACGTGAATCAAACACACTATTGTTTGATTCTTGGATTGAATTACAAAAAGGTAAGGGGTAATTCTTATAATCCTTATAAACCCTAATTAGGGTTCTTGGTTCCGGAAGATTGCATTGATTCTTGTTCGGGCTAGAATCACAAAGGTACGTTTACGATTTAAATAATTGATTAATTAGTTACATGTTATTCGATCTATTATAATTGCTTCCGCTCATGCTCACTTTGATGTTCATTGTTTATTTATATGAAGGTCATGATATAATGCAACAGTGGCATCTAGAACCGTTATAATGTGTAATTAATTATCGAAACGCATAAAAATTGGATCTTGATTCGAATAGTTACATGTTTTTTTTAGGGTTTATGTGTTAGATCCCTAACCCTAATTTTTTGGGTCGATTTAGACCTAAAGGGTTTTTAGGGTTTATAGTTTTTAATTTTTTAATTGGATTAGAAACCCTAGGATGTCATGTAATTGTTATGCATTTTAGTAAACGATCTTGGTGCAATGTGTTAATTGTTAAGCCAAATCCATGAAAAAGTGCATATTTGCATGGATTTTATTGTGTCTATTTAAATTGTTTAAATTGCTTATATATATTAATGGTTAAGTTATATTAAAACATGTAAATTTTTATAAATGTCGAATTGGGGAAGACTCCAATATTAAGTAATCAATTATGTGCTATGTGGTATTTATTTAATTTTGGCTTACGCAATCGATTTATCGATGTATGTGGCTCTTTTTCGAAGAAAAAGAAAGCCCTAATTAGATTAATACGTTATACACCTAGATTTGATTATTAATAGGACCTTTTAATAAGATTTGCATGTGGCTACATGTTTTATACATATTTAATTGTTATGATTATGTATATGTGTTTATTTAGTTGTTTTATTTTTTATTATATATTACTTGTTTTGTTTATTTATTGTGTTAGACATGTTTATTTAAACGAAAAGGGTAATTTTTTGAATAGAAAAATAATACGGACTAAATAATGGCGAAATTGTTTTGGTTTTTAAGAGTTAAAATTTCAAAGAATTAGTTGATTGATGTTTTTGTACGTAATGGTTAAATAGGCTCGACCGAAGTTTACACACTATAAGATGGGTATAAGGATGGCAACGCATTAAATTGTGGCCTTAGATAGACAACATTCTGTCTTAACGCTCGTTTGTGTGTAAATTAGACTTACCGAACAACCATTACATGTACATTGTCATCTTAAGGGTGAATAATTCACAATTCCACAATGATTATCCGAAACACTAAGCTTTCGGGCTTATGCAAAAGTACGATATAGTGGACGATAATTGATGGTTATTCTTTAATTGGTGAACCCGATACCTCAATCAAAACTTTGTTATTTTACTCTTAGCTAATTGGTAATAAAAATGTTTTGTAAAACCAATGTTATGAAGTTGTATGCATGCTTCTTCATACATTATTTTGATCACATCAAAATAGTTATACCCTTATAAAATTAAGTCGAATGCCATCTAATTAAGAACACTTGAAGTTGTAATTTACGTCATGTGAGACTTGGCGAGATTGCAATGGAGAGGTAAATTTCATAAATTCATTGCTAGCAGATCAACTGATGTAATGGATTTGTGAGTTTGCAGTTTTAAGTTAGACGACTTAAATTGAGTAGGAAGTGAGACTTGACTCAAGGCATTAAGATGGGGACTAAACATGCTTACAATACAAATGTTTTGTGATTGTAAATCCCATAAATCTAGGAATTGGACAAAAGTTATGCCAATTACTTGTACGACAAGTTACCTCATATTGTACTTTCATTACTAGCAGATCAACTGATGTGATGAAACTATGTTTATGGAGGATCCTAGTTTTCAAGATTATTCTATGGATTTGTTTTCCTTGGGTATTTTAATTTTCTTGAAAAATTGTATTATCAAAAATACTAATGTTTTGAACTTTCTTTATCTGTAGAAATGGCTCAAACTGATAACACCAACTTTCGTTCTGTGTTCAAAACTTATTTTGAACGAGAAAAATTGACTGGCTCGGAAAATTTCAATGATTGGTACCGTTCACTAAGGCTAGTCCTGCGAGTGACTGGTCAACTTGAAATCTTGAAAACGCCTTGTCCCGCTGAACCTGAAGGCGTGGCAGCTACTGAAGCTGCTAAGGCCAAATGGAATCTTGATTGCAAGGAACATATTGATGTGGCCGCAATGATGTTAGGGGCGATGTCCACACCTCTTCAAAGGCAGTTTGAGGAGTATTTCCCCATGAACATGATTGATGAACTCAAGAAACTCTATGAGAAACCATCAAATGTAGAGATTTACGATTTGATGGAGGCTCTACATGGTTGTAAGCAGGGTGATGGTGAACCTGTGAGTGCTCATGTGTTGAAGATGAAAAGTTTCATGGATCAACTACAAACACTTAAGAAACCCTATGACAATGATATGGCTGTGAACTTAATCAATAGGTCCCTTAACAAGGATTTTAATGGTTTTGTGAGGAACTTCAATATGCATTGCGTGGGGAAGACAGTAAGTGAATTGCATGCACTGCTCATTGATTATGAGAAAGGGTTGACACCAAAGGCTCCTACGCCCCAAGTTCTTGCTATACAAGGGGGTAGAATTAACAAGCCAAATGCGAACAAGAAGAAGGGTAAAGGAAAGAAGAAGGCTGATAAGAATAAGCAGATTATGGCTTATCAACCACCTCAACCTAAGAAGAACCCTCCTATCAAGAATAATCCAAAGAAGGATGAAGGATGCTATTACTGCAAGGTGATGGGCCATTGGAAGAGGAATTGTCCTCTTTATCTCGATGACTTGCGAAACAATAAGGTCAAGAAGACTGGGCACATGGGCGCCAACACTTCAGGTAACTTATTTGTCATTGAATTATTTACTTTATCTCGTATGATAAATTCCTGGGTATATGATACTGGATGTGGTATTAATATATGTAATACACTGCAGGGGTTTAGAGAGGAAATGAGACTAGCTTATGGGGAGCAATTTTTGCATGTGGGAAATGGAGCACAAGCAGCAGTTGAAGCCATAGGAATGTTTGATTTAGTTTTACCTTCGGGTTTAGTACTTTGTTTAAACAATTGTCATTATGCACCTTCTATAATTAGAGGTATTGTTTCCTTTTCATGTTTGTTGGATCTTGGTTTTTCTCATACTATTGATGGAAATAAAATTTCTGTTTCTTTAAATGGTGTATTTTATTTTAATGTTGTTGCTGTGAATGGTGTGTTTGAAATTGATATAAATAATTTTGTGACTTCCAACAATAATAATAATTCGATGTACAGCATAAGTAAGAGAATGAAGTATGACTTGAATTCGTTTTACCTTTGGCACTGTAGACTTGCCCATATAGGCAAGACTCGTATGCAAAAGCTACAACGTGAAGGGCTTTTGAATGATATCAATGATGAGTCATTTGATAAATGCGAATCTTGTATTTCTGGGAAGATGACGAAGAAACCTTTTCATAGTAATATGGAAAGAGCTTCAGATCTACTTGGTTTAATACACACGGATGTGTGTGGACCACTTAGACATGTGTCAAGGAGAGGTGTTGTCTACTTCTTAACTTTTACGGATGATTTCAGCCGTTATGGTTATGTTTATTTACTTAAGCATAAACATGAGGTGTTTGAAACGTTTAAAGTTTTCAAAGCAGAAGTAGAATTGCAATTGGGAAAGAAGATTAAAGCTCTTCGTTCTGATCGAGGTGGTGAATACCTTAGTCAAGATTTTAAAAATTTCTTAACTGAGAATGGAATTGTCCAGAATCTCACATCTCCATATACTCCACAACAAAATGGTGTATCTGAGAGAAGGAATCGTACATTGTTGGACATGGTTCGATCAATGTATAATCTTACTAATCTTTCTTTGTCTTTTTGGGATTATGCTCTTGAATCAGCTGTTCGTATTTTGAATATGGTTCCCACCAAGAAGGTTGATAAGACACCATATGAAATATGGACTGGAAAGGCTCCGAACTTGTCTTATTTAAAGGTCTGAGGTTGTGAGGCGTATGTTAAACGTGACTCACAAGATAAACTCCAACAAAGATCTGTAAAATGCATTTTTGTAGGATACCCTAAGGAAACTATGGGTTACTACTTTTACTACCCACCTGAGAACAAAGTGTTTGTTGCAAAATATGGTGATTTTCTTGAAAGTGAATTTGTGGTTCAAGAAATCAGTGGGAGAGTATATGATTTAGAAGATGATCTAAATAATGCATTACCTTCAGAAAACACTAGCACACTTCCTATAGAACCGGAAAGTCTGGGTCCTCCACCGGAAGTTGAAGTAATTCCCACTCGCAGATCTTCAAGATCTGTGAAAGCTCCTGACCGTCTATGTCTTAATGTGGAGGTCGATGAGCATACACTAGGGGATCTTAATGAACCTACTAGTTATAGAGCTGCCATTAATAGCCCTCAAAAAGCTAAATGGAAAGCTGCTATGGATGGGGAAATACAATCCATGCATGACAATGAAGTCTGGGAAAAAGTTGACTTACCTCCTGGTGCCATGGTAGTTGGGAGTAAGTGGCTTTACAAAATCAAGACTGACATGGATGGATATGCACACATTTACAAGGCTCGTCTAGTTGCTAAAGGTTTTACTCAAACTTTTGGACTAGATTACGAGGAGACGTTTTCTCCTGTAGCAGACATAAGAGCTATAAGAATTCTCATAGCTATAGCAGCGTACTATGACTATGAGATTTGGCAAATGGATGTGAAAACCGTTTTCTTAAATGGTCATCTAGATGAAGACATCTATATGGCACAACCAGAAGGGTTTGAAAATTCAGAATTTCCAAATCGTGTTTGCAAGCTTAAGAGATCCATTTATGGATTAAAGCAAGCATCACGACAATGGAACAAGAGGTTTGATGCTGAAATTAAAAGGTTTGGATTCACTCAAAATCTTGATGAGCCATGTGTATATCACAAAGCTAGTGGGAGTGATAATGTAACTTTCTTAATTTTATATGTTGATGACATATTGATCATGGGAAAAGACATTCCAAGTTTACAAGCTGTTAAGGCATATCTTGGAAAGTGCTTTTCTATGAAAGATTTAGGAGAAGCTGCATACATTCTGGGAATCAAAATCTATAGAGATAGATCAAGGCGGTTAATTGGATTAAGTCAAAGTGCTTACATTGACAAAATATTGAAAAGATTCAATATGCAAAATTCCAAGAAAGGATATTTGCCGATGGAAGTGAAACATGACTTATGTAATGAGTTTTATGCTTCAACACCTGAAGAGGTGGCTCGCATGAGTAAAGTTCCTTATGCTTCGGCTGTAAGATCTATTATGTATGCGGTTAAGTGCACAAGGCCAGATGTGGCATTTGCTCAAAATATTACCAGTCAATTTCAACAGAATCCAGGTGATAAACATTGGATTGCTGTTAAGCATATTCTTAAGTATTTGAGGAATACAAAAGATATGTTTTTGGTATATGGTGGAAATCCATCTGCAGAACTTTGTGTTACAGGTTTCTGTGATGCATCTTTTCAAAGTAATAAAGATGATTCGAAGTCTCAGACGGGTTATGTCTTTGTTATCAATGGAAGAGCTGTAGATTGGAGGAGCAAGAAGCAGAGTACAATTGCGATGTCTGCAACTGAAGCTGAATACATTGCTGCTTCAGAAGCTACTATGGAGGCTGTTTAGATTAGGAAATTCGTTTCTGGGCTTGGTGTTATGCCTTCAATTGAATTACCTATTAATATGTATTGTGACAATTCTGCTGCAATCATATTTGCCAATGAACCTGGAGTCATGAGAGGCACCAGACATTTTCTACGGAAGTATCACTTTGTTCGTGAAAAGGTTGACGAAGGTGAAATAAATCTGTTGAAGGTTCACACAGATGAAAACTTAGCTGATCCGTTCACTAAGGCTTTGGCAAAAGAAAAGCTTAATGGATTATCCAATGGAATTTGACTTAAATTAGCTAGTAGTTTCATGCATAACTGTGATTAGTATTTGGATAAAGGATATTGTAAACAATTATTATTTTATTGAAATAAAGTATGTTGGTATGTTTATTTCTATTGTTAATTATTGTTGTCCTATTTTTGCATGTTTAAATCCATGAATAATAGTTATTCTAAAATTTTCCGTTGTCAGTTAATAATATGGGAATATTATTAAATTAAGACAAATCTGAAGTTGATATAATATACTTAAGTAAATTGATGCGTAGACATGTCATTTCAGACGATATTCGATGATACTGAATATAGGACTTATCCCAACTATATGATGTTACTTTATGGATCTTGTCATTAAGTAAATCATAAGAAGTTATCCTTAGACTTGAGATACAAGATAACGGTCATGAATGTAGTACATTTTTGTGGAACAACTTAACACTATACGTAATTGGTAGTCATAAGGGTTGTTTTCGGAAGTGTTACAAAGTTTGTGTGTTTTGCTTGTAATCAATAAAGAATTTGTTCATTCAAATTAATTTTTGGAGTTTAATACTGCTGGGCCCCTCGTAGGGTTGTCAAGGTGTTTGCGTGGCCACGCCCAAGGTCTTTCTTGAAAGGTTCAAAAGATTTGGTAATCTTGTCAATTTCTAAAACGAGAAACAGAATGGTTAATTAAGGAATGACCTAGATCCATATCCTTATTTAACACGGTATTAGAAACAAAGGGATAATAATAATGAGAAATCATTAAAAGGTTTTCCAGGAGCCTTACTCAAGTTGTACTAGAGGCATCGACGTGTTGCAAGACGCCAATCGATGTGATCACACTATTATGATATGTCTAAGTGGGAGCTGTTGGTTTTATAGACAAAATAATAATAATCGTGTGTTAGGATCGAACTTGAGATCACGGGATTGCACACAATACGTATGAAGAGAAAATGTAATAATTGTTTATAATATGTTATAATTAATTATTAAACACAAAACAAATAAATAATAATTAGTATTATTGACTAATGACTAATTAATTATTAAACGAAGATTAGGAAACTAATTACTAGACAAAACATGGAAACAAGTGAAGGTTCCGGAAACCCCTAGGGGGTGCTAGAACCGATCGGCCCAAGGGGGTAACCCACCTCCATTGTGCCTTGAGCTCCAAGTTTTGTGTAGTATATAAGCAAACCCAAGATGTAGGTTTTTAACATAACTTGTACACACACATCTTGGTGTTTTCTCCTCTCCTTTTCTCCTTGGTCGATCCATCAAAAGAAACCCCTTAGGGATTCGATTTTCTTGTGTCAAAAATTGTTTTGTGTTTATTACTTGCAAATACTTTTCTTGAATTAGTACGTGTGTACAAGAACGTGAATTAAACACACTATTGTTTGATTCTTGGATTGAATTACAAAAAGGTAAGGGGTAATTCTTATAATCCTTATAAACCCTAATTAGGGTTCTTGGTTCCGAAAGATTGCATTGATTCTTGTTCGGGCTAGAATCACAAAGGTACGTTTACGATTTAAATAATTGATTAATTAATTACATGTTATTCGATCTATTATAATTGCTTCCGCTCATGCTCACTTTGATGTTCATGATTTATTTATATGAAGTTCATGATATAATAATTCCAACACTATCCTTAGCTTCATCTTTATTAGTCGTTGTTCTTTTATCTTCAATACAAGATTTCGCAATTTCACGCTCGAACTGCGGATAAGTATTAGACGTATTAAATTGGTGACCCAAACACAATTGTAGGGTTTGGTTCCATTAGATTTTTATTATGCTTCGTATGTAATCATTATCTGTATATTATTCATCAATAGTTGAATAGACATAAAGGGAATTATATAATCCAACAAATTTGACTAAATCGATGTATCGGAATGAATTTACCTCTTGCTAGTGGCTCTTATGTCGACTTGGATAAATGAACTTTGGAGCAAGGACTTTGACGTCATGAATATAATGTGAAAACCCCTTGAAGGCTTGAACAATACAAACATTGACAATGAGTAAAACTATCAACAGTAACGTAATTCCGGACACTTTGAAAAATAATTATAATTCTTAGCTCGACAAGACAAGAAAAATGAATAGGCATATAGTGAATATGAGGATATGTATCACATGCTTTGATTTATATTGGATGTCGGTAGAACTATGTTGTCCTTATTTCCATAGCCGGCTTCAATAAAACAATACGTACATGACTACATGTTGCATGACAATTTAACTTAATTAGATGTGACTTGATGTATGTATTACAGTGTAAAAAAAATAAAAATAAATAAATAAATAATAAAAATAAAAATAAATAAATAAAAAAGATACATAGTCGTGACTAATTTTATAATGGAAAACTAAAATATCCCCAAAATTGATTTGTTGTGATGGATTTACAACGAGCCACAGGAAGTAATATGCACATTGAAGATACCAATTCGTAAGATGGTAAGCACAATATCTAACAAATTGATAGTTTTGGATGTTGAATTGAAGTTAATCGAAGACCTTTCTAGGATTGCTTAGATTTGGAATCACATATATACAACTATATAAATTAGATGAAATTTGTAAAGTTTAGTTACCATGCAAACTAAACCCAAAGATAGATCAAGGGTGTGTTTGGTATGATTTTTTTGAAGCTTTTATAGAAGCTTTTTGTTTTTAAAATGTGGCCCCAGTTAAATAATAATAATAATAATAATAATAATAATAATAATAATAATAATAACAATAATAATAGTAGTAGTAGTAATAATAATAATAATAATAATAATAATAATAAATTAAAAAAATAAATTACTTTGGTTGGTATACTAGCTAGAAGCTTTTAATAATAATAATAATAATAATAATAATAATAATAATAATAATAAAAGTACTCAATGTAGCGTTCAAAATCTCAATGGAGCTGTTAACAACTTAAATGTTACCTATATAAAAATCCTTAAATCATTTATATAATAAAACAAAACTCCTATTGAGAATTTTTCATTTCAAAAAAATAAATTCATACTTTATTTAGTAATAATTTTATTTAAAAAAAATATTTTTTTATTAGGTAATATTTTATATTTATCCATAACACAAATAGAAGATAAACACAAAAAATATAAATAAGATACAAGATTAAAAATTTTAAATAATTATCCTTAATAATAAAAAACTATAATTAAACATTATAAATCAAACAAAACAAAAATTAAATTATTTGTTTTTTAATTAAAAAAAAATATATGATTCAAAAAATTTAAAAAAAAAAAAAAAAAAAAAAAAAAAAAAAAAAAACGTGTGCGTGAGCATTATAACTAGTGATACATATGCCATGTTATGTTAGTATTTCAAGGTCTATGTTTAATGCATACAACAATCATTTTAATCAAAGATTTGTTAGGCGAAAAGATCCAACTTTTTTTTTATCCCATCTCAAATCAGGAATGATGAAAGATGCATGTCGTATTTTAAGATAGTTATCTAAAGACAAGTCTATTTATATATTTTGCATCAAGTATTATATAACACGAAAAAGAAAATTAAGATTAAAGTTGAAATAAAAAGACTTTAAAGAAGTCAAAATGGACTTATATTTTGAGACGGGGGGAGTACTATTTAACTTGGTTTTAGAGCGATGGCACACACATAGCAGGGGCATGCATCTCAGAGGCTCAAGTTGTTCGTTATATCGGTATAAAAGGGATACCTATTTTTAATGTAATGGTGACGTGTGATTTTAATATGTGTTTTATATCGGTTGATTGAGAAAGGTCGGCACACGACACACGTGGCTTTCTTCATGTGATTAACTCACAATCAATGAACTCCTAAAACCACCTGAAGGTGACTCTACATATATGGAATGTCAGTACGTGGTTAAATATACAAGCAATAATGTCATAACCATGTTGTCTTAAAACACTACGATTATTATTAATATAATGAGTTTATTATTTTTATGTTTTACATTTGTTTAAAATTAAAAGTATGTCTTTTTATCTTATTTTACATTTTATAATTGCAGTTAACAACTAACTTATAAAACACTTTTATTGGAAACATATACAATTTGTTACTCATTTAACAGCTTGCAGTTTGCAGCTTACAACATACAACTATAGCTAGTTTTCCCAAACATAGCCTATTGATTTGATGAGATTTTGTTACAATTATTAAATTTGAGTTGTAACCTTAGTGGCTTGTTACAAGATATGCTAATTTAATTGTAAATATAGCATGAACAAACTACCATATACAATAATTAATATAATTAATATTGGATTCAATTATTAATAAAATTTAGGGATAATCCATCGAGTGGTCATCAAACTTTTAAGTTTGTCTCATATAGATGATTTATTTTTTGAAAGTAATTTATAGGCCACCAAATTATGTATTAATATTCATTTACACAAATTCCGGTCAAATTTAATCCAGATAAATATCAAACGAAAAGAATGAAACTAACACTAACATATTAAACTAATACGAATAAAAATTCAGTTGCGAAATTTAAGTTTTATCCTTCTAATGTACTATTAATAATATAAAATGATACTTAAAATAAGGGTATAATCAGTATTTCACATTAGACTTTTCATTTGTATTGCTTAGATAAGTAAGAGGTCGGTTCCTATTTATATTTTATAGTTTTCAGACATGTATTTGGCCGGAATTGGTGTAAACTAAGACAGACATATAGTAATACGATCGATAAGTTTATTTTAATAAATGAGTGGCATATATGTTAAAAGTTGAAAACTTTGATAACCTCCATATAAATTATCCCTAAAATTTATATATTTTTTAATTAAACAATGATACATCTCAAGAACATTAGCATGTCTTGTAACAAGCCATTAAGCTTATAGCTCAAACCAGTGCAACAAAATCTCATCAAATTAGTAATTTTATTTCGAACATGAATGTTTTCATTTTATATATACCCTTTATATGTATTTCAACAAAAGTCATTATGCGTGCCTTTGTTCTATTCTAGTTTCCTTCAGTACATCTCTTTTCCTTAATTTCTTATTTTTCTTTGATATAGTAGTAAAAAAATTATGAGTAAACATTACATTTTTTGTTAACATCATTATCGTTACCAAGAGAATTCCATATTTACCCCATTTACCTCACCTAAGTATCAAAATACCATATTTAATTAAAGCCTTAATTAAAACATAAAACACTCGTAAACAAAAAAAAATTAAAATACCTGAAGCCATACGCAATATAGACATGTATGTCCATACGCATTATGGACCTGTATGTCCATACGCAATATGGAAGTTCTGTAACAAATCTATATGCACATTGTTATTTCTGTAAAACTTGAAAATCTAGAATTATATTTTAGAAAAGTAACATCAACAGTACATATAGGTTTCATACACTTTTGTACCCATTTTATTCGAAAATGGGTAAAACGGCACTATGCCAAATACCACTTAAAATACATATATCATAAGTTTTAAACTTCAAGTTCAATTTCTACATTTTCTATGACACGACTCAAAGCAAAACATGGGCGTAATTAGTAGTATCAAGAGAGGGATAAAGTAAAACTCATATCATCTGAGCATCACCGCTAGCTAACCCGAAGTTTCTTTGCCCTTAAGCTTTGAGTTTGGTTCACCTATAAAAACATGAAATGAAGCAAAGTTAAGCTTTAAGCTTAGTGAGTAAACGAAGTATAATCTGAAAGCATAAGGTAGTAAACATGAACTAGCATTGCTTCCTTACAAACATGGGTCGTAAAATGAACATAGGTGCTAATTAAGCATAATTACTCCATGAAGGATGCCTTAACCAAGCTACTCCACAAAGGATGTTATAAATACTTAAACATGTATTCCACAAAGGATCATATGTGCTACTCGAGCACGGGTACTTTACATAGGATGTCATAAGTTCCCATTGTGTAACGTAAGTGTCATATAAGCAAGGGTACTCCGCATAGGACAACAAAAGTTTCTTTTACCATACATAAGTGCTATTTAAGCACTAGTACACCACATAGGATGTCATAACATGAAATATATCTTAATGACTATTTGAAACATGTTGTAATGACCATACGGGTTAGCGTGAACTGAAATTAAGACCACTCGGGTCAACATGGGTATAAATTACACAACTTGCATAGTGACTAACATCAAGTATAAACGTGAGCATAAGCTTGAACTTGCATAACGTGAACTCATAACATCAGTATATATATTTGTCATAACATATTCATGAATAACATCAACTACATAAACATGATTTACATGCATATAGCAACCCATACTTACTTTTATACTACATTACTCACCTTAGTACGCTTCTAGTGTTTTCGATCTTCCAAAAGGCACCCGATTTACTCCTATCACATAATTTCATAACATGAACATGGAGTTTACTTAGAACATGAGCTTGCCTTCTTATACTAGTATTTGGAACTAGTAAGAACATAAAGGGGTGTTTAGTTATTCGAATAACCATAATCATTATTTTTATTTTTCATGAATTAGCACTACATAATGGTGTTAAACAATCATGCTAAGTTACCCGTAACTTTCAATAACATTATAACATGATCTGCATGACTCTTTGATAATTTCTAAAAATCGTAAATTCATATATTCATCATAATTCATTCTAAAGTTAACCAGAACCCCACTTATAGCTACATAACATGAAATATCACAAAAGCCTTTGATGGGTATATGCTAAAACATGATTTTAAGGTATTCTACTAATTCATACCTCAAAAGCAACTTGAAAAGATTCTTAATTCAGCCCTTAATCTTGCTAACGCCAATTCTTATGCTTGAAACTAGTTTTGATTAGCACTTGAATCATGAGAATGGAACTAAAACTTGTGATTATGTTTTCCCACCCTTTTGAAACATGTAAGATGGAGAAGATAAGAAAAACAATGAGCTTTGTTAATTAATAGGGAGATTCATAAAAGTCTTTTAACTAACTTTCCAATTTGGCAACGTTGGTCTCTATTAGGCGAACTATTAAATTGGTAGTCATTTCCTTATTACCTTATTTTCGTGTAAGTTCCTTTTTTACTAACGGAGCCTTATAAATATAAGATAAGTTAACTTATAAGCTTTAAAACATATTTAAATCATTACCGTGAAAATTGGGGTGTTACAACTCTCCCCATTTATTCGGTTTGTGTCCTCACAAACCATTCCTGATGAAATGCTGGATAGTACTTGATGAGCTCTTCTTTGGGCTCCCAAATGTATTCTGATCATTTTTTGTGCTTACATATGAATTTGTGAATGAATACTTCTTTATTCCTAAGTTTCTTGACTTTTGTATCAAGATTTTGCACTTGCTCTTCAACATAGCCGAGCTTTTCATCAACTATGATGTCTACTAATGGGACGCCTGTTACTTCTTCTAATAAACATTTTCTTAACTGTGATACATGAAAAGTGTTATGGATACTGTTTAGTTCTTCTGGCAACTCAAGTATGTATTCCACCTTTCCAACTCTAGTTGCTATCTTGAATGGACCAATATAACATGGTCCGAGTTTGGAGTGCTTTCTAAATCGAATGACTCCCTTCTAAGGAGATACTTTTAGTATGACTTTATCACCGAACTAAAATTCTATCAGACTTCTTCTCTTGTCTGCATAAGATTTCTTCTTGTCTTGAGCCATATTTAGTCTTTCTTGTTATTTGATCAATCTTTTCATTCGTATTTTGAACAACGTCTAAGCTGCTCAATTCTCTTTGTCCGATTTCACCCCAGCAAATTGGATTTAGGCTGTGGAAAACTAGAAGGGGGGGGGGGTTGAATAGTTTACCGTTTAAAAACTTTAAACTTGTTTGATTATCTTTTGAAACTTTCCGTTTAATCAAAGATATGAACACAAACACAATATATAACATGCAAGTATAAAGAAAGAAACGGTCAAACCACAACACGAGTATTTATCGTGGTTCGGCTACAAGGACTCTTTTTCCTTGCCCTACGTCCACGCCCCGAGTATCCAACTCGAGAGTTTCTTTCACTAGTCAACAAGCTCCTTTCACCGGCGGAGAAAACCTTACACGCCGCTTATACACGTTTACTGAAACTAAGCTAGATGTCGAGTTCTTTTACAAGGGTACAACCACTCCCGTTAGTTCTTTTACAAGGGTACAACAACTCCCGTCACACTTTGTATTTTGAGGACTAAAATACTAACCGATCACTAAAAAGGACATTATACTTAAGAACACATTTGGCTATGGTTATACCATCTTTAAGTATTTTACTTCCATTTTTACTAAAAAGGACATTATACTTATTACGGAAAAGTTGACTAATACTAAGGAGATTAAAACCTAAGTTATCAACATGAGCTACATCATCTATAAAAAGGGAGTCATGAGAGATTGTACCTTTTTCGATGATTTTGCTCTTAGCTTTACTACCAAAAGTAACATTACCTCCATCACATTTGTGATAAGTTGAGAAGAGGCTTTTGTTACCCGTCATGTGCCTTGAACAACCGCTATCTTTAATCCATTCATCCGGTTCCAAACATACTTTGAGGTACACCTATTTTATGAAAAACACTCAAACATTTAGTCCCCAATTTCTCATGGGTCCATTTTGGTTAAGCATACCATTAACTTGATCCAAGTATGACAATAGAACATAAGGGTTCCATGACATGTAATTTGGAGTTTGGTAATGTCCAGGAGTGTTTTGGTTTCAAACATGTTGGTAGTTTGGTCGTGTGTTGTAGTTACTCTTTGGAAAGGGGCGTCTGGGAATTGGAGTCTTAGGTCTTGGTTGAGTAGTTCTAGCTCTAAATTCGTTTTTACTAAGTCCTACTCTAGTTTTAAAGGCAGGTTTTGTTCCATTTTTATATGTGACTTTAACAAATTTTCAACGATCCGATGTGGAGGATGTTACTGCTGCAGCAGACCTGGCGGAACCTTTGGGTTCAACGGGCGGAACCCTAATTTGGGTTCCGTCTGTTCTGCGGGCTGCTGTAGCAATTTTGTTAGTTTCTTGTGCATTCTTTTCTTGTTTCGTTTGACTCTTTGAAGTTTTTAATTTCATGAAACCTAGTCCTGTTTTATCAAATGGTGACTTTTGAAGTTTCATAATTTCATCCGCACAAGAAATGCTCTTATCGAACTTCTTAAACTTTGTGGTTTGTTTTATTAGATCATCTTGAGTAATTTTAAGTCTCTCAACTTCGAGTTTAAGCTCTTCACATGATTTGCACGATGTGTCAATACCTTTACTCTTTTCTAATCTCTTAGCTTTTTCTTTTAACTCATAAACTTCATTTTCTAAAAACTCCTTTTTAGTTTTCAAAAACTTATTTTTGTTTATGATTTTTAAGCTCAATTCACAAAGTTTGTTATATTCTTTTTGTAAGGTGTCATCATCAATAGAAGAATAAGATGAGTCGGAGAGTACCTCATTTGAGTCGTGAGCCATGAGAGCAATATCATCATTCTTTGGCTCATCGTCATCTCCTTCATAGTCACTCCAAGCACCACCCACAAAGGCTTGTTGAGACTTGATTTTGGGTGGTTTTGGACATTCTCCTACGAGATGACTTGTGTCTCCACACCAATAGCATTTCCTTTCAACATTTCCTTTCCTATCATCACGATCTTTTTGGAAGGTTTTCTTGTCATCTTTAGGTTGCCTTACAAACTTCCCTCGTCTACGAAAGAACTTCTTGAAGTCTCTAACGGCCATAGCATATTCTTCATCATCACTATCCGAAGTAGATTCTTCATTATCACTTGATTGGACTCTAGCTTTCAAGGCAATGGACTTAACCTTTTCTTTCTTGCCTTTAACTATTTCCGGATCTTTTTCCATGACCATTTCATGAACTTTGAGGTTTCTAATTAGCTCGTCAAGTGACATGCTTGAAAGATCCTTGGATTCTTCAATTGCCGTCACTTTTTCTCTCCACTTCGGATGGAGTGCTCTAAGGAATTTCCTGACAAAATTCTTGCTACAAAAAGATTCATCAAGTGCTTTAAGTGAAGTAATAATAGTGTTAAACGTAGCAAATGCACTTTCAATTATCTCATCTTCGGGAATAACAAATTGTTCGTATTGTTGAACAAGAAGATCAATTTTGTTATCCTTAACTTGTGAGTTTCCTTGATGAGTGACTATTAAAGATTGCCAAATATCTTTGGCGGTTTTACACATAAAGACTCTTTCATATTCTTTCTTAGGCAAAACATTGTAAAGTATCATTTTAGCTTCATTATTTTTAGCAATCAATTTCTTTTGATCATCATCTTTACTATTAGTAGCTATATTATCACCATCAATGATTATATACCATAAATCTATATCTTTAGATTTCACGTAAGTTTCAAAACGGTTTTTCCAATATATAAAACCATTTGCTTCAAAAAGTGATGGTCTTTGCATAGATTGCCCTTCTTTGTAATTTTCAAAATCCATGGATCGTTTCAAGTTTTAAAACACAATATATTTTAAAAAGCTTGAGTAACGTAGCTCTTGATGCCAATTGTGGAAAACTAGAAGGGAGTTGAATAGTTTACCATTTAAAAACTTTAAACTTGTTTCATTATCTTTTGAAACTTTCCATTTAATCAAAGATATGAACACAAACACAATATATAACATGCAAGTATAAAGAAAGAAACGATCAAACCACAACACGAGTATTTATTGTGGTTCGGCTACAAGGACTCTTTTTCCTTGTCCTACGTCCACGCCCCGAGTATCCAACTCGAGAGTTTCTTTCACTAGTCAACAAGCTCCTTTCACCGGAGGAGAAAACCTTACACGTCGCTTATACACGTTTACCGACACTAAGCTAGATGTCGAGTTCTTTTACAAGGGTACAACCACTCCCGTTAGTTCTTTTACAAGGGTACAACAACTCCCGTCACACTTTGTATTTTGAGGACTAAAATACTAACCGATCACTACTGAAAATACACAATCAAATGAAGTGTAAACTACACAAAGTCTACACGATGCTAAGCTAACAAGTCTTGCAACGTTGTGTTGAATACTTGTAACTTTATATGAACTTGTGAACTTCTTTGCTACAAAAAAAACTTCACATAGAAATGAAATGTTAAAGGGTTAGATGAAAGAATGAATGTATGTGTGTGAAAATCTAATGTAGAGTGATAAAGCCAAAATTCAAACATATGGCTTGGTATTTATAGCAAGACCTTCTGTAGGTCTGGTGGATACGGTGGAACCCTCAGATGGGTTCCGCCTGTGTACCCCCAGGGTTCCGCCAGACTTGCAGTTGGTTTTGCAATAAATCATTCAAACCAACCAAAGTCACATCAACTAAATCCTGGTCAAACTCATTGAAGCAAAAGAAGAAAGCTTCCAAAAATGTGTAAGAGGTTATGGTAAGTCAAACACACAAGCTTACCATAAATGTATGATGTGATGTTAACATTTTTCTATTTTAAGAAATATAAAAAGTGTTGTGTTTTTTGTGAAATGTAAAATGTAGTAAATGTCTAATTATGCAAGTCTTTAAACTAAAATTAAGTTTTACTTAAAAACTAAAGTTTACATTTTGTCGTTAACAAAACTTAGCAAAGATCGTAAAATATAAATAACGTTTTTAGGCGATATTTGTATTAACAATCTCCCCCTTTTTGTTTATGACAAAACATAAACTTTGTTTTTAAGTAACTCACAAAATTTTAGTGTTTAAGACTTAAAAAAATGTTATATTAAACTTGTTTTACTTAAGTGATGAAAATTATTTTAAGTTTAAAGGTTAATATATGTTTCTCCCCCTTTTTGTCCAAACAAAAGCGGAACTATGCATGTGCTCCCCCTTGGTCGATACTCCCCCTAAAAGGAGTGTCAAGATGAGAAACATGGATTTTGAACCTACAAAAAAATGGTTAGTTGGTGATAATAACATATAATCAAGCTTGTAGTCACCACACAATATGCAACCACAATGACAACTCATATATGATCAACCAACAATGCAAGTAAAAAAGTAGTAAAAGATGTCATTTCAAGTAAAATGTGACTTTGCAAAAGTCAAAGACAAGAAATGAAAACTATCTTCCTACTTCTAAAAACAAAAATAAAAAATAACCAAGAAATAAAAGAAAACTAAAATCCTACTTTCCTAAATGGGGCAAAAGGCCTCCAAATGTGGTCTAGGATTTGTTTGGTTGGGAAAGAGCATCCAAACATTTTATGACGTGTTGGATTGCAAAGCGGGTTTCATCTTGAAATTGGTGAAGCAACAACTTGATGCTTTCACCCATTTTCAACATTTGCTCACAATATTAGCAAACATGATAATGAGTGGGTGGAAATAGGTCGTTTGATGATGTTGGTGGTGGTGGGTTGGTGTTGGTTTCTTGGTTGGAGGATGGGTTTGGTATGGAGTCAAGCAAGGTGGTTTGAAATTTCATTGCTTGATGGAGGTGATTTTCAACCATGCTTTGAATTTCCTCATACGAAGGAAAGAAAGACTCAAAGGTTTGGGATTGGGAATGTGGTGGAGTTGGGTGATCATGATTTTCAAAGTTTGGTTCTCCATATAGAGGACCATGGATTTTCTTGTAGAGAGGGTGAAACAACAATGGTTTTGGGTGGTGGTACTCTTGTTGTGGTGGTTGGTTGTGGACAAAAGGCTCATTTTGTTTAAACAATGGCCTTGGGTTTTGATTTGTCAAAGGTGGTGGATTTGTTGATCTTGGTGGAAGATCATTTAGGTCTTGAACAAAAGGATGTGGTGATGTTGGAGGAGACTCAAATAACTCCATTGGTTCAAGTTTAGGTAATGGTGATGGTGATGGAGTTTTGGATGTTGGGTTGGAGCACTTGGTGGAGTTGGGTCAATGGGTGATTTTGTTGGTGGTGGAGTGGTGAGCTCATTAGGTTCATTGGGTGATGGAGTTGGAGATGAAAGGTTTAGAAAATGTTCATTTTTGATGGGTGAGGAGAATTCATCCGAGGATGAAGAGGTTAAGTTGATTGTGTGGTTGGACCAAATTGGTTTGACACTTATGCGTGCGGTTCTCCGAACGGGTCGTGATGGTTGAGAGGTTATTGTTGACTTTGTCATTGTGAAATTGGTTTATTAGAGGTTTAGAATCAGAGATTGTGATGGTGATGGTGTGATTTGAGAGTGTTCTAAGATGGTTTAATTTATAGTGGTGAAGAAGTATGGGAAGGAGTGTTTGGATTTGATGTTTAACCATACAAACAAGGAGGTTCCTAATGATTTGGAAGACTAATAAGGGTTGTCAAATCATGGAAGTCAATCCAATGAAAATGGTAATGGAAGAAGACAAAGATTTGCACTAAATGCTTAGTGGTTTTGGCAAATTGGTTGAAGGTATATGTCTCACGGATTGCAAGGAACCTTTGGAAGGGTTCCTTCCTTTATGGGTGAAGGTTCCTTGAGGTGGTTATGGCTATTTTTGAAATTTGGCGGGAAATGGTTTTCTATGATTTTTAGAGAATGAGAACTACCCTATTGTGCTTTAACAAATTGTAGGAAATGGGTTTCTATCTAAAAAGGATGGTTTGTAGGTGTTTGGAAGTTGAAATGTCGAAAATAATAATAATAATAAAAAAAAAAAAAAAAAAAAAAAAAAAAAATTGCAGGAAACCTGACGGAACCCTGGAGGAACACAGGCGGAACCCTAATTTGGGTTCCGTCTGGTCTGTTGGGCCATTTTCTGAGTTGCCCAGAAAATACACTGGCGGAACCCATTTTAGGGTGCCGCCAGTTCCGCCAGGCCTGAAAAACAAGGCAGTCCAAGTTTTTGACCCGCGAGACGAGTTTCAAATTTTTTGAAAACTCCTAAAACCAAAAATATAATTCATATCTGGTTAGGAATGCAAAAATTGGACATGTAAATGCGCATACCATTGGACTTTGACCGGGGGCTAGCGAATTCCACTATACTTAGTGAAATTTTTATAAACATGAAAATTTGACAATATGTCAAATGTTGTCGACCTGCATCATACTTAGTTAATACATGTACCAAATTGTACCAAATATCCTACCAACACACAAATTCATGAAAAAACATTGTTTAAACGACCAAATTGTTCAAATAGCACCTTGTGCCAAACACTCCTACACATCCGCTCTCATTAACGGTCAATCTTCTTCTTTAGCTTTCCAAGGAATCTCCCAAGATTCTTGAACATCCCCTTTGTTTGCTTGAACTCCGCCGACTCGTTTGGAATATCCGAAAGTTGGGAAAGGTATTCTAGAGGCGGGAGCCTAGAGTTGGGCAAAGTCTCATCTTCACTCATTGAGGATGATTATGAGGAGGTAGGAGGATGAGGACGTTTTTCTTGGGCTTTGTAGACTCTTGATTGGTTCCGAACGGTCAACCTAATTGACCAGGTGAATGGTCAACCAAGTCAAACGTCTCAGACCAAATCTCCGTGGAAGTATAGGGGTTTCCCCGGGTCGTTATGTCCCGACGAGGTGTGGATGGTAATCAAAACGGGTTTGTGATCGGGTGAATTAGGACAGAAAGGGGGTTGTGAATGATTACACTACGAGATGAGGAATGAAAACAACTTAGAAACACTATATTAACATTTACTGATGATCAGATATACTAAAAACGTGAGCTAAGTCTAAAAACGCGTTCGTTTGAATTAAAGTTACGTTGACGTACGAAATAAAACGCGAGTTTTTGTGAAATAAAATACCTACGGATATGAAAATTTCGTTTTTACAATCCTAATGATAAAAGTAAATTTTTAGAAAAAGAAAAATAATTTTTACACTATTTAATTAATTACTATTAATTAATTACTATTCACTTACTAATTAATAATATTTAAATTACACTAATTATGAAATTAAGCTAGAAAAATGAAAATTTAATTCTAAAAATTCTAAAATAATATAAAAGTAATTTTAAAACTAAAAATATATTTTTCCTACTTTTTCTCTATTTAATATTAATTAACTACTATTTATTAATTAACTAAAATTAAGAAAAATAGAAAATGAATAGTGAAAATTATGAAAAATTTCCTAAAATTATTTGATGATATATAAAACCTAGGAAAAATATAAAAAAGTCCTATTGTTAAATAAAAATTAATAAAACTATTTAATTAACTAATATTACTTAATATTTATTAAACTAATATTAATTATAATAAATACTAAATGAATGGATAAAAATCTAAAAAAAAATCCTACAATTACTTTAATATACTAGGAATTTAAGAAAAATATAAAAAAAATAAGTACTTGACAAAAATTTAAAAAGAAAAATTAAAAAGCTAAATTATGTTAAATAGAAGCTATCACTAGAGATTAATTTTGGTTTTTTCTTGAATTTTCTTTTACAAAACCATTAAACTACTGAAATGTAACAACTTTTGTGAAGACAAAAACTTTGAAGCTCAAAAATAAGCTCAGGTTGAGCTTATTAGCATAACAGCTTAATGGAGTGAGCTTTTGAAGAAGCACAAGCTGTTTCTAAGCTACCCATGATCTAAGGCACAAATTTAGCAAGACACAGATGGGATGGACAAGGAACAAGCTCAAACATCAAGGAAAGCTCACTGAATGAGCTTATAATGGGAATAAGCAAATCCCAAACACTGATCAGCAAAACAGGCCAACCAAGCAAGTTGCAGGCCTATTTTGGCTTGTCCATTAAGCCTTAAACTAAACAAGGACTTGAAATAAGCTACACCTCAATTGAGTACACATGAAATGAGATAGAACATGCAACAAAACACACTCATAAGCAATTTATTAAGAACTCAGAAGTGAAAAACTAAACAGGCCATCAGGCAAAAATTGCAATCCACAAGAGATTATCAAATAAGTTCACAGTGCACACTAAGACATTAAGCTACAAAATCTTAAACAAATTAAAACTAAACCATGAACTACAACTGTTAACAACAATATTAAGCAAAATCTAAATTCAAACAAGCTCAGTTGACTGATCATCAATAGCAGCAGCAGAAGCTAAAGGGGCTCAAAGAAAGGCTTATTATTAAGCAGTGGATAAGCCAATTGGTCTAAACTAAAAGCAAACCTGTAACCTACACCTAGGGAGCTATCTAAATCTACAAACACCTAATCCTAACACTGATTAATGCATAATCTACAGTCAAATGAAAAGTGGGTAACTGAGGGTACATGGCAATAACATGGGTTGATGTGTGAGCAACTAGAAGGCACAGATAAGCACAGCTAAAGAGCATAAAGCTGAAAACTAAGCTCTAAACTAATAAGTCAGTACTAAAATCTTCCCATAAAACAAACTTTCACACAAAATACTCAAGTAGATAACAAGATATGGATGACTAAAAAACTGGGTCAAGATGGAAAAAGGGTGGTGCAGGGCAGATAGATGCTCAAACAGCCCACTTTGGACTCAAAATCAAATGATCAAATGAGTTTCAATTCCAAAGATTCTTTTTGTTATAGATTCACAAGCAACCAAAGTTTTCAAAACAACAAAAACTTTAGAATTTCATCCAATAATGAAACCTATATTTCCATTTGAGATCTGTGCCATTTTATCAATTTGCACTTTGACTTTTAACTTGCACACTTAGGTTGACCAAATCTAACTTAAGCAGCTTAAATCTTACCCTATATGTATGCTAAAGATATTTAACCATTAAAAACACTTAGACAAACATGAAATGCACAAGATCAAATAATGGCAGATTTATTTGAACAAAGAATGCATGCAAAATTTAAGGTGTGATGCATTTTTGACTTTTTGTACATAAGTGACCATCTGAATTACTAAAGTAGACTTAATGCAACCTACTGATGCTATGGACTAAACAGAATAATAACTTGAACATGCAAAACTTAAATAAACCAAACACTCCTTAATGTGCTAAGATTACACTACAACTTCTATATTTCAGCTATGACCTATGGATATTTAAGCTATAACATATTATATGGATACAATAGAAGCTAAATGGACAGGAGAATGCAGAAAAGAACAACAAGAACACTGAAGTGCAGGTGCAACCTAAGCAAGACAGTAAAATCACCAAGATGAACTAGAACAAGTAAAAGCTGATCCAAAGCACTTAAATAATCAATATTAAGCAGTCCTAAGTAAGATTAATCTATTCAAAAAGGTAAATATTGCAAAGTGATGAAAGAAAACTTCAAATTGTATTAAGCTGAATTTAAGAAATACAGAAGCTTGAAAGCTTAAACTAATTTAAACTAAGCCACAAACTAAACTATTTCTGCTTCTAAAAACCTACTGAAATCTACTCTAAAAATCCTAATGCCAAAAATTGGCTTACAATATTTTCTATAAATACTAAGAAAAAAATACATTGAACCAGGGGTCTTTGTCTTCCTTTTTCACTTTGTCTTATGTCTTTTTTTTGTTCCCTGCTTTGTCTGTGTTCCCTTAGAAACATCTCCTAGCCCTTTGATTTCTTGCTACTTCTCCTCAGCCCTAGAATTGGTTCTTGGTGTTATATGGGTGGGGGACAAAATGGTTGTAACCAATTGAGAG
Organism: Artemisia argyi; assembly: GCA_030686995.1. Lineage (NCBI taxonomy): Eukaryota > Viridiplantae > Streptophyta > Magnoliopsida > Asterales > Asteraceae > Artemisia > Artemisia argyi. The sequence continues at coordinate 126,350,942 of CM060697.1, forward strand.
GTTGAATTTAGTTGAGTGGAGTAGATTGGCTGGGTAGGATGGTGGAGGGGGACAAAGTTGTTGGGAGATTACAGGGTATTGGGGGCTGGGTGTTGGTGATGGCGGCAAAAAGGTGAGGGGTGGGAGGTTGACCAAGGGGTTTGACCCCGTATGGTTTATTATTAAAATGGGATGGAGTAGATTGGGTAATTTTTGGGCCTAGGGTTATTGGACCAAATAGAAGGGTGGGTTGGGGTGATTGTTGTGTTTGGATTAGTTTGGTTTTGGTTTTGGAAATTACAAAGGGTCCGTTTGGTTTGTACAAATTTTAATCACAAGGACCAATTTTGTAATTTATGCTAATTTTAAGGACCAATGTTGCCACCTGCTCAAAGTTAATCCAAGGCCCAAACTTGTCATTTTCCAAATTCCAGGGACCACAAATAACATTTTCCATTTTTAAGAAGTACCCAGGGACTGATTTTGTCAATTTCCCAAACTGCAGGGACCAAAAGTGTAATTTTTCCAAAGTTTTCACCTAAGGATTAATTTTGATAAATTTTTGACTTTTAAATGCCTTAGGTTGACTTTTCTTTCAAAACAAATGCTCAGGGACTAGTTTTGTAAATTTTTGAAAGTTGGGGGACTGAAACTGCCAATTATGCAAACTTTGTTCATTTTTCATTTGTTTTTAAATATTTTGCATCTAAAACGTATAAAACACAATTTTGGAATGTTTTTAGTATTTTGATGCATTACTGACTGTTTTTGGACGTTTTGGCAGTTCAGATACGATAAAAATGATGAGTATTTACACACTCATCAATCCCCCACACTAAACTATTGCTAGTCCCTAGCAATCTTTTTGGAAAACTTGATGGATTTGAAACTCTTTACCAAAAGCCATCACTTCTGGAGTAGCCAGATGTAAGAACTGTGGTCCACCTGATAACCGTGTGATTTTAAGCAAACCACCAGCTGTCAACGGATTTGATTAGTCTTTACCAAAAGCCGTTTGCTTCTGGACAAGCCAACTCTTAATGGAATAGTCAACATCTTGGTGAGCTGATTACCAATTATGGATTTTCCACTGCCTTTACCACAAGCCATAATCTTGCGGGCTAGCTAACTCATTCGCTTTATGGGATATGGCGAGTTGAGGTACCATACAATTTTGGGCAAATTGCAAGCCATCAACGGATTTGAGATGTCTTTACCAAGATCCGTTTACACCTGGACTAGCCAATCCTTTTGTCGGTTAGACAAGGCGGACTAAAATTTTGAACTTCAAGTGAAAATTTTTTAAAATTTTTGCCAAAAATGGGGGTATTAGATAGTAAAATGTGATAAAATTCGCTAGAAAAGCGAAATACCCCCCCCCCCCCCCCACACACACACTTAGAATGAATATTGTCCTCAATATTCAAAGTCCCGGCTATTATGCCGACATTTTGAATGTTAAAAGGGCAACATTACAAACTAAATGTGGAAAACACCATTTTTTCACTGTATTTGTAACCATAACAGGGGTAACTCCCCCATACTTAGGGTGAAAACCCTAAGTACATGCTACTGTTTTTGTTTACCGAGTCGCTAGCTTGACTCGACCCCGAATTCATTTGTCCTTGGGGAAGCATGATGTGGAAGAGACAATCTCTATCGGACTTTCATTCAAGATGTTTGGACAAACATTTGAAGCACGTGAAAGTTCCACACCGATGAGATAAGTAGACCCAGGCTTAAAATAGTATAAACTATAAGCGGTGATGCCGGAGTTAAAGATAATCTCTTCATTCCCGAAGGAATGAAGAACAGGAGAAGTCACCCGGTAGGTGAAGAAAGGTAGAAAGATCTTGATGACAATCAAGATAAAGTTATCATCATCAAAAAGAGAATCCATGATTGGTGTATCATGAATCTCATCGTTTAGGCTCGTATGATCTAGACATATTATGGGTGGGAGGGTTGGGATTTTGATATCAATCAAATTCTCAAGGTTGAGAATATTTCCCTCCGGAAAACAAAGATCAACTTTGTCTAGATCAAAGTGAAAGTTACATACTCTGGTGGAGATATGATATGAGTGAGTTCACCAAAGAACTCCTTAAAGGTAAATGAATCATACTCGGGGAGAGAAATTTGAGAATGAGGAGTGGTACTGCCACTAATATTCTCTCCCGTATGATCAAAAGTAAAGGCTTCAAACTCCGGAATAGGATCATCGGAGAAAATGTCACTATCCTTAATAGGGATAGGAGATGAAATAGGTATCTCTTTGAAAGCCTCGATTTTAGAAATGAGGAGATTGACATTCAATAATGTTGCACGAAGTGCTTCATCCTTGATTTCAGTGTCAATCTCATCATTCTCTTCTTCTAAGCTAACTAGCTTAGAAGGTAATTCTTCCATAAAAACGATGTCTCCACAAGATAACGAATCGTCATTTGTAGAATCGGAGAACATCTCAACATGATCATTCGGGAAGACAAGAGGAGGAGGGATATCACAAATATGATCAAGAATTCCCTGTGACTCTCTAGGGATTGAGACAAGGTTCTCAACACTAGACTTTATGAATTCGTCCGATTCCCTTTCAGGAACAGTGTCAAGATGCTCGTCCCCCATGATCAAAGAGTGAGTGGGAACCTCGGGTGTGATAACAGTGGATTGAGATGGAATCTCAACTGATGGAATTTCATCTGATGAACTTGATGAATCTTTATAAAATTCAAGGATATCAAGTGTATCCTCATCATCACTGTCATCAGGAATGAAACGGAATCGACAGCTAGATCTGGCTCCTTTTTCTTTTGCAATTGATTCCCTAATAGATCTTTCATAGGTATCTTGGGAATTTATTTTAGCGGCCTGTTCTTCAGCTAACAATTCTTCCATCGATTTTTGGTTTGGATTATCTGGGGTATGTGTAATTCCTCTCAAATCCTTCACTAAATCCAAAAGATCAAGGAGAAGACTTTGAGGAATTGGCTGAGGTGGAGGTTCGTCATAATATGATGTGTCAAAACTGTTACAAGGAAATGGATTCCTTGTTTGACAATCAGAACTGAAGTGTCGACCTCCATAGTAATCACAACAGTAAAACTGATGTGGCTGTGAGTCGTATGTGCTAGAGTCATAATCGTAATCAGGAAATTGCTCATAGACAAGCGTGTTTCCTGATTGACAATCAGAATTGTAGTGTGAACCACCACAGTACTCACAACAGTAAAACTGTTGAGTCTCATGGTGTGGTAGTTTATGGAATAAATCAGTTGTGTCATGGCAGGAATAGGGATCTTGGTTATAGACAGACCCGTTTCCTGACTCTACCATGCCACAACCGGGGCAATTACCACCATTATAAGAACTACCACACCACTGGCAAATAAGAAAGTGTGGATATAACATAGAAAGAATCAAATGTGTATAGAGGGGTAGGGATAAAGAATCAAAAAGGTAGAAGGGTAAAGATGAGTATTTTTGGGTTTTTGGAAATACATTTTGTACAAATGATAAAGAAATATTTTTGTGTTTTTGTGTTCGTTGAAAACTGAGTTTAAAATGTTTTCGGGAAAAGTTTTGTTTTGAAAATAAGAAAATATGAACAAAGGATGGATAAATGTACAATGGAACGAATTCCAAATTCACTAATCAGAAAAACCGTTTAGAATAGCGCACACACCTCCCCGACAGCGGCGCCAAAATTTGATTGGTTCCGAACGGTCAACCTAATTGACCAGGTGAATGGTCAACTAAGTCAAACATCTCAGACCAAATCTCCGTGGAAGTATAGGGGTTTCCCCGGGTCGTTATGTCCCGACGAGGTGTGGATGGTAATCAAAACGGGTTTGTGATCGGGTGAATTTGGACAGAAAGGGGTTGTGAATGATTACACTACGAGATGAGGAATGAAAATAACTTAGAAACACTATATTAACATTTACTGATGATCAGATATATTAAAAACGTGAGCTAAGTCTAAAAACGTGTTCGTTTGAATTAAAGTTACGTTGACGTACGAAATAAAACGCGAGTTTTTGTGAAATAAAATACCTACGGATATGAAAATTACGTTTTTACAATCCTAATGATAAAAGTAAATTTTTAGAAAAAGAAAAATAATTTTTACACTATTTAATTAATTACTATTAATTAATTACTATTTAATTACTAATTAATAATATTTAAATTACACTAATTATGAAATTAAGCTAGAAAAATGAAAATTTAATTCTAAAAATTCTAAAATAATGTAAAAGTAATTTTAAAACTAAAAATATATTTTTCCTACTTTTTCTCTATTTAATATTAATTAACTACTATTTATTAATTAACTAAAATTAAGAAAAATAGAAAATGAATAGTGAAAATTATGAAAAATTTCCTAAAATTATTTGATGATATATAAAACCTAGGAAAAATATAAAAAAGTACTATTGTTAAATAAAAATTAATAAAACTATTTAATTAACTAATATTACTTAATATTTATTAAACTAATATTAATTATAATAAATACTAAATGAAAGGATAAAAATCTAAAACAATTCCTACAATTACTTTAATATACTAGGAATTTAAGAAAAATATAAAAACAAATAAGTACTTGACAAAAATTTAAAAAGAAAAATTAAAAAGTTAAATTATGTTAAATAGAAGCTATCACTAGAGATTAATTTTGGTTTTTTCTTGAATTTTCTTTTACAAAACTATTAAACTACTAAAATGTAACAACTTTTGTGAAGACAAAAACTTTGAAGCTCAAAAATAAGCTCAGGTTGAGCTTATTAGTATAAAAGCTTAATGGAGTGAGCTTTTGAAGAAGCACAAGCTGTTTCTAAGCTACCCACTGATCTAAGGCACAAATTTAGCTAGACATAGATGGGATGGACAAGGAACAAGCTCAAACATCAAGGAAAGCTCACTGAATGAGCTTATAATGGGAATAAGCAAATCCCAAACACTGATCAGCAAAACAGGCCAACCAAGCAAGTTGCAGGCCTATTTTGGCTTATCCATTAAGCCTTAAACTAAACAAGGACTTGAAATAAGCTACACCTCAATTAAGTACACATGAAATGAGATAGAACATGCAACAAAACACACTCATAAGCAATTTATCAAGAACTCAGATGTGAAAAACTAAACAGGCCATCAGGCAAAATTTGCAATCCACAAGAGATTATCAAATAAGCTCACAGTGCACACTAAGACATTAAGCTACAAAATCTTAAACAAACTAAAACTAAACCATGAACTACAACTGTTAACAACAATATTAAGCAAAATCTAAATTCAAACAAGCTCAGTTGACTGATCATCAATAGCAGCAGCAGAAGCTAAATGGGCTCAAAGAAAGGCTTATTATTAAGCAGTGGATAAGCTAATTGGTCTAAACTAAAAGAAAACCTGTAACCTACACCTAGGGAGCTATCTAAATCTACAAACACCTAATCCTAACACTAATTAATGCATAATCTACAGTCAAATGAAAAGTGGGCAACTGAGGGTGCATGGCAATAACATGGGTTGATGTGTGAGTGATTGGCTCCAAACGGTCAACCTAAACTGACCAGGTAATGGTCAAAAAGGTCAAACAGCCTAGAGTCAATGCTCCGTGGAAGTATAGTGTTTCCCCGGGTCGTTATGTCCCGACGAGGTGTGATGGTTATTAAACGGATCTGTGATCGGGTGAATCTAGACGGAAAAGAGTTTGAGATTGATTAAACTAAGGAATATACGAAGAAATAGCTTAAACAAGCTATATGATTAAGACTAGATGCTAGGAAAAACTAGAAATGTTTAAAATCTAAAAACGCGTACGTTCACGTTTTAAATAAAGTAAACGTACAAAATAAAACGTGAAAAATGAAATCTGAAAACCCCAGGGGGTGAAAATGACTTTTTTACAAACTTAAAGGTAAAAGAAAATTTTTAGAAAAAGAAAATTAATTTTCATACTAATTAATTATTTAATATTAATTAAATACTAATTAAATCTAATTGTTAATATTTAAAACACTTAAATACAATATAATATTGATTAAATACTAAAAAGGTGAAAATAAAATTTCTAAAATTATAAAATAACTAAAAACAAGTTTTAAAATTAAAAATATTTATTTTTGTCTTTTTGTGGTTTTTCTATTAATTAATTACTAATTAATTATTAATTAACTAAATAAACTAATTTAAACTATAAAAAATAGCAAATAAACAGTAAAAATTCTGAAAAAATTTCTAAAAATATTTTACATCATATAAAAGCTAGGAAAAATTTAAAAACTAGGTTTTAATTTATAAAAACTAATTATGCTATTTAATACTTAATATTAATTAATTTTTAATAAAACTAATATTAATTCTAATAAATACCAAATGATAAAATAAAAATCTGATAAAATTACTAAAAATACTTTAATATAATAGGAATTTAAGAAAAATATAAAAAAGCTAAGTACTTAAAAAAAATATAAAAATTAAAATTAAAATTTAATTTACTTTAAATAGAAACTATCACTTAAACATAAATTGGTTTTTCTTGGTTTTTCTTTGACAAACTTACTTTACACCTAAAAACAACAAACTTTTGTAAAAACAACTTATTTATAAACTAAAAATAAGCTCTATGGAAAGAAATAAGCTAAATAGTTGACTTTTGTTGACCAAGTGAGGAAAATAGCTCAAATGAGCTTTAGTGGGACCCACTCTTGATAATTCTGATCAAAATAAGTTATTTGAACATGTTTGAGTAGGAATAAGCACTAGTGGACCACAGAATAAGCTATAAGCTAACAAAAAGCATTTTGATTTCTTGCTATTTGACTGAAACTGGGACAAACTTGTGGGGTGATTCTAAGTGGGTCCCAGGGATTCTCAGGTCAACCCAAGGGTCAACACCTGAAGTATGGTAGGAGGGGGTGGAAAGAAGCCAAGTTGGTGGCTTGAGGACCACTGTGGTGGCTAGAAAACCACCACCAAGTGGTGGTTTGGGACTGTTATCTGCTGATGCAGGGGAGTGATGCCCCCTGCAAGTGATTTTGAGACCAAGTGGGGCCCAATAGAAAAATTCTAAAAATATAATGATGCAAGGATCTTAAAGATGAGCTGTTGGAATACAAGTGGAAACAAATTTCAAGCTCAGAAACCTTATACAAAATTCAATTAAATTCTTTGAAGTTTTGTAAAAATCTGAAATGCACAATTTCACTTTTTGCTTTAAACTTGGAACTATGACTTTTTTGAGATTCTAATGGTTCTTATAAACTAATTAGGTTGAATTAAGATGAAATGACACCAAAACATGCTAAAGTACCTAAAAATGAAATGATATGAGGGTTCATGGATCCCACAGTCACAATAGTGCATGGATTAGGGAGTAATTTTTGTTGATTTTGACTATGGGTTGTTTAGGACTTGGATTTAAAGCATTACTTAACCTGTTATGAACTTATGCAATGTACCTATGCTAAAACAACAACAAAACAACAACTACAACACAATGAAACTCTCAAATCCACACATCCCTTAAAATCTGATTTTCAAATGAAACATGAACAAACTCAGTCCTAAGCTTAATACATGAGCTACATTGTATCTAATAAGCATAAATGAAGATAAATAAGCAAAGCTTATTGATTAATAAGCACAAAGGAATAAGTTTACATATTATGCAAAAAAAAGTGGGAAATCTTACAAATTGCATACAGTGAGCTCTCCAAACCAAGAACCATGAATCAAAAACCCAAATTTATATTCCTAATACTCCCAGGAGTTCTAAACCATTAGCATTCACAACTTCTTTTTCCTTCTTCTGTTTCTCTATTTTTTTTTTATTTACATATTTTTTTGTTGTGATTTTTCTGAATTTCTAGATCTTAACTAAAAGGGAATGAAAACTGATTTTGAAAGATGCTTGAGCTTATAAAAGCTTTACAAGTGAGCTTAAGTGATCATGAAACACCAACTGTAACACCACTCAAGATATAATGAAATTTCCGCTTCAAAATCCACTTTTCAAATTCAGTGAACAATAATTAAAATTTAGATCAAAGGTAGCTTGAATTACACAAAATAAACTGAATACAACCTTTTCTAACTTGAAAACAGAACTAGTGAGCTAATTAAGCTAATAGCGACATGTAAAAATCAAAACTAAACTATACTACACTACCTACTGCTTCTTCCTTCCATTTTTTTCACTTTTATAAGCCCTTGCCACTTTCTCTTTCTTTCCCACTTGTTTTTAAACCGTTGGATTTGCTCAAATTCATCTCAGCCTTCAAAATGGGATTTAGCGAGAAAACGTTTTTGGGGCAATTGGTGGGGTTTGGTGGGTACATTTAATGAGGAGGGGGGATGTATGGGTGTAGGTGAGGGTCTTAATTATAGTTGGTGAGTTGGTGAAGAATTTGGAGGAGGGGGGAACCATTTGCAGAAAAACGGGGAGGTAGGGGATGGTGTGTGTTGACTGTTTATTTGACCCTGGTTCGTTGACCATTTGACCTGGGGTTGGGTGGTATTAAAAGGGTAGTGGGCTTTTGATGGAAATGGGCTTGGGGGTTGTGTTGTGGATCAGGCCTATGGCTTTGGGTTATAATAATATCAAGGGTCCGTTTGTTTTGTTAGCAAAGAAACCACAAGGACCAATTTTGTAAAATACCAAAAGATGAGGGACCGGTTATGATTCTTTCCAATATTTATTATAAGGACCCATATTGACAAGTTAGAATATTATAAGGACAAAAATTACAATTTTCCAAAATAAAACACCTGGGGACCAATTTTGCAAATTTCCAAACTCCGGGGACTAAACTTGTAATTTCACCAATCTTTCATTCCAAGGACTATTTTTGACACATTTTGATTTTCCAAGGACAAAAATTGATTTTCCTTTCAAAAATATCCCACCAGGGACCAAATCTGTCAATTACTGAAACTCCAGGGACCAAACTGTAAATTTCCAAAACTTTTCCAATTTTTCACCAAAGGACTAAATATGATAACTTATGATTTCAAAAGGACCTTTGGTGACTTTTCTTTCCAAATAAGTGCTCAGGGACTATTTTGCCAATTTTTGAAAGTTGGGGGACTGAAACTGCCAATTTTGCAAACTTTGTACGTTTTTCATCTGTTTTTGCTCATTTTGCATCTAAAACATATAAAACACAACTTTGAAATATTTTTAGTATTTTGATGCATTTCTGAGTGTTTTTGCATGTTTTGCAGTTCAGATTTGACCAAAAATGATGAGTGTTTGAGCACTCATCAATCCCCCACACTAAAATATTGCTAGTCCCTAGCAATAACTGTTTTTTGAAAACTTGATGGATTTTAAACTCTTTACCAAAAGCCATCACTTCTGGAGTAGCCAGGTGTGAGAACTGTGGTACACCTGATAACCGTGTGATTTTGAGCAAACCACCAGCTGTCAACGGATTTGATTAGTCTTTACCAGAAGCCGTTTGCTTCTGGACTAGCCAACTCTTGATGGACCTAGTCAACATCTTGGTGAGCTGATTACCAATTATGAATTTTCCACTGCCTTTACCACAAGCCATAATCTTGCGGGCTAGCCAACTCATTCGCTTTATGGATATGGCGAATTGAGGTACCATACAATTTTGGGCAAATTGCAAGCCATAAACGGATTTAATGTATCTTTACCAAGAGCCGTTTGCTCCTGGATTAGCTAATCCCTTTTGTTGGTTGGACATGGCGGACTGATTAGCACAAAAATTTTGAAGGATCAGTGAAAAATTTTTGAAATTTTTTTTGAAATTTTGGCCAAAACGGGGGTACTAGATAGTAAAATGTGATAAAATTTGCTAGAATAGCGAAATACCCCCCACACTTAGAATGAATATTGTCCTCAATATTCAAAGGCCCGGCTATTATGCCGACATTTTGAACGTAAAAGGGCAACATTACAAGCTAAGCGTAGAAAACACCATTTTGTTTTTCACTTTTGTAACCATAGTATGGGTGACTCCCCCACACTTAGGGTGAAAACCCTATAAGCACTACAAGAAAAGGGGCTTTTTAGGACTTTTTTCCTGCGACGCTTTTCAAGCAGCGTCCTAATAGACTATCTAATATGACGGGTTAGTGTATGGGTCCTATCATCATGGAACTTAATGGGACATTTCATGTTTAGGTCTTATTAGATGAGTTTTACATGACGCTTACTCATTTTAGTCACATTATGATACAATATAATACGACATTTGATATATGGGTCCTATTATCTTAATTTTTATAGAACCCTTAGCTGGTGGGGTCACATTATACATAGTCTAATATGACACATGTATATGCGTCCTTTTAAATTCGATTTTATAGGACACTTATATGATGTGGTCTTATAATAACAAAGTTTAATAGGACACTTCATTTATAGGTCTTATCAAATACATTTTATAGGACACTTATTCTTTTTGGTCTTATTATGAAGAAAACGATACATGTGTCCCATCACATTTCGATTTCATATTATATGCCGTGTTCACGTTATAAAGACATGTAACAATGTAGGTTAGGGGTGAGCATATGGGACCGTGGACCGGACCGAACCTATTTCGGTCCGATCATCGGTCCACACTTTACCTCAAATTCGGTCCTCGGTCTGGTCCAGTAGCCCAGTACGGAATTACGTACAATCGACCAATAATGTCTTCTCGGACTAGACCGACCCGGACCAGACCGAACACAGTCGGTCTGGTCCTCGGCCGGTGGTTTTGGTCTTGGTCGGTCTCGGTCCGGTCCGGTGTTCGGACCGTGATCAGCCCTAATGTCGGTCATGTTATGCTATTTTTATTGAATGGCATGTGATACTTCATTGTTTAATTAGCATTTGTAGTCATAGAATATATAAGATCGGTTCAATGTATTTGAAATTCGTAGGTCCTCGAAAGTGTCAATTCCTATAGTCGACCAAAGGTCCATTGCCATAGTTAACGAAAAATGTTTGTAAATTATATCTAGAATTGACTCGATTACATCCCACGATCTAATATGACATGTTATCTATAAGTCACTCTACAACGTCATTGTCTATATTATTCAGTACTACATTAACAACAACGAATTATAAATTTGGTTATCTATATTCAAGGACTTGAGCTTAAGCCAAGTTTCGATCTTTGAGTTTTATAATAATGTGAAGCTCAAGCTCAAGGTTGTAAGGTAACCACCAACGGATCAGTTGGGTTGCAATTTTTTTTTTTGTGATCACTAGAGTGTTACATGCCCCAATTTACAAAGAAGATAACAAAGGGCTTTATGTGATTTAAGTTTGTGCAATTGTTAAAAAACCAACGTTGCTGGATGTAGCACTTGTAGGGTGAACAAAAGCTGTGATCACTAAATAATCCTTTGAACCAATAGATAAAGAAATGTAATGCACCAAAGAAAACAGATGATTAATGAACTGGGGAATGGATCAACTAAAAAGAAAAATAACAATAAAAAAAATGAAAAATGTTTTCAACCACACATTTCAAATGTAGAAGAAGATTTTTCATGGAAGATGCATCTTTTTATATAAATACATTTGAAATGTGTGACTGTAGTTATTTTTCATCCTTCACATTTTACTTTTATTTTTTATTTTTTATTTGATCCTTACTCTAATGAACCAAATATGTAGATTTTAATCTTCATTTAATTTAAAGTTAAAAATATATACTCTTTTAATTTAAAATTTAACATAAGATTAAATTTTCGTTCCCTCCCTCTTTTCCCCTTTTTCCCACTAATTTTTTTAAGTCCTCCCGCCCCCTTGATTTTCCCCAAATCAAAACCCTTTCACAGCCTCAGATCCCCAATTCCCCATTCATATTTTTCCTTCTCTCAAGCTCCCATTAATTACCCCAAATCACATAACAAAAACCGTATTAGTCTTGTTGGTAGCTCAGCGATATAGCAATCTTTAATGTTAACTTGAACTTGCATAACATACGATTAATAGTACTATCTTTTTGTAGAGTTTCCTTTTCTTGTGGTTAAAGTTAATCGTAATTTCTAGTCATGATGGCTTTTCCGTGACCTTCTACTGTGTTGATTGTTGCACGTCAAACATAGGTATGTCTCCCGACGCCTGTCATTTGCTCTCGATTTAATTAAATATTTTTTGTTAAAAGTATAGTTAAACTACACCATCAACGTCTACATGTAAACATTGTTTTAATTAATCACAGAATTTGTGTCAAAAATAACAAACGTTACAATCTCAAGTATTGTGAAAATGAGAATAGAACTATATAAATGTTTCCAGTTATTTCTAGAAGGGGGAAAATGATACTACACGGACGTGGTGGCTGACTTCCTTTCTGGCTTATCTAATCTATGGTTCGTAGATGACCGGCTCTAAATATATAAACAAGTTTAGATACTTAAAAAAGTATCGTAATTATTGTAAAAAGAAATAAAAACCGCATTAGTGACTAGTTATTTATGCTTTATGGAGTTTGTGATGATATATGCCTAACAAGTGTTTGATGATATGCCTAACAAGCTTATGTTGTTTTGCTTAAATTTATCTTTTTGTTTTAATTAGTTTTTAGAGGTTTTTTTAGGCTACTGGTGTCGTTTCTATATTTGTTTTTTTTATGTGTTGCTGATTGAATGTATGCAAATTTATGAAGATTTGTGACTGTGGTTGTATAAATGCCATATTTAACTGATTGTTACATGTTGTTTGGTACCAATCCTTGTTCAAATAATTTTTACATATAGGATTTTGAACAGAAAAACTCTTATGCATTAGTGTCTTTGTGAATTATTGATATCAAGTTGGAGTGTACGATGTGAGTAATGACTAAAGTATATTTAAAGTACCATTTCATAGGCCATTTCCAACGGCCCTTCACAATAAAATCAGCAACTATAGCTGCATCTTTAGTCTTGCTTGATACACATCTCTTTTCTGCCGTCAGTGGTTTAGTTTCATTATTTGAATACTTTATTGGAACAACACAGGTTAATAATAATTGACAACACTCGGAAGCAGAAGAGTTGCAGCAAAATGTGCAAAACTTTGGATCTTCGGTAGATGTCATGTAGACGACGGAGGAAGACAGTTATGTACTTAATTAAAAGCTTTTTACCTGATGCTCCGAGAGTTACCCGCATAGCAATTTTTCTAAGAATGAAAAAATTACACTGTTAGTCTCTCTCTTTATACACCAGTCATTTGGATATTTGCTCTATATCTTCTTAATGCTTAAGTACAGTGGTATATCATGTCTTGCCAAAGACACCCGTTGATTAATGTTATATAACACCTATAAAATGATTCATATTAGAGTAAATCCTTTGAGTATTCATTAGAAAAATATGCAATCCCAAACACCCCCTTAATGTATAGATGCATCTTTAGAGTATACTCTGTGAACTAATTTGTTTTTGTAATTGAATGCTATCAAACTTCATATTATATAGCTTTCTCACTGAAAAATAGGGAATATATGTTGGGAGTGTTAACGTCTTTATAGCTGTTTAACTATTGTGTACGTTACTGTGTCACTGTCATTAGTTCTAAATGAAGAGCATCGTCTCTTGCGTCAGGCCATATATATATATATATATATATATATATATATATATATATATATATATATATATATATATATATATATATATATATATATATATATATATATATATATATATATATATGTGTGTGTGTGTGTGTGTGTGTGTGTGTGTGTGTGTGTGTGTGTGTTTAGTGTTCCAGACAGACAAAGTAGGAAGAAATGTGCCCAGGTAGAGAGAAAAAAAAATTAAACCACCATCAGGAACCATACGAATATGCACATGTCTAACTTAGACATACTCCTGTAGCGTGCGAGAATTATATGAAGCTAGCTCTCGATAGAACCTTTAAATTGGACTTAAAAGGATCAACACCATTCGTTTAGCACATATATACTTGAGTTAAGAATTTTGTTTTTAATTGGCGACTTTGGTGACGTGCAGGTTACTCATTCTTTTGAGGCAAGCGACTCTTGGTTTATTTCTAACATGGAGTATCTTGCGTCCCCACATGGACACTATTTGGCTAGGCTAATGTCAGTAATCTGTGAAGTTTGGTTCGCATCAGTCGATCTACTGATCTCATTGTTGTTGAAACAAGAGTTTTTATTCGGACATGAACGAACCAGAAAGTAGTTGTTCCGAGCTTGTTTTGTACGTGAGGATGTTGCTTGAGGATCATCTACGATGGCCCAAGATTATTTGCTTTTATTTTATTTATATTATATCCATGCATGTAACAAAATTTAGTAGACTTTATTTTAGATACTATTAACTTTTTGTGTATGATTTTAACTAAATCATGTGTAAAATCTTCCTTGTCTAATGGTCTTAGGAAATGAGATGTTTTGATCTGTAATGAATATTTGACTTTATATAATTTTAGACTCATTAATCGTCTCATATATTGCGTCTCAAGTAGTGTTCAATGAGAATCGTGAGTGTCCTTAAAAGTAATAGACAATGCGTCCTAATAATGTGTCATGTTGGGACACCAAATTTGGTCGTCATAACCTTTTTAGGACATTTTTATTTGTACTAAAATGCTTTACATAAACATATAATTCATCCTATGAGAACATCTTTAAGGACTCATAAATATGTCTCAAAAGAAAGTAATAAGTAAAGATGTATTAGAACACCTTAAAGCATCCTATTAAGTGGCCTATTACGACACAATTTACGTCCTATTAAATATTTTGATACGACTGTTTTATTTGTTTCATAATATGCTGCTTTTTAGGATGTTATAATGTGTCCTAATACCATTCTACACCTAATACAACGCCTTCTTATGTGACACTTATAGTGTTGGTCCTATAATTTTAAGGGTCCTATAAACTAGACTAATAAGACACTTCTGGGTGTCCTATAAAACCTGTTTTCTTGTAGTGAAGCGTGCTACTGTTTTTGTTTACCTAGTCGCTAGCTTGACTCGACCCCGAATTCATTTGTCCTTGGGGAAGCATGATGTGGAAGAAACAATTTCAATCGGACTTTTCATTCAAAATGTTTGGACAAACATATGAAGCACGCGAAAGTTCCACACCGATGAGATAAGTATCCGGCTCAAGATAATGATGCATGAAAATGACGGGATCAAAGATGGTGTCTTCATTCCTGAAGGAGTGAAGAAGAGAGGAAGGCACCTCGAGAACAGGCTCATTAGCCTGAGTTTGGATTTCAAGGGTTAAGCTCAAAAACATCCCGGGAGGGTGGGTGGGAATTTGCAAATCCTCATGATTGAGTGTATCTCCCCCCGGGCTATCATACTCCGTAGGAGTCATGATAAGGTGATCAATGATGGGCTCAGCAGATATTTCATCAACATCACTAATGTCTCCATAAGATAAAGACTTTTCATTAGTGGGTGAATCACTAAGCCCGATATTGAGATAGGAATTGAGTGATGGATCATCATTCAATAGGCTTTCAAGGAAAAGAATATCCCCCCTCAGAATCAAGATAGTTATCATCAACTTCATACGAAGTTGAACTATCTAAGGCAAGGAATGCTTCGACTTCCTCCATATCATCTTTGAAATCAAAGAGATCATCATCACATCCCGATGGAAGTGGATTGGAGTGAGTGAGTTCATCGGCGAACTCCTCGAGAAGAAAGTCAACATTAGAGTGGGGAATGGATGCATCAACATACTCAATGTCTCCATAAGATAAACAATCATCACGGGAATCAGAGACAATCTCAATTTGATCATTTGGATTATTAGGGGGTGAAGGAATATCACACACTTGATCAAAAGTCCCCTGTGACTCTCTCGGGATTGGGACAAGGATCTCAACACTAGACTTTATTAATTCGTCCGATTCCTTATTAGGAACAGTGCTAAGATGCTCATCCCCCATGTTTAGAGAGTGAGTGTGAACTTCGGGTGTGATAACAACAGACTGGGGGAGATGAGAGGAGCTAGCATTCATGGATTGTACAATTTCCATTTGATCTTCTGCTAGTAATTTCTCCGTCACATTATTTTCTCTCTGATTCTCAATGGAAGGAATCACAAATGATGAATCTGACGAACCCTTATAAAATTGAAGGATATCAAGGGTGTCCTCATTATCACTATCATCATCACAGTCTAGAAGAGCAGCTTGACGAAATTTGGCACGTGTTATTGCTGCTTGTTCTAAGACAAGTAATTCTTCCACGCTCAATTCGTTTTTAGTCTCGTTCTTCAGCAAGTAATTCTGCCATAGATTTCTCACGAGAGTCTCGAAACGATGTAGTAACCAACTCCTCCTTAAGTTCTTTCAATAAATCAAGAGCCTTTAGTAAAAGGTCTTGCTTAGTATCCTGAGGAGTTGTGTGAATCATTTGGTATTGTGGAGGTGGGTCTGAAAACGAAGAGTCGTAATTGTTACAAAGAAATGGATTCCTTGTTTGACAATCCGAGCTAGAGTGTGGACCTCCACAGTAATCACAACAGTGAAATTGATGTGACTGTGGGTGGTATGTGCTAGAGTCATAATTGTTATCAGGAAACTGCTCATAGACAAGCGTGTTTCCCGATTGACAATCAGGACTGTAATGTGAACCACCACAGTACTCGCAACAGTAAAACTGCTGAGTCTCATGGTGTGGTAACTGATGGAATAAATCAGTCGTGTCATGGTAGGAATAGGGATTCTGGTTATAGACAGACCCGTTTCCTGACTCTACCATGCCACAACTGGGGCAATTGCCACCATTATAAGGATTACCACACCAATGGCAAATCAGAAAGTGTGGATGAGACATAGAAAGAATCAAATGTGTATAGAGGGTGAGGAATGGAGAATCAAAAGGGTAGGAGGGTAAAGATGAATATTTTTGGGTTTTTGGAAAGACATTTTGTACAAATAGGAAAGAAAATGTTTTTGTGTTTTTTGTGTTCGTTGAAAACTGAGTTTAAAAAGTTTTCGGGAACGGTTTTGTTTTTATATGAAAATAAGGAGATAATATAAACAAGGATGGGAAATATACAATGGATGTATATCCCGATTCACTAATCAGAAAAAACCGTCTAGAATAGCGCGCATACCTCCCCGGCAGCGGCGCCAAAATTTGATTGGCTCCAAACGGTCAACCTAAACTGACCAGGTAATGGTCAACAAGGACAAACAGCATAGAGTCAATGCTCCGTGGAAGTATAGTGTTTCCCCGGGTCGTTATGTCCCGACGAGGTGTGATGGTTATTAAACGGATCTGTGATCGGGTGAATCTAGACGGAAAAGAGTTTGAGATTGATTAAACTAAGGAATATATGAAGAAATAGCTTAAACAAGCTATATGAATAAGACTGGATGCTAGGAAAAACTAGAAACGTTTAAAATCTAAAAACGCGTACGTTCACGTTTTAAATAACGTAAACGTACAAAATAAAACGTGAAAAATGAAATCTGAAAACCCCCAGGGGGTGAAAATGACTTTTTTACAAACTTAAAGGTAAAAGAAAATTTTTAGAAAAAGAAAATTAATTTTCACACTAATTAATTATTTAATATTAATTAAATACTAATTAAGTCTAATTATTAATATTTAAAACACTTAAATACAATATAATATTGATAAAATACTAAAAAGGTGAAAATAAAATTTCTAAAATTATAAAATAACTAAAAACAAGTTTTAAAATTAAAAATATGTATTTTTGTCTTTTTGTGGTTTTTCTATTAATTAATTACTAATTAATTATTAATTACCTAAATAAACTAATTTAAATTATAAAAAATAGCAAATGAACAGTAAAAATTCTGAGAAAATTTCTAAAATTATTTTACATCATATAAAAGCTAGGAAAAATATAAAAACTAGGTTTTGCTTTATAAAAACTAATTATGCTATTTAATACTTAATATTAATTAATTTATAATAAAACTAATATTAATTCTAATAAATACCAAATGATAAAATAAAAATCTGATAAAATTACTAAAAATACTTTAATATAATAGGAATTTAAGAAAAATATAAAAAAGCTAAGTACTTAACAAAAATATAAAAATGAAAATTAAAATTTAATTAGCATTAAATAGAAACTATCACTTAAAAATAAATTGGTTTTTTTCTTGGTTTTTCTTTTACAAACTTACTTTACACCGAAAAACAACAAAATTTTGTAAAAACAACTTTTTTGTAAACTAAAAATAAGCTCTGTGGAAAGAAATAAGCCAAACAGTTGACTTTTGTTGACCAAGTAAGGAAAATAGCTCAAATGAGCTTTAGTGGGACCCACTCTTGATAATTCTGATCAAAATAAGTTATTTTAACATGTTTGAGCAGGAATAAGCACTAGTGGACCACAGAATAAGCTATAAGCTAACAAAAAGCATTTTGATTTCTTGCTATTTGACTGAAACTGGGACAAACTTGTGGGGTGATTCTAAGTGGGTCCCAGGGATTCTCAGGTCAACCCAAGGGTCAACACCTGAAGTATGGTAGGAGGGGGGTGGAAAGAAGCCAAGTTAGTGGCTTGAGGACCACTATGGTGGCTAGAAAACCACCACCAAGTGGTGGTTTGGGACTGTTATCTGCTGATGCAGGGGAGTGATGCCCCCTGCAAGTGATTTTGAGACCAAGTGGGGCCCAATAGAAAAATTCTAAAAATATAATGATGCAAGGATCTTAAAGATGAGCTGTTGGAATACAAGTGGAAACAAATTTCAAGCTCAGAAACCTTATACAAAATTCAATTAAATTCTTTGAAGTTTTGTAAAAATCTGAAATGTACAATTTGACTTTTTGCTTAAAACTTGGAACTATGACTTTTTTGAGATTCTAATGGTTCTTATAAACTAATTAGGTTGAATTAAGATGAAATGACACCAAAACATGCTAAAGTACCTAAAAATGAAATGATATGAGGGTTCATGGATCCCACAGTCACAACAGTGCATGGATTAGGGAGTAATTTTTGTTGATTTTGACTATGGGTTGTTTAGGACTTGGATTTAAAGCATTACTTAACCTGTTATGAACTTATGCAATGTACCTATGCTAAAACAACAACAAAACAACAACTACAACACAGTGAAACTCTCAAATCCAAACACCCCTTAAAATCTGATTTTCAAATGAAACATGAACAAACTCAGTCCTAAGCTTAATACATGAGCTACATTGTATCTAATAAGCATAAATGAAGATAAATAAGCAAAGCTTAGAGATTAATAAGCACAAAGGAATAAGTTTACATATTATGCAAAAGAAAGTGGGAAATCTTACAAATTGCATACAATGAGCTCTCCAAACCAAGAACCATGAATCAAAAACCCAAATTTATATTCCTAATACTCCCATGAGTTCTAAACCATTAGCATTCACAACTTCTTTTTCCTTCTTCTGTTTCTCTATTTTATTTTTTTTTATTTATATATTTTTTTGTTGTGATTTTTCTGAATTTCTAGATCTTAACTAAAAGGGAATGAAAACTGATTTTGAAAGATGCTTGAGCTTATAAAAGCTTTACAAGTGAGCTTAACAGATCATGAAACACCAACTGTAACACCACTCAAGATATAATGAAATTTCCACTTCAAAATCCACTTTTCAAATTCAGTGAACAATAATTAAAATTTAGATCAAAGGTAGCTTGAATTACACAAAATAAACTGAATACAACCTTTTCTAACTTGAAAACAGAACTAGTGAGCTAATTAAGCTAATAGCGACATGTAAAAATCAAAACTAAACTATACTACACTACCTACTGCTTCTTCCTTCCATTTTTTTCACTTTTATAAGCCCTTGCCACTTTCTCTTTCTTTCCCACTTGTTTTTAAACCGTTGGATTTGCTCAAATTCATCTCAGCCTTCAAAATGGGATTTGGCGGGAAAACGTTTTTGGGGCAATTGGTGGGGTTTGGTGGGTACATTTAATGAGGAGGGGGGATGTATGGGTGTAGGTGAGGGTCTTAATTATAGTTGGTGAGTTGGTGAAGAATTTGGAGGAGGGGGGGAACCATTTGCAGAAAAACAGGGAGGTAGGGGATGGTGTGTGTTGACTGTTTGTTTGACCCTGGTTCGTTGACCATTTGACCTGGGGTTGGGTGGTATTAAAAGGGTAGTGGGCTTTTGATGGAAATGGGCTTGGGGGTTGTGTTGTGGATCAGGCCTATGGCTTTGGGTTATAATAATATCAAGGGTCCGTTTGTTTTGTTAGCAAAGAAACCACAAGGACCAATTTTGTAAAATACCAAAAGATGAGGGACCGGTTATGATTCTTTCCAATATTTATTATAAGGACCCATATTGACAAGTTAGAATATTATAAGGACAAAAATTACAATTTTCCAAAATAAAACACCCGGGGACCAATTTTGCAAATTTCCAAACTTCGGGGACTAAACTTGTAATTTCACCAATCTTTCATTCCAAGGACTATTTTTGACACATTTTGATTTTCCAAGGATAAAAATTGATTTTCCTTTCAAAAATATCCCACCAGGGACCAAATATGTCAATTACTGAAACTCCAGAGACCAAACTGTAAATTTCCAAAACTTTTCCAATTTTTCACCAAAGGACTAAATATGATAACTTATGATTTCAAAAGGACCTTTGGTGACTTTTCTTTCCAAATAAGTGCTCAGTGACTGTTAGGTCACCATTTTGTAAACACAAGTATGATTTAGAAAGAAATAAGATGAGAAAAGAGATTGGTTGATTATGAGACAATATGAAAGGTGAAAGTGCAAGAGTTTCCTTAAGATAATCAAATTACCAACAAATGTAATGTGTACATAAGCTCTCTATTTATAAGGAAGGAGTTAGGGCAACACTCCCTTCCTCCCTTATCTCTTAAATTCGTGGGCTTTAAGGCCCATAGGGCTTTAACACATAAGCCTTGTAACATAAACTAAATGAAATAAATACTAAAGCAACCTATTACAAAATGTAATGACCGAGACTTGACTAAATACAAAAGTATGATCCCAACAATCTCCCCCTAAGGGTCGGTCATCACGGTTGCTTGACGTCTTCATCTTTGTCGTTGACTTGTGACAAGTAAAACTCTAGACGTCTTCAAAATGGTTGTATGATAATGAATATACTTTGCTCTTTGTCTTTGTTCTTTGGTGATGATGTAGTGATTGTGTTATGAAGTAATCTGCCGTTCGTCACTCCTGCGTCTGTGGTGGTTGTCCGTCATTCCAACATACTCATACATCTTTGGACTTAGACTTTCACGTGCAAGAAGTTCCTTTTGATACATTGAGATCTTTGTCTTTATACTTTGTAGATTCTTCTTATTGTCGTAGAATCTTTCTTGGAACTTTGTGTTGCTAAGATCTTTGGGGGAGCTATCATTTGCTTTAAGATGTATGTATGAGCATGTTGGAATCTACCATCATGGAAGTGAGGTACCTGCGAGTAAACAGTTAGCAATAAAACACCCGGTACTTACAGATAAGGAATTAGAGTTCATCAACAGCATATTGTGAAGATTCTCTCTAATCCTTATCCAGGCCGTTCTCATATCAGATACTCCCGAAGGAGCTTACGAGACCTACTGAGTAGCTCAATGACTGGGTGAGTCGCTGGGGATCACTCCACGACTGTAGACCGTAATGGAACCACCGCAAACACTAAGCGTAACCCTTATGAGGTTACCAAAGTGACCTGCTGTCAGGGCTGTTTGATGTTGACCCTGGCAAGATTTCCGTTCAATCATTGAGAAATACTTACATAATCCTCTCATAAACGTTCTCGGCAGATTGCTAAGATCTGCGAAGGACTCGATAATTTACAACTGATGCCCATTGATGTAGAACACCAGTTGTAGAAATACTAAGTGTTCCTAAGAGATCTTTGATGTATCTCAAGGCTCTAGACTCTATATGTGCACACCTAGGTTTCCTATGCGGAGACTAGGGAGGGGTCTCCTTCTTCAATATCAACCGTCTCTAAGAGATAGGTCGATAGATTACACAGGTTCCCCGTGAGAATGAAACAAGCTCTTTTAAGAGAACTTGAGTGGTTAAGAAGGTTTAGTGCATTGCGTCACTGGGTCCATGACGACTTAATCTTCAATACCGGTGTTGTCTTTTGCAACAACCAGTAGCATTCGTATTGAACCCGGTGTCTGCCCTAAGGTTGAATCATATGGAGGGCTATTTCTTTTCACCTTTTTCTTTACTTTTATTTTTAATTCTTCAACTCCTTCTTTCCCTTTCATTCTTTTCTCCTTTTTTCGTATCATACCTAAGGACTTCTAATTATGACTATGGGAGATGTCCTTGGGTAGATCCCTCCGGCTCTGGCGGATCATAGGACGGTTTTTCCTATCTTAATCACCTTATAACTCCGACAGTAGCCAAGAAACCTTTGATTGAAAATCTCTCAAAGTGTTTGTGATAATCAAATATTTTGGTTAACACTTTGAGAGTTCTGTGTACACTTTTGAAGGGCTCCCCCACACCATGTGCTCATGAGTATTTAATAAATTTGCACACGCGGGAGGAGCAAGCATTTTGAATTGATCCACTTTCCGTGAACAAGACCGATTCGAGACACGCTTACATCACTAGTTAGACTAGCTTGAAGTTATTACCCGGCCTGATCAAGTCCACAGAAAGTTTCTCGAGACGGTACATTTCTACTAAGATATATCCTTTTCGAGACACGCTTACGTGGTTAGTTAAAGAGATGCATTGCCAGCTTTTAGGTGATAACTAGCTCTAGTAACTAACTTGATGTTATTACCCGTCGAGGATAAGTCTTTTCAATTTAACTAACTTTAATTGTCTCGTCAATTCCTGGGTGAATCTGAGTCTAGCTCACACAAGATACAACTTTCAGCTTTTACTTCGTATATTTTAATCACTTTTTCATTTTCTCCCCCTCAAAAATAGCATATGAGATGTTGTTTTTGTTAAACCTTTTGATTAAAATATGCTTTTTGAGTCTTATGGGGAGATTCACCAAGAACTTTTGATTTTGAACAAAGTATTTTGTTTTGACAAGTGCTCCCCCTCAACAAGTGATTAGGTCTTATTGAGGTGAAATACTTGTCCTTTTGAGCAGAATTATGAAAAATCATAAGTGTTTGATTAATTCTACTCAAAAGTAAGAAGCCTTCGCTCCTTATATTTAGGATTGAGGCACTGATGCGTACCTCAGGGTCCTTTCTTTACAAGTTCGGGTTGTGCACTGTAATGCGTACACAAACCATTATGAAGTATATTATTGACAAATCAAATTAAATTCTTACAATTTTACTACCAATCAGGTCTCTGAAATGTCAACACCGGGAACTTTTGTCTGCCTCCAACATAGCTTTCCAATCTCCTGAACTGATCCCTGCGCTTCAACCTGTTCTCAATCCTTAAGATGAATCTGCGAGCATCCCTGGCCTCATTGGTTTTCCACATTTTAGATTTACCCAGAGCAATGTCATCCAATCTGCTTTTGATTCCATCTCTGACGAACTTCAAGGTTTCATCACAGAACTTATGTATTTCGTCGTAAGCCATGAAGCAGTTGCGACCATTTATGCTGCGGTAGGTGAACCCAAATGGTTGCCTGATCAAGGTGTATTGAGGTAGATGTTGAAGGTCGGGGATGTCGAACATGTTGGGTTTGGTGAGATTGAGCTTCTTCTGATAACTTTCCACTCCCAATTGAAGATCTTCAACTCTTTCTCTTATGACAATCTGCCTGATGAAGATTAGGAGAGCTTGGATAAAGGCAAGCTGCATCTCTTTAGGCAAGCCACAGAGTTTTCCTTGAACTTTGAGCAGGTACATGTCTTCGATGTCATTGAGAAGTAGTCGTGGAAAGTCAGACTCGGAAATATCGTACTCCTTTTCATCAAGTCTTTTCAGTGTGATTTTGCTGAGGAAGGGGTACCCAAAGAAAGTGACAGTCGAGATGAATTGAATGGAGACTATCTTCAGATCACTTGCTACATCGCCCATCGTCTGATTAAGTCTGCTGCTTCGATAATATTGTGCCCGGTTTTCTGGCCAATGATGTATGCCGTAGAGTGCGTTCCGGTCATATTCAACAATTTTATCAACGAATAATGCTGAAGCTTCTTCTTCGATTGCATTGTTGAGATATCGAGCTGCAGGGAGAAAGGCGAGTGATGTAACGTACTTCTTCTCAATCTTGCTGCCAAGTGTCAGATATTCCAAGTCTATGTTGAAGAAGAATTTGTATGGGATCTTCGGTTCCTTAGGCTTCCCAATCATCGGTAGTGGTTTGGACCAGTCAGTGATGTAGGGTGCGGTTTTCCTTGTGACCGGATCGACATAAGATTCAGGATTGATCCAGTCAATATTGCTTGACATAGCTCGAGCAATATTTTCCAGATGATACTCAAGTTCGATTGAGTTAGCAGACCGGTCTTTCAGAAGATTGAAAGCATCATTCTTGATTCTTTGCAGCTCTTTCTTATTCATCTTTTTCATCTTAAACTTTTGCTGAATCAGTTGAGCGTATTCCACCGTTCGTCCATCTTGAGGTTCATGATTGTCTTCAAGAGGTGGTTGCGAATTGATCATCTTTTCAAACCAGGAGTATTCGGCACTATCGTCATGGTCCAGCCATTTAAGGACGGTTTTCGGTTTCTTTGGTTCTGTGCCTTTTGGTGAGGTGTCCGGTTGAGATTGATGGTGCTTTCCTTTCCTATCTTTCTTCTTCTTTTTGGAGGACGGTTCTGGAACTTCATCTGGTTGAGGAATCTCGTCACCACCGGTGTATTCAAAGTGGTCGTGTGCCTTGGGAGCAGAACTTGATGCCTTCGGTTGTTGTGTGGAAGTTGTTGTTGTTGGAGGGATAACCGGTGTTTTAGATTGAGATGCGGGTCCTTCGGCTTGTTTTTGTTTCTTTGCCTGAGAATTCGGATCCCTGTCTTCATCGTCTCTTTGACGTTTCAGTTTATCGGCCTCTGTGCTGCAAGTTTCTTTGTTCATCTTGTCTTTTAATGCTTCCAGGACTTTGGCTTCTTCAGGAGTCAAGGTGAACTTGTTTGCCAGCTTTTCTAAGAGTTGAGCTTCCAATTCATCCAGAGATAGCCCTGGTAGTGGAACAGTGGACTTGTCAGCTCGAAGAGTGAATGTGGTTGATCGGATCACTTTCTTGACTGCTTGCTCTGCGAACTTGGTGAGTTCGTCTCTCATGGGTGCCAGCAGATCTTTCAACTCAGCAACCAAGTGTTGTGCCATGTATTCTTGTGCTTGAGCTGCTAATGTGGATTCCAAGTTCTCCTGTACGTCTTTAGCTAAGAAATTATCAACTTTGTCTTGCAGCTCTTGGACGTTCGAGTTCAGCTTAGTCAATTCAGCAACTTGGGTTGCAAGTGTTGCAACCTGATCTTCCAGTCTGCTTCTCTTCTTTTCATGTACTCTCTTGAAAGCTGACTTGAGTAACTTTGATGCAGCAGAGGCTTTGGAGCTCGGTTTCTTGATTGATTTGTCATGTGTCGATTCAGATGCAGGAGGTGATGACTGTGAGGATTCAATGATGGTGGTAGAGTCTTTGTCATCTCCTTTCTTTGGTTCGGGTTGTTCAACTTTCTTTACTTTGGCTGCTTCTTCTTTCAATCTTTGTTCATCAGCCAGTTTATCAGCTTCAGCCTTAAGTCTTAGTTCTTCAGCAAGCCTGGCTTCTTCTTCCTTTTTCAACTTTTCTTCAGCCAGCTTGGCTGCCTCTTCTGCTTTCCTGCTCTCTTCCATTCGGATAGTTTCTTCTAGTTTAGCTTGGGCAATCTCTTCAAGCCTAGCCTCTTCAGCTTCCTGTTTTCTCTTCAACTCCTCTTCCTGTTTCTCTGAGCTCCATTTCTTCTACAGTCATTAATCGTGGAGCATCAGTATCCATGGGATCTTCCTCTTCCTCTTCTCCCATTACTGTAGCATTAGTCATTTCAATGTCTGTGGGAGATACCGAGGGATTGTCGTAAGCAACTAAGTCTGTGGTGATCCCAGTGGTAGGCTCAGGAATGCTACTTGATCCGCCAGCTTCGGTGGTCTGAGAGAACACTGGAGGTGGAGGCAAATCAGCATTGAATGCATCAATTCGGCTGTGGAGGAGACCCAGATTGAGAGCCCTTTCGTTTTCTTCTTCTGCTGAAAGGCCTACAGACTCTTGTACAGCCGTCACGGGTTCCTTCAGCTTCTCTCTCCTGATCCTTTCTTCTTCCAAGAATGACTGTTCTTTAGTGAATGGTCTTTGAGTGAGATATGCTGGATATACGGCATTGTCAGCAAACTCATCAATGTCTTTATCCCAATCGATGTCTTCAAGATTCTCATCTTTCTCAATATTAGCAAATGCTTCCCTATACTGAGGACCTTCGTCGGATTCGGTTTGTTCAGAGTCAGACGGCTTTGGAGAAGATTGTGGTGAGGGAAACCACCCAGGTTCGGGAATAGACGCGGGCTTCTTGGTAGGAAGTCTTCTCTTAGGAGTACCCTTCTTCTTATGTTTGGACTTTGTTGAGCTGCCGGAGCTTCCAGTCTTGGTACCTGTCTTTCCCCTGAATGGTTGAACTTCATCCAAGAAACCAACTTTGTCATCCTGAAGAGCTTGTTCGTAATACTTGTAATTTGTGCAAGCCTTCACCTTGTCAGTCAAGAGACAATCGGGAAGTTTCTTTCCCTGCTTGCGTGTGCTGGTGTCCATTCTCTTGACGACTCTGAGAGTATGTTCATTTCTGAACGTGTTCTTTTCTTGGTCATCGAGTCTCTGTGGGATATCATCGTACTCACGAAGGAAGCTTTCGATGAGTAGTTTTGTGAAGCGGACAAATGGAATGTTGGTTGTCTTGTGTTGAATGTGCCACACAAGGTCTTCCCAAATGATACTGGCATAATCAACTTTCTTCACGTTATCCACTGCCCAGAAGAGTTTGAGGTGTTGGAGCTTTGGATGTTCATGCCCAGAATCTCTGCCAGATAAAGACTTGGCAATCAGAATGTATAGGGTTCTCCATGGTTGTGGAAGATACCTAATGTTGACCCTAGAATGTCTGGTAATAACCTCTTCTAATTCGTCATACCTAATATCCCTTAACCACATTATCAACTCTTCTTTAGTGGGGACTGGAACATACTCTTCATTTGGGCCAAGTTCTGGTAACCCAAGTACATTCCTGAGCACATCAATGTCCACAGAGACTTGACGGTTATGAAGCGTACAGGTGAAAGAAGCCTCCCCAAGATCTAGCTGTAGTGTATGCCAGAATTGGTGGATGTAGAAGCAGGAAACCGAGGCAGACTTGGTGAACAATAGCTTATTCGGGTAGTAAAGAAGAGCATCTATAGCCACAATACAAGAGGACTCGTTGCAGGTCATCTTGTTGAAGTTGATACGGAGGTTGTTCTTTCCAATCTTCCTGGAGTAATTATCTGGAAATGTCTCTTCCCATGAAAGCTTTGGTTCGGGTTCTGGTCCGTATGGAACGTCATTGTGTTCTGCCATCTGAATTGATCATAAAACAAATACAAACATGGCAATTGTTGACTGTGTTAGCAAAGACATTCAATTATGATGTACACTTTTAGATTTATACATTGATCAGTGGGTGTTTGTGTGTGTGAAAACTTTTGATATATGACAAACTTGAGTTATATTTCATGGTAGGAACTTATAACAAATCAGTTACATCCTAAGTTTATCATTACAAGAAGTTACTCATTGGAAAAATTCACAACACTTAGAAAAAATTTAGATTTTGACAAGTTTACGCGTAAGTGGGTAACTTTACGCGTAATCCTGACTTAAGCGTAAGAGTAGAAATTATGCGTAAGTGCAAAAGCTACGCGTGAGTTAGAATATTACGAGTAAGGTGAATCTAATGCGTAAGGTCAATTTTATGCGTAAGATAAATCTTAGGTGTAGGAATTGAAATTATGCGTAGGATTACCCTTAAGCGTAAAGTATAACTTATGCGTAGGTAATGACTTATGCGTAAGTTCCAGACTTATGCGTAAGGTCAGAACTTATGCGTAAGAATTACATTTATGCGTAAACTATGTCTTATCCAAGACAAAGTTTGTCCACGTGTCGAATCTTACGCGTAAGACTCAATCTTACGCGTAGGATGAACAAGTTGTGCGTAATTTTGCCTTTTTCCAGAAAAATCACCTTTCGTAACAAGATTGGTTTGATTCCTGAAAGTGTAACACACAACCACTGATCAATAATCATATAAACACACTTAAATGCCCAATTTATGCGTAAACATGCAATAATGTGAGTTACGCGTAAACTCGTATGAACACTAAATCACAAACACAATCAAACATGAATCTGGGTATGTTTTAGCATGGGGCAAGTGTATCAAATATCCTAAGGATCATATGGACCAATTTATAACCAGATTTAACCACAAAATCGGATGATCATAACTGCTAGTGTCATTCGAACCCTAAACCTTTGATTCATGAACTTAACACGATTAAGATGCAATTAAACCATAATAACATGATCTAAGACATACAAGAACACTATCCCCATCACTAATCTCAATCCAAACGCTCAAACTCAAGAACCCCTAAATCACACGTATGAACCCTAATTCAAAACTCGATCGATTAGTGAATCTGGGTGAGATTAGAGTTAAGAGACATGTTTATGTACATCCTAAGAACATATCCCATCAACCAATTCAATCCTAACAACCACAAATTTCTGGGTTAATGATTACGCATAACCCAAGACCAAATTAAACGATTGACACAAATTGAACCGTTGGATTGTTATGAAATTTAAAACCCTTGTTTATAAACATGATCAAAAACGTTTGACACTTACAGATTTGAAGATTGATAACCGGATTAGAAGAGTGATTCTGAGTCGTTAGATTGAGTAGGTGAAAAAAGTTATTACTTTTGCAGATAGAGTAAATGCGCGGTCAAGGTGTGTTTTGACCGAGTGTAAAACAAGTTACAAGTAATGACACAATTGGTCCCTTAACCTAATAAAACATTTACTTCTAATGCCTAAACACTTAATCACATTTAACTTTCGTTAATTAGCACCAAGACATGATAAGAACAACTCGTGGTACTCCCCCTTGACCTTAGACCGTAGTGAAATACTGAAAAAAAATTAATTATATTGGTCAAGGAGAGTAACCCGAAACACTTTTGAATCAACACTTTTGATAAAAAAATGTATTTATTTTAGGTAAAATGCAAGTATAAAAGTCAAAATATTTTTGAGAATTTTGAAAAACATTACTTTTCCTCCCCCTCAACACTTGTTTTAAATGATTGAAGACATTTTATAAAATAGTGTTGAAAGAGGTGGTTTATACTTGAATTTTTTTATTTTTTATTTTTGATAAAAGAGACCAAAAATCTTTTTGAGTTTTTGATTGGTTTTATATTTTTGTATTTTGTTTTTGAAAAAAATATTTACAAAGATAGTTTTGATGTTTGACGATCAATTGTATTTTAAAAACTTTTCCAGATCCTCTGGAGTCAAACATCGCATACCAATTTGGTGAACTAGACTAGCAAACCTTGATGGTGCTAAGGATTTGGTAAGTAAGTCCGCCAATTGGTACTCAGTCCCAACAAAATAAAGTTCAACGGTACCCTTTTCCACATGCTCTTTGATGAAGTGATATCGGAGATCGATGTGTTTGGATTTGCAATGATGTACTGTATTGCAGGAGATGGCAATTGCACTCTTTGAATCACAGTAGATAGGAATCTTGTTGAATAGGTAGCCATAATCCTTAAGTTGTGATCTCATCCAAATGACTTGAGCACAACAAGCAGACATGGCTACGTATTCAGATTCTGTAGACAACAGTGAGGTGCAGTCCTGCTTCTTAGATTGCCATGACACAAGTTTGTCTCCGAGAAATTGTAATCCACCAGATGTACTTTTGCGTGTGTCTAAACATCCTGCATGGTCAGCATCTGAAAAAGTAATTAGTTCAAAACCAGAATCCTTCGGATACCAGATTCCCAAGTTAATGGTTCCCTTTATGTATCGAAGGATTCTTTTGACCTCACTGAGGTGTTTTTCAGTTGGTTTGGACTGATAGCGAGAGCACATATAGACAGCAAATACTATATCAGGTCTACTAGCTGTGAGATACATGAGTGACTCAATCATACTTCGGTATTTGGTAGGGTCAACAGGAGTCCCATGTAAATCAGCATCTAGTTTTGTGGTATAGCCCATTGGTGTATTATAAGTATCACTGGTCATCATTCCATGTTTCTTTAAAATTTCAAGAGCATATTTGGACTGATTTATAAAAATTCCACGGGGTGATTGATGAACTTGTAGTCCTAGAAAGAACGAAAGTTCACCCATCATGGACATTTCAAAATTATCTTTCATTAATTTAGCAAAATTATTAGAGTAACTTCTTTTTGTTGAGGCAAAAATGATGTCATCGACATATATTTGAACAACAAGTAAGTCCTCCCCGTAGGTTTTTGTAAATAGTGTTGGATCCACTGATCCTTTTGAAAATTTATTGGCCAGCAAGAAAGTGGACAGTTTGTCATACCACGCCCATGGGGCTTGCTTGAGTCCGTAGAGTGCCTTTTTGAGTCGGTAAACGTGGTTAGGACGCTCAGGAACAACGAAGCCTTCAGGTTGACTAACATAAACTTCTTCACGGAGTTCTCCATTAAGAAATGCGGATTTCACATCCATTTGGTAAACAACCATGTTCCTGTGTGCAGCATAGGCCAAAAAGATCCGAACCACTTCATGTCTAGCCACTGGAGCAAAGGATTCAGCAAAATCAAGTCCTTCCAGTTGAGAGTATCCTTTCGCTACCAGGCGTGATTTGTTACGTATGACAGTTCCTTCAGCATCAAGCTTATTCTTCCAAATCCATTTTAACCCGATGACAAAGACTCCGTCAGGTCTTTCAACTAATTCCCAGACTTCTAATCTTATGAATTGCTGAAATTCCTCTTGCATAGATTCAATCCAGTTGTCATAAGTCATTGCATCTTTAATGTTCTTAGGTTCTTCGTGACAAACTGTGAGTGCATAGATACAAGTTTCTCCATCCGTGTGAAGTTGTTGTCTTGTCATAACAGGTGCATCTGGATGGCCAATAATATGAACTAGTGGATGGTCTCGAGTCCATTTGTGTGTGGAAGGGTGTAGTTGATAGGTATCTCGCATGTTAGCAGGATCCAAATTGCGTGTTGACGACTCAGCTATATCAGGAACAATAGGAGCCGGTGCAAACGGATTAAAGAACGCATCAGGATCATGCTCTGCTGGTTGTGGAACTGATTGTGGTGTGGGATCTTCAGCTGAATGGTGGGAGTTAGAAACAGTTTGTTCTACTGTAGATGGTGATGCAATTGGAGGACCGTTTCTCTCAACACTTGTAGTAGTTTGTTGAGGTGAGTCTGGTACTGGAATATTTTCAGGTTGAGCAGCGGAATTAGGTGAGACCTCAGTAGAACGGTATACAATTGTATCATCAAATAGTGGAGCAAACAAGGTTTCCAATTCTTTGCGGTTGAGTGGCAATGGTTCAGCTGAAGATGCCGGAGAGTTAAGACGGTTGAATTCGGGTCCTAAGTTGTGTTTCTCAGAAGCCATTTGTGTGAGTTCATCAAAATTAGCATGAATGGTTTCTTGAATTTCTCTTGTTCGACGATTCCAGATTCGAAAACCTTTAGAATTTTCACAGTATCCAACGAACACTCCTATGTCAGCCTTTGCTTTAAGTTTACCTAAATCATCACGATCATTTTTCGGATAACAAAGTGCTCCAAATACATGAAAGTAATCGATATTCGGTTTTCTTTTGTGAACAATTTGATAAGGTGTTTTGCGATGGCGTCTTGTTATCATGGAACGGTTTTGGGTATAACATGCGGTTGAAACAGCTTCCGCCCATAAGTAATCTGGTAATTGAGCATTAATCAACATAGTTCTAGCAGCTTCCACTAACGTCCTGTTGCGTCTTTCAACAACTCCATTCTGTTCTGGGCTTCTAGGAATAGATATTTGATGTTCAATTCCCACTTTCTCAAAATATGACCGAAGTGTCTGATTCTTAAATTCAGTTCCATTGTCAGTTCTGACTATTCGTACCGTATTGCGTAACTGAACGTGAATTTTAGTGAGAAAGGTGATGATCAACGAAGGGGCCTGATCTTTACTTCGTAAGAAATAAACCCAAGTCCATCTGGAGAAGTCATCCACAATTACTAGTATGTAGCGTTTACCGTTGATACTTTGAACACGCATCGGTCCACACAAATCCATATGAAGCAGTTGTAAAACATGATTCGTACTTTGCTCAGGTTTTGAAGGAAAATGAGCTCGAGTACTTTTTCCTTGTTCACAGGCTGGGCATAAGTGATCTTTCGTAAAGCGGAATCTTTGAAATCCATCAACAAGTTTGTGACGAGCAAGGTCAGTCATTGTTTTGAAATTCAAGTGCGAAAGACGTTTGTGCCTGATTGATGCTAAACCACCTAACTTAAATTAACCAAAGAATGGTCAACTAAGTCAAATAGTCTATATCAATGCTCCGGGTAATATAATGTATCACCGGGTCGTGAAATCCCGTTGAAGTGTGAAATGTGACTTTAGCGTATTAGGGATCGGGTAATTATTCACAGGAAAGGATTATGATCAAAATTATTTGGATTTTATAAACAAATATAGCTTAGGAAAGCTACGTGAGTGATTACTGGAATTTGGATTACAAGGATTTGAGCTTAAACCAAAAATTATACGTTTAAATTAAAAACGTATACTGATGAATCGTACAAAAAGTACAACTGAAGAACTGAGAGGGGTAAAAGTGTAAATTTGATATTTTTACAATCCTATGAATTAAAGAAAATTTTAAGAAAAATAAAAAGTATTTTTATACTATTTAATTATTTAATATTAATTATTTTACCAATTATCTATTTAATACTAATTTAATTAATTAAAATTATTAGAAATACTAAAAAGGTTTAGAAAATTTAGAAAAATTTTATAAATCTAATTAACCATCATGGGAATCCTAAAAAATTATAAAAAGTTAATTCTAAGTATTTTTAAGCTAATTAAATAATTATTACTCTATTTATTAATTAATATCTAACTAAACTATTTAAATTATAAATACTATTAAATGAACAGTAAAAATTTTAGAAAAATTTATAAAATTATTTTAACTAAAATAAAAGCTATAAAAATTATAAAAACTAGGTTATACTATTTAAAAACTAATTATGCTATTTAATTGATTAATATTAATTAAAACTAAATTAAATTAAAATTAATTAGTAATACCACTAAAAGACAAAATAAAAATCTGGAAAAATTTGTAAAATTACTTTAACCTAAATAGTAATTTCTAAAAATATAAAAGTGATATATTATTTAGAAATTAAATAAAAAGAAAAATAAATAGATAAATCTTATTAAATAGAAGCTATCACTATTCTTAAAAGTTGGTTTTTTGGTTTTTTCTTTTTTCCAAACTAATAATAAGATAAAAATGAGCACTTTTAATTAAGACAACTTTTTTACACCCCTGGAAATAAGCACTGGGAGTGCTTATTCACCTCACAGTTGACTTTTGTTGACTGTGATGGTTAATAAGCTCAAAATGGAAATTTGGGGGTCCACAATGATGATTCTTGGTTTCTCTGAGTCTAAGGAACACAATTAAGCAAAACTTGAGCCAAAAAGTAGCCTGAATAAGCCAAAATTAACAAATAAGCACTTAGCTTATTTGTTGACTGAGCAGTTTGAGGGACAAACTTAATAGGCCAAATTAGGTAGGGACCACAGATATAGGGGTCAAACAAAAGGTCAATCCTACTTCCTGGGTAGGAGGGGGGTTGAGAGATGCAAGGCCAAGGTTGTGGGACCCACTGGGTCAGTCACAAACCACCAATGAAGTGGGGTGGTTGCTGAGGCAACTGAGAGCAGGGCAAATAAGTTGCCCTGCAGGTCACTTTGAGACCTGTTTTGACCCACCAAACAAATTTAATAAAATCTGAAAAAAATTACAAAAATCTACAAGGTGGTAGAGTATAAGCACACCAATTTTCAGCTTCTAATAGCTAAAATCAAATAAGTTACAACCTTCCCAATATTGCTCAAAATGACTGAGCAAAGTTTTGACTTTGAAGAATTTTGAGCTAGTTTGACTTTTATGAACTTGTGATTGATTTAACTGACTCAAATCATGTTTGTAGGTTAAGTGTAAACTGAATTAGACTAAAATTCCAACTTGTGAACAAGATTTGTGAGATTTGGATTCAAAAATCACCACAGTGAACTGTGGTGATTATAATTTTGTGATTTTGACTTTTGAAGTGTTTTGGACCAAAAAACTTGTTTCCCTGAACTATATTACACCCAACAAACAATTGCAAACAGATAGATACTAAGTTGAACAACTACAACACCCTAGACAAACTAGAACCAAACACCCTCTTAAAAACAGTTATAAGAGAGATTAGCACTTAAACAAGTGATCAACACAAACAGATGATTACAATTAGTCAATAAGCTATTAAATAACTGTAATGCACTTAAATTAACAACCTAAACTACTTTAAGAGTAAAAATGAAAAAGTAAGTAGCTTACAAAGCCTTCCAAGCTATTTAGTGAACACCAAGGACCAATCCAAACAAACCTATGCCCTCCCCTGAGGTTCCTAACCCACAGCCTTCCAAAATGCACTGTGCTCCATGCTTTTCCAACCAATGATCACACTTTTTTATTTTTATTTTTATTTTTCTTATTTTCTTGATTTTTGTTGAAAACTGAGTTGTAGGTGTTCAAATAAGCTTATGAAACTTGCATTATCTTATCTTTAAGCATATAAGAGCTTCTGAGCACTTTCAATTCAAATCACTTAACTAAATTAGAATTTAGAAATTTAAAGTAAGACTTGAAAGATTGAAATTGGAATTTAAACTTCAAACTGATATTGCATTAATAAAAAGAGTTACATTACATAAGAAATAAACTGAAAATACAATTTTAACTAAAAAAAACTACACACCATTAGCTTCTATGAGCTTATCCTTATATACGACCTAAAATTAATCCCATCTCTCTTCCACACAGCTTCATTTTGAAATCTAAAAGTCCCACATGCTTTGTCTTTGACCTCTGACCAAATCCCCATCGTCAATTTTATCTTTGTAGTATCCTAGCCATTGATTGGCATTTTGGCGCCAAAAAGGGTACGGGGCTAAATTGGGTGGAACTGGTGAGGGAAATGGGGAGCATTTATGGTGGTGGAGTTGGTGGGTGAGGGCATTAATGGTGGGGGAGATAGTAGGTGAAAAAGGCGAGGGGGGGAAGGATTTCTCCCTGGAAATGCGCAGCTTGGTTGGGGGAGAAGGTGGTCAACGCGGTCAACGCGTGTATTATTTAAAACGGTTAAAGGCTTTGGGCTAAGTGGGATTGGGCCTGGGTTGTGTTACTGGATCAGACCATGCTTGGGTGGGTTTGGTTTGTTTTGGGTTAAATGGGGTCCGGTTGGTATGAAGTTAACACAAGGACCATTTTGCAATTTTATCAAAACCTAAGGACTGAAAATGCCAAACTCCCAAAGTTCTCAAAGTGCTATTTTTTTCACATGCCAATAATTCAAGGACCAATTTTGCATTTTCCCATTTTTTTCAAAATTTCAAAACATCCCAGGGACTAATTTTGCCAACTTTGGATTTTCAGGGACTAATTGTGTAATTTATGAAATCTTGCAACCCAATTATGAAATTTTGACTTTATTTGACTTTTAAGACCTTGGGTTGACTTTTCCTTAAAAATAAATGCATAGGGACTAAAATTGACAAGTTTTGAAACTTGGGGGACTGAAACTGCCAATACTGCAAACTTTGTACGTTTTTTCTTTGTTTTTGCACATTTTGCTTTTAAAACACATAAAACACAATCCCTGGGATAATTTAAGTATTTTGATATCTTTTTGATTGTTTTTGTGCGTTTTGGCAGTTTAAATATATCGAAAACGATGAGTGTTTGAGCACTCATCAATCCCCCACACTGAACTATTGCTAGTCCCTAGCAATCTTTTTAGAAAACTTGATGGATTTTAAACTCTTTACCAAAAGCCATCACTTCTGGAGTAGCCAGGTGTAAGAACTGTGGCACACCTGATAACCGTGTGATTTTGAGCAAACCACCAGCTTTCAACGGATTTGTTAAGTCTTTACCAGGAGCCGTTTGCTCCTGGACTAGCCAGCATCTTGATGGACCTAGTCGACATCTTGGTGAGCTGATAACCAATTATGGATTTTCCACGGCCTTTACCACAAGCCATAATCTTGCGGGCTAGCCAACTCATTTGTTTTCGGGGAGTTGATGACCCACACAATTTTGGGCAAATTGCCAGCCGTCAACGGATTTGATTTATCTTTACCAAGAGCCGTTTGCTCCTGGATTAGCCAATCCCTTTTGTCGCTTAGACGAGGCGGACTGATTACCCTAAAAAATTTTGAAATAAAGTGAAAAATTTTTGAAAATTTTGGCCAAAACGGGGGGGTACTTGAAGGATATTTTGCTAATATTCAATAGAATTTCCCCCCCACACTTAGAAATGAATATTGTCCTCAATATTCCAAGTCCCGGCTATTATGCCGAAACTAAGAACGTAAAAAGCCAAGATTCGAATCTAACTGCGGAAATACCAATTTCACTTTATTTCCATATATATAACTTTTTTTTTTTTTTTTTTTTTTTTTTTTTTTTTTTTATACATATATACATTTTTTTTCAAACAGCGGGGGGTTGGCCATTCCCCCACACTTAGTGGTAGAAAATAGAAAGAATCAGAGATACGGGTGAAAACCCGTATTGTTGCTAATTTTTGGTCATCGAGTCGTTAGCTTGACTCTATCCCCGTATTCAATTGTCCTTGGGGAAAGTTTGGAGATCCGGGACAACCATGGATGGTACGTCCTCTCCAAAGTAGTGCTTTAACCGATGTCCATTCACTTTGAAATTTGGACCGTCATTTTGAGATAATTCGACGGTACCATAAGGATAAACTTTTGCGATAGTGAATGGACCAGTCCATCGGGTTTTGAGCTTTCCCGAGAAGATCTTGAGTCTAGAATTGAAAAGAAGGACTCGATCACCAACGTTGAAAACGCGGTTTTTGATTTTTGAGTCATGAATCTTCTTTGTCTTTTCTTTATAGATCAAAGAGTTCTCGTAAGCTTGATCACGCAGTTCGTTTAATTCATTGAGTTGAACTTTTCTATGATCACCCGCCGTTTTGAGGTCGAAATTGGCATGCTTGAGAGCCCAATAGGCTTTGTGTTCAAGCTCGATCGGAAGATGGCACGCTTTCCCGTACACAAGTTTATAAGGCGTACACCCAATGGGTGTTTTGTAAGCCGTACGGAAAGCCCAAAGTGCATCATCTAATTTGTCCGACCACGATGCACGATTTTCACCTACAGTTCTCTCCAATATTCTTTTAATGCCCCGATTGGACACTTCGACTTGTCCACTTGTTTGAGGGTGGTACGCAGTGGAAAGACGGTGAGTCACACCGTATTTTTGCATGACTTTGTCAAACTTGTCATTACAGAAGTGCGTACCACGATCACTAATAATAGCACGTGGAGTTCCAAATCGGGCAAAGAGAGCTTTTAAAAATTTCACAACTACTCGGGCATCATTTGTGGGTAAGGCTTTTGCCTCAACCCATTTTGACAAGTAGTCAACTGCCACGAGTATGTATTTGTTACCGTGAGAAGATGGAAATGGCCCCATAAAGTCGATGCCCCAGATATCAAAGATTTCACAAACTTGAATTGCATTTTGAGGCATTTCATTTCTTTGTGAAATATTCCCGTGGCGCTGACAAGCATCACAGGACTTGACCAATTCTTGGGCATCCTTGTAGATCGAGGGCCAATAAAAGCCGGAATCAAACACCTTTTTGGCGGTGTAGTTGGGGTTGTGGTGGCCCCCCGTGGGACCAGCATGGCAAGCCTTTAAGATTTCAGCGGCTTCCTGACCATACACACACCGCCGGATGACTTGATCCGCGCATATCTTGAACAAATAGGGGTCGTCCCAAAAGTAATGTTTTACGTCTTTGAAAAATTTATTTTTTTGTTGGGACGACATCCCTTTCACAATGAAATTACCCGCAAGATAGTTTGCAAAATCGGCAAACCATGGGGTAATCGAGTCTCCACGAAATGAAACCGCATTGAGGGTTTCGAGAGGAAATGTTTCATTTATTTCCTTTTTCTCGAAATCATTTTGGTGAGGGTTTTCAAGTCGGGAGAGATGATCAGCAGCTAGGTTCTCAGCTCCTTTTTTATCACGAATAATGATATCAAATTCCTGAAGGAGGAGAACCCATCGGAGGAGTCTTGGCTTTGCATCCTGTTTTGCAAATAGATATTTCAAAGCCGAATGATCCGTATACACTATGCTTTTAGTCAGAATCAAGTATGGCCGGAATTTTTCAAAAGCATACACCACAACTAATAATTCTTTTTCAGTGGTGGTGTAATGGCTTTGTGCCTCGGTCATAGTCTTGCTGGCATAGTGTATAGGCTGAAAATGTTTTGTTTTGCGTTGCCCCAAGACTGCCCCTATAGCATAATCACTAGCATCACACATGAGCTCGAAGGGCAAGTCCCAATCGGGGGCAACAAGAATCGGTGCTTCGGTAAGCCTTTTCTTTAATGTTTCAAAGGCTTCGATGCACTCAGGGGAGAAGATAAAAGGAGCATCCTTCTCGAGGAGATGGGTCATGGGCCGGGCAATTTTTGAAAAATCTTGAATAAACCTACGATAGAAACCGGCGTGACCCAAAAAGCTCCTAACACCTTTCACGGTTGTGGGATGAGGCAATTTTGCAATGACGTCCACTTTGGCACGATCAACCTCAATCCCGTTTTTTGAAATTTTATGGCCGAGGACAATGCCCTCTTTGACCATAAAGTGACTCTTCTCCCAATTTAGACATAACTTTGTGTCTTCACAACGTTTTAGCATGCTGTCTAAATGGGAGAGACATGTTTTAAACGAATCCCCAATGACCGAGAAATCGTCCATAAAGACCTCCATACTTTTCCCGATCATGTCGGAAAAGATGGCCATCATACATCTTTGAAACGTGCCCGGAGCATTACATAAGCCAAATGGCATACGTTTATATGCGAAGGTTCCATAGGGGCACGTAAAAGTGGTCTTTTCTTGGTCTTGCGGGTCAATGGGAATCTGAAAGTAACCCGAGAAACCATCGAGGAAGCAATAGTACTCATTCCCCGCTAATCTCTCGAGCATCTGATCCATAAAAGGCAGAGGAAAATGATCCTTACGGGTAGCGTCATTCAATTTACGATAATCAATGCAGACGCGCCAACCCGTAACCAAACGAGTTGGAATTAACTCATTCTCCTCATTAGTGACAACGGTAATGCCACCCTTTTTTGGAACACAATGGATTGGGCTGACCCAAGGACTGTCTGAGATAGGGTAAATCAATCCGGCATCAAGAAGTTTTAAAACCTCTTGTTTGATAACCTCATGGATTTTTGGATTTACCCTTCTTTGTTGTTGGACCGCAGGTTTGAAATCGTCCTCCATTAAAATCTTATGAGTACAAAACTCAGGGTCAATGCCCTTGATATCTGAGAGACGCCAAGCAATTGCTTGTTTATGAGATTTCAAAACTTTGATAAGAGCAGCCTTTTCCTCATCGCTTAAGTCTTTGGCAATTATGACGGGTAATTTATCATCACCCTCCAGAAATGCATATTCAAGATGAGGCGGCAAGTCCTTAAGTTCAACCTCGGGGAAGTCATCAGTTTTCTCAACATGTTTGACCTCCTCATTATGAAGTTGTTGTGGTAGAACCTGAAGATGAGAGGGATCCTCGTTTAACAATTTTTCAAGCAGGAGAATATCCCTCTCAAGGTCGATCTCTTGGCTATCGACTCCATCGGGAATCGAATCACTTTTGAGAAACGCTTCCATTTCTTCTAAGATGAAGTCACTTCCCTCAAACGGTGTGAGGGAAGGAGAAGAATTGGCTATGATGGGGTGAGAAGTCTGAGTGAGATTTTCACTCGAAGAATCATCAATGAAACCTAAAATCTCTTGAGCATACTCCTCAGCAGCAACATCGATGACATCAATTTGATTCACCGACTCACAATCATAATTGGAAGAGTATCTCGAAGTTTGATTTAGGTTGAAGGTAATAGCTTCCGTTCCAACACGCAATGTGATCTCATGCTCAAATACATCGATAAGAGCGCGCCCAGTTCTAAGGAATCCCCGCCCAAGGATGAGAGGGACCCTAGAATCGGCATCAAAGTCAACAATCACAAAATCTGCTGGAAAATGGAACTTTCCCACTTTAACGAATACGTCCTCGGCAATGCCAATGGGACGAGAAATCGAGCGATCGGCAAGCTCTAAAGTCATGCACGTGGGAGTGAGTTCTGGGAGAGAAAGTTTCTTCCATACAGAATATGGCATCAAGTTGATGCTAGCACCTAGATCGGCTAGGGCGAAGCAATCAACCATTCCCGGGAAAGTACAAGGAATGAGAAATTTCCCGGGATCTCCAAGCTTTTCAGGAAGCTTTTTCAAAAGAACCGCAGAGCAGTTCTCATTCAGAGGAGTTCTTGCCATCTCGAATAACTTTTCTTTATTACTCAACAGATTTTTGATTGTCGATGCAAACTTAGGCATCAAGAGAATAGCATCCGCGAAGCTGATATCAAAGTGCAAATCTTGGAAGATTTGGAAAAATTTATCCATTTGGTGATTAGCTTTTTCGCGGAGCTTTTGTTCACTGAGACGTGAAGGATATGGAATAGAAGTTTTGGATTTCGGGTTGTCCACTGGAGTTTCTGGTGGTTCAAAGACAACTCCAGGCTTACATCTGGTTTCAGGATTATCCTGAGGTTGGACATGTGCTGTACTTCGTGTGCTAGGAATTTGCACCTTGTCCTTTGTTACCTCAGGCTCACGATTCACTACCTTAGGTGGAGAGGAAGAAAAGGTAGTAGGAATCGCGGGCTCATCATATGAAGCACCACTTCGTGTTGTGATCGCCTTAGCATCGCCCCTCGGGTTAGCGATCGTGTTGCTCGGTAAAGTAGTACCTGAGCCCGAGGGTCGATCATTTAAAGACTTCTTAATGTCAGAAATCTGGCTGACCAGCAACTTGTTCAACTCTTCTTGGGACTTCATAAATTGCTTCAACAATTCATCAGATGAAGACCCGGTTGGAACAATGGCTTGATTCGGATTAGGAATATTTGGGGCACGATTGTTCGGGTTGGGGCCATGATTGAAATTTCCTTGATTTTGTTGATGGAAATTCCCTTGATTCTGGTGATTGTTTCCATGAAAGTTCCCGGGGTTGAAATTACCCTGACCTTGGTTCCGGTTAAAGTTTCCTTGATGTTGAAAACCTTGATTTTGAAAACTTTGGTTTTGATTTTGAAAACCGTGACCCTGATTGAAATTATTTTGGTTTTGATAACCTTGATTAACTCTGTTTTGGTTTTGGCCACGGTTTTGAACATTTTGGTTTTGATTAAAACCAGGAGGTCCAGGATAATGGTGAGGACGATAGTTCGGGTCAATAGGAGGACGGTATTGATTTCCCCCTTGATTTTGGAACCCGACAACAGCATTAGCTTCATATGGAGTACCATCAGTAGCTGTGCAATTGTAGTAGGCATGCGGCCCACCACAAGTCACACAGACTTCCACTTTTTTAACCTCAGCATGGGGAGGATGTTGTGGAAATGAGACTTTCTTTGTTTGGGCGAGAACCAAAGCTTGGATCGCTTCAGTGAGCTTGTCAAGCTTAGCATCCGTGCTAGATTGACCCACAG
Organism: Artemisia argyi; assembly: GCA_030686995.1. NCBI lineage: Eukaryota > Viridiplantae > Streptophyta > Magnoliopsida > Asterales > Asteraceae > Artemisia > Artemisia argyi. Next base: position 126,392,772 of record CM060697.1, read on the forward strand.
AAGATGAAGTAGAAGGACCCGCATTAATTTGGGAAACAATCGGTTTGCTTCTTGTGGAGCGGACCTTAGACTTGTTTTCTATGATTTGCAAAGCTTCTTTCGTGGTTCTACTCAAAAAATTTCCTCCCGCGGAGGCATTGAGAGAATCCTGATCAGCTTGGCTCACGCCATTGTAAAACGTATCGAGTTGCATCAACTCAGAGAAACCATGATGTGGACACTTGCGAAGTAATTCTTTGAAACGATCCCACGCTTCACCAAAAGATTCATCGTATTTTTGAGTGAACTTGGTGATTTCGTTCTTAAGACTCGTGGTCTTGGAAGGTGGGAAGAATTCATTCACAAACTTTTTGACGAGATCTTCCCAAGTCTCAATGGATCGTGGAGGTTGTTTTTCAAGCCAAATCCGGGCTTGTCCCTCCAATGAGAATGGGAAGAGAAGGAGTTTGATTGCTTCACACGGGACATTTTTGTACTTGATGGTTGATGTGATTTTGTTGAACCATCGAATATGAGCATGAGGATCGTCCCGCTCAAAACCATAGAATTGGCTTGAGGTTACAAGATTGAGTAACCCGGTTTTGAGCTCAAAATTATCAGCCACAATGGCTGGGACAACAATGGCATCTCCGTAACCCTCGATGGGTGCTTGGAGAAGTTCACACATGGGACGGTCTTCCGCCATGGTGACAGTGGGTGTGGCAACAGTACGGATCTCAGATCCGACTGTTGGTGCTGAACGTCGTCGAGGTCTTCTAGGTTTCCGAACAAGCTCACGTAATGGGCTCGTGGACCTTGAAGAACGAGTGCGCATGCACTAAAAACCAATCAAAACAAAAATCGAGGCAAAATAATAGTGAACTTAAACCAATAATCGCAAGCAAGTGGCTTCTTTAAGAAAGGTACACCACTCACAAGGATACAAAGGCAAGTTTTAATCTTTCTGATTGGGGACTTATTATGTTCACACCACCAGTTGGTAGGTGTTCTGTCTTGGTTTGCGACGGTTTATTTTTATGTAGAGTTTTTATACACAAGAAAGAGACGGATGTTTTGTGTTTTTGTGAATGGGTTTAAAAACTTTTGGGAATTATTTTTGATATCGTCTCGTTTACCAAAATCGTTTTTCTTTAAGAATCACCTTAAAAGAAAACCGAATCAGAAAACGTTACGATTTGTTTTGTTGTTTTTATATTTTTTTTTTGGTGTTTTAACACTTTAGGAAAAGTGTTAATGACTTTTTTTTGTATTTTGATTATGAAAATATACACAAGTGATGGTATTTGTACAGTGAAAGATGTGAGATAATACTAATCTCAAATAACGCTAAAGATACGCGCACACTTCCCCGGCAGCGGCGCCATAAATTGATTGATGCTAAACCACCTAACTTAAATTAACCAAAGAATGGTCAACTAAGTCAAATAGTCTATATCAATGCTCCGGGTAATATAATGTATCACCGGGTCGTGAAATCCCGTTGAAGTGTGAAATGTGACTTTAGCGTATTAGGGATCAGGTAATTATTCACAGGAAAGGATTATGATCAAAATTATTTGGATTTTATAAACAAATATAGCTTAGGAAAGCTACGTGAGTGATTACTGGAATTTGGATTACAAGGATTTGAGCTTAAACCAAAAATTATACGTTTAAATTAAAAACGTATACTGATGAATCGTACAAAAAGTACAACTGAAGAACTGAGAGGGGTAAAAGTGTAAATTTGATATTTTTACAATCCTATGAATTAAAGAAAATTTTAAGAAAAATAAAAAGTATTTTTATACTATTTAATTATTTAATATTAATTATTTTACCAATTATCTATTTAATACTAATTTAATTAATTAAAATTATTAGAAATACTAAAAAGGTTTAGAAAATTTAGAAAAATTTTATAAATCTAATTAACCATCATGGGAATCCTAAAAAATTATAAAAAGTTAATTCTAAGTATTTTTAAGCTAATTAAATAATTATTACTCTATTTATTAATTAATATCTAACTAAACTATTTAAATTATAAATACTATTAAATGAACAGTAAAAATTTTAGAAAAATTTATAAAATTATTTTAACTAAAATAAAAGCTATAAAAATTATAAAAACTAGGTTATACTATTTAAAAACTAATTATGCTATTTAATTGATTAATATTAATTAAAACTAAATTAAATTAAAATTAATTAGTAATACCACTAAAAGACAAAATAAAAATCTGGAAAAATTTGTAAAATTACTTTAACCTAAATAGTAATTTCTAAAAATATAAAAGTGATATATTATTTAGAAATTAAATAAAAAGAAAAATAAATAGATAAATCTTATTAAATAGAAGCTATCACTATTCTTAAAAGTTGGTTTTTTGGTTTTTTCTTTTTTCCAAACTAATAATAAGATAAAAATGAGCACTTTTAATTAAGACAACTTTTTTACACCCCTGGAAATAAGCACTGGGAGTGCTTATTCACCTCACAGTTGACTTTTGTTGACTGTGATGGTTAATAAGCTCAAAATGGAAATTTGGGGGTCCACAATGATGATTCTTGGTTTCTCTGAGTCTAAGGAACACAATTAAGCAAAACTTGAGCCAAAAAGTAGCCTGAATAAGCCAAAATTAACAAATAAGCACTTAGCTTATTTGTTGACTGAGCAGTTTGAGGGACAAACTTAATAGGCCAAATTAGGTAGGGACCACAGATATAGGGGTCAAACAAAAGGTCAATCCTACTTCCTGGGTAGGAGGGGGGTTGAGAGATGCAAGGCCAAGGCTATGGGACCCACTGGGTCAGTCACAAACCACCAATGAAGTGGGGTGGTTGCTGAGGCAACTGAGAGCAGGGCAAATAAGTTGCCCTGCAGGTCACTTTGAGACCTGTTTTGACCCACCAAACAAATTTAATAAAATCTGAAAAAAATTACAAAAATCTACAAGGTGGTAGAGTATAAGCACACCAATTTTCAGCTTCTAATAGCTAAAATCAAATAAGTTACAACCTTCCCAATATTGCTCAAAATGACTGAGCAAAGTTTTGACTTTGAAGAATTTTGAGCTAGTTTGACTTTTATGAACTTGTGATTGATTTAACTGACTCAAATCATGTTTGTAGGTTAAGTGTAAACTGAATTAGACTAAAATTCCAACTTGTGAACAAGATTTGTGAGATTTGGATTCAAAAATCACCACAGTGAACTGTGGTGATTATAATTTTGTGATTTTGACTTTTGAAGTGTTTTGGACCAAAAAACTTGTTTCCCTGAACTATATTACACCCAACAAACAATTGCAAACAGATAGATACTAAGTTGAACAACTACAACACCCTAGACAAACTAGAACCAAACACCCTCTTAAAAACAGTTATAAGAGAGATTAGCACTTAAACAAGTGATCAACACAAACAGATGATTACAATTAGTCAATAAGCTATTAAATAACTGTAATGCACTTAAATTAACAACCTAAACTACTTTAAGAGTAAAAATGAAAAAGTAAGTAGCTTACAAAGCCTTCCAAGCTATTTAGTGAACACTAAGGACCAATCCAAACAAACCTATGCCCTCCCCTGAGGTTCCTAACCCACAGCCTTCCAAAATGCACTGTGCTCCATGCTTTTCCAACCAATGATCACACTTTTTTATTTTTATTTTTATTTTTCTTATTTTCTTGATTTTTGTTGAAAACTGAGTTGTAGGTGTTCAAATAAGCTTATGAAACTTGCATTATCTTATCTTTAAGCATATAAGAGCTTCTGAGCACTTTCAATTCAAATCACTTAACTAAATTAGAATTTAGAAATTTAAAGTAAGACTTGAAAGATTGAAATTGGAATTTAAACTTCAAACTGATATTGCATTAATAAAAAGAGTTACATTACATAAGAAATAAACTGAAAATACAATTTTAACTAAAAAAACTACACACCATTAGCTTCTATGAGCTTATCCTTATATACGACCTAAAATTAATCCCATCTCTCTTCCACACAGCTTCATTTTGAAATCTAAAAGTCCCACATGCTTTGTCTTTGACCTCTGACCAAATCCCCATCGTCAATTTTATCTTTGTAGTATCCTAGCCATTGATTGGCATTTTGGCGCCAAAAAGGGTACGGGGCTAAATTGGGTGGAACTGGTGAGGGAAATGGGGAGCATTTATGGTGGTGGAGTTGGTGGGTGAGGGCATTAATGGTGGGGGAGATAGTAGGTGAAAAAGGCGAGGGGGGGGGGGAAGGATTTCTCCCTGGAAATGCGCAGCTTGGTTGGGGGAGAAGGTGGTCAACGCGGTCAACGCGTGTATTATTTAAAACGGTTAAAGGCTTTGGGCTAAGTGGGATTGGGCCTGGGTTGTGTTACTGGATCAGACCATGCTTGGGTGGGTTTGGTTTGTTTTGGGTTAAATGGGGTCCGGTTGGTATGAAGTTAACACAAGGACCATTTTGCAATTTTATCAAAACCTAAGGACTGAAAATGCCAAACTCCCAAAGTTCTCAAAGTGCTATTTTTTTCACATGCCAATAATTCAAGGACCAATTTTGCATTTTCCCATTTTTTTCAAAATTTCAAAACATCCCAGGGACTAATTTTGCCAACTTTGGATTTTCAGGGACTAATTGTGTAATTTATGAAATCTTGCAACCCAATTATGAAATTTTGACTTTATTTGACTTTTAAGACCTTGGGTTGACTTTTCCTTAAAAATAAATGCATAGGGACTAAAATTGACAAGTTTTGAAACTTGGGGGACTGAAACTGCCAATACTGCAAACTTTGTACGTTTTTTCTTTGTTTTTGCACATTTTGCTTTTAAAACACATAAAACACAATCCCTGGGATAATTTAAGTATTTTGATATCTTTTTGATTGTTTTTGTGCGTTTTGGCAGTTTAAATATATCGAAAACGATGAGTGTTTGAGCACTCATCAGTGCCATAACCAAGATTTAGTCGATTCTACTTTGGAGAGAAGACATATCGGAGATGTAGCAATCATATCTAACATTGATATAGTATAAAGATTAGAGCCACGTGAGCCAGACATAAGATCGTTTCCTTGTAAGTCACGAACAAAGCACGTTTTCTCACGAAATGCAACTTCTAGATCCCCATCACAGAATTGACCAACAGAGAAAAGGTTGTGTCCAAGGCCTTCCACATAGTAAACACGGCTGATTTCGATGTTCCCGCAGATATAGTCACCATATCCCATGATTAGAGCGTAATGATCATTCCCGAATCTGACAGTACCAATAAACTTTGAGACAAAGTTGTGTAACAGTTTGAGATTGCCTGTCATATGTCGGGTGCATCCGCTATCAACAATCCAGAGAACAATCTGTACTACCTGAGACAAGCCGTCAGTGTCATACACTGGACCTGAATCATTAAGCTGAAGTTCCTACATGTTGGCCATAAGCATCACAGCAACATTGGCTTCCAGATCTTCCATGTCATCATCATTGTTCACATTTGCCATGAAGTTGTTGTCCTGTTCAGGGAAATGTCCATCTTTTTCATCTTGAAGAGCCATGAGTAATGCTTGCTTGTGAAACTTACTACCCCGAGTTCTCGGTTTGGGACATGCTGTAGCAATATGACCTTGTTCATTGCAGTTATAGCACCACACTGCATTCCCTGAGTTGGAGTTTCTAGTTGCAACTGGTTCAGACCTTTGCTGAGAAGATCTTGAGTTGTTCCTGAACCCTCCATTGTTACTAAACCTCTGACCATTCCCATAATTTCCTGAAGAACTTCCTGAACCAGATCGACCATAGTTACGATTCTGAATTTCCACTCTTCCATCATTGACAACAGCTTGATTCCTTGTGTTAGAAGATGAACGTTGACGGTTGTTTGTTTTGTTGGAGAATTTGCTGAAAGCACGAGCAATAAGAGCAAGTCCCTGATTCAACGTATTAAAGTCATCATCGTCATCATCATTGGAGTTGGAGTAGTACACAGCATCATTGTTGTTTGACGGAACAAGTTGAGTAGAAGAATCTTGTGGAGATGAATCATAAGGGACCATTTGGTTCGAGGTGGAAGATTGTGGATAACTGAAGTAGTTTTGCTCTTGTACGTATGCATGATTTGACATTGGTGATGGAGCATATGGAGATTGAGCTACGAGAGCCAAAGAATTTGGTGTTGGTGTTGGTGTGTATCCTCCTCGTAAAGCTCTATCTTTTTCCACTTCAGGTTCATGGTGTTTCAGAAAATCATACAACAAACCATAAGGAGCATCATGAAGATTCTTCGTTTGACGAACAAATGTCACATATTTATGCCAATCAGGGCCAAGACTACCAACAAATTTGGAGTTCACAGCGATCCTTGGTATTGTGATTTTATGACATTCCAGATCATTGACCACATTTGTGAAACGATGATAGTAGGATTCAAGTGTCTCTCCTGGTTCAATTGTGATGTCAGTGTATTCCATGTAGAGTTTGGATTCCATGTCATCTTTGTTCAGTTGAGTGCCTTCCATAAGGAGATGAACGTGTTCCCACATAGCTTTGGCTATTTTCCGAGCATCGACACTTCGATAGATCGGATTAGGTATACCTTGAAGTATATAAGCCATTGCATACTCATCAGCTTCACGATGTAATTTATGTTCTTCTGTGAGTTGAGATTCTGGAAGAGGTCGATCACCAGGAGGACGTGGAGGATCAGCAGTTGGATCACCAGCTTCAAATCTTGTTGGCCACTCAAATGGTCCTTCAAGTATCACTTGCTTTAAGAATTTCCCATGAGGTTTCTTTAATTCAAGGAATCGTAAGAATCGACTTGACCATTGAACATAGTTCCCAGGTGTTAGCATTGGAGGTGTTTCAAGTGATCCTGCCTCATGTCGGGATTGTTGAGTTGTAATAACTTCACACATTCTGTCAAACCAGTGAGGTTGTTTGGAGGAAAACTGAGTGTTTTGTTGTGGCACTTGATATGGTTGTTGTTGAGGAATGATCTGATGTTGTTGCATCATTAGGTAATGATGTAGTGGATTATACGTTTGTTTTTGAGAAGGTTGTTGATACAGTTGTTGCTGATGGTATTGTTGTTGCTGATACTGCTGATGTTGATGTTGCTGAGTATGAGGGAAGTAGTGATTAGGTGGTTGAGACATCTTAAAACACTTGTGTAGAAATGGATCTTTGTAGAAGATTGAAATGCACGTTCCTTTGATTAAGTCAAAATTCCTTGGGGTAAGTAGAATCTTACGCGTAACTTTTAATCTTACGCGTAAACTGTTAGGTTATGCGTAAAGAGTTAGTTATGCGTAAACAATATGTTTAGGCGTAAGTTTACTCTTTACGCGTAAGCTTTGGCTTATGCGTAAGTTTAGACTTATGCGTAAGGTTATACAACCAAACAAATCTTCCAAACTTATCCAAGCTTGAAAGATATTCGAAGTCGAAGTAATCCACTAACTTGTCCAAGCTAGGGAAGTACTGAGTCACCGGAACACAAGGAGAAGATCTTTGTTGAAGATTAAGCGTAGAATCTGAAACTTACGCGTAAGATAGACTTATGCGTAAATTTAAGGCGTAGGATCTGTCTTGTGCGTAGGAATTCACACTTACACGTAGAAAGTGACTTTACTCGTAGGTTTTAAGGCGTAGACTTCCAAGTAACGCGTAAAAACAGGGTTTTGACCAGAGTTAGGCGTAAGAAAAGGGTTTTGACCTTAGTTACGCGTAAGAAAAGGGTTTTAGGCCAAAAGTTATGCGTAAAAAGGACAGAAAGTACTGTTGACAGCTTTAGAATCGTACTGTGCACCAAAGTTACGCGTAAACTGGTCAGAAACTTGAAAAATCTCAAATTTTTTGAAGAAAAAATGCTTAAAAATAAGGTACTTTTGATCAAATAACTTCACCAATACTTAGAAAACCCTAACTATTGAAGATTTTGCTACCAAAACTAGTTTTCCAATATCAAAGAAGCTATAAAACCTAAAAAAAAACCCTTAAAAAATCACAACTTTATGCAAAAACTAAGCTTCAAATCACTATATCAACCTTGAAACTTGTCCAAGCTTCAAGATTTGAGTGAAAGAAACAAAGAAAAATGCAAAAAGATGAAAAATAAGCACCAAATCCCCACGTTAAATCAAAGAAACACACTTCAAACTCTAGTAGGCGAATGATACCACTTGTTAGGTCACCATTTTGTAAACACAAGTATGATTTAGAAAGAAATAAGATGAGAAAAGAGATTGGTTGATTATGAGACAATATGAAAGGTGAAAGTGCAAAAGTTTCCTTAAGATAATCAAATAACCAACAAATGTAATGTGTACATAAGCTCTCTATTTATAAGAAAGGAGTTAGGGCAACACTCCCTTCCTCCCTTATCTCTTAAATTCGTGGGCTTTAAGGCCCATAGGGCTTTAACACATAAGCCTTGTAACATAAACTAAATGAAATAAATACTAAAGCAACCTATTACAAAATGTAATGACCGAGACTTGACTAAATACAAAAGTATGATCCCAACAGGGACTATTTTTGCCAATTTTTGAAAGTTGGGGGACTGAAACTGCCAATTTTGCAAACTTTGTACATTTTTCATCTGTTTTTGCTTATTTTGCATCTAAAACATATAAAACACAATTTTGAAATATTTTCAGTATTTTGATGCATTTCTGAGTGTTTTTGCATGTTTTGCAGTTCAGATTTGACCAAAAATGATGAGTGTTTGAGCACTCATCAGTGAGCAACTAGAAGGCACAGATAAGCACAGCTAAAGAGCATAAAGCTGAAAACTAAGCTCTAAACTAATAAGTCAGTACTAAAAGCTTCCCATAAAACCAACTTTCACACAGAATACTCAAGTAGATAACAAGATATGGATGACTAAAAAACTGGGTCAAGATGGTAAAAGGGTGGTGCAGGGCAGATAGATGCTCAAACAGTCCACTTTGGACTCAAAATCAAATGACCAAATGAGTTTCAATTCCAAAGATTCTTTTTGTTATAGATTCACAAGCAACCAAAGTTTTCAAAACAACAAAAACTTTAGAATTTCATCCAATAATGAAACCTATATTTCCATTTGAGATCTATGCCATTTTATCAATTTGCACTTTGACTTTTAACTTGCACACTTAGGTTGACCAAATCTAACTTAAGCAGCTTAAATCTTACCCTATATGTATGCTAAAGATATTTAACCATTAAAAACACTTAGACAAACATGAAATGCACAAGATCAAACAATGGCATATTTATTTGAACAAAGAATGCATGCAAAATTTAAGGTGTGATGCATTTTTGACTTTTTGTACATAAGTGACCATCTGAATTACTAAAGTAGACTTAATGCAACCTACTGATGCTATGGACTAAACAGAATAATAACTTGAACATGCAAAACTTAAATAAACCAAACACTCCTTAATGTGCTAAGATTACACTACAACTTCTATATTTCAACTATGACCTATGGATATTTAAGCTATAACAGATTATATGGATAAAATAGAAGCTAAATGGACAGGAGAATGCAGCAAAGAACAACAAGAACACTGAAGTGCAGGTGCAACCTAAGCAAGACAGTAAAATCACCAAGATGAACTAGAACAAGTAAAAGCTGATCCAAAGCACTTAAATAATCAATATTAAGCAGTCCTAAGTAAGATTAATCTATTCAAAAAGGTAAATATTGCAAAGTGATGAAAGAAAACTTCAAATTGTATTAAGCTGAATTTAAGAAATACAGAAGCTTGAAAGCTTAAACTAATTTAAACTAAGCCACAAACTAAGCTATTTCTACTTCTAAAAACCTACTGAAATCTACTCTAAAAATCCTAATGCCAAAAATTGGCTTACAATATTTTCTATAAATACTAAGAAAAAAATACATTGAACCAGGGGTCCTTGTCTTCCTTTTTCACTTTGTCTTATGTCTTTTTTTTGTTCCCTGCTTTGTCTGTGTTCCCTTAGAAACATCTCCTAGCCCTTTGATTTCCTGCTACTTCTCCTCAGCCCTAGAATTGGTTCTTGGTGTTATATGGGTGGGGGACAAAATGGTTGTAACCAATTGAGAGGTTGACTTTAGTTGAGTGGAGTAGAGTGGCTGGGTAGGATGGTGGAGGGGGACAAAGTTGTTAGGAGATTGCAGGGTATTGGGGGCTGGGTGTTGGTGATGGCGGCAAAAATGTGAGGGGTGGGAGGTTGACCAAGGGGTTTGACCCCGTATGGTTTATTATTAAAATGGGATGGAGTGGATTGGGTAATTTTTGGGCCTGGGGTTATTGGACCAAATAAAAGGGTGGGCTGGGGTGATTGTTGTGTTTGGATTAGTTTGGTTTTGGTTTTGGAAATTACAAAGAGTCCGTTTGGTTTGTACAAATTTTAATCACAAGGACCAATTTTGTAATTTATGATAATTTGAAGGACCAGTGTTGCCACCTGCTCAAAGTTAATCCAAGGCCCAAACTTGTCATTTTCCAAATTCCAGGGACCACAAATAACATTTTCCATTTTTAAGAAGTACCCAGGGACTGATTTTGTTAATTTCCCAAACTGCAGGGACCAAAAGTGTAATTTTTCCAAAGTTTTCACTTAAGTATTAATTTTGATAAATTTTTTACTTTTAAATGCCTTAGGTTGACTTTTCTTTCAAAACAAATGCTCAGGGACTAGTTTTGTAAATTTTTGAAAGTTGGGGGACTGAAACTGCCAATTATGCAAACTTTGTTCGTTTTTCATTTGTTTTTAAACATTTTGCAACTAAAACGTATAAAACACAATTTTGGAATATTTTTAGTATTTTGATGCATTACTGAGTGTTTTTGGACGTTTTGGCAGTTCAGATACGATAAAAATAATGTGTATTTACACACTCATCAACTCTCCTATCACTTAGTGGGACAAAAGTGTGTGGAATGAGAGAGTAGTCTAGACGAAGACCACTAGGAGTTGGCGGAATGGGAGAGATGAACCTAAAGAGACGGGTCAAGAGCATTCCATACGGCATAGTCTTTGTGCCTAGCACGGGAATGTCGACCATTCTTTTGGCTATGTAGTAGGCAAGGTTGAAGGGTTGCCTAACGGACAAGGATTAGAGCATGTAGCAAAGGAAAAGATTGATATGATCCCGGTTTCCTATGGTGCTAATGACATTGGCTCTAAGGAGTTCTTCCCATTTCTTGAATTGGGGCTTGAGTTCATTGAGTTCCATTCCATATGGGTCCTTGTTGACCTCATTTCCGGTTCTAGTTCTCCAAGTGTTGGTGGTCCTAATGAAGAGGTGGTCACGGAGTTCATCCTTGGACACAAGAGGGGTATCATAGGGATGGATTCGGTCAATGAGTGTGTCAAGAGTTGAGAGAGAATGCTTGTCGGAGTAGATGCAAGTACCACGGTTTGGGACACCTAGGATTTGAGCAAATTCTTCGAGAGTGAAGGAGTACTCATGACTACTAGCCCTAAAGTTAATAGACATGCGACCATACTCATCCGTGGAGAGAGTGACGGATGCATAGAACTCTAAGATAAACCTAGGACAAATAGGCTCGTCGATTTCTAAGAGACACTCAAAGTTGATTGTGGCAAGTTCCGTGTAGAGGTTTGTGCCTTCTAGGAAGGATGGGTCAATGGTTCTACCCTCATTGACATAACGTTTTCCTAAGGCTTTGAAGATGTTGATTTGAGCTTCCGTAAGACCTTTGGTTTTGTGGTGTTTGGGTAGGTACTTAATGGTGTCCTTCTGGTCGTAGTGGGTTAGAAGAGGCATGATGATTCCTAGAAAAACAAAATTTCACATTTTAGTCTAAGTAAACGACTATTGTAATGTGGGTGTTCTAGTATGTGCCTATATGAAAATAATGTGGAGGTGCGGTTATCTTGACTCATTTTGATGCTTCAAAAACATTTTATAATGCAAGTTTTGTTATAAAACAAAAGATAACCCAAGCGCTCCTAGTTCAATGTAGCTTCGTTTGAATGTACCCGAAAATACATATTGGTTATGTATTCCCTTTAGCATCCAAGAGACATTATGCAAGTGATGTTTTAAACATAACGTTTTGATTTTGTATTCACAATGTGAGACGAAAAAATATTTGTCCTATTTGTGAGAAATGTTTGCAAAAATTTGACATGGGTGTTTTAGCAAACATGTTTACAAGTAGTAAGAATGCAATTCCTAAGTATGGAGAACATGATTAGTTTTGTTAAACACTTAATTTCATGCATGAGTTTCTCAAGTTAATGCATAACCCCAAGTTTTTGTTTTTTTGTGCAAAAATAGAATTCCTAGACTCAGATCAGGACTGTAATCATGTTTAGAATACTTACAATGATGATTGATTAGCAATGCGAATGAAAGGAAGACCAAATTTTCGTGGTTGTGGATGAATGGTAAAGTGAATAGTAGCAGTTTGGAAGTGGTGGTATGAGATAATGGGTGTTTGGTTTAATATAAACAAATAAAATGGTTCTGCGGGTCGGCGGATACGGCGGAACCTAAAAGTGGGTTCCGTCCGTTGTGACTGAGGGTTCCGCCGACCCTGCTAAGAAAAAGAGTTATTGATTTGTTTTGATTTTTGTGATTTTTGTCTAATGTCTAGAACTACAATGTAGGTTCCATGAGTCCTAAGCCTAGCCTAAGAAGGTTAAAAGGTTCTCGTTTAAGAGGTTTTGTGAGAATGTCAGCTATGTTGTCTTCGGAAGAAACTTTCTGATGCGTGGGAATCGCAACAGGCTGTACCTCTCGAGGGATCTCGAGAAGCTTACAACCCCCACCAGGCAGTGTACCTGATCGTTGTAGTATAGTATAGTGACAAGTACCGGGGGATTGATCGTTCAGCTTAGGAATAGTGTCGCTAGGATTAGAAAGCCTAATTACTAGTTCTAAAGGTGAGGGATGATTATTTTTGTGTTTTTATATTTTTTAGAAAGCAAATTAAAATCTCGGGTTTTGGAAGAGTGGGCGGAATTAGTTGCTATTCAACTAACCCAATACTAAAATGCAATCAAAATAAAATAATAAAAATGAAAATAAACTAATTTATATTAAAGTTGTGAGCAGTAATTGGAGAAAATGTGTTTACTTAGATTTCACTACTCCCTAGATATCTTTTACACGTTAATTACTTGTTATAATTGCATGGATGACGGATCGTATTCCTTAATACTATTCATGGGGTGGCACACATAACTCCCCAATTCTATGAGCTCTTATCTCCTCCTACACCATGCCCAGCACAACTATAGGGATTGTAAACAGTGGCTCATGCATTAAATACAACCAATAAAGACCTAGTGCGCCTCGGTTCATGTTTCTTAAGACGTTCAAGCATGTTACCATTTGGAGATCTGCCAGTTTTCTTAAGCCTAACATATAAATCATTCATCCAAGACAAGAATAAACAAGTAATCAACACATAATCAATATCTAGGTTTCATTAGATCTAAGCAAACACAAAAGAGATCTAGCCTAGCATGATAGAATTAAGACAAGAACATGATATAGACAACCAACACATAGACATATTGATTGAATTAGAAGAACACTTATCTTGATTAATCATGCAAGGTATCAAGGGGTTAGAACCCTTGAAAAACCTGTAAAGTTACACCAAAATCGTATTTAGGGTTTCTCCCAAAACTCCTCTCTCTAAATGTGAAAAACTAGAAAACTATATATAGGAAAATAGGGATGACGGCGTCAAGAACAAAGGTGTGACGCCGTCATCTCGCCGCCAAATACTTCCTCGGGCGGCCTTGATCTACTTCTGACGCCGTCAAGGCCTAGGCCGTCACACAAATTACTCTTGACGCCCTGTGTGTGACGCCGTCATCAATTACGGATTTTAATTCTTGGGGTTTGACGCCATCAGGAAAACTCTTGACGCCTTCATGAACTCTCGGATTTTATTATTGAGGTTTGACGCCGTCAGGAAATTACTCTTGACGCCGTCACCTACTGTTCCCAGCATGGAAAATTGAGACTTTGCCGTTTTCTTCACTTTTATGCTCCAAAAACGTCCAAAATGGCTTCTTTTCCAGAATTCACTCTCCAAGTACCTAAAATCACAAAAGGAACGATTTAGGGCAATATTTGATCAAATAAATTCGGATTCGGGCTTAAATGACCCCCTAAAAGTGGTTCATTTTTCGCCTTATCACTTTCTCAATTGAGATATTCCCTTTCTGAACGTTATCACGAAGGAAATGATGACGGATTTCAATATGTTTGGTACGAGCATGTTGAACTGGATTTTTGCTAAGATCAATTGCTCCTTTGTTGTCACAAAGAATGGTGATGTCGTTAAGTTGAATTTCGTAGTCGACAAGAGCTTGCTTCATCCAAAGAGCTTGTTGACACGCCTTTCCGGCCGAAACGTACTCGGCTTCCGTTGTTGAGATAGCAAGAGCCGTTTGCTTCTCAGAGAACTATGAGGTGAGACAATGTCCAACAAAAGTAGAAATACCACTTGTGCTTTTTCTATCAACATAGTCACCGGCATGATCCGAGTCGGCATACACTATGGTGTCTATTCCCGTTCCTTTGGGATACCATAAGCCTAAATGTGTAGTGCCCTTAATATATCTAAAAATCCTTTTAACGGCTTCGAGATGCGTTGTCTCAGGATCTTCTTGAAAACGAGCACATAAACAAACACTAAACATAATGTCGGGTCTACTAGCCGTTAGGTAAAGTAGACTTCCAATCATACCCCTATATTTAGTGCTATCTACGGATTCACTTTCCTCATCCTTGGTGAGTTTTGTTTCCGTGGACATGGGTGTTTTGATTGGTTTCGAATCTTCTAATCCAAATTTCTTAAGCATGTCCTTAATATATTTAGATTGGTTAAAGAAGATACCATCTTCTAGTTGTTTAATTTGAAGTCCTAGGAAATTGTTGAGTTCTCCCATCATACTCATTTCAAACTCGTCATGCATGATTTCTGATAAATTCACGCATAATTCTTGACAAGTTGATCCGAATATAATGTCATCAACATAGATTTGGACTATGATAATATGTGAATCTTTCTTCTTAGTGAAGAGCGTATTATCAACCAAGCCCATGGTATACTTATGGTCAACTAGGAAGGTTTTAAGTCGATCATACCATGCTCTTGGAGCTTGCTTAAGTCCGTAAAGAGCCTTTTTAAGTTTGTAAACATGATTGGGTTTTTCAAAATCGATGAAGCCCGGTGGTTGAGTAACATACACTTCTTCATTTATAACCCCGTTTAGAAATGCACTTTTGAC
Organism: Artemisia argyi; assembly: GCA_030686995.1. Classification (NCBI taxonomy): domain Eukaryota; kingdom Viridiplantae; phylum Streptophyta; class Magnoliopsida; order Asterales; family Asteraceae; genus Artemisia; species Artemisia argyi. Next base: position 126,408,008 of record CM060697.1, read on the forward strand.
GTCCATTTGAAAGAGTTTAAAATTGTGTGCACATGCATATGCAAGTAAGATTCTAATTGACTCGAGCCTAGCAACCGGAGCAAAAGTTTCATCTTAGTCAATGCCTTCTTGTTGATTATATCCTTTTGCTACTAGCCTAGCTTTGTTTCTAGAGACAATTCCATTTTCATCCATTTTATTATGAAAGACCCATTTTGTTCCAATTATTGTTTGACTCTTTGGTTGAGGAACTAATGTCCATACATCATTCTTAACAAATTGGTTTAACTCTTCTTGCATTGCTATTACCCAAGACTCATCTTTAATGGCTTCATTAATGTTTTTCTGTTCAATGGTTGACACGAAACAAAGGAAGTTGCTTTCATTTTGAACTTTTGATCTTAGTGTTCTTTCGTTAATGTTTCCTATGACACCATCTAATGGATGACTTTTAGATTCTTTGACATTGACAAATTCTTTGTTTAATAGTTCATCTTCCTTGTCATTACCTAAGATCTCTTGACTTTCTATTGTTTGGCTTTCAACTAAGTCATCATCTACCAAAGGTGATGTCTTAGAGGGAGGTGGACTCTCATCAACTACGGATTTTAATTCTTGGGGTTTGACACTGTCAGGAAAACTCTTGACGCCTTCATGAACTCTCGGATTTTATTATTGAGGTTTGACGCCGTCAGGAAATTACTCTTGACGCCGTCACCTACTGTTCCCAGCATGGAAAATTGAGACTTTGTCGTTTTCTTCACTTTTATGCTCCAAAAACGTCCAAAATGGCTTCTTTTCCAGAATTCACTCTCCAAGTACCTAAAATCACAAAAGGAACGATTTAGGGCAATATTTGATCAAATAAATTCGGATTCGGGCTTAAATGACCCCCTAAAAGTGGTTCATTTTTCGCCTTATCATATACCCTTACACTTGAGATTTGCTTGTCCTCAAGCAAATGCGCTTTTATTCTAGTCAAAAGACAAGTTATAGGTCATTTAACACTAATATAAAAGTAATTACAACAAATAATCGTTCCACTAAAGACCAATAGACAAGCTCGGAGGTCATACACTAGCACCTCACAAATAGTGTTTAGATACTCACATCTCTCGGGTGTAATAAAGTATAAATTACAATATGGAAACGGAAGATATCTCTCACTACCTGTCATAGCAAAATAGATTACCATAGGCTTGGGAAAGGATCAAACCTCCACCGCATGGCGTAAGCACCTAGGATAAATTATCAAAGAAGTCTTTTAAAGGGTTGTAACGTTAGGTATAGGGATATGAATTACACGGTTTTGTTGGATAAAGGAAGTTATTACTGGTGGCGAGTTAACAATCTTGGTTAATTACATGTACAATATGGCGTTTCTAAGCCAAGACTAGACTCGACTTAAGCTAATAAATGAGAAATAACAAAAACATAAAATGAACATAGAATAAAAAGGGATGGTTGTCCGTATGTTTTTTCTCTTTTTCTTTTTCTATTTTTTTTTTTCTTTTTCTTGATTTTTCGATTTTTTTTTTTTTTTTTTTTTTTTGCATACACTCTTACCCTACCATCCGAAATAATACATCATAGGGAATGAACATTCCCCTTACACTTGAATCTTTACATACTTTACATTTAACTAATCTAATTACTCGAATTAAGAAAATCAAAACACTTTGAGTACTTTTAAGATTAACGTACATATGGGGGTAATAAGTGATGTTCTTCCCCATTACGCCATAAAATAAGTACTTACCCATGAGTCTCAATCGTCCTAAAACAATATGTACAAGGATATGACTCGACTTAGCAACCATGTAATCAATTAGAAAGTTAACTTAGGGTTTAACAAATAACAATAATGCACTAAAAATGAGCGCATACACGGAAGGCTAAGGCGATTTGGGTGTACATTTAAGTGGGGTGTAACAAATTCTTCCTTTAAGTAAGATGCTTAAAGTTAGAAACGAAAAGATAGGCTCGGAGGGGTGTACTAGGGGTTTCATGTACTAAAAATGAGTACAATGCTAAGGGTGTGGGAAAAATTAGTTGACTTAACTAGTCAAGTAATATGACTTAAATGGTCAAGCAATTATAATACGGGTTTAACACAAGGGTGATCCTAATGCCTCTTATCATGTAGTAAATCCTACCACACGAATGTAGTCTCACTAGCGGTCTCGGGATGCATCACTAACGCAAGTTCTAGAATCTAAATGCTACCGATACACTCATAAGCATAATAATGAATGCTTTTCCTATCAAATCTAAAGGCGAACCTCACATATTTGGGTGGAAAATTTTTCTGAATATACGGTTTTGTGCTAGTCATACAATCTCCTATCCATGAGACGCTTGCTATGGCTAAAGTTTCACTCCTAAATGTTGTAAAAAAATTTTAAATTTGGCGCTAAAATTGCACTAACAAGTATTTCTCATAGTTTTATTACACATCTACTATTAAACAAAACAAACTCAAGCGAAAGTGCATATGTAAGGTATCATCTTTTTACCCTCCCCTTACACTTAAGATGAACATTGTCCCCAATGTTCAAGTAAAGAATGTAAAAGTGAAAAAGTAAAGAGAATGAAATCAAATACTCCCCTGATTCGCTCGGTATGGATAATAGGATGGCCAGGTTAAATCTTCCTCCAAGAAAATGAGCAATCAAAGCTTCCCTTCCAGAATATAAATCATCACCTTGTCGAACATAACCTGTAAATCCTGACAAAAATAGACAAGACAACCTCGCGTAAAATCGGCGGCATCCTATATAAGTTACTAAATCCTAGAAAACAAAGTAAGATATAATGCTTGTGGGATGAAGTTTGCAGATCTCCTGGAGATTATAAAACTTAATAATTCACAAAAACCAGAAGACTCCGTTAGAAAAACAAAACCGGTAAAATTTCCAGATTTTTACTCCTGACGCCGTCAACAGTAAAACCCTGACGCCGTCAGAATGGACCTGCAGAAATTCTTATGTTAAGTTTCCGGAAAATTTCTGGAAAAACTTGGTCCTACTTCCTGGAAAATCCTGCAAAACTTCATTATGACTCAATACAAGCATTTAACTCTAACAAATACGAATATACATGCTCACTTAAAATTGTGGAGAATCATGATCGTGTGTTTCTTGAAAACATATTTGGGGTTTCCCCTTACACTTATCTTTTGCAAAAATACTTTTAGGTTGGAGTTAAGACTAGGCCAAACAACATAGTAAAGTATTTCCACTTTTTTAATTGAGAAACATGAACTACCAACAATAAAAATAAAGCATGCATACGGAAGCAAATAACAAACAAATAAAATGAAAATCACACAAAGCATGGGTTGCCTCCCAAGAAGCGCTTTTCTTTATTTACGAGTCTTGTAGCTAGACTCAAGGTCATGGGTTAACGTGTATCGCTTATGCTCACATAACCAAGTGTGAGCCATCTAATAGTCGCCTCATCTTTCTTATAATCACCTCCTAACTCTAAGCACCCGCGATAGTATCTTTTATTCTTTTCATGAGTATACTTAAGTCCTTTTCTCTTATCATTTTCACTTAACATTTCTATAGGCGGATACCTACTACACTTTTCCATTGAGAAGTCCTTGAACCTAGGGTGTGTGCGGGGCATTTGATAAACAAAATCTTCATCCCCATCCGAGAATGTAATTAACCCTTCTAGGAGTTTTTCATCGAGGTTGGTCAACCGTTTGAAAGGTCTTCCAAACACAACTTGGGTCAATTTATCATCAATAAATTCTCCTAAATTCTCCATAACCATGAACTCAACAAGATAAACCAAACTTCCTACAAACACATGCAATGGTATTGCCCTAGCAATAATGTTTTCTCCTTTGTATTCTAACTCATCTACCATGATTTTATTATATTCATTGCGCGAGATTATGTTCATTGGGAGAGATGAGTTAAGATAGGCGTTAAAGCTCTTAAATCCGATTTTACAAGGAAATTGCATGTTGAATGAGCTATCACACTCAATCCTAGTTCTAGGGTCAACATACCTAAGAGGGTTTATATCTTCTTCCATCCTATTCTCATTAATCACATCACCATCATCAAGATCCTCATCGGAGTCTGAATAGTAGAAAGGACTAGCCCTACGGTCATCATCATGATCAGACTCTTCTAACTCAGAATTATTGTCAAAGTGGTGGTTGGGTGAGAGGTTAGGTGGGTTCTCATTTTCTGCTAAAGGAAGTGGGGCGGGCATTTGGAAAATCCTACGACGAAAAACACGAATAACAGGAATCAAATGATCAATGTTATTGTGATCCATCGAAATAGTTTACGAACAAAGGACACAAAGAAATAAGATAGACTAAAGAAGACCTAAAAATAAAAATAAAATCTTACTAGAAAGGAATCTAGCAAGTAGGCCTAATAAAAAGAAATTCTAACCTAGACAATAACTATTCCCCGGCAGCGGCGCCAAAAACTTGATGCGTGGGAATCGCAACAGGCTTTACCTCTCGAGGGATCTCGAGAAGCTTACAACCCCCACCAGGCAGTGTACCTGATCGTTGTAGTATAGTATAGTGACAAGTACCGGGGGATTGATCGTTCAGCTTAGGAATAGTGTCGCTAGGATTAGAAAGCCTAATTACTAGTTCTAAAGGTGAGGGATGATTATTTTTGTGTTTTTATATTTTTTAGAAAGCAAATTAAAATCTCGGGTTTTGGAAGAGTGGGCGGAATTAGTTTCTATTCAACTAACCCAACACTAAAATGCAATCAAAATAAAATAATAAAAATGAAAATAAACTAATTTATATTAAAGTTGTGAGCAGTAATTGGAGAAAATGTGTTTACTTAGATTTCACTACTCCCTAGATATCTTTTACACGTTAATTACTTGTTATAATTGCATGGATGACGGATCGTATTCCTTAATACCATTCATGGGGTGGCACACATAACTCCCCAATTCTATGAGCTCTTATCTCCTCCTACACCATGCCCAGCACAACTATAGGGATTGTAAACAGTGGCTCATGCATTAAATACAACCAATAAAGACCTAGTGCGCCTCGGTTCATGTTTCTTAAGACGTTCAAGCATGTTACCATTTGGAGATCTGCCAGTTTTCTTAAGCCTAACATATAAATCATTCATCCAAGATAAGAATAAACAAGTAATCAACACATAATCAATATCTAGGTTTCATTAGATCTAAGCAAACACAAAAGAGATCTAGCCTAACATGATAGAATTAAGACAAGAACATGATATAGACAACCAACACATAGACATATTGATTGAATTAGAAGAACACTTATCTTGATTAATCATGCAAGGTATCAAGGGGTTAGAACCCTTGAAAAACCTGTAAAGTTACACCAAAATCGTATTTAGGGTTTCTCCCAAAACTCCTCTCTCTAAATGTGAAAAACTAGAAAACTATATATAGGAAAATAGGGATGACGGCGTCAAGAACAAAGGTGTGACGCCGTCATCTCGCCGCCAAATACTTCCTCGGGCGGCCTTGATCTACTTCTGACGCCGTCAAGGCCTAGGCCGTCACACAAATTACTCTTGACGCCCTGTGTGTGACGCCGTCATCAACTACGGATTTTAATTCTTGGGGTTTGACGCCGTCAGGAAAACTCTTGACGCCTTCATGAACTCTCGAATTTTATTATTGAGGTTTGACGCCGTCAGGAAATTACTCTTGACGCCGTCACCTACTGTTCCCAGCATGGAAAATTGAGACTTTGCCGTTTTCTTCACTTTTATGCTCCAAAAACGTCCAAAATGGCTTCTTTTCCAGAATTCACTCTCCAAGTACCTAAAATCACAAAAGGAACGATTTAGGGCAATATTTGATCAAATAAATTCGGATTCGGGCTTAAATGACCCCCTAAAAGTGGTTCATTTTTCGCCTTATCACTTTCTCAATTGAGATATTCCCTTTCTGAACGTTATCACGAAGGAAATGATAACGGATTTCAATATGTTTGGTACGAGCATGTTGAACTGGATTTTTGCTAAGATCAATTGCTCCTTTGTTGTCACAAAGAATGGTGATGTCGTTAAGTTGAATTTCGTAGTCGACAAGAGCTTGCTTCATCCAAAGAGCTTGTTGACACGCCTCTCCGGCCGAAACGTACTCGGCTTCCGTTGTTGAGATAGCAAGAGCCGTTTGCTTCTCAGAGAACCATGAGGTGAGACAATGTCCAACAAAAGTAGAAATACCACTTGTGCTTTTTCTATCAACATAGTCACCGGCATGATCCGAGTCGGCATACACTATGGTGTCTATTCCCGTTCCTTTGGGATACCATAAGCCTAAATGTGTAGTTCCCTTAATATATCTAAAAATCCTTTTAACGGCTTCGAGATGCGTTGTCTCAGGATCTTCTTGAAAACGAGCACATAAACAAACACTAAACATAATGTCGGGTCTACTAGCCGTTAGGTAAAGTAGACTTCCAATCATACCCCTATATTTAGTGCTATCTACGGATTCACTTTCCTCATCCTTGGTGAGTTTTGTTTCCGTGGACATGGGTGTTTTGATTGGTTTCGAATCTTCTAATCCAAATTTCTTAAGCATGTCCTTAATATATTTAGATTGGTTAAAGAAGATACCATCTTCTAGTTGTTTAATTTGAAGTCCTAGGAAATTGTTGAGTTCTCCCATCATACTCATTTCAAACTCGTCATGCATGATTTCTGATAAATTCATGCATAATTCTTGACAAGTTGATCCGAATATAATGTCATCAACATAGATTTGGACTATGATAATATGTGAATCTTTCTTCTTAGTGAAGAGCGTATTATCAACCAAGCCCATGGTATACTTATGGTCAACTAGGAAGGTTTTAAGTCGATCATACCATGCTCTTGGAGCTTGCTTAAGTCCGTAAAGAGCCTTTTTAAGTTTGTAAACATGATTGGGTTTTTCAAAATCGATGAAGCCCGGTGGTTGAGCAACATACACTTCTTCATTTATAACCCCGTTTAGAAATGCACTTTTGACGTCCATTTGAAAGAGTTTAAAATTGTGTGCACATGCATATGCAAGTAAGATTCTAATTGACTCGAGCCTAGCAACCGGAGCAAAAGTTTCATCTTAGTCAATGCCTTCTTGTTGATTATATCCTTTTGCTACTAGCCTAGCTTTGTTTCTAGACACAATTCCATTTTCATCCATTTTATTATGAAAGACCCATTTTGTTCCAATTATTGTTTGACTCTTTGGTTGAGGAACTAATGTCCATACATCATTCTTAACAAATTGGTTTAACTCTTCTTGCATTGCTATTACCCAAGACTCATCTTTAATGGCTTCATTAATGTTTTTCTGTTCAATGGTTGACACGAAACAAAGGAAGTTGCTTTCATTTTGAACTTTTGATCTTAGTGTTCTTTCGTTAATGTTTCCTATGACACCATCTAATGGATGACTTTTAGATTCTTTGACATTGACAAATTCTTTGTTTAATAGTTCATCTTCCTTGTCATTACCTAAGATCTCTTGACTTTCTATTGCTTGGCTTTCAACTAAGTCATCATCTACCAAAGGTGATGTCTTAGAGGGAGGTGGACTCTCGTCAAATGTTACGTTCAATGATTCCTCGACTCTTAAGGTTTCTTTGTTCAAAACAATGTAGGCTTTACTATTTTGTGAATATCCAAGAAATACACCTTCATAAGACTTTGGATCAAATTTGGTGAGATAATCCTTGGTGTTAAGAATAAAGCATTTACTCCCAAACACTCTAAAGTATCCTAATGTAGGCTTTTTACCTTTAAATAGTTCATAGGGAGTTTTATTCAAAAATGGTCTAATTAAGACTCGATTTAAAATGTAAGTTGATGTGTCAACGGCGTTACACCAAAACTTTTGTGGAATGTTTTGTTCATTAAGCATTGTTCTACTCATCTCTTGCAAAGTCCAGTTTTTACGTTCTACTACACCATTAGATTGAGGAGTACGTGGAGCCGAAAAGTTATGAGTAATACCATTTTTATCACAAAAGTTTTCAAATTGAAATTCATTATCAAATTCACGACTGTGATCCGTTCTAATAGACACGATACTAGACCCTACTTGATTTTGAATTTTCTTACTTAGAATCTCAAATTTATCAAAAGCTTCATTTTTACTTTTCAAAAATTTTGTCCAAGTATATCTTGAGTAATCATCTACAATGGCCAAAGTATAGAAGTTACCTCTATAACTTTGTATAGCGGATGGACCGAACAAATCCATATGCAAAAGTTCTAGACACCTATATGTAGAAACAAAGTTTTTAGCCTTATGGCTACTATGGACTTGTTTACCGACTTTGCAAGCGTCACAAAAGTGTTGGTCATATTTCAACTTAGGTAGGTTTCGAACTAAGTCTTTGGAGGAGAGGTTTTGAATTAGTCTCATGTTAGAGTGTCCTAAATGTCTATGCCATAAAGTTGAAGATCCATCTAATGAAGTAAGACAAAGTTTGTCTCTAGATGTTTGATCAATCTTCATGACGTATACGTTGTTCTTAAGAACACCTTTGGCTATGGTTATACCATCTTTAAGTATTTTACTTCCATTTTTATTAAAAAGGACATTATACTTATTACGGAAAAGTTGACTAATACTAAGGAGATTAAAACCTAAGTTATCAACATGAGCTACATCATCTATAAAAAGGGAGTCATGAGAGATTGTACCTTTTCCGATGATTTTGCTCTTAGCTTTACTACCAAAAGTAACATTACCTCCATCACATTTGTGATAAGTTGAGAAGAGGCTTTTGTTACCCGTCATGTGCCTTGAACAACCGCTATCTTTAATCCATTCATCCGGTTCCAAACATACTTTGAGGCACACCTATTTTATGAAAAACACTCAAACATTTAGTCCCCAATTTCTCATGGGTCCATTTTGGTTAAGCATACCATTAACTTGATCCAAGAATGACAATAGAACATAAGGGTTCCATGACATGTAATTTGGAGTTTGGTAATGTCCAGGAGTGTTTTGGTTTCAAACATGTTGGTAGTTTGGTCGTGTGTTGTAGTTACTCTTTGGAAAGGGGCGTCTGGGAATTGGAGTCTTAGGTCTTGGTTGAGTAGTTCTAGCTCTAAATTCGTTTTTACTAAGTCCTACTCTAGTTTTAAAGGCAGGTTTTGTTCCATTTTTATATGTGACTTTAACAAATTTTCAACGGTCCAATGTGGAGGATGTTACTGCTGCAGCAGACCTGGCGGAACCTTTGGGTTCAACGGGCGGAACCCTAATTTGGGTTCCGTCTGTTCTGCGGGCTGCTGTAGCAGTTTTGTTAGTTTCTTGTGCATTCTTTTCTTGTTTCGTTTGACTCTTTGAAGTTTCTAATTTCATGAAACCTAGTCCGGTTTTATCAAATGGTGACTTTTGAAGTTTCATAATTTCATCCGCACAAGAAATGCTCTTATCGAACTTCTTAAACTTTGTGGTTTGTTTTATTAGATCATCTTGAGTAATTTTAAGTCTCTCAACTTCGAGTTTAAGCTCTTCACATGATTTGCGCGATGTGTCAATACCTTTACTCTTTTCTAATCTCTTAGCTTTTTCTTTTAACTCATAAACTTCATTTTCTAAAAACTCCTTTTTAGTTTTCAAAAACTTATTTTTGTTTATGATTTTTAAGCTCAATTCACAAAGTTTGTTATATTCTTTTTGTAAGGTGTCATCATCAATAGAAGAATAAGATGAGTCGGAGAGTACCTCATTTGAGTCATGAGCCATGAGATCAATATCATCATTTTTTGGCTCATCGTCATCTCCTTCATAGCCACTCCAAGCACCACCCACAAAGGCTTGTTGAGACTTGCTTTTGGGTGGTTTTGGACATTCTCCTACGAGATGACTTGTGTCTCCACACCTATAGCATTTCCTTTCAACATTTCCTTTCCTATCATCACGATCTTTTCGGAAGGTTTTCTTGTCATCTTTAGGTTGCCTTACAAACTTCCCTCGTCTACGAAAGAACTTCTTGAAGTCTCTAACGGCCATAGCATATTCTTCATCATCACTATCCGAAGTAGATTCTTCATCATCACTTGATTGGACTCTAGCTTTCAAGGCAATGGACTTAACCTTTTCTTTCTTGCCTTTAACTATTTTCGGATCTTTTTCCATGACCATTTCATGAACTTTGAGGTTTCTAATTAGCTCGTCAAGTGACATGCTTGAAAGATCCTTGGATTCTTCAATTGCCGTCACTTTTTCTCTCCACTTCGGATGGAGTGCTCTAAGGAATTTCCTGACAAAATTCTTGCTACAAAAAGATTCATCAAGTGCTTTAAGTGAAGTAATAATAGTGTTAAACGTAGCAAATGCACTTTCAATTATCTCATCTTCGGGAATAACAAATTGTTCATATTGTTGAACAAGAAAATCAATTTTGTTATCCTTAACTTGTGAGTTTCCTTGATGAGTGACTATTAAAGATTGTCAAATATCTTTGGCAGTTTTACACATAAAGACTCTTTCATATTCTTTCTTAGGCAAAGCATTGTAAAGTATCATTTTAGCTTCATTATTTTTAGCAATCAATTTCTTTTGATCATCATCTTTACTATTAGTAGCTATATTACCACCATCAATGATTATATACCATAAATCTATATCTTTAGATTTCACGTAAGTTTCAAAACAGTTTTTCCAATATATAAAACCATTTGCTTCAAAAAGTGGTGGTCTTTGCATAGATTGCCCTTCTTTGTAATTTTCAAAATCCATGGATCGTTTCAAGTTTTAAAACACAATATATTTTAAAAAGCTTGAGTAACGTAACTCTTGATGCCAATTGTGGAAAACTAGAAGGGGGTTGAATAGTTTACCATTTAAAAACTTTAAACTTGTTTGATTATCTTTTGAAACTTTCCGTTTAATCAAAGATATGAACACAAACACAATATATAACATGCAAGTATAAAGAAAGAAACGATCAAACCACAACACGAGTATTTATTGTGGTTCGGCTACAAGGACTCTTTTTCCTTGCCCTACGTCCACGCCCCGAGTATCCAACTCGAGAGTTTCTTTCACTAGTCAACAAGCTCCTTTCACCGGAGGAGAAAACCTTACACGTCGCTTATACACGTTTACCGACACTAAGCTAGATGTCGAGTTCTTTTACAAGGGTACAACCACTCCCGTTAGTTCTTTTACAAGGGTACAACAACTCCCGTCACACTTTGTATTTTGAGGACTAAAATACTAACCGATCACTACTGAAAATACACAATCAAATGAAGTGTAAACTACACAAAGTCTACACGATGCTAAGCTAACAAGTCTTGCAACGTTGTGTTGAATACTTGTAACTTTATATGAACTTGTGAACTTCTTTGCTACAAAAGAAACTTCACATAGAAATGAAATGTTAAAGGGTTAGATGAAAGAATGAATGTATGTGTGTGAAAATCTAATGTAGAGTGATAAAGCCAAAATTCAAACATATGGCTTGGTATTTATAGCAAGACCTTCTGCAGGTCTGGCGGATACGGTGGAACCCTCAGATGGGTTCCGCCTGTGTACCCCCAGGGTTCCGCCAGACTTGCAGTTGGTTTTGCAATAAATCATTCAAACCAACCAAAGTCACATCAACTAAATCCTGGTCAAACTCATTGAAGCAAAAGAAGAAAGCTTCCAAAAATGTGTAAGAGGTTATGGTAAGTCAAACACACAAGCTTACCATAAATGTATGATGTGATGTTAACATTTTTCTATTTTAAGAAATATAAAAAGTGTTGTGTTTTTTGTGAAATGTAAAATGTAGCAAATGTCTAATTATGCAAGTCTTTAAACTAAAATTAAGTTTTACTTAGAAACTAAAGTTTACATTTTGTCGTTAACAAAACTTAGCAAAGATCGTAAAATATAAATAACGTTTTTAGGCGATATTTGTATTAACATAGGCATTTCCTCCAGTAAAGCATTTCACATGGTACCATTTTTTATGCTGAAATGATAGCTGTTATTATATGAGAATTCTGCTAACAAAAGGTGCTTTTCCTGACTGCCGCCAAAATCTATTACACAGTAAGCATATCTTCTAATGTCTGAACAGTTCTTTCACTTTGACCATCTGTTTATGGGTGATAAGTTGTACTGAAACTTACACATGTACCCAATTTGTTAATACAAATATCGCCTAAAAACGTTATTTATATTTTACGATCTTTGCTGAGTTTTGTTAACGACAAAATGTAAACTTTAGTTTCTAAGTAAAACATAATCTTAGTTTTAAAGACTTGCATAAACTAGACTTTTGCTACATTTTACATTTCATAAAACACAACACTTTTTATTTCTTAAAATAGAAATGTCACATCACATTTATGGCAAGTTTTGTCAATATACATTTATGGAAAGAAAGTGTGTTTGACTAACCATATGTTTGCTTGCAAGTTTTGTGTTTGACTAGGTGTAATGAGATGTGACATTGTTTGGTTTGCAAGATTTATTGCAAAACCAACTGCAAGCCCAGCGGAACCCTGGGGGTACACGGGCGGAACCCATCTGAGGGTTCCGCCGTATCCGCCAGGCCTGCAGAAGGTTTTGCTATAAATACTAAGCCACAAGTTTGATTTTTGGTTTATCACTCTACATCATTTTTACACACATTCATTCATTCTTTCATCTAACCCTTTAACATTTCATATGTGAAGTTTCTTTTGGTAGCAAAGAGATTCACGAGTTCATAAAAAGTTACAAGTATTCAACACAACGTTGCAAGACTTGTTAGCTTAGCATTGTGTAGACTTGTGTAGTTTACACTTCATTTGATTGTGTATTTTCAGTAGTGATCGGTTAGTATTTTAGTCCTCAAAATACAAAGTGTGACGGGAGTTGTTGTACCCTTGTAAAAGAACTAACGGGAGTGGTTGTACCCTTGTAAAAGAACTCGACATCTAGCTTAGTGTCGGTAAACGTGTATAAGCGACGTGTAAGGTTTTCTCCGCCGGTGAAAGGAGCTTGTTGACTAGTGAAAGAAACTCTCGAGTTGGATACTCGGGGCGTGGACGTAGGGCAAGGAAAAAGAGTCCTTGTAGCCGAACCACGATAAATACTCGTGTTGTGGTTTGATCGTTTCTTTCATTTACTTGCATGTTATATATTGTGTTTGTGTATATATATCTTTGATCAAATGGAAAGTTTCAAAGCTAATCAAACAAGTTAAAAAGATTTTAAACGGTAAACTATTCAACCCCCCTTCTAGTTTTCCACACAATTCTTCATGAAGAAGTTGGGACGAGACCACCATCTGAAGTTATTTAACTTTTAGAGCGCAATGTCTTGTCTTTCTGCACCTAGAGGGTAAAGGATTTCACAGTCATAGTCTTTAACTAAATCTATCCAACGCCTTTGGCTCATATTAAGATCACGCTGGTTGAAAAAGTACTTAAGACTCTTGTGGTCTGTAAATATATTTATTTTCACGTCACAAAGATAATGCCTCCAGATTTTTAGTGCAAATACCACTGCTGCAAGTTCTAGATCATGAGTGGGATATTCTTCTTTTGATGCATAAGCAATAACTCGGCCTCACTGTATGAGAACACATCCGAGGCCATTCGATGATGAATCAAAATAAACTTCCATGTACATCTTCTTTCCCCTTAGGTAATACTAACATTAGGGCTAACTTAACTTTTCAAAACAGTTTGTGGGTCAAATGGTATTGCTGGATTTGAGAGGTAGAGTAAGACAGCATATCATTCATCAAATTGGGGATGGTAGAAGTACTTTTATGTGGCATGATAATTGGCATCCACTTGGACAGTTATCATCTTACATCACTGAGCAAAATCTTCATGAAGCTAGAATTAATAGTGAATGTAAAGTCTATGACTTAATTGATGGGGATACATGGAGTTGGCCTCAAGAGTGGAGTAGAAAGTTTAAAGAATTGGATCAAGTAAATGTTCCTGTTATTACTGATACCAAAGACTGTGTTAAATGGAAGACTAATAATGGCTCACTCATCAAGTTTACTACTAAAGAAGTTTGGAAAGATTTTAAAGAGGAAGTGTCTCTAGTTAAGTGGTAGAAAGTTGTATGGTTCTCTTTTTGCAACCCAAGATATGCATTCATCTTGTGGTTAGCAGTTTGCAAGAGGCTTCAAACACAAGATAGAATGATGAAATGGAATCCAGCTCAAATGTTATGCCCTTTGTGTAACAAAACCAATGATTCTCATAACCATCTCTTCTTCCAGTGTGATTTCTCAATGGCAATATGGGGTTCTATGAAAATGAAGATGAATATTGACAATGTGTCTGATGAATGGGATAATGTGGTAGTAATGATGGAAGATATGCAGTGCAACAATAATATTTGGAGTGTGCTAAATAGATTGATTGTTGCCACCACAGTGTACTATATATGGAAAGAAAGGAATGAAAGATTGTTCTCTCAAAATGTAAAAACTACTGAAGTGGTACTGCATGTGATCCAGGAACAGATTAGACTTCAACTTCTGAGTCTTCAAGTTAAGAAAACTACACAAACCACTAAAGTAGCTGATGTCTGGAAGATTAAATTTAATCAAGCAAAATGATGAGGAATTTGTTAGTCTCCAGTGAATAAAAGAGCTATGGTTGGAAAGGGTGTTTGGATATGCAGTTAACAATTTTGTTTTATGCTATGAAGAAGTATGTTGATCTTCATGGAGTTCTGAATGGAATATCTGAAAAGGTTTATCCTTTATATACTCTATCTTCTACATTGGAAGGTAAAAGTATAGTTTATTCACTTAAAAGCAGATGGCCTTGTATCTTGACTTCTTTTGAAAGCTTATCTCAAAATTCAGCTTGCAATTCTCTTTTAGGCCTTTGTTAGGTAAAAAGCAGGTTGTCAGTGTTGATTTTGAGTTAAGTGGGTTAAGGAATCATAAAGTAGGTTTCCTGTTTTGAAGGGTAGAGTGAATAGGTGGGTGGGGCATGATGAATGGAATAATGAGGAGTGAAAGATGATCCTATTTGGTCCATTCAAAGCCTCACTATAGGAGGAAAGGTGGTGTCTCCCTCAAGGTGAGTGTTTCCAAGTTTCTGAAGCCATTTGTAAAGATGGAAATGTAGGGAACTTGGAAGAGCCCTTGACTGGATTGAGTGAATGGGTACCTAGTGAGGCCATTATCCTTTCTTGTTTAATTCACTGTGGTGGCAGGTTGAGTGAGTTAAATGAGAAGGATCAATGGAAATGTAACTAGATGGTATGGTGCTTTAAAGGTGAATTAAACTCTTGATGCTTGGTTGAAGCTGGGAGTTTTTCAGAATGTTGTCTGATACAGTTGTTCTTTGATAGTAGTAGTATTAGAGATAGTTTTGTTGTTGACTGAATTGTTGTATTCTTTGTATATTGTATCTGTTTGGGAATGCCCAAATCAGATGATGCTGAACTATATATGTACACAATTGATAATGATAATATAAGTTTCACTAAAAAAAAAAAAAAAAAAAAAAAAAAAAAAAAAAAAAAAAAAAAAAAAAAAAAAAAAAAAAACTTTTCAAAATATGAAAAGCTATTTCTTGATCTTCATCCCGCACGAACATAGCATTTTTCCGTGTAAACTTAGTAAGAGATGAAGCGATCTTGGCAAAATCTTGAATAAAACAGAGGTAATATCCCACAAGACCAAGGGAAGATCTAACTTCATTAGAAGTATTGGGTTGATCCCAGTTTATAATTGCATTAACTTTTGTTAGGCTGAATTCGATGTTTATGACATGACAAAGAAACTGAACTTCACGAAGCCAAAATTTGTATTTCGCGAACTTGGCATAAAGCTTTTCTTGATGTGGCAACAAAATGGCCACGACAGCAAAATATACTTTCATTTTTTTTTGTGTTACTGTTTATACTTTCATTTTTGTCCCATTTAGTTACAAGTTTAGTTACACCGAAGTATGGTTTATTTTTTTAAATATGTTCACAAGAAAATGGTTTAGTTTGCAATAAACAAGACAAATCATTAGTTATGTTTGTTAAGGATTATTAAGAGTACAAACTACCAACCATATATCATTAATGGGAAAAGTTATTCTCACCCATCTTTTTAGCAAACAAGTCGGGCTCTGGACCGCCGCGTTGCGGCGGGGCATTATAATTAGCGTTTTTAATATAGTTTATATGAATACGATAGATGGAGAAGCAAATAAAAAAAAAAACCAAGTTATGTAGGATTCGGATAGGATCCGTTTCTAGACTATAGAATGTGTATATGTTTCTTATAGTCGTATGTTTTTAACATAATCCGTTTGGGGAACTTGTTAAAATTTTAACGACTTTGCATAATATTACTTGCAAAGAAACATGCAAAGCAGCAAGCTAAACGTAAACGGCAAAATCAAAAGCAAGAAACAAACATAACATCATAAGCAACTAATGCATTACCTCTTTTTGGAGCAAATGTCATAGCATGAATTTTGGACTTTTTTTTTTTTTTTTTTTTTTTTTTTTTTTTTTTTTTTAATGAGAATGTATATGAATATAGTAGTGTTTAGAAGGTTCTAGCTTGGAAAATAGCAAACATCGTACATATGGTTGGTAACTTGGTATATTACAAAAGATCATGACCACAAATACTTCTGTAAACCATAGGATCTTTGACACCTATACAACAACTTCTTTGATCAAGTCTCCATAGTACAGTGTTTAGGAAACATTTTAATGTTTTTTTTTTTTTTTTTTTTCAATGGGCCACAGGCCAGTTAAAATGGCATTGGGCCATTGCGCATGTGGTAGGCTATGCAAGTGAAAAGGAGTCCAACATCAAAAACGACGCCGTCTATGATGGTGTATTATATATATACTAATGACACCCCCCTCCCCCCCCCCCACACACATTTTTTATATATATAATTTTGTTTATATAAAAAAAACTATAAACATGAAAGTACGAAACAAAAAATATAAAGTTTAATAAGTCAAAAGTTTAAAACGAACAGAAAATACGGAACATAAATTGATGATGATGAAAAAAAAAATGATCTTTTATACCTTTACCCCTTGTCACATCCGGGGTAGGGATAACATAATCCAGTTTGTGTTTGTTAAGCAATAATACCGATGCAAATCTAGAAAAGGAAGAAGAATGTGCAAGTATTGAGATATTGTCGGATTTTGTTGTTGGAATGTACATAACTTTTTAATGAAGTTTTTGTAAGCCAAACCTTCAAGATTGGTAGGCCTAATGTCTTTTAGGTCGATTCAAGCTACTTATATCGGACTTTAGTCATATCTAGCACAACTACATGTTTCCTAACGTTAAGTGAACACTAATTGGAAGATTAAAATTTAAGGATAGAAATTATAGCAAAACCAAATTTGGCAAAGCGTGTCTTATAAAGTTAAGCAGAAATGTGCAAACTTTGTGATGTTTATATGCATGTTGATATTTCGCATTTATTCTAGAAGATTTAAAGAGAGGCATAACCGCACAGGTAAGTTCGCGTCTACACCTGCCAATTCTTAGGAGTGTGTAATGGTTCAAAACTAGATCGGGAAAGTATCCGGGTTGATTACCAGACTATATAGTAGAGGTGCAAATACATAACCGGTTTTTTTTTTAACCGGTGGTTTAACCGTAACCGGTTTTTTGCAAAATCGGTTTTTAAAAAAACCGAACCGGTTTTTTATAACCGAACCGGTTAGACCGGTTTTCAATTTTTTCTTCGGACCGGTTTTTTCCGGTTATATAACCGGTTTTAATCGGTTTTTTTAAAAAACCGGTTTTGACCGGTTTTTTTTTTTTTTTTTTTTTTTTTTTTTTTTTTTTTTTTATAAAGGAGCCGTTGGACAAATGAGGTTTTCTTCAGGCAACAAAACTAATATTTCATTTA
Organism: Artemisia argyi; assembly: GCA_030686995.1. NCBI lineage: Eukaryota > Viridiplantae > Streptophyta > Magnoliopsida > Asterales > Asteraceae > Artemisia > Artemisia argyi. Next base: position 126,425,836 of record CM060697.1, read on the forward strand.
ATAACTAATAAAACACAATTTATATTAATACTTAAAATTTAAACATACATTAAACAAACTACAACAAACTACATCAAACATGAAACATAAAATACGATAATTAAACATAAACCTACGATAATTAAACATAAAACTACGAATCAATAAAAGGAATCATCCGACACATAGCCCAATGAATTTGAAATTTAAAAATTTAAACTTATCCCGCTTTCATTTTGAATTCAAATTTTGAAAGTATCCCGCTCTGATTTGAATTCAAATTTTAAACTTATCCCGCTTTCAATAAACCCCTATTAATACCACACGATACCATTCAATTTTCTAAACACTTCAATATCTACATCATTTTACAATGAATACTCGGTGGTCTGTTGAAGAAGAATGTTTGGTAGCCGACATGTGGCTAAACGTTCACGAATTCCATAGCGAAACCGTTTTTTGGAATACTGTTACAGAAAGGTTCAACAACCTATCTGACGGTCCTTTTCGTAGCAAAAGCCAGATAACGGGTAAGTGGGCAAGAATGAACTGTGAATGTCAAAAATTCAATGATATTTACTTGACCGTGCAGGATAGTGACGAGGTCAATGGTCGTCTGAACACTACATTGAACATGTTCAGAGAACGCTATGGTGGCCAAGGCTTCAAATATCTTAACGTGTGGTTCATTTTGAAAGGGAGCCCCATATGGAACAGATATAGGGATTAATGCCTTATGTTCTTCTGTATCGTTTTTATTTGTATTTCCGTATTGTGTGTGTTTGTATTTTCTTTTCGTTTGTGTTTGTATTTCTGTATTGTTTTATTTGTATTCTCGTATCGTATGAATTTGAATAAAAGGCTTAACGGCTAGTTTCTTCAATAAAATTCTTTAACGGCTAGTTTCTCCAATAAATTCTCTAACGATTGTAAGTGCTCTTACTACTTTTTCTCTTTTAAATTTAGTAAAATTTCGAAAAAAAAAACGAACCGGTAAATAACCGATAAAAAATCCGAATCCGAACATTTTTAACCGAAAAAAAAGAACCGGTAAAAAACCGAAAAAAACCGATTCCGAAAATTTATAACCGAAAAAAACCGATTCCGAACATTTATAACCGAAGAAAACCGATTCCGAAAAACCGAAACTGAACCGAAACTGGTTATTAGAAAAACCGGTTTTTTTAAAACCGGTTTTTCTAAAACCGAAAACCGAAAAAAACCGATTTTTTTGCACCTCTACTATATAGTACTCGTTTGGTTTCGGTTTGGAATCGGTGGCTACCCTGAGTTGATCTATTTTAAGTGAAAACTCTTGTCTAACGACTTTGTTTCCACAAACCTTTTAGTAATGATTAACTTCAGAATATCTTAGCCAAATCCTGTAACTATTCATTAGTATCAAGTATCTACGTTATATAGTCTTTAAAACCAAGGTTGCAAAAATCGCGAATCGGTAGTGAGGCGGTCGACCACCTTGTAGCTTGTAATCGGTCTAGGCGGGATTAATCGGTGATTAATTGGATTAGCATTTCTGATAAATTTTAGGTATTTCCGAAAAGTTTTGGGTATTTTTGACGAGTTTTAGGTATTTCCGGCAATATTTTTGCTAAAAAAACAACATGTAATAGATTTAAACAATTACTATAAGTTATCAAAATAAGTTTACGGTGAGTTTTGGGTACTTCCGGCAAGATTTTTAGGTTTCCGGCAAGTTTGACCACCATTGACCGCCATCGATCACCGTTGACCATTGTTGACCTTTTTGTTAGACCCAGTTACATAAATCGGCAAGGTTGGTGGCCCTGTAGCGCCTAGGCGGTGATTAATCGGCCTTGTAGACCTTTTTTTGCAACACTGTTTAAAACACATCCTTATTTAGTTGGGCCTATTCATTGGAATCTATTTAGTGGGCTTTTCGCGGTAATATTACAAGTGGTCAGTTAGCTTATTCTTTGCTATCCTTTTTAATCATATTGCTTATATATGTTTTACACAAAAATGCGTACTAGTAACTGAAATCAAACATAATAATCATGTAACATACTTGTTGTTTTACAACTGGAATCCTGTTTTGTGAAGTAAAAACTTTATACTCTACATCATCCTGTATGTGATCCAGAGCCGTTCTTTAAAAAAATTTAAGGCATTGGACAAGAACTGAAAATAGTCTTCAATGCAAAAGTTAAATGAGAAATGTGTATCTTATCAAAATATATAGTGAGAGCCATTTACGTAAAATGTCATGAAGATACCTTATGCACTAATCACTATTGTAAAAATATGTTGGTTTATTTAACGTTTTTTGCCAGAAATATTTGAATTGAGACCTTATAATGTCTTTGTTTTGGTTCATATTTAAAATATCTTTATAGTTTTTTATGCATCAAACATAAATATTGGTGTCTTAAAAAATTGGGGCCTTGAACGGTCGTCTACTTCGCCCACCCTCAAGGTCTAGGGCGGCCCTGAAGTGATCATTTGCATAGTACTTGATTGCGTTTGTTAGCTTAGCGCACTTCACAATTTGATTGGCACACTCCAATTTAGTATGTATTGCCATTTATACCCTTATAGTGGTGAAGAGGAGTACAAGTAATGTAAATGTATAAATGACAATACATACTAAATTGGAGTGTGGCAGTGTGCCAATCAAATTGTAGACTGTGAAGTGTGCAAATCACCCCCTTTTAAAAAACCATATCAAACTTTTTTTTCCCCCTACATTTTTCTATTCTTTACTTTGCATTCCTTAATTAAAACTCAAAAACAAAATGTATGTGTTTAAATCAATTCCCATCTTTTGTTCCATCTTAATTCTTAAAGGATAAAACGTCTTATTCACAATCTTTATACCCTGGTCAAATAATAATGGGAGAATATAAATATTCATGAACTAGAGTGGGGGGTTGCTCTATGTGATAATGGCTCTTGCATTTAAGATTGTACTCGAAAAAATTAAAACCAATTTAATTTGACTGCAATTTTCGTCATTAAAGATTTGTGAATTTTTTGGGCAAACTTTAAAGTGCATTTAAGTTGCTATGGAACTTGACGAGATCCAACTTTAAATTATACTCTTTAAACGGCTACATGGATATGTAAATTCTTTTTCTTTTTTCTTAACAAAACTAAATGGTTGTGACTACAATTAAAAGACAATATGATTAAAAGAGTTGAAACAGTCCATATAAAACTGAGTTAAAACATTAGTACAATGAAGTAAGTGTTACCTTAATTATGAGAATAGATATTAGGGCCCGTTTGGTTGAAGTTAATGGGAATGAGTCTATGACTTTGAAAGTCATTGAATGTGTTTGTTTTGTGAGCCCGGTAATAAATTGAGTATATCATTGCCATAGATTGATTACCCATCAATTTGATGTATATGAAATCCATTCCCGTGGGCCATATCTTTTACACTACAAAACTCAAACATTTATACACTTTTTCATTCTATATTTTGTCATCCAAACATAAACAATCGTAATGATACACTTTTTTATATCCATTGTTATTCTACCTCATACCAAATCTGATACCCATTGTCATTCCTAGTAACAAACCAAACGGGCCCTTAGTAAATGGATTCTAATACCCTTAAGTTTTTCCTTTTCTTCAGATGGATTTGTTTCATGGGTTTTGGGTATTGATGTTGGCTCAATAGTTAAGGAAGCACTTTGTTATCTAGCTTAGCTACGAAGAATGTATTTGAACCATCAAAAGTAAATCACATCTAGTAAGTAGGGGTGTCATTCGGGTTGACCGACCTGAACTGAACCCGACCCGAGTTAATTCGGGTCGTGTCAATCGGCTCAAAAATTATATTCGGCTCAATCGAGTCAACCCGAATTGACCCGAGTTCTAAAGAAGGTCGGGTTCAGGTATGCCTTTTTAACCTCAACCCGACCCGAACCCGACTAATCCGGCTAAACTAACATTTTACAATGTAAAAATACTCGGGTTGGCCTCGAACCCGAATTGATCCTAACTGAGATGATCCGAGTTCTAAATAGGGTCGGGTTCAGGTATGTTTTTTGAAGACTTGACCCGAACCCGGCCGGATCAACCCGAATGACAGCCCTACTAGTAAGGTGTCATTTGCTTTCTACTTAGGTATGACTTATATTTTAGGGAGGTGATTTGCACACTCCCATAAATGATTGGGACACTCTAAATTAGAGTGTTTTGACATTTATACCCTCACAAGATAAAAATAAGTAAAAGTAATATGAGGGTATAAATGTCAAGACACTCTATTTTAGAGTGTCCCAATCACTTATGGGAGTGTGCAAATCACCTCCCTATATTTTACGCTCCGCATAATACTCGATTAATTAATAAACCCACAATGACAACCAACCCCAAATCCCACTTAATTTGTATCTTTACACCAACACACACATGCATTTCCACCAAAATCAAAACCCTAGAAACCACCACCAACACCAAACCTTAAAAAACACAAAACCTTAAAAAAAACCATCCCATTTCATTTTCAAGAAAAAAGAAAATGTATAAAAACCAGCTGCAAGAGCTGGCACAAAGGAGCTGTTTCAATCTACCATCATACACATGTATAAGAGAAGGTCCTGATCACGCCCCCAGGTTCAAAGCAGCCGTTAACTTTAACGGAGAGACTTATGAGTGCTGCAACTATTTCACTACTCTCCGCCAAGCTGAGCATTCTGCTGCTGAGGTGGCTCTTCAAGCTCTTGCTTCTGATAACCGTGGTTCGGTTAATTCTTTGGCTGCTAGGATTTTGGTTAGTGGCTCTTTTGTTCTTTTGGTTAAATTAGTATAATTTGTTGTTTTCTTGTGATGTTTATGTTTATTTGGCTCTGGTAGATTAAAGGGTGTTTGGGAAGTACCTTAAAAATAAGCTATCTGAGGTAATAAGTAGATTAGGGGGAGAGCATATATGTTTTATAAGCCTCATTTTTTTTGGCTTATTTTGGTTAGTGGGTCTTTTCTTTTTTTGTTTAAAGTATAATTTGTGTTTTTTGTTTGATATTTGTTGTTTTCTTGTAATGGGTGTTTTGGAAGTACCTTAAAAATAAGTGGTTTGAGGTAATAAGTAGATTAGGGGGTGTTTGTTTGTTTAAGCTTATTTATGAGCTTATATGTTTCAGATTATGTGTTTTAAGCCTCATTTTTTGGCTTATTTTGGGACTTATGGGCTTATATAAGTTTATTATGTCATAACAAACTTGTATAAGCCCACAAATTTCAAAATAAGCCGAAAACATATAAGCTCGTAAGCCCATAAACAAGCTTATTTGATATTTGTTGTTTTCTTGTAATGTTTATGTTTATTTGGCTCTGGTAGATTAAAGGGTCTTTGGGAAGTACCTTAAAAATAAGCTGTTTGAGGTAATAAGTAGATTAGGGGGTGAGCTTATATGTTTTATAAGCCTCATTTTTTTGGCTTATTTTGGGACTTATAGGCTTATTTAAGTTTGGGGGTGTTTGTTTAAGCTTATATGTGGGGCTTATGAGCTTATTTGTGTTTCGGATTATATTCAGTAAGCCTCAATTTTCTGGCTTATTTTGAGATTTGTGGGCTTATATAAGTTTATTATAATACGATAAACTTATATAAGCCCATAAGTCTTAAAATAAGCTCATAACTCCACATAGAAGCTTAAACAAACACCCCCTTTATTATGTAATAACAAACTTATATAAGCCCACAAATTTCAAAATAAGCTGAAAAAATTGTGCTTATGAGATATAAGCCGAAAACATATAAGCTCATAAGCCCATAAATAAACACCCTCAAGAAATAACGTGAAAGCTAATTTGCTTATAATAAAAGGTTTTTAGGTCTGATATGAGGGTCTAAAAGTCATTTTAAATAATCACTTTGAAAAATAAGCTAGTCTCGACCTGATTGTTGAAAATTGCTTATTTTGACTGGAAATAAGCCAGATAAGCAGAAGCAGTATTCATTATCTGAACTGCTTAAAAGTAAAAAGATACACACAAAAAGTACGCAACTGAAACACCGTCTGGTAAGTAGCTAATTTATTTAGATTGTGTACGCAGTGCATTATTAGTATATGGATTCACATATGTTTCATTGAGTAAAACGGGAATTTAGGGAGTGGAAGACTGGGAGGTACAACTGAAGTGAATCGCGAATGATAAAGATCAATACGATTTTTAGTTTGAGGGATATTTTGGTATGTGAGCCTCAAGGAGACGGAAATGTTAGGTTCTGTTAGTTATGATATGATTACTAGCATTAGTTTGAGTTTGTGGTTTATGTTGGTCTCTATTGAGACCTATATTTTGAAAATTGGCAATATCATGACGGGAGAACTTTTCTTTTGTTATTTTTTGGAACTTGTCGTTTTGTTTGTTTGAAGTGTTTTTGTTGGTTGCAAATTGAATTTTAAACAGGTAAAAAGATTTAGACTCAAATATGATGCTGGTGTACATCAGCTTTAGTTTGTCGCATGCCAACACTGTTTTTGTAGAAACTTTCCGTTATAAAAGCTACTACTGTTTACCACCTATTTGTCTTATGGTTGCTACTGAAATGCATTATCCACATTGGATGTGGGGTATTATGGATTATTGATTTTATGGTTGCTTCCCTTATCCACATTAGATGTCCTTATCTGCATTGGGTTTATGTTTAATGCAGTGGTTGTAAAGGGTAAATGCAATGCAGTATGATTCATTAATTATAATGGTGTCCCATTACTGTTTCAGACACAAGAAAATAAAGTAAAATATGAAGCATGGATTAACAGTTGGTTGTAATTGTAGTCATCTGTCATCGACTTAAACTTACTGTTTGTATGTAGATAAGTACTGATGTTATTTTGTTTTTTTTGTTTTTTTTATCTTTTTTTTGATCGTCTATATGAAGTGCATATTGTATTGTCACTGATGATCATGTAAAGCTGGTATAGAAACATTACACAATGATGGAAATGGTTGTTTACACGCATTTTGTGAATCTTCTTGTTATACTATAGAAGATTGACATGGTACTGTGAACTTAAGGCAAGACCTTTTGAGGTGGTTTAGCTATCTGCAACTTGGATATTCAAATGCATCTTTAGACTAGGAGATTTGCACGAAGCAGAGGTCTTTAAATCGACGGAGGTAAATTACAATTGACTTTCCTAGAAGTGGTGTTGTGAAATTAAATGAGTAGTATATGCCTAAGGAGCTTCACATTAGATTGTATGGAAGGACACCATCTTATGACTTTATGAGCGCATTTCATTTCATCTTTGTAGCGCCCTAACTAGTTTGCTATAGTTGGCTTGTTACTGTTTGTGTAGAACCACATGTGGATGTCTATTTGGTCAGCCCTTCTGCTCAATTGTTGTAGCCTTTCAAGTAGGTCTTTTGAAATCGTATTAAATTGTCAAGGTTAAATGCTAATGGACTTAATATCTGGATGAATGACTGGTGCAAGACCCGAGAGTCTCATAAATGGAGTACCACGACAAAGGTTCATTAAAATGTACTTGTAGGTTTTTTCCAGAAATAACTAGAACAGTACCTACAGGAGTGAGAATGACATGCATGCTTTAAACCCGAATTGTTAGACAACACACAGCATGCGTACGTTATGCAACTCAACAGTGAGCCTGTAGATATAGCTGTTTTCTGTTCCAAACAATATGGGCCACTTTTTAGCATCTTATCCATTATGCATTCGCCAGTAATTTGTGATACATTTTACATTGGCAACTGATTCACTGAAGAAACATATTTTTAGACAGGCATGCTTATCACACTCTTGATCTGATCTTTAACGAATGTGCTATTTCCATTGCATGCTTAACTTGCTTAATAACATTGCTTATGCTGCTAAACTTTTGAATGGACAGGATGAGACTGGGGTGTACAAGAACCTATTGCAGGAGGTGTCTCAAAGAGTAGGAGCATTATTACCAACATACACAACCTTTAGGTCCGGCCGGGGACATTTGCCTGTTTTCACCTGCACCGTAGAGTTGGCTGATTGCATCTTTACAGGTGAACCAGCCAAGAATAAGAAGCAAGCTGAAAAAAATGCAGCCATGTCAGCCTGGTCATCGCTCAAACTTAGTAAGTCACGTATTTTTGTAAAAATCATGCACTACTGTAACTTATTGTCGTTGTGTCATTTTTTATGGGATAAAGCATTTAGAGGCCACTTAAGTATTGAACTTTTTCATTAACGCCGCCCATATATAGAAACAAACTTATAGGCCACCGGAATATGTATTTGTTAGCCAATTGTTTGCCGATAATTTATAAAATGACAAGAATCAAGCTTACATTAGCGTACTAAACAAAACCAAATACATACTGGGGGGGTAGCCTATACATTAGTTTTAATAAATGAACAGCCTTTTGTAAAAAGTATAATAGTTGGGTGGCCGCCACATCATTACCCTCCTTTATTTTGGTTTTCTACTTTGCTTTTTACATAAACTGAATGTTCTTTTTAAATCTGATTATATAGTGGCCCAACAATCAGAAAGTTTGTCATTGCAAAAGGGGAACATCGAGGAGCAAGAGCATGTCACAGTGGCTCGGTCTTTACAAAAATTCAGATTGAAGGCAAGGATGTCTAATGCACCATTTCCAATCCGTTTTCCGGCACCAAAACCAAGACAACTCCCTGCGCAGTCACCTTCATCCAACACCTCAAAAATCCTTCCTTTAATATGCCCAAAAGCGACTCCTCGAAATAGGCCTCACCTAACCACATTGAATGATGCACAAACATGCTCTCAAACAGAAGACCCTACTGCAGCCCGATCCCACAAGTTCCCTGCAGCTGAAGCAGCACCGTACGTTCCTGTCAGGCACTTTAGGGCTCATCATGGAATCGCGCCACCTGTGACTATACGTAATTCGATTCCCGTCTTCTCTGCTCCGCCACGTCCCCTGCCAAATACGGGTTTACCGCAACCTAGTCAGCTTCCTCCACAGTTCAGGATACCAACCATGCGTACTGCAGCACCTCCGGTCATCATCAGGCAAGCTGTGCCAGTTTTCTCTGCTCCTAACACTTCTAGAGCTTCCTTTAAGCCAGTGGCTGCCCCAAGACCATCAATAGAAGATGAGGTGAATCTTAAAGATCTTATGATGCCATTACCCGTGTCATCACAGTCACTAGAAGAAAAGGTGAGTTCTGTACCAGTGATCTTCACCAGTTCACCAGGAAGTGTGCAGACGCAAAAGGAAGAGGAGAGCAAATTGCAAGATGACTTGAAAGAGCTACAAATTTGATATCTCGGGTAGGATTTTCGACTGGTTTTTTATTCTATATAAGCTCTAATTTTCTGCAACTTAGATGTAGGCTTTGTTGTTGTTTAAAGAGACACATAGCACGTCTGAATCGGCTTTTTATCAGTATCGTTGGTGGGTACATGTACATTTTGAAGTGATGCCAGGAGTTTGTTCAGACATTTAGATGTAGGTAGCATTCGCAAGTGAAATTGTAGGCTTTTGCCTTTTATTATGATCAAATTGTCTTCTACTTTAAGCTTGGTCTGTACAAGCTGTGAAGCCCATTGATGCTAAGGCTAATGATCTGTTTGTTTATTTATTTTGGGTTGAGAATGTTTATTATTTGCATTTAGTTTGGGGAGTCCCTATTTTGTATGATTTTTCGGTTAGGAATTATTGTGATCTTTGTCTTTATCAGTGGTTATTTCTTTAAATTACATTCACCATCTATCTCATCTTGTCATACAAGAAAATAAAAAAGGCCAGAAAAAAAAATCGTCGCAAAACGGTTCTTTGACTTTTGGTGCTATAATCCTTTTTCCAAGGGGGGTCTTATAACAGGAAATATTGTTTGATTTGAGTGTATCTGGTGATCAACTCGTGCTTGCCTACAAAATCAGACAACGGTTATAAAACCGTCTGCCAGCAAAATCAGACAATGGTTGTAAAAATTAGGGGAGTTAGAAACTCTCTGGCTCCTTCATTGTAGAAACTAATTGTAGCCTTGACAACCAAGTATAGTTCAAATTTTCTTCCATAAATTGAAGATGAAATCTCACAATAAATTATACATTCAAAAAGTCCTAACATATCTAATATTTAGAAGAATAAGCCAATGTTTTTTATCCATGGCGATTTTCAAATACCCAATCAAATCTTCGAATTAAGTTAAAACCATTTTGTTACATCATCATATCTATTCATCCATGACCAGCAAGCAGTCCATGGTTATAGATTGCTATATCTTTACTAAAATATGGCATCAAAGGATCTGAAATCAACAACATAAACCTTCATAATCTACTCGCAACCCAAAAAATTAAAGATCCTTGTTTAAACCCGCTTTGTATTTACTGCCAAACGATAGAAAGACTGGAACAAAATTGTAAAATGCATAAAAAATACACTACGAAATTAGTCTCCAAGCTTGATGCATAATTTCATCATTCACAAAGGGGCGCAATGACCACATCAAGCAGTAGCTGTCCAGTTCTCCTGATGAGGTCTTTAGATTAAGTGCAGAAACAATCCTTTCCTGCACATGAAAACAAAAATATAAAATTCCGATTATACCCCTTCTAATATTTGTCAGGATCACACCAAACTAAAACATGGTAATCAAGGTTTATCACAAGGCTAAAATACCTGCATTACATAATCCTGTTTCACCATGATATATACTACAGCTACCATGGTGGCATAATCAATATCTTCAGGTTTCTTAGGGACAAATGAGACAGTTTCCTCCTGCAATAGTATCATAATCGACGTTATATTAGGTGTTCTTCATATCCGTGACGATTCGACATAAATAAGTTGTTCTGGAGACAATGAGTATGGGACTTAAATCTTTACCGAAAATATCCAACTTAAAAAAAGTTGATTTTTATGACATCGAATGAAAATGACATTAAAGCTACCTCACTGGAAGTAGATGATGCAGGATCCAAATCATGATTAAAATCTTGTAAGGTTTCACTTGCAGCTTCTATTGCCATCCTTACATCCTCAACAAGACACCCAAGTTCACTGATGATATCTTTTGCTGCAGTATAAATTCAAATTAGAACGTCCATAAGCACAACACGTACATTTATGTCAAAAATATGATTTTGTTGGAAAAAACATCAATATTAGAAGTAAAATTTGTCCAAGTAAAATCTGAAATCATCGCAGAATATATGTTTTAGAAGTTGGTGTTACCTTTACTTGTAATATTCAACAGCTGAATATGGCTCGTATTCACTTCTGTACGCACATCATCAAAAACAGAAACAATAACAAAAGTCAGCCCATCATACTTTAGGGGAAAGCGCAGTTAAAGATTGTCAACAAAAATGCAGTTCTTAAAAACGAAACGAACATGGGACCCACACAAGTATTCTGGATGGAACACGACAAAGCTGGAAGCATAGATTATGTTATACGCTATACAATCGCAAGTTTTATTAAAAGGCGAAATATCAATTTCAAATATTGAACAATGACTTACACTTGTTGAGATTTTCAGCCCTAACGGAAGTGTGTGCATATCCAGCTTTAATGTAAGACTGCATCCTATGTGTATTATTAGCTTTAATGACCTTTTCGAAGAGTTCTGATGTGTTCTCAATAGATGGTCTTCGAATGAACTCTGCATAAGACCATGAAGATCCAATATTACCTCAAAAAGAAAATAAACGTCATATTATACTATCTGAAGTAAAACCAAGAAATCAAAGAAGTTTACCAAGGCCTTGACGGAAGGTAACAAGAAACGTATTTCCTGCAGCAGCTAGCTCGTCAAATTTTGCAACCCTACCCATGAAACACCCTCGTTAGATTACATTAAGCTACTAAACAACAATCACGCAGAATACAAAAACAAATATGAGCCTTTAACGAGATAACTAAGTAGACGACAACAGGATACCACCAACCTTGCCATGAATTGCGAAAAGAGGTGAACAACTTTCCCTTTTGTTTCTGTGTCCATTCTGCAAAAAACAAAAAATAATAATAATTGGAACGATGAATGTGAGAGAAAGAAAACCAAACAACTGATACAAGTGTTTAAAAAGCAGGCATTCACTCAGTTAAAAATGACATCTTCTTTTGAACACTGTTAACTAGTGCTACTCGGGTTCCTTGATTGGAAAATTTGAAGGCTTGATAGGACTTTAAGATGTACCTATTTCATAGGTGAAAACTAAACGCGAGTGATTCTTGTTTACGATTCTATTTCAGCTATAACAATAACAAGCATAAAAGATGCTTGTTCTTATATAAAGAAACCAACCATTTACATGAAATGCTTATTTATTTGTTCAAGGGTGTTTGGAATGCTTATATTTTAGCAGTTTGGATAAACAAACAACCCAAATTGCTTCAGCGTATATATCCACTTATTCACGGAAAATTAAACATCAACTAACAAGCAAGGCAGGAGCTGCCTATCCAAAAGTGCTTATTTGAGATATTACTGTAATAATAGTTAATGAAACCTATGCAATGAGGTATTTCAATATTTCCCAAATAGCTTATTCTTTATCTCCTTTTACTTATAATAATAATAAGAAGAAGAAAATAAGCAAGTAGAATACTAGAGTGCGAAAATGGGAACAGTAGAATATAAACAATTAAGGTTATGAATTGAACATAAACACCAACTTGCATATTTTTATTATACTAAATGTCTCAAACTAAGTTTTTTATAAAGTTTTTATGAAGATGAAAAGCAAAATAATAATAAATCTTACAGAGGCGACGATTAGTGACGGAGGTGAGTAGGTGACGACGCAAGTGATTGAGAGAGTTGGGCATGTATTTGGAGAAAGAAAAAAACAGGTTTGTTTTTGGGTATGTCCGGCCCATTTATACCTCTCACTTTTCAAACTTGGGTCATTGTGAGTTCGAGCATCACTTTAAGGAAAAATAATAATAATAATAATAAATGAAAACAAACAGAAAAAGTTGTGCTCTAATATCACTTAAGAAAGAAAGAAAAAGAAAAGAAAATGATATGAAAATATTGGGATAATTACTTAAATAGACCGGGCAACTATGGTCAATTTGGTTCCTATCTCAAATCCAAAAATGTATTTTTTAGACCGGGACAACTTATACAATTGGGCAACTGACGAGCTGTCACTTTTCTACAAGTGACAAGTGTCGCTTGTCTGTCAGTTTCTTGAGCAACTTGTGAATTTTTTGGGCAACTGAGGACATTTGTCATCATATGGGTCGAATTGCCCAGTTGTCTGGTCTAAAAAAGACATTTTTGAATCTGGGGGCAGGAACCGAATTGACCATGGTTGCCCGGTCTATTTTGGTAATTATCCCGAAAATATTTACTTCTAAATTCTTTATTTTCTTTTACTCATAACCGAGTATACTCTTTCTGCATCAAAATTATTGTCAATATTTCTATTTTGAGATATCATAAAATAATTGTCCATTTTCTAATTTTCTATTTTAATTCATAAAAAAAGTAATGAATGATAACGGTATTTAATTGGTTGAGTATTGTATTCGTTTTTTTCCCTTTTATACGGTGCGACTCTTTCCTGAAAATAATAATTTTGAGAGCCTAAACATCATGTAGTAGTGCACCCTGACTTAGGACGACTCTTTCTCACTCTATTTGAAGTGATCTATTTAAGCTTTTGTGTAGTAGTGCACCCTTTCGCATGGCCCCAATGGTTAGGACGGTTTCTTTCTCATACACTACCACTCTATATGCCACGCCACAACTCAGGATGGAAAATAGCAAAATAGAAGCGAAAAACAAACATACATATAACAAGGTATAAACCACCCAAAAAACCAAAATTAATAAATCAAAAACTCGCGTCAAAGTCAAAGTATATATATACAAGGATTTCCACTAGAAACTTGCAAGAAAAAAAATTACACTCAGTGATGTGCAGCATATCACAAATCGCAGGGCGTCATCCATCAAAAATACTAACTGATCAGATTTATGGTCCGAATCAAATAAACAAAAATCTGATCAGTATATATATGTGACATCATCTTGATGCTAGAGACCAAAAATTCAAGAAAAACGAAGGGGAAACCAAAAACCAGCTAACAAATGCCATTGCAGTTGAGGTTTCGAATCTGGTGCAATGGTTTTGTGCACAGTTTTCCAAGTCGCTGCTGATTAGAACTGTAATACCTGCTGATGCACAAGCTGCAGCAAATGTAAGTGTAGATGTAATCTGCATTTAGAAAACAAAGAGGAACACCAAATATAAGGTTAATCGTCAAGTATAACTTTTTTGGCAAGTTTAGAGGAATAAACAAGTGCGTAAGTGCATTTAACAAAATATATAACAATCTTATGTTCTTAAAGAGGAATCAAACAAGTGAATTTTGGCATACGATCACTATTCGAGTGTAGATACTGTGAGTAAAGACATGTTATTGAAAAAGGAGACCAATCTCTATACACTACATGGGAATTTAATCACCTTAGACTACTGAATAGCCTCCCTTAACTAACTATCCAATACTAGTTATTCGATAATCTGATCATCAAAATCAATTCCACTATACCCAGGCACTAGAAACTGATTATATGTGACTAGCAAACAGAAGAATCAGACTTTTTTGAAACGCATGCCGACAGTCCTAACCAATGTAAACACAGTAAAGGAAAATAGGATTATAAAACCTAGAGCATGTGACTAAATGCCTAATACATAACAAACTGAAAAACTCCATAAGCCACGTTTCTGTTATTGCACCCATTCCCCCAAAAGAAAACAACGAAAGGCTCGAGTTTAACTGTGGGTTAATGCCTTGAATCTTGATGAACCAAACAAAATCACATATCAACCCTGAGCAATATCAGCCAATGAAGCTTGATAAGGATTTTAAAGATGACTTTTGACCAAGAATAAGATGTTGACTTTGGAGGTGGTCAATTATCCGAGTTCAAGAACCCATTTGGTTTGATCACGGAAAGAACATCAAAACTGGCAGTAGAGTGAAAGAATTCATAAATAAAGTTAATTTTATTGTGCATACCATAAAAATATGATTTGCTGCAGTTGGCATAAGTAGTTTCATAAATAGGTGAAGTTGGACCTTGTACTAATGCGAACCATCTAGTAAGTAGTAATTCTACCTCAAAATTGAAATTTGCGGAATAAAACTATCTATCAGACACATTATACGAGTAAACATCAACTAGTTTGAAGTGCATCAAATGTGAAATACTGATATGCAAAACTACAAAGTAAGCATATTTACCGCATCCCCAATAGTGAAGAGACCAAGAACTATCGAATTTCTTAAACTTCGCTTCACCAAAAGAGCATAAATATCGACAATGGCAAGTGACAGGCTCCACAAGCATTGTAAGCTTAGAGCTGCAACAAGGTACCTGTCGCAATAAAGAAGTAAGCATATATTCCACGCATTTCATATGATACCCTCCATTTCGAAACATACTGAAAGCACGATATATACTTTAAACTGATATGCATTTTGAACTACCCTATCATCTCAGAACACGGGAAATTATGGTTTGAACTTACTAAAAGAAGATAGACTTTGGCTTTTGAGATCAAATGCCTCCACCAGATCTCTATGGTACTGAGCATTTCCATTGATTCTGTAAGTGATCTGATTATTGCGATTTGGAGTCGCGTATAAATCAGCTATTACCATTTGGGTAGACTGAAGCTGATTTACCTCATTATAATCAGATTAGGGTGAAAAGATGGGTGAAAGGGATGTGGTCAAGTGGAAGCAGATGGGGCGGTGGGAAAGCTTAAAGAAAAGGTGGTGTGAGTGGCATTTCGAACCAGTATGCTCAAATGTTGGTGTCAAGCAATTGAAATTGTCAGGAAAGCCGGTGAAGGTCGAGTCTGATTCATTATAAGCTATATAATCCTGAAGCAGTTGAAAGAAGTTCCTAGGTTTTTGGTTGATACGGTTAGGGCATCAAAGGCAAATTGACTGATGTGATTTAATTGTACATGTGTGCTGAGAATCAATTATTACTTAGCAAAAAGGGGGATCTCGAGAAGTACTAATTTGTGTTTTGTGGAGATAAGATATCTGTTAGGAAGCTATTCCTTTTGTAAAGTCATTATTAAGGTTATTTAAGGGTTAAAGCTAGTATGTCTGTGTAGAAAGTAGGAAGGGAATAGGTGATGGATAGGTGAATGATATGTTAATTGGCAGTACTTTGACTTCAGCAGCATTTCACTAAGATGAATAATATGCAAGTGGCATGTAAATCAAACTGATGGTTCGGACTGTTTCTTAATAGTCATGATGAGGTGAATTACAAGTTCAGGTATAACAGCACTTAGTTAGGTTACTGATTTTGTGCCTGTTCCTAATTTATGTGTGCCAATGAGTTGATAAGAGAGTTTCACGGTTTAGGTACGTAGATGAGGTGCTGGAATGTAAAGGTCTTACTTCTTAGTAGATGATTATTTTTGTTCTGTGTGATTGATTGCTCCGTTAATAATAACTTAACTTCTGTTGCTCAAAAAAGTTGCTACGGCCAAACTGATTCTAATTATCAGATTATTTAGAAGTCCATTATACATGTGAATGAATCCTTTAATAATCAGAAATATCCAAGCACTCAAAACAACACAACTGGGAGAGATTCTTAGGATTTCCTTTTAGGTGGTTATGTGCTTATGGCATTGTTTTAAAGAAGATAAACAGTCCCGAACACTCAACTGAAGACAGCTTATCTGCTTATCTCATAAGTACAACTTTAAAACTATTCCGGTTGGTACCTACTTATTTCCAAACAATATATAAGCACATCAAAATATGTGATCCCAAACATCCATGGGTTATCTTATTATCACATCTACAAAAAGCATAAGCACATCCAAACCAACCGCTCTTTTACCTGCGGGAGTGTTTGTGATTACTAATTTTGAAGTGCTTATCGACTAAAGTCTAATTTCTTTCAAACTAACTAGATGAGCAGTTTCCAATGGAGTGCTTAAGTATATAAGTATAATGTATGCAAGTCATCTACCTATTCAACCATTTTAAACAATGTCACCCAACTACTAAACATACAACATAGATCATCCAAATAAGTATCATACGAGCACTTATTACATATAACATAACAAAACTATACAAAAACTATAAAATCATTAACCCCTTACCTAAAAGCCGTAACCGACGGAAAGTCACTAGTAGCGCCCATAACCCCAACCGAAACCGCAGCAAACACAAACTGCAAAACCCTTAACACAAGCCCAACCGTCGTCCCAGGCATCCCTTGCACATCTTTCATCCTCACATTCTCATCAGGCAACTGCAAATCAACCCCATTTTCACCCCCACCTTCTTCCCTCACTCCATCAATTTCAACTTCTAATGGATGCACCGCTGGCCTACTTCTATTACTCATTGTTACTCCACTAACCCTTTTTCAAATACTCATCATCTTAACCATCAATCAGTCAAATTTACCTATAAAGATTTGATCTTTTTGTATACCCAGATGGAATTAAGGCCTAAAAATGATGAATAATTTATAAAGATTAAATCTTTTTATAAAAAAATTTGTACCCAGATGGAATATAAGCTCAAAATTGATGCATAAGTTGTAAAGATTCAATCTTTTGTAAAAATTAGAGATACCCAGATGGAATTAACACATAAAATTGAAGAATCAGTGTTAAAGGTTAACTTTTTTATAAAAATTTGAGGTACCCAGATGGAGTTTAGGTGTAAAAATGATGAATTGGTGTTGAAAAATGATTTTATGTGTGAATTGTAAGATATGTAGATGGAATAAAGGAAATGTTGGTTATGACTAATGAAAAGTATTGTAGTTAATAATTTTTAATTGGAAAATTGGGAAAGTAAGGTGGTGGTAGTTGGTGGCCGTTAAGTTGTCTCCGGTGATTTGTACAAATTTTACTAGTGAGAATGGGCCAATGTTTTGTACATTTGTGGAGCTATAAAGTTGTCCTTTGCATGTTATTTTCATTTATCATATTTATGATGTTTGCTACAATTAAAATGGTTACTGTAACGAGGTTTGTATTGTGTGCATAACGATGTTGTATTGTGTGTATAGCGGTTTGTATTGTGTTTTATAAAGGGTATTGCTACAGCAACTCCGAATTAAAATAGCCATTTTGCTATTGTACAATTTTTCATTAAAATTTACATACAAGAAATTGGATTAATTTCATATATCACACTACTTTCATGATTAATTTCATATATACTCAAAATGTATGTATTTAATGTATAATGTACAATGATTTTAATGTATGTTTGAGTATATATGAAATTTACAATTAAAAAAAGTGGAGATATGTAATTGTCCAAAAAAAAAAAAAAAATAGGAATCCATAAAAATGATTCAAGGACCCATAAAAGGACTTAGTAACCCATAGTTTATAGCAAAAAATTATAAAAAGTTGGTTACAGAAACTTGTAGCTAGCATATTCCCTTAACAAATTTATTTTCAGGACAAACACAAATTAAACCGTTACACTTTTTAACCAATCAAATAAAATATTCACCTAGTAAAAGTCCCTTTTTTCCATTTATTAAATAAAAATAGACAATTATTTTTAGACATCCTAACATCTCGAGACGGAACGGGTAAATGAGAAAAAGTGTGCAAAATAAATTAGGAGTTGCCTCAAATCATAGCCCTTCTGTTTAAGATATATAGATACGAATTTACTGTTTGAATCTTCAATAAAAATTGTTCACTTCTTGAATTTAATATTTCTCAACCGATTTCATATACCAATGTATCACCAATTATACATGTTATGTTTAAACGTATCCCTTAGACTATGTTTAGCAAAACCCTTGGTTATTTTGAAGAGTTACTATTGTATACTTGAATCGTAGGTGGGTATTAGCTTAAATGATATTAAGGTGTTCCATCGACTTAAAGGTTGTGGATTATAGATGGATTAAACGTGTTGCAAATGTTGTTCACTTAATAGTCAAGAAGATTATAAATAGTTAAACCAAATATACGAAACTTACAAAAATGAGATATAAAAATATTATTAAATCTGGGCATACAAAGATTACTAAAACCCACTAAGACTAAATGAAAAGAAGGTAGGATATCGGCACAAGGATAGTCGGTGGAATTCAGGCATACTATACTTCGGGTTGCAATTGTGAAAGGCCCGACGCATTATGAACAGTTAGTGAAATGTTGTTGCTTCATAAAGAAACCGCGTGAGCAACATCCAAGTCTCAAGTCATATGCAAATGAATCGTGAAGAGTCCGACACAAACATAAAACTACCAACAATTGCTAAAAGACGAAAAGGCGGCGACACGTTAACAAAGGCGGTCACATCTCACAAGAAGGCGGTGTTCAGCTAAGAGATATATTAATTATCAAGCAAAAACAAGTCAAAAGCACTAAAAACTAGCATCATATTAACCAAAAGATATCAAGACGCATCGTACGTCTTTAACCGAGGAATACGACAAAATCATTTCATTCTAAATACCGATGAAACTTTACCAACTAGATTCATTCATTCAATATTTCAATGTAACACACATACACATTGCATTAAAAACAAACTTTCTCAATACATATACTTACTTTCTCAACCAAGATTAATCGTGAGATCCTTTCTTTTAGTGAGATATTATGTTCTCAGCATCAATCTACTTCAAAGATACCTACGCCACTCTATGGATAATTCATATAATAATCAAAAAATATTCAAGTTTCAGGGTATTTAAATCAAGTACGAGTAAAATTTGGGAACAAATATTAATTATAAAGGTGTGACTTTATCATTATTAAATATTTTATTTTATCAAATAAGTTTTAGTTAAAAAAAAAAAAAAAAAAAAAAAAAAAAAGTTCTAACCGGTTATTTGCTTGCCCAATCCTATAAGATACTAGTATACTATTGATAAGTCAAGATTATAATTACTTGTATAAGGAGTTTAACACGCTTTTCATACATGGCAATTCAAATTAAAATAGTTAACTACTTTCAACTTTCAAGAATGACATACTTAACTAATCTCGTCAGGTATATCGACAAAAACCTGTTTAAACACAAAACATGATTTATTTTCAATTCAAACACGACTTGTATAAGGCTCAGTGTAATGGTAAGCTAACATCCTCAATGTTACATCAACTTTCTACTTACATAACAACTCATGACCAAATTAGTATAACAATGAGACCAAAAACATCAATTTTTTGTTTTCATTTTTATTTTTTTAAACACTAAAATTAAAATTTCATAAATAATTAAAAATATTGCATTAATGATTAAAAAAATTAAAAACATTACAATAATAACTCAAATCAAATAACAAATTCGTGTTCATTTGTTCAACGCATAATGTGTTCCAATAAATCGGTTTTAAAACTTAGATGAGTTGTGTCGTTTACTTGTAACGTTTCTTCAGGTGTTCGTACGATATCATCATAACAATGTTGCTCCTCTGGATAAAACTCGAGAGAGATTGTGCTCCCTTTGTCTTTTATAATCGTATTATGTAATATGATACATGTGTGCACAATATCTGTAATTTTCTTAATAGACATTTGTAGTGCGAGACTTTTCTTTATAACCCACTTTTTCTTTAGGACGCCATAAGGTCGTTTCATATCTTTCTTTGTTGTTTCCTGTGCATTCTTATACGTTATTCATTTTGTATTATTCGAGCCCAACTGTGAAATGAACTTAAAAATAACAGACCATTATGTATATATCCGATCAGTAAGATAAAATCCCAATTTATAAGTCATGTCGTTAGCTAAAAATGAGTATTTATAAGGTAAGAATTTAAATTGTTAAAATTTTTTATTTCTTTTTTTACAAACATAGAGAAATAATAGAGTATTTATAAAGTAAGTATTTAAATTTTTAAAGATTTTTTTTTTCTTTTTTTACAAAGCAAGTAACAGTCTAAAAAAAGCGTTTTGGTTGGTTTTCAACTCGGTCACCTAAGCGATTGACTTCTTCATTTTCATCACTAAAGACGCGTCCCCCTTTAGGTTAGACGCAATGGACCGAAAATTATCAGTTGGGTAACATGGTTGACCGATCTCCAAATCGGTTGAGACCATTGTGGAGCGCAAAGCAAATATCAGTTGAGGCTAAGGAAAAACAAGAATCGATTGTTTTCTTGACCGATTTGTATATACACTTTAATTTCAAAAATCTTAACCATTTCCTATTTAAAATAAAATAAAATACATAGGTCATCGACTGTGGCACTTAAGTCATGTTTGTCGCCGGAGAGAGAAAGCTGATGTGACAGCGGATAACTTGGGTCACCGTTATGTCTAACTTTAAGGTGTGTAATAGCTTGGTCGGAAGGAGAGGCGTTTCCCATGAGGGTCTACGTTCCTTTCGACCTCACCATTACACATGGCCTAATACTATAACAGATTAGCTGGCTCTATCCAAACACCTATCAAAACCTATTTATAACTGGTTTATGTGTCCATGACTCCACCCGCACCTTATTTATAGAACTGCAATAATTGAAAGTAGATAGTTGAGGGGAGATGGGTGTCATTTATGAAAAGATAAGCACATCCAATCACATTACGTCACTTTGCAACTACAACTCCGACTAAAAAGTCAAAATCCATCCTTTATACAACAACAACAACAAAACCATACATAAGTAAAACTGTAAAACATAGTTACACTCAAACACTATCATATTTGTTCCATGATAAATTCTCGTACAATCAAACAAGGTTTGTTCATGTTCTTTACTAGGCTTGTTTTTTATTTCTACCATCAATTCTATGTTACATTAGTCCTATGTTTAAAAAAGAATTTAAACCCATGTGCAAGAATCATATTTAAGGATACCCTTTTATTATCTTGAGTTATAGTACTAGAAAAATTGTTACTTTATGTTTTTTTTTTATGATACATTTGTTGTGTTTGATTGATTGGTAATTTGCTCTAGGATGAGAAATAGGTCGAAAAAGAATCCGGTTAAGCCGAAGGAGGAATTGGGTGATAATGGCGTGTTGAATGAGGTTAAGAATGTAGTGATTGCAAAGAGATCAGGATATGTTATTTTGGCTTTGTTTATATTGGTTGTACAAGGGTTATGGGCAGTTCATCATTATCAGTTTGAGGTTTTGCCAGAGCCGCTTAGTGTGGAGAAAGTAGGGAAAAGGGGGTTTTCGGAGGTGGCGGCGATGAAACATGTGGAAGAGTTGGTTAAGTTGGGTCCTCATAGTGTTGGTTCTGATGCTTTGGAGCTTGCTTTGCAGGTATGATCTCTTTTATATACTTAGGCCTCAAATATGCATAAATGTATCACCCGTGTATATTGTATCACCCGTGTCTATTAGTGTTGTATGTTACTCTCTAGCAATGGAAGAAACCGGAAGAAGAATTGAAGGGACCCCTCTTTGGACTCTTATGATTATTTTTTATGTAGGATGCTTATAGTTCTTGTATGTTGAATATATGTAAAGCATAGTTTATTGGCTGAGAATAAGTAAAATTTGGCGGAAGATGAGATCTGTAGTGCATACTCAAATGATCAAAAAATCATTAATATTCTATGATATGATGATGGGGGAAATCCATCAATTTGTATCGTATATCAAGAATTTATAGGAGTAATAAAACTAGTAAACAAAATCCTAAGTAGCTAGCGGCAAAATAAAGTACCAAAGAAAAAAAAAGGATTATACTAAACGTGATCATTTCCAAATACACCATTTTCATGCCGACGCACATCCGAATACCTGAGCCAATACTTTCATTTTCTTCTTGTTGGTAACAGATCATAGGCAAATATATTCATTGAAGGATTGCCAATACCTCGGTTTTTAATAGTATTAGTGCCATATCATTATTTCTTCTGAAAATCTGGTGATTTCTAGCCAATTGAGTTTATGGTAATTAGCTAAATATTAACCTTTGTAGTTTCATTGTGTATAGGTTTGTTATACCTGAGATATCATGTGGTTGAACCTTTTAGTATACCTGCTTGTTTGTGCAGTATGTCTTAGAAGCAGCTGAAGAAATAAAGAAGACTGCTCACTGGGAAGTTGATGTTGAAGTGGATCTTTTCCATGCAAGCTCTGGTGCAAATATCCTGGTCGGTGGACTTTTCAAGGGGAGAACGCTTGTTTATTCAGATCTCAAGCATGTGGTTTTAAGAATCTCGCCTAAGTATGTTTCTGAAGCAGAAGATAGTGCTATTCTAGTCTCGTCTCACATAGACACCGTATTCTCGGCGTATGTTTCTTGCAGTTCCCACATGTTTATTTTACTACTGCTTTTTAAAGTTGTATCAGCTCTTGTTATGCATCTCACGGAGTAAAGCAAGTTACTAACTAATGATGAAAAATGAACCTTTATGTTCATAAAGGGTAGGAGCTGGTGACTGCAGTTCTTGTGTAGCGGTTATGCTAGAGCTTGCTCGAGGAATTTCCAATTGGGCTCATGGTTTCAAGAATTCTGTTATATTCTTGTTCAATACTGGTGAGGAAGAGGGCTTAAATGGTGCCCATAGCTTTATAACTCAGGTCTGACCGTTTGCTTTATTTTTAGGCCTAGATATTCACCTTTGCATATGTTAATGCGACATGATTTGGTTTTTAGTTTGTGATTATTAGTTTGGCATATTGCTTTTCTCCTGTTTTTCCAAAGTTATAAAATATACAATCGTTGCAGCATCCATGGAGCAGTACTATACGCGTGGCTGTTGACTTGGAAGCGATGGGCATTGGAGGAGCATCTGCTATATTTCAGGTCTGGTTTCGTGAATAGCTTCTTGTTGATTTAATTAGTTTTTATTTCAAATTCTTACTCCTTTTATCTCAATGCTCACGCCTAAGTATTATACTAATATGTACTTTCTGGTAATTGACGCCGCTAAACAGTGCTATAATTCTTAATTTCTTAAAAATCAAATGCTTTGCACGAAATTTTATTTGACAATCACTCAATCTTGGTAAATGTGTTCGTTTTGACAGGCTGGTCCTCATCCATGGGCTATTGAGAACTTTGCATTAGTAGCGAAATACCCGTCTGGTCAAATTCTTGCTCAGGTGTGTATTATTTTGTTTCCTTCTTTCTTCTTGTGTATTAGGGGTCTTTTTTAAATCATACCACAGTATGTCATTAGATATCTCAATTCTAGATATTTAAGTTCCATTTTTGTTTTAGTGCTGCAGGATCTTTTCACTTCTGGTGTAATAAAATCTGCTACTGATTTTCAAGTTTACAAAGAGGTTGCTGGTCTTTCTGGACTTGACTTTGCCTACGCAGATAATACTGCTGTATACCACACCAAGGTAGGTTATAACACCATCAGCGTAAATATTATATACATTGTTCTCATGTATGCTTTTAAGTTATAAGTTGAAGTGATCATATATTCTTAAGTCCCTAATGCTTTATCTTTATGCTTTTAACTAGAATGACAAGTTGAAGCTTTTGAAACCGGGTTCCCTTCAACATCTTGGAGAAAATATGCTTGCTTTTTTGCTTCATACAGCTGCATCCTCTCAGGTTTCTAGTGGCAAAGCAATGGAAGTCAACGATAAAAATGACGCAGCCATATATTTTGACATATTGGTTTATATTCTTAACTCCCTAATGATTTATGTTTATGTTCATTAATTTAATATTGTAATTTGATGTGACAATTCAGGGAACATACATGGTTGTGTTTCGTCAACGTTTTGCCAACATGCTTTACAATTCAGTCATTATGCAATCTATCATGATATGGGCTACATCAGTTGTGATGGGTGGTTCACCCGCTTCTGCCACTTTAGCCATGTCATTATTGAGTCTTCTACTAATGTGGATATGCTCGCTAGGTTTCACTATTGGTGTTGCCTTCATTCTACCATTCATATCTTCATCACCAGTTCCCTTCATTTCAAGCCCATGGCTGGTTGGAGGTTTATTTGCTGCCCCTGCTTTCCTTGGGGCTCTTACAGGTCAACATATTGGATATATTCTGCTAACAACGTATGCATCACGCGTGTTCTCCAAAAGAATGAACTTGTCTCCTATAGTTCAAGCCAACTGGGCTAAACTGGAAGCTGAAAGATCGCTCTATAAAAGTGGTTTTTTGCAATGGCTTATTCTTCTTGCGGCAGGACATTATTTTAAATTTGGGTCTTCGTATATAGCCCTTGTGTGGCTAGTCTCACCAGCTTTTGCTTGTAAGTTTATTTTATATAATTAAAAATTTTCCGAAATCTGATGATACAATCTAACCTTGGGATTAAATTACATTTTTAATATTTTAATTTATTCTGGGACATTCTAGATGGATTACTTGAAGCAACTTTATCCTCGGCCCGAGCACCAAAGGCGCTTAAAACAATAACATTATTGCTGGGACTATTTGTACCATTTTTAATCTCTGGTGGCATGTTCATTCGATTAGCTGGAACTGTCGTTGGTATCGCTGTTCGATTTGACAGGTATTCCGAGGCATATACATTTTATCTCTTTATAAGTCTAGTGGACGAATTTCAAATATAAATTTAAATTTAAACGTGGGAGGTTTGACCTGAAAAGTCAAAATGCACTTTTATTGTTTTGTTTTATTCAGTAAAGTAAATTTATATGATCATAGACTTACATGCAGTGTAAATAGTGTGATAGTAACTAGTCACTAGCTATGAAACTTTTGTTCTTTTGATTTGTTTTAAACTGAGTGCTGACGAATTTTCTTTTTTCATGGATGCAGGAATCCTGGAGGCACCCCTGAGTGGTTGGGGGGTCTAATAGTTGCTGTGTACATATCGGCTGTCATGTGCCTTACATTGGTGTATTTTCTTTCATACATCCACATTTCAGGTTTTCTTTTAGTTGCTATATTGATATTTAAGAATTGCTGCCTTTGTTTGAATACAGATCGGTATTTTACCTTTTGAAGTTGCAGCGTTTGTAACTTTAAGTCTTATGGCCTTTTTTTAAAAAAAAATAAAATAAAATAACAATATTTAGTTTGAGAAAGCTATCAAATTCTTTGTTCAATTATCAACCACTTCATATCAGTTTGACGTTACTGAGTCCTTCCTTTGACTATCAATAAAATTTGTCTGATAAAAGCTAGAGAGCTAGTAGCCTTCTTTTCTTCTTTTACGCTACGACAAACATGATACCTAGGGAAAGTCTATCATAGAATTAGAAGCAGCTTCATTACTTGAAATTTTATAGCACCTGATGATTTACTTATTCTTTTGCTTCTAGGTGCAAAAAAACTAATTGCACTTGCAAGTTTGCTTGTGTTTGGCCTTTCATTAGCTGTGGTGATATCTGGAATCATCCCGCCATTCACTGAAGACATTTCCAGAGCAGTAAATGTAAGGACCTGTTTGTTTTGGTCATTTGACATTTTTCAACTTGTGGGTCAGACTTATTTAATGCGAGGAAAAACGGAAGTAACCGTCTAGGTCCCATTTAATTGATATAAGAATAGGAAATCAGACACAAAAATATGATGAATGGAATATCATCGAGAAATTGTATGAATAAGTCGAACACCTTTCATTTAGGTGATTTTAGTTAAATACTCAAATTAACGATATTCAAGATAGAAATACATTTGGAATTTTCGGTAGCAAAACCTTGTACTTTCCATTTACAAAGTTGAAATTTGTATGTAGTATAAAACATTTTTACTACTTGATGCACTAGTTATAAAGATTAGCATTGCTATAAATTATTTATGCAAGAAGTTAAGTAACCGTGAACTATTCTAATTAAGTATCAAAATGTGTACTTCTGTTTAAAAACGGTGAACTTATAATTTAATGTAAACCTGTGATGATTCTTAGGTTGTTCATGTTGTGGAGGCATCAGGAAGCAATGGAGAATACACAGAACCAAGCTCTCATATTTCTTTATTTTCGACCACCCCTGGAAAATTAACCAAGGAAATTGAACAAATCGGTGAAGGTTTTGTATGTGGAAGAGAAAATGCTACTGATTTCGTCACTTTCACGGCTTCGTATAGTTGTCGGACCAAGAGCGATTCCGCAAATGGATGGAGCAAATCAGATATCCCAACACTAAATATTGAGAGCGATTCAAGAACAGATGAAAGACTTACACAAGTTACAATTGATACTAGAGTTTCAACCCGCTGGACTCTTGCAATCAATACTAATAAAATAGAAGATTTTAGACTCAAAGGTAGTACTTTTATAATCAAGATCTATTTTTTCCTTAAACTTTAGTGGCACCCGTATAATTTTCTTTGACATTCTTTCTTCAGATGCTGAAAATGGCGAGGAACTGATTCAAATAGGCGCAAAAACTAGTTCAGATGGATGGCATATTATTCAGTATTCTGGTGGGAGGAATGCTCCCAAGAGGTTTGATTTGACTCTTTACTGGGCCAAAAACCAAAGTCAAGTGAAGAATGATCATGACCTTCTGCTGAAACTAAGAACCGATGTTGACAGATTGACTCCAAAAGTCAAAAGGGTTCTCGAGAAGCTTCCCTCATGGTGCTCGTTGTTCGGGAAATCTACGTCTCCCCATACCTTAGCTTTCTTAAGTAATCTGCGCGTTGATTTCTGATCTAACAATACGAACATAAACTTTCGCATACGTGTCTAAAAAAGCATTTATATCCCGTCCTTCCTATGGATGTTAGTTATGAGGTGATAGAGCAAGTTATAGACTAGATAATAAGTAATTTTGGTTCGATTGAAAGTTTTTCTTTCTAAACTTGAGCAATGTATTATACAATGCTTGATTTTGAGGAATTCTTGATTGTGATTACATTTTCTGATTTTTTTATGATCATGGAGTTTTCTTGTCTCCTTTTGTTATTGGATTCCTGCCATCACGCAATATAAACGGGTAAAAGGCATAATTTTTTCTTATTCATATTATACGGGGAGGGTTGGTTTGTGACTCAGATATAACCGGTTTAACCGAAGTATCATAGTGACCGTTTCCGACCCTTTCCTTGATCACCGACAATCGTATAGTTAGTGAGGTTTAAACACTGGACCTCTTATGAGAAGGTTATGTGATTACCAGTTTACCACTAGATCATTTGGTGGTGGTTTTATACAAACGACGAAATGTATGGTGTGAAATATTTCGTACTATGTCATATGATTGTCTATTTCTGTACTAGCAAATATTAATACCATATTTGTATTATTCATAAGAATTTGCAGTGTCAGCAACATTATAGATGGATTAGTCATCTTCAACATTATAGATGAACAATTTTCTTGTCTCTTTTTGTTATTGGATTCCTGCCATCACACAATATAAACGGGTAAACGGCATAAATTTTTCTTATACATATTATACCCGGGGAGGGTTGGTTTGTGACTAGATATAACCGGCTTAACCGAAGTATCACAATGACCATTTCCGACCCTTTCCTTGATCACCCACAATTGTATAGTTAGTGAGGTTTAAACCCTGGACCTCTTATGAGAAGGTTATGTGATTACCACTAGATTATTTGGTGGTGGTTTTATACAAACGACCAAATGTATGGTGTGAATTATTTTGTACTATGCCATATGATTGTCTATTTCTGTACTAGCAAATATTAATACCATAACTGTATTATTCATAAGAATTTGCAGTGTCAGCAACATTATCGATGGATTAGTCATCTTCAATGTATTTCTTTGACCCTAAGAAGTTCAATCGTACCTTCTATGTCAGCACTTGTGGGCTCCTAGTGCTGCCAAAATCTGATACAAATATCAATTTTTTTTACAAGAAAGTTCTGATCAACGCATGTGCAATCGTGCAAATAAACCCAAGTTACCCGAATAGTTACGGGTCGTTTTGTCAAAATAGGCCTAATAAAGATGAAAATTTTATACACATGTAATAATATTCAGTAATAATACGTAAACTATTAGGCTACAGACAGTAAGGAAATGAAGATCGATCCATTTGCCAATCTATGTCGATCATCCCTACTGTGGCACAAAAAGTGGATCGATCGATTGCAAGTTTTTTTTTGGATGTGGGTCGTTCAAGCGACCTCGATCGTGTGTTTCTTGTGTGTGTTTAATTAAATATAAAAGGTATTTTTGTGGGGTATGTTTTTTGTAGTGTAGGTCACCTTGGTGTGGTAAAAAATCGTTTGTAGATCGTCGGAGAGAAAAAGTTGACGTGACGGATAAAATGAGGGAGATTGATCTACCTTACTATGTCCAGCCTTACATTTACCAAAAGCAATGATTTCTTTTCAGCTAGTTATGTGATACCTTACATTATACACATACAAAATAACTATACTTGGGCACAACTTGTATTTTTGTATAACAAAAATGCTTGAAATTTGTACCTTCCCCAAACAATAGCCCGCTGCATTGGCTCCACTTGCACTCCGTTGTAAAGTGTACTGATGAAAATCTAGCAAATGCATAGAACAAATGAACTAGGGATGGCAACGGAGAGGGTTTAGGACGGCACAACCATCCTCATCTCCAAACCCGATTACCAAACTTCTCTCCAAACGCGTCCCGATCCCCATCGGTGCGACCCGTTGGGGCGCGATGCTCCCCAAAATCCGCCCCATACTTATCGGGGTGTGTTCTTTTGGGTGCAATTCTTGACCAAAGCTGCACCATTTCAATTCACATTTAGTACAATATTATTTAAGATTGTTAGCAATAACTTGAAGAATTAATAACCTGTTAATAATCAATTACAAACAAGCCTTAGTAAGTTTTCAACGATAGTATTATACATAAATAATGATAAACTACACCGTTAAAAATTATTATTTAAAAATATGATATTAAACAAGCTTTTATAATCATAATTTTGTAATCTTACAAATAAAAAAGGGCAAATGACAAAAAAATACATCAAACTTGACACTTTTTTTGATTGTGTGTAGCTAACTATTTTTTTTCTTGTTGTATGTACTGAATTTTCAAATTTCGATCATTGTGTGTATTTTGTGACTATTTTACCCTTACTTTTTTCAAATTTCAAAGGTTAAAATTGTCATTTTACATAGCAGAATACTCACAAAATAAACACAATGATCGAAATTTGAAAGTTTAGTACATACAATAAGAAAAAAAATAGTTGGCTACACACAATCACAAAAAGTGTCAAGTTCGATGCATTTTTTTGTCATTTGCCCAATAAAAAAAACTAACAATATTAGATAGATTTTTTTTTATTACGTAAATATTAAAAAAAAAAAAAAAAAAAAAAAAAAAAAAAAAAAAAAAAAAAAAAAACTATATATGTATAGATATAGTTGTATATGTGTATATATTATTCGGGCGGGCCGGGCCGGGCCGGGGATGTTATCCCCGCTTCCCGCTCCAAACCCGATTAAAATTCCCGTTTAAGCCCTAAACCTGCCCCGCAACTCGATAAGCATGTCCCGTCTCGCTTCAGTTAATTTAAATTTCGGATTTCCCTGTCGGGTTCAGATTTTTTTGCCATCCCTAAAATGAACTATGTCTGATATCTACTTAAACTATGAATCGGTTTTGAAAACGTTGTGTTTGACATTATTTTCACCTTCTACGGTTTTGAAAACATTGTGTTTGACGTTATTTTCACCTTCTATCAAACTTATTATTATTATTAAAAATCATTTAATCATTTAATGTCTTGCAAGACACAATGCTAAGTTATAAAGTTTGTCTTGTGTAATGTGTGACCATTTGTATTTAATCTTGACTTTATGCTTTTCAATCCTATAATTTTATAGCCATAATCAGTGTTACAATCATTATTGGAGTCACAAATAAACCATAAAAAAACAACAAATGAGGAAAATATGGGTGTACAACTTTCATGATTGACTTTTTGACCGAATATTATGCATGGGATCTTGAGCCTTAAGATTCGATCTTATTAGAACATTACTTGTTTCTTCTTATTCTTGATAGTGTTTCATGTGTTTCTAGTTTGTTAGATTCATAAGTAAAAGATTGTTAAAGATATGCTTTAGTGTTGGATTATTATTTATAAGCCAGAACAATTTTAGTAAACTATATATAGATCAAAGATAAAATTGTAAAAATAGCTTTTCTTATCTAAAACATGAAACAGTACCATGAATTGGCGATAAACAATCGTACAAGTAGGTTAACTTCTAATTAAATAGTTTAAATAAAAAATTTAATTTAGTAGTAATAAGTTTGATAAGATTATTAAATATTAAGGGGGACAAAACTCCATAAATAAATGGCATTAATTGGTGTGTGCATGGGAAGGACAAGTCCTCACAACCATCGAAACG
Organism: Artemisia argyi; assembly: GCA_030686995.1. Classification (NCBI taxonomy): domain Eukaryota; kingdom Viridiplantae; phylum Streptophyta; class Magnoliopsida; order Asterales; family Asteraceae; genus Artemisia; species Artemisia argyi. The sequence continues at coordinate 126,456,998 of CM060697.1, forward strand.
GCGCAACTCTTGTTACGCACTTAAACATGCATGCCTATTTAATCCATCCATTCATATATTTTTCACATTTTTAATTTGTATAATTTTAAGTCACCTCAACAATCTTGTAACTAAAATGATCAATAGACTTTATAGACAAGCAAGACTTGCTTGCACATTATGAAGATTTAGTGAACAAAAAATCAGTTTGATGTTGTATTAATATTTATAACAAAATAAAATAAAAGAATTTACAGAAGGCTACAGAAAATGAATAAAAATAAGTTTGAAGAAAACTTCATTGCTTTCAATTGATGCACTGGCAAAGATTTTTTTGCATAGTCATTGATTTTAAACATTTTTTTTTAAAGAACGGCAAGTTAGTAGTTAGTTATTCGAATCGTGTAGTGATATCCTAGTGTGCAGTATGCTTTCCTCGAATTTTCGTTTTTGGGAATAAACCTTTTTTTTTCGCCTAATAAAAAGAAAACCCTATTGGCAAGCCTTGAACCCGAGACATCTAAGGAACAACCTCCAACCCCACCCCCCCCCCCCCCCCCCCCCCCCCCCCCCCCCCCCAATTACACATTCGAGAGCCCTATGTTCATTCATTAGTTTGGTATATGGCATGTTTGAATTTAAAAGAAAGTTGATAAACGCAAAAACCTCAAAACAAACGGAAGTCGAACAAGCCACACGTGAGCAAGCTGTCTGTTCCTAATCCCATTAGACTTTGGGATTAATGTTGTCTGACACTTTATATTATTATTCAAACATTTTTTTAGTACAAACTTAAATATTGTCATTAAAGCCATAATTTCAACATTAAAACAGACACACATCCACACATACACGCACTTAAGTGCACATTTCTTTGCTTCAATTTAATATATTTCACGACAATAAAAGTTATCAATTGGTTTGCAGACTCTAATTTGTTACTGTATTAAATTGAAACTCCCTACTTTATTTATCATGGAGTTGTACATTATTTATAAAATGTTATATTTCAATTGTTTGCACGCTAGTGTGTGAATCAAAAATACAAGTGTGCAAATCATCTCCTTAAAAACATTAGATAGACTAACTCAGTAACTCATCAGAAACTCTTAGCTGTTCATAATTTGGTTGCTAGCTATCATGTGTGTTTTCAGATTGGTTTTGCAGGTGTTACTATTTTTAGTTATTAGCGTTTATATTTTCTAGCTTCTTCCTAGTTTTATGTAGAAACATGCCGTTAAAAAAAGGTTATGTTGCGACTCACTAGGGCAAATTAGATTAGGATATCACTAACTATGTGAATGACATATGAAGAACTTCGTGAAGTATCAAGATTTCGTCGATAACATTGTACAGCAAATCCTTTTAGGATGTAAAAGGTTTCACTTGTTTAAGTTATATGATGGGAAAGATGCTACTTACATAGTTACATGTGATGGAGTAGTAATATTCACATTTGAAATAAACATATGGAACTTATTATTAATTAGATCCTAAGTTGACTGTATAAAACATGTATATATAATTTCATGAGCAAGTGGTTATAACCAGAGACGGAGCCGGGGGGGTTAAATCTAACCCATCCTAAACTCACTGTTAGCTTGTTTTATAAAGTCTTTGATCTATCTTTTTACACAATTTAGGAAAAGATTTTAGTGTTTGAAAGGCTAGGGTGAAGAAGATAGATACTCGTTAAAGAAGAAGAAGATAGATGCCATTTTGATGGGGTAGGAAGAAATATAGGACTATCTTGTGTGTGATAGTACCTTCACACTGATATAGGAGTACTATAAATAGTATAAAATATTTCTTTTTGTCATATTGCCGGCCTTGTAAAATGAGAAACTCATATTTCATTGTTTGCTTTATTTTTTACTCCGTATTTTTTTTTTGGTAAAAGGGTTTATTCACCCCGGTAAAATTCATTACTTCAAAAAACGTTGAGGTACAATAGGGTGAGGGTGATTACCCTCACCTCAGTCCTTAAGTACACTTACAGACACGAATATAAGAATGACACACCATTCTTATAACTTACATAATAAAACTTACCACTTACAATGACTATACAAGTGAATAAAAATAGGAATTAAAACATGATTCACTAAAATAGCACCAAGAACATAGCCATCGTAGAACTTCCATCAATCTTTCATGTGAACTCATCCACATAGAGCTTGAACGTGCATAACCAACCAAAGAAATCCTTGAGCCATTCTCCGTATTACTTTAGTTTTGGAATGTTTTTAGTTATTTTCTTATGTTCTTTTGATATTATGTAAAAATTAAGAAAGTTGGACACGTTAACTTTGAGTGTTTATATAATATATGTTAATTTGATAGCAAGTTATTTTGCTGATAATTTAATGTTATATACGATAACTAAAGACCTAATTGTCATTTCATTCATGCTTAAAATCGGTCGGGATGATTAAACATTGAATCGGTAAGGTAATCGATGTAAAAACTGTATGTTATTATCCAAATTACATACGGCCCCAGCCCCTTTAACACAAATTCCCAGCTCCGCCTAACAGACTAGAATATCTAGCTTATATTACATAAATTCTCTACAAGTTGATGTAATATTTTATGCAGTGAACACGTCTATATGACAAATGAATTGTTAAGTCGAATGTTTAATTTCGCATTGCTTCATGTATAGCTTATTCTGTGGATGCATTCCACACGACCAAAAGAAGTTTTATCGATTTTTTTTTTAGATATTGACAATATTTATCGGTATGAAAAGCTAGAGTGCGTATAACGAACAACAACCATTGTTGAAGAAGAAGAAGAAGAAAAAACAAGAAAACGAAAATAACAGAATTGATATTAATTATAAGCTAAAAATGTCTAAGGATCGATTGGTAGAAGCTAGGGGGTTTTCCCCGCAACCTCCATAACAAAGCAAACATGAAGTTCAAGAAACAAATATAGTACCTCTACTATACACACAAAAGAAAGTGATCAATTATTTGCTAGCATCCTACATTGCCACTAGCCGAATCCGCTAGAATCGTCAATCTTCGTGCCACCTTCGAGAACTCACTGCAACAATCAAAGTTCGACTTTAGAATCGAGTAATAGATCCATAGACAAGAAACACAAACTTTACTAAATGTTGAATGATAACTACCTAAAGGGTTCATCTCCTGCGTGTTTTATAGCTCCAGTGCCATTTAAATAAATCAAGTTGCTCGAGATTTCTGATTTTTCTAAGCCGAACATGGTAGCAAGGTATATGTACAATTCTTCATAGGAGTTCAGAGCCGTGAGGTCCAGAGTTCGACCCATGTCCTCTGACTCCAAAAAGACCTTACAATGGCCGGTCTTAACCCACGGGCCATCTTCCTCAGATGAGCTTCGAACCGAATCATTTTGAAGAACCACCGAGCCATCACCATCCGTATCCCCAGAAACACTCTCGGATAGTTGTTGTTCTGTCAAGATCGGTTGTCCAAACAACACAAACATCGGTTTCTTCTTAGTTTCTTCATTTTTCTTCTTAAGCTCCACCTTCGGGTTATTGTTTCCTATGCTTAACAAACATGAAACATTTTCATGTCGTTCTTGGAACGGAAACCGTCTCAAGGAGTCATGATTTATGAACCCATTAGGGAAGGGGTTGAATGGGAGACGAGGGTCCAACCCAAATTGTGAAATGTGCCTGGCTCCCTGAATGCTTGGTGGCATTGTTAGCATAGGGTAATCGGGTACCCGAAGCTTCTTTCTTGGAGGAGAAAATGGAGAAAGATGAATCGCAGGCATACTCGCTACTAATTCAACTAACCATGGGTTAACTCGTTTCACATTTTGTAACAATTCGGGTTCGTCCCAAGCCACCTTTATCATATCCAACATACAAACATTAGTACAAGATTAATATGCAATAATCAAAAAAGCTGATAATTATCTTTATCCTAATTTGAGTACTTCTCTAAATTCTATACAGTTGGACGAGTCATGTACTTAACTTTGTTTATTGTCTTAAGTAAGTTAGATTAAACTTATCAATGAGAGAAGATCGTCAATAATGGTCGCTAATGTGACTTACTAACACGATAGCAAAATTCTAGTGAGTCGTATTGCATTTAGACTAATAGTTATGTAACATTAATCATAATATCAAATTAAGATATGGATCTGAATTTATACCTGAAGAAGCCTCCAAGGTGAATTAGGCCAACGGATTTGATCTTCAACCTGAACACCCGAAACCGTCCCCATAAACCAACTAATTCTAGACGAATCCTCGGTCTCAAAAGGCATCTTAAACCTCATTCCAGGACACCATTGAATCCTCATTGCAGCTTTGACCGTCGAAGCTTTAACACAAAACTCGGGTGTACTTGCTCGAGGGTAGTAAACAACCTCAAAGGCTTCCCCATTAACTGCATGATTCACAGCTTCAATCACTGATTCCACACTCGCTTTACAGCCAACGTTGTAAGCATTTGGAATATCAAAAAATCCGCCACCAATTCCCCTCTTGGCGCGCCTAATTCCAACACAAAGTTCACCATTATCAGCTCGTAAAAATACAATGGAGTCACCAGCAACGAGTTTCTTATTGTTAACAAAATTACTCCACCCGGTCGTTAACAAATGCCGTCTTGGTGTCCCTCTATAAATATGCCGAAACTTCCAGATTTGTCCATGAACATCTTTTACTAATATTGTCTGAACCGGCGGGTCTGCCGCGTAATCCAGCCTAGGAAAAATGGTTTCCGCGCAGTACCTAGGGACCGAGAAACCCCCACCATTGTTGGCGTCAGATTGAGTCAAGGTTTTCGCGAAAGAAGAGGGTTTTTCTTTGTTTTCATTAGTCTTACGATCAAACCCTAAAAACTGATCATTATCGCCGCCATCTTGAAAATTGTGATTGTTTTGGTTTCTTAGTGGAAGAAGTTTAATTTTCGAATAGACTTCGTCACTGTCAGGATCTGCCATAAAATTAACGGCAGATACTTGACACAAAATGTAAGGCGGGATTCGCCTTGAACAGCTAGAATCAATATTTTTGGTCCCAGCATGTTCGGCATGACCTTGAGGAAAATACAAGACTTTAGAGTTTAATGGTGGCATTTGCACCATACCGCCGGCACACGCGTGCCATAACTGTGAATCTAAGGTTTTTTCGGCTTCATTCATGGGTTTCTTCACATAATCCATCACATTAATCATTGTAAAACAAGATAATCTGTAGAACCAACAAAAAAAAATTTCAGTTTATAGCTTATAATTGATATTTTGTATAAATTAACCCTTTTTGTTTGTAAACAAAGATTTAGATAATATGATAAGTAGAACAACTTATTTCAAGAAAACTGATTTACTTATTTCAAGGGAGAAAATACTTATTTCAAAAAACAATTATCAAATAAACGAAAAATCTGTAATATCCTCTTTGCTATTCAAACGGATAACATATTCCGTACAAGCATCTTTGAAAGTGATTAGAATTTCTTATACAAACTTTTTTATGTGACAATTTTTTATTTTCAATCAAAGAACATTTATTTGAACAGAATCAAAAACAGTTTTAATAAACAATGAGCACTCAATTAAATTTACAAAGATATATGTATACCTATAGTAGAACAAGAAATCAGTCCAAGATGGACTCCAGATTAAACTTGCCCTTCAAATCAATAAAACTCAAGTGCTAGATTTAGTTCCTGCAGTTGATGAAGTGAGATTTAAGTATATTAAACACTTGTATAGATAAATAATACAGTAGCTATATTTATATAAAGAGTTCAGTTATATATATATACAGGTGAATATATATGGGAGCAAAAGTATAAAAAAGGTTGTTAACCTGAAGGTTCGTTGCCGACCAGACGGTAGCATACAACAGACAGATACATACATTACATATAATGTTGTGTGCTAATGTTTGTGTATATATATGTAGAGAGAGAGAGAGAGAGAGAGGGCCAATGTGTGTTTGTGTGTGTGTGAAAGAGAGATATTTGGAAGGTTTGTTAAGGATTCCAGAATACCAAATCCCTAGTATATGATATCACTATGTAATCTTGAGGTACAAATATTTTCGTAAAACACCCTTTGTTTTTAATGTTGTTTTGGCAGGTGAATCTATATTTTGTTATTGCTTAGTTGGTCCTTAACATAGTGGTTTTGTGTTGTGTAGTTTAATGACTAACAAGGAGTGTGCAATGGTTTAACCCTAACTAATGAAGAACAAAATAATTATGAGATATGCAAGCTTGGGTTGTATAATACTTGTTTGATGTTAGTTCATAGCTTGTTTGACCTTAGACACTAAACTGAACTCATACTTTTGATCTTGATCTGGTGGCTTGACTAATTGTTAAAACGACGACATTTTATTCTATTTGAGAAAAATGAGTTGATAAGCTTTTAAACTAAACTGAACTATAGCAAGGCGATAACTTATCTTTTGCCACAATGACAATAGTCATTGTCGTCGAAGTAGGTATAAAGAAAGTAGAATGTAGACAATCATGCTCCTAACCAAGGGTAAGAAGACTGCTTCCGGGTTATCTTTTGCTTCAACTAAAGTGAAACTAGGCTTAGTATACCGGTTTGACTTTTTATGGTGAGTTTTATGATTTTAACCCAAATTTCGAACACTTTTAGTAGTAACAAATAAAAAAGGCATGATGTTAAATATATGAAATATATGTTTACCCATGTTGTTATGTTTTTTTTTTTTTTTTTTTTTTTTTTTTTTTTTTTTTTTTACATTTATGCCTACCAACTCATTCATTCATCCCCATGTTATATGAACAAATCTCCTAATAACATATACATTTTGTTTACATTTAGAGCAAGATGAACAAAATATTAATAGACCGTGACCAAAGTAGTAGACATTCAGTTTAAAAAAAGAACCGTAATTGATCAAAATTGAGTTGACGTTTAGTTGACTAGATAAACAAGTTCTTCTTGAATATAGATGAGAGCATGTTTTGTATTGTGAAAGTAATGTATAACATTTTGTTTGTGCTAGAAATCGAGTTGCATTTTTTATTTTATGGGAGAACATTAAAGCTCTTCTAGTAAAATTGTTAATCTATTATGTTTATGCCGAATAATCTTCTTTATAACTTATAGTTGCATAATTAGTTGAGTCGATGAAAGTTCCTCTTCATTTTTAGATAACTAGAGCTAGATTCATGATCATTTGATGAAAACAACTACAATGAAAAGGGTAGTTTCGGCTTGATTTAACCGAAATGAGGTTCAAAATTGCGTCAACGATCAAAATAAGATTTAACAAGAAATTGATTTGCATTATTAGTTGGCAGATTTTATGGGCTTGCTAGATGCATAGAAGTAGATGGAGGCATAGTATAAATCATGTTGAAAGTACAAGGGGTTACGTTAAAGTGTTTCAAGATTGACTTCTTGTCACTTTAATCAGATCTGAATATCCGCGTTTGTGAATGTTTTATCCCACTCGAATAATTTTGTGCGTGTATCCAATTCACTATTTTAGTTATTTTATCTCAAATAAATATTTCATAGTCGAGTTATTCAAGAAACCAAACATTCCTCACATACCAAGGGACTCGTCCCCACCATCCATCTAAAAAGGAAATCAATGGTTGAGATTAAAATGATTTTATTATTTCACCCATTTTTTATAATTTAAATATCTCTTAAACCGTTAATCGTTAAGCGAAAATAATTACACCATCGCGACGGGCATTTAATTATCTTTCTATAGACGGGCACTTTGATATACTTTCGGAAAAAAAAAATCGTTTTTTTCACGTTTTTTTTTTCTGGCCGAAAAAAAAATCATATATGATATTGCATATCATATATGATATGTAATATCATATATGATATTACATATAATATCATATATGATATTACATATCATATATGATATGTAATATCATATATGATATTATATGTAATATCATATATGATTTTTTCGGTCACGAAAAAAAAAACGTGAAAAAAAAAAAAATTTGTCGAAAATTTATCAATTAGCCTATCTATAGAAAGATAATTAAATGCTCGTCGTAACGGTATATTTTTTTTCGCTTAACGATTAACGGTTTGAAAGATATTAATATTTGAAAAAAAATGATGAAAGTGGGTTTTTTAAATTGTTAGGATTAATCTCATCCATTAGATCAAATAAAGATGGAGGGTGAAGATTAGTCCCTTGATATGTAAAAAAAATTTGATCCTCAAATGATCTTTACTCAATATTTCATGCATGGAAACTTATACTTTAAATAACGAAAATATAAGTAAATATTTTTTAAAAAGAAAAAAAGAGGTGTAAAACCTAGCTCCAGTCATAATAAAACCCAAATGCAGTTTTGGTTGCATAGGTTGTACATATTATTTATCTTTCGGGTTTTGCTAATCTCTACCCACTAGGCAAATGATTAACCCCAATTAATGAAGACATTTTTTTTTAAATCAAAAAATGCATTTAATGAACATTTATTCATCTCTAAAATTACCGTAATTGATCATTATTTTCATATTAATTAACTACAACATTCCTTATATATATAGTTAACTTTTTGTTTAGTGAGCAGGGATTAACAAAACCCTTATCTTAAATACTAAAAGAAAAACATAACTAATGTATGTGTACTGAATTAATAACTATCCTAGCACTTAACCCCTTCGGTAAATTTACTTAAAAGCAATGTTTTAAAACCTGGTTCTTTTATTGACCCGGTTTAGGCACCGGTTCACCAGGTTACCAGTTTAACCGGTTGAACCGTCGGGTCAAACCGGTTATATATATATATATATATATATATATATATATATATATATATATATATATATATATATATATATATATATATATATATATATATATATATATATATATATTCTCTATATTTCATATGTAGTGTTGCATGATCGATTATTTATCCAATTTTATTCTTACATTCGATTAAACTCATAAAAAATATTGAGACTATAACCTATAAGTTTGTTCTTAATTTCTATATATATGTAATAATATAACAAAGCTTTGTTATATTTTTTTTTGGAATATAACAAAGATTTTTTTTTTTTTTTAATCATGGGTTTCCGACTCGACATTGCGAGCCGACTATTCCCACGGCGACTATCCTTTTGGATAGCCCGGAGTCGGCGCAGGTGAACCTCCGTGGCCACAAGGAATATAACAAAGATTTATAACAACAATCAACTTATTATTCTAAGTTATAAAAGTTTATATTAAAACTATATTAGTTGGTGTTTTTATAATAGTTTATAGCTCTAATTTACTCTTTTAACAAAATTATAACTAACACTAGGACTCACCAATTCAACTTGCCAATTAAACTTAGAAATGTTAATAAAAAAAAAAAGTTAGATTTTTTGATAAAAAGACATGACCCGGCCGAGTTAATTAAACCTGGTTAACCCGAGTTAACAAAAAACCAGCGGTTCAATCCAGTTCTCAAACAAGCAAAAACCCGGTCATATCCGGCTCGGTCTCCGAGCCGGTTCCTGGTTCAACTGGCCGGGTCAACCCGCGTTTTGAAACATTGCTTCAAAGCACAAGTGATTCGATATTTCAAATACTTTTTTAGTCTTGAACAGTTTTATAGTAAGTCAAGGCAAACATTTTTGCACATGCTACTGACTTACGTTCGTACTATTATTTGATTATTGACATCGTATTGCTTATGATGAATCTAGATTGCAACTTTCTTCTCTGATTCTCATTGTTTTGGCCTTTTGGGGTTCTAGAGTTCAAGTTAGATAGATGAGAATCAATAGTACAGTAGTAGATTAAATTGGCTTAATTAGTTAATATTATTAATTCATTTATCTAATGATATTATACGCAATATAAGTCTAATTTTTTGTTAATCAGAAATAATTATTTACTAATATTTCTCATGATTTATACAAAGACTTTGAAACAAAATAAACGCAAATTTATTTACACGAATTGCCTAAGCGAGTGGACATGTTTTCTGCTCCTTGAATAAAAAGGAAGTAGTTTAAAATCGTCATTCAAAAGTGATACTAATAAAGATAAGAAAGAAACAATATAAAGCGAGATTTGCTAGAATTTAGTTTTGAATTTGGATAATATGTACGATTTTAAACATATTTTTTGTAAGACTGGTCTTGTTAAACCCGACCTCTACATACGGCAATTTGTTTGCAGTCTATAATTTGAAATTTCAAACATATTAGACTTTGTATTTGTACGGATTGAAAATATCTTGTTTATGTTGCGGTATTTTAGTTGCGAGATACTAGCTAGGACTTGACTTTTAGTCTTTAATTTTGGACAGAAAAGAAAGGATAATAAGGGAAGAACATGAAAATAATAATAATAATAATAATAATAATAATAATAATAATAATAATAATAATAATAATAATAATAATAATAAAATTTGTGTTTTTAAGTTTTTTTTAAGAAGGAAATTAAGAAGAAAATAAGTGATTGAAGAATGAAAGTGTGTGATTTTTGTTAACAAAATCTTCTGCCCAGATGTGGCAATAAGAGGAATGATCATGCTTCTTTTTCTTTTTTCTTCGCTTCTCTTATTTTCTTTTAATACACAGCCGGAGAACACAGCGTAAGGGATTATTAGGATCCTTTTTTTACAAAGGGGACCCCATTTTTATTTTTATTTTTTAAATTTTTATTTATTTTTTATTTTTATAATTTTGTTTATATCAAAAAATTGTAAACCTGAAAACTACGGAACAGAAAATATAAAGTTCAATAAGTCAAACACTTAAAACTGTCAGAAATACGGAACCGAAACTGACAAAATACTGTGTTATACTACAAACAAACGGTGGACAAACGAAATTTTTGACCAAAACACCCTTATGTCAAATTATAGAGGGTCCTACAGTATGGCTATGTTTGGCAAAAATAGCTGTGAGCAGTAGCAGTGAGCAGTAGCAGTGAGCTGTAAGCAGTAGCTGTGAACAGTAACCAAAAAAACTCACAGCTTCATAAAGAAGCATTGGGAAAATAAGCTTTCCTAAAAAATAGCAAAGCCCACAGCTCTCATGCCAAACGAACATTATAAATCAAAAAGCTCATTGTTCAACGCTCATTGCCTAAAAAAGCTCCAAAAAACTTTGTGCCAAACATAGCCTATGTCCCTTCACTAATTGTGTTTTAACGTTGTTGCCTTCTCAACTAATTAATACAGAATTAATACTGTAGTTACATGAATTATGAATATCATGAATACCATTAATACTGTAGTTATTATGAAAATTTAAGAATAGTTTAGGTCTTTAGGCTCGATCTGTAAATGTATGTAACAAGAAGTCTTTAGTGACACGTAATATGCAAATTAAAATGTTAAAAAGTCGTGACTAAGCAAAGCAGTCATAAGACATGTGTTTTACTTATGTATAACTAGAGTTGCCGTTGATGTAAAAAAGTAGCTTTGTGTATTGTGTGACACTAAAAGTGTAGTTATTGATTATTTCACTTTTTTGTGACACATCTTATTACCATATGTCAAAAAGTCTCCACCTAAACTTGTAACATTTTACCCGCACTTTTTAAATTGTCACTGATGATTAGATTAGTGACACTAGTGAGTGAGTCACAATACTTGTGTCACTAAATGTTACTTTAAAATATAAAAACCAGCGACAACATAAATAAGAAATAGACAAAAATACACCGTTGGTCCTTAAACTCCACAAAATATCGCAATGGAACCTAACTTTCCAAATCACCGTGGTGCGTCCAAAAGTTGGAATTTTGATGCCGATTGCGTCCCTCGTCCCGTAATAGTTACTACAACGTCCCGTTATAGTTCCCAAAACCCCGTTACATGTTTAGTTTGGAGGGTATACATGTCTTTTTACCTAGTCGCATTTTTCTCTCTCGCTGTACTACCCGACAGACGTCTAATCATTTTTCCCGCCATTATGTCTAATATAAGTAGCACAAGTAGTCATTGCTCATCCCCAAACTTGTTTTGGAAGCATACAAAAATAAAATAAAATAACTAATGCGATGTCACTCACCAAATCTAATAATTTAAGTAAAAAATCAAGAATCTCAAACCTTGGATTTACATTATGGCAAATCAGGGATGCACCTTACTTTGATAACCATGAAGTCGAGAGAAATTAGGCAATGAGGTAATATGGTTAGTGTTTTTGTTGATAATCGTTTACAAGCATATACATCTTAGATTGTTTTATGGTATTTTCCTTTTTTTGTTAGACAATCGTAATAGTGTTTTGTTTTGTGTTTCAACAGTTGGTCGACCTGGTGATTTTAGCATGAGATTTCACCACAATAGCCTATTCAAAAACTGGCCAGGGAGGATCTACGAAGGAGGTAAGGAATGTCAGATTAATTATGTTGGAATTAATGAGATATCAATTGACGAACTGGATGCTCTGATGACCCAAATCGGTTATGCAGAAGTCGAAACCAATTACTACTTAATTGTTAAACCTGGTAGTACATTGGACAATGGCTTATATAGTTTTCGTGAAGCTGTCAATCTTGACATGTTGAAAGATATTGTGAAAGAACATAAGTTGATAGAAGTGTATGTTGAAATAGGTAAGACTAGGTTAGAGTTGTCTGAGATGTCCCCACAGTCTATTAAGACTATACTTTCAGAGATGGATGAACCTAGTAGAAAAATAGCTAGTGCTGCTATTCAATCGTGTTGCAGACATTTGATTCTAGATGACATAGATAATGACCCAGTCCTTAACCCATTTATGTAACTTACGCAACTACCTATAGATGTCTCATATGTTGGGGAATCTAGTGACTTGCCACACATTGAGCTCGGTTTTTCAAGTCTTGACATGTCTTCCTTTGCCAACCAACCTGTTGATAACAGTGATGGTGCATTAGTCATTATTGATAAGGAAAATAGTTTTCAGGACCTTGATAGTTTTGATGTTAGTCTGTTCAGAGTGACTAAGGATAAGTCGTTGGAGAAAGTAGGGAGACCACTAGTTGATGGCAATAACAACTTTCAGGAACTTGATGTGGAAGTCACTCTATTCCAAGTCAATCAGGATAACCAGTTAGAGAATGTAGGAGGAGAACCTGTTGATGGCAATAACATGGAAGAGGAGGGTGATGTTGATATCACTTTGTTCTAACAGAAGGATACTAGTCACTTAGGCAATGTAGGTGATGACACAATTCAGGCAAATGAAAATAATGTTACTGATGTGTGGGAATTGCACCAGGCTTTACCTCTCGAGGGATCTCGAGAAGCTTACAACCCCCACCAGGCAGTGTACCTGATCGTTGTAGTATAGTATAGTGACAAGTACCGGGGGATTGATTGTTCAACTCAGGAATAGTGTCGCTAGGATTAGAAAACCTAAAAACTAGGTCTAGAGGTGAGGGATGATTCTTTTTGTATTTTTATATTTTTATAAAAAAGCAAGTAAAAATCTCGGGTTTTGGAAGAGTGGGCGGAATTATTTGCTAGTCAACTAACCCAATAACTAAAGATGCAATCAAAATAAAATAACAAAAAATGTAAATTAAACTAATTACTAATGTGGTGTGAACAATAAATGAGAGAATCATGTTTACTTAGATTTCATTACTCCCTAGATATCTTTTACAGGTTAATTGTTTGCTACAGTTGCGTAGATGATGGGTTATATTCCTTAATACCAATCGTGGGGTGGCGTATGTACTTCCCCAACTCTATAAGCTCCTATTTCACTCCTATGTCGAGCCTGCAAGAAGCTCCTAACATGGGATCAATAGAATTCGCTCATGCATTAAATACAACCATAAAAACCTAGTACGCATTGGTTCATGTTTCTTAAGACGTTCAAGCAAGTTATACTATGGAAGTCTGCCAGTTTTCTTAAGCCAAACATCGAAATCATTCATCCATTACAACTATAAACAAGCAATCAGCCTATAATCAACATCTAGGTTTCATTACATCTAAGCAAACACACAAGAGATCTAGCCTAGCATGTTAAAATCAAGACAAACGTAAGATATATTCAAACAACACATAGACATATTGAATGAGTTGAAAGGATACTTATCTTAATTGAACATGAAAGGTTTCAAGGGATGAAAACCCTTGAAAATACTGTAAAAGTCGAGCTAGGGTTTATTCAAGTCGTCCCTAAAATTCTCCTCTCTTATGAATGAAATTTACAAAGACTATATATAGATTTCCTAAGGTGACGGCGTCAAGAAGAAAATTCTGACGTCGTCAACCCGCCGCCCATAATAAAATCGGATTGCCTAGATCCATATCTGACGCCGTCAAGAGCATTTCTCCTCTGGCCATCATGTGTTAAGGGGCCGTGACGGCCTTGGTGACGCCGTCACGCCCTAATGCAAAAGTGTTCTGGACCGTCATGGACTCCATACTCTTCACCTCTTGTTTTTCCTCTTGACGCCGTCATTAAGAAACTTGCGACGCCGTCAGGTACTGTTCCTAGCAAGGAAAATTAAGACTTTGCCGTTTTCTTCACTTTTACGCTCCAAAAACGTCCAAAATGCTTCCTTTTCCAGAATTCACTCCTAAAGTACCTAAAATCATGAAAGGAACGATTTAGGGCAATATTTGATCAAATAAATTCAATTCCGGGCTTAAATGACCCCCTAAAAACGGATCATTTTTCGCCTCATCATATACCCTTACACTTGAGATTTGCTTGTCCACAAGCAAATGCGCTTTTATTCTAATCAAAATACAAGTTAGGGGTCATTTAACACTAATATAAAAGTAATTACAACAAATAATCGTTCCACTAAAGACCAAAGACAAGCACGGAGGTCATACACTAGCACCTCACAAATAGTGTTTAGATACTCACATCTCTCGGGTGTAATAAAGTACATATCACAATATGGAAATGGAAAACATCTCTCACTACCTGTCATAGCAAAATAGATTACCATAGGTTTGGGAAAGAATCAAACCTCCACCACATGGTGTAAGCACCTAGGATAAACTATCAAAGAGGTCTTTTAAAGGGTTATAACGTTAGGTGTAGGGATATGGAAAACACGGTTTTGTTGGATAAAGACAATCTTTACTGGTGGCGAGTTAATCATCTTGGTTAATTACATGTACAATATGGCGTTGTTAAGCCAATACTAGACTCGACTTAAGCTAATAAATCAAAAATAACAAAAACTTAAAATAAACATAGAATGTTACGGGATGGTAGTCCGTATGTTTTTTTTTTCTCTTTTCTTTTTATATTTTTTTTTCTATTTTTTTTCATACACTCTTACCCTACCATCCAAAATAATACATCATAGGGAATGAACATTCCCCTTACACTTGAATTTTTACATACTTTACAATAAATTAATCTAATGACTCGAATCAAGATAATCAAAACACTAGGAGTACTTTTTAAGATTAACGCACATATGGGGGTAATAAATGATGTTCTTCCCCATTACTCCGTAACATAAGTACTTTACCCATGAGTCCCAATCGTCCCAAAACAATATGTACAAGGATATGACTCGACTTAGCAACCATGTAATCAATTAGATAATTAACTTAAGGTTTAAACAAATAACAATAATGCACTAAAGATGAGTGCATACACAGAAGGCTAAGACGATTTGGGTGTACATTTAAGTGGGGTGTAACAAATTCTTCCTTTAAGTAAGATGCTTAAAGTTAGAAACGAAAAGATAGCCTCGGAGGGGTGTACTACAGGTTTCGTGTACTAAAAATGAGTACAACGATAAGGGTGAAAAATTAATTGACTTAACTAGCCAAGTAATATGACTTAAATGGTCAAGTAATTATGATACGGGTTTAACAAAGGGTGATCCTAATGCCTCTTATCATGTAGTAAATCCTACTACACGAATGTAGTCTCACTAGCGGTCTCGGGATGCATCACTAACGCAAGTTCGAGAATCTAAATGCTACCGGTACACTCATAAGCACTAATAGTAAATGTTTTTCCTATCAAATCTAAAGGCGAACCTCACATATTTGGGTGGAATTTTTTTTAATAGTACGGTTTTGTGCTAGTCGTACAATCTCCTATCCATGAGACGCTTGCTAAGGCTAAAGTTTCACTCCTTAATGTTGTAAAAAAATTTAAATTTGACGCTAAAATTACACTAACAAGTATTTCTCTTAGTTTTATTACACATCTACCATCAAACAAACAAACTCAAGTGAAAGTGTATCCTATAAGGTATCATCATTTACCCTCCTCTTACACTTAGGATGAACATTGTCCCCAATGTTCAATTAAAGAATGTAAAAGTGAAACAGGTAAAAGAATGAAATCAAATACTCCCCTGATTCGCTCGGTGTGGATAGTGTGGTAACAAGGTTAGATCTTCCTCCAAGAAAATGAACAATCAAAACTTCCCTTCTAGAATATAAATTATCTTCTTGTCATACATAACCTGTTAAACCTGAGAAAACAAACAAGGCAACCTCGCGTAAAATCGGCGGCAATCTATATATGCTAACAAATCCTAGAAAGCAAAGTAAGATATAATGCTTGTGGAATGAATGTTTGCAGATTTCCTGGAGTTTATAAAACTAAAGATTCAACAAAAACTTTAAGACTCCGTTAGAAAAACAAAACTAGCAAAATTTCCAGAATTTTACACATGACGCCGTCAGGAATTTCTTCCTGACGCCGTCAGAAGTGAACTGCAGAAATATTTATGTTAAGTTACCGGAAAATTTCTGGAAAAACTTATGTCCTACTTCCTGGAAAATCCTGCAAAACATCATTATAACTCGATACAAGCATTTGACTCAAACAATTACTAATATACATGTTCATTTAATATTGCGGAGAATCATGATCAATTTTGTTTCTTAAAAACATATTTGGGGTTTCCCCTTACACTTATCTTTTGCGAAATACCTTTGGATGAAGTTAAGACAAAGCCAAACGACAAAATAAAGTATTTTCACTATTTTATTTTGAAACATGGTCTACCAACAATAAAAATAAAGCATGCATACGGAAACATATAACAATCAAACAAATAAAAATCACACAAATTATGGGTTGCCTCCCAAGAAGCGCTTTTCTTTATTTACGAGTCTTGTAGCTAGACTCAAGGTCATGGGTAATTACGTTACCTCATCGTTGGTCTCACTCACCGATTGTAAATGCTCTTTATAGAGACCAACCACCTTATTCTTAATTGCTCCTATGATTCTATTGGCAAATTCCTTATCAATTCTATATTTTGGTCCTAGAGTCAAGCAATCCTTATAGAAAAGGCTTTTCTTCTCCCATACATAGTCCATGCCCTTTTTCTTATCCTCTTCATTGATGTCCTTGAAAGCACCAATGTTATCCATGTCAAATCGAGGCACAAAGCGAAATTCTTTCATTCTATTAGGCATCCTATAAGTGATCCTATCGGTGTCACTAGCAAATCGGATTGTCCCTTCTATTTCATTATATTCTAACTTGGACTCCTCAACAAATGGTTTACCAAACATAACATGGGATAAGCGACAATCAATAACACTAGCTAGGTCTTCAACAACCATAAAGTCAGTGATATATGTAAAGTTCCCAACAAAGACATGTAGACCTTTAATTCTCCCGACAAAGTTACAAACTCCACCGGGGTATTTGGGGTCTCTTCTAGGTCCAAGTCTTGTTTTCACAATATCATTATAGACACTTGAGGACATAAAGTTGATTGGGGATTTAAAATCAATATAAGCATTGTCAATGTGTTTATACCTAATCATATATGGTATCTTAGCATTCTTAGGATCGCCTCTCTTGATCTTAGGTTCAATTCTAGTGAAAGGAGGTCGAGGATTATCAATAAGATTATTATAGTACGCAATCTCCTCCTTAGTGGGGTATAGATTAAAATAGTCATCTAGCTTCGGATCAATCTCCCCTTCCTCAAGTTCCTCAACAACATCCTCAAAATCTTTAGTTCCTAGGTCCTTATTTGAATACAAGGCGGTCGCTAGGTCACTAAATTAATCGTCGAGCTCAACATTAATCAACCTATTAAGCTCCCTAAGTTCCCTAATCTCACTCTCAATTTGTTCACGTAACAAAGCCACTTCTCTAGGGGAAGGGGTGGATTCGCGTTTTCCATAATGGTCAATGGAATAGTCAATGAATTTATTTTACTAACAAAGGCACGAAGAAAAAAATAGACTAAAGAAAACCTAAAAATAAAAATAAAATCTCACTAGAAGGGAATCTAGCAAGTAGACCAAATTAAAAGAAATCCTAACCTAGACAATAACTATTCCCCGAGCTGCGGCGCCAAAAACTTGATGCGTGGGAATTGCACCAGGCTTTACCTCTCGAGGGATCTCGAGAAGCTTACAACCCCCACCAGGCAGTGTACCTGATCGTTGTAGTATAGTATAGTGACAAGTACCGGGGGATTGATCGTTCAACTCAGGAATAGTGTCGCTAGGATTAGAAAGCCTAAAAACTAGGTCTAAAGGTGAGGGATGATTCTTTTTGTATTTTTATATTTTTATAAAAAGCAAGTAAAAATCTCGGGTTTTGGAAGAGTGGGCGGAATTAGTTGCTAGTCAACTAACCCAATAACTAAAGATGCAATCAAAATAAAATAACAAAAATGTAAATTAAACTAATTACTAATGTGGTGTGAACAATAAATGGGAGAATTGTGTTTACTTAGATTTCATTACTCCCTAGATGTCTTTTACAAGTTAATTGTTTGCTACAGTTGCGTGGATGACGGGTTATATTCCTTAATACCAATCGTGGGGTGGCGTACGTACTTCCCAAACTCTATAAGCTCCTACTTCACTCCTATGTCGAGCCTGCAAGAAGCTCCTAACATGGGATCACTAGAATTCGCTCATGCATTAAATACAACCATAAAAACCTAGTACGCATTGGTTCATGTTTCTTAAGACGTTCAAGTAAGTTACACTATGGAAGTCTGCCAGTTTTCTTAAGCCTAACATCGAAATCATTCATCCATTATAACTATAAACAAGCAATCAACCTATAATTAACATCTAGGTTTCATTACATCTAAGCAAACACACAAGAGATCTAGCCTAGCATGTTAAAATCATCAGAAGCGTAAGATATATTCAAATAACACATCGACATATTGAATGAATTGAAAGGATACTTATCTTAATTGAACATGAAAGGTTTCAAGGGGTGAAAACCCTTGAAAATACTGTAAAAGTCGAGCTAGGGTTTATTCAAGTCGTCCCTAAAATTCTCCTCTCTTATGAATGAAAATTACAAAGACTATATATAGATTTCCTAAGGTGATGGCTTCAAGAAGAAAATTCTGACGCCGTCAACCCGCCGCCCATAATAAAATCGGATTGCCTAGATTCAGATCTGACGCCTTCAAGAGCATTTCTCCTCTGGGCCGTCATGTGTTAAGGGGTCGTGACGGCCTTGGTGACGCCGTCACGCCCTAATGCAAAAGTGTTCTGGACCGTCATGGACTCCATACTCTTCACCTCTTGTTTTTCCTCTTGACGCCGTCATTAAGAAACTTGTGACGCCGTTAGGTACAGTTCCCAGCAAGGAAAATTAAGACTTTGCCGTTTTCTTCACTTTTATGCTCCAAAAACGTCCAAAATGCCTCCTTTTCCAGAATTCACTCCCAAAGTACCTAAAATCACAAAAGGAACGATTTAGGGCAATATTTGATCAAATAAATTCAATTCCGGGCTTAAATGACCCCCTAAAAACGGATCATTTTTCGCCTCATCAGTTACTAAGGAGAATCATGTATAGGTTGCTTTGGTCCAACAGAGTTAGAGTCATGAGTTAGGCAACGCAGGAACATCTACTAATAAAAGTGATGACTTTAATTTGGAAACTCAATTACCTATGTTGGATGATGATGAATTTTACAGTTCTTATGCTTCTGACTTAGACATAGGTAACTCTGGGGTGCCAAGGGTTAGGACAGATTCTGTTGATGATGGTGTTGTTGAAACTTTCTTTTATTGTGATCAATCCTTTGATAGTGCAAAAGATGTGAAAGAGATGGTAAGAGAGCATTCCATAGAAACAAGAAAGGAGCTGCTATTTCTAAAGAATGAAAAAAAAAAAAGAATAAGAGTCAAATGTGTGGGTTGTGTTCCCCTATCTAGCCCAATTGCTACTGTTGGACTGGGTATAAACCTAGTTAGAGGTCCATTTAAACCATTTTTTTCTTAATCCTTTTTAGCTTATAAAACTTTTTCAGCTTATTATAGCTTTTTCAAAACAGCTTGATAAGATCGTTGTAGCTCTTAGACGAGGTCTAATATTATATCTAGGAACACATAATAATGAAGGCGGAATATTCAAACATAGAATCAATCATTATTATGAACAAGGTTTTTCATTATCATTCACTTCTCTAACGATTACAAACTACTTAACATGTTCTACCTTGATCAAGTAGAACACGTTATCTAAACTAAAACACTAAACCCTAGGCGTTTATCTTCTACGCCTAGGTTACACATACACCTTTACTAGACATCTACATTGTGGAAGACTTGAAATAATTAATTTAATGACCCATGTCCTCTTTATATATTAGAGGATTAGGGTTTACAAGATACTACGAAGGATTAATAAATAAAACTTCTTTTGCAAGCAAGTCCTTCCCCATCTTTTGTAGAATTCCTTCTTGTCACTTCAAGCCCTTCATGTTTCATTCTTCTTGTTTTGTATCATCAAATCAATAAGTATAATTCCTAACAATCTTCCCCTATTTGATGATGACAAAACAAACACCTTCTTGTACGAACTTCCCTAGACGAAGTAGAAAAGTTGAGATAATTAAATCTCGCCCTGAATGAAACAATCTTGTCTTCCCCTTAAGCCATGCCATGCCACTCCAAATCTCTTCTAACATCTCTTCCCCTTTTTGTTATCAACAAATAGGGAACATATAAGCAATATAAACTTCCCCTTGAGTGGTGCATGTACATCAAATGATTAAACACATAATAAGATACTTCCCCTGAAACCTATGTGTTAATCATCTTCATGAATCTTCAATTCTGTAAGCTCCTTGTAATGATCACTGATGAAGAAAATCAAGTATAACGAATTTGATGAAGAAGTAGAATAACCCAAACTTGTGCCTTATATCTTGTACTAACCATGTGACTCCAAACTCATACCAAGAACCAAAAATATGAGTAGACCGCAACCTCTTGACGAAATCCTCAACTAATATGAGACACTGAGCACTACAATGTAACTCCTTAAAGTGATAGCAAATGTGACATTAAGCACCTTCAGTTTGTAGATAATACACCAATTTGCTAGATTCATCAAGTCTTTGTCACAACTTTAACGCACAAACAAGTTACCTCCTACTATAAGGTATGATAAGAACACTCATCCAAGAAACTCCACTTCACCTTCAAATAAGTGATAAACAATCTTCTTCGTAATCAATTATTCCATTACGAACAAATACGAGCCTGTTAAAACTTTTAAGAACATAAACCAACTAACCATCTTTTGTGTGTGAAACTAATAACATGTGTGTGTAATCTAACAAACTGGTCATAATTAGCCGAGAGCCAAAGTAGAACCAATCTCATCAAAACCCATCTCGGCTTCCCCTCACTACTCGTAAATCATACATATCCATAAAACTCTTTACATGTCTCCATAAATCATCTAAACACAGCAATACTTTGAATAGTCGAACAGTTTTTTGAGAAGTCGAGCAGTACTTTAATTACGAGATCAGTACTTTCAATGAGAGAGCAGTACTTTGAAAATAATGAGCAGCAGTTTAATAAACGAGCAGCAGTACTTTAAAAAAATAGACATTGGAGCAGCAGTACTTTGTATATTGGAGCAGTACTGATACGTGGGAATCGCACCAGGCTTTACCTCTCAAGGTGTTAGCAATAGAAGTGTTGATCATCAATGGAATCAAAGAGAGATCTCAATGATCGCCCCTTAGGGGGAGATTGTTAGCAATAGAAGTGATTAAAATGTGAACTAAAAGTGATTAAAGATTGTGACTGAATCTCTAAAGAGCTCGACTCAGAAAGTACCAATGAATTGACGAAGCTTTAAATGTCAGTAATCGAAAAGACTTGTCCTGGACGGGTAATAATTTCAAGCTAGTCCAACTAGTGATGTAAGCGTGTCTCGAATAGGACTTGTCTGAGTAGAATGTACCATATCGAGAGACTTTCTTTGGACTTGACCAGGACGGGTAATAATTTCAAGCTAGTCTAACTAGTGATGTAAGCGTGTCTCGAATCGGTCATGTTCGCTGAAAGTGGATCAATTCAAAAGTGCAAACTCCTCCCGCATGTGCAAATTTCTTAACAGTCCATGAGCACATGTGAAGGGGGAGTCCTTCAAAATGAAATTCAAACTCTCAAAGTGTTAACAAAATATGTTTCATTATCATAAATACTTTGAGAAGATTTTCAAATGAATGGTTTTATGGCAACAATAGGATAGTCATGAAGATATAAGGTGACTAAGGTTAGGAATAACCGTCCTATGATCCGCCAGAGCCGGAGGGATCTACCCAAGGACAATTCCAATAGATTAGAATTAGAAGTCCTTAGGTATAATTGAAAAAAGGAGAAAATGAGAAAGGAGAAAGAAGGGGTTGAAGAATTAAAAAGAAAAGTTATGAAAAAGGGTGAAAAGAAATAGCCCTCCAAATGTTCAACCTTAGGGCAGACACCGGGTACAATTCGTATGCTACTGGTTGTTACTAAGGTGACACCGGTATTGAAGACAAAGACGTCATGGACCCAGTGACGCACTGCACTAAACCTTCTTAACCACTCAAGTTCTCTTAAAAGAGCTTGTTTCATTCTCACGGGGAACCGGCGTAATCTATCGACCTGTCTCTTAGAGATGGTTGATATTGAAACAGGAGACCTCTCCCTAATCTCCGCATAGGAAACCAAGTGTGCACTTATCGAGTCTAGAGCCCCGAGATTCATCAAAAGATCTCATAGGAACACATGATATTTCTACACTGGTTGTTCATCATTAAGGGCACCAGATGTAAACTTTAGAGTCCTACGTAGATATTAGCAATCTGCCAGAACATTTATGAGAGAATTCACACAAGTGTTTCTCAATGATTGAATGGAAACTCCTGCCAGGGTCAACATCAAACAGCCCTGACAACAGGTCACTTCGGTAATTCTTTATGGGTTACGCTTAGTGTTCGCGGTGGTTTCAAACGGTCTACAGTCGTGGAGTGATCCCCAGCGACTCACCCAGTCATTGAGCTACTTAGTAGGTCTCGTAAGCTCTCTCGAGAGTATCTGACATGGGAACGGCCTTGGTAAGGGTTAGAAGGAGTCTTCACACTATGCTGTTGACGATCTCTAATTCCTTATCTGTAAGTACCGGTTGATTTATTGCTAACTGTTTTCATGCAGCTATACATCATCTCCATGGCGACAAATTCCACATGCTCATACATGCATCTCGAAGTCAAAGGAAAGTTCTCACAAAGATCAAAGCAAAGCAAGGTTCAAAGAAAGATTCTACGCAATGTGAATGAATCTACAGAAGTAAAGTGACAAAGATCTGTGTAAAAGAACGGGAACTAAAAATGCATGTATCACAAAGACTGAAGATGTATGAGCATGTTGGAATGACGGACAACCACCACAGACACAGAAGTGACGAAAGGCAGATGACACCACATCACAATAGAACAAAGAACGAAGATAAGTCAGTTATCAAAGATCACAAAGCATGAAGGAACAAAAACTTAAAGACTATTCTACAAAGACTCAAAGTTCAAGACAACAAGCTTCAAAGTTCAAAGATCAAGATCACAAAGAGAGATCTCAATGATCACCCCTTAGGGGGAGATTGTTAGCAATAGAAGTGTTGATCATCAATGGTATCTAAGAGAGATCCCAATGATCGCCCCTTAGGGGGAGATTGTTAGCAATAGAAGTGACGATCATTATTGTATCAACGAGTCTTGTAATAATGTTGTAATAGTCTTGTAGTTTAGTTAAGGGTAAACGGGCTTGGTTTAATCTAACATTGTATTAGTTTATGTCTAGTCCATTACATAAGCCCAAGCCCGGCACATCTCTTTATCCTAAGTATATAAACCTCCAAATGCTACCATTTGGAGGTGGTCCTTCTATGTTATTTTCTCTCATTTGTATTCTTCTCTCTTAATCTAATATATCTCTTTCTCTCTCTAGAAGTTGCCATCCTTCTCTATCTCTTCATCTCTCTATTTATCTTCTTTTAATCTTTATATTATGTGTGAAATGATATAAGTTTTGGGATCCAACAAGTGGTATCAAGAGCCAAAAGATGATTTAGAAGTGTTTTTCTTATCAAAAATCGTGTCTTTATTGTCATAAAAATCGTATCTTTAATTTTTTTGGCACCCATTTTAGTCTCGATTTTGGTTTATCATCTGTTTATTACTGATTATTGTCTTTTTGGTACAACCTGTCATTCTCTACTTATTTTGAATCTTTAAAAACAGCTTTTATTGTCCAAAAGTCCAAATACACATATTTTTACGAGCTTATTTTTTTGTGTACCTATTCAGTCTACAAAGTCCATACTAACGTCTCTTTTTCATAATAATAAAAAAATAATAATAACAGTTTTTTTCTTATCTTTCTGTTTCTTGTAGTCAAAAAAAGTGGTCGGAAAAAGACGTCGGAATCTGGTCGGAAAAATTCAATATCACCTTTTTACGCGTAGTCGTACACCCACTACAACTTTTTCGCTGAAAAAGGTACAATAGTACTGTCTACGCTTAAACTTATGCAACAAACCCTTTTCTTACGCATAACAAGCAAAGTCTACGCACAACACCTCATCCTACGCATAACTTCTAGCTTGGAAAGTTAGTAAGTTCGTTTACGCGAAAGTCTTACGCGTAAGACCAAGCTTTACGCTTAACTTGTACGCTTAAAGATTTTACGCACAACTTCTACGCTTAAAGTTTACGCACAACTTCTACGCATAAAAAAAAAAAAAAAAAAAAAAAAAAAAAAAAAAAAAAAAAAAAAAACTTAACTAGATTCAAACAACAACATCGTACAAACATTTATATCCTACTGCCACTCGTTGTCCCACCCAATTAAAAAAAAAATAAATAAAAAATAAAAAAATAAAAAATAAAAAAAACCAACCAACTTATTCATACCCATCTCATAACATACATCTCACTGAAAATAAAAGAAGAAAACATTGATCTCAGTTCGTTCACCATTTTGCAACAATCTTTAAAGATTTTGTGTAAACAAAAACCATCATCGATCTATAACAAGTTTCACTTGTTTTTATATCCGAACCATCCAAAGAAAGAACAAAACATTACGTTTCATTCATCTTTCTGTTCGGGTTATACAAAACGAGAAGCAAATAAACCTACCAGTGACCTTTAAAGGATCTTGAAGCTAAAGCTATCTTTGTTCTTCGATTGACAGTCGGCTGTGAATGATATCAAGAGGTGTGCTTGTGCTTGTGCTTTGTTATATACAAACAAATATCAAAGGGTTAAGAAAAGGACTTGGTGGTTTGTGATTGCTTGTGTTCGGATTTATTTGTGAATCAAAGGGACAAATTTTTTTTAGATCTAAGTTTGTTGCGTCTGGTAGGTGGTGATAAGAGGTGTGACTGCGTTGTTTTTGTTTGAGATATGTTAGGGTAGATATAAGTGAGTGATTAAGTGGTTTTATACTATTATATATCATCTTTTTAGGGTTATAATAGGAGTTCAGTATTGGGTTGCATCAAGTTATACAACAAGTTGGGCTGTATCTGATTTTACAACAATGGGCTTCGTGGATTGGTTGTTCAAAAGCAGAAAAAGAAAGTGTGTGGGACGAATTTTTGTTAAAAATTTTGGTCTCAAGTTGTAGTGCTTTAAACAACTTTAAAGTGTTTGTTGATATTGTTTGTATAATTTTGGACCACATTTTTACTTGAGCTTCAATAAATCCGAGGTTGATTATTATTTTGGTCTGAAAATTTCGAGTTCGTTGATATATCTACGGTGCTACTTATTGGAAAAACACGTTTCGAAAAAATCACTTCTTTATCGTCTACAAGATCCATATTCATTTCACACGTTCAAAATGTCTTTTCTCACAAATTTCTTTTCAGCGATTGATATGGATCCTCTTGTTCAATTCTTCGCTCCATATCCTAAGACTGAGGAGACGGTGACTGAGAAGTCGTTGACTGATAATGAACAAGACGTTGATGAAAATGAGCTACCTGATTACGTCAAATATCTTGACCTGAGATTTCCTTTCACACTCGTTGAGCATATGAAACGACCACCTTTGACTGAAAAGGCACAAAATGGTGAAGAATCATGTGAACATAAGTCAGAAGAACCTGAAAATGCAGAACCTTCCTATGACATATATGCTACGAGTACACAGACGGGGATTCTGATAAGGGAATATGTTGGAGATCCGATGGGTCAGTTTGAGAGTCAGAATGTGGTCAATCATAATGGGAATGATTGTTGTTTCGTGACTTCGATTCAGAAACCTACCTCAGCAACTCACAGCAGTGATATTGGTATTAATTACAATGTCAATGCTATGACGAGGGTAGAAAAGATCCAGTACTTGTTGATGCTAGCCAATAAAGAGGAATCAGGAATAACGTTAACTGCTGAGGAACATGAGTTTAGAGCTACAACAAGAATTAATGACAATTCAGCGGATCTTAATGAAACCTACAACTTTATGCCAAATCAGCAGGCAACAACATCAAGCAGTGATTATGATCTTCCTCCTACTTATGATTCAGATCCATTACATGAGGTATCAAATTATGGTAATGATGTTAATTCGTTTGCTCATGAGAAGCTACATTATGTGCCACCTGAACCTAATTATGATACATATGTGGGGGAACAAGTTAATAGCAATGTTAACTATGAAACTCCATACATGGATCCTAATGGTGTTCAAGTTGCACAAAATGGTGCTAATGATGAGGAAACACGTGCTTTGTTTGAATCATTATTGAATAATTGTCGTATTCAAATTGAGAATGTGAAAAAGGTCAATCGCGATGTTAAGGCCGCGAATGTTAAATTGACCGCTGAGCTTGAGAGTTACAAGAAAAACGTTAAAGCTTTTGAGTTTCATAACAAAAAATTGTCTGAAGTAGAAACTGGTTATCAAAATTCCGTTTCAAGGGAAAAACAATTGCAACTCAAGTTTGATACACTTGATGTTAATTCTTTCAAGAAGATAAAATCTTTAAACGCGGAAATTTCTGATTTACAAAACCAACTTTCTAAACAAAAAATAGCTTATACCAATCTTGAAAAAGAAATGGATGAGTTGAAAAAGGACTTTGCAAAGAAAGAAGACAAACTTTTGGAAGAAATTGTAGAGTCAGAACACATGATCGCACATTTAGAAGAATTAGTGGTTAAGTCGGGTCAGTCAAGTCAAACAATGAAAATGATTTCAAATCAAACTAATCCGATTTACCATACGAAACATAAAGTGGGTCTTGGTAACAACACCCCCAGTAATCTCAAGAAAGCTCAGCAAGAACAGAATGTTTTGTATAATGGTAATGTGATATACACCAAACATGATCCTCCCGTCGTTCGGGATTCTGTGCAAACGATGGAACTTGTCGAAGAGAGAATTACTAAAATGAAACAAAATGATTTGAAACCCATTGATTACAACAAATTGAACAAACTTTCGGGAATTACTTTTGTTTCACAAACAGAACCATCTGTGTTTTCCATAAAACGACCGTTCGCGAAATTCTTGTCTAAAAAGAAAGTTGTTTCCAAATCTCTTTCAAAAATGGAACAAATGTCCTCTAACAACACTTTTAATACAAGTGAGGCTAGAGAAATTTTGGATGACGTTAAAAAGAGAATTCAAGAACTTCAAAATATTGTTGCTTCTAAAACTACAATCAATATTAACAACTGGCATTCTAGTTTTCATATTGAACAGAAAAAGGTGTTTGAAAAAGAAATTACTATCCCACTGAATAACATCAGTGCGAGGGTAATCCATTTTGAACAAGCTTTCTTAAAAGAAACGGCCGACTTTGTCAAGAACCACAAATCCCTGGTAAACGAAGCTAATGAAACTCGTGAAAACATGAATGTTTTGGAAAGGTTAAATGATTCTCTCTTCGAAGCCGTTATGACTACTGATATAATGTCCATCATTTTACAAACATATTCGGTTCAGGACGATGAAAGACTGCGAGCTGAGACATCTGAAATTGTTTCCAAATATGAAAATGCTCTTGTAAAACTTGAAAAAGAAAACATGTCACTTTTCAAACAACTTGATCGAAAATCAGAGGAATTCAAGTATGACAAATTGTTGTATGAGCATGCATATAAGGACATGAAAGAGCAAAATGATCTTTTGAGAGCTCAGCTTGTAAGTTTAAAAGGGAAGGGTGTGGATACTAAGTTTGCAAAACCATCGACTTTAGAGAAACCAAATGTTTCAAAAACGGTTGAAAAACCAAAAATGTCTATTTCCCAGTTTGCTCCAAAAGTCGATGAGAAAAAGGATTTGACAAAACCAGTCACTCCACAACCCTTGCCCAAGAAAAAGGAAATTGAAAAGATTGTTGAAAAACAAAGATTGTTTGTTGAAAGAAACACAAATGTGAGTGCACCTAGCACTTCTAGGAATACAACACCAAATGTGACCACAAAAATTGTAAAGGAGTCTCTTGGTTCTAATGACATGGTCCACAATCACCATCTAGAAGAAGCTAGGAATAGGGCACAACTTCGAAAAGACGGAATTTTAGGCGCAAAACCTTGTGTGATGAATTCTACAAGATTCCAAAGCACTGCTAGTAGTAGTAAACCATTACCTAGGAACAATCAACAAAACACTAGGGAGTGGCTTGCATCTAAGAGTAGTTGCACAAAAGAGAATGCTAGGCACGTAAATCAAAACACCATGAATTCAAAGTCTTCTTCGAATAAAAATCAGTCGCCAAATGACTGTAGTGACAATGTTAAGGTTGCGGTTTTAAAAAAAAATGTTGAATTTGTTTGTCATACATGTCAAAAATGTGTTTTTTCAGCTAATCATGATGCATGTGTTGCACAATATATCAAGAAAGAAAATGCACGTGCTAAGGTACAATCCACTAAGAAACCGAACAGAAACAAACCCGTTGATAAGAAGCAAAAGGCTAAGAAACCTAATAAGTGGATCTCTACAGGACGTAGTTTTTCTCAAAATGAGACTTCCGCTGCATCTGAAAAGAAAACAACTCCTAGATCTTGCCTTAGGTGGACTTCCACGGGAAAAGTTTTTAACACAGTTGGTCTTAGATGGATTCCCACAGGAAAGATTTTCAATGATTATACCAAGACAAATAATAGTGAAAATCATCAGGATAAGGAAGTAGAAATCACTACAACCGTTGATAGTGAACACCCTCAATGTGAGGAAACATGTACTTCTAACACTGTTATTTGTGAGAATTCTTCTTCTGTGGATGCAGGTACTTGTGAAAGTGTTGAGGGTTCATACACCCAATGTGGTAAAGAAGAACTTTACGCCAACATCGCATGTGGAAATCCTTTTCTAATTCCACTCGTAACTCCACTTTTACTTGTCAAACCTTAATTTTTCTTTCTTTCTTCAAATCTTTTCTTTGTAAATACTTTTGAAAAACAAAATAGAAAATTTGAAAAACCAACAAAAACAAAATACAAAAATATAAAATTTTCAAAAATCCAAAAAAATTATAAAATCAAAAAATACAAAAATATTCTTCTCACGACATGTCTCTTGTATAATCGATATTCTGTACGTTTCTAGAAATGTCATTCAACAATGATACGGATATGTACAGATGCTTGAGCGAGAGTTCTCTAAAATGTTTTTTCTAAAACATGTCGTTTCTCAAAATGTTTCTTCAAATGGCTTTCGTATACCTCAGTACGAAACCCGGACTTAAATTAATGACTTCTTAGTATTTCAGCTAAGGACTCGTTCTTCAAAGAAAGGAAAGTGCTTAATCAAAAATGAAGGTTTCAAATATCTTTCGAGCACTTATCCTAAAAACAAAAATTCTCTTACATCATGAGCACCACATTTTCAAGATTTTTCAAAAAGATTTTCAAAATCTATCAAAATCGGTGCTCATCCTTAAAATGATTTGTGTACACCTTACAGTGCACAACTCAAGTTTTCAAAGAAAGGAAAGTGCTACGCAAAAATGATTTTCATCAACAAA
Organism: Artemisia argyi; assembly: GCA_030686995.1. Lineage (NCBI taxonomy): Eukaryota > Viridiplantae > Streptophyta > Magnoliopsida > Asterales > Asteraceae > Artemisia > Artemisia argyi. The sequence goes on from CM060697.1 coordinate 126,487,175, forward strand.
GTGCACTTATCCTAAAAATGGACACTGTTGTACGCCTCAGTGCGACATTCCTAGTCAAACAAAGAGAAGTCTTTGTTTTTCAAAAAACCTTGATGCAAAATTCAACAAAACTGAAACTTCTTTCTCTTTCAGAATTTTGATTCAAGAAGACTCCTTCCCTCTAAACTTTAAAAAGTTTAACATTTCTCAAAAACATATGCGAGTTTTGAGGGGGAGTATTTCATAAAAACTAAAAAGTTCCGATTTCATGCAAAAATAGAATATGTCTATCTCTCCAAATGCTTTTTTAATCAGTTGATATAAAAAATATCACGAAATGCTATTTTTGAGGGGGAGAAGACATGATTAAAATGTGATCAAAATGTGTAAAGATTATGATTGAATCTCAAAAAGAGCTCGACTCAGATAGTACCAATGAATTGACGAAGCTTAAAATGTCAGTAATCGAAAAGGCTTGTCCTGGACGGGTAATAATTTCAAGCTAGTCTAACTAGTGATGTAAGCGTGTCTCGAATAGGACTTGTCTGAGTAGAATGTACCGTATCGAGAAACTTTCTTTGGACTTGACCAGGACGGGTAATAATTTCAAGCTAGTCTAACTAGTGATGTAAGCGTGTCTCGAATCGGTCATGTTCACTGAAAGTGGATCAATTCAAAAGTGCAAACTCCTCCCGCATGTGCAAATTTCTTAACAATCCATGAGCACATGTGAAGGGGGAGTCCTTCAAAATGAAATCAAAACTCTCAAAGTGTTAACAAAATATGTTTCATTATCATAAACACTTTGAGAAGATTTTCAAATGAATGGTTTTATGGCAACAATAGGATAGTCATGAAGATATAAGGTGACTAAGGTTAGGAATAACCGTCCTATGATCCGCCAGAGCCGGAGGGATCTACCCAAGGACAAATCCAATAGATTAGAATTAGAAGTCCTTAGGTACGATTGAAAAAAGGAGAAAATGAGAAAGGAGAAAGAAGGGGTTGAAGAATTAAAAAGAAAAGTTATGAAAAAGGGTGAAAAGAAATAGCCCTCCAAATGTTCAACCTTAGGGCAGACACCGGGTTCAATTCGTATGCTACTGGTCGTTACTAAGGTGACACCGGTATTGAAGATAAAGACGTCATGGACCCAGTGACGCACTGCACTTAACCTTCTAGCCACTCAAGTTCTCTTAAAAGAGCTTGTTTCATTCTCACGGGGAACCGGTGTAATCTATCGACCTGTCTCTTAGAGATGGTTGATATTGAAGCAGGAGACCTCTCCCTAATCTTCGCATAGGAAACCATATGTGCACTTATCGAGTCTAGAGCCTCGAGATTCATCAAAAGATCTCATAGGAACACATGATATTTCTACACTGGTTGTTCATCATTAAGGACGCCAGATGTATACTTTAGAGTCCTACGCAGATCTTAGCAATCTGCCAGAACGTTTATGAGAGGATTTACTTATGTATTTCTCAATGATTGAACGGAAACTCCTGCCAGGGTCAACATCAAACAGCCCTGACAGCAGGTCACTTCGGTAATTCTTTATGGGTTACGCTTAGTGTTCGCGATGGTTTCAAACGGTCTACAGTCGTGGAGTGATCCCCAACGACTCACCCAGTCATTGAGCTACTTAGTAGGTCTCGTAAGCTCTCTCAAGAGTATCTGACATGGGAACGGCCTTGGTAAGGGTTAGAAGGAGTTTTCACACTATGTTGTTGACGATCTCTAATTCCTTATCTGTAAGTACCGGTTGATTTATTGCTAACTGTTTTCATGCAGCTATACATCATCTCCATGGCGACAAATTCCACATGCTCATACATGCATCTCGAAGTCAAAGGAAAATTCTCACAAAGATCAAAGCAAAGCAAGGTTCAAAAAAAGATTCTACGCAATGTGAATGAATCTACAGAAGTAAAGTGACAAAGATCTGAGTAAAAGAACGGGAACTAAAAATGCATGTATCACAAAGACTGAAGATGTATGAGCATGTTTGAATGGCGGACAACCACCACAGACGCAGAAGTGACGAAAGGCAGATGACACCACATCACAATAGAACAAAGAACGAAGAAAAGTCAATCATTAAAGATCACAAAGCATGAAGGAACAAAGACTTAAAACTACTCTACAAAGACTCAAAGTTCAAGACAACAAGCTTCAAAGTTCAAAGATCAAGATCACAAAGAGAGATCTCAATGATCACCCCTTAGGGGGAGATTGTTAGCAATAGAAGTGTTGATTATCAATGGAATCAAAGAGAGATCTCAATGATCGCCCCTTAGGGGGAGATTGTTAGCAATAGAAGTGACGATCATTATTGTATCAACGAGTCTTGTAATAATGTTGTAATAGTCTTGTAGTTTAGTTAAGGGTAAACGGGCTTGGTTTAATCTAACATTGTATTAGTTTATGTCTAGTCCATTACATAAGCCCAAGCCCGGCCCATCTCTTTATCCTAAGTATATAAACCTCCAAATGCTACCATTTGGAGGTGGTGCTTCTATGTTATTTTCTATCATTTGTATTCTTCTCTCTTAATCTAATATATCTCTTTCTCTCTCTAGAAGTTGCCATCCTTCTCTATCTCTTCATCTCTCTATTTATCTTCTTTTAATCTTTATATTATGTGTGAAATGATATAAGTTTTGGGATCCAACACAAGGGATCTTGAGAAGCTTACAACCCCCACCAGGTAGTGTACCTGATCGTTGTAGTATAGTATAGTGACAAGTACCGGGGGATTGATCGTTCAGCTAGGAATAGTGTCGCTAGGATTAGAAAACCTAAATACTAGTTCTAAAGATGAGGGATGATTATTTTTGTATTTTTATATTTTTTAGAAAGCAAGTAAAAATCTCGGGTTTGAAGGATTTGGGCGGAATTAGTTGCTAGTCAACTAACCCAATACTAAAGATGCAATCAAAATAAAATACTAGAAATGAAAATAAACTAAATTATACTAAGTTTGTGAGCAATAAGTGGAGAAAATCGTGTTTACTTAGATTTCACTACTCCCTAGATATCTTTTACACGTTAATTACTTGTTATAGTTGCGTAGATGACGGATTATATTCCTTAATACCATTCATGGGGTGGCGCACTTAATTTCCCAATCCTATGAGTGCCTACTTCACTCCTATGTCGAGCCGGCTAAGAAGCTCCTAACATGGGATCATTAGAATTTACTCATGCATTAAATACAACCAATAAAACCTAGTGCACGTCAGTTCATGTTTCCTAAGACGTTCAAGCATGTTACCATTTGGAGATTTGCCAGTTTTCTTAAGCCTAACATCGAAATCATTCATCCAATACAACCATAAACAAGTAATCAACACATAATTAACATCTAGGTTTCATTAGATCCAAGCAAACGCAAGATAGATCTAGCCTAGCATGATGGAATTAAGACAAGAACAAGATATAGACAACCAACACATAGACATATTGATTGAATTAAAAGAATACTTATCTCAATTACACATGAAAGGGTTCAAGGGCTGAGAACCCTTGAAAAACCTGTAAAATTCGTACCAAGTTCGGACTTAGGGTTTCTCCAAAACTTCTCCCCTTTTAATGTGAAAATTAGAAAACTATATATAGGAAATAGGGTCTGACGGCGTCAAGAACAAATTTGTGACGCCGTCATCTCGCCGCCAAAATACTTCTCGGACTGCCTTGATCTACTTTTGACGCCGTCATGTGTTATGTGTTTCCAGGCCGTCATGCATTTTACTCTTGACGCCCAACCTTGTGACGCCGTCAAATCTGTACTGCATCGTCATGGAAATTACTCTTGACACCGTCAAGATTTTCTTCTTGACGCCGTCACCTACTGTTCCCAGCAAGGAAAATTAAGACTTTGGCGTTTTCTTCACTTTTATGCTCCAAAAACGTCTGAATTGCTTTCTTTTCCAGATTTCTCTCCCAAAGTACCTAAAATCACAAAAGGAACGATTTAGGGCAATATTTGATCAAATAAATTCAATTCCGGGCTTAAATGACCCCCTAAAAGTGGTTCATTTTTCGCCTCATCATATACCCTTACACTTGAGATTGTCTTGTCCTCAAGCAAATGCGCTTTTATTCTAATCAAAATACAAGTTAGGGGTCATTTAACACTAATATAAAAGAAATTACAACAAATAATCGTTCCACTAAAGACCAATAGACAAGCACGGAGGTCATATACTAGCACCTCACAAATAGTGTTTAGATACTCACATCTCTCGGGTGTAATAAAGTATAAATTACAATATGGAAACGGAAGATATCTCTCACTACCTGTTATAGCAAAATAGATTACCATAGGCTTGGGAAAGGATCAAACCTCCACCACATGGCGTAAGCACCTAGGATAAACTATCAAAGAGGTCTTTTAAAGGGTTGTAACGTTAGGTACAGGGATATGAAATACACGGTTTTGTTGGATATAGGCAGTCTTTACTGGTGACGAGTTAACAATCTTGGTCAATTACATGTACAATGTGGCGTTGCTAAGCCAAGACTAGACTCGACTTAAGCTAATAAATGAAAAATAACAAAAACATAAAATGAAGATAGAATAAAAAGGGATGGTAGTCCGTAAGTTTTTTCTCTTTTTCTTTTTCTATTTTTTATTTTTTATTTTTTTTATACACTCTTACCCTACCATCCAAAATAATACATCATAGGGAATGAACATTCCCCTTACACTTGAATCTTTACATACTTTACAATAAACTAATCTAATGACTCGAATTAAGAAAATCAAAACACTTAGAGTACTTTTAAGATTAACGTACATATGGGGGTAATAAATGATGTTCTTCCCCATTACTCCATAATATAAGTACTTTACCCATGAGTCCCAATCGTCCCAAAACAATATGTACAAGGATATGACTCGACTTAGCAACCATGTAATCAATTAGATAGTTAACTTAGGGTTTAAACAAATAACAATAATGCACTAAAAATGAGCGCATACACGGAAAGCTAAGGCGATTTGGGTGTACATTTAAGTGGGGTGTAACAAATTCTTCCTTTAAGTAAGATGCTTAAAGTTAGAAACGAAAAGATAGGCTCGGAGGGGTGTACTAGGGGTTTCGTGTACTAAAAATGAGTACAACGCTAAGGGTGTGAGAAAAATTAGTTGACTTAACTAGCCAAGTAATATGACTTAAATGGTCAAGTAATTATGATACGGGTTTAACACAAGGGTGATCCTAATGCCTCTTATCATGTAGTAAATCCTACTACACGAATGTAGTCTCACTAGCGGTCTCGGGATGCATCACTAACGCAAGTTCTAGAATCTGAATGCTACCAGTACACTCATAAGCACTAATAGTAAATGCTTTTCCTATCAAATCTAAAGTCGAACCTCACATATTTGGGTGGAAAATCTTTCTGAATATACGGTTATGTGCTAGTCATACAATCTCCTATCCTTGAGATGCTTGCTATGGCTAAAGTTTCACTCCTAAATGTTGTAAAAAAATTTAAATTTGGCGCTAAAATTGCACTAACAAGTATTTCACATAGTTTTATTACACATCTACCATCAGACAAAATAAACTCAAACGAAAGTGCATATGTAAGGTATCATCTTTCTACCCTCCCCTTACACTTAAGATGAACATTGTCCCCAATGTTCAAGTAAAGAATATAAAAGTGAAAAGGTAAAAAGAATGAAATCAAATACTCCCCTGATTCGCTCGGTATGGATAATAAGGTGGCCAGGTTAAATCTTCCTCCAAGAAAATGAACAATCAAAGCTTCCCTTCCAGAATATAAATCATCTTCTTGTCATACATAACCTGTGAATCCTGAGAAAATAGACAAGACAACCTCGCATAAAATCGGCGGCAACCTATATAAGTTACTAAATCCTAGAAAACAAAATAAGATATAATGCTTGTGGAATGATGTTTGTAGATTTCCTGGAGATTATAAAACTTAATAATTCACAAAAACCATAAGACTCCGTTAGAAAAACAAAACCGGTAAAATTTCCAGATTTTTACACGTGACGCCGTCAAGAGTTAACTCGTGACGCCGTCAGAAGTGACCTGCAGAAATTCTTATGTTAAGTTTCTAGAAAATTTCTGGAAAAACTTGGTTCTACTTCCTGGAAAATCCTGCAAAACTTCATTATGACTCAATACAAGCATTTGACTCTAACAAATACGAATATACATGTTCATTTAATATTGTGGAGAATCATGATCGGTTTGTTTCTTGAAAATATATTTGGGGTTTCCCCTTACACTTATCTTTTGCAAAAATACTTTTAGGTGGAGTTAAGACTAAGCCAAAACAACAAAGTAAAGTATTTCCACTATTTAGTTTAGAAACATGATCAACCAACAATAAAAATAAAGCATGCATACGGAAGCAAATAACAATCAAACAAAATAAAATCACACAAAACATGGGTTACCTCCCACGAAGCGCTTTTCTTTATTTACGAGTCTTGTAGCTAGACTCAAGGTCATGGGTTACTACGTGACCTCATCGTTGGTTCCACTCTCTAGGTCGTCTTCTAAACTAGTATCGCTTTCGTAGTGTAAGTACTTCAGGTCCTCGAACTCGAAGATATCTTTTCGATACTTAGAACCAAGCTTATTAACATCCTTAAAGAATCCACATGATAAATCAGAAGTGTTCTTAAACCCTCTCCGAACATCTTCATCGCACAAAATAAGTTGGGAACTTATCTTATCAAGCACGTCATAATGGATTTCCTTAAGGTCTCTTCTCTTGTATGGCGTTTGGTATGAAACCCTCCTAATTCCATCAGCGAGGGTCATGATTCCATTCCGGTCGTCAATTATCAGATTAGTGATCTCGCAAAAGGGCGCCCCAAAAATGACTTGTGATAATCTAGGGTCGACATAGTCTTCGATATTGTCCACAATTGTAAATTCCATAGTGAATGTCATATTTCCTACAAACACCTGGATTTCATGATCCCTACCAACCACTTTCTCTCCCTTGTAAACCATTCCCCATCTGCAGATATTGTTATAATGGAATAGGGACATAAAATTCTTCGGCAGGAATACGTTAATGTAGATGTTATTGAAGTACTTATGACCAATCATGCAAGGAATTTTGAGATTATTCGGATCACGCCGTCTTATCTTCCCTGACTCTTCATCCTTTGATCCGTATAGATTCCCCTCAAGGGAAGGACGATACTCGTACACCTCCTCATTACCCCTACGAAAAATTACCTTCTTAACACCATTGGTGAATAATGCACTACCATCCTTCTCATCAAGGATTACTCCCGATTCATTGATAAATGGTTTCCCAAGAATAAGGTTGGTTAACGTTTGATTGGTGAGAGGGTCCACGTCATCGACCATAGTGAGGTCAATGTTGTAAACAAGTTCTCCAATCATAATTGATAAATTTTTCATTACCCTTGCATTATTAACTCTCTCGCACACAATATGTTCTGGGAAGGCTTCGTGGTATAAGGAAAGGGGGATTATGTTGACTGGGAGGCTAGGATCTATATGACTATCGGTTAAGAGCTTTTCCTTAATGGTGCAGGAGATCTTGAAAACTTTAGGGTTTCTTTCCTCAGTCCTATCGCTACTCCCACTTGTAACATCCTCCATTTTTCTCTCGGGTTCCTCTATAATAAATTTACCCAAAATGGCTGGATTTCTCTCATGCTCTTCCGATCTTTCTTTCCCTTCATTCGATTTGCCAGATTCTTTCGCGGTGCACTGCTCGGATGAGTTGGTAGGTTTTTTGGCCAAATCGTGGTCTACCCTTAAGGTCTCATCTTTAGCTGCATGACCAATTTTGTTAGTTTGTTGTTGGGTTGGGTTGGGTGTAGAAGCAGATATCGTGGTGATAGTGTTCACGAAATGGATTGATCCTAGGGGGTTGACAGGTTCTTTTCCTTTTGGTGATAGATGTTTGAATAACTTACTAGGACTTTTTATTTTCACAGGGGAGGTTGGTGGACTCATGACGGTAACAGACTTAACCTCATCAACGTGAATAGGTTTATTAACCACATGCTCTTTGATAGCAGTTAACAGATTACAAATCTTGTTATTCATATCAGCCTGCTGTTGTCTAAATTTAGCCTCGAGCGTAGAGAGCTGTAATTCTTGAGATAGAATGAATTTTTTTAGAGTATCTTCACAGCTTTGCTTAGGAACGCCTTGTGATGGAAAATGCTCGGACCAAGTGAGTGGTGAGGAGTCATTGAAGGATACGCTCCACGTTTGGTACCCTCTAAAATTAGGTTTATCCTTCCATGCCTCATAGGCCTCGCCAGAAGTTCGAGGACCTTGACCCACGTGTCACAATGTGAATTCGTTATAAGCACGTTTTGGAAGCTCCATGCAGTTATGAGTCTCGTGAGGGCCATTACATATTTTACATGTAGAAGCAATTCTGTTTACTTGGCTTGAAGGCTTTTGAGCTTCGTAAGATTTCATGAGAGACTTGATTCGACCTTCAAGTTCCATGATCCTACGGTCGGGGGTGCTAGAGTTGTTCGAAGGCAAAGATATTGCCTTGACCGTTTTGTTCAAATCACGGGGATCATTCCAACTTTCGTTGTCATAGAGAGCAAGATCTTCTATGAGTTCCCATGATTGTTCCGCACTTAGATCACGTAGCTTACCACCGGCCGATTGGTCAATGGCTCGCCTCGTGGAGAGATCGATATGGTCATAAAAGATTTGGACTTGGAGCCAAAGATCTATGCCATGATGAGGGACTTTTTGGAGTAAGTCCTTGAAACGAGTCCTTGCTTCATAAAGAGATTCATTTTGACGTTGTTGGAACATCAAGATGTCATTTCTAAGCTTAGTAGTCCTCCCCGGTGGGAAAAATTGAGCAAGGAAACGAGTGGTGAGATCATCCCATGTGGTGATGGATCCCGCGGGTAAACGCTCAAGCCATTGACTAGCTTGATCCCGTAGAGAGAATTGGAATAGGCGTAATCGGGTTGTCTCTCTAGTTTCAACATCTAGGTCTATGGAGTCTACGATTTTGAGGAAGTCCTTAAGATTTTGGTTTAGATCTTCGGAACGAAGTCCATGGAATGCACATCCGCTTTGCACCAACCGGATGGTGTCGGATCGCAAGGGGGTCGCATTGGCTCCGGTGAGCTCAATGGTGTTTCGGTAGCCTTGGTGGCTAGGTCGGGAATACTCTCCTAAGGTTCGGGGCCTAAGAGGTTCTAGTGGTGGGATGACGGGTTCAAAGATGTTCCCATCGTCCATGATGTCGGGTGGTGAAGAGTTACGAACAAAAACACAAAGAAATAAGATAGACTAAAGAAATCCTAAAAATAAAAATAAAATCTTACTAGAAAGGAATCTAGCAAGTAGACCTAATAAAAAGAGATTCTAACCTAGACAATAACTATTCCTCGGGCTGCGGCGCCAAAAACTTGATACGTGGGAATCGCACCAGGCTTTACCTCTCAAGGGATCTTGAGAAGCTTACAACCCCCACCAGGCAGTGTACCTGATCGTTGTAGTATAGTATAGTGACAAGTACCGGGGGATTGATCGTTCAGCTAGGAATAGTGTCGCTAGGATTAGAAAACCTAAATACTAGTTCTAAAGATGAGGGATGATTATTTTTGTATTTTTATATTTTTTAGAAAGCAAGTAAAAATCTTGGGTTTGAAGGATTTGGGCGGAATTAGTTGCTAGTCAACTAACCCAATACTAAAGATGCAATCAAAATAAAATACTAGAAATGAAAATAAACTAAATTATACTAAGGTTGTGAGCAATAAGTGGAGAAAATTGTATTTACTTAGATTTCACTACTCCCTAGATATCTTTTACACGTTAATTACTTGTTATAGTTGCGTGGATGACGGATTGTATTCCTTAATACCATTCATGGGGTGGCGCACTTAATTCCCCAATCCTATGAGTGCCTACTTCACTCCTATGTCGAGCCGGCTAAGAAGCTCCTAACATGGGATTATTAGAATTTACTCATGCATTAAATACAACCAATAAAACCTAGTGCACGTCAGTTCATGTTTCCTAAGACGTTCAAGCATGTTACCATTTGGAAATCTGCCAGTTTTCTTAAGCCTAACATCGAAATCATTCATCCAATACAACCATAAACAAGTAATCAACACATAATTAACATCTAGGTTTCATTAGATCCAAGCAAACACAAGATAGATCTAGCCTAGCATGATGAAATTAAGACAAGAACAAGATATAGACAACCAACACATAGACATATTGATTGAATTAAAAGAATACTTATCTCAATTACACATGAAAGGGTTCAAGGGCTGAGAACCCTTGAAAAACCTGTAAAATTCGTACCAAGTTCGGACTTAGGGTTTCTCCAAAACTTCTCTCCTTTTAATGTGAAAATTATAAAACTATATATAGGAAATAGGGTCTGACGGCGTCAAGAACAAATTTGTGACGCCGTCATCTCGCCGCCAAAATACTTCTCGGACTGCCTTGATCTACTTTTGACGCCGTCATGTGTTATGTGTTTCCAGGCCATCATGCATTTTACTCTTGACGCCCAACCTTGTGACGCCGTCAAATCTGTACTGGATCGTCATGGAAATTACTCTTGATGCCGTCAAGATTTTCTTCTTGACGCCGTCACCTACTGTTCCCAGCAAGGAAAATTAAGACTTTAGCGTTTTCTTCACTTTTATGCTCCAAAAACGTCCGAATTGCTTCCTTTTCCAGATTTCTCTCTCAAAGTACCTAAAATCACAAAAGGAACGATTTAGGGCAATATTTGATCAAATAAATTCAATTCCGGGCTTAAATAACCCCCTAAAAGTGGTTCATTTTTCGCCTCATCAAGTACCTTGAGAGAGCATAGCAGTACGTTACCTCTTCCAAACAACAAATCAACACAGCAGCATTAATATTCCTTCTTCTCTAATTTGTGGTACGAGGTGAAAATAAATAATCTACCTTCACTGTTATTACTTGCACACCGACCCATTTTAATTCATCTATGATATCTCCACCGTTTTAGACAAAGAAAAAGTCGACAACTTTAATCAATGAATCAGCCAATTGACAACTTCACAGCTAGCCCTACTTCACTGACTCATGTGATGAGAACAATATATTCAACCATATATATCGACAATAAAATAATCCATACACACAATTCAACTTGTGTGATATCCGATTGCCCCGCACAATAATTAATTCATACGAGGTAATCTCAAATTCACCAATGTTCACCACAAATCTTGAATATTTGAAACGTTATACAAGAACTAACCCCACAGTCGACCAATATCTTTTACAAATATATGTATTGAACGAAAGCCTTTAATCAATAATAAATAGGTACGAGGTTTCTTTTCTTGTTGTACCATGTCGCCGTACAGAAACAAAACAGACAGGTCGATAATTTTAAAAAATATATTAACATATGAATAACCTTTTAAAAGATCGATCATACCTTTATCAATATTTCTCTCTTCGACAACTAAACCTTGTAGAATCCTAGATATCACGAGCTAACCTAGCTCTGATGCCAATTGATAAAATCGTTGTAGCTCTTAGACGAGGTCTAATATTATATCTAGGAACACATAATAATGAAGGCGGAATATTCAAACATAGAATCAATCATTATTATGAACAAGGTTTTTCATTATCATTCACTTCTCTAACGATTACAAACTACTTAACATGTTCTACCTTGATCAAGTAGAACACGTTATCTAAACTAAAACACTAAACCCTAGGCGTTTATCTTCTACGCCTAGGTTACACACACACCTTTACTAGACGTCTACATTGTGGAAGACTTGAAATAATTAATTTAATGACCCATGTCCTCTTTATATATTAGAGGATTAGGGTTTACAAGATGCTACGAAGGACTAATAAATAAAACTTCTTTTGCAAGCAAGTCCTTCCCCATCTTTTGTAGAATTCCTTCTTGTCACTTCAAGCCCTTCATGTTTCATTCTTCTTGTTTTGTATCATCAAATCAATAACTATAATTCCCAACACAGCTTTTTCCAAGTTTTTATTTTTCTTAGCTTATTGTTAGTTTAAAATAATTACTATAAAAATTTCGGAATTATTTGACATCGTTTGTTATTTTTCTTAATTTAATTTCTTTAAAATAGTTTTTTAAATCATAATAATTAAATAAAAAGTCAAAAATATAATTTTCTTTTTTCTGAAAATTTTCTTTTATCATTTTTAGCTTTAGAAAATTAGAATTGCACCCGTAGGCTTAGAATTGCGTAGAATTTACATTTTATCTCGTAGCATTACGTTTTTATTTACGTTTTTAATTCGTTTTTACGTTTTAGCTTATGTATGCATTGCTTAAATTGTTCCCTTTGCTTTGTTACTCATTTTCAGTTGTTATTTCATTATTAGTAGATTAACTCTGAAAAACTTTACTTTTATTCCTATTCATTACACGATTCACGATCCCGAATCATGAATTCTAATTCAAATCTTCGTTGGGACCACGACCCGGGAAATACTTTCATGAGTGTTTCTTTGAAACTTACAAATGATATAGTTGATGTTGAAATACATCACTTATCCAATTTGTTGAGGCAACATGATCAAGATCTCTTTATGTTTTAATGATGACAAATAAACCATCGAAACACATAAAATAACAAACGTTAGCTCAAAATCGCCGGAGCCAATGTCTGCTCCTGGCGCGCTGCCCGCGCGTCAACGCGCGGGTGACGCGCCAGGAGTCTGTATGGTTCCGGGCGAATTTTGAAAGTCGGCTTTCCCCTTACCCGACAAATGTGGATCTTTCAAAACATGTATGAATATGTTATATGCTTAATTGAGAACACTCGAAACGAGTTTTGAGATTTGAGAAATCCCATTTTTAGAATACCCATTTACGGGAAAACGCCAACTCATGTTTTCTAACTACCGCCTCTAGCCAAGACTTTTCTAAACTTAGGGAGCTTGTATATTTCACGTAACATCGTGTTGAAGCATCCATATGCTCATATCCCGTGCTTACGTCTTCTCTAATTACGTAATGGGTTTACTCCCTTATTGGTCAAACTAAGTCAAAGGTCACTTTGCGTAAACGCATCCTTTCCCACTTGGGTTATGCTTTACATCAAGGCAAAGCACTTAACTTATTTGAACCAAGGTATTAGTTGAGAACGTCGAGTCGTGGAAAGTCACGAGATATGAAACTATGGATTCTCGACATTGTGTTACTTGAACTTATAAGTAACTTATGATTTTCTCAACTTATAATCTTAATTGTCTAAACCTTTTCTTCTTAATGACAATTAGATTATGCCTTAATCCTCTCTTAATCCCATTTATACAAAAGACAAAACCAATCATATCCAATCATATCCAAATCAAATATTCTCTTACACAATCTCTTACACCCTTACATATTCCCTTACACACTACATCTCAACCATCCAATCCCTTACAACACATCCCAACCCTTTATTTTCAACACATGGGGAATTGTTTGAAACCCTAATGAGGCTCCTCTCATCCTAGCCATTGAATTCAGATCAAACACATCTCAACCATTCATCCAATCCCTCTTCCCTATACCACCACATGTGATTGATCTCAACCATTGAATTCAAACTAAACTCATCTCAACCATCCATCCAATCTCTTCTATCTATACCACCACATGCCTTTGATCTCATCCATCCAATTCAAATGAAACCATCTCAACCCTTCATTTCTTCTTTCCCCCCAAGCAAAGCATATTCCTTAGAATATCCTCTTCAACCCTAACCTAGGCATACTTGATCTTAGCCATCCATCTATAATGAGATCATCTCATCCATCCACATTTCTCCACATGCCAAATTGTTTGAAAACCAAGGGAGGCTCCCTTTGATTCTAGCCATCCAATTCAAACCATTTCATCTCAACCCTCCATCACATTCTTCCCCCCAAGCATTGGAATATTCCTTGGCATATTCTTTCTCTCTTTTCTATGCCATGTGAGGAGATACACTTCTACCCCTTCCAAATTACCCAATCTACACTTAAACCCTTGGTAATTTGGTTTCTCTTTAAACACTTCGCAAATGATTTTCCAAATTGGCTATTTGAGTTGGTAAACCTTAGAATGATTAATGTTAAGGTTTAGTGTGAAGTACAATTAGGGGTTTAGCAAGGTAAGGCATTTATAATGCCAAACACCCAAAGCCTCGGGAATATTTTCCTTGGTGTCTGGCGTGCCTCCCACGCGTCAACGCGTGGGTGACGCACCGGCCTCGGTAAAATATTCCCAAGTTGGGTCTTTGCCTATAAATACCATGCCTTGCCTCTTGTATTCCTCACCCCTTGCCATTATTCTTTCTCTCTAAACATTCTCAAATCTCTCAATCTCACTATCTCTAATCTTCTGTTTTTGATTTTCACACTAACATCTTTGGAAGAACACATATCTTTGCAAGGGAAGAATCACAAGAACCTAATCCACTCTTGTGATTGTGTCGAGGGTCTTCTTATATTTACTCTTTCTGCTACAATCGAGTCTCTAGGTTAGGTTAGGACTTGGTTGAACAAACATTCATTCATTCATTCAATTGTTTGTAAGGGAAGTCTTGTATCTTGGTGACCAAGCCTAGATCATTGGGGATCTAGTTGGGGTTTAATACTTCTGGGTGGAAGTCTTGGTAGTGATCTTTGTGATCCTTAGGTAAAGTCGAATCGTGAGATTCTTTTGGGTGGTTTCCGAGGGCGGAATACCGTTGGTGAGTAACTCCTTCTTTGTGAGCATCGATATTGGTGAATATCGGTGGAGTGAATTGTAACGGTTTGTAGTCCACCAAAAGGATTATACTAGTGAATAGTATCAGAGTCATGGATTCGCAACTGGACGTACGGATGGTATAAACCCCCCATCCCGAACCAGTATATATCGTTGTGTTCTTTACTTGCTTTATATACTTAGGTTGTGATAGTGGTTGTTGGATTGATTATACAACCACCTGGTTTTCTTTTGGCTTAAAGTTTTTAAACATCTAAAAAGCCGAGGAAACCGTATTCACCCCCCCCCCCTCTACGGTTCTACACAATTGATGGTCCGTTGAAGGGTCATCTTCTAATAGGTGTGGGAATTGATAGCAACAATGTTATATACCCTTTAGCTTATGCTTTTGCTGAATCAGAAAAAACAATTGCATGGACTTGGTTTCTTCATTGTTTATCTGATGATCTTGAACTTGAGCCAAATTTAATCTTCACTTTTGTTACTGACATGAAAAAGGTACTCCCATAAAATAGAAATGATTTGAATTTCCTATTTTTTTAAACAGACATTAAATATATCTGTTTTTATGCAGGATATTATATCAGTATTAAGAGAAGTTTCTCCACATGCACAGGTTTTGTCTTAGAAGCATTCATGAGCAAATGAAAGTTAATTGGCAAGGTAGGGCCTTCAAAGACCATCTTTGGAGATGTGCAACAGCCTCAACTATTGTACGGTTTGAGAAATCTATGGATGCTTTAAAGACATTTTGTCAAGCTGCCCATGCTTGGTTAAGTCAGATACCACCAATCCATTGGTCAAGGTCACATTTCTCATGTAAGTCATCTAACTCTGTAAATTAAGTGGTATATGGTAAAGTAGTATAAAATGTATAAGTAATACAACTTTATTTGGCTTGTTATAGGGCGACCTCATTCTGATGTGTTACTTAATAACATGTGTCAAGTGTTTCATGAGAAAATGTGGAGTTTGTTAGACTCCTTGGACCGTTTTGAGCATCTAGGGTTAACAATAACAATGATAATAACATGCAGCGGAATAAGAACAAATCAAAGTTATTGACACAAGGTTTTTTCCAATCACCTCCAATTATTATTTGATCAGAATAACAACGTGTTACCAATTGTAACTAGGATCTAAGACATCTCAGACCTTAGAGGATACGAACAACACTAACTAGTTCTAGGCGTTTATAGTTTATACGCCCTAGAACACACACACACACTTTTCTGATATTTACATTGCGGAAGACATATGATAACATGTACCCTATGTCTCTTTATATAGAGAGATATTAGGGTTTACAAAAGACTTCGAAGGACTAAATATAAAATCTTCTTTATCAAGCAAATCCTTCTTGTTTCAATCTTCATCTTTTGTAGAATTCCAGCTTTGCATTATAGTCCATTTGTTTCATTCCTTTATTTGTTTTGTCACATCAAATCAAGAATCCCAACAGAAAATAATTGAGGGTGTAAACAAACCAATTATTACAGCCTTAGAATACATCAGGGAATACTGTTTGAAGAGCATAATGCATGTTGCGAAGGTCATTGAGAAGAGTAATGGGCCACTAACACCTACTGCACAACACATGTTAGAAGGTATTAAGAAAGAGGCAGTTAGGTATAATGTTTTATGGAATGAGGGAGATAAGTTTCAGTTAAGTGGACCAATGTGTAGTTAATGTTATAGAGAAGTCTTGTACTTGCAGAAGATGGGAGATTACAGGTTTACCATGTAAACATGTTGTTGCTACCAATTGGAATATGGCTTTAAATGGACAACAAGTAGGAGCTGTTGAAACATGGGCGCATCCTTGTTACTATCTCAATACTTGGGAAGCAACCTACAAACACAATGTATCCCCCATAACTAGCAATGAGCATTGGGAAAAATCATCTATGCCAACAACTATTGTTCCACCAAAGACTCAAGCAAATGCAGCTAACTTAAATAGTAAAAAAAGAGTAAGGTTAGCTCCTGAAATTGAAGAAATTGTCAAGAATGGTAAACTGTCTAAGGCTTGGAAGAGTGTAAGAAGTAGTGTCTGTGGCATTGCTGGACACAACTGAAAAACATGTATTGGCTATGGTGGAACCCAAAGTAGTCAAATTGGCGCTAAGAAACAAAAGAGTTCAAGTTCTAAGGGAAAAGGTAAACAAGTGCCTCAAAAGGTTGCATCAAAGAAGACACATCCTACAGGGAACAAAGTTGTAGCAGATAAACAAGCTGAAGGTACAGGTGTTGATGAAAGTCAAGATGTTGCAGATGAAGGAACTTGTGTGCAATCTGGAATTCAAGATCAAGGTAGTCAAGATGTTGCAACAGACAAAGAAGTTGAAATTGCAGGTGTTCAATCTCAGAGTCAAGATCAACCTATTGATTAATCTCAGTGTCAATCCCAGCAACAAGATCAATCACAGTATCAATCTCAGATCCATTCAAGTAATGTGCAAGCAGTTTCTGTTTCATCCCAGCATACTACCCGAAGAGTGACTAGGCAGCAGACTTCAATGAATAGAATGATGCCCTCACCATAGGTCACTTATGTTATGCTAATGAAGTAGACAATATTTATTTATGTTAACTATGAACAAGTTATGTACTTTGATTATCATGCTTTGAAAAGTATGAAATTTTATGCATTTTGGAATTATATCCAATTGCATTATCTACAAAACCATATTATGTTTCTGAATTTTAATTGTGTCCAAAATATGTATCTTGTGTGCAACGTATGATATATCAAACTGTATGACTGCATAATATGTTACTACAAATTGATACATGCAAAACTAACCAAAACTAAAACTTCAAAAGAATGTTGACTATTAAAAGTCAATTATAACCAAAATTTTAAGCATCTGCATACCCATAACGTAAACTCAGAAAAAGAACTAAACTTCATATCCATGTTGGAGACAATGTTACTACCATTCAATAGAATCTAAACTTAGAACATACTAGTACATAATAGTTTTGGTAAATGTTCTAACACTACCAAGGTGGCCTAACAAGTAATTACATTTCCACAAAACACAAAACACGGCCATCATATGTTAAAGCTAAAAAGTTAACCAAGTGCATAAACAATAAAAAATAATATCCAACTGAGCACCAGGTAAATCTTCCACTTCCACACATTACCTTGAGCAACTTCTAATCTTTCCTCGAGCTCATTTCTCCCCTTCAAAAGGCCTGGTATGATCATTCTTGAACGAGCACACATTTCATGATCATACCATCCTATCCACTGACAAGAAGACCCCTAATCATTAATATGGAATTTCATTAATGAACCACCATTGTTACAATGTACTTTGCTACTTGCGAAAGCAAGGTAATACAATCAATCTTAAAATGCACTTACTTCATCAGGACAAGCATAGAATCGACGCCCTGGGTTAGCCGATATCCAAGAAGTGCGTGTTATAGCTTGGTTACCACACCAGCATCGTACCATGTTGAAGGAGGAAGGTTTTGGGGGAAAGATTAAAGATGATGAGTGACAATACAATTGTGACTCACAGTAATATAGGGAACTGGGACACTCTACAATTGCTAGAAACTATATCGCTACAGTGAATGACGATTTTGCCCTCACCAAGAGTAGGTTGTAGTAACTATTACGGGGCGAGGGACTCAATCGGCCTCAAAATCACAAATTTTGGATGCACCACGACGATTTTGGAAAGTTAGAGTCCATGGCGATGTTTTGTGGAAAGTTTAAGGACCAACGGTGTATTTTTGTCTAAGAAATATGATCTAGTGTGCTTTTTTGGGTTAAAATCAGTCACACTGATCCTCGTAAGTCTTAAATAATAGCGTTAAGTATGATAAATGTTCAAAAAAAAGTATGTGATTAAAAAAACAAAAATACACTGTTGGTCCCTAAACTTTCCAAAAAGCATCGCCATGGCCCCATAGTTGGAAAAATCTTCGCCGTGAGTTTAAAACCCAAGTTTTTGAGGCCGATTGCATCCCTCGCCCCGTAATGGTTAGCTCAACGTCCCGTTATATGTCAGAAAATCCCATTATCCATTTAGTTTGAAGGGTATACTCGTCTTTTTACCGAGTCGCATTTTTCTCTCTCGATGTACTACCCAGCAGACGTCCAATCCATTTTTCTGCCATTATGTCTAATATAAGTAGGCTATGTACACATTGCTTATCCCCATACTTGTTATGGAAGCCTACCCACAAAACTCTAATACAATGTCACACATCAAATTTAAAAATCTAAGTGAGAAATCAGCAACAACCAACCTTGGTCTGACTCTATGACAGATCAGAGAAGAGCCTTACTTCGATGACTACAAGACAGAGCGAAAGGGTGCAAATTATAGAGGGATCCTTATAATATGTCCCTTCACTAATTGTGTTTTAATGTTGTACCATACATAAATTGCCTTCTCAACTAATTAATACTGTAGTTACATGAATATCATGAATATCATTAATACTGTAGTTATAATGAAAATTTAAGAATAGTTTATGTCTTTAGGCTCGATCTGTAAATGTATATAACAAGAAGCTGTAAATGTATATAACAAGAAGTCGTTAGTGACACGTAATAAGCAAAGTAAAATGTTAAAAAGTCGTGACTAAGCAAAGCCGTCATAAATATGTATTTTACTTACTCATTTACATGCATAACTAGAGTTGCCGTTGATAAAAAAAAGTAGCTTGTTTATTGTGTGACACTAAAAGTGTAGTTATAGATTATTTCACTTTTTTGTGACACATCTTATTACCGTATGTCAAAAAGTCTCCAACCTAAACTTATAACATTATACCCACACTTTTTATGGTGTCACTGAGATTAGATTGGTGACACTAGTGAGTGAGTCACAATACTTGTGTCACTAAATGTCACTTTCCAATAAAAAACCTGCACCAACATAAATAAGAAATATTATTTAGGGGGTTCTTAGTGGGGGATTAAGAGGGGGTGGGGAATGGGTAAGGTATTGATTTGGGCCCACCTCCCTCAAATACTTGTGCTTGGTTAGTTAGAGGTAAGGGATTGATTACCCCGTACTGGGTAATTGTAAGGAATTAAATATTCCATAGATTTGATAGATTTGATGATCAGAAACAAAAAGAATGAAACATGAAGAATACTGAAATGATAAGCCAAAGATACTGCTGAAGCAGAACAAGATTCTGCTGAAGGATTCTGCTGATGATGCGTTTCTGCTGATGAGCCTGCTGGTGCAGAACAAGAGCCTGCTGAAGAAGGATTATGCTGATGGATTCTGCTGCTAGTATAAATGAAACTGCTGCTGATCAGTGAGTCATACTACTGAATGGATAAGGATGAAAGAAGATATTATGTGCATAAAAGTCAAGTATATCTTTAAGATAATATCTTTCATCAGTCATCAAATTGAACACTCTAAATGGGTTGTAAACATAGATACGTGTTGTATCTTAGATGACTTGACATCCTAGTCATAAGCTAGATAATAGATGACTAAGCTTATCAATTTTGTAAAGATCTCCTTTATTCTATAAAAAGGAGATCACACCCCTTTAGATAAAAAGTGTGGTGAGTGCATGATTCACAGTGAAACAAAGTGAACATCACCTCCAAGGTGCTTCGTACTTAGAAATTACAATAACACCAAGTGTGTTAAAATGTAAAGCATCTAAAAGAGTGTGTGTGTGATGAACATCAGACAAGGGGTCTGTTGTTGTTAGGTTTGTTTAGCCTCAAGGATCTTTTGATCCCTGTTAGATGTAAACCGTGCTATACTTGATCACATAGCATTGGGGCTAGTTGGAATAACAAACGGAGAAGTTAGAAAAACCTTGTTGTGATAGTATTGTTTCTTTCATTAGAATATTCCGCCAATATTATCATCATGCTTTTCATAGCCAAAATCCTAGATCAAAGGCTTAACAGCTTAGAGCTCATAAACGATCAAGTTAACTTATTTTAGAAGATCATGAAAAAGGTATTCTGTAAGTCTAAAATAAGTCTTTCACAATTGGTATCAGAGCCAGGGGGCTCTGGATCTAGAAAAGAAAAGGTTTTTGATAAAGAGAGATGAAGAAATAAGAAAAAAATTCGTTTTTGCTTATGGTCGAAAACTGCTGCAGAAACAGTTGAGGTATGGTCGAATTTTTGGTTTTCTTTCTTGGTTTACACACACAAAGGGGAAGAATCACACACAGAAGAGAGTTGGTTCTTAAAAGATAAAAAGGCTTGTTTATCAAGTTATTATTGGTAAAGAAAGTTATTTGTTTCTTATTTGAAAATGAAGTGAAATTTTTCAAGGTTGTGTTCTTATCATATCTTAAGGTGCTGTGTACACTTTAAAGATAACTTGTTCATTCGTTCAAGTGACTACAAATTGACAAACACTTAAAAGAGTAACTTTGTAGTGCTCAGTGTCTCATAGAAGATGAGTTTATTGTCAAGAGATTGCGTTCTCCCTATACCAAAAGATTGGGTATACGTTTGAAGTTAGATTTAGTACAAGATATAAGACACAAGGTTGGTTTCTTTCACTTCAGCATCAAGTTAGTAATGATTGGTTTTTCTTCATCAGTCATAAAAGCCTACAGATATGAAGATTCAAATGGTTAACATATGGGTTTCAGGGGAAGCTTAAATGTTGAAATGTTCAACCATTTATTATGTATGTGTATCACCACAGGGAAAGTTATTGATTCTTACTACAGTTAATTAGTATTGCTACTGATGGTTTAGATTTTTACTATCTCAAGTTCATTTTTAGTGCGGAAAACTTAATGGAGGGTAATTTGAGATAATAGAATGATAGATTGGATGTGTAGTATTAGTTCGTAGCTGTAAAGATCATATTTGTAATATTCTCTATTTGTTGATAACAAAAAGGGGAAGCGATGTGGTGGATAGCATAAATTAAGGGGAAGACAGTATAGTTTCATTCATGGTGAGATTTAGTTATCTCAATTTCTCTACTTCGTCTAGGGAAATTCGTACAAGAATGTTTTTGTTTTGTAATCATCAAATAGGGGAAGATTGTAAGGAATTAAATATTCCATAGATTTGATAGATTTGATGATCAGAAACAAAAAGAATGAAACATGAAGAATACTGAAATGATAAGCCAAAGATACTGCTGAAGCAGAACAAGATTCTGCTGATGAGCCTGCTGGTGCAGAAAAAGAGCCTGCTGGTGCAGAACAAGAGCCTGCTGAAGAAGGATTCTGCTGATGAATTCTGCTGCTAGTATAAATGAAACTGCTGCTGATCAGTGAGTCATACTACTGAATGGATAAGGATGAAAGAAGATATTATGTGCATAAAAGTCAAGTATATATCTTTAAGATAATATCTTTCATCAGTCATCAAATTGAACACTCTAAATGGGTTGTAAACATAGATACGTGTTGTATCTTAGATGACTTGACATCCTAGTCATAAGCTAGATAGTAGATGACTAAGCTTATCAATTTTGTAAAGATCTCCTTTATTCTATAAAAAGGAGATCACACCCCTTTAGATAAAAAGTGTGGTGAGTGCATGATTTACAGTGAAACAAAGTGAACATCACCTCCAAGGTGCTTCGTACTTAGAAATTACAATAACACCAAGTGTGTTAAAATGTAAAGCATCTAAAAGAGTGTGTGTGTGATGAACATCAGACAAGGGGTCTGTTGTTGTTAGGTTTGTTTAGCCTCAAGGATCTTTTGATCCCTGTTAGATGTAAATCGTGCTATACTTGATCACATAGCATTGGGGCTAGTTGGAATAACAAACGGAGAAGTTAGAAAAACCTTGTTGTGATAGTATTGTTTCTTTCATTAGAATATTCCGCCAATATTATCATCATGCTTTTCATAGCCAAAATCCTAGATCAAAGGCTTAACAACTTAGAGCTCATAAACGATCAAGTTAACTTATTTTAAAAGATCACGAAAAAGGTATTCTGTAAGTCTAAAATAAGTCTTTCACAGAAATCAACCATTATAGAGTAAATGGGGGGGGGGGGGGGGGGTGTTAAGGTATTGATTACCCACCTCACTCATTCCTTTGCATTCCCTTACCCTTACCCTTTCCCTTTCCTTTTCCCCACTTTGAACCAAGCGAACCCTCAGTGTGCTTTGTGGTTTAAAATCAGTTACACTAATCCTCGTAAGTCTTAAATACCTTTTTTGGAAAGGTTAATATTATTAACAGAGGAACCCAAACTCGGCCCTCACAAACCAAAGGATAAACTGTACATAAGAACCAAACGGGCAAAAAAAGCCACAACCCAGGAAATAAAACTAAAGACTATACAACGCAACAAGAAAGTCAGGAAAAAAGGTCAAAGGGATAACTTAGCCATCCTTTTGATACTCGGGAAAATTCTTCGTTATTTATAGAAACAATGTCATTACTAGTAGCATGAATGAGACAATTTCGCCAATTCCAAATAGACCATATCGTACGTCTTAAATACTAGCGTTAAATATAGCGTATGACTTAGATGTTTTTACAGATTTTAATAAACTTAAGATGATAAAAAGTATCTTTTAAATAGTACTCCGTATGTGATTAAAAAAAAAAGTTAGTTAGTGTTTAACTTATATAAATAACTTATTGTGTGACTCGTATTTGACTTTTCATATGTTGTGTGTTTACTCTTATAAATGAAGGTTTTGTAGGTGGTTGCTAAGCCGAAAAATTATTGTTTTTTAGACAAGAAAGCTGGGTTTTCATGCGGGTAGAATCGGTAAAAACAGTGATCCAGTAATTTCACCGGTCAATTAGAAACCTGGTTCCTAAAACATTGTAAATAGGAGTTATAGTGTACCGTTTTTTTAGTCCTAATGGTGAGAAAAACATGTGCGAGAGCGATTTGTGAATGTGCTAATTAAACATCGTTGTGAGTTTGATCACCTCTCACTATAAGGGGGGGAAATTAAAAAAAAAAAAAAAAGCCTTTTAGTGACATGTGTCGTGATGCCGTTAGCAACATATTTGACCTTACCGACGCGTTGAGTGACATAATAATGATATGTTGCGGCATTTGTTTGCGGTCTATTATTTGAATTTCAAACGTGTTGTACTTTTTATTTGTACGAATTCAATTATATATATATATATATATATATATATATATATATATATATATATATATATATATCGTCAATGATATTTTGCGGCATTTTGGTAGCGAGATGCTAGGTCTTGACTCTTTAGTCTTTACCACATGTGTTATTAACTTTGTACATTACGTTTTCAACTTTTTTAATAAAAATTTACATTAATGAGAAATGATAAAGACTAAAACCTTACATAATATTAATCAAAGGCTATACATTATATCAGTTTAATTGTGGGAACAGATTGTTGTTTGATGACAACTATAGAAAATGTCTTTAGCTAAAAGGTGTTAGTAAAAGACTTGTCCATAAAAGTAAGAAACAAATTAATGAAGGTGTACATATTTTATACCAACACAGTAACACATAAAGTCATAAAAGTGTACAAGAGTGAAAATAATAGTAGATTTTAGAGTAAACTACACCGTTCGTCCTTGTGGTTTGCGTTGACCGCAGACCTTCGTCCTTTGACCAAAAAAATTGCACCGTTCGCCCTTAAGTCAGAAACGTTATGCGCCGTTAGTCCCTCCCTCTAACGGGGCCACTAACGCTCGTTAAATCTTGTTAAAATGACGAATATACCCTTAGTAACATGCTCCAGCAAACATCATTTATTACTTATTTATTTCATTTCAAAACCCTAGTGTATCATCTTCATCCTCACTACACTCTCTTTCTTTCACCAAAACCCTAGCCGCCCAAACACCACCCACTGCCATCCCCACCACAGCTCCACCGCCATCATTCTCACCACACCACCACCACCATTCAACTCCCCACAACCTCCTCTCTCCGATCTACTACCACACGCGCTCAAAAGCTCATCACCACTCCTTATTCATATTACACGCGCCATCCTTTTCATCCTAACCCCACCACATACCACCATACACACGCCGTCAACAACCCTCACCACCTTGATTGTTCACTGCCGTCGCCTAAAACCCACTACTACCATCATTATAATACCTAACACTTGCAGATATGTTGGATAAAAAGGTAGGAAAACGTGTTTTAACATGTGAGTTTACTCGGCCACGAGTCAAACTCGTGATTTCTTGATTTTTGTGTTAGATAACAAATGGGTTTTAATGTTTTGATGAATAAAAGTAAATAAAAACGTGATTAAAAACTAACTTTGGTATTAATGTTGTGTTTGTGTGTGTCGAGTTAGATTCGAACCGTGAGCATAAGCTCACGGTGTTGGTGTCGTTTGTGTTCTCGTTGTTCTTATCATTGTTACTGTTGTTATGGGTTGATGGTATTTTGATGTTAGTGACTTGTTATGGTTCATGTTGGGAAGCAGATTAGTAAGGATTTGATGCTGTTAGGTTGTAGCCGTAGGTAAGGATTAGGAGTTGGGAGTTGTTTTGAGTGTTTGTATGTTTTTTTACGTAAATAAAGGGACGGAAACGTAAATAAACAGAAGAAAACGGAAAAAAATGGACGAAAACGTAAAAAAAAAATGAAAATGAAAAAAAATGGACGAAAACGTAAAAAAAAAAGGCGAAAACGTAAGAAAAATGAACAAAAACGTAAAAAACGGGAGAAAACGTAAAAAACGGGCGAAAACGTAAAAAAAACAGACGAAAACGTAAAAAAAAACAGAAGAAAACGAAAAAAACGGACGAAAACGTAAAAAAACGGACGAAAACATAAAAAAATGACGAAAACGTAAAAAAAACATACAAACACGTAAAAAACGGACGAAAACGTAAAAAACGGATGAAAACGCTTAAAAACGGATAAGAATGGAAAAAACGTATGAAAACGTAAGAAAAACGGACAAAACGTAAAAAAGACGGACAAAACGTAAAAAAGACGGTCGAAAACGTGAAAAAAACGGTCGAAAACGTGAAAAAAACGGACAAAAACGTAAAAAAAACGGACGAAATCGTATAAAAACAGAAAAAAGTGAAAATTACACCGTTCGTCCTTGCACCATTCGTCCTTATGGATGCGAAATGACGAGTATACCCTTATGGTTAACAGGATTTAACGAGCGTTAGTGGCCCCGTTAGAGGGAGGGACTAACGGCGCATAACGTTTCTGACTTAAGGGCGAACGGTGCAATTTTTTTGGTCAAAGGACGAAGGTCTGCGGTCAACGCAAACCACAAGGACGAACGGTGTAAAAAACCCAAAAAGTTGCAACATTTGCTCGTACTATTTCAAAGTATCAGTTGAAAGTGACGCTTTTGATTGTGTCACTAAAAGTACTTGTGTCATCGTTTGCATCACTAATTTATATAACTGTGCTTGTAAAAAAAATAATAAAAAATAAAAAACTGCCACAAAGTCAATAAAAAAGGTTCTTTAAAATGCCCATGGATATAGACAACCACATTCAGTGATCATCCAATTAAAGTGTTAAACCCAATGTTTTAAAAACCGGGTCGAACCGGCCGGTTCAACCGGTTGGGAGACCGGGCCGGATGTCAACGGTTTTTTGGTTGTTTCGGAACCGGATTAAACCGGCGGTTTTCTTATGAACCGGGTTGACCCGGTTCTTAAAACCCGGGCGGGTCAATCTTATTTTCTTATATTTTTTTGGAGATAACATAATCTACCTACCTTTCATTTTTTATTTAGATAACCAACGTCCCCATCCTTTCATTTTCTACCTACTTTTTCACTTCCATCTCAAACCCCACATCACAGTCAAAATTGAACATCACATATCAGGTATTTTTTGTTTTTTTTCTATTTAGTATTTACTTTGCATATTTCTTGTATAGTAAGGTACATCAAGATATTTATATACTAAATATGTTTATGATAGATTGAGAGTGATGTATTCGTGAGCTTTTTTTTTTTTTTTTTTTTTTTTTTTTTTGGTATTGCAGGAAATTGGAAGTAATGATGTTGCTCAATGACTTATGCATGGATCATGATATATATAACTAGATCCCTCTATGATGGCAATTTCTTTTAATGTTTAAACTATCTAACTTTTATGTAATGCCGTTTTGAAGTTTAGGACCTGTTTCTTTTGTTGGATCATGGTTGGTATTAGGACCTGTAACTTTTATGTATGTGTTTAGTACTTGGATCATGGTTGGTATTAGATTTTTAATGTATTAGACTTCTTAAAAGGCTTGTTACACTTTATTATGATGGTATCCTACAAAATTTCTGTAACAGCTATATACTTTATTTCCTCCTTCATAGAACCGGTTTGACCCGGCGGTTGAACCGGTTGAACCGGTGACCCGGTGACCCGGTCACTTGGCCGGGTCAATTAAAAAACCGGGTTTTAAAACATTGGTTAAACCACGTAAATATGGCGTGTTCATCTCATTTTTTCAACACGTTTTACTGTCACCTTGACATTGTTATTGTGTGTTTACATGATATAGTAAATACTCATCATATGTGGTTACTAGTTTAGATTCTATTTTCCACTCTTTCCCACCTTCATTTTGCAGTTACAGGTGTGTTTGATACTGAGCATTTAGGACTATTTAAAAGCGGTGAACAGAGAGTATCGAGCGTTATGATCTTTAATGCTCGTTTGGCAAGCAACAAGTACCTTTATATATTTTCGGAATGCTCATTTAATTTTTCAATGCTTTATAAAGTAGTATTTAGAAGCGTTGAACATTTAGGAGCTATTTTACACACTATTATTACACCTACAACTGCGTAACGATTAAAAATAAATAAAATAAATAACTGCTACTGTTCACAACAATTTCTCACTGCTCTTGCTTACTGCTACTACTACTTTTGACAAACAATATAAATTAGTTGTAAACTAAACGTTGGGACTAAAAAATCTATAAAAACTTATGTATTTATTATTTTTTTTAAAAAGATAAATTTTGCGGTTAGTGTGAGGATATGTTTGGAAAAATAAGATGTAAACTTGTAAAGCGGTTAGTCATTAACTGTTAACTGTAAGTTGTTAGTTCGTAGTTGAAGCTGCAAACTATAGCTTTGTGTTTTATAAAAGTGTTTGATAATTTAACTATTGTTGAAATCACAAAAAGTAAAAAGACAAAAAAAGATGTATCTCTATTAGTATAAAGAGTATATATTTTTTCTTGAAACTTAATTGAATATTAAAACTTAAATTAATATATTTTGCCTAAATTACCCTTAAATACCCCTTAAACTTGACAACTTAAAATTTTGAGTAAACTCCAAAATACATCTTTGTGGTTTACCCAATTTCGCACTATACATCCCTCTCGAAAAAGTTGCAAAAAATACATCCCCTCGTTAATGAAAGTGAACCAATATACATCCACGAGGACGAACGATGCAAATTTAGTGTCGTTAACTTGGACATGTGGCAGTTAAGTAAGGGTATATATGTCATTTTATGTTTCCCTATCTACTTTACCACTCTTTTTCTACCAATTTCATTCAAACCCAACTCATAAACCTAAATCAAAAACACAAACACAAATCAAACACCAACTCTTTCATCTTATTATCTACACACACAAACACAAATCAAACACTAGACCTCATCACCACCGACGTCAAACCATCACCACAACCCACCACCACCATAACCCAACTCACCTCTAACAAAAAACTCTACCCACTCATCACCAAACACCCACCCCCGCCATCATTAGTCCGCCAAAAAACCCCCACCCCCGCCACCATCAGTCCACCATTACCACAAACACCCCTTTCCCCCGCCGACCATCACAACTGCCACAGATCTGGTGTTTCAAATCATTTTCTTTGTTCATTTCATAATTTTCTTTTAGATATGGAAAAAGCTTTTTGATTTGCAAGGGTCTGTGTTTGTATATCTTGATGAAAAGAAGATGTGGTTTATCTTTGTAAATCAGAAATTTGGGATTTTGATGAAAAAATGTGTTTGAGGTGGCCGGATTTAATGGTGAGTGATGGTGGTGGTTGTAGGTGAGGAAGATGACACATACTGGTTCTTTTCAAAATCTTCTTTGGCCAAAAATTGTAATGGTTTTGTTTGACTTTAAAGGTGAAGATGATGAGGTATTGTTGTGTTTTTGAATGAATAAGCTAAAGATGAAATGATGAGGTTTATGTTGTGTTTTTGATGTGTTGGGTTTACATATGAGATGTGAAGTGGCTGGGAAAAATATTAAAGAGTAAACTTCGTTCATGGTTCAGATCCAGTCAATGTCAGCTTCTTATTTTTGAGCTTAGAATGTTTTATTAAGGACATTTGCACCCCTAGCCTACCTCTCCCCTTTGTTTCGGGCATGTATTTTTTGCTAAAACCATCTTTAAGGTTGAGGAGATTTGATTGGGGAGCCCTTGTAATAGTCTTTCTGCTGTGTTATTAATTTATGTGTTGAATGAAGTATTAGATATGATCCGACACCACTAATCTGTTGTTTATGCTTTAATCACCTGTTCTATTATCAATAAAAGTGATTTATCTGTTTGATTTGTGTTTGTGTTTTTGATTTGGGTTTATGAGTTGAGTTTGAGTGAAATTGGTAGAAAAAGAGTGGTGAAATGGATAGGGAAACATAAAATGACATATATACCCTTACTTAACTGCCATGTGTCCAAGTTAACGACACAAAATTTGCATCATTCATCCTCGTGGATGTATATTAGTTCACTTTCACTAACGAAGGGATGTATTTGTTGCAACTTTTTCGAGAGGGATGTATGGTGCGAAATTGGGTAAACCACAGAGATGTATTTTGGAGTTTACTCTTGTATTTTTTTGATCAATTCGAAACTTTCCAACTTTTCAAAACACACACTATATTAATTTTAAAAAACACACGCTTTGCATCAATGGTCGAACTAGAATCACGATTTCGCAAGTGTAATTATTTGCCGCTATACACCATCGCTTTGAGGGTATTCGTCTAGTAAATATAAATGATCGTATGTTTACATTAGACCATTGACAAAAGTTCAATGCAGAACAATAATTATCTAAAGAACAAATCAAGAGATCTCAACCATCTATCTATTTTAAATCTAAATGCCTAGATTAATTATTACTTTAATCTAACTAATTATTGAAGGACACTTTTGTAATATTACTTAAAACTAACACACAAGTTAAAGGGTCGGGTACACCTCATTTATTCATTTCAATTCCTCATTTTACACACACTTTCTCATTTACTTTCACAAACAATGGTTTACTCAAGTCCACGTCAGCAGATCTACACTGATCCCGTATATATGTACATAGCTTCTCACCATCGATCGTCTCTTTGATAAATATATTAATTGATCAATCAACCTGACTAAAGTGTTACATCCTGTTAATCTACACATATAGGGATTAGTGTACGTATCTATAGGCAATGAATCCCAAGTCAGCATAAACACAAACTTTTGCGGGATTGTGGCGGTGTTTGGATGTGGAGGTGGAGAGCCGTGGAGGACAGGAGGGAGTGTGTCCAGGTGGTGGAACGACGGTTGTTGGAGAAGGAGAAGGCCATCAGAGATTGGGATGGATATCGGTGGGGAGTTGAGAGTGGAGAGTGTTGGTTGAAGATGCTGAGCTTATGCCCGGATTAACTATACAGTCCAGTTTAGAAAGTGTACCAATATTGGAAAACATGATTTACCACTAAGGATGTTTTAAGTGCATCTGAGTTGTGGTCCTTGCCTATTAAAAATGAGCATAAGTATTTTTTGGGTAAAAGGTCAACGACCCGGTAAATATATTACTCCAAAAAGCATTTAAGTACAACGGATATGGGTGAATCCCATATCTCAGCCCGTTACATAGGCGAAAAGCTTACATAACAAGATAGTTCATATTTTCTAAACAAGAAAACAAAACCACTAACCACATGATAACAAAAGACTCTGACAAAAATAAAAACTACTTCCTACGACCTCGGGAGGATATGATGAGGGAGGAATTGATGAGGGAGGATATGGATTTGATTGATGGCACTTGAAAAAATTAGCTCCTTTTGGTCTGCAAAATTATAGTGATATTATGAACATTGAATGGAGGAATAAGGTGAGCACTAGTCTATGGGAGTGTAACAAGGTATTTATGGTGGTGGATATTTGGTTTTATGATAGAATATAGATGGCTAACTATTGATGATTTAAATCTTGGCATGTTACATTTCTGTCAAAAGGCCTATTACTCTTGGATAATATGTTCATTGAATGGATGTCTCAAATAGTATGTTACTTTGGTCTAAAAGTTATTCATATTTCATTGTGAACATATAAGACCGGTGTTTGAAATACGAGGTAATTAACATGCTTTTAGTGAAACTCATTTGATTAGCTAATATCCTTTTATGTCTATTCTTTATGTCCATTCTTTTATGTCCATCAATTCTTTCATTTTTATAGTAACAACAAAGAGTAAATCACACATGATTTACCACAAAATCACACGTGATTTACCACAAAATCACACGTGATTTACCGCAAATCACATGTGATTTTACCTCAAATTATTTTTTCAAGGTGAATCACATGTGATATACACACGAATCACATGTGATTTACACACGAATAGAATCACGTGTAATTTACACATTTTTAGATTAAAACAGGTTCACATGTGTTTCAGTTTATAACAATAAAGAGTAAATCACACGTGATTTAGATTTTTTCATTAAAAAAAATGTGCTTGTTTTATAAAAAGAATGAATAAGTTGATTTGATATTGAAGATCACATGTGACTTGTGAAATCACACGTGATTTTTTTCGTAAGTTGTGTTTCCGACTCGACATTGCGAGCCGGCTAAAATCACATGTGATTTTGTGAAATAACACGTGATTTTTACAAAATCACGTGTGATTTTTCTGGTCGGAAATTTTGAAAAAAAAAAAAAAAAAAAAAAAAAAAAAAAAAAAAAAAAATGGTCGAAAGTATATAACAGTGCATATCTATAGAAAGATAATTTAATTCTCGTCGCGATTGGTGTGTTTTTTATATCTTGAAGATTTATAGCTTGCAAGATATGTTGGTTTTTTTTTAAAAGGTGAAAAATGGATTTATATATTTACATTGATGCTCTTACTGTGTGATTGTATGAATTGATCTGCTCCGTTAGATGAATGCATAATGAAGGGCCAAGATTAATTGTTTTGTTCTTTAGAGAATTATGGTTTGTTGGGTATCTCACCTCTTAGCCCAATCGTCATAGTAACAAACAAAGGTTATACGCATGATAACATGCTTGTCATATTTTGCGTTGCTAGTTTATCAAGACTAAATAACGACATTTCATTACTAGTCTAACTTATTTATCCAAAGATAATTAATTTGATTTATCTAAAGATTTATCCAAAGGATTTCTATCTTGAGTATGCAACATGCTCTTTCCGACTGAAGTATGTACCGTCACATAAGCTAGAAATTGGATTAAAACTGAGTAGTTTTATAAAGATCCAACATTATTCATAATTGATAATATATTTTTAGATTCTAGTATCATTCGACATTCCATATTGACTTGTGTAAAACCAGAAGATGGCCGTCTCTAACTGTGTTTGAATAAAATGATATTTTATTGATACTCTACTAACTTACAATTTATATTATAATTTTGAAATAGAAACTAAATGAAATGACAAACAACATGGGATTGAAAGAAAGTCCAAACTATGCGGCTCAACTAAGTGTACAATTAGTTGCTAGGTGCGGCTCAAGTTATAAGTGTGTCACGTTAACTTTTACCGTATAATTAAGATAACTCTCGCGCCTATAACACGGTACACGATGCAGTTTAACTGTGTTGAAAGAACCAAAGTCGCCGTGTAATATGCTTTTAACATGCTGCAATGAGCACTCGATCTTATATATGTAACTGAACACACTTAGAAAATATAATTATATATTGAAGAAAATATGAACGTACAAAACAGTTGAACACTAAAACATTGTCACGTTGTTGGTTTGTTCCATACCTATATTCTAGTTACCTTTCCTTTTTTAAATACTTGAATTCAATTCAATCTTAATAATTGTAATTGATGTGTTTTGCCATACCTAATATTCCTAGTTACCTTTCCGTTTTTAAATACTTGAATCAATTCAATCTTAATTAGTAATTGATGTGTTTTGCCATACACGAACCCTACAGAATTAAACAAACAATAAATATATACAGTAATTGAATATTTTGTCAACTTTCACTTAATTCTAACAACTTGACGCCATATTTTTTTAGCACAACACAAAGTTTTTAACTTTATGTTTGAAATTTCGTATTTGTAAATTAGCATTAAAGAAAACATGTTGGAAATAGTCAAACACATTCAAATCCACCGATTAACTACGAGTGTGTTACTAAAGCTATTTATTTAAAAAAAAAAAAAAAAAAAATGTTTTGCTAGCTTTTTACTTTTAACCCAATTAAACGTGTTCCAACTCTGAGATGTTTGCTTTTTTATTTTGAGTCCGACGCAGTCATATATATTGCATCTTACTAAATTTTATTGAATTTTATTGTCTCTTTGAATGTGTTATAGTTTTTTATTTTGTTAAATTTAGGATAATCTAAAGTCTAAATTACCTATAATGCATTTTAGACAATCTCTTTTTAAATTTTTTAATATTTTCAAAAATAGATTTTAAGCATTGCATGTTTTAAAGTATGTTTATAATTATTTAATGCACCAATATATTTATGCAACGTATATAATTAATGTTATTTTTAAAATACCACATCATTCGAATATATATATATATATATATATATATATATATATATATATATATATATATATATATATATATATATATAATTAATATATACTAAATGGTACAAACCAACAAGCTACTAATCTATTATAAAAATCTTGACATATGGTAACTAGCATGTGCATGTCTTTCATCGCCAATCATCACAACTTTGTAATACTACTTACTATCGTTTTCGTATCACCATTGCATTGTGTTGCACAGATACTCTCCATTTTTATATGAGATAGTGTGCGATAAAGTTATTCTTTAAAATTTTCTCATGTGTAATGTTATTATAACGAAACATCTATAATCAAATAATATTGTTTGCCAAAAATTTTGATTATGGGATACTCACTGCTACAACACGTGGGTACCTGCTAGTTTATTCAATGTTTTGTTGTCTGTTGATGTGTTAAACTTATGATAAATGTTTTGCTTTATGTTTACGCAAGTTACTTATTCACCACTATGAGATAGTTTTACATATAAATCGCAAATTAAAATCATTTAGATAATTAACAATAATGAATAATATGATTTGATTCATGTTCAAACTTTCTAACCACCTCTTAATATGTGATATTTAGATTTAGACTCGAAGCATCTTAATTATCCAAGTGACCTTTAGCAAATAATAGATACATATAAAGTTTGCCCATCATTAAATCGGTTTTAGGTAGCTTGGGCATCTATTATATGCAATGGCGCAGCTACATAGGGGCGGGGGGGGGGGGGGGGGGGGGGCGACCCCCTGAAATTTTTTTTGCGATGTAGAGGGTATATAGTTTTCGTGTAGAAAAATTTCATTATATTCGGTTTCGACCCCCCATTTTAATTGTGAATTTTTTTTATACATTAAGCAATAAAAAATTTTAGATCCCGACCTTCCACTGAAAATTTTCTAGCTTCGCCATTGATTATATGTCTCTTTTTAAAGTTCCAGAGTCGATTATTCATTCCCTTGAATGTTTGCGCGCACAATCTTTCTAGAGTAGTGACGGATCTAACAAAAAGCTAGCTTGGATTAAATGGGAAAAGTTTTAGCTTCTTTAGATCATGGAGGTCTAAGCGTCAGAAGTCTTGAATCTTTCAACCTTGCTTTACTTCTCAAGTGGCATTGGAGGTTTATCCATAATCCTTAATCATGGGTTTCTGTTATCAAATCGATTCATGGTGAAGATGCAAGTTTGGGCTCTATGGGTTGTACAATGAACTGGATCTGGGCTAA
This sequence comes from Artemisia argyi, assembly GCA_030686995.1. Classification (NCBI taxonomy): domain Eukaryota; kingdom Viridiplantae; phylum Streptophyta; class Magnoliopsida; order Asterales; family Asteraceae; genus Artemisia; species Artemisia argyi. The sequence goes on from CM060697.1 coordinate 126,521,875, forward strand.
AATCATTAGCTCAATTAACTCTCTTCATTCTCACGAAATTATTTCAAAAGGTATGCTACGTTTTGTTGTGGGTTGCGGAAATCAAGTTAGATTCTAGAAGGATATTTGGCTCGATGACGAGCCTCTTTGTCAACATTTCAATCGGCATTATAGATTGGATATGCACGGAGATTGTTTGATTCAGGACCGTTTATCCTCATTTGGATGGACTTGGAATTGACGTAGACCGGTGGATGGTGGTCATATTGGTGCTATGTTTTCTTCTATATTGTCTGAATTGAAACATATCTCTCTTTCTTCAAACCCTAATCAGCTTGGCAAAGATGGCACATTTACTGTTGGAGAAACCTGAGCCCACATTGACGATTATAATCTTCCTTCTACGGATACATCTACGATCTGGAATAAATCCTTTCCTCGCAAACTTAATGTTTTCATGTGGAGATTGAGACTAGACCGTCTAGAGATCCATTCAGCTTTGGTGCAGCTTATCTCCTCCTTCGTTACATTCATGTTCTGCTTGGCTTAATTGGATTGGTTCTATGCAATGTTCCAAAGACAAGAAGGATCGTTTATATGTTATTGTTGCCACGACGTGCTGGATTCTTTAGAAGTATCGCAATTGTGTCATATTTAATCCTCAAGCAATGAGGAAATGTGACATCCTGGATATTATTCATTCTTTTTCTTTTTCTTAGTTAAAATGTACATATGCTAAATTTTCAAATTGGCATGATTGGTTAAGAACTCCTTTGTAATTGTCTCTAGCTCCTTGCTAGTAGTTTTGTTATAGATTTTCTTCTTGCTGTTAAAAAAAAAAAAAAAAAAAAAAAAAAAAAACTTTAATACTAAATATATGATTTAGTGTCTTCAACAAGGATCTTCAATTCGATCCAACAAGCAAATTATATACATTTTGCTAATGTTATGAATTATTACTATGTTTAGAAGCAAGTAAATATACTTTTGTGCTCATTAATAATTTATTATTATTATTATTATTATTATTATTATTATTATTATTATTATTTAAAAACGGCACCACATTAAGTTAAACCATTCAAACAGACAGGTCTCAAGGCCCGAACCACTAGGAGAGACCCGCATGCTTATTAATAAGTTATATAGATATAACAAGCAACTAATATACATTGTTAGCTCAATAGATTGATGATTATATCCAATAACTAGTATGATTCAAGAAAACACATACATCACAAATTCACAATAAAATCTGATGTGCCAAAATGAAAGCTTATGAATACGAACGAGCAACGTCTAGCCGAAGCTAGAAAGACTTGGAATTATATCGTGCGTCGAATAAAAATGGTACTAAAAGGGAAAACATAAAACATCGACAATTGGTGCGTTTAGTTGGGAGAAAACACCCTTGTTTTGTACAAAATGTTTTGTGGAAAATAAGGAAAACAGAAATCGTGTTCAAATCAACGCTTTCCAACAAAATGTTTTGCAAAACACAAAATCTCTTATTTTCTAACTTAACAAGGAAAATTACAAAACAAATTTTAGTTGTTTTCCTTTGTAACCCACAACGCTCTTTTTCCTTTTTTAAAATAGAAAATACAAATATCAACTAAACACGTTTTCTATATTTTCAAGTGTTTTTTGAAGATAAATTTTCCTTTCAAATTTTTTACAAAACTAGAGATAGAAAATAGGAGAATTTTTTCTGCAACTAAACTCACTCTTAAATTGCCGTACGTAAAGTAGAAAGGACATCAAAATGTTCAATGAAACGTGATTAAACTAAAAAAAAGCTTGGGATGGGTCATCTTCTAATTGTATGTCGAAACTCTGATATAATCGAATAAGAACATATCACCAGTTAGGCTTCTTATATCAGTTGCTTTGATATGATCCTATCACCTTTATACATGTTATGTCTACTTTATTATAAGTTTTGTGATGATCAATTGGCAGTCAGACACATAACCACAACTGCACGTTCAGTATCATACTGCCGTGTTTGTACGGCGCGAGTCTTATTAAGGTTTATAGGACAACTTATAAAATAAACTTTGTTTGTCACACAGACTTATGAAAGCTTTTATAAGCTATAAGCCTTTATAACCCCAAGCTCATTGAAAAATGCTTATAGTTAATCAAATTACTCAAAGACCTTTTAAAATGGATTAAGCTGGAAATATATTTGAATTTAATTTGATAATTTTTATGTGATTTTACATACATAAGGTTCAGCTCCAATTAATTTGTCAAACAATTTTATAAAACTATAAGCTTCAGCTTTCGACTTATAATATAAGTTTCAGCCCCAAGTCCAACCCATTTTGCCGCACATGCGCTAAGTCGCTAAGTAACAAAGTTATATGGAGTAGTTCATAAGCCAGATTTATAAAACAGCTCAGTCTGAGTTTTGTTTTGGAGAAGAATATTTGGGTTTAGCTACTAATAAGCCCATTCTTTTCAGATTAAAATTTAAATATCTTCCCATCAAGGCCCAAATATTCATATTTGTTTACATTCTTAATTTTTAGCAATGCATCCTTTCATTAGTTCATATATCAACAGTCCTTTCAATTTAATAGCTTGTCATTTTCATTGTTTGATATGAATTTATTTAATTTAATTGATTACAAAGCCTTTTTCATCTTTTAAAGAATGTACTCTGGTATGTCTATTTTCTTATGCTTGCTCTTATAATTACAATAGGTCCAATAAAACCGTCACTAAGTAAATTGGTTTATACCAATTATTATTCGTATATCATATAACTATGCTTATCATATAGAGGAGATCTAATATCATGATATCTTTCTTGCTAACAAGTTATATAACTGAAACAAGATTACGAAACTTTTAGATGTCGAAATGTATACGCAGCTTATAGTAAGTCTAGCGGATTTAATGCTTTTGAAACGAGTTTATTGAACCTGAACAACTTTACTACTAGGACTTGAAACTAAAAAGATAACAAGACAAAATTTGAACTATTTGAACTTTTGAAAAAACCATATGCTACAAAGAAGGTATGTGTACCTTTAAAAAACTGTCGGTGTTCATACTGTGACTTTCATTGTTTCAGTTGAGAATAATTGAAAGCGAGTGTATAGTTTTACATGAATCCAAACTATTAAATTCTAGACAGAGAGGATGTTCATGGTCCAACAATATTCAATAAACATGTGATCATGTATTAAGACAGAATGATGGTTATTTAGTAATTCGTAGCAAGTAAAATGGGTCCAACCAATTCATTTACAGGACTTGTTGGTTCAATTTTATTCATGATTACAATGAACAAGGATTTTTTTACACGCGCTCCGCTGCGGCGCACGGGTTGATTTTGGGATTGTTCGTGCAATTGCAAGTAACGACAGGGACAATTTTTGCAATTTTTTGATACAGATTATGCAAAGCAGGAAAAGCGTAGAGACATTTATGTAATTTTACGTTACACAAACAGTCCTTGGATTTAACGCAGGGGCTGTTTGTGCAATCGCATATAAACGGTAAGGACCCTTTTTGCAATTTTTCAGGGACATATTTTTCAACACAATGACAATCAGAGGGGCTATTTTTGCCTTTTGTCCTCTAACTTTACTATTTAGTGAATAGTAAAAGCCTCCTGGCTTTGGTTAATATTCAAACTGTGTTGATCATTCGCTATGACAAATAGACAAGACAAGAGAGTCCTCGTGTTAGATATATACAAGTGCAAAAGCAAATGATGCTATTTAGGTGTAAAGGCTAAGAAAATCGCTCACATATGACACAAGGAATGTTTAACTCTAAATGTCAAAACGCAAACATTGTGATGTTCCTCTTTAACTTACCGCTGCATCTCTTTAAAGTCTTCCTGTCTTGCTCTTATTTGTATATTCAGGTTCGAGTAGGGATACATCGTAAGAAATCATTGTAATAGTTATCCCAAGCTACTAATTTCAAGTGAAGGGCTAAAAAGTATATAAAAATGCATATGGTTTACGGACATGCTTCTGAAATGAGCACGGTGCAGAATAGTATTACTCATCTCAGGTTTATTTTCCTATCATTTGATCCTAACTCTTCACGTGCATACTTGAAATTTACTCGAGTCGAATGCTACATTGATATAAACCAATCATACCTAGCAACCGCATTATGGTGTTCCCTCAAAATGAATATAGACAGCTGATTTGCTAAAGACATATAACACAAACAAAGAAGTCAAAATTTTGGTTCAAAAGGAAAGAAGAAAGGCATGAAAACATCACAAAGTAGGCTGGCTTAAACCTCATCTCATCTTAGGACTATGGACTGCAAAAAGAATTCCCATCACCCAACCAACCCATCATAGCAAACAAATTAAAATTGACCCACTAACCCCTACCCTATTCTTTTTAATCTTACACCTAAATATAACCCTTCCTCATCTCCCTTCAAACCTGTACAATCAGCAAAGCAAAGCATACTATAACTCGATAACCAAACAAATTCTAACTTATTCCTTTTAAATGTAGCTGACTGCAGGGTTCATGTTTGGGATGAGCTCGGGTTCAGGCTCAGTCTTCACAATCGCCATTTTGTCACTTGGCCCAAACATGGTTCTCATCTCAACTACCTTCTTATGGGAGTTCGAGTGCAGCGTAGGTATAAAAGTTGGACTGGCTGCAGGCCGATACTCTGGGAACAGCCTCCCTGACTTGTAACGAACACCACAAGCATTGCAGAGGGTCTTTGGACCCAATGGGCCTGCCCGCCATTGGGGTGTTTTTGTGATTTCACAGTGCATGCACTTTCTAACTCCTTGTCCTCCTGACTGGTTTTCGTTGTGATTCTGGTTCTCATTTTGGTTCCCAATTTCCTCTGTTGGGCCCATGATCTTGGGCTTTTTTTGCTTCTTTTTCTTCTTCTCATCGGGCCCACGGATGACCAAATTCGGCCCGCAGCGAGATGCAAAATTCTTTTCAGATTCAGAAGAACCTGAAACAGGCGCAAGAATCATAGGAGATAGAAGTTCAATCATGGCCCGTGGGTTAAAAGTTGCGGGTCTTGGACGCTTGCTTCTGGCCCGTTGTGGCCCACGTTGAATTGGGCTAAGCGGGATCATAGGACCAGTAGCACCACCACCACCTCCTGACCAGGAGGACGAGCTGGAGCTGCTGCTACTGCTCTCGAGAACCGACACAGGACTTGATGTCTGGAATTGGTGGCGTACCACTGTCTCCTTTTGGACCGGAACAGTCTCTTTGTTAATGGTCATTCCCCCACCCGAAAACGAGTCTTCCACAAAGTTTGAAAGCCATTCAAGCTGAACAATATCCTCATACTGTCATAAAAACATAAACACAGTCGTAAGTAACACAATAAATCAAATCAATATCAACGTCATTATTTTTTACGGTCACCGTTAATATATTTCCTATTTGAGAATTACCCATTACACCAAAGTTGGTTCAAATTAAAGTAAACATTGATTGAGCTTAAAAAAGTTAGTAATCTTTGACTTAATTGTCAAACTAATAAATCAACTTTTCTTCAAGATTACTACTTTATTCCTTAATTCCAATTTAAGAAAACTTTACTCCTTTCACATGTACATTAAATGGAACCCACACCTCCACAACCTCTCAACAATGCTGAGCTGACCAAATTTTGAAATATAACTCTTGCTTTTAAAACAATCAAAAACATTTACAATTATTGTAGTGGTCCACAAAAATTAAAATATCAAGAGTGACTCCAACTCAAAAATAAAAAATTCACATTTGAAATTTAAATACATATAACTCCAAAAGTGACAAAATCAAAATTCAAAGTGACGTGGTATCAGTAAAATTTAAGAATCTGAATGTTACTTTTAGGGGGCGTTTGGAATTGCTCAATAAAACTGTTTATGTGCTTATCACGTTGTGATACACACGTGATAAGCACAAAAACAATTTAACGTTGGTTATCCCCTTATTTGTGATTGACATATCATGTTACGAATAAAAAACTTATTTCAAAACACAATAAGCAGTTTTACTAATCAATCCAAACAACCCTGAAAATCTTTTTATACTATATAAAATCGACCTAAATCTTGCGAAATTCAAATCTTCACCCACCAATTTTCAATAATTTTAAAACCTATCATAAGTAACATGAATTAACCACTAAGCATGTGCACAATCATAATCAAAGACCCTACATATCTACCATACCAATCCCTTAGCTGTCTACCAAAACCGACACAAACGTAGACATGAGACATCACTTTCAAACCAACATCATCAAAAACATTAACAAAAACAATAATCTACTCACCGGAACCGCAAGCTCAGCTGACAAAGCAGCCGCGCTATCGCTATTTCCACCGCCAAATATAGGATCAGACACTTGCAAGTCATCAGCAGCACCATTATTAGTCCAAATGTCGTTAAATTCGTTACATTCAACAGAGTCTAGAGACGTGTCGTTAACTTGAGGGAATTCGATTAAATCGTCAATGTGGTCGAAAAACGAGCTGCAATCAATCTCCTCAATGAAATCCTGTCCTGACATTTTTTTCTAAAAAAATTTGCTGAAACAAAATGAGAGAAAAATATGGTGTGAGTCAATGTTTAAAATAATTTGAAACTTATGGCAGTTACATATACTTATAAAAGTAACAAAAAAAAAACAAATAAAAAGCACATTTGAAAGATTAATTGTCTATGTAACGTGAAAATGCAGAAACGTATTAATGACAACATAATGTAACATGTTTTTATTTTTATGTTTGTTACTTTTGTGTCATTTACTCTGTATTTTAGTAACATGTGACATACTTACAACATATCACTATATTTGTAATACAATTAATTGTATGTAACATTATTTCCATATTTTGAGCCGTGTTTTGTAATACTAATAAATTGCTAAAATTAAATTATTTACAATTACAATAACAAACAAACATTATATTAGTTCATTTGCTTTGTTACGGCGCGTTTAGTTGTGGAAAAATTATTTTATGTTTCGAAACTTTTCAAACTAAAAACATGTTAAAATTAAGTTTTCCGAAGAAGAAAATTATTAGAAATAAAATATTCAATTTTCAAATTAGTCCATTTTTTGACGGAAAATTCAAAAAATCATAATTCCTAGTTTTCTACAGTTTTCAATAGCATTATTCCACTTTTATATAAAAATTAACAAAATGGAGTATGCAAAACCATCAAATTTGAAAACACTACATTTTTTTAACTAAACCCCTAAATTTTCATAAATTCGACAAAACGCGACAAAAACACAGTTTAAGTAAAACATAATCATTATCAGAACGACAACTATTTAAGCAATTCTCTCTTAAACCTCGCTATTTGAACCACCCAACCAAATTTGACATAAATAACCGTGAAATAAACCTGAACCACAACATTATTGTTAGTTTTGAAAGCGATAGAGCATTGGAGACAAACCTGAGGTCCAAACACAGAAAGGGGGCGTAAATTTCGAAACCAGAAACGACAAAACGGTTCAAAAACCAAAAACTGAAATGGGTTTTTTGGGAATTGGAAGATAAACCCTTGTAATGGAAAGGAATGGAAAAAATGGAGTGTGTTTGGTGTTGGGTGAAGAAGGTGTGTGAGTGTGTTTTATGAACCAACAGTTTGTTTATTTTTTTCTTCTTGTTGAATTTGAGGGTGGGTTTTATTACCCTCCTTCCTTCATATCATATGGTTGGCTGGCTGGCTGGCTGGCTGGCTGGCTTTGGTGGGACCCGTGCGCACATCTACTCCACCGCTCTTTTTCTTTTTGTTTTAGTTATTGTTTTTTTTTATATATAAAAATATTTGGGTGTTAAAATGACTGCATCCACATTTCAATGTAACATCTGATTTTGACACTTTAATTAGGCACATCGATAAACAGCTGTAATAATGACTGTCAAACTATTTGTGAGATTAAATTCTTCACCAGTTACGTGCACAAAACAACCCACCACATGTGATGTTGGTGGTTCTATCGCTTCACGCGTCAAAACAAAGGCTATGTTTGGCGACACGTAGTAGTAGCAATAACAGTAAGCAATAGCTGTTTGTTTAAAAAATGTGTTTGTTAACGTAGTTGTAACTATAATTATAAAATGTAAAATTGGTATATACACATTAAAAAAAATTATTTTTAAGGGGTATATGAGTAATTTCATAAACAAAATGCTGAAGTATTTCCATAATGCTTGTTCAACAAGCATTTCAAATGGAAGCGATTCGACAATATGTTAATTCTTGTTGCTTTGTTGCCAAACAAGCTTTTCAATCAGACTGCTTATCACTTGTCGCTCCGAAACGCTTCCAAATGCTTGTCATTAAACATAACCAAATACTATAGTAGTCTAGATAACTTATTATTATTGTTACATCATTATGTTTTTCATCACTTTTTTTTATTAATTTGGTAATAAGAAAAACAAGATTAAGATTTGCAATGTTTATGTCGACCTCATGATTATGCGACTCCGTCACTACCTTGATGTTGAGCTCAATGCAACAGTGACATCGGCAACCTTGAAACAAGGTGACGCCAAGCATGTAGGGATGGCAACATGGTGGGTTTGAAGCGGGGCGTTCATCCACATCCCCAAACCCGATTCCTAAAGTCCTCCCAAACCCATCCCAATCTTCACCGGGGCACCCAATTGGGGCGTGATGCTGCCCAAACCAGTCCCGATCTCGTCGGGATCTTATCGGGTTTCCTTTTTGGATGTGATTTTCGACCAAACCGACACTATTTCATGGTTATTATTATATTTACATCCTTAGCAATTTGATTTCATGCAATAACTTGAAGGAGTAAGAACGTATTGTTAATCAATTACGCACTAGCATTATTAAGTCTCCATCGATAGTATTAAACATAAAAAACGATAACGTACGCCGTCACAAATGACAACTTCTATTAAAAATATGGCATTAAACAAGCTCCTATAATCACAATTTACAATTTCATAAAGATAAACAAATTAACAAATATTAGATAAACATGTTCTTATCCGTAGATAATAACATAATACAATGTGATTATAGACATCTATGTATGGTGAATATATATGTTTCGGGCGGGGCGAGGCGGAGATGTTATGCCCCGCTACCCGCCCCGAACCCATTAAAGTTCCCGTTTAGGAACCAAACCCGCCCTGTAATCCGACATGCATGCCCCCCTCCCCAATTAGTTTAGTTTCGGGTTTTTCCACATGGTTTAGGGTTTTTTGTCATCCTTAAAAACATGAGAAATTGATATATTATATCAAGTAGCGCTCTTGTAGAGCATGATGAATTGATATATTATCGAGTAGGTATTACCCCGCGCGTTGCAGTGGGGTTACTTCCAACAATCTAAATACATAATGTAAAAACATAAAATAAATTTTAATATTTTAATAAAATCGTACGTCAGTTAAAAGTACTGTGATATTGTGCCCATTTTATTCGCAATTTAAAAACTTTTTCATTGGTATTTTTTTAATAAGTAAAATGCTAAATATGTGTTAGATACATGATAAATGAAGTTTGCTATGGACGAAAACCGTAAATAGCTAAAAATATCGGGTAATTTTGGTAGCGTATCACGTAGCTTGGGGGCGTTTTGTAATTTTTCTTTAAAATATACTAAACTTCATTTTATTTTATAGTACGTTAGTCAAAATATTTCAATATTTGGCTCATTTTATTCGAATTTAAAGATTTTTTCATACACATTTTTAATAAGTAAATTACTAAATATCTCTTAAATATTTGATAAATAAAGTTTGTTATATAAAAAATTTGTAATTTGCTAAAAGTATCAGCTAATATTCGTAACGTGCTACGTAGTTCGAGGGGGTGTTATGTAAAAGAATAACTTTTGCGTCCCGTTTCGTTATTTCAGGTTCATTAGAAGTTGTTAAACGTGTATAAGTAATGTCAGGTTGATGAAAATGAGTTGGATTCAGAACTTATGAAATCCAGATTTTTATAAAGTTATTTTCCGAATTAGTTATAATCGAAGCTTATTGTTGTAGAATCACGTAAAAATACATCAAATTAACTTCGCATATATTTCAAGCTTTTATATGTTCATCTACTAAATTTTAAAAGGTAGTGTAATTTGACTAACTATAACCTCTACTCACTTTTAAATGCTCGTTTCAATTAGTTTCAACTTATAAAGGCTTATAGCTTTTAAATATTTTCATAAGCTTTTGTGAAAAATGAGGCTTATTTTTTAAGTTCAATCCCGAATAAGCCTCCAAAAGCCCCTGCCAAACACAGCGTTAGATATAAAATAATTGACAGATGCATATGAAATTATTCGTTTAATATAATTATGTTTGACGATATGGGTTAGAGTTGGGGCTGGAGCTTGAGCTTAAGCTTATATTATAAGTTGGAAGCTAGAACTTATATTTATATAAAGTTGCTTATATTTTTATAAAGCTATTTGGTGAATTAGCTAAAATTTAGTACTATAAAATCGCATTAAAAATATATCAAATTAAAAAAATTCATATATATTTTCAGCTTTTGCGTGAGAATTCATCATATTTTAAAAAGTATTTAAGTAATTTGATTAGTTATAAGCCCTATAATCATATTTTATGTGGTTTGGGCTTATGCAAACTTATAATTTATTAAAGTTTTCACAAACTTATATTTTTTTTTGAACGGTTACTTTCTTTAAGGGAAATCCATGTCCAATTTGAAACCCGATGGGGGGAAAACCTTCAACTTAAGCCGCCCGAAGGCACGACACTTAATTTCACAAACTTATATGACAAACAAATCTTATATTATAAACTAGCTTATTTTAAAAGTTTAATCCTTGATAAATTCATGTAAGCCATGCACCAAATACAACAAGGAAAATAATTAAAACAAACGTAGTAAATCAATGATGCATTTTGTTTTTACACCGCGTGTAAGTAGAAAATTTTTATTACACGTAACATAACAAATATGAAACGAATGTCTGTGATTTTTCTAATACCGCCAAGGAAAACAAATATGAAATGAATGTTATGGACTTATGGGCATCCCTCAATTGAATTTTCAAATTTCAAAATTCCTATTTTGTTTTAATTATAATTATAACAATATACTAAAGAGCGGGATTTTTAGCAAATACTTTTTAGCACTGTTATGCTACAGTATTTTGTGAGTGAGTGTACAGTAAAATGTACAGTAACTAACGGTCGTTAAGTTACTGTACATTTTTACTGTTCATCCGTTAATTTTTTTTTTTTTTTTTTAACTACTTCTTTGGCAAAACATCCCGCGGCAACGCGCGGGTGATCCAACTCGTTAGAGAACAAAGAGAGGGAAATTGTGAAAACGTGTGACTTTTACACAGTTGACATGGACGTTATAATTCTCAAATTAATAAGGGTGGGTTGCTATCATGTAAACTTGTAAGTTGTAAACCTTAACATAGAATAGTGTTTTCAAAATTTTAAAGGTGAAGAAATGAATAAGTTTTCAAAAGGGAAATGATTGGCACACTTCTAAAATTTATTGGGACACTCCATAGTATGCAGTAGTTAGTTGTACTGTAAGTATAACTTGCTTTAACTGCTTGTATTGTGAGTGTCCCAATAAGTTTTTGGAGTGTGCCAATCACCTCCCTTTTCAAAATATTAAAAATTCATAAAATGGAATAGTGTTTATTAATAAAGGTCCAAAAAATATAAATTGACTTAACAACAACATATATTAGGTACTTGTTTTTCTAGAATAATAATGATTCGTAATTAAGAGGCACATTGTTACAATAAGTGCACCTTAGGCGTTAGCGTTATGATATGACCAAAAAAACTTGATAACGTATAATAATACGTGTAGACTGTAGAGGGTGCGTGATGTATATACGTAGTTATGGGCAACCAGCTTAACATGTTTAGGTGGTATTTGAATTTAACTTAATTACTTTATATAAAAAATTGAATTCAGAAAGTCATGTGAAAATTGTATGTTTATGACTTAGTAAAAAAAGATGATTGAAAATATAAAGTTATATAACTAAGGATATATGTATTAAGTCATCTGTTATTTAAACACGCCTTCATGTGAAATTCAAACAAACAAGCCCTAGTGTTGTATTAGGGAGTGTTTGTTTTTACAAAAATATATCTGATTGCCTCTGACGTCTTACCAGTCAGACGCGGTCAGATGTTTTTGTTGTTTGTTTTTTTATGTCGAGTCAGACGCGGTCAGATGTAATTAGTCTGACTCAGTAAGAGGGGAGAAAAAGTCTGACTATCTCTTACCTCGCCTTCACCCCATTCATCAAAACCCTACTTTCATCAAAAACCCTTCAACCCATCATCTTCTCCACCTTCACCCTGCCGCCAGCCACCTCTCACCGCCGCCTTCTTCTCCACCTCTACGCCGCCTTCTTCTCCACCTTTACGCCGCCGTCATCTCCACCTCTAAGGTATGCTTCTTTTTCTTTTTCTTTCTTTTTTCTCTTTACCTTGTTATTTTTTGTGAGTATATGAGGAAATTTTGATATGGGTTGCTTTGTTTTGATACATCTAATATGGGTTGCTTTGTAATTATGATATGGGTTGCTTTGTTTTGATATTCTGATATGGTTTGCTGATATGGGTTGCTATAAGGTTCTTTTTTCATGTTGCAAACTTATAATAGTGCTTCATAGGCTGCAATGGGCTTATTTGGTGCTTTTTAGGGGGTAGTTTAGGTTAGCTTATTTTTTAGGCTTATGGGCTTATTTGGATATGGAAAGCTTATAAGCTCAACATTTTCGGCTTATGACCTTGTGAAGCTGAACTTATGAAGCCCATAAGCTCATCTTCATAAGCCGACAAAAGTGGGGCTTATAAGCTTTTCTAAACCCAAATAAGCTCATAAACCCAAAAAATAAGCCATTTCCAAACACCCCATTAGTCAAAATAAGCTCATAAACCCGAAAAATAAGCTCATAAAATGATATAGGTTTGTGGTATCATAAACCCAAAAAATAAGCCATTTATGTTCTTTCTAATATGCAAAATGTTTTGTGCTTTTCTGTGGGTTTTACAATTTGAGGATTGTTTTAATGTTGAGAGATTGATAATTTGTTCTTGATTCCGTAACTGTAGGTGGCTCTTGTGTCTTGCTGGACTAGTTTATGGAAGTCTGAAGCTCAAATACCTTAAGGTACTGCATTCTTTCGTGCCTATCAATTTGAGGCTGGTAAAGTTGGTTTATATCTGCAATTGGTTTATGTCTGTAATTGGTTTAAGTATGCAATCTGTTATTTAAATGTGCAAGGTTGATATATAATGGTTAATTTATGACTTGGACTTTTAATTAGCAATCTGTTATGACATGTCTAATCTGTTATGACATGTCTAATCTGTTACTAGTATTTAAATGTGCAAGCTGTGAATCTCCTGTGAACTATTACTAGTATAAACCTTTAAAGTTACCAATTTTTGTCTCCAATTTAGCTGCACTTGATGATTTGAAATATTCTGAGGGATCTATGATAGTGTTAAAGTTGTCACAGTAACGATAGTTCTATTGCATCATTAGATATCTTGATAGTGGGCTTCTTTCACAGTAGCGATAGTTTTGTACCCATATAGGAGAACGTGGGTGTTTAATTGCATCTCAATGCCGCTGAATTGTATATGTTCTCTATGCTTCTAGTGCTCATAAGAACCTGTATCTTATTCCTTATTACTGTTTTACTGATCCAATTATTCCTATAATGTGTAAAAGATTTATAAGATGATGGAAAATAAATTGGACTTATATCAAAGATGTGAACTTTTTCGTTTGTGCTAACTTTGATTGCTTTTTAAGTGAAAAAAAATATGGTATTTAGATGTTTGCATTTTTTTTTTTTTTTTTTTTTTTTTTTTATAGGAATGGGTGACACGATTACACAATTTTACTCCCGATCAATACATGATGATAATAACGGTGATGTTGAAGTTGATCAACCAATTGGGAGTAACGCGGATCAACAATATATGATTAACTTACGAGATCAAATCGCGGCACAAATTGTGCAAAGCTAGGTTTTAAATTATTTGGTATCGGTTAAGTAACTTAATTGTTGTTTCATTGTGTTAAGCTTATGTTTTATTTTCAGACGATTTATGTAATAATTTTTATTATGTTAAATTTTGGATATGTATTAAGATAATTTATATAATGATTTATAATTGTGTTAAATTTATGATAAAAATATTTTGTTTCAAGTTTACATTATCTATTTATTGATCGTATTTGCAATAGTTTAATATACACTTAAAAAAAGGGAAATTAAAACCATTCAGACATTTATAAAAAAAAAAAACAAACAACAATTTTTCAATCAGATTCAGACATTATAGCCACCTCTTACTAGTAAGATGTGGTAGTCAGATTCAGATATAAAACATCTTAATGAAACAAACACACCCTAAGAAAAAGCAGTGCACATTCGGTATATATTGCACCATACTAGCCTTCAACAAGCTCTAACACAACTCTAACTAGTTGAAATAATATAGAATTTAAAACATTGCCTTAACATTTAGAACATAGCTTTAGAGAGACATTTATAGATTAAAAGCATACTCAATTTGTTGCAAGTACTTTACATTTCCGGTTTATTGTATAATATATGTAGAATACATGTATGTATAATCTTGCAGATTTTTTTTGAACTAGCTTCAATTTTACTCAATGAATGATCACTTCCTTCTATAACACTTCTCCAATCTTGAAAAGTAATTTGCACCATACCTAACTAATATTAGAAAACAAAACAGCAGAAAAAGAAAAGGAAAAAGAATACACTATGGGTGCAATGATTATTCTTATTTTAACAAAGATAACTTTTCTTAATATTTCGAAAGAAAACTTAAACATGTCTCAAAAATATCTTATTAAAAGAGCAGGGATGGAGCCAGGGGTTCCCGCGGATGCCCGGGCACTCCATGAATTTTTTTTATATAATGTTAATTTTTGAAAAACATTGATTTTTTCTAAAGTCATTTTAAATGCACCAGGTCCATCAAAAAGTGTTTCTAGTATTATTTATTCAAAAAAATTTATACACCCAGTCATATTTGGTCCTGCTTCCGTCCCTGATTTAAGAGGGTTAATTTTTTGAATGCATATTCAGATACGTTTTATTCCTTCGTGCTTCCAGGTAGGAAAAAGGAAAATAACAATATATAGCCATTCTCATTTGTGAAGAAACGCTAAACTGTTTCTAGAAAAAGTAAAGTAGAAAAGCATATTCGATGTCTTCGTCACTCATCAGTTGTGTAAAAGTTTGAATGGTTCTTTCGATAGTTTTGCTTATCGAAAAATGTACTAAGATGTGTTTGGTATGCTGCCGTAAATCACAATAAGTATGAGTTTGATAGTAGTGGTGAACCTCTCACCTATGATAGATTCATACATCTCCTCTTAAATTCCTATGGAGCATGTACAATATCCATATTTCATTCTCATATAATATAGGCCCTCTTCTCATAGGGATACCAAACGCACCCTAAACATTATTGTGAATCACTGTGTTAATTTAATTTGATTGCTAGATGGCCTTTTAGCTTCCAAATACTAGCCGGGTATGACGGGTTTCTGAGCTAGTAGATAAGCCCCATGCAACCCACCCGGCCAACGTGTCAGACTATATTGATCCACTGGGCTTCTCAAGGGCTTGAAGTGGTCTCTCGCCACACCCAATCGTCTATATTTAAAGGTGAACAATTATTGCAGAAGTTAATGAGGCTCTAATTAATTCACGTATGAGGTTTTATTTTTGCCTCTTACTCATGTTTGACGTTTGGCACGAGAGGCTCTGAATCATTTGTAAGGCATTACATTTTAGAGGTAAATGGTGAGTGTGTACTTGTATATGAGATAGTTATAGGTAAATAATGACTCTATGAGTCTATGACACCAAATGTGATGAGCGGATGCGAGGGAATTATAACACCCTAAAACTTAAAGTTTAGTAATATATATTTTAATAGTATTTATGGGATTTTAAAAGTTATTTCACTTAGCATTTAATGGAACAGAGACTTGTTATGCAAATAGTTAACTGAAAAGGAGAACTGATATAACACAATTAACGATAGGGACTAATGGTGCAAAAGTAAGGATTTAAGTAAAATTGTATAATTGCCTTTAAGGCTTATTAACCCCAAAAGTGCAGAGGTTACTTTCTCATAACCACACACGTTATACATATGTTTCTTATGTGGGAAAAAAGGGTTATCTCCATTTTGTAAGATGATTCACAAGAAGATGATTCCAAGAAGTTTATGGAAGCAAGTAGTGAATTGAGGAAGTTTCAAGTGCCCTTAACTAGTTCTCTATTAGGGTAAATGACGAGTTTTTAGTTTTAGCTTGACCTTTATATGAAGGGACTTGGGGATTTTGGATGATATGTGTATAAATGATGATTCTTGCTATAGTATGATGTTATATTCATAACTCTAACTAAATCATGTTCAAACACTATCAATTGACGATTCTAGACATAGTTAGTATGTTTTATAAATTAAAGATGATTATATTATGGAATTAGCCAAGTTCATGTTACGAGAATATGAATTAGTCATGATGATGATGATTATGTTTAGTTAATTGTAGTAAAAGGAGTGTTTGGATCAAGTCTTCAAGTGCCAAGTACCATATGAAGTTTTATGAGATATAGATGAAATAGTAATTTTATATAGTGCTACTATGACTGATATGTGCTTAGGTGATCAAAGAAAGCAACTAGAAAACTGCAGTAAAAAAAAATGGAAAACAAGAAGAACGCCTAAACCAAACTCGAGGTGATTAATGAATTAGTAGTACGATTTTTAGTAGCTTAGTTATGGTTAGTATGTTAATGAATATTTCTAGCCACATGATTAGTAGTGGAATATATCAAGCTATGATTTATAGTTCATGTCACGGGTGCCTAAGCAATGCACCATTAGTCAAGTTACAAGTGTCTAAGCGATGCACCACTAGTCATGTTATGGGTGCCTAAGCGACACACCACTGGTCAAGTTACGGGTGCCTAAGGGATGCACTATTAGTCATGTTATTATGCCTAAGAGATGCATGATGAGTGCTCAAACACTCATCATTTTTGGTCTAATCTGAACTGCAAAACATACAAAAACACTCAGTAATGCATCAAAATACTGAAAATATTCCAAAATTGTGTTTTATATGTTTTAGATGCAAAATGAGCAAAAACAAATGAAAAACGCACAAAGTTTGCAAAATTGGCAGTTTCAGTCCCCCGACTTTCAAAAATTAACAAAACTAGTCCCTGTGCAATTATTTTGCAAGAAAAGTCAACCCAAGTCCTTTTAAAATAAAAAGTTATCAAAAATAACACTTGGGTAAAAGTTTTGAGAATTTACACTTTTGGTCCCCGGAGTTTGGAAAATTTGCAAAATTAGTCCCCGGGGAATTTAATATTGGAAAAATACATTTTGGATCCCTGGGTATTGGAAGTTGTCAATTTTCATCCTTGTGATAACTTTTGAACAATTCACATTTTCAGTCCTTGTAATTTTCCAAATTACAATATTGGTCCTTGCATTTTACTACTTAACCAAATTGGACCCTTGTTTTTATTATAAACCAAAACCTAAGATCCAGTCCACTTCAGCCCACTTACCAAAAGCCCAAAGCCAAAACCTGATCCCAAGCCCACCCAACCTAAAACTAATAACACCCAGTTTGACCAAGTCAAACCATCACCCTCGTTACTGTTCATCGTCTTCAATAAACCACCATTAACCCCCCTAATTTCCAGGCTCATGCCCTCCCCCCCTCCTTCCACTTTTCCACCAACTCTCATTAATACCTCACCTTCCCCCTCCTACCCTCATAAATGCTCACCAAACACCACTAATCTGCCAAAATACAAATTGGCGCCAAAATACGTTTGAACGGTGGGGATTGAACAAGAGCCATCCAACGGCTCAAAAGTAAATGGGAAAGAAAGAGATTGATGCCAGGGTTCTATAAAGTCAAGAAAAAAAGTCCAGAGATGGTAGTAGTTAATTTTAGCATAGTCTAGTGTCGTATGTAGATTAAGTTTAATTTTTGGTTGTATTTTCTAGTCTAAATTAGTTGTGATCTCCATTCTCAGTATATGTAAACCTTATTTTCATAATTAATTTCTAATTTCATTATCAATTCAGTCATTGCAATATTTTTACTCAAATTCTCTTAAGCTTGGTCATGGTGATTGTAGTTGTTGTTTTAGATTCCTAAGCTATCAAATCTGTTCTATTAAGCTTGTTTAAGGTAATTTATAAGCTTTCATAAGCTCTGGAAGGTAAAAGAGAGATTTTAGTTCAAAAATAGTACCAGTCAACAAAAGTCAAACATGGGACATATGATGGTTAGCTGATTCAGAAATGGATTTTGTGGGTTAAATAAGCTTTAGTTGGTTGTACTATGCTCATATAAGCTTTATGCCATTATTTGGAGGTTAGAATCACTTTTCTCCTTTCCATTTCCAATCTCAGCTTATATATTATCTTGTGTTCATTGTTTATCCTAGTTCTTATTTAATGCTTATTTCTGATTGAGTTGTGTTTATTTAATCTCAGTATAGCTTATTGATCATCTGTTTGTGATTGCATTGGATGAATTGGTATTGTATCTACTTGAAACCAAAACAGTTAGTATATATAGGGGTGTTTGGGACTACCTGTTTCAGAGGGTACTAGGTGTTGTTTGTTGCTATTTGTGAATGCCATATGATAACTCAGGCCTAAGTAACTGAATTTGAGCATTCCATTTTGGTCTTAAGCTTTAAAAAGTCAAAATCCCACTCCCTTGCCCATATCAGTCCACTGTGGGTCAGTGGACAACCCAAACTCACCCACTTTGTTCAAAACTTGCAGTTTTATCCATATTTAGTTTTCATTTAACCTAATATATCCATTCAAGTCAGATTTGATCACCCAAAGCTCAAGAAAGTCAAAGTAATTAGTTTTTAGAAAAAGTCAAATTTACCAAGTCTCAGATTTTTCCTAAACTTCAGGTAATTTTAATTATTTTTGTGTTTGCTCTCTGATCCTAAAACTTGTTTCTATTTACTCTCTACCAGCTCAACTTTGAGTGTCCATCTTTGTTACATTTTTGCTATTTTTCTTGTGGGCCCCACAAGCCACCAAAGTGACTTGCAGGGCAGATTGCTGCTCTGTCTCAGCAGCACCACCACCACCACCACTACTTGGTGGTGGTTTTCTGATCAACTCAGTGGACCACCTGCACCACCTTGGTTCCTCACAACCCCCCTCCTACCACACTCTTAGGATTGACCATTGGGTTGACCTGGAAACCACTGGGTCCCACCTAAACCAGGCCACAAAATCTGTCCCAGATCAGTGTTCACCAAAATAAGCCAATGGCTTATTTGTAGCTTTCAGCTTATTCTGAGGTTCCTTTTAGCTTATTTCAGCTTTTACAAGTTAGCATAGCTTATTGGAATCTGTTTTCACCCTTGTGGGTCCCACCAAAGCTGATTTAGCTTATTTTTCCCTTTTGGTCAACCAAAGTCAACTGTCTTGACTTATTGGCTTATTCTAGCTTATTTTCAGTTTACAAAAAAGTTGTTTTTACAAAAAGTGTTTATTTTTAAGTATTTAATAAGTTTGTAAAAGAAAATCCAAGAAAAATCAATTTAAAAATAAGTGATAGTTTCTATTTAATGTAATTTAATTTTAATTTTCATTTTTAAATTTTTATTAAGTACTTGTCAATTTTATATTTTTATTAATTACCTCATATATTAAAATAGTTATAATAATTTTTTCAGATTTTTATTTTCTCATTTAGTATTTATTAGAATTAATTTTAGTTTTATTAATTATTAATTAATATTAAGTTTAAAATAGCATAATTAGTTTTTATTAGGTAAAATCAAGTTTTTATATTTTTTATAGCTTTTATATGTTATAAAGTAATTTTAGAAATTTTCTTAGAATTTTTACTGTTCATTTAGTAATTTTCTTAATTTAAAATAGTTAATTAGTTAATTAGTATTTAATTAGTAATTATTTAATAGAAAAACCACAAAAAGACAAAAATACTTATTTTTATTTTTAAAACTTATTTTTAGTTATTTTATAATTTTAGAAATTTTATTTTTACCTTTTTAGTAATTAGATTATATTGTAGTGTATTTTAGTTATTTAAGTATTAATAATAATTAATAAATAGTTTTTAATTAATAATAATTAATTAAATATTGTAAAAAGTAATTTTAATTTTCTAAAAGGTTTATTTTATTATTAGGATTGTATAAATGTAATTTTCACTTTTGTAAGTATTTTATTTTGTTAAAACTCGCGTTTTATTTCGTACGTCTACGTTTATTTAAACGTAACGTACGCGTTTTTAGGTTTTAATCGTTTCTGGTTTTTCCTCCTTTCCCGTCTTATTCACATAGCTTGTTTAAGCTATTTCATTGTAGATTCCTCAGTTCAATCAATCATAAACCCTTTTTCTCATCCAAATTCACCCGATCAAATAACCGTTTGTTTACAATTCACACCTCGTCGGGACATACGACCCGGGGAAACCTTATACTTCCGCGGAGCATTGACTCTAAGCTGTTTGACTTTGTTGACCATGCCTTGGTCAATATAAGTTAGGTGGTTCAGGCTCAATCAACTTTTGGCGCCGCTGCCGGGGAGGTTGTGCGCGTTTATCTAAACGGTTTTTCTGATTAGTGTCTTTGGAATTCATTCCATTGTACATTTATCCACCCTTGTTCATAACTTTTCATAAAAAACCCCAAAAATATTTTTCCTTACCCTCTATCCATTTGATTCTACCTTCTTATACCCCTCTCATGTATAATTCTATATGACATCTCTCGATGACGATTTCTTCGAACAATGGGCCTTTGAGAGCAAAATTGAAAAACTTATGGCCTTGTCAAAAATATCGAGATGTTATAGTGATTATGATGGACCTTCGATTCATATTCCCTCTCCGGTGAGGGAAATGAATCAAGAAACCGAGGTGACAAAGGACCCTGTACTTCACTCTGACGATGGAAGTGCTAAATACGTCCAACCTACGGTTGTCCAAGAACCTAAGCTCACAATTGCTCCTAAACCTTCAAAAATTGATCCTAACCTTTCACGGTTTACGGTCAAAAGTTTGTCAAGCATACGTGCTGAGCTTAGGGCAGAGACTGAAAAGCACGACTTACCTAACTTTCACATTTATCAAGAACCAAAACCCGAGACCATAACGGAAGTGGTGGAAATTGCTAGCTCTAAGAGCACACCACTTGTCCCACCTCCAGATTTTGTTCCTTGTGTCGGTTGTGGTGAGCCACTTTTCGGTTTTCCATGTCAGTGGTGTACATGTGTACAATGTGGTAATGATATCCAAAACGGGAGTTGTTTGTTTTGTGGGTCGAGTAATTCATTTACTTATGATCCTAATCAAAACTCATTCAACGACTCTTCAAATTTTTTCGATTACCCATCACATTCATACGAGCAAGAATCATACTACCCAAATTTCAATGATGCCTCGTATCAAGATACACCAATCCAAACTCAACAGTTTTACTGTTGTGAGTACTGTGGAGGTCCTCACTTTAGCTCGGATTGTCAAACAAGGAATCCAATTCCTTGTAACAACTACGACTATTCATTTTCAGACCCACCTCCACAGCACCAAAAGATTCACACAACTCCTTCTGCTACTGACATTACAATACAGATTCTTGAGATATTGAAAGAACTTAAGGAGTTGGGTACCACAAAACTTCATAATGCGCCCAGTGTTTCTTGTGTGAATTGTGGGGGTCCTCATGAGGATTACCAATGTCAAACTTCTGGTTTTGACAAGTCCCCACCCCCGCAATTTTCATTTACTCTAAATTCACATGAGAAATGCATGGCTAAAATATTGACGGAAGAGCAGGTTGCTAAAATTGAAACCATAGATGATTTTGAAAAAGCTGTTACGGAAGCGTATGCTAAAGAAAAAGCAGCCAAATCTAGCTCTTTGTTCCGTTTTATTCATGATGACGATGATGATGAGGATTCTATTCAAATGAAAGAATATTACAAAGCTTCATCCAGTTCATCAGTTGAGATTCCTTCCGTGGAAGCACAGGGAAATAAGACTATGCAAGAATTGCTAGCAGAAGAACACATGAAAAATATAGAATCTATGTGTGCTAGTCTTTTGTATCTCCCTCAGTCTGCTGTTATCACACCCGAAGTTCACACTCACTCTCTGATCATGGGGGATGAGCACCTTAGCACTATTCCTAATAAGGAATCGGACGAATTAATAAAGTCTAGTGTTGAGATCCTTGTCCCAATCCCGAGAGAGTCACAGGGGACTTTTGACCATATGTGTGATATTCCTCCTCCTCTATTCTTCCCATCTAATCATGATGAGGTGTTCTCCGATTCTACTGATGACAATTCGTTATCTTGTGAGGACATCGTTTATATGGAAGAATTGCCTTCTGAGCTAGTCAGCTTAGAAAAAGAGAATGACGAGATTGACACTGAAATCAAGGATGAAGCACTTCGTGCAACATTATTGAATGTCGATCTCCTTATTTCTAAAATCGAGGCTTTCAAAATGAAACCTATTTCATCTCCTATCCCCATAAAGGATAGTGACATTGTCTCCGACGATCCTATTCCGGAGTTTGAAGCCTTTACCTTTGATCATATGGGAGAGAAGATTAGTGACAGTACCACTTCTCATTCTCAAATATCTCTCCCCGATTATGATTCATTCACCTTTGAGGAGTTCTCCGGTGAACTCGCTCATATCATACCTCCACCAGAGTATGATAATTTTTACTTTGATCTAGACAAAGTTGATCTTTGTTTTCCGGAGGGAAATATTCTCAAACTTGAGAATTTGATTGATATCAAAATCCCAACCCTCCCGCCCATAATACGTCTAGATCATACGAGCCTTACTGATGAGATTCATAATACACCAATCATGAATTCTCTTTCCGATGATGATGAATCAATCTTGATTGTCATCAAGATCTTTCTACCTTTCTTCACCTACATGGTGACTTCTCCTGTCCTTCACTCCTTCGGGAATGAAGACACTATATTTGATCCCGGCATTTTCATGTATCATTTTCTTGAGCCGGATACTTATCTCATCGGTGTGGAACTTTCACGTGCTTCATATGTTTGTCCAAACATTTTGAATGAAAGTCCGATTGAGATTGTCTCTTCCACATCATGCTTCCCCAAGGACAAATGAATTCGGGGTCGAGTCACGCTAGCGACTCGGTAAACAAAAACAATAGCATGCTTATAGGGTTTTCACCCTAAGTGTGGGGGAGTCCCCCATGCTATGATTACAAGAGTGAAAATACAAAATGGTGTTTTCCACGCTTAGCTTGTAATGTTGCCCTTTTACGTTCAAAATGTCGGCATAATAGCCGGGATTTTGAATATTGAGGACAATATTCATGCTTAGTGTGGGGGGGGGGGGGGGGGGGGTATTCGCTATTCTAGCGAATTTTATCACATTTTACTATATAATACCCCCGTTTTAGCCAAAATTTCAAAATTTTCAAAAATTTTTCACTGGTGCTTCAAAATTTTTGGTAATCAATCCGCCTTGTATAACCGACAAAAGGGATTGGCTAGTCCAGGAGCAAACGACTCTTGGTAAAGACATATCAAACCCGTTGACGGCTGGCAATTTGCCCAAAATTGTATGGTTCATCAACTCCCCGAAAACAAATGAGTTGGCTAGCCCGCAAGATTATGGCTTGTGGTAAAGGCCGTGGAAAATCCATAATTGGTAATCAGCTCACCAAGATGTTGACTATTCCATCAAGAGCTGGCTAGTCCAGAAGCAAACGGCTTTTGGTAAAGACTTCTCAAATCCGTTGACAGCTGGTGGTTTGCTCAAAATCACACGGTTATCAGGTGTGCCACAGTTCTTACACCTGGCTACTCCAGAAGTGATGGCTTTTGGTAAAGAGTTTTTCAAATCCATCAAGTTTTCAAAACAGTATTGCTAGGGACTAGCAATAGTTTAGTGTGGGGGATTGATGAGTGCTCAAACACTCATCATTTTTGGTCTAATCTGAACTGCAAAACATACAAAAACACTCAGTAATGCATCAAAATACTGAAAATATTCCAAAATTGTGTTTTATATGTTTTAGATGCAAAATGAGCAAAAACAAATGAAAAACGCACAAAGTTTGCAAAATTGGCAGTTTCAGTCCCCCGACTTTCAAAAATTAACAAAACTAGTCCCTGTGCAATTATTTTGCAAGAAAAGTCAACCCAAGTCCTTTTAAAATAAAAAGTTATCAAAAATAACACTTGGGTAAAAGTTTTGAGAATTTACACTTTTGGTCCCCGGAGTTTGGAAAATTTGCAAAATTAGTCCCCGGGGAATTTAATATTGGAAAAATACATTTTGGATCCCTGGGTATTGGAAGTTGTCAATTTTCATCCTTGTGATAACTTTTGAACAATTCACATTTTCAGTCCTTGTAATTTTCCAAATTACAATATTGGTCCTTGCATTTTACTACTTAACCAAATTGGACCCTTGTTTTTATTATAAACCAAAACCTAAGATCCAGTCCACTTCAACCCACTTACCAAAAGCCCAAAGCCAAAACCTGATCCTAAGCCCACCCAACCTAAAACTAATAACACCCAGTTTGACCAAGTCAAACCATCACCCTCGTTACTGTTCATCGTCTTCAATAAACCACCATTAACCCCCCTAATTTCCAGGCTCATGCCCCCCCCTCCTTCCACTTTTCCACCAACTCTCATTAATACCTCACCTTCCCCCTCCTACCCTCATAAATGCTCACCAAACACCACTAATCTGCCAAAACACAAATTGGCGCCAAAATACGTTTGAACGGTGGGGATTGAACAAGAGCCATCCAACGGCTCAAAAGTAAATGGGAAAGAAAGAGATTGATGCCAGGGTTCTATAAAGTCAAGAAAAAAAGTCCAGAGATGGTAGTAGTTAATTTTAGCATAGTCTAGTGTCGTATGTAGATTAAGTTTAATTTTTGGTTGTATTTTCTAGTCTAAATTAGTTGTGATCTCCATTCTCAGTATATGTAAACCTTATTTTCATAATTAATTTCTAATTTCATTATCAATTCAGTCATTGCAATATTTTTACTCAAATTCTCTTAAGCTTGGTCATGGTGATTGTAGTTGTTGTTTTAGATTCCTAAGCTATCAAATCTGTTCTATTAAGCTTGTTTAAGGTAATTTATAAGCTTTCATAAGCTCTGGAAGGTAAAAGAGAGATTTTAGTTCAAAAATAGTACCAGTCAACAAAAGTCAAACATGGGACATATGATGGTTAGCTGATTCAGAAATGGATTTTGTGGGTTAAATAAGCTTTAGTTGGTTGTACTATGCTCATATAAGCTTTATGCCATTATTTGGAGGTTAGAATCACTTTTCTCCTTTCCATTTCCAATCTCAGCTTATATATTATCTTGTGTTCATTGTTTATCCTAGTTCTTATTTAATGCTTATTTCTGATTGAGTTGTGTTTATTTAATCTCAGTATAGCTTATTGATCATCTGTTTGTGATTGCATTGGATGAATTGGTATTGTATCTACTTGAAACCAAAACAGTTAGTATATATAGGGGTGTTTGGGACTACCTGTTTCAGAGGGTACTAGGTGTTGTTTGTTGCTATTTGTGAATGCCATATGATAACTCAGGCCTAAGTAACTGAATTTGAGCATTCCATTTTGGTCTTAAGCTTTAAAAAGTCAAAATCCCACTCCCTTGCCCATATCAGTCCACTGTGGGTCAGTGGACAACCCAAACTCACCCACTTTGTTCAAAACTTGCAGTTTTATCCATATTTAGTTTTCATTTAACCTAATATATCCATTCAAGTCAGATTTGATCACCCAAAGCTCAAGAAAGTCAAAGTAATTAGTTTTTAGAAAAAGTCAAATTTACCAAGTCTCAGATTTTTCCTAAACTTCAGGTAATTTTAATTATTTTTGTGTTTGCTCTCTGATCCTAAAACTTGTTTCTATTTACTCTCTACCAGCTCAACTTTGAGTGTCCATCTTTGTTACATTTTTGCTATTTTTCTTGTGGGCCCCACAAGCCACCAAAGTGACTTGCAGGGCAGATTGCTGCTCTGTCTCAGCAGCACCACCACCACCACCACTACTTGGTGGTGGTTTTCTGATCAACTCAGTGGACCACCTGCACCACCTTGGTTCCTCACAACCCCCCTCCTACCACACTCTTAGGATTGACCATTGGGTTGACCTGGAAACCACTGGGTCCCACCTAAACCAGGCCACAAAATCTGTCCCAGATCAGTGTTCACCAAAATAAGCCAATGGCTTATTTGTAGCTTTCAGCTTATTCTGAGGTTCCTTTTAGCTTATTTCAGCTTTTACAAGTTAGCATAGCTTATTGGAATCTGTTTTCACCCTTGTGGGTCCCACCAAAGCTGATTTAGCTTATTTTTCCCTTTTGGTCAACCAAAGTCAACTGTCTTGACTTATTGGCTTATTCTAGCTTATTTTCAGTTTACAAAAAAGTTGTTTTTACAAAAAGTGTTTATTTTTAAGTATTTAATAAGTTTGTAAAAGAAAATCCAAGAAAAATCAATTTAAAAATAAGTGATAGTTTCTATTTAATGTAATTTAATTTTAATTTTCATTTTTAAATTTTTATTAAGTACTTGTCAATTTTATATTTTTATTAATTACCTCATATATTAAAATAGTTATAATAATTTTTTCAGATTTTTATTTTCTCATTTAGTATTTATTAGAATTAATTTTAGTTTTATTAATTATTAATTAATATTAAGTTTAAAATAGCATAATTAGTTTTTATTAGGTAAAATCAAGTTTTTATATTTTTTATAGCTTTTATATGTTATAAAGTAATTTTAGAAATTTTCTTAGAATTTTTACTGTTCATTTAGTAATTTTCTTAATTTAAAATAGTTAATTAGTTAATTAGTATTTAATTAGTAATTATTTAATAGAAAAACCACAAAAAGACAAAAATACTTATTTTTATTTTTAAAACTTATTTTTAGTTATTTTATAATTTTAGAAATTTTATTTTTACCTTTTTAGTAATTAGATTATATTGTAGTGTATTTTAGTTATTTAAGTATTAATAATAATTAATAAATAGTTTTTAATTAATAATAATTAATTAAATATTGTAAAAAGTAATTTTAATTTTCTAAAAAGTTTATTTTATTATTAGGATTGTATAAATGTAATTTTCACTTTTGTAAGTATTTTATTTTGTTAAAACTCGCGTTTTATTTCGTACGTCTACGTTTATTTAAACGTAACGTACGCGTTTTTAGGTTTTAATCGTTTCTGGTTTTTCCTCCTTTCCCGTCTTATTCACATAGCTTGTTTAAGCTATTTCATTGTAGATTCCTCAGTTCAATCAATCATAAACCCTTTTTCTCATCCAAATTCACCCGATCAAATAACCGTTTGTTTACAATTCACACCTCGTCGGGACATACGACCCGGGGAAACCTTATACTTCCGCGGAGCATTGACTCTAAGCTGTTTGACTTTGTTGACCATGCCTTGGTCAATATAAGTTAGGTGGTTCAGGCTCAATCAATGCACAAAGGGAAACTCCTATAAAGTATAATGTTCTAAAGGAATTGATTAAAGATCTCTCATATAGAGCATGTAAAACATGAGAACACAGCTTGCACATATGAATTAGCTATGTTACCTTATTAGTAGTCATAGAAACCCGAATTGCATCCGTGCAAGAGGGTAAAGGCCGCATATAAGTACTCACCGCCTATATAGGGAATTCCGTATCAGTAGATATCGCATTATTAGTCGTACGATTAGATTATAGTAGCCAACCGATAACATATCACATCATAGTAGCAAGTTGATTAGATATCGCATCATAGTAGTAAGTCGATTAGATACCTCACCAATAGTAGAAAGCCGATTAGAAATAACAAATTTAGTGGTGATCCAATAATTCTTTAACATGAAGTTTAGATGAGTTATGACCCATTTAGAAATGGGCGGAATTAGTAGCAAGATAGGATCTAGTTTATAGATCATGCCATGTTTATATTGACATACCGTTCCTAGTTACCCTTTTCATGTAGGTATTTGAAGAAGGACTTAGGACTCGATGAGAGTAGAAGAAAGTGCAATTGAGGGAACAATATGCTCGTAGGTATATGTGACGAGCATCTCATCCGTATACTTGATATTTGGCTTGTAACGCCCAGTACATTTTTATTAGAAGTACTTTCAGTGTTGATACCATTTGTAGTCAGTTATGTGTCAAATGGTATACGGAGTATATGTTTATAAACAATGGTTATATGGTATGGGTTGAAACGGAGTGTTTGGGATAACAGTCATGATTTATATAGAAATGCGTCCTTGCATTATGAAATGATAGTCTTGTTTGTAAATGTCTTTTTGTGATCTATGAAAATGATTTCCAAATTTAAAAGTGTTTCCTCATATAGTAGATATGTTTTTGCTTAGTGCAGGAAATACTAGTTGTGGTTTTTAACGCGTAGAGACATAGGTGTCTCTACGGCGTAGAGATACGTTAAATAAAATTTTGGGCGTTTCATACGAAAGTGCATTTTCATGGAGGAATTCAATGTTGTAAAACTCAGTTTTTTAGTTAATCAAGCTAACTACTCTTGTTTTCGGTTAAACAACAACTGAAATATACATGTTTTTTTCTTTCAAAAAGCTTATATGCATTGATTAAGATCAAACCGGTTTTTGGTTCAACCAGTTAAACGACCATCAACCCGAGTTTAAAACATTAACACCATTCAAACTAGCCTACGAGTTAAGATTGAAACATGCTGGAGTGTTGGTACTTTGTATTAATTTGATTATTCCGTATTTGAATAAGGAGGTGATCAGAATACTTATTCTTATATTGAAACACTCAACTGTACAAACAGTTAAAACACATTATAAGCGACAAATATGTAATGCATAAAGTAGGGTGTCTCAATCAAAAGTGTCACCGTGCAAAACATTTTTCATTTGAATAATGCAAAACTGGATTTATTCACAAGTACAATGTACAAAAGTGCAAGATTGAGGGGTAAAAAGGTAACTTACTCATGCCAACGTGGTAATGGCAGAAGGATGAGA
Organism: Artemisia argyi; assembly: GCA_030686995.1. Lineage (NCBI taxonomy): Eukaryota > Viridiplantae > Streptophyta > Magnoliopsida > Asterales > Asteraceae > Artemisia > Artemisia argyi. The sequence goes on from CM060697.1 coordinate 126,551,001, forward strand.
TGCTAACGTGCAGTCACGTACACGCTACACGTTGTCATTGGACCACTGGTTTGCTACTCTTTGCGGCTTCGCTAAAATCCCATGTTCTGATGTCGTGGCACTAGGTCCCACTTGACACCTGGCACTTTAACAAACAAAAGACATAATCACGTGATTTAGCATAGGGATCAGAGCTTGTGTCATACAATTAACAAGATGTAGTTAAATATAGAAAGATCAAATCCCACCTGCACTAATAGTATAATGCCACGTGTGTGCCCTTTTATAAAAGGTTAACCACGACCAAAGTTTAACAATTATACGTGAGGTATACTCATCTAGACATATTATATATATATATACTAAAAGGCATTTGTTTTCACTGTAGCTACAGTACTCGCCTAAGTTTCACATTTGCCAATTTTAGCCCTTGAGGTTAGCGATCAATTGCAAAGTTAGTCCTTAACGACCGTTATCTAAAAAATGTGGATTAAATTTGCAAAGGAACAGTAACTTCAGGGGCTTTTTCTGTACAAATAATAAACAGAAACAGCCCCTAAGGTTAACTTTTTTTTCACCGTTAGTCCCTAAGGACTAACTTTGCAAAGAACACCACGTTAAGGGACTAAAACCGAAAATAACATTGCTACAGTGCAAAACAGTAACTGCTACAGTGAAAAATCAGTTTGTAATAGTATGTGTACTGTAGCTAACGATTTTACACTTTTAGTCCCTCACGTTAGCTATAAATTGCACCGTTAGTCCCCCGTTAGCGATCTTTTGCAAATTTAGTCCCTAAAAAAATTAAAAATAATAAAAATAATTTGGATTAAACACAACATTCCCGCAGCAACGCGCGGGTACCCCCGCTCGTTCGTATCCAAAGTTTAAAAAATATTGGTATTTTAGAAATGGCTTTATCATCTTTTTGAATTTTAATGGTAACATGTTAGAGTGATGGGCATTGATGAGTGAAAATTCAAACGTGGAAGCATAACTTAAAAGGTTGATATAATATATTTGTAGGAGCTACTGATCGAGTTGAGTCAAAATCGACCAAAATGTTACTAAATACATGTGGCTATGTTTGTAATATGCTAGCATCGAAACGTGATGCTTTGCTGATTATTTATCGGGAGAAATGATTACATGTCTAGCTAGGTGACTAATTGTAAGTTTAAGATCTTATACATGAACCGTCTCAAGACGACATGGTCTATTAGATTAGCATGTCTCACTAAGCAAACATTTTTTGTTCAAGTTGCACGATTCTATAATGTAGGTTTTGTAGAAACAACTATATTGAAAGTTGTTAGTGACAAAGAAGAAATTCGGTAAAATTGTGTAACTTGTATATAGTTAAACATTTGGCTTACAAAAGAGTAATAAGAACTTAGAAACACATTAATCAAAACCTAGCTAGTCCAAACTCCAAATCTTCTGTTTCCTACCCTTTTGCAGCATATTTGGAGCTCGCTAGTAAGTAAACTTGTTAACAAGTTATATTCTTGTCATGAAATAATATGTTACCTTATCTTTATGCACCTTTTTAATATTTTTTGTAGATAAGACAGGATCGGAAGTACAGATTAAGCCTTGGTAATAATGCCTAAGATATGTGTACTTAAAAATTCGGATTATATTCTTTACTTTAGCGACTTTAAAGGCATGAGTTAACCGGACCCCCCCTTAGGGAGGGTTTGTGGAAGACAGTGCTGCCGCCGCCTGTACTGTCTGCATTAAAACTTGTACATTTTGACTAAAGTATGTGGACCCCCATGATAGGGAGGGTCTGGTTAACACATCCCACTTTAAATACTCCGTATGAAATAACAATAGTAAGATTAAAATTGAAATACATACAGTGGTCACAAGTGTTTTTCAAAATGTTTATAACATCTTAGACCACATTTAGGCCGGATGTAATGGTCATTAAAATTATCATTTTCATTTTAGTATCACATCTTTATACATCACCAAACAGTAGAGTGGTGATCACCAAATCAAACACATAAAAATATCTCACTTTAACAGATACATTATATATATAAAAAAAAAAAAAAAAAAAAAGTGTGCACCACCGAACCAATTCATTTTTTTTCCCTTTCACGCGTGGGATTGAAGGGGTGTAACGGGGGACTGTGCTCCAAAGGTCACCGCTGTCCGCGTGTTTGGTGACCATTACAGCCGGTCTTAGGGTGCGTTTGGTATAGTGTCATGAATAACAATGGGTATGAGTTTGATAGTAGTGGTGGGTCCCTCATCTATGAAAGATTCATACATAGCTCTCTTGATATATATGGAGTATAGATTATATCTATCATTCATTACCATAGTGGTGGGCCCCCTGATCTTAAACAAACACCTTTAATCATTTTCATAGTCATAGTCTCATTTACATAGTAGGATACCGAACACACCCTTTAGTTTGTTAAAGTTTTATTTCTATTTTAATATCACTGAGAAAAATATAAGGTCGGACGATCACAAACCAAATTTTACTTTACCATGTTTCAAATATTATTTCTTCTATTGATATTCTTACAAATTTTGAGACATACAACAATTTGAACATGTGCAATATCATGAATTTCGGAAGCCATGTGCGGTAACGATAAAGAGACTCTCATATTTAATGAATTTTAATGTAAAAAAACAAAAAATTGCCGATTTTTTTATTCCCAAAAATGCAATTACCACTTGATGTTTTCTTAATCTTGTATATTTTGGTTGTGATCACATAACATTGTTCAATAATAAATTTAACAAATGACTTAAATTCATACATATGTAACTTGATACTACCTCCGTCCCAATTTATTTGTCCAATTTTGACTTTTGGAGTCTTTCTTTGTCAACTTTGACCGTAAATATTCTTATTTGTGTTATATAATACTTAATGAAAATTGTACAAATTAAAAATACACGTAAAACTCAATCTATTCATATATTTTGCATCAAATATTAAATAACACAAATATACATATTTAAGGTCAAAGTTGACAAAGTAAGACTTTGAAAATCAAAAGTGGACAAATAAATTGGGACGGAAGGAGTAATATATAAAAGGGAGACCTCATAAAATTTATGGCCCTGTCCAGCCGTCCCACTTACACAAAGTGTTCACCGCCTCTGTGCAATATAAACTTTCGTACATGGCTACCATTTTAGTTAACCAATAAGGTCGAAATAGTAAATATATGTAAATGTATACAACGTGAGTCCCTTAAGTTTTATGCAACGTATGTGAAATCAATATGAACCTTACAAACTTAGTCAACAAAAAAAAAGTATAACTTCAAGTAAAAGAATACTTTTATATACAAAATATAAGTAAAGGAATAATAATCTCTTTGAACGGTCTGATTACGGTGATCTATCCGCGTTGTACGTCACGTGTATAAGTGTGATCCTTAACTAACTGCCTTTGACCGTCACTAACCCACTACTATCCTACTACCTCGTTCTAACAAGTATATATCTTCTTGACCTAGATTTTGAGTACTAATTAATCAATAAATCTATTTTTAAATTAACAATATTAAAAATAGGTAAAAGGAGAAAGATGGGTTAGGAAACTTGCAAGAAACTAGAATGTTTTCTTATGTATACAACCCAAAAATAATTTATTACATTTTCTTGTAGAGATGCGATGCTCACACTAGGTTCATTGGATTTATCGATATGATATTGTATTTTGTGTTTTGTATTTGTGATTAAGACTAACGATAAGTTGATATCTAAGTAGCTACCGTCTTTATGAAATAATCTATGATTAAAAAAAATCGTTTAAACAACCAAACTGACATAAGGATTCTAGCTCGCTCACTTTCAACAGATGAAGATTTTCGAACTAGAAAAAGTGGCACTTGAAATCTATTTAACAAGACCAAAAATAAAGTTATCAATGCCCTCAGAAGAAACTAGTGAGGATTGTCATGAACGCAACACTTGAGTTTACGATATACATAGTTGTAACGAATAATTATTTCAAGTTTTAGTTTCATCCACATTTAAACTTAGCTTACCTCCTCATACATCAAATGTGCTTAATACAATAAATTTTGTGTTTGCCAAAAAATAAAAAAAGTTATAACTTATAAAAAAATATATCCAAAAGAAAATAAAATAGACAAAAGGTGATAAGATTAAAATCTCCTCCATATATGGCCGTGTAAAAAAAGTATATTTTTTGAACCACGTAAGTTACCAACGGCATTGTTAGTTTGGACCGACAATATTGCGTGAACAATAATCAAGGAACAAAAAAAATATACAGTAAGTAACAAAAAAGTGTGACGAATATGTTTATTCAAATTTGGGTATTTCATAAGAAGTTATCAAAAGAAAAAAGAGTATTAAAGTTATAAAGGCCATAGTATTACTTTAGTACAGTTTATTAGACTGTTTTCCCAAAAGCAGACAAACATGAAATGATAAATAAACTTTTTTTTTTTGCTTAGTTGGGCTATCTTGTGTAAACCTAACATGAACTCAAAAATTAAAATCTACCTGAAAGTTGAAGTTATAATTGAGCGGTTAGTTGAAAAATTAATAATTTTGATTTTGAACGTGATGACACTTTAGTAGTTGTAAAAAGACATTCATAATCTAGAAATTCAAAGAAATTTAAGAAATGTCCAAAACTAAATAGATATTCAAGTTTAATCTAGATGCATAGAAGAGTGAAAATGTACTAAAGTGTGCTAGCTTATAACAACTCATTGTACATAGATAGAATACAAGGAGTTCGAAGTCTTCATTTAGAACAACTTTATATTTTAGCCAAGATATGCACACTAGCTAGCAAGAAGCTAAGGGAATGACTCAAGTCTCTAATGCGATACCAACTTCGATTTGAGCTTGGTATGGTAAACATGTTAGACTCATGCATCTTCAGATTGATCTTGTGCGTGCGTGCGTGCGTGTACGCCCTGTATGTACTAGGAGGCGTATTTTATCGCGTATAGACTTTGGTGTTTGTATGCCTAACAAGGACTTATGAGTTTAACCAGAATTGAAGTTTGTAACAACTCGTCTTATTATGACTTCACATATACTTCATGAGAAATGATAGGGATGCCTAAATCATGTCTAATTATATGCCTAATACTGTGTGCTAACAGTTTACTGATTGTAGCAACCGGACCTACTCTCATACTACATTACGATTTACGATGGACATGAGAAACAAAGAAGTCCCTGAGTTTACATTGATAACAACTTGATAAGAGTTAACTATGAGTAAAGTCAAACAAGAAAATAACATTTACATTGTACTATTGTAGAAACTAAGTTTAGTATGTTGTCGGTGTTGGTACACACTAGCTAGCAGAGTGTTTTATAACATCGTCGGCAAATGTATATACGAGTCTTAATTTGATGATACTATTAATAATTGGTAAGTGAAGGTCGCCGTCATCGACGGTACGATGTCCTACCAAAGTACCAACTGTATCTTAATCATATCGTCGGTGGCCTTACTACTTAAACTATCGTCGCCTTAATGGTCAATATAAATATAGTAGTTTACACCTTCGAATGTAGAAATGCAATTTATTACTCTATTCATTTTAAAATAATTGTTTTCCGATATAAAAAAAAACATTTAGTTTAAAAAATATATAATAATTAAAAGAGCTATTCACTGATAAAAATAGTTGTTTATCGATAAAGAGAGTTGTTAAAAAAAAAAAAAAAAAAAGTAGATCATCATCATTTGCTAATCATAAGCGTTGATTATCAATGAAAATAGTTGTTTATCAATAAAAATAGTCATTCATCAATAAAAAAATTTTGTTAGCGTTGTTCATCAATATATAAAAATATCTTTTAACCTTTTTATCAAATATATATATATATATATATATATATATATATATATATATATATATATATATATATATATATATATATATATATATATATATATATATATATATATATTTAATGACGACATTTCATTATAAAGAAAACTTGCAAAAAACCGGTAATTACATTAGAGATTCTAACAAATCATTCCAATTATAAACTATACACCCTCTAGACCTAAGCCAAGAAAAAGAGTAGAGACAAATATTATCAAAAATACCACTTTTCTTCAAAGAATGAGAGTTAAAAGTGACTGCGAAACCGCCAAATCCACCATAAAGAAGTCGTGATGATGACATACATACGATGAATCTTCTCTTTAAAAACGTGTCAAGAGCTCAACCATTCTCTCCAATGGATGTGAGAAACGAATAAAAGCATGGAGGTGTCACACTAAGTGCGAACGAGCCTACAAATATCTTTGGCAATGCCACACTCGAAAAAGATATGGAGGTTGGACTCCACATTACTATTACAATAAGGGCAAGAGATCTCCTGAATTTTGATACCTCAGGATAAAAGATTGAGATGACGTTGAAGCCTGTTAAGCAATAAACGCCACATGAAGATATTCACTTTGCGAGGAAGCGACTTTTCCCATGTAGTAAGAGGATCCAAATAGGGCAAAAGGTGAGCATCCATATGCCTACAAGTCACTCCTACCGAGAAAACGCCATCATCCGCAATAGACCAAACACAAGTGCCCGGATCAAAGAGGAAATCAACTTGGCTAATTTCGTTTAACATGTCTCTAAGATAAGCCTCGTTACGAACACTCAAATCTGATCTAGACCAATTCCAACACCATTAGCCATTTAAAATATGATCTACAATCAAACAACCCTTATCTTGCTCCAACCGAAAAAAGTCTATTGAATCGAAGATATAACGGGGAGTTACCAAGCCATGTATCTTTCCAAAATCGAATGAGAATACCCAACCCACCTGGAAGCGTAACGAGTCATCAGGAAGAATGGCACTTGAATGCAAATAATTAGAAGTCCTCACAATTTTGCCCCAAACACCGTTTGTTTTAAACCCATGATGGTCGAAACCACCTTTTTGCCCATGTAAAGCCTTAATAACTTTCACCTATAGAAGTTTCAGGGCCAATTTTGGAGAAAGACAAAATTAAACGACTTTAAATTGCCTATACCCAAGCCACCTTTATCGAACGAGGATAAAACATTAGACCATTTTATCCAAGCAAGTTTTTTTTTGATTCCTGGGATCCCCCCTTAAAAGAACATAGCACAAAATCTTTAAAGCCTTTAAAACAGATTCCGAAACTTTGAAGAAAGAAAGGTAATAAATCCCAAGAATTCCAAGGACGGCCTTATTTAACGTAAGACGGCCCCCTATGGAAAGAAGATTTGCTTTCTAGGATGAGAGACTCGAAAGAAATTAGTCTAGTACGAGCTTCCAATTAGAAGTAATATTCATATTAGAACCGATTGGTAACCCAAGATATACAAATGGAAAGGAACCCGAGGTACATCCATATTATTGGCCATAAGAGAAACTTATTCTGCTGAAACTCCTATACAATAAACATTTGATTTATGGATATTAAGTTTAAGCCCTGAAGCTAGATAAAAAAACCTGCAAAACACAAATAATGTTGTCCATGTAAAACGTCATTTTCAAAATTCGATATTGCAATCATATAACGGAATTGAGTATCAAATTTCTGGGTAAAGAACGGCAAAAAATCTACAACTTTCGTGTTTTAGATTTTGCGTAATTCAACCTTTAAGTTAGATAAAAATAAGGCCGAAGTTGCCCCAAATTTCAATAAAATCATAACCCACTTAAAATCTACAAATAGAAGTTGCGATTATATATATCAAAATCCACACCAAATTAAAGAAAATTAAATGCACACCAAGTTTTGCGTAATTCAACCTTTAGTTAGACAAAAATAAGGCCGAAGTTACCCCAAATTTCAATAAAATCGTAACCCACTTAAAATCTAAAAATATAAGTTGCAATTTTATATATCAAAATGCAGACCAAAATGCAATAAAATTATAACCCACTTAAAATCTAAAAATAAAAGTTGCAATTATATATATCAAAATGCACACCAAATAAAAGAAATTAAATTCTGAAAATCATGATGAAATCATTTTTTCGTAAAAGTTTATCGTTTAAGAGTTATGTACATTTGAGGTAAAAAAGTGAAATTAAAAAAAAGGTTAAATGACCAAATTGCCCCTTTGACTAAAAAATGTGTTGGTATCTTTCTTGGTCATTAGATGAATTTTAGTGAGATCGGACGTGTATATAACAATTATTAAACTTTTTAATTTATTTAGAATTTCTATAATATCGTTACTCACGTGTTAATGCATATAGTTAGGGGTGAGCATCGGGTCAAACCCAACCTAGACCGACAAAATTGATTCGACCCGAAAGCTGAAAAAGCAAAAAGCTCAAACCGAGAACCGAACCGAGAAATAGATATCAAAACCGAAACCGAGCCGAATAACTCGGTTCTGGTCGGTTTTCGGTTTCGAACCGAAAAAAGGACAAAAACCGAAACCGAGAAAAACCGAAATAAATATATAAAACCGAAACCTGAACCGAAAAAGGCCGGTTCAGTTCAATTTGGTCTGGTTTCGATCGGTTATCTATTCGAGTCGGTTTTCGGGTGGATTTGCTAAGCCCTACATACAGTAATAGCGTTTCTGATTTAAGTTATAACCGGTTACAAATTTTCAAAATACCAAATTCAATACTTAATTAAGTCTAAGATGCTTACACTCTAACTAGGAACAATGAAGACACCTTGAAATTGAAAGCTCAAATGATTAAGTAGATGTTACCATCTATGTGGCTATGGGACTTATCCATGGTAAGTCATAGCTTGTTTAGAGTAGTATACTAGGATGTAGGACAATCACATCATTCGACTGAACCTTTGTGTTTGTGCAATCATGCAATTAGTTTTCATTTCGTTTTCTACTAACACATCACATGGAAGTTGCTGAATAAACAATATTTCAAATACAATCTCAAAATTACCATTTAACTTATTAACGTTTTAAAAAAAAAGAAAAAAGAAAAAAGAAAAAAAAAAAGAAAAAAAAAACATGACATTTGTACACGACTAAATAATTAACACTTTTTGAAACCGTATGCATATCTTATTTTTAGTATTTTATCAATGTTATATAATACATGATCGAACCATTTTATCTAAGCGTACGAAATATTCTTGACTATAATATTGTGAAGATATTTAGCTATAAGTTTCAACACTAGACTCATATTTTTAGCCGTGACTGTTGTAACGTGCATACATATTATAATTAATCAAGTATATCGATCACTATCAAATCTCAAATACGTGTATTCAATCATCTTAGACTTTACCCAAAATACAAACTCCTATAAGATTATTTTAGTTAAAATATCATTTTTGTCTAAATCTCACCACATCATGTGTTGCCTTTTCTTTCGACCAAAAAGGTTTGTTTATAATTGAAAGCATATAAACAATTTGTATACTGGCACAAGTGTCAAAAAGAAAATGTATATAAAGATGAAAAAATTTCTTTTTATTATTTATTTATTTATTTTTTTTATTTTTTTTCAAGGAAATAATATTTTGAACAATGAACATTTTGTTAGCGACAATTTATTTTTATTTGCTAATTGGTAATCTCTACAACATGTAAAGATATTTTTTTGTGGCAAAAGAATACATATGTTTCTTTATTTTTAACTAGTTTAAAGTTGATAAAATGACACCGTACCGTTATGAGCGGCGATTTTAGAGCCTTAAATTACATTCATATGTGGTAGGTTTCTTCTGACTAAAAGAATGAAAATTAAAAAGAATATTTCGAAAATTCAAAACATATAACTAAAAAATAAAGAATGACGTGGATGTTAGATGTCCACTCTAGCATAATTCTTTTTTTCGTTTGTATTTACATGCCAAATTTCAAAGGTTAAAATTCAAATTTCTAATGATATGGGCAGCACAATATCATAGTTTTGATTCACAAAAATGACCAACAAACCGAGATAAGAAACATTGTCCCTATGTTTGGTACACGACTGTGTATTTTCTTTTCGGGTTAGTTATCCTGTAAATTAAACGATATGCCGATACCATAAAGACTAGTGAGACGCTAAAATACATATATAAACACTAAGGGATAGAAATAAGTTAGGATTTTAGTCGCCTATCCCCGATTAATCTATACTACTTATAATGCATTTATTACTTTTCTTTAAACTTAAAATCCTTCAATTTGAGTAATGTGTAAACCCTATATTGATGCATGCATTTGTAATTAAACACATGGACCGAATAGTGGCATTGCGAAGTAACTCGTGCATTCTAAATGATATCTTGATGGTAAATTCCATTTTTGCTTCAACAAGTTGGTCATTCAAGTCAATGTTTATCTTGTCTTTTATAAGTATTGTGTTACTTGCATAATGACATTCTATGCGATTATCATCTTGAAGGGCCAATAAAATAATCTTTTTATGGGCTCTTATCAATACATAAGCTATAATGGGTTATTGAAGGGCCAATAAAATAAAAGTAATAGGCCCATACTTATTTTAGCCAAATTTAAAGGACTTTGAAAAATCGCCTTTTATAAATTTTTACTTGCATCTAGAAAATTTTAGAACACTACTAGTATGGGTCGAAATATAGTGATTTGGTGGATTTCTTTGAGATTATAGAATCATATAAGGTAACAAAAGAATCCAACTAGAAACATATTTGTGTATTACTATTTACGTAGTAAACTTTCAGTTAAGTGAACGAACATATTGAATTACTGGCATCATTTGGTCCATAGGATTTCGTTCGGTTCTCACGTTAAAAGATGTGTCTTGTTGGCGTATGTAACCTCCGGATTTAGGCCGTACAACTAAATACTCTCTGGATCTATATCCAACAGGGCGTACCCAAATGTATTTAAACAAGACAGACCAATATCCGAAGGGTTGGGAATGTCCGCATGACCTTAACCTTCCGGAGGTCATGACCATTCGGATAAACCAGTAAGTACATGAATCAAAGTACAAACAAGTACACCAAGTATATGATAATGGAGCACAAATTAACAAACATTAAGGAACTAAGTACAAACTAGCCTGGCACTCCATATTGGAGGCCTATAAATATAGAGGAAAACTCCACTTAAAGGTTAACTAATTCTCTCACTCTCTAAACTTCATATATACTTTCTTCCTCTAAAAACATATACTTACTCTCACGCCGGAGGTTGGTCCTGGGATACATTCCCGGGGCGAGACTAACGGACGTACCTGTTTTGCAGATATCCGAAGCAGCCTACTACCAACAAGGATCTCCCTGAATCCGGAGGACCAATCCAGAGTCCAAAGGATTCATCTCGCTTGTCCGAAGTAGAAGCAAACTTTTACTTCAACAAATTGGCGCCATCCGTGGGACTCATCATTCACTCTACCCGAACTTAGAAATGACAGGTCCTACTCCTACAACACCTGAAGGAAGCGGGAAAGACTCAGAAATAAATCCCAACAGCATAGAACAAATTCAGAATCATCTCACCGCCTTGAAAGCTTTAATCCAACAACACAATGTCACAGGGGTAACACCGATTAAGCCTATTCAGCTCGACTTCGAGGACGTAGAACCCCAAGATACCGGAGCTCAGAAAGCAGAAGAGGAAACGACGGATGATCTTTCCAAGCCTTTCAAAGCAGCGTCCAAGAGTCCATTCACCCGAAGGATAATTGATTTCTCCGGACCTAAAAATGCAAAATACCTGATGCCTTCCCACATAAAGTTATACAATGGATCCACAGACCCGGACGATCACGTCACAAGATTCGAAGGAGCTGCCAACCAGGGTGCTTGGCCTATGCCCATATGGTGTATGATGTTTCAACAAACTTTAGATGATGCAGCTAGAGGATGGTTCGATAGCCTTCCGCGGGGAAGTATCGACAATTGGGACACTCTATGTGAACAATTTGTGCAAAGATTTGCTCTGCGTAGAAAGTGTATCAGAGACCCCATGGAAATAACTAAGATTGTCCGGAAGGCCAATGAAGCCCTGTCGGAATTCAAGGAACGGTGGACCGACGAAGCTAGCCGTATTTCAGGGGTCCCAGAGGTAATGCAAATATCCTCTTTTATGGACGGATGTAAGTGTCCGGAGCTGGAAAAGAGGTTCTCTGAAAAAATTCCCCGGACAGTAACCGAGATGATGATGAGGGTGGATGACTTCATCCGTTCCGAAAGAGCATATCGGTTGACCGAAGTACCAAGGGGAGAACGGACAGATAACTACAGAAAAGATTATCATCCTAACCCGTATAACTGAAACGACCAGAACACTCAACGATCCTCCTTCAGAGGGAATCGCAGGAGAGATATCCATCGAGAAGAGTTCCGGCCCCGACGAAATGATCACTATGCACCTTACGGACAAGCTAGAAACGAAAATCCAAACAAGAATGATTATAGAACGGACTACCGCCGCAATGATGTAAATCGGAGGGATGTCAGGCCCATAGACTTAAATGTACTCTCCAAAGCTCCCAAAGAAATCCTCGCAACTGAACACCATCTTAGACTTCCGGCACCACCCCCATTGAGAGGAAGACCTGCCAGAGAAAACATGGATAAGTACTGCGACTACCATGGAGAAAAGGGTCACCTCACTAACGACTGTCACAACCTGAAAGAACAACTTAAAAAAGCTATGGAGACAGGCAAACTGGACGACCTAATCATAGATGTCCAGCAAAGGGAGAGGGTACCTCCAAGAAATAACAATCACACCAACCAAGGTCGAATCATCAATATGATCCGATATCCGGAGAGAAAATATAAGCGAAAAATCATGGATCAAGAAGAAGAATGGATGAATACTCCTATAAGTTTCCCTCCAATACTCCACGGAGATGCTTCCGAAGAACCGCTAATAATTGAAGCAGAGATCGAGGGATACACTGTACGTAGGGTATATGTAGACCAAGGCGCTTCAATAGAAGTAATGTATGAACACTGCTTTCTAAACCTTGACCCCTCCATCCAATCCCGACTGACAAAAACAAACACGCCGCTAGTTGGATTCGCTGGAGAAGCGATAAATCCGTTGGGCAAACTAGAACTAGAGGTGTGCTTCGGAAACGAAGGACTATATTGTCGGACGACTATGAAATTTGCAATAGTAAGATCCCCCTCCCTCTACAACGTAATACTGGGACGTTCCGGAATCAAGAAGTTAAGAGCTATCCCTTCGACAATACATGCCATGATGAAATACCCAACACCAAGAGGTATCGCCACTTTGGTCACCCGATCAGTCATCATATCGGAATGCAGAAAGCTGGAAGAAAAATTCTTGCTGGAAAAAGAAACTAGGGTTGAAAGTCTTCCGATGCCCACGATAGAAGAAGGAACAACGAAAACCGAAGAAATACTGGTTCATCCGGCATACCCAGAGCAATTGGTGACAATAGGAAAAAAAAATTCAAAAGAAGGAAGAAGGCAGCTAATAACGTTACTCAAAAACAGCCGGGACGTTTTCGCATGGGAACCTTCGGACATGACTAGTGTCCCCCGATGGGCAGCCGAGCATAAACTTAATGTAAATGTCCAAGACAAGCCTATTGCACAAAAGAAGAGGTTCTTTTCGGAAGAAAAGAATCAAGCTATAAACAAGGACGTAGAAGAGTGGTTAAAAGCCAGGATAATCAGACCCGTTCGATATCCAACATGGATATCTAACCCCGTGTTGGTAAAAAAACCGGACGAGAGTTGGAGGATGTGCATTGATTTCAAGAACCTCAACTCATCGTGTCGCAAAGACTACTATCCGTTACCTGAAATAGATTGGAAGATCGAATCAGTGATGGGGTTCCGATACAAATGCTTCCTGGATGCTAACAAAGGATATCATCAAGTACAAATGGCAAAGGAAGACGAGGAGAAAACAGCCTTCTATACCGATCATGGGACATACTGTTACGTCAAAAGCCGTTCGGATTGAAAAATGCCGGAGCAACCTATCAAAAACTAGTAGACTCCGCCTTTCGGACGCAAATTGGCCGAAACTTGGAAGTATATGTGGACGACATGGTCATCAAAAGCCAAACAGAGAAAGAGCTTTTAGCCGATATAGCAGAAACATTTGACAATCTCCGGGGGATCAATATGAAACTAAATCCTAAGAAGTGTTCCTTCGGAGTGGAAGAAGGTAAATTCCTCAGATATATGGTGACTTCCAAAGGGATCAGAGCAAACCCCATGAAAACCAGAGCAATTGCCGATATGCAATCACCAAAGTCATTGAAGGAAATGCAAAGCTTAAGTGGTAAGTTGGCGGCACTAAACCGTTTCAAATCAAAATCTTCCGAAAGATCCCTACCCTTCTTTGAAACATTAAAGAACATTACCAAAGACAATAAGGAGAAATACCAATGGACGGAGGAAGCTGAAAAAGCTTTTCAAGAAATGAAGAAGATGATCCTAGAGCTACCATGCTTAACGACGCCGAAACCAAAGGAAGACATGTACCTATATCTATCGGCCGCAACGGAGGCGATAAGTGGGGTAATGTTGGTCGAAAGGGAAGGACGGCAGATCCCAGTTCATTACGTAAGCCGAACGTTGCATGAGGCCGAAAAAAGGTATGCTCCGGTTGAAAAATTGGCTTTAACACTGCTACATCTATCTAGAAGACTAAGGCGATATTTCGAAGCTCACCCTATCAAAGTCATAACGGACCATCCTATCAAGCAAGTACTAAACCGAGTTGAATCTTCCGGACGGTTAGTGTTGGGAATTAAATAATCAGAAGAATCAGCATAAAGGCTTAAGGAAATACATCAAGTATGTTTCTGCTGATAAAGCACAAAGCACGTTTCCACTGATGGATTCTGCTGAAGAAAGTTTCTACTGAAGGTGTTTCTGCTGATGGATTCTGCTGATACTACTATGACTCATACAAACAGCTGTGTAGATAAGTACAACTTTTTCTACTGACTCATATACAAGAAAAATATCTTTGTTGTAGTCATCAAATTGAACACTCCAAGTGAGTTGTAATCCTAGATACATGTTGTATCTTAATGACTAACATGATAAGTCATCATCTAGCTAGAATGAAGATTAGTCATAAGCTAGTAAATTAGATGAGTCATATAGATTGTAAAAGATCTTTCCTTGGACTATAAAAGGAAGATCTTAGATATGTGCTAAGTGTGACGAGTGTGATAGTGATAGACATATACATACAGAAAAACATTAGAACAAAAACACAAGATTCAAGGTCTTTGTAACCATAGTGATAGTGAAGATCACTCGTATTATTTTGAATAATATTGAATCGTTTGGTGAAATACTTTCATTGTTCTTTGTTAAATAAACACAAGCATCACAGTTCCATTTCCAATAAACATTCTAAGTGTGGTTAAGTAGATTCCGCATACTTAATCATATTCACTCAAAGTATCACATATACACATTACAAAGGTCCAACACCTTATAGTGTGTGATCAACTCAAATGATCCTCTCAATTGGTATAAGAGCTTCCAGGTTGATATCTTTGATTAAGAAGAAGAAATGGATACATATTCTATTCAAACAAATGTTGCTGCAAAGTTGCCAGTTCTCAAACAGAATGAGTTTGAATTGTGGAGGTTAAGAAACAGTTTTTCCAGGTGCAGGATTACACTCTCTGGGAAATCATTGAAGATGGAAACTCTTTCAAACCCACAACCACTTTATCAACAGTTGAAGGTAGGGAAATTTCAGTTGTTCAAACTATCCCTACAACTGCTGATGAAAGAATAAAGAAGGAGAATGACCTCAAGGCCAGAAGTATGCTGATGATGACCATTCCAAATGATCAACTTATAAACTTCAGCAAATTCAAAGATGCCAAGTCATTATTTGAGGCAATTGTTGCAAGGTATGGAGGGAATGAAGCCACCAAGAAGACCCAGAAAACCCTTCTCAAGCAGCAGTTTAAAAATTTCTCATCAACCATGAATGAATCTCTTGACCACATGTTTACAAGGTTACAGAAAATTGTGAGTCAACTTGCTGTTCTTGGGGTTGATATACCTCAAGAAGATTTAAACTCAAAATTTCTGAGAAGCTTACCTAAAGAGTGGGCTATGCATGTTGTTGTTTGGAAGAATAAACCAGACATAGACACTATGGATCTTATGGATTTGTATAGCAACTTTAAAATTGTGGAACAAGAAGTAAAGAAAACTGGTGTCTCTAGTTCATATACTGGGAACATGGCTTTTATGTCATCTCCTAGTATCTCTGTTAGCATTAAAAAATATATATATAGAAGTGATGGTCATTCTCATATTGTAACTTGGTGTCGTTTGTTAAGATTAGTAAGAGTTTAGTCATTGGGCTTTGGACTTGGAAAGCTAATATGTTATGTGCTATGTTTCATAAGCCTAGTTATCCAATCATGTAACCAAGTCCAAGCCCAAGCCCATCAAAGCCTATGTATGGAACTATATAAGGCACCTTACCTCTCATTTGTAAGGTGTGCTTGTGTGTGTATTGTGTGTGTTTTTTAATAAAAGTTCTCTTCATCTTTATACTCTTTTTCATATAATCTAACGCCACACATATTCATCAAGTCACCGTCTTTCCTTCTTCTAGTGCTTATATTTGTGTTAAAGTTGATATATCTAAGGTCCTACAAGTGGTATCAATCGCCTAACAATGATTTAGGAGTGTTTTTATCAAGTTTTTTGTTAAAAAGTTGCATTTTTCATTCATTTATGCACTTTTTCTTCAAAAAGTTTTGATTTTTACGTGGTGTTAGTGTTAAAGTTGTTGTTTTTATTGAAGCTTTAGTGATTCTAAGTGTTTTGGGAAAGATTTGATCAATAGAAACAAGTGGAAAAAGTGGTTTTGGTTGCAAAAATCGGATTTTTCATGTTTTCTGGTCATCTTACGCGTAAATTGGGTGAATAGTACATTTTCTTAGCTGTCTACAGTACTTTCTACGCGTAAGATTAAGTCAAAACCCTTTTCTTACGCACAACATTGGTCAAAACCCTCTTCTTACGCATTAGTCTGATTTCCTACGCATAAGTTCAGATCCTACGCATAAGATCCTACGCCTAAGTTGAGTTTCTACGCCTAAGATTGGAGCTTACGCATAAGATCTTACGCATAAGTTCTTACGCATAAGTTTTTCTACGCAGAAGTTGTACTCAGTACTTCCCTGACTTGGATAAGTTTGTGGAATACTTCGACACGGGATATCTTTCAAGCTTGGACAAGTTTGAGAGATTTGTTTGGTTTTTAACCTTACGCATAAACATTTCTTACGTATAAGTTACAGCTTACGCGTAAAGTTCAAGTTTACGCATAAACTTAGTGTTTACGCTTAACCTTACACTTTACGCATAACCTTAACCCTACGCATAAGATTCCAAGTTTACGCGTAAGATTACTGTTTACGCATAAGTTTTTTGACTTTTTGACAACCAAACTTCAAACGGCCATAACTTTTGAACCATAACTCCGTTTTCGACGAATCAGCTGTCAAAACGACCGTGAGACCGAGAAGAAGGACACGTTGAATAATCTAAAGATTATTCAAGCCAAGCTTCGAGGCCCAAATCCACTCCGAACGGAAGTTATTGAGGTTTTAAGGTTCCATATCAAAATTTTCACCATAAAAACTTGCATCAACTTACACTAAACACAACTCCTACTTTGTTGAAACGATCCGATAATCAACTTTATCCATCTACACTTCATCAATGGTTACTCAGCAAGATATTCATGCAGTCGGTGCGGAAAACCGACCTCCGATGCTTGAAAAAGGTGGATATCTCCCATGGACAAGCCGCATGCTTCGTTACATCAAAACAAAGCCTGATGGTAAATTAATGATCAACTCCATTACAAATGGTCCATTCAAGCCACGACAAGTTCAAATTGAAGGTAATCCAAATGCAACACCTCCTACTCAACCATTCGTGCGTGAACAAACAGAAGCAGATTACACAGAAGAAGACAAGAAGCAGATCGCCGCTGATGATATGGCAATGCATTTAATCCAACTTGGATTACCACGGGAGATCATTGCTGCGGTCGACAGTTGTGAAACTGCTTATGCTATGTGGGAATGTGTCAGAAGGATATGTCATGGAACAGAGATTGGACAACAGGACGTTGAGAACAAACTTCTTACGGAATGGGAGAACTTTACATCCACTAAAGGTGAACAGATTGAATCTTACTACACAAGGTTTTGCACTTTGATGAATGAGTTAATCAGAAACAAGTTGACACCTCGAACAATTGCAACAAACATCAAATTCATCAATAACCTTCCAGAAGAATGGGGTCGTTATGTTACAATTGTCAATCAAACAAAGGATTTACATAAGGTGAATTATGATCAACTCTATGATTTTTTGAAGCAAAACCAAGCTGAGGCTAATGAAGTAAGGAAAGAAAGATTGGCAAAGAATCATGATCCTCTCGCATTAATTGCTACTACACCAACACCGCTACCAGTGAACACACAACAACCATCATCATCTTCCACTCACAACTACATGCAACCATCATACATTCAACAAACAGCACCGGTCTACCAACAACAGTTCTACCCATAGCAACAACAACATGTTATTCCACAACAACAATACCAACAATTCCAAGAACCAGAATTCACTGAAAATGATGAAGCTACTGCAGCATTGACCCAAGCGTTTGCTTTTCTGTCAAAGGCATTCCAAGGACGCTATTCTACACCAACTAACAACAACCAAAGGATTTCATCGAACACTCGCAACAAGCAGATTGCTCAGCCGAGTTTCAATATGGGCAATGGAGGCCAAATGGTTGGAATTTATGGGAATCAGCAAGGATATGCCACTGGAATTAACATGGGGAATCAGAATATGCTGAATGCAGGGAATCAAAATGCAGGAAATCAGTATGGTCAGTATGCAGGGAATCAGTTGGGTCAGTTTGTTGGAAATCAGAGGGGTCAAAATGTTGGTAATCAGGCAATGGGTAATCAGAATAGAAATGTTGCAGCTCAAGTAGTTGGGAATTTGGGAAATGTGAATCAGGGTAATCCGGTAAAGTGTTTTAACTATCAGGGTGTAGGTCATATGGCAAGGAACTGTCCTACTAAGCCGAACAAGAAAGATCTAGCGTACTTGCAGAAAGCAGTGATGTTGGCACAAAAGGCAGAGGCAGGATTTCAGTTGAATGCCGAGGAGAATGATTTTATGGCTCTTATGGATGACATGGAAGATAGAGAGGATATCGATGCGAACTGCATATTCATGGCGAATCTTCAGGAAGCTAAGTATGACACGGATTCTGATACACTTGCTGTTTATGACACCAATGCACCATCTGAGGTATCCAACTTCAACACATGTCACAATAATGATATATTTGATATGTCTCCTCATGAGGAACAGCATTCTGAGAAGCTAGCACCCACTTATGATACATACCTGGACACGCCAAGTAGTAGCAATACTCCTTCAGCAACTCCAGATGTGAATCATAATGGAGGCTTCGTTTCACAGCATGCTGAGAATGATGAGGAAACACGTGCTTTGTTTGAATCATTATTGAATAATTGTCGTATTGAAATTGAGAATGTGAAAAAGGTCAATCGCGATGTTAAGGCCGCGAATGTTAAATTGACCGCTGAGCTTGAGAGTTACAAAGAAAACGTTAAAGCTTTTGAATTTCATAACAAAATATTGTCTGAATTAGAAACTGGTTATCAAAATTCCGTTTCAAGGGAAAAACAATTGCAACTCAAGTTTGATACACTTGATGTTAATTCTTTCAAAAAGATAAAATCTTTAAACGCGGAAATTTCTGATTTACAAAACCAACTTTCTAAACAAAAAACAGCTTATACCAATCTTGAAAAAGAAAGGGACGAGTTGAAAAAGGACTTTGCAAAGAAAGAAGACAAACTTTTGGCCGAAATCGTAGAGTCAGAACACATGATTGCTCATTTAGAAGAATTAGTGGTTAAATCGGGTCAGTCAAGTCAAACAATGAAAATGATTTCAAATCAAACTAATCCGGTTTACCATACGAAACATAAAGTGGCTCTTGGTAACAACACCCCCAGTAATCTCAAGAAAGCTCAGCAAGAACAGAATGTTTTGTATAATGGTAATATGATTTACACCAAACATGATCCTCCCGTCATTCGGGATTCTGTGCAAACGATAGAACATGTCGAAAAGAGCATTACTAAAATGAAACAAAAGGATTTGAAACCCATTGATTACAATAAATTGAACAAACTTTCGGGAATTACTTTTGTTCCACAAAAAGAACCATCTGTGTTTTCCATAAAACGCCATTCTCAAAAATGTTTTCTAAGAAAGTAATTGTTTCCAAATCTCTTTCAAAAATGGAACAAATTTCTTCTAACAACACTTTTAATACAAGTGAGGCTAGAGAAATTTTGGATGACGTTAAAAAGAGAATTCAAGAACTTCAAAATATTGTTGCTTCTAAAACTACAATCAATATTAACAACTGGCATTCTAGTTTTCATATTGAGCAGAAAAAAGTTTTTGAAAACGAAATTACTATCCCATTGAATAACATCAGTGCGAGGGTAATCCATTTTGAACAAGCTTTCTTAAAAGAAACGGCCGACTTTGTCAAGGACCACAAATCCCTGGTAAACGAAGCTAATGATACTCGTGAAAACATGAATGTTTTGGAAAACCTAAATGATTCTCTCTTTGAAGCTGTTATGACCACTGATATTATGTCCATCATTTTACAAACATACTCTGTTCAAGACGATGAAAGACTAAGAGCTGAGACCTCCAAAATTGTTTCAAAATATGAAAATGCTCTTATAAAGCTTGAAAAAGAAAATGTGTCATATTTTAAACAACTTGATCGAAAAAAGGAAGAATGCAAGTATGACAAATTGTCGTATGAGCGTGCCTTAAAGAACATGAAAGAGCAAAATGATCTTTTGAGGGCTCAGCTTGAAAGTCAAAAAGGAAAGGGTGAGGAAACTAAGTTTGCAAAACCGTCGACTTCGGAGAAACCAAATGTTTCAAACACGGTTCAAAAACCAAAGATGTCAATTTCAAGGTTTGCTCCAAAGGTCGATGAGAAAAAGAATTTGACAAAACCAGTCACTCCAACACCCTTGCCCAAGAAAAGTGAAAATGATAAGATTGTTGATAAAGGAAAAGCGGTTGTCGAAACACCAAAAGTGATAGCACCTGGCCTTTTTAGGATTAGTCCCACTAATACGTCTGCCTCCACTTCTAAGACAAATGCATGCAAAAAGGATAATTCTAAAGAGTCTAGTGATGCTAAAAAGGACAACAATATAAATCCTAATGTGTGTGCCTTACCTTCTACAGGATTAGAATGCACCTCTAGGAGCAGCAGACTAAAGCCTAGGAGCAATACAAGGAACAATAGAGTCTCGCCTGTTTCTACGAGTAGTAGCAAGAATAAAGTTGAAGAAGTAGAAGAACACCCTAGGAATTTATCGCTTTGTAATAAGAGACATGTTTCATCTGAATGTAATGTCACAAGTACTGTTTCTATTGCATGTAATGACTCTGTTTGTTTAATATGCAAGAAATGTTTAATTAATGATGTTCATGATGAATGTGTTTCTAAGAATGTGAATGTTACGCCTAAACAGAAGTATGTTCCAAAGGGAACTAGTGCCAGATCTAGATCTATAGAAAGATTAGTTTCACGCTTTAGGTCTACCACTAGTAGTCGAATGCCTAGGAACTACCTTAAGTTTTGTATGTGGATTCCAACGGGTAGAGAGTTCACTCTTCAGAACGGCAGATTAGAAATAGCTCAAGCTAAATAAGTAGCAACTGTCTATGAGTGTGATTTAGATTTAACTCCTAACCTCATGGAACCAAATTCAAAACGGTTTCCAAATACAAACTCTTCTGTTCTTGGCAGGTTATCGAAATATGTCTTTGGATCGTCGACTCGGGTTGCTCCAAGCACATGACCGGGAATTTAAAGCTGCTGATCAATTTCATCTGGAAATTCATGGGAACTGTACGCTTTGGAAATGATCATGTAGCAGCTATTCAGGGTTATGGAGATCTTCAGTTTGGGAATTTTTTAATCACTCGAGTTTACTACGTCGAAGGGTTGGGACACAACTTGTTTTCAGTCGGGCAGTTTTGTGATGCTGATTTAGAAGTTGCATTCAGGAGAAACACCGTTTTTATTAGAAATTTGGTTGGTGATGATCTCTTAACTGGTAATCGTGGAACAAACTTGTATGCAGTCGACATCAACCAAATGGCTTCTACATCACCAATTTGTCTTATGACAAGGGCAATCGAAACTAAGTCCTGGCTGTGGCATAGACGTTTATCCCATCTCAATTTCGACACGATCAACAAGTTAGCCAAAGAAAACATCGTCACCGGACTTCCTAAGTTCAAATACACCAAGGAACACCTATGTCCATCATGCGAACAAGGAAAAAGCAAAAGAGCATCATATAAACCCAAAACCGTACCTAGTTCGGAAGCAAGGTTACATATGTTGCACATGGACTTATGTGGCCCAATGAGAGTTGAAAGCATTAATGGGAAGAAGTATATTCTTGTTATTGTTGATGATTATTCAAGATATACTTGGGTAAAGTTTCTGAGATCAAAAGACGAAGCACCAGGCATCATCATCACCTTTCTGAAGCGTATTCAAGTTCTACTTCAAGCTTCAGTAAGGATTGTAAGAATAGATAATGGCACAGAATTCACTAATCAGGAGTTAAGAACCTACTTTGAAGACGTTGGAATAACACACCAAACATCAGCTGTTAGAACTCCACAGTAGAATGGGGTAGTTGAAAGAAGAAACAGAACTCTTGTAGAAGCTGCTCGCACAATGCTGATCTTTTCTAGTGCACCACTATTCTTATGGACTGATGTTGTTGCCACTGCTTGTTTCACTCAGAACCGATCCCTAGTACATCCAAGATTCAATAAAACCCCATATGAGCTAGTGAACAACCGTAAACCTGACATCTCTTTCCTTCACGTGTTTGGCGCTTTATGCTATCCGACGAACGACAGAGAAGATCTAGGAAAGTTGAAAGCTAAGGGTGATATTGGAATCTTCATTGGATATTCAGAAAACTCGAGGGCATTCAGGGTGTATAATAGACGTCTAAAAAGGATAATGGAGACGATGAATGTGAAGTTTGACGAAATTTCACAAATGGCTTCTGAGAGATACGCTCTAGAACCCGCGCTTAATCCAATGGCTTCTAATCAAAACGGATTAGGACCCGCACAAAACATGCAGACTTCTGGACACATCAGTTCAGGACTCATACCTCAAGGAGCTCAGTCAACAAACACGGATAAACCTTCAGAACAAGAACTGGAAAATTTCTTTGAGTTAATGTTTGATGAATATTATGGTGGAACTTCGACAAATGCATCTCAACAACATTCCGCTGCACCCGCTCAAAACCATCAACCACCACCATCACAAGATGCATCTACAACCATCGAAGCTGAAGCACCAACTACATCAACATCATCGCCATCTACTCAAGCAACTCCAGTACTTGAAACTGTTCTACCAAGAGTTGATGACCAAAATCAAACTACAAATTTTCAAGAAGAACCTTCATCTAATTCAAACGATGTTGCGTTAGAAGAAGAAGAAGAAGTATTTGAAAACCCGTTTGCATCAGACTCTGCTGAATCTTCTTCAAGGTTACAAGAACCATCTAAAACACATTCGTTCAACCAAAGGTACCCTTCTACGTTTCAATGGACAAAAGACCATCCGTTAGTACATGTTATTGGTAATCCTTCAATGCCAGTTCAGACGAGGAGACAACTTGCCACCGATCTCGAATTGTGCATTTACATTTGCTCAATAAGCACCAAAGTACCTAAGAACATTCGGGAAGCAATGGCAGAAAACCCATGGATTGAAGCGATGCAGGAGGAATTTCTTCAATACCTGTTACATGACAGTTGGGAACTTGTTGAACGACCACTTGATAAACGAATTCTTGATCTCAAGTGGTTGTGGAAGAACAAACTGGATGAGGAAATGACTGTCATTCGCAACAAAGCTCGTCTCGTGGCTAAAGGATATCCACAAGAAGAATGGATAGATTTCGAAGAATCATTCGCGCCTGTAGCTAGATTTGAAGCAGTCCGGATTTTCTTAGCCTATGCAGCTCACAAAAGCATCACAGTCTATCAGATGGACATTAAGACCGCTTTCTTGAATGAAACTCTGAAAGAAGAAGTGTATGTGAGTCAGCCAGAAGGATTCGTTGATAAGGAATATCCAGACTATGTCTACAAGCTTAAAAAGGCCATTTATGGTTTAAAACAAGCTCCAAGAGCGTGGTATGACGAACTATCATCTTTCTTACTCAATAACAATTTCACCAAAGGAACAGTTGATGACACCTTGTTTATCAAAAAATTCAAAGATGACATTTTGATTGTTCAGATTTACGTGGACGACATTATCTTTGGGTCCACTAATCCGAATCATTCAAAACATTTTGAAAATCTCATGAAAAGCAAATTTGAAATGTCCATGATGGGGGAACTAAAATACTTTCTTGGTTTACAAATACATCAATCCCCTCGTGGAATTTTTATCAATCAAGCTAAATATACAATAGAGATTTTGAAAAAACATGGTATGGAAAACTGTGATTCTGTTGGTACACCAATGGTCTCTTCACCAAAAATAGGTGCTGATTTGTTTGGGAAACCCATTGATCCGAAGAAATATCGGAGCATGATCGGTTCTCTCATGTACCTAATTGCTAGTCGACCCGATATTCAATTTTCTGTTTGTTTGTTAGCACGGTTTCAGGCAAAGCCTACCGAACTTCACCTCAAAGAGGTTAAACGGATCTTTCGGTACCTACGAAGCACCATCAATATGGGACTTTGGTATCTGAAGGATTCGGAGTTTAATCTAACAGCATTTTCAGATGCAGACCATGCCGGTGATCAAGTTACAGCAAAGAGTACATCAGGAGGTGCAAAATTTTTGGGTGAAAAGCTTGTAAGCTGGTCGTCAAAGAAACAGGATTGTACTGCACTTTCAACCGCCGAAGCCGAGTATGTGTCTCTATCTGCGTGTTGTGCCCAAGTTCTTTGGATGCGGACACAGCTCACAGATTATGGCTTCACTTTTGACAGAATACCTATGTATTGTGACTCAAAAAGTGCCATAGCCATCTCGTGCAATCCCGTACATCACTCTAAGACGAAGCATATCAAAGTCCGCTACCATTTCATCAAAGAACACGTGGAAGAGGGTACTGTTGAATTATTTTTCTTTAAGACTGATTATCAACTCGCCGATCTATTTACTAAAGCCCTTCCAAAAGAAAGGTTTGACTATTTAGTTCGACGAATTGGCATGCGAAGCCTAACTCCTGAGGAGCTAGAACGTCTTCTCGAATCTTCTTGAAAAATGTTTTCAAAACCGCTTCGCTGTAAATATTTTTGAAAAACAAAATACAAAATTTGAAAAACCAACAAAAACAAAATACAAAAATATAAAATTTCAAAAAATCCAAAAACAATATAAAATCAAAAAATCCAAAAATATTATTCTCACGACATGTCACTCGTATAAATCAATATTCTGTACGTTTCTAGAAATGTCATTCAACAATGATACGGACATGTACAGATGCTTGAGCGGGAGTTCTTTTTTTAATGTTTTTCTAAAACATGTCGTTTCTCAAAATTTTCTTCACAATGGCTTTCGTATACTTCAGTACGAAACCCGGACCCGAACAATGACTTCTGATTATTTTCAAATCAAGGACT
The DNA here is from genome assembly GCA_030686995.1 of Artemisia argyi. Lineage (NCBI taxonomy): Eukaryota > Viridiplantae > Streptophyta > Magnoliopsida > Asterales > Asteraceae > Artemisia > Artemisia argyi. Next base: position 126,576,712 of record CM060697.1, read on the forward strand.
CGTACGTTCAATGACGAACTCTTTTTCAAAAAGTTCGAGTCTAAACAAACGAAAAAGATTTCAAACATAAACTCGTTTTCAAAAAGAATTCTTGAGCACTTTTTCAAAGATTGTTCAAAAGATTTCTCAAAATCTCTCATAACTAGTGCTCAAGATAACTCCCTCTAAACCCTTAATTGATTTTAAAATGTGCTATCATTAAGGGGGAGTTCAAACACAAAATGTTCCAAATTCATGCAAAATATGTCTTTCTCTCCAAAAGCTTTTTCTTAATCAGTTGATATCAAAAATATCACGTTATGCTATTTTTGAGGGGGAGAAGACATGATTAAAATGTGATCAAAGATGTTTAAACTTTGTGACTGAATCTCAAAAGAGCTCGACTCATAAAGTACCAATGAATTGACGAAGCTTAAAATGTCAGTAATTGAAAAGACTTGTCCTGGACGGGTAATAATTTCAAGCTAGTCTAACTAGTGATGTAAGCGTGTCTCGAATAGGACTTGTCTGAGTAGAATGTACCATATCGAGAGACTTTCTTTGGACTTGACCAGGACGGGTAATAATTTCAAGCTAGTCTAACTAGTGATGTAAGCGTGTCTCGAATCGGTCATGTTCACCGAAAGTGGATCAATTCAAAAAGTGCAAACTCCTCACGCATGTGCAAATTTCTTAAAAATGCATGAGCACATGTGAAGGGGGAGTCCTTCAAAAGTTGTAAAACTCTCAAAGTGGTAACAACAATGTATTTATTATCATAAACACTTTGAGAGATTTTTCAATGAATGGTTTTATGGCAACAATAGGATAGTCATGGAGTTATAAGGTGACTAAGGTTAGGAAAAACCGTCCTATGATCCGCCAGAGCCGGAGGGATCTACCTAAGGATAAATCCAATAGATTAGAATTAGAAGTCCTTAGGTATGATTGAAAAAAGGAGAAAATGAGAAAGGAGAAAGAAGGGGTTGAAGAATTAAAAAGAAAAGTTATGAAAAAGGGTGAAAAGAAATAGCCCTCCAAATGTTCAACCTTAGGGCAGACACCGGGTTCAACTCATATGCTACTGGTTGTTACCAAGGTAATACCGGTATTGAAGACAAAGACGTCATGGACCCAGTGACGCACTACACTAAACCTTCTTAACCACTCAAGTTCTCTTAAAAGAGCTTGTTTCCTTCTCACGGGGAACCGGTGTAATCTATCGACTTATCTAATAGAGATGGTTGATATTGAAGCAGGAGACCCCTCCCTAGTCTCCACATAGGAAACCTAAGTATGCACTTATCGAGTCTAGAGCCATGAGATACATTAAAGATCTCTTAGGAACACTTAGTATTTCTACAACTGGTGTTCTACATCAATGGATACCAGCTGTAAATTATAGAGTCCTACGCAGATCTTAGCAATCTGCCAGAACATTTATGATAGGATTCACTTTCGTGATTCTCAATGATTGAATGGAAATTCCTGCCAGGGTCAACATCAAACAGCCCTGACAGCAGGTCACTTCGGTAATTCTTTATGGGTTACGCTTAGTGTTCGCGGTGGTTTCAAACGGTCTACAGTCGTGGAGTGATCCCCAGCGACTCACCCAGTCATTGAGCTACTAAGTAGGTCTAGTAAGCTCTCTCGAGAGTATCTGACATGGGAACGGCCATGGTAAGGATTAGAAGGAGTCTTCACACTATGCTGTTGACAATCTCTAATTCCTTATCTGTAAGTACCGGATGTTTTATTGCTAACTGTTTATATGCAGGGACACTTCATCTCCATGGCGACAGATTCCACATGCTCATACATACATCTGGAAGTTAAAGAAAGCTCCCTCAAAGATCTATACAACACAAAGTTCAAAGAAAGATTCTACGCCAAAAAGAAGAATCTACAAAGTATAAAGACTAAGGATCAAAGTGAAAGAAAGGGAACTACGTGCATATGAATATCAAAGTCCAAAGATGTATGAGCATGTTGGAATGGCAAACAACCACCACAGACGCAGAAGTGACGAAAGGCAGATAACTCCACATCACAAAGGTACAAAGAACGATGAAAAATCAGTTATCAAAGATCACAAAGCATGAAGGAACAAAGACTAAAGACTATTTTACAACGACACACAAAGTTAAAGACAAAGAACACGGAAGACCCACTCACGTGAAGCATCATTCGAATGACCACCCCTTAGGGGGAGATTGTTAGCATTAAAAAATATATATATAGAAGTGATGGTCATTCTCATATTGTAACTTGGTGTCGTTTGTTAAGATTAGTAAGAGTTTAGTCATTGGGCTTTGGACTTGGAAAGCTAATATGTTATGCGCTATGTTTCATAAGCCTAGTTATCCAATCATGTAACCAAGTCCAAGCCCAAGCCCATCAAAGCCTATGTATGGAACTATATAAGGCACCTTACCTCTCATTTGTAAGGTGTGCATGTGTGTGTATTGTGTGTGTTTTTTAATAAAAGTTCTCTTCATCTTTATACTCTTTTTCATATAATCTAACGCCACACATATTCATCAAGTCACCATCTTTCCTTCTTCTAGTGCTTATATTTGTGTTAAAGTTGATATATCTAAGGTCCTACAATCTCAAACCCAGTTAAAGATGAAAAGGTTGATAGTGGAGCTGGTGCTGCTAGTTCATCAAGCAGTACCTTTGGTATTTTGAATGAAAAGGCTTGTTGTGCCTTTTTCACAAGTCAGAATAATGGGTCCATGCTCACTCATGAAGATCTTCTAGAAATCAATGATGATGATTTAGAAGAGATGGACCTAAAATGGCAAATTTCTCTTCTTAGCGTGAGAGCTAAGAAATTCTATCAGAGGACGGGGAAGAAACTCACCATCAGCAGCAATGATACTGCTGGTTTTGACAAGTCAAAGATAGAATGCTATAACTGTCATATGTTGGGGCACTTCTCAAGAGAATGTAGAAGGCCAAGGCAGCAAGATAGCAAGAATAGAGGTTTTGGAAGCAAGTCCAAGACAGGGGAATCAACCAATCCAAAGGCTATGGTAGCTATTGATGGATTAGGATTTGATTGGAGCTATACTGCTGAAGAAGAAGAAGCTTCTCCTCAGACAGCTCTTATGGCTTTCTCTACAGAGGTACAATCTGATAAAGTTTGTTCAAATAATTGTTCTGCTCTTAAAAGTTTAGAAACCTTAACCAAACGTTATGAGAATCAAAGGAAAGAATTAATTGATACAACTCATAGCTTAACAAATCATAAAAGAGGTATAGCTACTCTAGAGGAACAAGTCATACATTTTCGAACAAATGAATCTACCTTTACTGATGTCAAAATTCTTCTTGAAAGAGAGATAACGTTTAAAGATAATGACATTAGTAACTTGAAAGCTGAAGTAGATAGGCTTAGTAAGGCTAAAGAGAATATTCAAATGAGTGTAGAAACACTAGATTATGCATCTAAGGGTGTGACTAACTTAATTGAATGTCAAGTAATTAATAAAGCTAAGTCTGGTGTTGGATACAAATCTGTTCCTCCACCATATAGAGGTATTCCTTCACCCCCAGGAATTGACCTAGAACACACAGGATTACCTGAATTTCAACTACCTGAATTAAAATATGGTGTTCAACCAAAATCTAATGTAATTGATAATGAACCTTTGAAAGAAAGTGAAAGTTTAAGTAAAACTTCACTTCCTAAGGACAAGGTGTGTTCTTGTAGAAAGTCAGATGGTCCAATCATTGAGGACTTAACATCTGATGATAAAAAGGATAAACAGGTTATGTCTAAACCTGAAGTGGTTAAGAAAGCAAGAACAAGAGTTCCTAAGATAGTCAAACACAATACTGATAGGCCTAAGACCAATGAAAAACATGTTAGGCAACCAGTAAGATATTGTGAACAATATAGAACCATAAACAAGCCTAGAGGTAACCAAAGGAATTGGTATAGCCTCAAGTCTCTCCAACAAAGAGATAACAAAGTTTGTTACACATGTGGTAGTTTTCACCATCTTGCAGCTTTCTGCAACCACTGGGTATCTGGGTATGAAAGTAATAGAGTGAACTACAAAAGGCAAACACCTAAATCTCATTTTCACTCTAATTCTAAAAGATCAAAACCCAAAACAGTCACAAAAGCATTTCCTGCTGATAGAGCAAAAACTGTTCCTGCTGAAAGGAAAATGGTTACTGCTGAAAAACCATATATGACTGTTTACCCAAAATCAACAATTAAGGGTGCAAAAACAACTTTCAAACATGCATCTAATATTGTTCAAAGGCCCATTCAAACAAAAGCAGTGGTCCAAAAACAAGTTTGGAGACCAAAGCTAGCAGTTTCTGCTAAGCATACTGCTGCTAAGGGAAATAGGGCAAATGCTGTTAAGGCCTCAGCATGTTGGATTCTTAATTCCAATGTTGCATCAACAATTCTCAAAAGATTACATCCCATTGATGCAAGAGGCGGATCCAAGTCAGAAATGGTTTGGATCCCAAAACAAAACTAATTACTTTATTTATGTGCAGGGACATTCATCAGCAGATACTGAAGATCAAGGATTCTCAGATAGTGGATGTTCAAGGCACATGACAGGCAACAAGTCTTATCTCTCAAATTTTCAAATCAGTAGATGGAGGCTATGTTACCTTTGGAGGAGGAATTAGAGGAAAAATTACTGGTAAAGGTACTATTAAAACCGGTAAACTAGATTTTGAAGATGTGTACTATGTGCACGAGCTTAAGTATAATCTTTTTAGTGTCTCACAAATGTGTGACAAAAAGAACAAAGTTCTCTTTACTGACACTGAATGTATTGTATTTTCTTCTGATTTTAAGATGCCTGATGAAAGTCAAGCACTTCTTAGAATTCCAAGAAAAGGCAACATGTACAGTGTTGATATGAAGAAGATTGTTCCAAAAGATTCTCTTACTTGTCTTATTGCTAAGGCCACATTGGATGAATCTATGAAATGGCATAGGAGGCTTGGTCATATTAACTTCAAAACCATAAATAAGATTGTCAAAGATGGTTTGGTAAGAGGTTTACCTCAAAAACGATTTGAAAATGATCAAACATGCATTGCTTGTCTTAAAGGCAAACAAAATAAAGCCACTTGTAAGCCCAAAATTTTTAACTCTATCAATCAATCATTGTTTATGCTGCATATGGACTTATTTGGTCCTACAAATGTTAGAAGTTTGTTGCATAAGAGTTATTGTCTAGTTATTACTGATGACTTTAGTAGATTTACATGGGTATTCTTTTTAGGAACTAAGGATGAAACTTCTAGCATCCTTAAGACCTTCATTACAGAGATAGAAAACCTAGTAAGCAAAAGAGTAAAAGTCATTAGATGTGATAATGGGACAAAATTTAAAAATAGAGTTATGGATGATTTCTGCAAAGAAAAAGGTATTAAAAGAGAATTTAGTGTTGCAAGAACTCCACAATAGAATGGAGTTGCTGAAAGGAAAAATAGAACACTAATAGAAGCTGCTATAACTATGTTAGCTGACTCTAAGTTGCCTATAACTTTTTGGGCAGAAGCAGTCAACACTGCTTGCTATGTTCAAAATAGAGTTTTAGTTGTAAAACCTCACAATAAGACATCATATGAACTTTTTAGAGGTAGAACTCCTGAAATAGGATTTCTTAGACCTTTTGGATGTCATGTGACAATTCTAAATACCTTAGACCATCTTGGAAAGTTTGATGGTAAGGCAGATGAAGGATTCTTAGTTGGATATTCTATCAATAGCAAAGCATTCAGAGTATACAACATGAGAACTAGAAGAGTAGAGGAAAATCTACATGTGAAGTTTTTGGAAAATAAAACCAATGTAGAAGGTCAAGGTCCCAAATGGCTATTTGATCTTGAATCTCTATCCAAATCAATGAATTATGTGCCTTTTGTTTCAGAAACTAATGAATTTTCAGGTTCACAAACTGCTGATGCAACAAATGGAGAAGGATTAGAGAATGAGGCAAATCAAGATTATGTGATGATGCCAATATGGACAAATACAAGTGTGGATTCAACTTCAATAAATGGTGAATCTTCTTCTGGAAATTCTAAATAAGATGTTGAAGATGAATATAAGGAAGAAGGAGCTAAGGAACAAGAGTTTCAAGTCAGAAGTAACACTGCTGTTTCTGCTGATAAGCAAATCGTTCCCGCTGATGAGCAAAATGTTTCTGCTGATTGACCATCAAAAGAAACACAAGCAAATCTCTCAGACAATGAGGTGGATTTCAACAACCTTCCACCTGATTATCAAGTTCTTTCTACTCCACACTCAAGGATTCACAAAGTCCACTCCCTGGACAATGTAATTGGAGATGTACAATCAGGAGTGAAGACAAGACAACAATTGATGTCTTCAGATCAACAAGGGCTTCTTGATGCCCTTTATGCTTCAAAACAGCATGAGTTTTCAAACTCTTGCTTATTTGTATGTTTTCTCTCACAAGATGAACCAAAGAATATTCATAAAGCCCTAGAGAATTCAAGCTGGTTGGAGGCTATGCAAGAGGAGCTTCTTCAGTTTAAGATTCAAAAGGTTTGGGTGCTAGTTGATTTACCAAGTGGTGTAAGGGTAATTGGCACTAGATGGGTTTTTAGGAATAAAAGGGATGAAAGGGGCATAGTGATAAGAAATAAAGCAAGATTAGTAGCTCAAGGGTACACACAAGAAGAAGGGATAGACTATGAAGAAGTTTTTGCTCCAGTAGCAAGGATTGAAGCCATTAGACTCTTTTTGGCTTATGCTTCATTTATGGGATTCACAGTTTATCAAATGGATGTCAAGAGTGCTTTCTTATATGGTACTATTGAAGAGGAGGTGTATGTCTCACAACCTCCTAGTTTTGTTGATCCTGACCATCCAGACAAGGTGTACAAGGTTGTTAAAGCTCTATATGGCCTACATCAGGCACCAAGAGCTTGGTATGAAACACTGGCTTCCTACTTAATTTCAAATGGATTTCAAAGAGGCAAGATAGATCAGACACTTTTCACCAAGAAGCATAAGAAGGATCTTTTGCTAGTTCAAGTGTATGTGGATGATATAATCTTTGGATCTACAAGGAAGGAGATGCGTTTGGAGTTTGAGAAGCTTATGCACAATAAGTTTCAGATGAGTTCCATGGGGGAACTTACATTCTTTTTGGGTCTGCAGGTTAAACAATCAAGAGAAGGAATCTTTATTAGTCAAGACAAATATGTTGCAGAGATTCTTAGAAAGTTTCAATTTGCTGATTCCAAAACAGCAAGCACACCAATTGATCCTGAGAAACCACTTCTTAAAGATGTAGAAGGAACTAATGTGGATGTACACACATACAGATCTATGATAGGTTCTTTGATGTATCTTACATCATCAAGACCTGATATCATGTTCTCTGTTTGTGCTTGTGCAAGATATCAAGTAACTCCTAAGGTTTCTCATTTAACAGCAGTCAAGAGAATTTTTAGATATCTCAAGGGTCAACCTAGGTTGGGTTTGTGGTATTCTAAGGAGTCATCTTTTGACTTGGTAGCATACTCAGATAGTGATTATGCTGGTGCTAGCTTGGACAGAAAGTCAACAACTGGAGGATGTCAATTCCTTGGGTGTAGACTTATCTCATGGCAGTGTAAGAAGCAGACAATGGTGGCTACTTCAACAACTGAAGCTGAATATGTAGCTGCTGCAAATTGTTGTGGTCAAGTTCTATGGCTTCAAAACCAACTTCTTGACTATGGGTACAATTTCTTACATACCATTATTCATATTGATAATAGTAGTACAATTTGCATTATTAAAAATCCAGTGCAACATTCTAAAACAAAACACATTGAAATAAGACATCATTTTATTAGAGATTGCAATGAAAAGAGGTTAATTCAAGTTAAGAAAATTGCTTCAGAACAAAACTTTGCAGATCTTCTTACAAAAGCTTTTGATGTTGGTAGATTTCAGTACTTGGTAGCAGGTATTGGAATGCTTAATCTTTAAAATTTTCAAAATAATGTGTTCTTGTATATAGATTTTGTTAATGCATCTAACTTTGTCATCTAAAACTACTATTACCAATTTAAAAGTTCTTCATACAGTTAGTCCTATGCATAATTCTAATTCAAGACAAGTACTTTGTACTTTCTACTTTTGGCTTTAGACTAACAATTTCAGGTATGAATGTTTGAGCTCAAAGGCTATTTCAAGTGAAATCTGTAAGCAACAAATCTCTGATCATTGCTGTTGATATAATAGGTTCATGATAGAAAGAGTTTGGGATTTCAAAACTCCTTAAAACTTCTTTCTTGGAACCTGATTATGATGTTTCACATTGAATTGATGATTTAGTTGATCAGTTAATAACTGATACAACTCACTTTCTATCATTTTATACTCTCAAGTATAATGTGACTAATCTACGGATATCTGATAGAAAGAACAGCGAGCAACAGTGAATCTAACACTTGTGTTAGAGGTAACAAATGCCACGAGCTGGAAACCCTGTAAAGAAAGCCTTTTGAATAGGTTTATCTGTACACAGGCAGTTATTTATAACTGAAAACATTGGTTCTCACAAAACCAGAGGTTGCTTTAAACCGAAATTTTGATTAAGTGTTAGTTACCACACTTAATCCCTTCAAAATGGTTAGAAGCAGTATGATTTTTAATCATAAAATCATGTTCATACTGCTAAGTCAAATATTTCTTAAAAATGATTTTCAAAGAGGCTCAGAAAATCATCTAATGATGGATTATGAGTCCATGCTCAGTGATTCACCACTCATAGGAGGTTACACACCTAGAAGTGATGAGGGCAACATTTAAACTCTTAAGGAATTGATGGCTTCATGTACAAATTGTCTGAAAACATGGATATTGCTAGATCAGATGATGGTTATATGATATGATTGTGAGAGATCTTTCAAACAGGGGAGGAAATTGCTCAGGAGAGAAATAAATCTCAGGGGAGGTTACAAAAAGCCCTTTAAAAGGAAGATTATCCAAAGAAAAAGAAGGAAAAAATACGAGCATACTAGATGATGACATGGTTTCTACTGATAAAGAACAAGAACAAAGCTGATAGGAGAAAGTTCTATCAAGATCAAAAGATAAAAGGTTTCAAGTTCAGTTCACTACGTTTGTTCATCACTTCCAAAGACATGTTGAAAATGATTTCTACTTCTTGGAACAAGCATCCAAGATACACAGCATTATTGACTCTTATAATTCTTCAAGTTGTATATTGCACCATCTTTTAGTCCAAGATTGGAGCAAAGAACAGAAGCAGATGAGTTACAGAGAAAGACATTCAATCACTCAAAAGAGAAGAAAGTTCAGATCACAGTCTAACAATGAAGTGTTTGAAAAAACTTCACAAAGTCCTCTTTTAATTCAGAAAAACATGTTTGAATGTAATTCACATGTTTAGGGGAGGATTGTTGGGAATTAAATAATCAGAAGAATCAGCATAAAGGCTTAAGGAAATACATCAAGTATGTTTCTGCTGATAAAGCACAAAGCACGTTTCCACTGATGGATTCTGCTGAAGAAAGTTTCTACTGAAGGTGTTTCTGCTGATGGATTCTGCTGATACTACTATGACTCATACAAACAGCTGTGTAGATAAGTACAACTTTTTCTACTGACTCATATACAAGAAAAATATCTTTGTTGTAGTCATCAAATTGAACACTCCAAGTGAGTTGTAATCCTAGATACATGTTGTATCTTAATGACTAACATGATAAGTCATCATCTAGCTAGAATGAAGATTAGTCATAAGCTAGTAAATTAGATGAGTCATATAGATTGTAAAAGATCTTTCCTTGGACTATAAAAGGAAGATCTTAGATATGTTCTAAGTGTGACGAGTGTGATAGTGATAGACATATACATACAGAAAAACATTAGAACAAAAACACAAGATTCAAGGTCTTTGTAACCCTAGTGATAGTGAAGATCACTCGTATTATTTTGAATAATATTGAATCGTTTGGTGAAATACTTTCATTGTTCTTTGTTAAATAAACACAAGCATCACAGTTCCATTTCCAATAAACATTCTAAGTGTGGTTAACTAGATTCCGCATACTTAATCATATTCACTCAAAGTATCACATATACACATTACAAAGGTCCAACACCTTATAGTGTGTGATCAAATCAAGTGATCCTCTCAGTTAGCCAAATACACGGTAGAACTAGGAGCTTACAACATTACCTATGTACCCAGAAATGCCGTCAAGGGACAAGTGTTGGCCGATTTCATCAATGAAGTACCCATCGGAACCGTTTATCCGGATCCAAAAAGGAGAGGCAAGGAGATATGCAACATCTCCCAAACAGGAGAGTGGATCTTGTACACTGATGGAGCTTCCAGCAAAAAAGGTTCCGGAGCGGGGCTAGTACTGATCAGTCCGGAAAAAGAAGAATATACTTATGCCCTCAGATTGAACTTTGAAGCTACTAATAACGGAGCAGAATACGAAGCACTCCTTGCCGGACTACGAATCGCAAGGGAAATGCATATAGAAGCGCTGGACGTACGAGTGGACTCAAACCTTGTGGCAAGTCAAATTAACTGAGAGTTTACTGCGTACACGGAAAGCATGACCAAATATCTCGCCAAAGCCAAAGAATATATCGCTTGCTTCAAACACTTTAAGATAAAGAATATTCCGAGGGCACAAAACCAAAAAGCAGACGTACTAAGCAAGTTAGCATCCGTAGCATTCAACCACTTAACAAAAGAAATCTTAGTGGAAGTGTTAGAGAAACCATCCACTGAGGAAGAGATAATCAACGCAATAGTAGAAGAAGAAGAGGAAAACTGGATGTCGCCCATACTCCGATGCTTAAAAGAAGGGATATGGTCGGAGGATCTAAACGAAGCACGAACCCTTCGTATGAAAATAAGCCATTATACACTAATTGATGATGTACTATTCAAAAAATCCTATCTAGGACCAATGCTGCGGTGCGTAGGACCTCTCCAGGCCAATTATGTCATCCAAGAGGTACACGAAGGAGCGTGTGGCATGCACTCCGGACCACGATCCGTTGTAGCTAAACTTATGAGGCAAGGGTATTACTGGCCAACCATGCATCGGGACGCCAGGGAAGTTATCCAGAAATGTGACTCATGTCAAATACATGCTCCAGTTCCTAAGTTACCAAAAACAATGCTAACTTACGTCATGGCCCCATGGCCGTTCTTCCAATGGGCAATAGATGTGTTAGGACCTTTACCCGAAGCTCCAGGGAAGGTCAAATATGTAATCGTAGCCATTGACTACTTTACCAAGTGGATGGAAGCAAAACCCCTAGCCAAGACAACCGAAAAAGAAGTGAAAAAATTCGTGTGGGACAACATCGTCTGCAGGTTCGGATTACCTAAGATAATCGTCACAGACAATGGAAGCAATTTTGTGGGAGATCCGTTCAAAAGCTGGTGCGAAAGATTGAATATCACACAAATCAACACGGCTGTGGCTCATCCTCAAGCCAACGGATTGGTTGAGAGAGCGAACAAAAGCCTAATGAAAGGATTCAAGTCACGACTTGGAAGGGAAAGATCCGGATGGGTAGATGAATTACCAAACATATTATGGGCATTTCGTACCACCCTAAAAACTAGCAATGGAGAAACTCCCTTTAGTCTGACCTACGGAAGTGAGGCGGTCATCCCAGCGGAAATCGGTATGCCGAGCTTTCGGACCATGATGGCAAACGCAGAAGACAACGACGATGAGATCGGCTTAAACCTAAATTTGCTGGAAGAACGGCGAGAAATGGCAGCTATAAGGGAAGCCAAATATAAAAAGAAGGTGGAGCAATACTACAACCGAAGGGTTAGACCTGAAGCGTTCAAGGTAGGAGACTTCGTGTATCGGAAGAATGAAGCCAGCAGGGTGGAAGATCAAGGAAAATTAGGGCCAAACTGGGAAGGCCCCTACCGGATAACGGAAGCCTACCAACATGGCACATACAAACTACAAACCATGGAAGACATAGAAGTACCTCGAACCTGGCATGCAATTAATTTGAAAAAATGTTTTATGAAATCAAGTGTTCTGAAAGACTTATTGTAAGGCATGAGCCATTTTCCTATCATCAATAAAACATCCTATGCAGTTGGGCCACAAGAAAAGTTGTTTCTATTTAACGTCAAGTTATCTAGTAAGGAAAAACCCCAAGTGGGTATAACCTAAGCCCAAGAGCCGAAGGACACAAGTTGTCCGGTATAAATAAAACCCCAAGTGGGTATAACCTAAGGCCAAGAGCCGAAGGACACAAGTTGTCCAATATAGTAAAACCCCAAGTGGGTATAATCTGAGGCCAAGTGCCGAAGGACACAAGTTGGCCGGTATAATAAAACCCCAAGTGGGTATAACCTGAGGCCAAGAGCCGAAGGACACAAGTTGTCCGGTATAAATAAAACCCCAAGTGGGTATAACCTAAGGCCAAGAGCCGAAGGACACAAGTTGTCCGATATAGTAAAACCTCAAGTGGGTATAATCTGAGGCCAAGGGCCGAAGGACACAAGTTGTCCGGTATAATAAAACCCCAAGAGGGTATAATCTAAAGCCAAAATCCGAAGGACACAAGTTGTCCGGTATAATAAAATCCCCATGTGGGTATAATCTAAGGTCAAGATCTGGAGGACACAAGTTGTCCAGAAAGTCAAACTCAGATGAGTACGATCTAAAACCAATAGCTGAAAGGCACAAATGTCCCGAAACATGCACATACATAACTTAAAAATAGTATAAAGACAAATAACAAAAGTAGCAAAGAAGGTAAATGATATATATTCATCTGATCAAAATTGGTTATATCAAGTGTTCCGGAATAATGGAACAACAAAAGACGGAACATTAACAACCTACTCTATTACATAATATTACTAAGTACATCAAATGTTCCGAAAGACCCATTCAACAAAATGACGGAACGTCAATAATCTATACTATTACATCAATTGTGACCAGGAAGTGAGATAGCTTCACAGAGAATCCAGGATACCTAAACCCATAGTCAAAATGGAGGTATCCGGACCTCGACATACATTCTCCAACGGAAAGAGTTCAAGAATAGCAGCTTCACAAAGGATCCGCAATACCTATGTCCATAGTCAAAATGGAGGTATGCGAACCCTTAAAACATAAACTTCAGACAAAGGCCGAGGCAGTCTGATCCGAAGATTGGTTACCGGAGGGATTCTCAGTGTGAGATTCAACCACCGGCTCTTCAACTTCCGTAACAGGAGCAGGATCAGGAACCAAGGCTATCAGCTCGTCAAATTTTCGATAGATGGTCTGGCGAATCTTTTGGATGAAGGGGTAGTCCTGGGAGAGAGCCTGATCATATAATGAACGGTACTTGTCATCAGCCTCCATATCCATCCCTTCGACCTCCCCCAACAGCTTAGCCGCCTTCTCCGGGTCATCAAATAAGCCATCCCCATCTATTAGCCCAGACTGATAATACAAATTGAAGGGTTCTGCCAATGCTGTCCGGAATTCATGACTGCCGAGAAAACGGTGGATAACCTTCGGAATGAACTCGTTGATAATACGGTTCCTCTCCATTTCGGCATTACCGGCAGCTATAGCAATGTTTTGCTTCTCCTGATAAAGCTCTTTGAAAGCTTTCTCCTCATCAGTTAATTTCAACTTAGCATCAGACAATTGACCCTCCAACAACTTAATCCTTTCGGCCTGCTCGCCAGAAACCTTCTTCCATTCCTCCTTCTCCACCTCGAGTTGAGAGACCCTATCTTCCAGACTAGCGTTCTCAGCACGCAATTTCTGAATCCCCTCCGGATTCACTTTAGCACACTCTGCATGTTGGTCCTTCAGATTCTTCAACTCTTCGGCCATCTCCTCAAACCTCTTCCAGTTATCATCAAAAGTTTTGTCGCACACCTTGTGAGTTTCGGATAGTTTCTGGTGCTCACGAAGAAGAGACTCAAAACGGAAGATGAGATCCGCTTGAGCCGTAGCATTCTTGCCCAGTAGCAACCAAGACCTTCGGATAGCCTCACCATTGTCTTGACCATCCAAGTACTTCTCCTCACCCGGGGTGGCCAAGTTGATCATCATATCCCGGCAGACATTCGCATTATTCATGCGAGTCCCCCTCTTCACCACCCACGCAGGAACGAAGGTAGCATCGTCCTCATCATCTCCCTCTATATCCACCTCAATATCCTCTTCCTCCATCAAAACCTGCTTCCCCGGACGCTGGGAGGCACCCTTGGAACCTCCTGAAAGTAAAGAACCTTCGTCAATAAGTGATGAAAACAACTCAAAGAGAAATAATTATGGACAAAAAGATTATTCACAAAGACATACCAGATGAGAGATCTTTTGGGTGCACCGAGCGGATGGGCTCCGGCTCCTCAACCCCCTCAACAGCGTCCAAATCAATGACGTGGTCAGCGGACTGCTTGCCTCTCTTATGAAGCTTAGAAGAAAGACTCCCTCCGGCTCTCTTCGACAGAGGTTTCTTGGAACCCAGCTTTGCGGCATGCTCTTTCTTTTTGTCTTTAGCAGCCAACACCTTGTCGTCCGGAACTTCGACCCTCTTCAGCTCCTCATCCTTCTCCGGAACTTTAGTGTGGGAGGCCAGATGGCGAGTAATATGCATCTCACGTCCCTGCCCTTGCTGAAGCTGATCCCCCTTCACCACGTTCACAGTCTTTCGTAGAGGTGGTTTCTTCAAATAACTCGACATGGTTACACCTGTGAATAAACAAAACCTATCGTTAAACATGAAAAAAGATACACAACTTAAAAATTCATATTTATAACAAAGGCTATACCCCTCCCCTGCTCATCCCTCAAAGCCGGACGGAAACCGGTAAATTCCCAATGATCCGATAGACCCAAAGCATATAAGAACGCCTGAGGAACTTGGCATGGCTCAATGATCGTCTCGGCCAGCCTTTCGGCATGAGAAGCATCGTACTCGTTTCTCTTGGGAAACGGATCAGACACATCCGAATCCGAATGCCTCCAAGGCATAGCAAAGGGAATAGCTCTCCTATCAATCAAGAAAAAGTGATACTTCCAACCCTTCAGACAGGAAGGAAATTCCCCGAAACAAATTTTCCTATCCTTGTGCGCACGTTTTTCAAAAGAAAACCAGCAACCCTGTTTGCTGAGTTTATAAAAGACGCGAAACAAGGGAGTAATAGGAGGAATGTGCATGCTCCGGCAATACACCTCAAAAAGGGTAGCACGATGCACACCCAACGGAACCAACTGAGAAATATGGACCTTAAAATATTTGATAACATCTAAAAGAAAAGTAGAAAAGGGAACAGTAAGGCCTCCGTCAAAGAAATACTCCGCGTATAAACCAATGGCATCCGCAGGCAATCGATCCATCGTCATTCCCGACGGAGGTACCCTCGGATGTAAATCCTTCGGTATCCCAAAAGTCTCCACTACGGCAAGTACTTCACCTTCGTCCATCGTAGACGGCCTTAGATGTATATCCTTCTTAACGTGGGAACCCTCCGACATGGATACATCCTCATATTCAAACGACGCGGTAGATTCCGACATAATGATTCCGATAATGAGAAGAGTATAGCCAAACAACAAAAAACTAAGCGGACTAGGACGTACCTCAAAGACGGTGAGAATAATGTTCGTTCGGAATACGGAAGAGATAGAACGTGTCAGAAGTCTGTGTGTGTGGAGAAGAAAAATTACAGTGGTGTAAATGAGAAAAAAGGGAACTATTTATAGATGGTAAAAATTAGGCGCGAAACGACACGTCACCCGTAGGGCATACGTGTCTCCATCCAAACCGTATATCATGAGGAACGTACACGTGTCCCAATCCAGAGGACGCAGTAAAAAACGACGGCGCACCTTAAACGACACATTAATTACTTTTGGCACTTTGTACACGACTCTAGCAAACGACGAAGCTATGACTTGCCCTCCGGAAAACTACAAAAATAAACTAAGTATCACACCATTGGCATAACCAATACTATGATACTGGGGGGGACATGTTGGCGTATGTACCCTTCGGATTTAGGCCGTACAACTAAATACTCTCCGGATCTATATCAAACAGGGCGTACCCAAATGTATTTAAACAAGACAGACCAATATCGGAAGGGTTGGGAATGTCCGCATGACCTCAACCTTCCGGAGGTCATGACCATTCGGATAAACCAGTAAGTACATGAACCAAAGTACAAACAAGTACACCAAGTATATGATAATGGAGCACAAATTAGCAAACATTAAGGAACTAAGTACAAACCAGCCTGACACTCCATATTGGAGGCCTATAAATAGAGAGGAAAACTCCACTTAAAGGTTAACTAATTCTCTCACTCTCTAAACTTCATATATACTTTCTTCCTCTAAAAACATATACTTACTCTCACGCCGGAGGTTGGTCCTGGGATACATTCCCGGGGCGAGACTAACGGACGTACCTGTTTTGCAGATATACGAAGCAGCCTACTACCAACAAGGATCTCCCTGAATCCGGAGGACCAATCCAGAGTCCGAAGGATTCATCTCGCTTGTCCAAAGTAGAAGCAAACTTTTACTTCAACATGTCTCAAGCCTTGCAATGTGGAGTAGGCAATACATGAAGATTTTAGGTACATATACCTATTTCCTTAAGGGCACGTTTGGAAGGGTGAAATTCAGAGAAATAAAATGAAGTGTATAAATCAAATAACAGAAATGAATTCTCAAAAAATTCAATATAAATTTCAGTGTTTGGTAACACCAGAGAATTGACTTAAGAAATCAGTATTATTATTATTATTATTATTATTATTATTATTATTATTATTATTATTATTATTATTATATAATAATAATAATAATAATAATTTAATATAATAATAATAATAATAATAATAATAATAATAATAATAATAATAATAATTATTATTATTATGTTAATATATTATTATTATATTAAAATATTATTATTATTTATTTTCTTATTATTATTATTATTATTATTATTATTATTATTATTATTATATCAATATATTATTATTATATTAATATATGATTATTATTATTATTATTAAATTATTATTATTATTATTATTATTATTATTATTATTATATTAATATATTATTATTATATTAAAATATTATTATTATTATTTTTATTTATTTTATTATTTCATTATTATTTTATTATTATTATTATTATTATTATTATTATTATTATTATTATTATTATTATTATTATTATTATTATTATTATTATTATTTAGTTGTGCAAAGAATTCATTTCTTTACTAAATACATGGGAAACCAACTCTCCACAAAATACAAAGGAACCAAATCTTAGGAGTTAGAATTCTCCACATTTTTATTTCTTTGAGGTACCAAACATAAGAAATGAATTGATTTTCATTTCCTCATCCTCAATTCCTTGTACCAAACATGCCCTAAGGGATTGGTTATCTATACCTCTTTTAAAATGATTGATTGATTGTAATATTTTTTTTATTTTATTTTTTTTAACCATGTTTTCTGACATTTTGGCCGACTAATTCACAAGATCTGAACCCACCGTCACACAGACTCAAACCAGGTAAAACCCTCCCTTTTCAGGAGGTTGGCGTGGCTACTTCAAGGTTGTTTGCACCTAGCAGGAATTGAACTTGAGACCTCACACATTTTAGAATGATAGTCACAAGCTCTTTTGCCACTAAGCCACCCTTGAATGGTTTTGTAATACCTTCTTTAAAGACAAAAATACACCGTTGGTCCTGAACTTTCCCAAAAACATCGTCTGGCCCCAAACTTGAGGAAATCGTCGTCTGGAGTCCAAAACCCAACCTTTTGAGGCCGAATGCGTCCCTTGAACCGTTTGGTCTCGGTCAACGCATGTTTTGTGTTATTTTTTGAGGGGCATAATAGTTCTTTCACGATTTAACTATACATCTAAACCGTAGTTAAGCCAACAAATGTTAAGGATGAATCATGAATTGGACTTTGCAAGTTGACCGTATCTTCCTTGATACGCCTATTAATTTTGCGCGCAAACCAATAAAACTACCCACCAAACCCTTATATGGCTATACCCACCATAATTACACAAACCCTTATGAAAAACAAAATCAAAACTCAAAAAACCTGATTTACTAAAAATAAAAATCGAAATCCAAACTACTAAACCAAATCAAATTCCAACAATACCATGTCTTTTGGACGTAATGTTATCGCTACCATGCCGGATTTATTAGCAAAATGCCGGATAACGTGATCACTAATATTATGAATCGTTTGCCACTAAAAGATGCGGTGAGGACCAATAGTTGTGCGTTAACCAATAAACCCATTCCACCGCCTTTTCCTCACACATATCCAAAATGGAAGATTTCACAATGTTGAATGAACTTATAGAAGTGGTCGATTCTTCACGCTTAAATGATCGAATGGGAATGTGGTTTGGGCAAAAGGCTGCTGAAGAAGGGTTTTTTTTAAAAAAACCGTGCATGTATTGATCATTTAAAGAGGCTGATTCCCAAGCGTAGGGAGCTGATTGAGGAGAACGAAGCTTTGAGAGAGCGTGGTGTGGCACATTCCAGTTTGGTTGCGCTTAGAGAAACCCAGGCCAGGCACATCGACCAACTTGCTTGTTTGATAAAGATCTATGGGGAAGCTGATGAAGGTATTCGTAAGCAGGAAGGTTATGTTGCTCCCATGGCTGAATATAGTTAGTCAATTTTGGGTATTTGATGGGGGTAGGTCAATGGGGTGTTTTGGTACCTTGTTTTCCATGTTTAGGTTGTTAACAAGGTTATGTAAATGTATCTTTTATTTGGTTGATGATGAAGGGTTGATCTACTTCCTGATGTTATTGTAATGTATTCTAACTATGATGCAATATAAATATATATTTTAGGAGTTCCAATTGTGCTATTTGGTGTACTATCTATATCAGCCAAAAATTCTATGTATGCATTTGCAGATTTAATTTTGGTGTTTACATTTTATGTGTTTGCTAAATTGCATTTGCATTTTATAGGGAGTGTTTGGAATAACCTAATTTGACTTATAAAGTCATCATATACCAAACAAGTGTTACTAATAATCCATTTGAAATAACCCATTTTTTGACTTATAAAGTCAACACAACCAAAAAATTAGTAACAAGCGTGTATAGTTTTAATCAATTAAAAAAAAAAAAATCTTATGTATGCATTTGCAGCTTTAATTTTTGGTGTTTACATTTTATGAGTTTGTAATTGCGTATGCAGTTTAAGGGGACTGTTTGGAATAACCCACTTTGACTTATAAAGTCAACACATACCAAACAAGTGTTACTAATAATCCGTTTGAAATACCTACAATTATGCATATATATTGCATCAAACTTACAAAACATTGTCTGTGGACAAACCCATGTGGTTTCAAACTTACATAGATAGTTACAAAACATTGTCTAAGCATTCGTCAAGTTTTTTTCTTCCCACCATACATACAAGCTACTAGGAACAAACCCATATTGTTTATCCGAATCAGATATTACAAAAGCTGATTATTAAAGAACATTCATCAAAGTTACAAACAACCATCAACAGAAATCAAACTTTAAAAGTCTCTGTGACCTGTTTGTTTCATCACTTAGAAAGAAGCGGACCATTGAACCTTGACCAAACCCTGCTTCCGCCCTCAACTCCCGAAAACTAGCTGATGAAACAATTGCCACTTTCCTCCTCACTTTCCTTTGACCAACTTGCACAGTTCTCTCACGCAATTTGAACACTTTCTCTATCCTTTGATGCTTAACGACAGCGACAGAGAACCCATACAAGTTGTACTTCTTCACAAGTGTTGATGGTATAAAATGTTACAAAATGTACAAAAGTAAGCCTAGGTGTTTTTGGAGTGATTCTATCAGACATTGTGATCTATCAATCAGCCTATCAGAGTCACAATATCTCATAAAAAATTGACAGCTACACATCTTAATAAGCAACTCTGTTACTACTGCTTCCCAAACAGGCTAAATACACAGAACAAAATATAGGACCACATCAACCATGCATAAAGGAAGTATAGCAAAGTTTGTAATACACTTACAAGTCGCCCATCTCTCTAGAAGTATGCAGTCAGCTTTCTGTAGAATGCCCTTTCTTCTTGGTTATGGACAGTGTGAAACGTCCAATTACACATCCAGTTCATACGACGGTCTTCAAAATCTGAAGTTAATATTACATAATTAGTTATAGATAAGCCATAATGTTACACTGATATCATATACTCCATGTAGTTAAAGTTAATCAAGATAAACTTATCATAGTCATGTGGTTGGTGACAGAGGGCATTCATGACTATGTTGGTGCTGTATGTTGTGACGGCCCCTCCATCATGTTCAAACAACATGACATTATATTCTTCCTCCGGGACAACCTGAGTAAACACCATCCATTGGCCAGGTTTCATATTCAAGTGTTGGACAAGCCTCTCCTAACCACACCCAAACAGGAAGGAGTGGACATATCGATCATATAGATACTCACTTTCAACCTTCACATTGTAGTCAGTCGTGTTAGTGGTAACCACGAGATGCTTAGTAGGGGTTGGACCATTCAGATACTTCAAGAAATCATCCGACAACCACTGCATACTCGGAGATGTGTCTGTCACTGACACTAAATATCTCCAAAA
Source organism: Artemisia argyi (assembly GCA_030686995.1). Classification (NCBI taxonomy): domain Eukaryota; kingdom Viridiplantae; phylum Streptophyta; class Magnoliopsida; order Asterales; family Asteraceae; genus Artemisia; species Artemisia argyi. The sequence continues at coordinate 126,597,370 of CM060697.1, forward strand.
CTGAGCACTCTCGGGTTCATAATTATGAAACTCCTCCCCACACTCACTATAGCAACTTACAGAAAACACATCCCCACCCTCTTCTACAAAATGTATGTAAGAAACATTCGAACATGTGATGTTGTGCATAACAAAATCATCCCACCTAGCACCCTCAACAATACACACTAACTCTGACACTCTCCTAACACTTACTCTCCATCTAATGCCGATACAGTTAACAAAGTAAATATGATGATTCCCATGATAGGAACCTCCCAAAACATAATCCTTATGTAGTTCCTGTGTATCATAATTAAGTTTTAAGCATTGTCAATTTCTTAAAACTAGTTTTTTTTTTAGAGAGAAATAACAGTTAATTCATATATGGTGTTAACTTGCAAACTCATCCAAAACACCATCAGGATCCTCCACAACGCAAAGAAATTGATTCCCATACATAGCTACTGCATTAATGGTTAAGATTATAAAAAATAACGTTTGAATGAAATAAAAATCAGTTAAAATTATTACCTGGTATATATGTGTGTTGTTTGATTTTGCACGACTTGCAGCTTCCGATGGTATGTGTTTGTGAGAGTGTGATTTGATCAGATGAAATAAGATATAATGTGGGTAGCTTTTTGAGGGTTGTGTTCGGTGAAGTTTGTATCTTGTATGTGACAATGTGTGTGTCAGATGATCGGGTTTTACTCAATTGTCAATGGTTGGGTGTGGGTTTATTAGTTCCCGCGGAAACAAATAGGCGTACGGTTAAGTTGCATAGTTAACAATGTATGAGTACACCGTTGGTCCCTCAAGTTGAGCGTCTGGTTTAGCTTGGATTTAGATGTATAGTTAAATCATGAAAGGACTATTATGCCCCTCAAAATATAACACAAACGTGCGTTGACCGAGGCCAAACGGGTCAAGGGACGCATTCGGCTTCAAAAAGTTAGGTTTTAGACCCCTGAAGACGATTTTCTCTTGTTTAGGGGCTCGGATGATGTTTTTGGGAAAGTTAAGGGACAACTGGTGTATTTTTGTCTTCTTTAAATTTCTTTATTTTTATAATTTTGTTTTTATTATACAACTGAGAAATAAAAAATACGGAAAATAAAGTATAAAGTTTGATAAGTCAAAAGTAGTAAAACACAAATAAATACACATCAGAAAACCATTAAAAACCGTCTTATCCTATTAAAAAAGTGGGTAAAACTGCCGGAAAAATGTCCAAAATATATTATATAAAGTTTAACAAGTCAAAAATAGTAAAACACAAAAAATTCAAAACAAAAGAATAGCTTATTATGTCAATACAGTGGGTAAAAAAGGAAGGGGGGGGGGGGGGGGGGGGGGGGTAAAATGGGTGTACCCATAGTACAAACCTTTCCAGAACCTTTTGCCAATGGAAATTCAGGTTCTACTGCAAAACCGGAAGATATGTACCGCAAAACGGATTGTATTTTGCTTGGTCGTCATAGATTTAAGATTTTTGGTGAAAACCATAATATACGGTCCAGATCATTGACATTTCCGAGGCAATTGATCACCATGCACCTCCTTTTGCTACCGATTTTTATTGTTTTATGGTTAGCCTATTTGTGTCCTTTTGAATTGTCATTCGTGACCCACTAATACCAAAATATAGAGTATGTAAATCGAGATAAAGTTGAAAGTAGATAACTAATACATTAATTTGATACAATTTTCCCACATAATTTTGCTTTAGTCATGTTTGGTGGTTAACTAGTTAAGCTTGTCACTGAAATGAATAAGATAGAAAATACACGTACCAAACTATCTTACAGTTTTTACTGACAATAACATTCTCCATTATTTACCCGGTGTTAACAAAAGAATGAAAGTGACAACATACGCGGAAACTTACTCCTAGTTACGTTGTTGCGTAAGTTCAAATTTACTGTAAGTATTCATCTTAATGTGCAAAAGTGTAATGTATGGAACATTCATATAGATGCTTACTTCTTATCGTGCTAATTACATTTAATCGAGGTTTTAAAGAAGTATGGCATTCCAAAATAAAAGATGGAAATCATTTATCATGTTGAGTATAAAAAATGTATACATTACATCATACATATCTGTGAGAAATCTATAGGTGGATACAGACAAACATAGTTTTGATGATTCTTTTTCAGTTTGGATCATTGAGCAGTGCTTATCCAGTTTGTTCTTTGGCCAATGTTAATGTAGTCCTAATCATTGGTATTGATAAAGAATGCCAATTGTTAAATGGAAAGAAAGTACAATGATATAAATCGGGATTTTTCTTTCTTTTGCTTTTTAACAAAATTTTGGAACATAATTGCGATTAGACATCATATGATCTGAGAAATGCAATCTATGCCTCACATTTCCGTACTGAACAAAAATTTTTTCCGTCCAACAAAACACTACCCTTCAAATCTGAAGCTTCTAAAATAAGTAAAAAAAATTCTTTGCTGTTGCAACTTTTACGTACACCATGGCGGAAGTGTTACTGAATGGAAAGTTATGAGGTTGCAAAGGACATCACAGCATCCGGGTCAAGATTTACCTGGAAGAAAATTTTAAAAGGTTGTAAATTTACGGTAATATCTACTATTGGGAGGGGGTTATGACTTATGAGTGACAATTTTAACCCATTTACCAATGAATGGACGGTTCAGGTTATGTTTTCTCAATAATGGTTCATAAGTAGAATCATTATATAGTTCAATTTGAAAGAGGACAAATGGGTCGAAAGTAGCCAAAAGTGTATTCCAATGCGTCATTCTTCAACATTTTATTTAAAAAAAACAAGATCATTTCAGTAATAGAACTTTGTTCAGAAAGGGTTTCAGGTCAACTCAATCTGAATGAAACCAAAAAAAATATCCGTTTTGACTAGTTACCCAACCTGGCCACTATAGTACTTATAAGGGGGATTAAGAGCAGCCAAGAATTAAAAATTTACCTGTTGAAAATATTTGCGCAACGCCGCTTTTAACAGGCTTTTCTGCTCTTCACATTGAGCTGCCTTATGGCCTGATTTAATCAACTCACCGAGTTTACTCCACAAACGTTCAATTGTTGTGTATGGAAACCACACTGAAGATGTCTCTTCCATATGGATAGTACCTGTTGGTCCCTGCAGGTATGCAACAAATATTAGCAAAAGTTAGTAGAAAGAAGGATAAGCATAGCACACTTCGTGAATACAACATTGCAACCAACATTTAGCATAAGTAAGTTAAATTTTGTCCATGCCAAAACTCTAACACCGATCAAGATATGTGAGATTGTAAGCGTGGACTAAATTTACACAACTGACTTCTTTTAATTGAGAATCATATTAGTAGGACTAAGATTATATCACAAAATAAAATATAAGAAACATACCAATGATGTAAGAGCTTCAATATAATGAAGCAGCAGATTAGTAGCCTCTGCATATCGCCCATAATCAACATACAGTCGGAACAATGATGCAGGGTTTGATTCAGACCCAGCCATGCCTGAGGTATCCTGCGTGGTCTGTCATTTGATAGAAAATGAATTATAACTCATTACTTTACTATTACTATTACCTTGTTAAAGTACTTTAACATTTTAAAAGCAAAAATACAGAAAAATGAGGAATATCAATGAAGTACCTTAAACATCTCAACGAGCCAAAGAGGAAGTTCAATTAAATTGTCAGCAGAGAGAAGGGTTTCTGCAACAATCACTGGCAATCTAGGATGAAAAGATCTATAGTTTTCCTGCATTCAATAATTCAAATGAACATTCAGTAAAGTAAATACAGACTCTCTTCATTTGTAAATTGGTAAACAGATAATAATTGAATCTCCGTTTTAAGATGCAATCAGTCAAGATTTTAAAAATACGGTTAACATGGTAAGTATAATGATGTAGCTGTCTAACAGTCTTAAAATGTTACCGGAAGAAAATTGTAAATGATTAGTTTCTTAAAAGTTTTTATTAATAACCAAAGCAATAATAGAAATCGTAGAAATAATGTATATGTATATGGTACAAGCTGAGAGTTGACAAAAGTTACGAACTATGTATTGCTTAAGCGCATCCCATTGATCTTTCCTTTTGGAATGTTGTGCTGCAGAAGGAACCTCATCCTTTGATGCTAGGAGCAGGCCATGTTTTGTTGTATCATTCCTGTAATTAATATGAAAAATTATTTCTTCTAATAGGTATGAAGATTATACATTATACCAACTAAAACGAATGACTGGCAGGTCCAAGCTCGAAAAGATCACTTGCAACTAAATTTGAAAATGAAAAAAAAAAAAAAATGATATGGAACAAAGAAAAATTAATAGTTCAAGATAACATAGACAAACAAGTCGATAGATACCTGCTTGGACAGCATTTCCGTGACATAGCAGTAAAAACTCTTTCGAGCTCCCTGTATGAGGAGTCATGATTTCATAAACAAGTAACCAAGAAAGCTTATGGATTGTCTTAACTTTTTAGATAAAGTAAGAATATAGATTTACCTCTTCAATGCTGAACCACTGTAAAATTTTAGAATCACAGTGAACGCCATATCATATAGATTCGACTGCACCAACAAGTCAATTAAGTTCGATGGAGGTCTCTCGATCCCTGAAAGAGTATATATGCAAGACCTATATTAATGCTCATAGAATACCATATTACAACACTATTCCAGATCATAGAATCATCGTGTTCATAGCAGTGAGACTTATATAGTCACTTAATGTAAATAGCATACTTAATGTAAATAGCATAAAATTTAAAAAAGCAAGTATGCACTTTATACCAGTAAATGTCCATTGGATGTTTTCCTTTGAGAGACAATGTTCTGCTGTCGTTAATACAAACTCATTTTCAAGTTTCTCTATATCCATCCAGGAATCCGGTTTTTGGGTTGAAAAATCATCATTAACATCTGCAGAAGACAAATGACAAACATTCATGCCATAATTTTGCAGATAGTAGAAGTATAGAGTCAACAAGAGCTAAAAAAGTCTTTTCATAAATACCCTCCTCTTGAAGTGTTAGCTAGCCTTTATACTAAGATGTGACTCATTCCAAATAGATTTACCTGGATACGAGGTATTGATCCATGCACAATTTGGACTCAGAAGATGCAACGCATTTATAGTGGCAGAAAGACAATTCAATCTTTCTTGTAGAGCGAATGATCTGAATTCATACTCTCTCCCAGAAGCCTCACTTTTGAGTCGTGTTAAATAAAGGTACATATAACTTGCGGCTTTGCGCCAGTTCAGTCGATGAATTGCAAACGCATACAGTACCTTTAAGGGGTGTGGCGTTACAGAAACATCTGAATATTTTGCCTGCACGATATATCCAGAGATGATAAATATCCAAGGGACTTTTAGTAGAGCAACTACCATTTTACTTTATATATTTAGAGGGTCCGGGTCAAAATATGTTACGTTTTGTACCCATAAGCAACAAGTTTGTGATATATAAAAGTTATAGTATTATTTTAACAATATCTTAATTTTTTATCAAATGATTTGGAGATTTTATGCATTTACGTTACACATTGGGGAACTTTGTTTTTTATTTTACCCAATAGAGATGACAAACATAACTCGAATTGACCCATTTAAATGTAACCAGGTTAAAATTTTGCACATATATATTACTTTCTTAATAAGTTCCACACACCTTTAAAGCAAGTTCATGCTCCACCTTCTCATCTAAACCGACCAAAGGGAATGAACCATCACAAAGAATCTACAAAAAAAATAGTTCAATTTAAAGTGTTTGTTCTTTTCATGAATACGGTAATGCATGATTTCATAAACAGATGAATAAAGAATTGTAAAGTAGAGAGAGATATTAACCTTCACTGAATGGTGCTTAAATAAGACATTGATAAAACGCCTCAAGCAACTATATCTGCTTTCTTCATCCGGATTTGAAATAATTGCACTATATGCATCATGGTAATCTTTTAAGTCAAGACAGAATTTAAATACATTAGCCCAAAGCCGCCCTTTAATAAGATTTGGGTCTTCATTTTGAAAATCTGCATTATCAAGGCCCAAAACCTCATCAACCTGTTCAATAGCAGCAAGAGCAAATTGGCAGGCTCCTTCACTTATTTTATATTGCTCGAAAATCATCATTGCCCTCTGATAATAATGAAGCTTCCAGGCACCGGGAGAGACGTGATCAGCTGCAGACAGGTACACTATAAGAGTTACATTGTAACATGAAATATATATAATATTGATATATACAGGTGGACCTACAGATAGCAAGGTGAGGCAATCCAGATTCATCTGACAAAATCTGCAATGACTCTGAAGCCCTATGCAAAGCTGCAACTCTAGATACAAATCAAGCAATTAAACATATATCAGATCTTTTTGAGTTTAAGGAAACAAAGTAGTATAAATATTTAATAAAATATAAAGACTTTTTATAGATACCTGAAAAAGCAAGAGATTGCTTCTTCAACTTTCTTTTGAGTAGAAGTCCGTGATGCCTCACGGTTTGCTTGTGCAACGAAACAACACCCAAGAAGATGAAGAATGGTGCACCATTCATTGTTCACACCCTGAATACCATGAGAAGATTTCTCCTTGAGAAGATTTTGGCTTACTGTACTAAGAAGATGCTTCAAAAACAAAAACAAAAAAGATATTATTGTTAGTTGCTGATCAAGACTGTGTTGCGTCGTGTAGCCCAGCAGCTATTTTTTTCCCCAAACTTTCTTGATTTTCTATGAATAATAAATATACTAAATAAATCTGTAGAAATTAACATCAATATAGAAAAGAAAAAAATTAAAGCGTTTCAACTAATAGAATTTCAGTTTTATATAAATTTGTTGAAATTTATAACTGATTAAATTATTCTACTTGTTTCACCCATTATCATAAACAAATAAATATCCAGTTTTATATAAATTTGTTGAAATTGACGCATCTAACTGCAATGATGATGCAATAAAAGAAAAGTAATAACCTCAACGGCATCAAACTGCTCATGCTTAAGCAAGATCAAAGCAAGAATCATTGAGCGGGCAGAAAAAGAGGATGACCCATCTCCACTCGTGCCCCATACTATCCAGCTTGAAAAATTTCTTAGTGGAGCACTGAAAGAGCTTGGATTTGGAAGACGTCTTAAATTAACACCATTTTGGCCTTGAAATGATCTTTGTTGATCAAGTATCAGAAGAAAAGCCAATGCAAAGTCACACTTCCCTTGCTTCTCGTTCCATGATCTTCCATTGGCGCTGCTATCTGAAGGTACAAAATAAAAATAAATATATAAATAACACTATACATGGAATTAATGCCAAAGATATATCAACTTATTAGCATGCTTTCCCTTAAAGATGAACATAGTTATAAACTTATAATCACTAGTGACTACTGCTAATCGGCTAATACTAGAATTATAAATCAGTCTAAAGTAGAGCTGACAATTTTAATCAATTATATAAAAATAGGTTGATTTGGATTATATTATATATTACCTGATTACCTCTAAACACATAGATTTTTAATATTTTTTAAAGGAAACGGCCAAAATGCTCCGTGTGAGTTGAAAATCGCCTAAAGTGTAGTTTTAATGCATGCAACCTCTTTGTTATCTTTGGGAAAAAATTAAATCGATATTGTTTTCATGCATAAATTAACCTAATTAATTGTTTTGGCACCCGATATAATCTGTACCAAAAATTAACCTTTTTGATCCATTACCCAACCTGCCCGACCAGCCCATTTGCCAAATTAATGAATAATTGAAGGTATTGATACACCTACTGATTCGTAAAAGTGAGAGTTGAGAACCTGAGTCTTCGATGGCTTGTGATTCACAAGGGGTAGTCCCAAAGAAATGTATTATATGCCACTCCGTAATAATTGTTTGAAGTACTGGAAATAACTCAAGTTGTATCCTGGAAACATCATCTGGATGCATATTTATCTGCATACGAACAATAAACAAATAAGCTTACCGCATTCTCACATGTTGTTTCTACTATGTATGCATTTATATGTGTATCTAGAAGTACGTATGCTGACCTGGCCACCTAACTTCACCATGTAGTTCAATAACAATAGTATATCCACAGCAGATTCAAACATAACTTTGGCAACTTGTGAAGTCACTTGGACTGTTATGCAAGTCCTAACATCAAACCCCGCTTCACAAACTGAATTATGATCAATCTTTTGAGCCACTAAAGAGTCTAGATATAACTTTATAACAGTGATAATGTTGCCCCATGTCTCGGCTTTTCGACATAACCCACGGAGAGACAAGAGCATATTCACAGAGAACCTTCTATGTGTCTTGTGGTCTCGTCGTTTATCCTGCCAAGCACTATCAACACTTGACTCTGATACATGGAGACCTCGTATGGAGGAAGTATACCCTACTTCTAAAACCTTTACTAAACGTCCAACTATGTCTTCAAGAGATGGCTCACAGAAAAACGATTCATATATAAAATCCGGTGCACCTTTTCCTAGCTGTTGGCTAAGACTACTCATGCATAGAAGTACCTCGAAAAGAACTTCCTGTGCCATATCACCTGATAAGGTGATACTACGGCTTGCTATTTCTCCAAGTCCGTCAAAAGACCCTATAGCAACAAAATTAAAAAATAAAATATGGCATACGACATAATATTAGCAAATCAGCAATATCATATGGCACTTTAGAAGGAACTTTGGAAACTGTTTAAAAACTGAGTCAATTTTGGTTATTTTCAATCTCCATCGGGTCAAACTAGTAAAATTTTAAATCTTGGAAAACATGTTAAGAGTCGTCCAAAGTGTTCTCAAATGCTTAAAATCTCTAAACCATTTCATTAAAAACTCTGATTTTCAAATTAGCGAAATATATTTATAATATTTTATTTATACAAAAATTATTTAGAAGTCTTGAAAATGAACAAAATGTGTTGCACCGTTGGACCAACTCGACCTGGAATGACCTGATCACACTCATACTTAAAGGATACCTGTTTTGACCCATGTTGACCTGTTTACCCAACCTACCAGACCCGCCCATTTCGCCACCGCTAACTCACTATCAATGTGGTTTTGGTTTCATTTTGCTCAGTTTCGAATTATATTGTTTATGGGGTATGTTATTGAGCATTTGAGCTCATTCAAGCTTTTATAATCCTATTATGATTTCTGCAAACTTTTAAATGATGCCCTTACTATGAATGATTTGAATGTTTAATTATGTATACATACTGAAGGAAAGAAGTTCTATATCCTCGAAAGATCGCAGCAGTGAAATCGATGACTTTCTTATTAAACCAACAGCACCAGTTGATGAATCAAGAAGTAACTCACAAGGTGCATTCTCATGACACCAGTGGTAAAAGTAGCGTGAATAGAAATTTTTCCAGAAGTGTAGAAGTGAATGTGGACTCCTGGAAGCTCCCTATGAGAAAAACAATAAGATAAAAGATTATAAACAAAACTAGAGGTGGCAAGTTCGACCCATACACTTACAAAGCAGCACAAGTGGCTCGAAACTTGCAGAAAGTCTAGTTAAGGACTTAATGTTTGTAGAATTGACAATTTTTTTAAATTATACATTTGGAAAAAACTGCTCCGGGTCAACCGACCACTAATGTTTCAGAATGTATAACTTGACATGTTACCAAACATGTCTGACCCGCCATTTTGACACTCAAACTAGACCATAACAATAATAACTGAAATTATCATTTATTGATGTGTCATTTATATGCTTCAAACCTCATGTTCCATTAGAGACAGAATCTCTTTTCTTATTCCGTCAGCAGATAAAGAGTGGAACTCATAATTCGTGAAGTGCTTATTATGATCTCGGAGTGTTGCTCGGAGAACAGAATTATGAAAAATGCCAGGAAGATATAGTCTACGCATAAAAATGGAAGAGACATGGGTTGCAATTAGCTCCTGCAAAATTAGGAAGATACAATCAACCGTAAATTAAGCAGACACATTATTAGTGAGCTATGAGAGTTATAATGACATGTATAATACAAAGATAGAAGGATTTGCAAAGAATACAATTCACAGGCATTATGCACCTTCTACTAGTTGACGGAAAAAGATCAAAAATCATCAAATTGGACAATTGTCACAAATGAATAAATGATGATTTGATGCGGAAAAAATACCACGATATAAACTTGAGTGGTCATAATACTGGGTCATTGTGTTTGTAATAATATAACTGTTATGAACAAAAATGCCTACTTTCTAACTGCAATAGAAAGCACAAAGAAAGAATCCTTAAGATTTCTTAATGACGACATGGTTTTTTTCTTTACCATAGTTGTAGATCAGAAAAGTGTAAAAAAAAAATAATAATAAAAAAAATAAAAATAAATAAATAAATAAATAAATAAATAAATAAATAAATAAATAAATAATAATAATAAAAATAAAAGTTTACAGCACCTTTGCAGATGGATAAAGTGAATGAGCAAGCCTAAAAAGATTATCTGCATCATGCTCGGAGCTTTGAAATAGTTGTTCAGCAACAACCAACTCCTGTAATCCAAAGCACTGCTCGTGTTCGCTAATTATAATGTCCAAATTTTCCCTAAAGAAATTCGCAAATTAATCAACATAAAGCGATCAAACAAAATATGGTTGTGGCAATACGCTGCCAACATATGATCTACTCTAAGAATATAGTCAATAAAATATATAAATTTTTACTAAAAGTATGAAACTAATATATTACTAGAATATTCATGTGTCTGCCAACATATGCTCTCAGTTCATGAATATAAACACCAGAAATGCATATAATAGCAAGACTTCACGGTGAGGTGTAATACATCAGTGAGAACAGAAGGTAGATTACAATCTAGTCCAAATATTGCTAGAACATAATAGACATGCTTGTAATTTCTCAATTCATAAGATATTGATTATTAAAGGTACCGAGCTACATGTGGAATATAAGCCGGTCATGAGGTTTGGGTAGCAGCCCGGGTCATAACAGGTTGAGAACAATATATAGCGTTGGACTGGTCAAACACTTTTTGATGCAACTTCATATTTGTCAAATATGACAACAAAACCTAATTATTACAATAGTAATCCAGCTACACTTTGTATGACATTTAAATCGTATCAATATTATTAGTTAGGACTTTTACTTTAATTGCCACTTCAATATTAAGCCTTATCTGGTATCAGCAAATCAGCATATATAGAAGATACAAAAGGGTGTACAAGAAACAGAAAACGTAAATGACATTTATATAAAAGGGAGAATTTTAGTCTTTCCAAAAAATAATCAAGAATTTAAGTTTTTCGGCTAAGCAAGCAGAATAAATGGGGAAACTACTGAAAAATGATCGCGCCCACGACCCATAAAACATATAGCATCCTTACCTGATATTACATGGACCTGACAAGTTGTGCAGTACGAGTCTATCTTTTTTGAGTATCCATATTTTATCTGAGGAAAGTCTGACATCAATTAGTGCACCCTGACGAAAACCCAATCAGTTAGTTAGACACTGCCAATTGAAAATTTCACTTTAGAGTGAGAAATATATGATACTTCCCAACCTCCTCCACTGAGATGTCCATTTCTGAAGGCTCACTTCGACAATCATTCCTCCCGCGTGGACAAAAATACAAAGCGTATATAGATATCATCTCCCCATCAACTTCCTGAAGTTTCAAAATGGAAGAAAGTGAACTAAAATTAAGAATGAAAACAGTCACAACATCAGGAGAAATCAGATAGGAACTTCTTAGTGAAAAATTTACTGGATAAAACTTTGACCTTAAGTGAACATAGAGAATTTAAAGTAACGAGGGGAATTTGTAAGTTTGATTACCAAATTCTTTCACATTACCAACTTTAGTCAATTGGAATAGTTCATCAACATCCACGTATTAGTCGATTTTAAAAACTAGCACGGAAACACATTCAAAGTCGCCTTATTTGAGTTTAGGTATATATCATAGATTTTGAACAAAAATAGTCCTATAAAATAGTCAACACAGTGTTGGTTATTTTCAGTCATATGGGTTATTTTCCTCCGATTTTACCTGGGAGATGATTTACACCCACACTTTTTTAGTTTTTACTATATCGATAACAAGGGAAGATTATAATTAACTTAATTTGGACAGGGAGGATATAATTACAAAACAGTTAGAACTGCTAAAACAAAATCAGCAGATCTAGAATGAATCATAAAGGAAAAACAATCTTAAGTTTGAAAGCATTCACAGTACCGGGTCAGGCTTATGCAGGAGCGCCAGAGGTAACATGCTAAAATCATTGTTGAATTCCCCCGGCCATAACCTCATAAATGTAGTTCCTATATATAATGACCATAGAAAAAGAGAATAAGAAATCTGATTTATACATTATAGCCGTTTGCATAGAATAGGCTAACATTCTACCAGTTTGACAGGTTATCGTATTTGATATTTTGTATTCCACCCATTTGATGGTATGAAGCTAAGCATTATAGTCAAAATTGCCATGTTTAAATCTCAGGATGTAGACTAAGAAGAAAAATCATTGGGGACTTGCCTTCCGGCATTGCGCCATTCAGATAACCATTATACAATCTGGTGCAACTTAGAAGGTCCCACACTTGTAAATCTCCACTCGAATGAAGCACAAAAAGATGTGCTCTTCCTCGAATCTCTAAACATACAAGATCCTTCACTGCAGTTGTTGGATAACTGTGCGATAATTATGAAATTAGCTTAGAAAATTTTAATAGCAATCGACAACTAATGATAAAGCACTTCAAGCGAGCTAGTAGTTTGAATTTAACTCTCTACAAAAGACACAATCAAGATCATCCATAGTCTTATGATAGGTATAAATTAGAAAGTGGACATTATGTTCAAATAACGGAACTTGTTTATAAATTGAAACTTTTTATATCATTAAAATAAATGATTTAGCTGTACACATGCAATCTTGATGCTTTTGATTATGGAGCCATCATGATGGTAAAGATTGCATATAACATCCACACAGCATATATTTCAAAAACAAACTTAAGACAGAAGTTGAAAGATTACCTCTCAGCGAACCACGAGAGAAAACCAAATAAGGGATCCTCTGATAATTCATGCAAAAAACCTAAGATTTTGTTTGGAAGGAGTTAGACCATAATGCAGCTAATAGACTACATAAAAGTATCACGAATTTGCAGAATCCGGATCTTAAAAGGATCAAAATGTCCATTTAAAAGTGTGTGGATCCTTCATTTGGTTAAATTTCATACAATGGACAGAAGGCAGCATTCCATCGATGTAAAACTACAATATAACCTTTGCTTTAGTTGAGTTATCTTCAATAGCCTATAGTTTTCTTAGAACTCAGAAACAAGACTTTAGTTACTACTCTATTTCCCAAAACTAACTAGCAAAAATATAGTTTTATTATAATCTTATTTGAAATTTGAGAAGGTATGATTACATTCAGTTTGTATAATTATTACATCAAGAATTCGATCAACAACTTTTAAATAATGTATAAAATAGCTACATTGTCTCTGGTTAATACAAAACTTTATATGAAACTCATTTAGCTTGGGTAGGTCAAGCAGCCATTATAATGGAATGTGATGGTCCATTCCAGTACGTTGCCTACATCATATACGTTTATGAGATTCTGATTAATAAGAGCAATCAATTAATACACGTACATATCAAACACCTGCACACATAACTGAAGAAAAAAGTAAACCATACCTGGAGAAGTAGAATCGAGGCTGCCAAGACGAAAACAGCTATACGATCCATCTTCCTTACCTATTACAAAAAACCCTGTAGTTGCTGCAATGGCTGTGATAGTTCCATCACCGTAACTATGCAGATTTAACTCAACAACATCACTAGATGGGAAAACGGAGCATGATCCATAGTCATTAAGGTTGTTGAGTCGAATAAGATATGCAACTCCATCTACACTCAATGTGTAAAGCATGTAAGGCTTCATTGAAGCACTATCAATCTGCAAAAGAAGACAGTATTAATATCACACAAACTGGACAAAGAAACTAAAGGGATCGAGTGCCAAATATGAGAAGGGAAAAACCTCATTCTTGCATAAAGAAGCAAATGCACATAGCACACTCGTAAACACAATACGTAACCCCACCCTTGGGAACTCCGCAAAACTGCCAAATTGAAGTATCTCCAATACATTTGGTCTCGTCTTATTTATTCTCCTGTGGAAGTAACATTTAACAATTAGAACAGTCTTGTACGCTCTACTACTCGAAAATAGTTTTTTGTCAACAACAAGCTAGGTGATATTGTACGTTCTCTTTTACTTATACAACTATGCGCAGCACGTTACTTTGAGGATATTACTTAAAAAGCTTCTTCAAAATAGGAATTTATCATACTAATCATATTCATAATCTACTTGGCGAGCAAATATCATATATTAAAAAATAAATAAATAAATAAAAACTAACCGACTACTTAGTCAGATTAGTTATTCAAGTCACAACATGCTAGCGAAGGGCGGAAGTAAGTCCATTTACAAAATTATATTCTATAGTTTATATCTTTTACTCCACATTTGGGGTGACCAGAAACTATCCGCGTACATATGAGTCAAAAACTCACACTCCGCGGCTAACCTAAACATATAAAACCTCATCCGTTTACTTTCAATAACATCACACTAAAGTATATCTACATTTTATTATGAATCAAAGAAGTACGTATGGTAAATAATATAAATAGGTTAAAAGCTATACCATAGAAAATAAGTAGTGGAATGATGAAGATGATCTCGTATGATAGATATAGATGAAGCGTCATTTACTGGTGGAGTATGAAGCTCATGATGAGGTGACGATGGTTGAATATTAGTGGAGGTTGATGAAGGAACACCAACATTTAACCATTTAACTGTATCATTACTTATTATTGGGACTTCTGTGCCGGAGAAACAAGACCCACTCGCCATGGCTCGAATTGTTTATGTGAAGAGGAGGAGGAGGGAAATGAATCAATTAATGCTATTATACTACTACTCTATTGGATTCTTTTATTTTCCCAATATGAGCGAGGATGTGTGTGTTAGATTAGTTTTTTTATATCTAGATGTGTTTGGTAAGGCCCATTGCTTTCTAAAAAGAGATGTGAGATTCAATTCTCCTTAGATTAAGTGGGTGTTTGTTTAAGCTTGGGCATGTTTGGCGCGCGGACTTATCAGAGTTTATCATAGTATGAGCTATTTTTATTTTTATTTTTATTTTATTTTTGGAAAAATAAGCTATTATTAAAAATAAGTCTCGTTTGGCTGACATAGCTTGAAGGAGCATGTAAAAAAAAAATAAGCTACTAAATGGAATGTTAGTTGAAGGAGCATGTAGAAAAAAGCTCCAACGACATGCTATAGCAACCAGTTCCAGCGATCCGCTCCAGCTCCTACTAGTGCCAAACATGCCCTATATGTGGCTTATGAGCTTATTTGTGTTTCGGTTTATATTTCATAAGCCTCAATTTTCTGGCTTATTTTGAGATTTGTGGACTACGCTTATTATTATATGATAAACCCATATAAGCCAAAAAGTCGTAAAATAAGCCGGAAAATTGGGGCTTATGAAATATAAGCCGAAATGAAATAAGCTCATAAGCCTACATATAAGCTTAAACAAACACCCCTTAGTAATTTGGGGATGGTTAGTGAAAGGATAAGAAACGGTAATGGGTATATTTTAAGGATGGACAAGACGTGATCTAATGCATCAGGAAAGACTACACTTGTAGTAAATGTGTTACAAAGGGTCACAACAAAAGAGCATGTACACGTCCAAGACAAAAGAAGGCAAATAGAAAAGGTAACAAGAAGACAAGAACTAAGGGTGTTGCAGATATTGAACCAAGTTGAGTTGTTGCAGGACCAAGTCGGCCAAGGGAGACACAATCGACCAAATATGTTTGTGAGTTATTGTTTAAGACAATTAACATGTTTGTAATGGTGTTATGGTTGTTAGACTATGGTCATGGTTTCACAGTCAAACAATTTATTTGAATGCATTATTGGCTTCTACGTTTTGCAAGTTTTCTAATTCTATGCATACTTAAAAATATTATGTTGACTTACATAAGTCAAAATTGGTGCCACTTTTACATTCCCATGCCATCAAACTCTACCTAAACTTCCAATGATTCACAGTCACATATCTCAAGTAGTCCTACTTCCTATGTCCCAAACACTCCTCACATCGACAATTTTTCATCTTCAACACATACCCTAGGCCTAAACACTCATTCTCCTTCACCAAGTTCTTACTGAACCCACTACACCACCACAACTTCTACATCACCTACAACGTATACTCATTCTATATCACCCACACCATCACCATCACCAGAACTAATAAGAACTTCCGCAAGAACTTCAAAGTTACCAACAAAACTACAGGATTACCATCTTTCAAAGTTACCAGCAAAATTACCCATTATATACCAACAAGTCAAACATAATAGCTAAAGGTTTTTCCTTTGACTGTCTTAGTCAACTGAGCTCAAAATACATTAGCTCAAAATAGATTATATACCAACAAATGATCTCAAATTAACCCATTATATAGATTTTGTCATTTGTCCAATATAACAACTAATTGAACAAATTGCAAAAGCATTAATAATATATTCATATTCAAAAGGGCATTCCAAAACAGGGATTAACTGCATTCCAAATAAACATACCTAAATACAAATATGACATGTTTCATGATTTACATGTAGAAGATAACCTAAAACACTGAAGTCATAAGTTAAAGGATCGAAAGTGCCTCAACTATAATGTGTCCATGTTAGGAATTGTCAGTGATGACGTATAGTCCGCATTCGGGTCACGAACCCGACCAATGGACGTTACTAATACCCAAGCCCATCACGCATGGGCTATCATGATAAAGATTTGGGCTTACAAAGGCCCAAATTCGAATCTATTATTTATGGTCTTGATATACGATCTGTTATTTATGGGATAGGGATCAATGGACTGAATAAGGTGGGATACGCCGAAGGGTAAGAAACACGAAACCAACAAGGATTTCGTGTGTATATAAAGGGCATCTCGGCTCTCATTAAGGTATCATCTCATAACCCTAACTCTTCACTAAAACCCTAAAACCGATTACTTACTCTCACGCCGGAGGATAATCGTGGGAGACAATCCCACGGTAAGCCTAACGGTGTTTTCTGTTCTTTTAGTGCGCAGGTCTCAGCATCAAGATCCAATTGATACGGGAATAGGAATCCAAACAAGGAACGCTCAACTTTTGTATCAACAGTTAGCATCGATGACTTTATTTGAACTTTTGAAAACCAAGTTCTCATCAATATCATTGCTATCATTCGTAAGAATAAATTTTTAACTTTAAATGTACTACTCACCCCGTGTCAAAATAATTTTCCCCTGACAAAAAACATACAGTTTAAGAAAAAAATAATTATTACTGTTTTATCTCTTTTACTTTTTGTAACTGATTAATATTTTATTTAAAGCTTTAATAGTAATACTTTCAACAAAGGATGATATGATAAACTCGATTAAAATACTCTATTTAGATTTAGCAGTGAATAATTAAAATGGGAGGTCCTAAAAAGAATTGTGAAATATTAATTTATGATGGAGGAGTATATTTTAAACGTCTCTGTGACTGCTATACATTTGTTTCAGCCTTTTTTTGTTTTATTTTAGACTGATGCTAGTGGGCGTTGCTTGGCAACAACAACCCCACAATGCAATGCGTCTCTCCCCCTAGCTCTCCTCAATGCAACGCGTCGCTTGATGATTTTTTCCAAAACTCGGTTGCATCACCAGCCGAAACAATATTAATTACACATCAACCCCATTAGCATTAGTTATGGTTGGGGTAGAATTGTGGAAAAATAAAGCTGAGGTGACGCTGATGTGGCAGGGTTGCTTGGGTGAAGCTATGGTCACCATTAGCATTAATTTGCATTAGTCTTGAGCATTCACAACATTGCTCGTATCTTTGGGTAATTATTTAATTTTGGAAAATCACCTAAATTGTTTTTGGTCAACAGGCCTTACACAATTAACCTAAAAAAGCATACCTGGTTATGTTCTTTCTGCTAATATTTGCGGTTGCCTCTTATTCATATAAGCAGGTTAGGTCACTATCGGATAGTCAACCTCAAAAAGAATTGCTTCTCGCATGCAGTGTGTCACGTGAAACCCTATAATAGTTGATTTCTTTTAACTTTTTCTAGACGCATTTGTATCCCAAAAACAAACGATGCAACTCGATCGATCATCATAGTTATTTACTAGTGTGGAACTCATTGGTGTGAATCTTGTACTTGATCTTGTTGTGTTTTTTACTCGAAGTGCTATACTCGATCAATTTCAATTTTATGTTGTGTGATTATATGCCGTTTTTAGGTTTTTAAACTTGTCTAACATTACATGAAATGCTCTTAAATTAAAGAAATACTAGACTTCCATAATCCATGTTGTGATAATATGATAAAAACAGTACCATTGATATATGATCTCAAGTTACTGTCAATCATGATTGTGTAATAAAAGATTACAACTTTTGTTCCTCTTATTCACTTGCACTCGTGCATTTTAGTTAGTCACAACTCATTAGACAATATAATGAGCCATGTGGTAACCTTGTGATCCCAATGACCATCCCCCACATCTCTGTTTGTACTTAAAGTCTGTGAATGTCGTAAGGTGCGAAAATGAGATGACACAAGGATTTATTTTTATTTTTATTTTCTTTTTATAATATGTATAAAAAAACAAAGGAATTAGCAGAAAAACGTACATGTGCAGCTCCTTCTTTTATGTTTTCCTATTTGTGCGTTGACGCCTTTGTTGTTAGTTTGTCTCTTTTCAATTTTGGGGTCTTTATGTATGATGTATATATAAAGCCAGGGGCGGCTCAATCCTTACGGAGGCCTAAAGCAAAGTTTTAAAACGGGGCCTTTCGATTATTTGCTAAAGTTTTAGTAAATTGTCTATATAACGTCTATCTAGAAAAACCAAGAACGCTTAGTAGATTAAGAGCCGGTTGATGACTGAAAGACAAAATAATAAATAGAGAAACTAGACGCCGTTCTTTCGGTGCTCTAGAAGTATGGCTAAGACAACAAAATTGAACAACACAAGTGCGCTTGTATGTGTTCTTTCGTGAACATTTTATCAAACAAACCTTACATGAATACTTAAAACAATTAAGAGAAATAAATATTATGCTCGTAATCATTGTATAAGAAAAATGTTCTTCGTATTCATTTATTAACACACTATACAAAAAGTACAAAAAATACATGATCAAACGAGCATAATAACAGTTCACAAAAAGATCGTTGAGCTTTTAGTTCATTTACAACCCTATCTATTACATAGGTCTTTAAGAATTGGCTTACAAAATGAGCTTAATTCATTTTTTTCCATTACCTTAAAAGATGATATTAGTCCATTTTATAAAACTAAAACGATGAATTTGGTATCTGATTGTCTATATGCCTAAAGACTAAAGATAAAACTATACATATCTAACTTGTATAAGGTATTTTAGTAAACATGGGCCTATAAATTACTAAAATGAGCTTAAGTCATTGTTTTCCATTGGGGGCCTTAAAAATTCGGGGGCCTAAAGCAATGGCTTTAATAGCTTTACCCTTGAGCCACCTATAAAGCATCTTCACAATTAAGAATTTAAGATCCTCTCTTCCTAGCTTTTCATTTTGTTTTTTGTTTTGTGTACACAAATAGCTAGACCTCTAACATGGTCAAATCACAGTCGATCATTAAGGGATAAAAGTGTCAATAAAATATATAAATGACTCATCATAGTATCATACTGTCATATTAAGCCCTTTGACATGGTCAACTCACTGTCATGTAAAAAGAACACTACATTTTATAAGAACCAGCTAAAAATTGTCAATGATGATGATTGATTGTATCTATACTTTTAATTGTAACATTTTTGGCACCAGATGATGGTAACTTTTTTTCCCCTTAACGAATGACGTGAGTTTGTTATTTGATTAAAAATCAATGACTATAATTAATCATTTATATGCAAGGTTTTTATAGTATGTAAATGAACTCTTTTCATATAATATATAAAAAAACTAGTCGCATGACCTGTCCGATGGACGGGCTAGCGTCATGTAAATTTAATAATATTTTTACTTATTAGGTCCATGCTTATAAGGATCATAAATTTATGATTCATAGTTATGAGTGTTAAAAGGTTTAGCAATGTGCCTAAGGAGTTGTTTGATATTGATTTGTGCATCAGCCTTTTTTATCTTGCAAGTGTTGCAATTTAAGTAAAATAAATAACAATTATAAATGATATATCAATTAGTTTTAGGCGCGTGGAAATTCCATGAAAAGTTTGCTAATGTAGTTAGTTAAGTGTGAAGTATATGTAAGTGATGGTATATTTTGAATCAATTACGGTTTGTGTTACTGAATTTATAAATTTAAACATGGCCTGTTAATGCAAAATGTGGTAATAATACAATTCAAGTGAAATAAACCACGTTTAAAAAAACAAAATGTCCAATGTTAGTGAATTTATAGATTTAAGCATGACGTGTGATTGGCAAGTGTTTTGTTGTAAATTGGAATTGTATAACTGAATTTATAAACGCAAAATTTCAATTTTGACAGGCAATTCCATCCACTTTTCTATATCATCATCCGATGCACACTCATCGTAAGGTGTTGATGATCCATAAGAAATTGAGTATGAAATGACTATCTGTATGGATCATCACTATGCAAACCCAACCAGGACGAATCATGTTAATGTATTGGGAATGTGGAAGGAGTTTGCCGAAGAATGTCACTTTGATTACGACAAAATGCTTAGGTTTAAATACCGTCACACAGTTGAGGGGGACAATGGTGACGAAGATTCTGTTCCGGTATTCCACGTGTGTTAAGATATGACTGTTATGAATGCTTTTGTCAACTTGTTTTGATGGATGTAACTGATTTGGTAAGGTTATGAACACTGTTTAATGGGTATGAAGACTTAGGAAAACCTATGTTTTATCTTTTGGATTATGTAAGTACTAAGTATATGGTATGGTTGTAAGTACTAAGTATCTGATATGGTTATAATATAACTTTTATGAATGTTAATATGATGAATTATTGGGTATGATTAAGAAGTTTTATATTTAAAAAATGTATCATGTTGTACAAGAGTATTTCATATTTTGTGTTTGAGTACTAAGGTAAAGGTTTATGAGTTTAGTAAGATAAAGGGGTATAAAATTTTATGAGAGTGTCTTATGTATATGTTATGCTTTGGAAACTTTTTGTTAAGGTTCGTTATATTGTTGATTTTTTGTAAGTTTATCTTTTGGAAACACGATGCATACATTTAAAAATATATTAGGTTTATATCACAAATTTATATAGGTTACTAAGAGTTATATAATAGTCCTCCTGACTTTTTTCACAAGACTATTTGGAATCGAAATGATATCGCCAATAGTCACGATAGCTCCAATTACATCTGCATTTTAGTGTTATAAGGTTGATTTAAGTTTATGTGTTAAGAAAATAAAATTACAAACTGAATATTTGAACATGAATGAAAGAAAGTATTGTGTATTAAGGAATTAAACGTACCAACATAATCCTTTTCATGATACTTCTTACTCAAAATGTCACTGAATGGTTCTAATTTGAACCCAAACACATCCTCATCAAAGTGGTCAATGCGGGTAACTTTGGTGGACTGAAAAAAAGTTATTTTGTATTTGTGATTCAGCAATGGTGTGACAACCGGCAGTTTAGGGAGTTATTTTGAAAACCTGCATTACGTTAAAGTTCGTTTATAATTTTTATTTGGAAATTTTATTTCACAACGAACTTGTAAGACCTATTTTGTGGATGTTTATAATTAATGATGTTATGGAATTCGTGAATTATTTTCATAATTCATTCTTGATTTTATGCTCGGTGATGTATTCTTAAATTCTCACTGGTACTACGTTGACTCTGGCACTAGGTTTACCTAACGAAAGATTTTATGATTCGTTTTACGAGTCCGACTATATATAATTATTTTACGAGATGTTTTTCGGGAGATATTAAAGTTTGAAATGAGTTGGGGTTCGGGCCACATGTTTCACATTCACCCACGTTACCCGCTCCACACCATTAGTAATATCATTAATGCTATCATCATCATCATCATCATTATTATTATTATTATTATTATTATTATTATTATTATTATTATTATTATTATTATTATTATTATTATTATTATTATTATTATTATTATTATTATTATTATTATTAACATTATTATAAAAAAAAAAAAAAAAAAAAAAAAAAGAGAAACTACAAAATTTGGTCCTTGTGGGTTTGGTTCATAAGCAACACCAACACCTTCACCCCCACACTTCTTTCTCTCTCATTTCTCTCTTTTGACTAAACCTAGCCGCCACCGACTACAAATCCGGCCACCACCACCATCTCGCCGCCCTCACAACAAAACAAACACCACCATCTTGTTCGTTTTTCCTTCCTCTTTCTTTTGGTGTATCATATGCGCCGTATAACACACCCTAACACCTCGTGATTCAATCAAATCCGACCCAACTTTGTTGTTTTTACTAGATCTATACATTTGGAGGTTCAAGAAGGTGAGTAAGCTCGTTTTTGGTACCTTGGATGCCTCGACATAGTGTTAATTCCGTGGCTACACGGAAGGTTTTTATGGGATTCGAATGAAATGGTTGGAAATTAATGATTTTGATGTTAAAATCTTGTTTGGTATCCGGGTTGGTGTTTTCTTGGATGGTTCGACTCGAACCGTGAGTCGTGGACTCATGGCTCGATGTGGGTCTCGAGCCTATGGCTCGTTATTGTTGCTACTTGTGGCCTCGTGTTCATGGTTTCATGATTTGCTTGCGTTGGATTCTTGGTTTGACTCGATGGAGTCGAGGCCTTGAGGCCGTATATGGTTATTGATGTCGCGACCCTAGTGGTCGAATGGGCAGTTTTGAGGGTGCTCTTTGGAGCTTATTTTTGCGACCCGTGGTTGTTGGTTCGAATCCTTGTGACTCGTGGTTTTGAGCCGTGACTCAAGTGAGTCGAGGGCTCGGGTTTGGCTTGGTAAACCGACCCGAACATTAACCTTGTTGATGTTTATTTCTTGTAATGTTTGTGAACTTAACTTGTTATTGTTGTGGCACTTTATTTATCGGCCGAATGCTTTTGTTGAGTCGAGACCTTTTGTGGTCTCGACAATGGATTTTTTTGTGATATTGAGGAGTTGTTGACGAATTGGGATATTGGGGACCGATTGTGAGACGGTCACTTAGATTGACGGAGATAGGTTAGTCGGGTGCCGTAGTCGGACCCTATTGTTGTAGCACGTGGATTGGGATTGATTGGACGAAGATGTATTGATTGTTATGACTTTTATATTACTTTGGACTTGGACAATGTGCCGAGAGTCATGACTCGGACATGTGACCATTTCGTATGACTCGATAACTATTTACAATTAAAACGTAAATAATAAAACTCGTAATAATAGTTATTGATAATATAAACGTTTATATGAATATATAGACGTGAATAACGGATATATAATTATATAAGCGCGTATATTAATAATAATAATAATCACGAGTCATATTATAAATAATACGACTAAATATATATTAGGCTACGAAAGTGGCGTAATATTATTGAACGTATTATTATTATAAAGAAATTGTTATAAAACGAGGAATCCTCGACAATTCTCAAATATTGAATAAAAATGTCATTTTGTATACATACTAAATAAACTTATCGAGTTATGTGGAGTCGTTGTCACTCGAGTTCGGGTAAGTTTTATTTGTGACTTTCGTGTTGTCACGGATATATGACGATTAATATAAACGTTTTCTATAACTAAATAACCACTTAACCGTAGGGTTGAATCGGGTTATTTGGCTATATGAAATGAATATATTAATGGGCATCGTATCCTACGACGCCCATAGGTTGTGGTATATGTAAAGTGTAGTAAATTGCGAATATATATATCGGGAAATCTGGCCAATTTAACGATATATATGAGGAATTTATTAAACTATGATATCTACCATATAGTATTTATGTGCTATGTGCTTTAGGATGGGGTGTAATCTTGGAACGGTATGTTACGTAAATAAATATGAGGATTATCAAATCGACGGATTTAATAAACTTCGGCCATTTATTTAAATGATATATTGGGCTAATATTAGACTCATAGTTTATTTTAGTATTCTTTGTGTGACCTTTTGGTCTGTTTTGCGTCAACCTACCACCCGTATGGATACCAAACGTAAATACACCAAACTAATACAAAATGGATTTTCGGAAATAAAACGGATTCTCGTCCGGGTTTGGGAATATCTTGAATTTGAGGAGATGATTGCTGAACGAGTTAATATTGTTAGGTCGTGCCGAGTCCGTAGTTGCTGTTTTGTGAGTTACTATACATCTTATTTCTACCGACCTCTTCTTGTTATTTTCTGGACTTGAGGTGAGTCATAGCCCCACTTTTTACTCTTGAACTATGTTTTCAATACTTGGGGTGAGAAACGTGCAAATTATTTATGTGGACTATTATCGCTTCTATATTCTTTCTAAAACTTGCTATACGTATGGACTAGGATGTATTGTCAGCTTTAGTCACATATATTTGTGTGTACTATTCAAGGTTGGCTTATTTGGTTATTGGTGGATTGTCAGCTTTAGTCACATATAATTGTGTGTACTATTCAAGGTTGGCTTATTTGGTTATTGTTTGAAATTGTCAGCTTTAGTCACACGGTTTGTGTGTACTATTCAAGGTTGGCTATTTAGATACTGTAGTGTGCACCTATAGGTTATTAATACTTCGGAGGTTATCTGAGTATTTATGATATTGCGGGGGTTACCCGAATATCTATGTTAGAACGGAGGGTATCCGTGTGTTAGGTTGGAGCGGAGGGTATCCGCAGGCTTTTAGCGAATCCTTAGTCTAGCTAGCAAGTGTTTTGCGTATATGTCCACTATATTGTTAGATGAATGTAAACCTATGATCTCACCAGCGAAAGCTGACTTTTAGCACGTTTTCTCAGGTAATTAAGTGATGATATGCATGCTTGGAATGGAAGGCTCGACCAAGGCTCATGGGTTATGGATCTATTTTTTTAAACTCTGATAATTAATTATGGACCTATTGTTATAATATTTCGGGCCTGACTCTGAATGATGTTGGGATAAATGTAAACGTTAAACCCCGTTTTGGTTGCGTTTTTATTATGTTTACTTTATCTCGTTCTATATTGTCTTGTGTTGGATACCAATCCCCGTAGCACCCCGAAAGCTTGTTGAGTCTTCCGTTGTATCAAATTTTGGGGGTGTTACAGATTGGTATCAGAGCCAAGGTTATAGAGAACTAGGTAAATAAACGCCTAAACTATAACCGTATTTTTATAGAAAATGATCCTTGATCACTGCCCGCCAGCCCGCCAAGCCGAAGCATCTTCTATTATTTAAGGTATTATGAGATATTTGAGATGATTGTTAGATTTGGGATTTATTGAGATGATTTGAGGTTTATGGATTTTAGTAATAAGATGGCGTTTCGAGGAATTATATGGTCTATATGTTTTATAAACATTTTAGTAATGCGGTGTTTGAAACTCTTTTTATTGAGATTATATGTTGGAATTATTTGATGAGGATTTTTTTGGTATGGTATTTTGAGTTGTGATTTAGTTGTTTTGAAACACTTACACCTACCCTACGCCGTTGTCACAGACCATGGCCTCCCATATGCCCGATGTTGTCGAGGATATTCTTACTGCACCGGTTTTACCTGCACAGTTCACTATGGCATCTGACGATCCTTACCAGATGGCCATGCTTTCAGCTACTGTGCCACAGACAGCTTCTACTTCAGCACTACCTGCTGCATCTACGCAGGGACCCTCATCTTCTCTAGGGTTCCCTGGTACATCGAGGCAGCTTACTCTTCATCAGGCTTTGGCTCGTGTGGCCCCACGCTTTGCCCACCGAGCTACGGCACGCATGTCGGTACGCCCTACTCCATCACCTTTACAGATTGATGCTCACTCTCTTCTGTCTGAGGCGCCACCCACATCATTGCGTCGTCGTCTTAGATCACCTACTACATCTCCACATGGTTCACCTAGTAGGAGACGACGAATGATGAGGTACTCTTCCGACGAGGAGGAGGAAGAGTACGAGGGTGAGGATGAGGCTGATGACCCTGAGCAGGAGGATGACCCTCAGAAGGCTGAGCAGGGTGATGATGATGACCCTGAGGAGGAGGATGACCCTCAGGAGGATGAGATGCCTGATGATGATGATGAGTTAGTACCACCAGCTCAGGCTGAGGAGCCTGATTCACCTGTACATCCGATTGAGCCTGATTCACCTGATCATCCATTTTTGGTTGAGTTGCCACCTGGTAGTCCCGATGGGTCGGATGCATCTTCTGAGGTTTCTGCTGAGCATGCAGAGTTAGGTGAGATTGACAGGTTGTGGGCTCGGATTACTGAGCTTAGTGAGAGAGTTGCACGTGTATCTGATCGACTTGAGAGAGTTATTGGAGAGTTCATAGCGGATCTGAGAGTTGACATGACTGTCGTTGTGGGTAGGACTACTGAGATGAGGAGAGTTTTGATGGAGGTCCACGAGCATATCGATAGTTTACAGCGAGGTTTTGTTACTGCTCGAGAGGCCGACCGCAAGCTATGGCAAAGGAATGCCGAGCTAGAGAAGGAGGTGGCTGACCTCAAGAGAGACCGAGACACCCATAGCGTGGAGCTAGGATCGTTATGGAGGGATCTTGATGGCTTGAGGCAGGAGTTGAGGAGCCTCCGCCAGCAGCGTGGCTAGTTGATTGGGTTATGTTATCTTGTTGCTTTCTTAACCGAGGAGTGTTCGGTTAGAAAAGCTAGTTATCATATTTTGATGTATTTTGTTCAGTATTCGTCTCTTTTGGAACGATTAGTACGTTTTGTGTTATCCGGTAGTTGGAACGATGTTAGATCGCTATTGTATGGTTGATGGTTATTAGTATATGATATTATGTGATTTTGGGTGTTATGGAAACTGAGTCCCTATCCGTTTTATCGATGTTTCATGGTGTATTGTTGCTATTCTTTCCATGACTTCTTCGTTGAATTTCGTTTGTTGAGCATATTGATAAGTTCTATTGGAGACTCATGAACTTGTATGATGTTACAGATCAATGGCAACACGACGAAACCCTGTTAGAGCTACCAGAACTGGTCCTGCAGTGACTACTCCTGGTCGCCGAGGACGCCGACCTACTCGAAATGTTGAAACCCCTACTCCTGACAACCTGGACACTACTAACCGCAACAACAGGAATCAAAATGTTGATGTTCAGGGAGACAATGATCATGTTCCACTTAATGCACCTACTGTGGATCAGGCAATGATCAATCAACTTGTGGAGCAAAGAGTTGCTGAGCTACTAGCTGAGTCAAATCATTCCAACAATTCTGCTGGAACATTTCCACCTGTTCGTGCTAACGGATGTCAATACAAGGAGTTTAAGATTTGTGGACCTATTGAGTTTGGTGGAACTGAAGGAGTGGTTTACTTGGTTAGGTGGATTGAGAAGACTGAGTCAGTGTTTAAATGTTAGTGGTTGTGCGGAGAATGCGAAGGTAAAGTTTGCTTCTTTTACCTTCAAGGATGAAGCTTTAACTTGGTGGAACAATTACCGAAATTCAGTTGGGAGTGATGTAGCTTATGCCATGACTTGGGAGCAATTTAAGTCTTTGCTGATTCAGACTTATTGCCCAAGGAATAAGGTCAAGAAGCTAGAGATTGAGTTTTGGAACCACAAGGTGAAAGGTAATGATATGACGACTTACAATCGTCGTTACCAGGAATTAGCCTTGCTTTGCCCAGATATGGTGAAAACCGAGACTCAAAAGATTGAGAGGTATACTGATGGGTTGCCTGTAGCTACGAGAAATGATGTGATTTCTGCTAGGCCTGCAAACATACATGAGGCAATCACAATTGCTCAACAACTTATGGACTCGTTGGAATTGGAAGGAGCTGATAAGGAGAAGAATGGAAAGAGAAAGAGAGACCGTCACTCCAAGGGTAATGATCACCGAAGCAAGAGACAAGCTAAGGCTTATGCTATTGGGAATGGAGATAAGAAGAATCAGAACGGTGATGCACCCAAGTGTGATCGTTGCCACCAGCATCATACTGGATGGTGTAGTGTGAAATGCCAGAACTGCTCAAAGAAAGGACACACAGCTAGGGACTGTAGAGCTCGACCTCTTGCTATGGTTCAAGCTGCTCCTGAGATGAGAAATAAGGCAGATGTTACTTGTTATGGGTGTAGAAAGAAGGGACACTATAGGAATGAGTGTAGAGAATCGTGGAACCGTGGAAATCAAGGCTCGGGTGGAAATGGGTACAATCATGGAAATCGTGGAGCTGGAGGAAACCGTGGACGACAAGATAATGGGGACCAACGTGTGGAAGCTGGAGCTGCTCAGGGAAGAGTGTATGCACTCGGGAATGAGAGAGGAGAAGATCCGAACGTCGTTACTGGTACGTTCCTTCTCAATAATCGTTATGCTTCCATACTATTTGATACTGGTGCCGATAGGAGTTTTGTGTCCACTACGTTTGCACCCTTACTAGAGAAACCCCCGATGGCCTTAGGAATTGGCTATGATATTGAGTTAGCTAATGGGAATATAGAAAGGATTAATACCATCATTCGCGGTTGCACGCTGAATTTCTTGAACCACCCTTTCAACATAGATCTTCTACCCGTCACGTTAGGAAGTTTTGATGTCATCATTGGTATGGATTGGTTATCGAAGTATCGTGCTCATATACTCTGCGATGAGAAGATTGTGCGTGTACCTTACGGAAAGGAGATCCTAAATATATTAGGAGATCGAAAGGATTATAGGAGCCCATCCCGATTAGTAGTTATTTCTTGCACGAAGTTACCAAAGCTAATGGAGAAGGGATGTTACCTTTTCTTAGCTCAAATTTCTGAGAAGGGAGGGACGAAGAAGAAGGAAAGGTGCATTGGAGATGTGCCTATAGTTCGTGATTTTCCTGATGTGTTTCTCGATGATTTGTCGGGAATCCCGCCGACTAGACAAGTGGAGTTCCAGATTGAGTTGATACCTGGTGCTGCACCTGTAGCACGAGCGCCTTATCGTCTTGCACCTACCGAGCTAGAAGAGTTGTCAAAACAATTGGTGGAGTTAGCCGAAAAAGGATTCATAAGACCAAGTTCTTCACCTTGGGGAGCCCCAGTCTTATTTGTAAAGAAGAAGGATGGATCGTTCCGTATGTGCATTGATTACCGAGAGTTGAATAAGTTAACGGTGAAGAATAGATACCCGTTACCTAGGATCGACGACTTGTTCGATCAACTCCAAGGATCGAGTGTGTACTCGAAGATCGATTTGAGATCGGGATATCATCAACTTCGAGTTCGCGAGGAAGATATTCCGAAAACGGCTTTCAGAACCCGGTACGGGCATTACGAGTTTCAGGTGATGCCGTTTGGGTTGACTAACGCACCGGCAATATTCATGGATCTCATGAATCGAGTGTGTAAGCCTTACTTAGATAAGTTCGTGATTGTATTCATCGATGATATTCTGATTTATTCAAAGAGTGAGAAGGAGCATGAGGAGCATCTAAGACTCATCTTAGAATTGCTCAGGAAGGAGAAACTCTATGCCAAGTTTTCGAAATGCGAATTCTGGATTCCGACGGTACAATTTTTGGGTCATGTGATTGATAGACAAGGAGTCCATGTGGATCCTGCTAAGATTGAGGCGATAAAACATTGGGCTGCACCTACAACCCCAACCGAAGTTCGTCAATTTTTGGGTTTAGCTGGTTATTACCGAAGATTCATTGAGGGATTTTCGAAGATAGCTAAACCACTGACCAAATTGACTCAAAAGAGTATTACGTATGAATGGGGAGATAAAGAAGAGGAAGCATTTCAATTGCTTAAGAAGATGTTGTGTAGTGCTCTTATCTTAGCGTTACCAGAAGGTAACGAGGATTTCGTCATCTATTGTGATGCCTCACATAAAGGATTGGGAGCCGTGTTAATGCAACGAGAGAAGGTGATAGCTTATGCTTCCCGACAGCTCAAAAAGCATGAGAAAAACTACACTACCCATGATTTGGAACTAGGTGTTGTGGTTTTCGCTTTAAGAATATGGAGACATTACTTGTACGAAACCAAGTGTGTTGTATTTACTGACCACAAAAGTCTACAACACATCTTGAATCAAAAAGAGCTCAATATGAGACAGCGACGTTGGATTGAGTTGCTAAGCGATTATGATTGTGAAATTCGCTACCATCCTGGTAAAGCAAACGTTGTCGCTGATACTCTTAGTCGAAAGGAAAGAATACCACCGTTACGAGTTAGGTCATTGGGAATGACTATCATATCGCCGTTACCATCTCAAATACTTGAAGCTCAAACGGAAGCGTTGAAAGCAGAAAACAGATCTGCCGAGAATATATTTGGGATGGCTGAGAATGAGAAAGGATTCGTTAAGCGTTCTGATGGATTGCTATGTTTTGGAGATCGGATTTGGGTACCTTTATATGGAGAAATTAGAGAGTTAATTATGCATGAGTCGCATAAGTCAAGGTACTCTATTCATTCTGGGTCCGACAAGATGTACCAGGATCTTAAGAAGTTCTATTGGTGGCCAAATATGAAGGCAGATATAGCATCGTACGTTAGTAAATGCTTGACATGTGCTAAGGTTAAAGCTGAACACCAGAGACCGTCAGGATTACTAACGCAACCAGAACTTCCAGTCTGGAAATGGGAGCGGATTACTATGGACTTCATTACCAAATTACCGAGGACAGCTAGCGGTTGTGACGCTATCTGGGTAATTGTGGATCGTCTGACAAAGTCTGCTCATTTCCTAGCAATTAGTGAAGATGATAGTATGGATAAACTTGCGAGGTTATATGTGAAGGAAATTATTACGCGTCATGGAGTCCCGATATCTATTATTTCGGATCGCGATAGCCGTTTTACGTCAGCTTTGTGGCGATCACTTCAAACGGCTTTGGGGACGAGACTTGATATGAGTACTGCATATCATCCCCAAACCGATGGTCAAAGTGAGAGGACCATTCAGACGTTAGAGGATATGCTTCGTGCATGCATCATAGACTTTGGTAAGGGCTGGGAGAAGTACTTACCCCTTGCGGAATTCTCCTATAATAATAGTTACCACACAAGTCTTAAGGCTGCATCATTTGAAGCTTTGTATGGCAGAAAGTGTCGTTCGCCTATTGGTTGGGCGGAAGTTGGAGATAGCCAACTCACAGGCCCTGAACTGATTTTGGAAACTACTGAGAAAGTAGCTCGGATTCATGATCGGTTGCAAGCAGCCAGAGATAGGCAGAAAAGTTACGCCGATCAGAGACGTAAACCCTTAGAGTTCCAGGTTGGAGACAGAGTGATGTTGAAAGTCTCGCCTTGGAAAGGTGTGATACGTTTCGGGAAACGTGGTAAACTCAACCCACGCTACATTGGACCATTTCTGATCTTAGAAAGAATTGGGCCCGTGGCTTATAGGTTGGAATTACCACATGAACTGAGTAAAGTTCACGACGTGTTTCACGTCAGTAATTTGAAGAAATGTCTTTCTGATGAGATGCCTGTCATTCCAATGAAGGATATTCGTGTCGATGAGAAATTGAATTTCGTGGAAGAGCCAATTGAGATTTTGGATCGTGAGGTTAAGCGACTCAAGCGAAGTCGCATTCCGCTCGTCAAGGTTCGTTGGAATTCCCGACATGGACCAGAATTTACGTGGGAACGTGAGGACGAGTTCCGGAAGGGATATCTGAAGCTTTTCACTTCGTTGATGAATTTTTCCGAGTGAAACCCGGGACGGGTTTCTTCTGAGACTGGAGGATGTGACAACCGGCAGTTTAGGGAGTTATTTTGAAAACCCGCATTACGTTAAAGTTCGTTTATAATTTTTATTTGGAAATTTTATTTCACAACGAACTTGTAAGACCTATTTTGTGGATGTTTATAATTAATGATGTTATGGAATTCGTGAATTATTTTCATAATTCATTCTTGATTTTATGCTCGGTGATGTATTCTTAAATTCTCACTGGTACTACGTTGACTCTGGCACTAGGTTTACCTAACGAAAGATTTTATGATTCGTTTTACGAGTCTGACTATATATAATTATTTTACGAGATGTTTTTCGGGAGATATTAAAGTTTGAAATGAGTACGGGTTCGGGCCACATGTTTTACATTCACCCACGTTACCCGCTCCACACCATTAGTAATATCATTATTATTATTATTATTATTATTATTATTATTATTATTATTGTTATTATTATTATTATTATTATTATTATTATTATTATTATTATTATTATTATTATTATTATTATTATTATTATTATTATTATTATTATTATTAACATTATTATAAAAAAAAAAAAAAATAAAAAAAAAAATAAAAAAAGAGAAACTACAAAATTTGGTCCTTGTGGGTTTGGTTCATAAGCAACACCAACACCTTCACCCCCACACTTCTTTCTCTCTCATTTCTCTCTTTTGACTAAACCTAGCCGCCACCGAATACAAATCCGGCCACCACCACCATCTCGCCGCCCTCACAACAAAACAAACACCACCATCTTGTTCGTTTTTCCTTCCTCTTTCTTTTGGTGTATCATATGCGCCGTATAACACACCCTAACACCTCGTGATTCAATCAAATCCGACCCAACTTTGTTGTTTTTACTAGATCTATACATTTGGAGGTTCAAGAAGGTGAGTAAGCTCGTTTTTGGTACCTTGGATGCCTCGACATAGTGTTAATTCCGTGGCTACACGGAAGGTTTTTATGGGATTCGAATGAAATGGTTGGAAATTAATGATTTTGATGTTAAAATCTTGTTTGGTATCCGGGTTGGTGTTTTCTTGGATGGTTCGACTCGAACCGTGAGTCGTGGACTCATGGCTCGATGTGGGTCTCGAGCCTATGGCTCGTTATTGTTGCTACTTGTGGCCTCGTGTTCATGGTTTCATGATTTGCTTGCGTTGGATTCTTGGTTTGACTCGATGGAGTCGAGGCCTTGAGGCCGTATATGGTTATTGATGCCGCGACCCTAGTGGTCGAATGGGCAGTTTTGAGGGTGCTCTTTGGAGCTTATTTTTGCGACCCGTGGTTGTTGGTTCGAATCCTTGTGACTCGTGGTTTTGAGCCGTGACTCAAGTGAGTCGAGGGCTCGGGTTTGGCTTGGTAAACCGACCCGAACATTAACCTTGTTGATGTTTATTTCTTGTAATGTTTGTGAACTTAACTTGTTATTGTTGTGGCACTTTATTTATCGGCCGAATGCTTTTGTTGAGTCGAGACCTTTTGTGGTCTCGACAATGGATTTTTTTGTGATATTGAGGAGTTGTTGACGAATTGGGATATTGGGGACCGATTGTGAGACGGTCACTTAGATTGACGGAGATAGGTTAGTCGGGTGCCATAGTCGGACCCTATTGTTGTAGCACGTGGATTGGGATTGATTGGACGGAGATGTATTGATTGTTATGACTTTTATATTACTTTGGACTTGGACAATGAGCCGAGAGTCATGACTCGGACATGTGACCATTTCGTATGACTCGATAACTATTTACAATTAAAACGTAAATAATAAAACTCGTAATAATAGTTATTGATAATATAAACGTTTATATGAATATATAGACGTGAATAACGGATATATAATTATATAAGCGCGTATATTAATAATAATAATAATCACGAGTCATATTATAAATAATACGACTAAATATATATTAGGCTACGAAAGTGGCGTAATATCATTGAACGTATTATTATTATAAAGAAATTGTTATAAAACGAGGAATCCTCGACAATTCTCAAATATTGAATAAAAATGTCATTTTGTATACATACTAAATAAACTTATCGAGTTATGTGGAGTCGTTGTCACTCGAGTTCGGGTAAGTTTTATTTGTTACTTTCGTGTTGTCACGGATATATGACGATTAATATAAACGTTTTCTATAACTAAATAACCACTTAACCGTAGGGTTGAATCGGATTATTTGGGTATATGAAATGAATATATTAATGGGCATCGTATCCTACGACGCCCATAGGTTGTGGTACATGTAAAGTGTAGTAAATTGCGAATATATATATCGGGAAATCTGGCCAATTTAACGATATATATGAGGAATTTATTAAACTATGATATCTACCATATAGTATTTATGTGCTATGTGCTTTAGGATGAGGTGTAATCTTGGAACGGTATGTTACGTAAATAAATATGAGGATTATCAAATCGACGGATTTAATAAACTTCGGCGATTTATTTAAATGATATATTGGGCTAATATTAGACTCATAGTTTATTTTAGTATTCTTTGTGTGACCTTTTGGTCTGTTTTGTGTCAACCCACCACCCGTATGGATACCAAACGTAAATACACCAAACTAATACGAAATGGATTTTCGGAAATAAAACGGATTCTCGTCCGGGTTAGGGAATATCTTGAATTTGAGGAAATGATTGCTGAACGAGTTAATATTGTTAGGTCGTGCCGAGTCCGTAGTTGCTGTTTTGTGAGTTACTATACATCTTATTTCTACCGACCTCTTCTTGCTATTTTCTGGACTTGAGGTGAGTCATAGCCCCACTTTTTACTCTTGAACTATGTTTTCAATACTTGGGGTGAGAAACGTGCAAATTATTTATGTGGACTATTATCGCTTCTATATTCTTTCTAAAACTTGCTATGCGTATAGACTAGGATGTATTGTCAGCTTTAGTCACATATATTTGTGTGTACTATTCAAGGTTGGCTTATTTGGTTATTGGTGGATTGTCAGCTTTAGTCACATATAATTGTGTGTACTATTGAAGGTTGGCTTATTTGGTTATTGTTTGAAATTGTCAGCTTTAGTCACACGGTTCGTGTGTACTATTCAAGGTTGGCTATTTAGATACTGTAGTGTGCACCTATAGGTTATTAATACTTCGGAGGTTATCCGAGTATTTATGATATTGCGGGGGTTACCCGAATATCTATGTTAGAACGGAGGGTATCCGTGTGTTAGGTTGGAGCGGAGGGTATCCGCAGGCTTTTAGCGAATCCTTAGTCTAGCTAGCAAGTGTTTTGCGTATATGTCCACTATATTGTTAGATGAATGTAAACCTATGATCTCACCAGCGAAAGCTGACTTTTAGCATGTTTTCTTTGGTAATTAAGTGATGATATGCATGCTTGGAATGGAAGGCTCGGCCAAGGCTCATGGGTTATGGATTTATTTTTCTAAACTCTGATAATTAATTATGGACCTATTGTTATAATATTTCGGGCCTCACTCTGAATGATGTTGGGATAAATGTAAACGTTAAAACCCCGTTTTGGTTGCGTTTTTATTATGTTTACTTTATCTCGTTCTATATTGTCTTGTGTTGGATACCAATCCCCGTAGCACCCCGAAAGCTTGTTGAGTCTTCCGCTGTATCAAATTTTGGGGGTGTTACAAATGGTAGTATACCATTGTTTTCACCAATGCTAAAGTCAGATATGATATAACAATGACCCTGTTGGAAAAGGGGTTCAAAACGATACATGTTATTGTTACGTTCAGTACATTGGATGCGGTTACCTTGGGAAAAAATAAAGATACAAATCATATTAATAATGTAACCTAAGGTCAGTATACATCATATGTAATTATAAAAATGATATTAATAGAGGTACCTTCATGTCCTGTAACACAACATCAAAACTGTATGCTTGATTAGGCTTCCCAGCAGGATGGCTATGCCAGAATGAAATACACCGTGCCTTGATCTTTATGTTATCAAGCATTGGATCTATTTGATCCGAGGCAGTGAATTCCAAATCATTGACAGAAGTAGCATTCTTCCCTTTAGCATTGATTGAAGAAATGTTGTTTTTGTCATTAACATTGCTTTCAGAAACAGGAGTCAAGTCTTCTATAAAGGATCATAAAGTTATTTAACTTATAAAATTACCATTTTATAAAAATGACTGAAAATGTGTACAGAATCAAATAAATAATACATATACAAAATACAAAATACAAAATCCCTAATAGATTTAAGAATAAACTTCTATATTATCAGCCATTTCTCACATGTATTTGTTAGAGCATTAGTTATCTATTAAATGTAATTAGCAAGTGATTAACTTAATTAGTGGGTGATTAGCAATTTACCCAAAATAGCTTATGTGTAATCACTATATGTATCCTCTCACTTTATATGTAATGATCATCAAACAATATTATCCTATATATCATTTTTCATGGTATCACGAGCCTAAAATATCCGGTCCTCTCCCTAAAAGCCTAAAACAAACAGCCGCCACTCTAAGTTTTCCGGCCGTCGGCTTCGGCCGGCGGTCCGGAGCACGAATATCCCTATCTTCATCGTTTCTTCTAATGTTTCTCCTACTACCGCTGCTCCATTCAACATGTCCCTCTTCTTTCATTTGTCTCGAACCAAACAAAAAAAAATGCTTCCTTTTCTTTCTCTACTGTTAAAACCGAATGGGTATTATACCCTTTTGTCGTGGCCCTCTTGTCTCCACCAAATAAATGCCTTCCTAAAACAATTAAAGTTAATAGGGTATTATTATATTTCTTGTGGATTCACACTGTTGGTCCTTCGAAATGAATTGCACAAAAGGGATAACACCCTTTTTGTTTGTGTCTTTCTCTTCTGCTATCTTCGAACCAAGTACCCAAAAAAAAAAATAAAACAAAAAAAACAAAATAAATAAAATAAATAGTGGATCTTTATGTTTTTCTAGAGAAAAACACGCCCCGTTTGTTCAGAAGGTACTTTGGGGGTTGAAGTTTTAGAACCAACTTTCGTTTTCTTATTTTTTATTTTGATGTTAGTGCATGAGTATTAGTTGTAATTTTCTTTGTTTTAGTTGTAGGGGATACTTTGGGTTATCTCGTTAGTTTTAGTTGTAGGGGATACTTTGGGTTATCCCAGGTTAGGATACTTTGGTTTATCCTATTTGGTAAGGGATACTTTGGTTTATCCCATTTAGTCAGGATACTTTGGTTTATCCTGTTTTGTTCGGATACTTTGGTTTATCCGGTTTGTTTCGTGTTTATGTCTACTTTGGTTTATCCTGTTTTGTTCGGATACTTTGGTTTATCCGGTTTGTTTCGTGTTTATGTCTACTGCTGCTTGAAGATGTGCTTCCGCTTGCTGTCGAATGTCTTCATCAACAATTATTTATTTACTTTAATTTATTGTTTATTAGCTTTTAATCTCCAGTCCAAGCTTTTGCGATTTCGCCGCTCGGACTGCGGGGGAGTGTTAGAGCATTAGTTATCTATTAAATATAATTAGCAAGTGATTAGCTTAATTAGTGGGTGATTAGCAATTTACCCAAAATAGCTTATGTGTAATCACTATATGTATCCTCTCACTTTATATGTAATGATCATCAAACAATATTATCCTATATATCATCTTTCAGTATTGTACTCTTAAATGTACCATTTCATTGCAATGACTGTTAATGTGCAAAGAAATATACTTAAATCTTATAATGTCTTATTGAAATTTAATTGTAATGCTTAATGCTTATTGGAAACAGAAACTAACGTTAATCTAATTATGCAAAACTAATGTATACAGAACTTAAATGCATAATATAGTTAAGAATACACCTAAAACTTTTAAATCCTTCACAACATCTATTTTCATCTTCATACAAATAACTTAATTACATTATCGTCATTGCAAGAAACATCAAAAAAGATATTGATATAATGTGGGTATCAAATAGTATACGAGAAAAATGGTTAAACTGACCTTGGTATCCAAACGACTTGGTGGAATAGGGTATTTTCGGAATGAATGATTTGTGATATGAATTGTAGCAAAACAATCATTCCATTTATACACTTGTGGATTAGGGTTAACAATACCATTCAAAAAAGGGATTGATATCAAAACTTCAATTATCCTTAAAACCTTTGCATAATTACCGGCCATTCTAAATGAAGTGATAGGGTTATTCTAACTAATTTTGAATCAAGAATGAAAATAAAATGATTTGGTGTTGGTTTGATTCTGAATTAACAAAATAGACACCGATTTATAGCTTAGCTACCCCTACTATAAAGCAATGATTTAGATACTACTAAAAAAGAAAAAGAAAATGATTGTTTCGTAATCAGTAAATATGATGATTACCAGCAATTATCTTGACGTTGCCACGGTCATCGATGTAAGTCATGCCAATCAAGTTAAAAATGTCATCAATCGAGTCATGGTTGATTTCAATAATCAAAATACATAAGAAAGTAATCGCAAATTCATCAAACAAACTTCTAATAAATAAATAACGAAATTGAAACAAAAAATAATAATAATAAAAAAATAAAAATCATTCCTAATTCATCATAACTTGAAAATGATTGGCAGACATAATCCGATTCAATAATAAAAATTCAAAAAATTACATGCGGATCTTTGATTAAAAAGATACTTCTAATCATGGTGATATGGATTATTCTTAATTATTTTGAATTAAGAAACAAAATAAAATGATTTGGTTAATTTGAAGTAATGAATGGAGACATATTTTTGGATTGAGATTGATCTGTTATCATTGACCGTTATCATTGACCGATCTTGTAGGTTATTTTTTGTTGTTATTAATGATTTTGAATGTATTGCTTAAAATTCGGAATGAAGGTGAACAGAGGAGTGTGGGAGGCGTGTGAGATGAGTGTGTTTTTGTATGACAGCTAATTAAATTGTGTCAGGGTGGCATTTTTTTGGGTTTTCACCTAATTCTTTAATGCCAAGTGGTATATGTGACTTGACAAGTTCCTCTAATATATATGTTGGGAGATTAGCAACTTTCTATAGGTCACAAACACTAATACGGAGTACTAGTATTTTCACTTGCTAGGATTAATACGGACAAAAGTAAGAGCATGGTTGATTTTCATTACGTCTAAACATGTAGTAGTTTTTTTCTTTCAAATAAATGTTGCTAGCAAATTAAGTTGGACAATTTTAATATTTCACAAAATTTATAGCTCGCCGTAGAAACATCGTCTTTGAGCATTTAACCATCAACATTATTACTCGCTACAATATCACCGCCAGGTGTAGTAAAATCAACAACTTCACTATCAACATATATTTTCTTTAAACAAATTTATTCAAAATTAAAATTTCACTACTTCAAAACATTACAATAAAAATAAAAGATATTACATCAATCAAGGTTGCAAAAATCCTGAATCGGTAGTCAGCCGGCGATCGACCCTCTTGTAGCTTGTAATCTATTTAGGCGGGATTAAACGGTGATTAATCACATTGGCGTTTTTGGGTATTTACGGCGAGTTTTGGTATTCCCAACAACAATTTCCTTAAAAATATATTTTGTAATAGATATAAATTGCGACTATAAGTAGTTAAAACTAGTTTACGACAAGTTTTTGGTATTTCTGACAAAATTTATAGGTTTTTGTGAATTTGTTTGACCCATTTACACAAATAAAAAAGGTTGATGGCCTAGTAGTGCTTATGTGTTGATTAATTAGCCTTTTTTTTTTTTTTTTTTTTTTTTTTTTTTTTTCAAATACTAACATTAATAATTGATAACCAAAACTTAAAAAATTTAAAGCTTAAACTAATAATCTAGATTATATCTATCTTTAATTTTTGCCTTATATCTCCATAATTTTTGGGCTTTGAATTCCGATCAGATGATCATGGTAAGTGTTATAGAAGTTTTTGTCTTTTTTGGTGGTGTCTTTCTTGTTGAAATCATAAGACTAATGCTAGTGGTGACCAGTTTCTCACTTAAGCAACCCGCCGCGTCAGCGTCACTTAAGCTTTCTCTCTCCACAACTCCACCCCAACTACAATTTGCTAATAAGGCGACCCTAACACAACCAAAAACATACCACACAAAAATAAATAAATAAAAAAGTACACACACAAAAGAATTGAAAGTTTCGGTTGTGTAGGCAACCATAACTTTGAAAAGTTTGCCAAATGACGCGTCGCATTTGCCTTGGCTAGTGGGGGACGAGTTGCATTTTTGACGTTGTGGTTGCCAAGAGACTCCCATTAGCATCAGTCTAATATTCGAGTTAGATCATGGGGAGTATTGGAAACAATCTTTACTACATAAAAAGAAAAAAATGGTCAAACTTGAATTTTTGACTTTGTTGAATTATTGAATTGTCGAAAAATGGGTAAGGAAAGTATTGAATGTTTAATGCAATATATGAAATTTTGAATTTTTCCAAAATGTTGAATTGGTAATATACAAAACCAATTTTCGGAAAAAATATATTTTATTAATTTTCGGGAAAAATATACAAAACCAATTTTCAGGTCTAACCGGGTTTCGAAACTATAAAAACTAGTTTTATTTGACTCGTTTTTTCGATCGGAATCGGTTCAACCGGTAGAACCGGCCGGGTCGAAACGGGTTTTAAAACATTATGTGTATCCCCAAAATTCTCAAACTTTTATTATTTTTCGTTTATAAACCATAAACTTTTATTATTTTTCGTTTTAAAACATTATGTGTATCCCCAAAATCCTCAAACTTTTATTATTTTTCGCTATAAGATCTCGTTACTATGTACAAGTCGTCTAGTATATAAATAACAATGAATGAGTATTATAGTATTTATAGATAAATATAAATAAAGTTGTTTTAAATTTCTCGTTAACTACTCAAAAAATGATAGTTGGTTTTATTTTAATCCTTCCACATCCCGGTCTTCTCCATAACTAACATCTCACACAAACTTACCACAACGTGTGGTGATGGTGGTGAGACATCATGCAGCCCGTCATAAAGGGTCCTTTACTACGCCCATCCTTAAAGTATTACTCCTAACTCGCATTTCCTCATATATTTACTGAAGACATCGGTGACTTTACTGAAGCGAATCCGAAAGTTTTCGGTGAAGACATCGGGGGCACGTGTTGCTATTCATATATTTAATAGGATTAGCATTTGAGGGGTGGGAGCTGAAATAGTATCTCGCCTTCATACTAATTTCTTGTAAATCCTATAAATTTCTAATAAAATGATGTTTATAATAAAAAAAATAAAAAATAAATAACAACAACAACAACAACAACAACAACAACAACAACAACAACAACAACAACAACAACAACAACAACAACAACAACAACAACCATGCTGTATCATGCACGGGTATTATTGGTATTAAATATCGGCATAACATGATGCGTGATGTTCTTGTTGACATATGTTCTCGATCTGGAATTTCGGCTCGTAAGGAAGTCGATATTGGGCTTAGTGGGGAAAGGGACAAACCCTTACGTCTAGCTAATATGTTACTTTACTCTTGGGATGGTGGGCTTGATGTATGTGTTGATCTGACAGGGTCATCACTCTTGACGCAAAACCGGTATGGTTGATTTTGTGTCGGGTCGTGCGGTTATTGAAGCCGCACAACGTAAACGCGTCAAGTACGAGGCTAAATGTGCGGATATTGGATATGGGTTTCTCCCCTTTTCATTCTCTTCTTTTGGAGAACTTGAAAAGGAT
The DNA here is from genome assembly GCA_030686995.1 of Artemisia argyi. Classification (NCBI taxonomy): domain Eukaryota; kingdom Viridiplantae; phylum Streptophyta; class Magnoliopsida; order Asterales; family Asteraceae; genus Artemisia; species Artemisia argyi. Next base: position 126,639,064 of record CM060697.1, read on the forward strand.
GCGGTGACCTTACTAAAGCTCATCCGAAGATTCTCGATGACTCAAGACATTGGAGCACGTGCTACTTCTCATATTTTTAGTAGGATTAGCTTCGCTATAGCTAGAGTAGTGGGGGCCCAGTTAGTATCTCGACTCCCCACTAATTTCTTGTAAATCCTATGTTTTTTTTAATAAAGTGATGCTCATTATAAATAATAATAATAATAATAATAATAATAATAATAATAATAATAATAATAATAATAATAATAATAATAATAATAAAAAGCATCAACGACAGGAAGAGTATATTCTTAATGCTATTTCATCTTGGGGCACACCTGGTGGTAGTTTACAAATTGTGCGTGAGGTTTTAGCCGAACCCCCCCCCCCCCCCCTGTGACACCCCCAAAATTTGGTACAGCGGAAGACTCAACAAGCTTTCGGGGTGCTACGGGGATTGGTATCCATTCAAAGTCATGAAAGAACGAGATAAAGTAAACATAATAAAAATACAACCACGCGGGGTTTTAAAGTTTACATTTATCCCAAAATCATCCAAAGTCAGGCCCAAAAGAAATAAATATAGGTCCAAAATTATTTATCAGAGTTTTAGAAAATAGATCCATAACCGAGTGCCAAAGCCAAGCCTCCAATCCAAGCATCCAAGGGCATCACTTAATTACCTGAGAAAACGTGCTAAAAGTCAGCTTTCGCTGGTGAGATCATAGGTTTAGATTCAATATAGTGGACATATACGCAAAACGCTTGCTAGCTAGACTAGGCCTCAATCATCCAACCAAAATAATCCAACCAAAATAATCTAACCAAAATCAAATCAACCCTATAGGTGCACACTATAGTCCAATAACCAAATCCAATCAAATCAATCTGTATGCGTAAGGATACGACATACCCAACATGCGTAAGGATACGACATGTTCAACTTACCTAGATCTAGTCTAGGCCTCGTTGTATAGCTTACCTAGTTCTTGACTAGGCCTCGCTCTATAACCAAATCAAATCAATATGCATTCGCAAGGATGCGACATGCCTAACATTCATAAGGATACGACATGTTCTTGCATTCGTAAGGATACGACATGCGCTGCATTCGTAAGGATACGACATGCGCTAAAACCTACCTAGTTCTATAAGCATAGCAAGTTTTAACATAAACAAAGCGATAATAGTCCACATAAAACATTTGCACGTTTCTCACCCCAAGTATTGAAAACAAAGTTCAAGAGTAAAAAGTGGGGCTATGACTCACCTCAAGTCCAGCAAATCCTCAAAAGAAATCGATAGAAGAAAGACGTAAGCAAACTCAAGTAACTCACGTAACGGCAACTACAGACTCGACACTTCCTAACAATATCAAGCTCGTTCAGAAATCATTTCCTCAAAAATCAAATATTCCCATTCCCGAACGTATTCCATTTTTACTTTCCAAAAATATCCATTTCTCGAATTAACTTCATATTAATTTGAAATTCGACGTTTGGTATCCATATGGGTGGAGGGTCGACACAATACAAACCAAGAAGCCACAACGAAAAGAATAATAAACAATCTATAGGTCTAATATTAGTCCAATATATTATTTAAATAAATCATCGAAGTTTATCAAATCCGTCGATTTGGTAATCCCCTATATTTATTTACGTAATATATCGCTCCAAGATTATACCCAACCTAAATCACATAGCACAAAAATACTATATGGTAAATATCGTAGTCCAATAAATTCCCTATATATATCGTCCAATTTGCCAAATTCGTCAATTTATCCAAATTCCACGAGATATATAGTAATTTATTATCCTAATACACATACCACAAGCTATGGGCGTCGTGGGATACAATGCCCATTAATATACTCATTTTATATAGCCAAATAACTCGATTTAACCCGTCGATTAAATAAGTTATTTAGTTATAGAAAATGTTTATATTAATCGTCATATATCCGTGACAACACAAAAGTCACATAACAAAGCTCACTTGGACTTTAAGTAACCACAACTCGTATAACTCGATAAGTTTTCCAAATTTATAAAAGTCATCATGTTTTTATTTATTACTTACCCGACGTATTAGTTCTCAGCATTATTTATAGTTATTATCTATAATAATACTTCGAGATTTATTGCACTATTTGCATAGTATAATAATTATCGTTATATTATTATAACGTTTACTCGTGATCCTTTTATTACTAATATACGCATTTATCTATACTACATATAATGCACAAATGAATCTCTCTCCAAAATTTTTAGACTTACAATAAATAAAGCATGGTTTACAACACTTTAATGCACCCAATTTTGAGAATTACAACAAAGCAAGCATATGGTACAACAAAAATAAGCGTGGAGTCATTTTCAGACCACTTTTCTATCAAACAACATTAATGCTATTAAATAGTAGTCATGATAGTCATTAAAATACCCCTTAAGTGAAAAATACTACCTTATAAGCATATTTACAAGGATTCAAAGAAGGTTGTACATGAAGCAAATAATGCTGACTCATCATGTCTATTGTCCAGTCAGCAACATTTTAATATTTCGATTGCCTACGTGGAATACCCAGTCAGCACTCCAATTTCAGTAAATTTCTGGAAATGCGTTAAAAAATATCACACTTACAAGAATCGAACCCCGGTCTCCCATATATACAACCATCAATGAAACCACTAGACCAAAGTGGTTTTTGTGAATGTATTTGAAAAACAAAAACCATAAGTGCTTGAATGTAGGCGTTACATGTATCTATTTCCTTTTCAACACACACAATTTTTTCCCCCTAATTTCTCTGAATCCGCTTTTATGTAGATAGTTAGTTATACATTTGAAAATCATATCACATGAATTATGGTTTCCTGATTTCACTCACTAATTTTGAATTGATTCCAATTTAATCATTCAAATCAATTCAAATTCCTAAACCCTAATTTTTATCTATAAATTCCGAAGGTAATCATTCTTTTTTTCCGGTCATTTGTTATAATCGACAACAAAGGCAGTCTCATCCTCAATGCAAGTCATGAGTATGAAACCAAGGTTTGTCTGATTTCAATTTTTTTTCAATTGAATCTAAAGTTTCTTTGTGTTAACTTTTAGGTTTTAATTTTTGTTATGATTGATTGAATTAGGCTAGCCGGTAAAAGGTATGTAGTTCGTAACCTTTTTGTTTACTTATTCTTCTAATGAACAATTCTCAAGGATCCATGTTATTGATTTATTTATTTATTCCATTCAGAAAGTTTATACAAATTTAGTTACGACATCTATTTTATAAAGATTGTAACTTGATTATGGATTTTTGTGATTAAACAGGATGATGGATGATTATAAAGTTGAAATGGTGAATGATAGTATGCAGGAGTTTTATGTTCTCTTCCATGGTCCTAAAGAAGGTATGTTTATTTTCTTTTTATTATCCTTTTTCTTTATTATTTTTCTTTAATTTATAAGTATTTTGATTATAAAAATGTGATCTTTTTGGTTGGTTTTGCTTAATTTGATCTTTTTGAGTTGGAGGATCCATGTTATTGAGTTGGAGCATCATCTAATACTTCAAATTCGGTATTGAATAGTCAACCATCAGAAACACCATCCAGGTAAAGGTACAGAAATATGAGAATGTAGCGCATTGAAGATTGACTTAGGCTCAAAAAACTACCATTAATAATTTAGTATAGTATTGTAAATCTTATATTATAGTTTTGCCTTTTTTTTATAGAAAAATAGCTATGAGGTAGCTTTCAACCAGACATTTTTCGTATTGTTTTTGTCACCCTAAAACAAAAATACCGAATAAAAAACATACAGATATTCATTAAAAAAACTCCAGTGGCAAACTTTAACCCCATATGGACAAACTGTGCAATGAAGAGTTTCCATCATCTGCAGGCAACCCATATGGACGAACCGAGGTATGAACTGGTCAACAATGTATTCGTTTGGTCAACTTAAAGTATGGTCTATTTGTCTAATAGTTTAAATGGATCTGTACAGCTGATGATAAAGGAGATATGCCAGGACATATATGCCTTGATCAAATGACATGTTGATAGTTTATAGCTATATTCTATCCATAAAGGAAAAGCGGCGTGATACCTGGTGTTCAGGCGCACTTAATGTTCCTATGGTTTTAACGGGTCAGTCGCTTGGTACAATCAAGCTCGAGCAACATTTAAGGGAGCTAGGCAATCAAAAGAATTAAAGCTCCACATGGGACCACTCTTCCTGTCCCTGATGAAGTGAGTTTCATGCTTTCAATATGTATTATGTAGATAGTAACGAAATCAACTTTATTGGAAATAAACAAAACAAATGTTAGATAAAACATTTGGTCTCCATTTGAGAGGTAGCTTTGTCTCCTTCTGCTGAGCGAGTTTTAAATTAAATCACTTACAGAATAAAATAACCTATTTTTGAGTTATCAGATCACATATATGTTGATAGTTGATCAAATCCATGCATGTTTTGATAATGGTTATGGTATTTCAGGCTGTTGACTATCCGCAAAGGAGGTATAGAATAATTTTTAGAAGCGCAATGGGTCCGATTTATGCATTTCTTCAAAATGTTTTGATAATTGTTCTCTATTTCTTCCCTATATTCATAGGGAACAAGATCAGGTCAGAGCTTATGTAGCTTCATTTTTTTGTCCTATGGTATTTCCTTACAAATTGTATTTAAAAATATGGTTTTCTGTAACTATATCGACAAAATAAAGGCAACTACTGACTAAACTCTTGATTGTTTATTAATTATGATGACTTCATCGACGCCACCACCAGCATGCACGCCTGCGCATCAACGTTGTGCGGCGAAAATCCTTTACCAGATGATGATATGTCTGAAGCTATAAACAGGAGGTACGAGGAATTTCAGTGTTGGGGGGCTTATGAGAGATTGTGAAATCAGATTATATCATCTCAATCATAATGAGTTTTTTTTTTCTTTTTTTTTTTTTTTTTTTTTTTTTTTTTTTTTTTTTAAATGGAGGGCTTATCCAAGCCATTACTGCGCTAGCCACAATAGTCACATGATATTTTTTGCTTTGTGGTGTATAGCTTGGATGTCTAGCAATGGTATGTCTTCATGACATATTTCTCTGTATAGATGCTAAAGGCTCAAATAATATTAAGAGTAGTTGATAGTTTAAATATAGAATTCACCATTATTAGAATCATAAATCAAAAATGGCATTTTAAGTTTGAGGCAGATTCAAACACTTATCTGGTACATTCAAATAAAGAGAGGTTTTTGTGTCTTAGGTCTTTGTTGCAAAAAATTCCGAAAGAGACACTAATAGCTATGCTTGCTAATGTTGAGAAAATTGTCATTGCACACACACGCTATAGATCTGATGCAGAAAGTCAAGAGCTAGATCAGGTAAAGTTTACTTTTCTATTTTAAACTAAGAATTCAAAATATAGGATTTTTGGTCATCCCTAAAAGATCGAGGCGATCTTTGATGGTTTGAAACCAAATCCTAAATATATGAATGATTATTAGTCCACCTATTCTGATGAAGGGACTATTAAGTTTGCATATCTGTATTGATTAAGTTTGACATTCTAAGTTTTAGATATTCTAACTATTATCTTTTGATTCATTTATGCTTGATTTCTTAGTAGCAAGTCAGGTTCTTAGTTATGTTTGATTTTAGTTAGTATCTTTTGAAGTGTAATTTATGTTGTATTGGGTCTTAATAAAATATTTACCGGTCTGATTTTTGTTGTTTCTTAAGAGTTAATACACTTTATTTGCATCATCGACATTATATAATCATGTCTTTAGGGTCTAAACATGACTATACAAACACTTTATTAAGTACAAAGAAGTAACCCACCCATACACCCAATAAGAATTTTAAGTTCTGCTCAAATCAGATGGTTTGCGTGCTTGCCTAATTTCCGATTATACTATTACTTAAACTAGATACACCTTTCCTTTTACAGAGACTCACAAGCGATTTACACGGGGTGTTGCTATCAGACCTTGATAAATTTTACAGGAAAGTTGTTTACTCAGTCTAGATCAAGGGAAGAATGGTTAAGGTAAGTCACAAACTTAACGTCACCATGTTAACATAAAATTTATTTATATAAACATGTGACTAATCACCATCTGACTAATCACCTGGCTGGACTGAACTATATGAAGCTTCTGCTACCGAAATCAAGGTCTGCATTTGACTAACTTAACTGTTATAATTTAAATTTATAAGTTATGATTTTGGATCTCTTTAATAGTAACATGATTTGCACATTACTTAAATAATTAACAGGAATTGGTAAAGGAGCCTAAAGATGCTTCCTTGAAAAAGAATGCCAAAGGAGTCACCAGCCTTCTTGAAGAACTCTCAAAGATTAGTATGTACAATTCTGTTTTACATTAATGAGATTGAACAAAATTGTAAGATATTTGCACTTTAATTAATCATGCTTCTATACGTCACTCACACGTTACCTGCTATCGAGTGTTAAAAAACACAAGAGTAACTATAGGCAATTGCAACTGCAAAAAGTCTCAATTGTGTGACACTTTAAGTTGTCACACTTAAGTGATGAATGTTTACACTTATATGTGTTAACGTATTACAAAAAGCCTGTAGAAGTAGCTAATTTGTTTTATTAACATGATATATACGTATAGAACTCCTCATTTGTAATTCATATTAACATATGATATTCAAAAATCTAACATCAATATTTCAATGGGCAGTTTGGGTAATGGGTGAATGGGCCGGTTTCTGTTTATTTGTAAACATGGCTGAAGTCTCAAAAATAAGCTCACCCAAACACCCCCTTAATGAATGTAAACTTAGGAAATATATAACTTCTTCTTTTAAACTTGGGTCAAGTAAGAACAGCTAAAGACAACTCATGATGAAAGCTTCGATCCTAAATCTGAAATCATAGTGACCACAATAAGCAGACTGATGAAACTCCTATCACTGAAATTTTTTTGGAATCAGTAAAGCATTTGCTGAAGCGACTGGTATTTGTCACTTATCTCCTACATTTCTTCTTTTTTTAATAAGCATGTCCGACACATCGGTCTCTAAGGCTCTACCCTTTCTGGGTGGGGGAATTTCCCCTTGCTTGGTATTAGAAAGCCTACCTTTCTTAGGTCTAATAATCGAAAGAAGACTAAGGAGGCCTGACCCATTTAGTTATGAATGGGTAAGTTAGTGTTATGTTATACACTTTTGACCAATACTTTGGAAGCGACATTCAGACTTCAGATCTTCAGGTAATAGCGTCTAGAGTTGTTGATACATGCAGGTTATTTGAATTCTGGGTAATATGTGCTCTTGAACGACAATTTTGCATGCTATGGCTGTTTTTGCCTTCTTAACTTTTCATTAATAGTGCTTCTTAAGTATCTGTTATGTACATGTAGTTATCTAAGTATTAGATGTGATAAAAGTTTTATTACCTGCAGTCAAGCCATGTTAGTTGATAGCTAATTATGAGGACTACAGTTACTTAATAGTTGTTACATTTTTGTTAAGTGTATGTCACTGCTTAAGTATTAGATCCACCAAAAACTTTGTAGTCTATAGTCGTGTCGACTTAGTTAAGCAAAGCGTGTGAAGGAATAGATCCTAAAGGCCTTTACAAGCTTGCGCGAGCATGAAAGATTAGAGGTACAATATTCACTTGTATCTCCTATCTTTTTTGTAAACTAAATCAGTTCTTCGTATAACATAATAGGCAAAAACATAGAGCTTTTTATTCAGTTGGTCTTATAAGATTTCATTTGATGTGTCAAATTGAAAATTTAACGATAGTAGGGCTTATTTACTTGGCTTAGGAAGAAATGAGGATAAGACTCAAAAATGAAGGAAGATTGTGTAAATTACTGAAGTCATAGTTGGATGATGTTAATGAGATATTTTAGAGGTGACAAGATGGGCGGGTTGTGTGACGGGTGAAAACGGGTCATTTTAGTATGGTCTGAAAACGGTTGGACCAGTGACCCAAAAACACTTTTAAGTCCTCTTTTTTTTAATAATAAACAACTTATGTGTTACTAATGAATTATAAAACAATACTATTACTAAAGCTAAAAGGTGATTTTGGATGACTTTCAAGTTTTAACGCGCTGACTTTTTCTCCTTTTAGCTATATGTTTTAATTGAACATGTTTGAGAAAAAAAGCAACCAAGGATGTTAACTGGAATTACTGGCCCATTCCATTTATAATAGCCCCTTCATGGAAGTTGTTAATGGTATGCCAAAATCGAAGTCTTTATGTTCAATATTGTTTATGGCCTAGCTTTAATAGTCGTGTGTTAGGATCGAACTTGAGATCACGGGATTGCACACGATACGTATGAAGAGAAAAAGAAATAATTATTTATAAAATGTTATAATTAATTATTAATAAACACAAAATAAATAATAGTAATTAGTATTTAATGATAAATGACTAATGACCTATTAAACGAAGATTAGGAAAGTAATACTAAGGAAATTTTGGAAACAAGAGAAGGTTCCGGAATCCCCTTGGGGGGTTCACAACCGATCGACCAAGGAGGGTTTCCCACCTCCTTTGTGCCTTGTGCTCCAAGTATTGATTAGTATATAAGCAAACCCAAGATACATGTTTTCTCATAACTTGTACACACACATCTTGGTGTTTTTCTCTCCTCTCTTTGTTCCTTGGTCAATCCATCAAATAAACCCATAAGGGTTTCGATTTTCATAGATCAAACAAAGTTTTATGTTTAATTACTTGCATAAACATTTTCTTGAATTAGTACGTGTGTACAAGAACGTGAATCAAACACACTATTGTTTGATTCTTGGATTGAATTACAAAAGAGGTAAGGGATAATTCTTGTAATCCACATAAACCCTAATTAGGGTTCTTGATTGAAGATTGCAATTTGATTCTTGTTCGGGCTAGAATCATAAAGGTATGTTTACTATTTAATATTGATTAATTAATTACATGTTATTTGATCTTGTTATAATTGTTTCCGCTATGCTCACTTGATGTGTTTGCTTTATAATATATGAATGTCATGATATCATAATTCCAACAGTGGCATCTAGAGCCGTTATAATGTGTAATTAATTATCGAAACGCATAAAAATTGGATCTTGATTCGTTTAGTTACATGTTTTTAGGGTTTATTTGTTAGATTCCTATCCCTAAAATTTTTTTTGGGTCGATTTGACCTTAAGGGTTTTTTAGGGTTTTGGTTTTTGATTTTTTAATATGATTAGAAACCCTAGGATGTCATGTAATTGTTATGCGTTTTAGTAAACGATCTTGGTGCAATATGTTAATTGTTAAGCTAAATCCATAAAAAAGTGCATATTTGCATGGATTTTTAATTGTGTGATAATTTAAATGGTTTAAATTGATTATATGAATTAATGGTTAAGTTATATCTAAACATGTAAATTTATTAATAGATGTCGAATTGGGGAAGACTCCAATATTAAGTAATCAATTATGTGCTATGTGGTATTTATTTAGTTTTGGCTTACGCAATCGATTTATCGATGTATGTGGCTCTTTTTCCTAGAAGAAGAAAGCCTTAATTGAATTAATACGTTATACACTTAGATTTGATTATTAATAGGACTATTGAATAAGATTTGCATGTGGCTACATGTTTTATACATATTTAATTGTTATGATTATGTATATTTGTTTATTTAGTTGTTTTATTTTTTATTTTACATTACTTGTTTTTGTTTATTATTATGTTAGACATGTTTATAAACGAAAAGGGTAATTTTTTGAATAGAAAAATAATACGGACTAAATAAATGGCGAAATTGTTTTGTTTTTTAAGAATAAATTTCAAAGGATTGGTTGATTGATGTTTTTGTACATAGTGTGCGAAAGGCGGACCGAAGGTTGCCATCCAACGTACTTGTAGAGAGGGGTTTTTAAAGCTCATGCACCTACCGGTTCTCTACAACTGCCTGGTTGCCGACCCTAGACTTACCTATATCACTATATTACGTACACTGTCATCTTAAGGGTGAATTAACCACAATTTCACAATGATTATCCGAAACACTAAGCCTTCGGGCTTATGCAAAAGTACGATATAGTGGACGATAATTGATGGTAATTCTTTAATTGGTGAACCCGATACCTCAATCAAAACTTTGTTATTTTACTCTTAGCAAATTGGTAATAAAAATGTTTTGTAAAACCAATGTTATGAAGTTGTATGCATGCTTCTTCATACATTATTTTGATCACATCAAAATATTAATACCCTTATAAAATTAAGTCGAATGCCATCTAATTAAGAACACTTGAAGTTGTAATTTACGTCATGTGAGAACTTGGCGAGATTGCAATGGAGAGGTAAATTTCATAAATTCATTGCTAGCAGATCAACTGATGTGATGGATTTATGAGTTTACAGTTTTAAGTTAGACGACTTAAATTGAGTAGTAAGTGAGATCTTGGACTCAAGGCATTAAGATGGGGATTAAACATGCTTACAATAAAAATGCTTTGTGATTGTAAATCCCATATATCTAGGAATTGGACAAATGTTATGCCAATTACTTGTACGACAAGTTACCTCATATTATACTTTCATTACTAGCAGATCAACTGATGTGATGAAACTATGTTTATGGAGGATGAAGACTTAGGAAAACCTATGTTTTATCTTTTGGATTATGTAAGTACTAAGTATATGGTATGGTTGTAAGTACTAAGTATCTGATATGGTTATAATATAACTTTTATGAATGTTAATATGATGAATTATTGGGTATGATTAAGAAGTTTTATATTTAAAAAATGTATCATGTTGTACAAGAGTATTTCATATTTTGTGTTTGAGTACTAAGGTAAAGGTTTATGAGTTTAGTAAGATAAAAGGGTATAAAATTTTATGAGAGTGTCTTATGTATATGTTATGCTTTGGAAACTTTTTGTTAAGGTTTGTTATATTGTTGATTTTTGTAAGTTTATCTTTTGGAAACACGATGCATACATTTAAAAATACTAGCAGGGTACCCGTGCAATGCGGCGGCGAGTACCATGTGACTAAATTTTGTGGGAGCAAATGCTTTTCATTATACATTTTTTCTAACAATAACTTTACGTATTTAAATGTCCGGTGAACTACATATTTTAATTTATTAAAATTTTTAACAATAAATTGGCAGCAGTGTTTAGGTTTTTAGTATATTTCGGCAACAAAGAATTTTCTAACGAGAAACGGTATCTATAGAGTTGAGGAACCATTTCGAAGAACTGTTATTGTGATGGCATGGTGCAAGCAACGATAGTCAATTAAGATTGTAATAACCATATATTCAAGCTCATATTTTAAAAATTTTAAGCGCTAAACTCATCTATAGTTATAAGAAATAGAAATATCGCTACTAAGTTTAGAAAAAGCTTTAGAAAATCCATAAAGGTTTGTGTATATTTGTAAAAATATTACATGTCCAAAAATCCATTTCTTTAACTATTGTATCTTCATTCCACCAACTTTGGCTTCCTATAATACAAACTTGATATGTCTACAACTTTGGCTTCATTTTTGTACCTATTGTTTTCCCTTGCTAGCGTTTCTACTGTTCGATGTTTTCAAGATTATACGAAGTAACATTTTAAACAACACTAATTTCTCAATTTCAATGTAAAACTGTTTTCACTTGTCATAAGTAGATCTACCTCTATAAACTTTTTTATAAACATTTAGCTCAATAATTTCTAAAATTTAAACACAATTCAAAATTCAGATTCAAAAGTCTAAAACATTTTATTTTTATTTTTAAATTTAGCTAGGGGTCCACACAGCTGAAAATAAAAATAGTTGCATCCTAAAATAACATCCGTTTATCATCCCGTCAAACTACCACTTAAAGGATAAAAAATTCCTCGTAACCAAGTCACAACCAAACGTACCAAAAGCTTAACATGTTCATAAGCTTTGTATAATAGGCAAGCACATATTACATATATAAGACCTTTTCATTAAATCCAAGATCCACAAAAAAATGTCACATGCTCGCAAGAATTGTCTCAAACCTCAACTTTCGAAACCACTAAACATCAGAGATATAAAATGGTTTTCAAAACCACTGAACATGGGCAATAACATATATAACAAACAAATCACAAAACAGCTCTAGTTTTTAAAACAATAATTGTTCGAGTCGTACATCTCACATTTCCAACAAAAAAAGTAGTGAAACCAACATAAAAATAGCAACGTTGGACATTATTAACTCGAGATCCAAACATAGAAGTAGCGAAACCATGTTTTCACTTGTTGGGTCACGTTTACCCGGTTAAAAAACCATTGAAACCGCTAAACAAACTAAGAAAGAAAAAAAACTCACAACCTGAATTTATGTATAAAACAAACCTATAACCGAGACCGAGACCAAAACCGGGTTAAAACCCAGTAACCGTGCCACCGAGAGTCCGAGACCATACCAAGACCAAACCATGTTTTTGACACGCATACCAAATCTAAAAGATCTGCAGTTTAAACATACAGTCTATAACACAGCCTCAAACTGATCTTGAAAGATCTACATTAACAAAATCACCTTCAACAATCGAAACCATACAAAACCATAGCTCACAGCAGGTGGTTCACGAAACCACACAAAACCGCTACCACTGAGGCTACAAAGAAAACACCACAAGTTGGCTTACCCAACTAAACAGCCTAAACCACAACTGAAACCAACGAATCTACTCCCGAAACAACACATAACCGATATCACCAAAATAAGCGGTGTCTATTGTGGATTGTGTTGGCGGAGGAGGAAGTGGTGGTAGCTGATGTTGTGAATATATAACGTTATATGATTTAGGTTTTGAATGAAAATAGATTCATATGTTGCATTTTTTTATGTGCGAGTTGGATATAAGGGCCTTGTATTAGAGGGCAGCGGTAAATAGGGAAGGAGAGTAGATATGGGAGTTTCAGAATGAGAGAGTAAATGGGCTATTTCAAAATGAGAGAGTAAATGGGCTGTTAGAAGTTTTGGGAGTTACAAGTGCAGTACGTGCATTGAATTTAATTTCCATGAAGAAGTAAAACGTATGCAAAAGTAATAGCTGAATTTTTAAGCCAATTCTTTCCTATTAATGTCTTGTTAATTTCTTATTATAGAAATGTTTTTTGTCTTATAATTTTTAAGACTTCCTCTTTTAGAAGTCCTAAATGCATTAGTATGTAGTAATAGATATTAGGTTTATATCACAAATTTATATAGGTTACTAAGAGTTATATAACAGTCCTCCTCACTTTTTTCACAAGACTATTTGGAATCGAAATGATATCGCCAATAGTCACGATAGCTCCAATTACATCTGCATTTTAGTGTTATAAGGTTGATTTAAGTTTATGTGTTAAGAAAATAAAATTACAAACTGAATATTTGAACATGAATGAAAGAAAGTATTGTGTATTAAGGAATTAAACGTACCAACATAATCCTTTTCATGATACTTCTTACTCAAAATGTCACTGAATGGTTCTAATTTGAACCCAAACACATCCTAATCAAAGTGGTCAATGCGGGTAACTTTGGTGGACTGAAAAAAAGTTATTTTGTATTTGTGATTCAGCAATGGTAGTATACCATTGTTTTCACCAATGCTAAAGTCAGATATGATATAACAATGACCCTGTTGGAAAAGGGGTTCAAAACGATACATGTTATTGTTACGTTCAGTACATTGGATGCGGTTACCTTGGGAAAAAATAAAGATACAAATCATATTAATAATGTAACCTAAGGTCAGTATACATCATATGTAATTATAAAAATGATATTAATAGAGGTACCTTCATGTCCTGTAACACAACATCAAAACTGTATGCTTGATTAGGCTTCCCAGCAGGATGGCTATGCCAGAATGAAATACACCTTGCCTTGATCTTTATGTTATCAAGCATTGGATCTATTTGATCCAAGGCAGTGAATTCCAAATCATTGACAGAAGTAGCATTCTTCCCTTTAGCATTGATTGAAGAAATGTTGTTTTTGTCATTAACATTGCTTTCAGAAACAGGAGTCAAGTCTTCTATAAAGGATCATAAAGTTATTTAACTTATAAAATTACCATTTTATAAAAATTACTGAAAATGTGTACAGAATCAAATAAATAATACATATACAAAATACAAAATACAAAATCCCTAATAGATTTAAGAATAAACTTCTATATTATCAGCCATTTCTCACATGTATTTGTTAGAGCATTAGTTATCTATTAAATGTAATTAGCAAGTGATTAGCTTAATTAGTGGGTGATTAGCAATTTATCCAAAATAGCTTATGTGTAATCACTATATGTATCCTCTCACTTTATATGTAATGATCATCAAACAATATTATCCTATATATCATCTTTCATGGTATCACGAGCCTAAAATATCCGGTCCTCTCCCTAAAAGCCTAAAACAAACAGCCGCCACTCTAAGTTTTCCGGCCGTCGGCTTCGGCCGGCGGTCCGGAGCACGAATATCCCTATCTTCATCGTTTCTTCTAATGTTTCTCCTACTACCGCTGCTCCATTCAACATGTCCCTCTTCTTTCATTTGTCTCGAACCAAAAAAAAAAAAAATGCTTCCTTTTCTTTCTCTACTGTTAAAACCGAATGGGTATTATACCCTTTTATCGTGGCCCTCTTGTCTCCACCAAATAAATGCCTTCCTAAAACAATTAAAGTTAATAGGGTATTATTATATTTCTTGTGGATTCACACTGTTGGTCCTTCGAAATGAATTGCACAAAAGGGATAACACCCTTTTTGTTTGTGTCTTTCTCTTCTGCTATCTTCGAACCAAGTACCCAAAAAAAAAAAAACAAAAAACAAAAAAAACAAAATAAATAAAATAAATAGTGGATCTTTTTGTTTTTCTAGAGAAAAACACGCCCCGTTTGTTCGGAAGGTACTTTGGGGGTTGAAGTTTTAGAACCAACTTTCGTTTTCTTATTTTTTATTTTGATGTTAGTGCATGAGTATTAGTTGTAATTTTCTTTGTTTTAGTTGTAGGGGATACTTTGGGTTATCTCGTTAGTTTTAGTTGTAGGGGATACTTTGGGTTATCCCAGGTTAGGATACTTTGGTTTATCCTATTTGGTAAGGGATACTTTGGTTTATCCCATTTAGTCAGGATACTTTGGTTTATCCTATTTTATTCGGATACTTTGGTTTATCCGGTTTGTTTCGTGTTTATGTCTACTTTGGTTTATCCTGTTTTATTCGGATACTTTGGTTTATCCGGTTTGTTTCGTGTTTATGTCTACTGCTGCTTGAAGATGTGCTTCCGCTTGCTGTCGAATGTCTTCATCAACAATTATTTATTTACTTTAATTTATTGTTTATTAGCTTTTAATCTCCAGTCCAAGCTTTTGCGATTTCGCCGCTCGGACTGCGGGGGAGTGTTAGAGCATTAGTTATCTATTAAATGTAATTAGCAAGTGATTAGCTTAATTAGTGGGTGATTAGCAATTTACCCAAAATAGCTTATGTGTAATCACTATATGTATCCTCTCACTTTATATGTAATGATCATCAAACAATATTATCCTATATATCATCTTTCAGTATTGTACTCTTAAATGTACCATTTCATTGCAATGACTGTTAATGTGCAAAGAAATATACTTAAATCTTATAATGTCTTGTTGAAATTTAATTGTAATGCTTAATGCTTATTGGAAACAGAAACTAACGTTAATCTAATTATGCAAAACTAATGTATACAGAACTTAAATGCATAATATAGTTAAGAATACACCTAAAACTTTTAAATCCTTCACAACATCTATTTTCATCTTCATACAAATAACTTAATTACATTATCGTCATTGCAAGAAACATCAAAAAAGATATTGATATAATGTGGGTATCAAATAGTATACGAGAAAAATGGTTAAACTGACCTTGGTATCCAAACGACTTGGTGGAATAGGGTATTTTCGGAATGAATGATTTGTGATATGAATTGTAGCAAAACAATCATTCCATTTATACACTTGTGGATTAGGGTTAACAATACCATTCAAAAAAGGGATTGATATCAAAACTTCAATTATCCTTAAAACCTTTGCATAATTACCGGCCATTCTAAATGAAGTGATAGGGTTATTCTAACTAATTTTGAATCAAGAATGAAAATAAAATGATTTGGTGTTGGTTTGATTTTGAATTAACAAAATAGACACCGATTTATAGCTTAGCTACCCCTACTATAAAGCAATGATTTAGATACTACTAAAAAAGAAAAACAAAATGATTGTTTCGTAATCAGTAAATATGATGATTACTAGCAATTATCTTGACGTTGCCACGGTCATCGATGTAAGTCATGCCAATCAAGTTAAAAATGTCATCAATCGAGTCATGGTTGATTTCAATAATCAAAATACATAAGAAAGTAATCGCAAATTCATCAAACAAACTTCTAATAAATAAATAACGAAATTGAAAAAAAAAAATCATTCCTAATTCATCATAACTTGAAAATGATTGGCAGACATAATCCGATTCAATAATAAAAATTCAAAAAATTACCTGCGGATCTTTGATTAAAAAGATACTTCCAATCATGGTGATATGGATTATTCTTAATTATTTTGAATTAAGAAACAAAATAAAATGATTTGGTTAATTTGAAGTAATGAATGGAGACATATTTTTGGATTGAGATTGATCTGTTATCATTGACCGATCTTGTAGGTTATTTTTTGTTGTTATTAATGATTTTGAATGTATTGCTTAAAATTTGGAATGAAGGTGAACGGAGGAGTGTGGGAGGCATGTGAGATGAGTGTGTTTTTGTATGACAGCTAATTAAATTGTGTCAGGGTGGCATTTTTTTGGGTTTTCACCTAATTCTTTCATGCCAAGTGGTATATGTGACTTGACAAGTTCCTCTAATATATATATTGGGAGATTAGCAACTTTCTATAGGTAAAAGTAAATAACTCCCAGTACCGTCTTCCACGGGTTATGGGTCCCAATACCGTCTTCCACGGTGTATGGGGAGGTTGAGATGTAGACAACCATATCCCTACCTAAGGTAGAGAGGCTGCTTCCGGTTCTACCTAAGGTAGAAAGGACCTCCGGCCTTTTGTAGGGAGTGAGGATCGAACCCTTGACCTCTAGGTTAAGAGGCAAGGGGTTTTCCAACTGATCCAACCCTACTTGTTAGCAACTTTCTATAGGTCACAAACACTAATACGGAGTACTAGTATTTTCACTTGCTAGGATTAATACGGACAAAAGTAAGAGCATGGTTGATTTTCATTACGTCTAAACATGTAGTAGTTTTTTTCTTTCAAATAAATGTTGCTAGCAAATTAAGTTGGACAATTTTAATATTTCACAAAATTTATAGCTCGCCGTAGAAACATCGTCTTTGAGCATTTAACCATCAACATTATTACTCGCTACAATATCACCACCAGGTGTAGTAAAATCAACAACTTCACTATCAACATATATTTTCTTTAAACAAATTTATTCAAAATTAAAATTTCACTACTTCAAAACATTACAATAAAAATAAAAGATATTACATCAATCAAGGTTGCAAAAATCCTGAATCGATAGTCAGCCGGCGGTCGACCCTCTTGTAGCTTGTAATCTATTTAGGCGGGATTAAACGGTGATTAATCAGATTGGCGTTTTTGGGTATTTACGGCGAGTTTTGGTATTCCCAACAACAATTTCCTTAAAAATATATTTTGTAATAGATATAAATTGCGACTATAAGTAGTTAAAACTAGTTTACGACAAGTTTTTGGTATTTCTGTCAAAATTTATAGGTTTTTGTGAATTTGTTTGACCCATTTACACAAATAAAAAAGGTTGATGGCCTAGTAGTGCTTATGTGTCGATTAATTAGCCTTTTTTTTCAAATACTAACATTAATAATTGATAACCAAAACTTAAAAAATTTAAAGCTTAAAGTAATAATCTAGATTATATCTCTCTTTAATTTTTGCCTTATATCTCCATAATTTTTGGGCATTGAATTCCGATCAGATGATCATGGTAAGTGTTATAGAAGTTTTTGTCTTTTTTGGTGGTGTCTTTCTTGTTGAAATCATAAGACTAATGCTAGTGGTGACCACTTTCTCACTTAAACAACCCGCCGCGACAGCGCCACTTAAGCTTTCTCTCTCCACAACTCCACCCCAACTACAATTTGCTAATAAGGCGACCCTAACACAACCAAAAACATACCACACAAAAATAAATAAATAAAAAAGTACACACACAAAAGAATTGAAAGTTTCGGTTGTGTAGGCAACCATAACTTTGAAAAGTTTGCCAAATGACGCGTCGCATTTGCCTTGGCCAGTGGGGGACGTGTTGCATTTTTGGCGTTGTGGTTGCCAAGAGACTCCCATTAGCATCAGTCTAATATTCGAGTTAGATCATGGGGAGTATTGGAAACAATCTTTACTACATAAAAAGAAAAAAATGGTCAAACTTGAATTTTTGACTTTGTTGAATTATTGAATTGTCGAAAAATGGGTAAGGAAAGTATTGAATGTTTAATGTAATTAATGCAATATATGAAATTTTGAATTTTTCCAAAATGTTGAATTGGTAATATACAAAACCAATTTTCGGAAAAAATATATTTTATTAATTTTCAGGAAAAATATACAAAACCAATTTTCGGGTCTAACCGGGTTTCGAAACTATAAAAACTAGTTTTATTTGACTCGTTTTTTCGATCAGAATCGGTTCAACCGGTAGAACCGGCCGGGTCGAAACGGGTTTTAAAACATTATGTGTATCCCCAAAATTCTCAAACTTTTATTATTTTTCGTTTATAAACCATAAACTTTTATTATTTTTCGTTTTAAAACATTATGTGTATCCCCAAAATCCTCAAACTTTTATTATTTTTCGCTATAAGATCTCGTTACTATGTACGAGTCGTCTAGTATATAAATAACAATGAATGAGTATTATAGTATTTATAGATAAATATAAATAAAGTTGTTTTAAATTTCTCGTTAACTACTCAAAAAATGATAGTTGGTTTTATTTTAATCCTTCCACATCCCAGTCTTCTCCATAACTAACATCTCACACAAACTTACCACAACGTGTGGTGATGGTGGTGAGACATCATGCAGCCCGTCATAAAGGGTCCTTTACTACGCCCATCCTTAAAGTATTGTCATAAAGGGTCCTTTACTACGCCCATCCTTAAAGTATTACTCCTAACTCGCATTTCCTCATATATTTACTGAAGACATCGGTGACTTTACTGAAGCGAATCCGAAAGTTTTCGGTGAAGACATCGGGGGCACGTGTTGCTATTCATATATTTAATAGGATTAGCATTTGAGGGGTGGGAGCTGAAATAGTATCTCGCCTTCATACTAATTTCTTGTAAATCCTATAAATTTCTAATAAAATGATATTTATAATAAAAAAAAATAAAAAAATAAACAACAACAACAACAACAACCATGCTGTATCGTGCACGGGTATTATTGGTATTAAATATCGGCATAACATGATGCGTGATGTTCTTGTTGACATATGTTCTCGATCTGGAATTTCGGCTCGTAAGGAAGTCGATATTGGGCTTAGTGGGGAAAGGGACAAACCCTTACGTCTAGCTGATATGTTACTTTACTCTTGGGATGGTGGGCTTGATGTATGTGTTGATCTGACAGGGTCATCACTCTTGACGCAAAACCGGTATGGTTGATTTTGTGTCAGGTTGTGCGGTTATTGAAGCCGCACAACGTAAACGCGTCAAGTACGAGGCTAAATGTGCGGATATTGGATATGGGTTTCTCCCCTTTTCATTCTCTTCTTTTGGAGAACTTGAGAAGGATGCGGTGACCTTACTAAAGCGCATCCGAAGATTCTCAATGACTCAAGACATTGGAGCACGTGCTACTTCTCATATTTTTAGTAAGATTAGCTTCGCTATAGCTAGAGTAGTGGGGGCCCAGTTAGTATCTCGGCTCCCCACTAATTTCTTGTAAATCCTATGTTTTTTTTTAATAAAGTGATGCTTATTATAAATAATAATAATAATAATAATAATAATAATAATAATAATAATAATAATAATAATAATAATAATAATAATAATAATAATAATAATAATAATAATAATAATAATAATAAAAAGCATCAACGACAGGAAGAGTATATTCTTAATGCTATTTCATCTTGGGGCACACCTGGTGGTAGTTTACAAATTGTGTGTGAGGTTTTAGCCGAACCCCCCCCCCCCTGTAACACCCCCAAAATTTGGTACAGCGGAAGACTCAACAAGCTTTCGGGGTGCTACGGGGATTGGTATCCATTCAAAGTCATGAAAGAATGAGATAAAGTAAACATAATAAAAATACAATGCTATATATGCCTTCATATTTGGCCACCAATATAACTTTTTCAAATCCTGGTACATCTTATCAGACCCAGAATGGATAGAGTACCTTGACTTATGCGACTCATGCATAATCAACTCTCGAATTCCTCCATACAATGATACCCAACTTCGCTCTCCAAAACATAATACTCCATCAGAACGCTTAACAAATCCCTTCTCATTTTCTGCCATCCCAAATATGTTCTCAGCAAGTCGATTTTCTGCTTTCAACGCTTACGTTTGAGCTTCTAATATTTGAGACGGTAAAGGCGATACGATAGTCATTCCTAATGACCTAACTCGTAACGGTGGTATTCTCTCCTTTCGACTAAAAGCATCAGCAACAACGTTTGCTTTACCAGGATGGTAACGGATTTCACAATCATAATCGCTTAGCAACTCAATCCAACGTCGTTGTCTCATGTTGAGCTCTTTTTGATTCAAGATGTGTTGCAGACTTTTGTGGTCAGTAAACACTACACACTTGGTTCCATACAAGTAATGTCTCCATACCCTTAAAGCAAAAACCACAACACCTAATTCCAAATCATGGGTGGTGTAGTTCTTCTCGTGCTTCTTGAGCTGTCGGGAAGCATAAGCTATCACTTTCTCTCGTTGCATCAACACAGCTCCTAAACCTTTATGAGAAGCGTCACAATAGACGACGAAGTCCTCGTTACCTTCAGGTAACGCTAAGATAGGAGCACTACACAACATCTCCTTAAGTAATTGAAATGCTTCTCTTCCTTATCTCCCCATTCATATTTAACACTCTTTTGAGTCAATTCGGTCAACGGTTTTGCTATCTTCGAAAATCCCTCAATGAATCTTCGGTAATAACCGGCTAATACCAAAAATTGACGAACTTCTATTGGGGTTGTTGGTGCAGCCCAATCTTTAGTCGCTTCAATCTTAGCAGGATCTACATGAACTCCTTGACTATCAATCACATGACCCAAAAATTGTACCGTCGAAATCCAAAATTCACATTTGGAAAACTTGGCATACAGTTTCTCCCTCCTGAGCAATTCTAAGATAAGCCTTAGATGTTCCTCATGCTCTTTCTCACTCTTCGAGTAGATTAGAATATCGTCAATGAACACTATTACAAACTTATCTAAGTAAGGCTTACACACCCGATTCATGAGATTCATGAATACAGCCGGTGCGTTAGTCAACCCAAACGGCATCACCTGAAACTCGTGATGCCCGTAACGGGTTCTGAAAGCCGTTTTCGGAATATCTTCCTCGCAAACTCGAAGCTGATGATATCCCGATCTCAAATCGATCTTCGAATACACACTCGATCCTTGAAGCTGATCGAACAAATCGTCGATCCTCGGTAACGGGTATCTATTCTTCACCGTTAACTTGTTCAACTCTCGATAATCAATACACATACGAAACGATCCATTCTTCTTCTTCACAAATAAGACCGGAGATCCCCAAGGCGAAGAACTTGGTCTTATAAATCATTTTTTTCGGCTAACTCCGCTAATTGTTTTGACAACTCTTCCAGTTCAGTAGGTGCAAGACGATAAGGCGCTCGTGCTACAGGTGCAGCACCAGGTATCAACTCAATCTGAAACTCTACTTGTCTAGTAGGCGGGATTCCCGGTAATTCATCGGGAAACACATCAGAAAAATCACGAACTATAGGCACATCTCCAATGCACCTTTCCTTCTTTTCCTTCCCTCCTTTCTTAGAAATTTGAGCTAAGAAAAGGCAACATCCTTTTTCCATTAGCTTCGGCAATTTAGTGCAAGATATGACCGCTAATCTAGATGGGCCTCTCAAATCCTTTCTATTTCCTGGTATGTTCAGAATCTCCTTGCCGTAAGGCACACGCACGATCTTCTCATCGCAAAGTATATGAGCACGATACTTCGACAACCAATCCATACCAATAATGACATCAAAACTTCCTAACGTGACGGGTAGAAGATCTATGTTGAAAGGACGGTTCAGAAAGTTTAACGTGCAACCGCGAATGATAGTCCTAATCCTCTCTATGTTCCCATTAGCTAACTCTACATCATAACCAATTCCATAGGTTTAGATTCAATATAGTGGACATATACGCAAAACGCTTGCTAGCTAGACTAGGCCTCAATCATCCAACCAAAATAATCCAACCAAAATAATCTAACCAAAATCAAATCAACCCTATAGGTGCACACTATAGTCCAATAACCAAATCCAATCAAATCAATCTGTATGCGTAAGGATACGACATACCCAACATGCGTAAGGATACGACATGTTCAACTTACCTAGATCTAGTCTAGGCCTCGTTGTATAGCTTACCTAGTTCTTGACTAGGCCTCGCTCTATAACCAAATCAAATCAATATGCATTCGCAAGGATGCGACATGCCTAACATTCGTAAGGATATGACATGTTCTTGCATTCGTAAGGATACGACATGCGCTAAAACCTACCTAGTTCTATAAGCATAGCAAGTTTTAACATAAACAAAGCGATAATAGTCCACATAAAACATTTGCACGTTTCTCACCCCAAGTATAGAAAACAAAGTTCAAGAGTAAAAAGTGGGGTTATGACTCACCTCAAGTCCAGCAAATCCTCAAAAGAAATCGATAGAAGAAAGACGTAAGCAAACTCAAGTAACTCACGTAACGGCAACTACAGACTCGGCACTTCCTAACAATATCAAGCTCGTTCAGAAATCATTTCCTCAAAAATCAAATATTCCCATTCCCGAACGTATTCCATTTTTACTTTCCAAAAATATCCATTTCTCGAATTAACTTCATATTAATATGAAATTCGACGTTTGGTATCCATATGGGTGGAGGGTCGACACAATACAAACCAAGAAGCCACAACGAAAAGAATAATAAACAATCTATAGGTCTAATATTAGTCCAATATATTATTTAAATAAATCATCGAAGTTTATCAATTCCGTCAATTTGGTAATCCCCCATATTTATTTACGTAATATATCGCTCCAAGATTATACCCAACCTAAATCACATAGCACAAAAATACTATATGGTAAATATCGTAGTCCAATAAATTCCCTATATATATCGTCCAATTTGCCAAATTCGTCAATTTAGCCAAATTCCACGAGATATATAGTAATTTATTATCCTAATACACGTACCACAACCTATGGGCGTCGTGGGATACAATGCCCATTAATATACTCATTTTATATAGCCAAATAACTCGATTTAACACGTCGATTAAATAAGTTATTTAGTTATAGAAAATGTTTATATTAATCGTCATATATCCGTGACAACACAAAAGTCACATAATAAGGCTCACTTGGACTTTAAGTAACCACAACTCGTATAACTCGATAAGTTTTCCAAATTTATAAAAGTCATCATGTTTTTATTTATTACTTACCCGACGTATTAGTTCTCAGCATTATTTATAGTTATTATCTATAATAATACTTCGACATTTATTGCACTATTTGCATAGTATAATAATTATCGTTTTATTATTATAACGTTTACTCGTGATTATTTTATTACTAATATACACACACACACACACACACACACACATATATATATATATATATATATATATATATATATATATATATATATATATATATATATATATATATATATATATATGATAAACAAGGCGTCAATGTAGTTTTTGATGAACTTTTTTTTATTGAATGTTGCTAATCTGTTTTGTATCTGATATGTATTACGATCATTTATGTTGCAGGCGGTGTTATATCAACTTTATCAGGAAAACAATGAAAATGAGCCATAGGGTCAAGAGGAAACCAGAAAAGCTTATGATTTTATGCTCAGTTATGTTGGTATGTTAATCTATCAGTTGTTTATGCAAAAGTATATAACCCCGTGTCTTTCTGCTGATGTTTGTTTATTTGTGTGTGAGCAGGATATGACATTGCTTCTGAGCCTGTGTGGACCGAGTATATAAACTTCTTAAAATCTTTACCGGTTAGTAACCTTTTACACAAAGTATAACCTTTTATCCTTACTTTTATTAAGTGTCTCGAATATGGTGGAGCAGGTTCAAAACCTACAGGAATAATAACATGATGCTTGCTGTACGAAAACTACAACACGTGAGATTGGCAAGACATTCATGATAGTTGTTCCGCATAAGACTCGAAAAAACAGCAACAATCATGGGCAATGTGCTGCTGCAATCGTTTATGCAAACACTTGTCATTACTGAAAATAATTGTGGTTATGTTTTCATAGCTATATATCTGCTATGGATGCTCATTTTAATTAAAAACGTAAGTTATATGATTTGATGACTACTATCTCAATTCTCACAGGTTACAGATTTACATCGTCACAAATTGACCATATCATAATTCTTATCCCTCGTGGTCCAGAGTTCGCTGAGCTTCACCGGTTGCTGCTGAGTTTTGAACCCAACTCATGGTAACTAGATTCTTCCTCTATCTCTCAAAGTAATTTATATTGCTTGATAACTTTTGAAATTTTGTGCAGATTATGTTGTTTTCTGGTATTGATATTTAAAAGAATTAAGTTGTTATTGTTTTGTAGCTTTATCAAATCAACAACGATGGTTCTCGATACGGACTTTGTTAAGAAGAAAGAGTTCATAGTAAGTTTTTAGAAACTCAGTTTTTAGCAATATTGTAAAGGAGAAAGAGTTCATAAAAGTAGTGAATATGGTATTACATGTCAACATTTTATAAGATTTAAATGTGGGTCAACTGATTTGTCTTTAGGAATAAGTAATTATAGATTTATGGTATTACATGTCAATGTTTTATAGGCTTGGCTTAATGTAAAGAAGATTGTGTCTTTATACCACCATTTAGTTGTTTTGATCATACTAAAGACTACCATATAACATGTAAACCCCGTAAAAGGCGTAAGATTAGATAGTGTCACTGATTTGAAACTTGAGTATTTGCTAATGTCTTTATGTTTTTTTAGCAGCCAAAGTCTTTATGTGTTAGTTTATCTTTATATGGGTTTAGTGGATATATTGGGTCCCCATCTTCAGTAAATAGTATTTGGTATGAGAATGGTTGGCTTTTTTGCTCGAATCCACCTGATCTTAAGCTAATTAGTATGTCGTTGAGTATCGATAGTCTAAAATACGAATCTCAATATAACTTTTTGGAACAAGAAAAAGATCTCAAGGTATACGAGGTAATATATCTAAAGCTTAAAGATTGTCCCTCTTTATAGTTTCAAGAATTAATTTCAGCAAGGCATTTGTATTTTGGCTCTTGGTCGCATGCTTAAATAATGTTATGGCATGTCTATTACTATATAATCAGTTTGTTCTGTTTCCATATTGGTGGGATGTCAAAAAATAAGTTCCAATGTAAGATTATTTGACTATTTTATGCTCCTGTTATGTTATTGTGTCAACAATGCATGAAGTGTAAATATTCCTGTAGCAAGTTTGAAGCATTTTTAGAGTCTCAATATGAAGGTGTTTGTAGATTACAAAGAAAAATACAGTTTAAGCTCCGTCCAAAACATCAGACCTTGATTAAGGGATGAAAGAAAAAGAAACATATATTGAATTTGCCCATTTGGTTCTGCCCTCCCCTCAAACCACTTGTCTATGAATGGGACATAAATCTTTCCATTCGCTAATAAGTGTACTAATTTTATCACCTATGGCTATATAAAAACAGCTTTGAAGAACGTCGTGTGGCACAAAGAAAATAAAGAGAGTTGGCAACAGCAGAACATGAATTTAAGAAACCATTGAGTAAAGAAGAAAAAACTGAGAATAAAGAGCAGCGTTTGGCTGCAATTGGTACTGACATCTTCCATCACGCTTACTGTAATTTGTTGCAAACTGTCACATATAATATAAGTTAAGCCAATATTAGATGCCTTTTGCAAGTGGTGTAAAATTATTATATGCATATCTTTTATGTTTCTGTGATGAATAGCTTTGTTAATTTGACTATTTAGGGTAGGATCTATCTACTGGCTAATGCACAGATCAAACCATTCAAATTTCCAGCTACATTCACCTTCGTTGTTAGAGCCTTCTCAGGTTGGCTAGATAATATGATGGCAAGTGTACCTGAGTTGGCCATCTGTTATCATCAAAACGGTGTCGTTCAAGGATATGATCTCCTAAAAACAGATAATATTTTTCATTCTAAAGGTTTATCTGAAGATGGTACTCCCTTTTTTATCCTGAGATCGTTTGAGAGCATGGCCATTCAGTTTTACGCTTCCTTCAAGAAAATTGCAAGCAAGACCCAGGAGCTTATTAATATAATTTTTCTAGCTTCTTTATGTCTGTTTTTGCTAAAATATTGGTTGTTTTTTTGTGTCTGTACAGCTCTTCAAAAATGCCGGAGAGGATAACATTCAACTTTTTGTATTTCTGTTATTCCTAAGAGTCATGCCACCAACAGTTGTGACGATAACTATACCTTTAGACCTTATCTAATTAATAGAGGGAGAAGTGATTAAGTGCATGTGCATCCTGCAGTGTCATCGTAACATCCATTGACATGGTACCTGATCTGTCACGTTATTGTCATTGCAGGAATATCATGTCCAACAGCAGCAACCCCGAGAACAACAACCACTGAGATGCGAGTTCATGCAGAAGCCGAGAGTTCACAAACACACAGACCATCAACTTCTAGGAGAGCAAACGCACGCACAGGTATGATGTATGCACCAGTGGCCTACCATTTTCCATGCTTTTATAACAACCTGCGTCTCACGACTAAATATCCAAACTCTGTATTCGTTTGTTCTTCAGGGCCTCCGTCCGTTGCACTGAATATATTTCGAAACTCATTTGCCATTTCACCCAGTTATCTATTTATAATAATTTTTTGAACGCTTAAAATTAATAACTGAAATCTTCTGGTGCAATCATGTTTGGAGTCTTGATTTGCTGTGGTACAGTTTTCCATTTTATTATTTGTAGGTTGTTTCTGTCAATGGTTCTATATGAGTTCCGTGGTTCTATATTAGTCAATGGTACAGTTTTCCATTTTATGATAGGATATATGTATCAAGTTCCGTGTTCATTTGTAGGTTGTTTCTGATGTTGTATTTATTTTTATTTTTATTTATTTATTTTTTAATTATCATAAGACAACTACCCATGAACCTGCCCAAGAAGCAAAATCTCATTGCCATTTTAGATTCAATAAATTATGTGATTTGTCGGGCGATGGAGATGTGATTATATTATCAAGTGAATTGCAGAAGTGTTCCCGTGAGAAGTTGATGGCCTCTGTTTAAGCTTCCGTCACTTGATAAATGATACAATGTCTTTAAGTACAACCACTAATACCAACTAGGAAGACCTTGTGGAGGCTGTTGATGTAGTAGTGAAATTGCTCAAAGAGTTTATGGATATCATTGATGCAGCAGATGCTACTGGACAAGCTGAGGTTGATCAGGAAGCTATTAAGAGGTTAGCAGCTGCTGGTGCGGTGAAGGGTACTTTACATGGCAAAGAGTTACATTCTCTAGCTTTACGTCTTGCAAATCATGGAGAGTTGACTCGTCTCGGTGTATGTTTCAAATTATATCCCTCTATTATATAACCACCTCTGCCTCTACTCAGGATCTTATTAAACTATGTGATTTATTTTTTTGTTAGGGATTGGTGAATAATCTGATATCAGTAGGCTTTGGACGTGAGGCTGCATTTGCAGCTGCACTTTTGGGTGACAATGTTCTTATAGAAATATCTAATGGTAATGGTAGAGAAGTTTAGTATGTAGAAATTCAACACAAAGAGAAAATCTAAGTTGTTGATACGATGTGTGCCCATTATGTCATATTGTAGCAATGGCGTGACCAACAGATTGCAACCGAGGATGCCAAAGACACCAGCTTTCGGCCTCTCGGTGGTGATTGGTAAGCAACCCCATCTTAAATCTCATGTCCTAATTTCGATACACGAAATATGAATCTGATAACGCGTTTGAAAAGAATTTGGTGAACAATTTCAGTTGGTATGAAACTGATTATTTGAGCGCTAAAATTGCATTTTGTTAAATGTTCTCGGTGTAGGTTTTAAGGCGATTGTTATGGAATATGTACATGGTTTGAGAAGATCCAGTTTCCGGTAAGCTTTCATAAGTTTAAATTTTTGTACGACGTTAAAATAAGTTTTAATAATTGTCATATTCATGTTAAATTTGGTTTGTTTATGAGAATCTATTACACTTGAACAAAGCATCCCATAATTCTTCATCAATGAACGGACCATCACTTCGGTTCAAGAAAGGTTCCCATTCAGAATAGAACAACAAGCACTCATCCGGACTTTTATAACCGCATGTGGTCTTTAACCACTTTTTCTGCGACAATTTATCGAGGAATTGAGCAGGAATTTCTAATTTCTTTTCTTTAAATATCTTGAAAAAATCAAGCAGTGAGTAAACGCTTGCAGTAGTAAGTCTACTGCAATCCTGAGGTAAGAAAATTCCATCAGCAATAAACTTGTCACCATCTTTGAAATCGGTAGTCACACCTAACTCCTTTAACTCCAATCCGTATTGATGTATCCTACTACCGTAAGAATCATCACTGTCATTGATGAATGGAAGCAGTGAAACTGAAGAAATGGGTAACCAATCTGTACCGAAAAGAATGCAATCATTTGGTGATCTGTAGTCACCTAATTCTGTTTTTAGCCACTTCTCTTCCCGTATGCAATCCTTGAGTTCTGAAGGGAATTTGACCTACGCCTTGTTTAACTTTCTACAACACTCAAGAAACAAAAAAACATTTTCTTTACTGATTGAAGATGACGAAACCTGTTGCTTGAAAGTTCGAGTAAACTCTTTGATTGTATCCTCCGATTCCATCATAACACTGAGTTTCTTTAATTCTGTCGACATTGAAACTATTATGTTCCCATAATACATTTCATCAAGAACTGGGAATGACCCGAAGACGTGTAGCAGACAACGCCACTTAGATTCGGTGTTCCATAAAAAGCATTCCGATGGGCAGTTGTACCCCAAGTTTGTTTTCAAGCATTTTTTGTTTGTAACTTCTTGCAACAGCTTATCGGATGATTCTAATTTCTGTATGCACTTTAATATCAGTAAGAAGGCCTCAGGTGACAAACAAGTCAATAAAGTTAAGGACTTTAGGTTGTCAGAAACAATCTGGTAACACTTGTGATCGAAATTCACTACCACACCAAGCAGTTCAAGTTCTTTCTTGAAAGAAAATATTCCGTTCCCATAATAATCGTGATCTATAAACGGAACATCACTTATTTGCTTAGCACCGTCCCATTCATCACTAAGCAAAACAGAGTCGCTTGGAGTCATATAACCTCGGGACGTTCTAACCCATTTTCCTCCTTTGATACTTCTGATAAAGTCCTCACTAGAAAGCTTATTCTCTGCCAAATAATTGACAAATTTCAGTATTGCAAAAACACCATCTTTCGTAAGCTCTGAAGAAGCTGCAAGAGATAGGAGACGCTTCCCCGTAAGCTCACAAGCCTCTTTAATCTCAAACCTAACACCAATTGTTTTTAACTCATCTTTGTAATTCTTTTACTCCTCACCATAAAAGTTCTCATCTACCAATGGGATGTCAACAAGCACCGATTCATTCTGAAGATAAGACACGAGTGATGATTCAAGCACGAAGGACTCCGAAGGTGGTTTGTGCCTAGAACAACCATTTAAATAGATCTTTAACCAGCTTTCATTTTTAATTGATGACAAAAAGAGTTCTGACAAACAAGTCCCAGTTGTCCTTAAGTACTTAAGCCAGTTTAGAAGCAAAAACGTATTCGATTTGGTTAAAGGGGATGACATTGTAGGAACAGCAGCATTAGGTGGAGATAAATAAGGGATATCAGAAGCTTTCACGTAATCTTGAACAAAAGTAATAAGCTCTTTTTGTGATATAACCATACCAAAATAGCTTACGCAACAAGTATAGTCATTTGCCAGCTCAACGTAGCCATGTTGGCTCCAAGGATTCAGACCAATCAACTCTGCCCATTTGCTTCCAGTTGCTGGTACAAGAAGAACCACTTTGGTTCTTCTTAAAGTTACTAGCCCGTAATTATTAACAATTGGCATTTTAATACACAGATCACGAACATTTATGTCTGACAAGTGTTTCTTTTTTAAAGAGTTCCAAAGGAAATAGGCATAAGTAACAACGAGCTTACTGTCAAAGTTGAGTGAAGGAATTAGATTATCAGCGTATTCATAAACACTTACAAATTTAACCTTCACCTCATACATAAGCCACTTCTTTAGCCTATAATCCTTCTTAAATTCCTCTTATATGACTTTACTCAGAAAAAACGGACACATTGAACTAGAGAATTCTGCATTCCATAGATTCAACCATGATATACAATCACCCGTCCCTGCAAGCAGCTTTCGTGAGCTAGATGCAACTGAAACAGCATTTACTTTACATAATTTGACATTTCACAGCCCTAAGACTAGGTGTAGTCCTCACTCATCAAACATCACCCCCTCCCCACTCACCCACTCACTCACTCACTCACTCTTTACTTACCATCACTGAATGCAGGGTCATGACCCTATCTATTACCAATGTTATAAATGGTAGCTAACTAATGGATTTTCACTGTTTATTCAGTTTCATATAGGAAGAGGTCATATTGGTGTGTCAATGAAGACAAAGTTGTACCATCTGATGGAACACCGAGCCACTGTCAAACCAAACTTCTGTATGCACTTCAATTCATAATTGTGTTGTATGTTAGTTGACGCCATTTTAGTATTCTACATGCCTTAGTACATGACTTTGAGTTTACTTCGAAGTTGTATCATCTGATGGAACACCGAGCCACTGTCAAACCAAACTTCTGTATGCACTTCAATTCATAATTGTGTTGTATGTTAGTTGACGCCATTTTAGTATTCTACATGCCTTAGTACATGACTTTGAGTTTACTTCGAAGTTTTTTTTTTCTCTCTTTCCTTTTGATTCAGCAACTTTTACTAATACAAAAAATAATGGAATGGGTCAAGTGGGTCAAACAGGGAGTCGGTGCAGATAAACCTCTGCGATCACAAGGGGATTAATTGTTTCCCCGTTTGATTCGAACCATTGATTACATAGAGTATGTAAGTCAAAGGTTTAGGCAGTATTGGTTGAGGAAGCCTAAACTTTTGAAGGGTAAAACAAAAGTTTCACAATTAAGCGAGGAAATAAATGACTTGGTACTCGATTAGTCCATTAAGGAGAGAATGTGAATGTAACATGTTCAGTTTTAATAATCTATATTATATACTTATACATATATTCTTCAAAAAAAAGATTTGCAAACTAAATTAAAATGTAAATTATAAAGCATGCCCGCCCATCGGGCGGGCTTCGAATGCTAGTATATATATATATATATATATATATATATATATATATATATATATATATATATATATATATATGTACGTTTATCACGTCTATATACTTATATAAACGATTATATTACCAATAATATTATTACGAGTTTTATTAGTAATGTTTGATTATAATATTTATTGAGTCATATGAGTTGGTCACATGTCCGAGTCATCACTCTCGGATCATAGTCCAAGTCCACAAATAATAATAACCAAGCCATAATAAATAAACCAACACCGTCCAAATCAATCCCAAATTCCACGTGCTACAACATTAAGGTCCGACTACGGCACCCGACTAACCTATCTCCGTCATCTAATTGACCGTCTCACAATCGGTCCCCAATACCACTTCGTCAACACAACTCCACAAAATAAATATCCGAAACCAATACCGAGACCACGAGAGTCTCGGCCTCCTTTTCACTCCATACAGTCACAAGCAACAACAATAGTGTAAGCTAATAATAATAACAACAATAGTGGCTGCAAAAACAGTTATATCAACAGCAACCCATCACAATAATAACAACAAGAAGAACATCAGTGGCCAAGTAAAACACAACAACAACAACCTGAAACAACAACAAGAAAGTCATCCAAATAATATGTATGTTCCGGGTCAATTTTACCAAGTCAACCCGTGCTGAGAGACCCACTTGGGTCTCGGCTACACCACGAGTCATGAGGACTCATCTCCAAGACCATCTTGGTCTCGGCTTAGGCTCATGCGAGCACACACAAAGCTGCCAAACGGACCCTTGAGGTCGCGGCACACAAAACAACAACAACAACAACAAAATGGTCATCTAAATCCTCCCAAAACCAAACTCCAGAAATTCCAACTCAAGTTACAAGATACTAGGGTCAAAACCCATCAAGAAATGGAGCCATAAGGCTCGAACCACAACAGGCCGTGAGCCCAAGGCTCACGGTTCACTCGACCTCCATGAAATCATCATTAAACCCGGATACCAAACCCATTATTGTCACGTTTTTAATCAAAACCCACTTGTATTTCACGTTTTTAATCAAAACCCAACCAAAAGAAATATAACTCGTGACCCCTTGGGTCGTGTTTCATCCAAATACGAGTCACAAACCACTTGTGACTTGTCTTACCTTCAATTTCACAAGAAAAGAACATGAGAACTCGAGCAAAAACACAAAAATGCGACGCGTTTGGTGATTCACGAAGTCAAAAACACTAGTTTAAGGCGCGTGTAATAGTGGATCTAATAAAGAATGAGATGGGGATTTGATTTATGTTGGATGTGTGATGTGGTGGCCGGTGGTGACGGCTGTGGTGGCCGGATTTATGGGCGGCGGCTAGGGTTTAGTTGAGGGTGAGGGAGAGAGATGAGGGAGAGTAATAAGAGTGTGGTTGTTTGTGTGTTTTTCCAGGAAAAAGACCACAAGGACGACTTTTGTAGTATACTCTTTTATAATTTATTTCCTTTCTTTCTTTCTTAGTAACAATAATAATAATAATAATAATAATAATAATAATAATAATAATAATAGTGTAAGGGATCATTGGCTAGTCAAATAAACAAAATGACCAAACCCGAAAACCCTTTTAAAATATCTCAACATTCTCGAACCAAACTCGTTTCCAATAATCAAAATTTCGCGCATACGTTCCAAAAATATATATATATATCCGAACCAATATTAAAATAATTAAAATTGTTAGGTTATCCTAGTGCCGGAGTCAATGTAGTGCCAAATAATGATCTCAAAAATAAATCATCACGAATGAACCAAACCAAACCATTAATTAATAATCAAATCCCATAAATAACGTACGATTAAAAAAAATCACATTCCAACGTTTACAAATCTCATTACGAGTAAACTTTTCAATATTCCAAAAGTCATTAATTTTAAAGTAATGCGGGTTTTCAAAACGGCTCCCTAATTTGCCAGTTGTCATATCCCCCCCTCTTTATGGTCTAACGTTGATGAGGAAAATTTGGACTTGGGTGATCGTAATATCAAGCAGTGTAAGAGGAAGATTTGTGATGGCCATTATACTGCTGCTGTCAGAGTTCTTTCTTCTTCGGGTATTGCGGCTTATGATGGTACTACTCTTGAGGATTTAAAAGCTAAGCACCCTTTTCAATCTGCTCCCCTTTTGCCAGATGTACCTATTGATCATCATCACCTTTCTGCATCTCCTGCTATGGTCCTTGATATGATTAAGAGTTTCCCTTGTCGTACTTCTTGTGGACGGGATTGTTTGCGTGCCCAACACCTTTTGGATTGTTTAAATGGTGCTACTGTTGCTATTTCTGATGAGTTAGTCGCTTCTATCACCCAGGTAGTGAACCTTTTTCTTGAGGGTAGATGCCCAAGGATGTTGGGCGAGTATGTTGCTAGTGCTCCTCTCACGCCTTTGATTAAACCAGGAGGGGGGATCCGTCCTATTGCTGTTGGGACTGTTTGGAGGCGTTTAGTCTCCAAGGTTTGTGCTTCTATGATTGGCCATTCTTTGGATGGTTATTTTGATGGTTTGCAGTTTGGCGTGGGGGTATCGGGAGGCGGGGAGGCAATTCTTCATGCTGTTAATCGGTTGATTGAAGACTGTGGGGGCGATGTGGGTTTATCGATGTTGTTGGTGGACTTTAAAAACGCCTTCAATATGGTGGATCGTGCGGTTATGTTACGGGAAGTCCGCCTTCGTGTTCCGGCTATTTCACGTTGGGTGGAATTTTGTTACTCCAGTCCTGCTAGATTATATTATGGCGAGAATACTTTATGGTCGCACCAAGGGGTGCAGCATGGTGATCCGCTTGGGCCTCTTCTTTTTGCTTTAGTGTTACATCCCTTGGCATGTAAAATTAGAGACTCCTTTACCCTTTCTCTTCAAGCTTGGTATCTGGATGATGGTACTATTATTGGAGACACTTTGGTTGTGGGGAAGGTTTTAGAGTTGATTATGATGGATGGACCTAGTTGTGGTTTACACCTCAACGTTGATAAAACTGAGGTTTTTTTGGCCAAAGGAAGACCTCAGGAGCAGGTATGTTGGTGTTTTTCCCCCTAATATTTCTCGACCTTTGCATGGGGTTAAATTATTAGGTGGGCCTGCCAGTGTGGACTTTGAGTTTAGTAGTAAGCTTGTTATGAAGCGGGTTGCTAAAACTATTGAACTTATGGATGCTGTTGCTAAGCTTAATGATCCTCAATGTGAGTTGTTGTTACTGCACGCATGTGCTGGTATTTCTAAGTTGTATTTTTCTATGCGCACATGTCCTCCTCGGGTCTTTGAGGGTGCTCAGGTTTATTTTGATGCAGCACTTCGTTCTTCTTTGGAACGTATTGTCACTGCTTCTGGGCCTGGGTTTGGTGATTGGCAATGGAGACTTGCCACCCTACCGTTTGCTTTCGGGGGACTTGGTGTGTATTCTGCAGGTGATATCTTGAACTATGCCTTCCTTGCTTCTAGACTTCAATCTGAGACTAAGCTTCTCCGTAGTTCTGGTATTGTGACTACTGGTCCCTCATTTGATGATGCTTTGTGTACTTTTAATGTGAATATGGATATTGATCTTTTGAGTAACCCTAGTGAGATCGCTGCCCCCAAACTTATGAAGAAATTGGCAGATATATATTTCACACGTGTTGCCCAAACGGTTGAATCTACTTTCCATTTATCCCCTAGACAGATGGCGTTATGGAGCTCACTGAAAGAGGATTACACGTTAGATTGGCTTAGGGTGGTACCGATATCTGGATTGGGACAAACTATGAATGCCAGGACTTACCGATGTGTGTTGTGTTATCGGTTGGGTGTTCCTCTTTTTACTGTCCAAGTGCCGTGTTCAGCTTGTTCTAAGGTTTTTCCTAGAGTTATTTTTGGGGATCATGCTGTTTCGTGCGCAGGTATAGTTGGTATTAAACATCGGCATAATGTTGTGCGCGATGTTCTTGTTGATATATGTTCTCGGTCTGGAATTTCAGCTCGTAAAGAGGTTGATATTGGGCTTCATGGAGAAAGGGACAAAACCTTACGTCCAGCTGATATGTTACTTTATTCTTGGGATGGTGGACTTGATGTTTGTGTTGATCTTACGGGATCGTCACCTTTGACGCGTTCGAGTATGGTTGATTTTTTGCCCGGTCGGGCAGTTATTGAAGCCGCACAACGTAAACGGGTCAAGTATGAAGCTAAATGTGTTGATATTGGATATGGGTTCCTCCCCTTTTCATTCTCTTCTTTTGGAGAACTTGAAAAAGATGCAGTGACCTTATTAAAGCGTATTCGACGATTTTCTATGACTTAAGACATTGGAGCACGTGCTGCTCCGCATATTTTTAATAGGATTAGCTTTGCTATAGCTAGAGGTGTGGGGGCCCAGTTAGTTTCTCGGCTCCCCACTGATTTCTTGTAAATCCTATTTGATTTTAATAAAGTGATGTTATAAAAAAAATAAAAAATAAAATAATAATAATAATAATAATAATAATAATAATAATAATAATAATAATAATAATAATAATAATAATAATAATAATAATAATAATAATAATAATAATAATAATAATAATAACAATTTTTCTAATTTCAAAGTACGTGTAGTATTTCTTTTAAATTTACAAACTTAATAAAAGTTATAGATATTAAGAATTTTATACTTGAATCTTTGAATTTGAATATAAGATTAGTCGGCCATTTTTAAAATTTTTTGAACTTGATTGTAAATTGTATTAGTCAATCGATTTTAGTATAATGTCATTTTATACATAAGCTAAAACAAGAAATGAGGCTCTCAACGCGATGCGTATTTTATTTTTCAAAAAATAGTTTGATTAAATTTTGACCAGCACGAGAATTAATTTTGACTTTTATTAGCCATTCGGGTGACTCAAAAAAAAAATATATCTCTTATTGGCCCAATTTGGTTTTCACAAAAATATATTTTGAAATATTGATTTGCAATGACATTATTACTTTATTATATAAAAGATCGTTTGGAACATAATTGAATATTATAAAGTGGGAAAATTCAATTGGATTTTAAAAAGTTTTTATTTCATTATAAAAAGGGCACTCAATTAAAATCTTACCAAGTACAATTTATAACCAGGGCAAATTGCATAAAAGATACTACACGTCAAACAAATTCAATTAAGGTGTATCAAGATATGACGTAGTTTTTTCTTCAAAAGATGTTGCTAGGCATTTTTTTTAACTATCTATATCTATATCTATACTACATAATGAGTGTATCCTATTTTTGAAAATTCAAGAATCTTAAAAATTCAATAATCTTGAAAACTCAAAACTAATGCAACCTTGAAACACGAATTGAAAGACACGGTTTGTAATATAGGAATTTATTTATATTCTAATATTTGACTTTCAGAAAAAAGTAGTAAATGTTGTTAATAAGCCTTTTATTATCTACGTGTTATCTTAAGTAACTAATTAATCACAATTTAATATTTTTATTTGCTCATTTAAAATTTAAATGAATAGTCATACGAAATTCAGAATTTTGTTCCCATTCATTCTCATATTTGAGTTATCTCGTTTCTCATCCTTCAAATCACAATGCTTTCTTTGAAGCTAATACTATGTTGATCTTATATGTATGTAATTGTCCCCATTAAGCACAAGGACGTGATTTTTCATTGCCTATTAATTAATTATTAGGCTCTTCAATTTACAAAACTTATATAAAGTAACATAAGATTACTTTTGTTAACATTAATTTTAATATACTAATGTGATTGGTCAAGCTATGGGGTGTGATAAATTGGATAATTTTAATACAAATGAGAAGCATGGTAAAAAGAAGTATTTGAAACTAATGGACTTACAATAAGCTTTATATTAAGTGTAATCCGGGTGCCAAACGGCACTACCTTTACTAGACAAAAAAAAAAAAAAAAAAAAAAAAAAAATCCCAAATAGACTTGGGCGAACTGAAATTGGGCTACCACCTTAATAACTTGACAGGTGTCCCATGTAGTACGAATTTTTTCTTTATAATAAATTACATTTATACATCTTCTTCATTTGTTATTACATATATACAACCAACTGCCATCACCCCAAGATCTAGCCATCAACACCAAGATCTCAGCCACCACCACCATCACTACCAAGATCCAGCCATCACCACGAAGATCCTGCTATCACATCACCACCAAATTTTTTCAGAGCCATCATTTCTACCCAACTACAAATACAAGACTTGTAGTAAGTTAAATCATGAACCGGAATGTTTAGAACACAAAAGAGGTGGGTGTTCTTTTACCCCGAGCATGGAGGACCTGTGAACTCTTGAGTTTCCTCGCCATACAGTAAATCGATTTCTAGGGTTTGGGTTTTAGTAATTGTTTTTATCAATTGATTGAGGGGATTTGTTTGGAAGTAAGTTACAAACATTCTACCATGTTCAATTTCATCTAAAAAAATTTCATAAATTGTTAATTGAATAAATAGGGTTTGGAATGAACATAGGATAAATTTTGAGTTTTTGTTGTTGTATGTTAAAATTGATAAGGGTATTATGCTCGGATTGGTAGTATACACGCTCGTTCATGTTTAATTTGTGGATAACAATAATTTTCTTAGTCAAATCTTAATATGGGTGACGTTTTGGTGATGGTTGAAGGTTGGTGGTGGTGATGGCCGGTGGTTAGTGGTGGTGGTGGTCGCCGGAGAAGGTAAAGTTGTTTGCTATTAGATGATGAAGAAGAAGGTATATATGTAATTTATAACAAGACAAAGTAAAGACAAAATAAATACTACATGGGACATATGTCATAAATATAGTGGAGTCGCCCAATGATAAAGTGGCCCTCGGCTATTTAGGGATTATTTATTTATTACTATTATTATTTGAAAAGAAAGTGCACTTGGGCTACTTTAGGAATTTTCTCTTATATTTATATTATTTATATTCATTATTAATTTTTAAAACTATTTACACATTCACTAGTTGTTATATTGAAGAACTTTTAAATGTTACTAGGGGCACTGAAGTGAAGGGTACGTTATGGGGTTCGCCAACCAATTTTGTCAAATTACAACAATATTAGTTGTGTTTTCTCATCTATTAGTGTGTGTAATTTTATACAAGCATTTTTCTTGCGTTCAATATGCTAGACGAGTATCTGTGCATAACGACGATATTTATAATGGCAAATAGTAATAATAATATTTTTGTTAAGTGTTTTGTGTAACAAAAATATCACTATAACTATGTGACGTTATAAAATCCCGTTTCTATACACGGGTACCGTCTAATAATGATTAATTATTCAATATATTTCGTTTTAACTGGACATTTAAAGTTATTACCATAACGTCTATCAAAAATTCATAAAAACCTTAAAATGCACAAAATTTTAACTTTAATATCTTAAATTTTAATAAATGTTGAAATTCGATTTACTTAAGGTGCGGATTATTTTGAACGAACATATGTTTAGCTGCGCTTGGCTGAAGGGCACAAGGTTTTACGTGAAAGAGTTTATGTTATTTTAAGATTTCATTTAAAAACGTTTTGGATTTACTTATATATATTTTTTTAAATATATGCAATAAAATCTAAAAGTAATAATCTAATAATATCAAAGTGCTTGGCAAATACATTAAAAGAGACTTTTAAAAAATAAAATAAGAAGAAAAACAATTGCTAACTTAGATATATTTAAAAGTTAAAA
This sequence comes from Artemisia argyi, assembly GCA_030686995.1. Lineage (NCBI taxonomy): Eukaryota > Viridiplantae > Streptophyta > Magnoliopsida > Asterales > Asteraceae > Artemisia > Artemisia argyi. The sequence continues at coordinate 126,678,519 of CM060697.1, forward strand.
ATGATTAATTAATAATTTATACGAAGTTGAAAGAAATTTAAAAAATCATGAAAAACAATATTATTTGATTTGAACTTAATATGACAATTTTCGTAAAATGAGGTAAAAGACAGTGACTCTTTATGTAACTTTTAATTTAATGGCGGTTTTCGTAAAGTTAACTAACCAACAAGACTGTATTTGTAACTTGTCGTCACATAAACAGTCTATGGATTTAACTGAAAGGTACGTTGTTTCTGTAATCCTAAGTAACAACAGGGATCTTTTGTGCAATTCTTTGAGGTGTTTCAACAATGCTAGTAAACCATAAGGAAAATAGTTGCCAATTTTCCTTTGAGTTTTACCGTTCATTGAATAATAAAAGACCATGTCTTTTGTTTATATTTAAAGTTTGTTTTACAAGATATATTTGAAAATTAACAAGGTTAACCGTAAATGTTTGATAAAATATGATTTTTAAATTAGATATGTTTTAAAAAGTTCATGAGATCAACTCGGTTAACCTTAATAACAATAAGATCAAGACATTCTTCAATGTGCTGCAGTGTTAATGACTTGGTTTGTTTGATGTTTTGTAACCTTATTTCTCTTGACTTAAAATATGATAAAATACGACTTTTAAATTAGATGTGTTTAATAAGTTCATGAGGTCAACTCGGTTAACCTTAATGACAATAAGATCAAGACATGCTTCAATGTGCTGCACTATTGATGACTTGGTTTGTTTGATGTTTTGTAACCTTATTTCTCTTGACTTAAAGACTCTTGATATTTTTGCCTAAGAAATAAAGGTGTTATCTGGCTCTTAGATCTACATTTCATAGAAACCAAATTGGAATGATAGAATTTTAGATCCAATATGCTATTATATAAGTGTTTGTAGCTAAGCAACGTCTATATTCTATTTAGGGATGGGAACAGGGCAGGAAATGTCGGGATCATATATCCCATCCTCATCCCCGTTTCCCACTCCCAACCCCATCCCTGCCCTCAGCCTCGTCTGAGAATTGTTTAACATCCCCATCCCCGTTCCCGACGGGGATCGGGATCCCTGTGGGGATTCAGAGATTTTTCAGAGTTATCAAGTAAACATAAAAATATAAAAATTCATCGAAAATATAAAAAATTTGACCAGTAAAGTATCTCAAGAAACGTACATCAATCATAGTTAAATTAGTTACAATGTTAATCAAACTTTAAAGCATCATAGATACTGAAACAACACATATAATATAAGAATAACGTGTGTTGGGATCAAAGTTTTTGATCCTAACACGTAAATAGAACGACATTTACGGGATTACATTAGTTATGATGTAAGGCAAATACACAGGTACTGAAACCGTCATTATTGTAAAGTAGTGTGTATGTTGCCCTATATAAGCCCTCCTAGACTTCACTAGGAGGGTGAGACTTGTGTGTTATTTTCTCATTTTCCTTTCATTCAATAAAACACATAGTTTTCCCTTCTCTCTCTACTCTCTCTCTCTAACAATGGGTTTCTTATTCTTCTACCAAACCCGACCTCCCGAATCACATAATCAACATAAAACTATGATCCTACAAGTAGCATCAGAGCCAAGGTTATTACTTTGTTGATTTGTGGTGTTTTTTCTTGTCAAAAATCGGATTTTTTTTATCCGTACTATTTTTTAAACTGTTTTTTACCAAGCTCTTCACTTTTAATTAGTATTTTTGGTTTAACAGTTTATTAAATGTTTCTTGTATCAAATATGGTCAAAAGGTCTATTCATATGACTGTTATGTGTCCTTTTGTGGTGCAATAATATATCTGGTAACAGATCTGTTTGCAAAACGGAAGTGATTATCTTTTACTACTTTTGTACCATTCCGTGAAAAAGGTGGTCAGAATACATGGTCAGAAAAAGTGGCATAGAATGGTCGAATGTCATCGGAAAAATCATCGGAAACTGCTAAAAGACTCGCCGGAATCTGGTCGGAATTTCTTGTATAAGAAATTTTCGAATTGTACTTGTTTTCGAGAATACGTTTTCGATATGTACTATTATTCGAAAATACATTTTCGAAGTGCACTAGTTTTCGAGAATCCATATTTTCGAAATTTTTAACGTGTATTCTCGATAAGATGCAAAGTTTCGAAAAGTTACTTGTAAAAAGAATATGAAGATGAAGAGAAGACACGTTTGACCATAAACCCAAATACCAATGACTCGATTTGTGACCTCAGTGTTGTACTTCATAAGTCACTTAACTCAAACCGAACCCAAATCATACGAGACTGCCATGTACATGAAGTTAACACAACCTCACCAAAACGACTAATCCAACGGCTAACCTTTATCCTATCTCCAACTCCTCACATCACTCTTCAAACTCAGTCAAGTACAAACTATGAACTTAAAGAAATTACAAAAGGATCTCAGCTGTTTCTTTTTCGTGGGGTAAATTTTTTCCAAAGATCTTAAAGACCTTATAATCACGAACAGAAAAAACTCGTCATCGATCTGTGAGAATCCACTTCTCTTTTTATGTTCGAATAAAGACAAGACAATAACAATAATGTTATCATCTCTCTTTGATTCGGCTCAAACACAAACGAATACAAAGATCACCTACCCGAGACCACTGAGGATCTTGAAGCCTTTAAAGATGCATACTTGATTCATATTATGCTAAATCTGAAACAATTTAGGTTCGGTAGCGCTTTGGTTTATGTTTGAATGAGTCGATATGATTGATGACTAATGGATGATGAGATTGAAATGATTCTTTGATGAGATGGAGATAGATCATTGATCGATTTTGATGAGATCGATTTTTTTAGATATGCTTGGTTTGGTGAGAGGATTTGGTGGAGAGAAGAAATGATGTGGGCGGTGTTATCTGTGAGTGTAATATGGATTAGGGTTTGAAAAGTATAGTGAAATTAGGAATTTGTGATAGTATAACCTCTTTTAACCAGTTGTTGCTACATGGATCGGGTTGTGTTTGTGTATTGGATCAGCTTTTGGGCCTTACATCCGATTAATGTTGGGGTTAAACGATCACACTAATTCACATTGGGCTAAAATGTTTTCACAAAACGTATAATAGGTTTGCATGTGAATTGATTTATATCTAAATTTTGGGCTGAAAATTTATTATCAAATGTATGCTTTTTTCATACATTGAGTGCATTATGGTATAATTATTTTGACTAAGAATAGTGGTATTTTGGTGTTACAAATTTTCACGAGGATACATTTTTTTTGACAAGATCGGGAAACCATTATCAAATTCATTAAACCGTCAAAAGGCTAGAATTGTGCATTTAACCGTAAGATGTGACTACGGCGATAATTCTTTATTATTTATTTGAGATTGAAGTGGGATTTCACGGGTGCGTGTACTTAGTATCTTGAAGATATCGGGGTTGGTTGGATGAAGATTCTTCGAGATCCTTGTTCGAGCTTTTAACCTTTACAATGACGAAGACTTGGATATCTAGTTATTTTGTGATTCTTCCTCTATGTTACCACAAATAACTATCACTTTAAGGAGTTACGTTGTAGTGCTCAGTGTCACATGAAGTTGTGGATAGTCAAGAGGTGATGTACGTCTTATACTTGATGGTTGGTTGGTTGATGAGTATAGAGTACTTAGGGATTCGATGGGGTGCGAACTCTATACACCGCTCTTAGTCATACATTAGTGCAAGTTTAAGTCACAAGTTCGAGCTATTTTACTTCGCTCTCAAGTTCATAATATTGAATTTTTTTCCATCAGTAGTCACTACAAAGAGCCTGCAGAATGATAATGGGGTCGGTAAAGAGTTAGCTGAGAGGAGTATAAAAGAGCAGAGTTGTTTATCAACAGTTGATTCTCACAGGCTATTTTTAATACTTCACACATAATCGGTTAGTTAGACATATGGGGTTACGCTGCCTCCGTTTCCATCGTAAACATAGTGTGTATGCTTCCGATTCCGCGAAGACATCGTGGGGGAAGATAGAGAGGGTGTTCTTTGCTTTCTTACCCTTTTCTTGACTTCTTTGCGAAAACACTCATTTTCCACGAGGTTCTGCAATTAGGGGGAAGAAATGTGCACATCAGGGACGCATAATAGACTCACGTGATCAAGCTTACAATTTTATTACTACCGGAGAGACGTCCGCAGAGATGATCAGTGGCTAAATTTTGTGACTTTGGTGTAATCATTTCAACTCTTGCGGGTTGTGAAGTGTGAAGTAGCCTGCATATGTGAGAAGATCTTGCTGATTTCTTGCATGTTACCCCCGAACGGAGCTTCCGCATAGAGTACAACTGTGATTAAGTGACTAGTCAGATTTGCTTGGTGTGGTTTACTGTGTCATCTACAAATTCCGCTGCGTACTCAAAACTTCAAAAGTTAGAAGACTTGTCTACTACATCAATGTTTCGAATCTGCTGAAGACGGTTGTCAATTTGGGGGGAAGCTGATTCAGAAACTTCGCCAAAAAGAAGTGTACGAAGAAGCCGCTAAAGACATGCAGCATGAATTGGGGGGAAGTTAATCCATTTCATGCATATTACATCATTTGCCTACAAGTAAAGATAAAGTTCTCAAGCCGAGGTACAAGATGAAGACAAAGAGTGTCAACTGTAGTCATCCTCAGCATTTGAAGAGCTTATGAAGACCTTTCTTTATTCTTATTTGTACTTGTAGGAAATGTTGTAAGTAATCCCTTATGTCGCCCCATTGGGGGAAGATTGTTGGGATCAAAGTTTTTGATCCTAACACGTAAATGGAACGACATTTACGGGATTACATTAGTTATGATGTAAGGCAAATACACAGGTACTGAAACCGTCATTATTGTAAAGTAGTGTGTATGTTGCCCTATATAAGCCCTCCTAGACTTCACTAGGAGGGTGAGACTTGTGTGTTATTTTCTCATTTTCCTTTCATTCAATAAAACACATAGTTTTCCCTTCTCTCTCTACTCTCTCTCTCTAACAATGGGTTTCTTATTCTTCCACCAAACCCGACCTCCCGAATCACATAATCAACATAAAACTATGATCCTACAACGTGCATTGTATGTGTGTATTCAGACAAAACATTTGTTAAGTAATATATATTAATCAGTGTTTATTTGTTTTATTTTTAAAAATAAATATGAAACATGCATATATAGTTATATATTACATGTCAATGCTTATAAAAATATACGTATAAAAGTAAATGTTATATGGATATACATGTAATTTTTATATATTTAATAATTCAGGATCGGGTTCGGATTAGGGGATTGATGCTCTCCCCATACTTGCCCCATACCCGGTTACAAAATTTGGAGATACCTCGTCCCCATTTCCGGTTAAATCGGAGATTCTCTAGTCAAATCGGGTTTGGGGATCTGGTCCCCATCAGGTACGATTTTTTTTGCCATCCCTAGTTCTATTAGTATGTGAGTGACCCATCAACTAATAGGTTGTGGGTTCAAGTCTCATTAAAGATATATGAGATGTAGGTTGTATAAATTTGTAATAAATTTCCGTTAAATAAAAAAAGTGTTTGTAGCTTGTTTTGTTTATCTAACATCTTGTGAATCTTATCTATACTACTTTTAATGTGTGCATCATTTTTTCTTAAACTTAAAGTTCTTAAATTTGAGTAGTGTGTAAATCCCTTAATACCATTAATTAGAAATGGTAACAACATCCATCACTAAATTAATATTTTAAATATTGTTTAATCCATAAAATTTTATTATTTTTTTGTTTATAACTTATAAATTGTTTGCTCGCAATGACTACAAATTAAAACCCGTAATTGTTGCTTCAAGAGGAACCACAAGTTTCACAAGTATGATTATTTTCCGATGTACACCGTCGCTTTGCGCGAGTATTCGTCTAGTTTTAACAAAAATGCACTTAAAAGAATAAAATAAAATCACATTTTAATATAAGTAAGAGCATATTTAGAATTCATATCGTGACTTAATTGGCGTTATATTGTTTCAAAGTCTTTTGCAATTCTATTGAGCATAATTACCTTCCCCTAGTAAAGGAATGTATGCAGTATATGAATGAACCCATCTTTAAAGTTACTATACAAATTTCTTCTCTCTTCCCCACACACACAAATAAACGAATCAATATCATACCCGATCATCTCAACTTTACAACCTTATATTCTCTAATTATAGACACACATATGAACGTATGATACCAAAATGTTCTTAAATTGTGCTACAAGGTCACAAATGGTCATTGGGATAGCCCAGTTAGGCCACATGTACATCTCGCCCCTCTCTGCGTGACTTTAAAGAGAAAACTATCCGTCTTCCATCCCTGTTTATGTCTAAGCTTTTTGGCTCCAAAGAATTAAGATTTAAGTTGTGAAGTATAAATGGATTTTGGTGATGGAGTGCTAAGCTATTTGCGGCGGAGGTGTCATGCTGCTCCCACACTCGCAAAAAAGTGTTCATGTTCCTCCATTGATCTTATTGTTACCATGGCGATGAAGCTAGTAAGTCCATTATTTTCCTCTTTTTATTTATACTAGAACGGTACCTGTGCAATACGGCGGCGGGTACCTGTGATTATATTTTGCGTTATTCGATTACAAATTTAGTTGTTTTTATGCTTTATAAATAGAGATGGTTAAGCCAAAATATTTTAGTTTGAACAACCAACTTGCTTCCTAACAAACTTGCTAACTAACTTGCTTCCTAACCAACTTCCTAACCGATTAATTTTGAAATTCTTCCATAATAAGCAAGTAAAAGTCTGAATTTTAAGCCTTTCTAATTATAGAATAGTCCCAAATGCATTATATAGTAGTATAGATATTTAGCTAGTTTTTATGATGTTACAAAGTTGTACGTTTTAAAATCGTTACAGTTTACTTTCACAAATTTTTAATATTGGTTTATATACTACTACGTACAATATTACTTTTATTATTATATTTATTCAATTTTCACACTCTGTATTTTACGTATTGTCTAGGCTGTTTTTTTGCTTCAACTGTCTAATAGTACCATTTTGTCTTATTAACTATTGTAAATGTATTTTTTGTTTACTACTCGTAAATTTTCTTAAAATAAGATAACAAAATTTATATTTCTAGACCTCTTATCCACTATATTTCTGTTCTAAAACTTTACTAGTAAAACTTATTTTTGTAGTTCAACCATAAATTTGTTTACTCATTACAGTTTTTATAACAAATTATATAAAGAAAAGATATTTTAAAAATGAATTGAAATTAAATAAAAAGACAATCAGTACAAAAGCTCCACCATCTTTCCTATAACCATGCTGCTGGTAGTTGTTTTTTGTCCTAACAAATCCCATTCACTCCCAACAAATTCTGTTAAAGCTAAAAACAAATTTTAATTCTTAACACATTCATTCTTCTTCTTCTTCATCTTTAACTTCATAAAAACTTCATTTTAAAGGCGTATAAAAATCAAAGGTCTGATTTTTATTCTGACATACAGCATCTTTTGTTCATATTCGCCATTTTTTATCGTGTTTCTAGTTGTGAGTTTGCTAAATCTCAACTTTTTGATAGATGTTAGTTTGTATTTGATGATGTAAAATATGATAAGATCGAAACTTCTGTTGTGAGTTTGCTTGTTTGTGATATCTGCATGCCGAGTTTGATTTGAAGATTTGTCAGATGTTGCTATGACTGTAATGTTAGTTTATAGGGGTATCTAAAAGTTATATATGTTGTAGTGAATATTCACCACTAGAACTCCTTTTGCTATATCTGAGTTTTTTTTATTAGCTTTTTAGGATTGGTTATGCTATAGATTGAATCTTATAATAGTAGTTTTTAAGAGGCTTTCAACGTAATTTGGGCAAATCTTATCGAGTAGTAACAATCAGTATATTTAGTTCAATGGTATTGTGCATAGTAATTAATTTGTGTTGGTGAAATTAGCTTAGATTCTATTGATATTTTTGTTAATTAATTAATCGACTTAAATGTTTACTGGATTTCGAATTTTACATTGATTATAGAGTAAGCTTAAGTTTACATGTAATGCACGATGAATCAAAATTCGTGACATCTGCAACGCTATTGGAAATTTATTATCGATTTACTTTCTAGTTAGTTCCTTTATATATATCTCGACGTTAAACTAGTGAAATAATCTTACGATATGTAGGGTATTAAATCAACTAACTAGATTATCTCAGTACGCACGTATAAAAAGGTAACCAATTTACTAGAAGATTCAGTTGAGTGTTCGCTTGTATATTCTATCTGTTGTAAAATATCGAGTTACTTTTGTCTAGTTTGTTTTGAAGATGTGTTAGATTGCTTTGACCGTGATATTTGTTTATAGGGGTATCTAAAAGTCAAGTTGTAGTGAGTATTATGCTTAATACCACTAGAGTTTCTTTTGCTATATCTGAGTCAAGTTATAAGATTAAGATCACTAGAAACCATATGCATCTTCGATACTTTTTAAATGTGGAAACCCATTTTTAGCATGTATACATGATGATATCTATCAAAATATTCAAATACTTGAAATGTTTTCTAAACCAACGAGAAAGAAACAAGTTTGCGAACTTAACTGTGTTGATATAAAGTTCTTATCAAATATAACTATCTGAAAATTGTGTTATAATGCAGTAACCTTGCATCAAATTATTATAAGTATACTACTGTAGCTGTTGATTCAAATTTTTGCTAAAAAAGTTGTACAGTTTTTAACTCTATTAGTTTTTCATATATATAGGAGAATATATAATCAGAATTGAAAGTAAATGTTTGAAACTTTATTTTGCTGAACCAAATGTTCAAGTAATAAAACTTTTGTTGGAAAAGACAATTCTTTTGTAATGCATTTTAAACAAGAAAACATATTCCTACATGTTGTAGGATTGTAGAAGGTATGTCAGTACTTTGCTAAGTTTTGTAGTCATTAGTGTCTTTTTTCTATAAGAGGGTCTTTTATTTCTATGATACATATGAAGTATCTTCACACCATTTATCAATTTGTGGTTCTGGCACATATATATGCAAAAACAACTCACTTGTCATTGTTGCTTTGTTTATTTAAATCATTTAAATATTTGGTTTTTATATCTTATACACCAATTTGGTAGATGAATATATATAGTAAGTAGACTTTGTTGTTAAAAGGAACCATCATATTTGGCATGGTCAAACAACAATATGCACAATTTAACAATTATATATAAGTAAAAGATGGCAATTAAGATGTTTTTTTTGCTAGTAAACTTTGAAATGTTACAGTTTTGATTCTTCTCTTTCTTGCTTAATCCCCAAGATCTATCACTTTGATACGAATTATATTACAATTAACCAACTTTTTATATATAATTTATCATTTATAAAAACTTGTTTAAGACATTAAAACAAAGAAAATATGATACTCAGGTGCTATTAGGAATAGCTCATTTGGGAGCTTATTGACTTATTTTTGCCTACTGTGTGTGGCTGGATTTAAATACAAGATATATCAATTAATAATACAGTTCAACTTTCTTGTTTGATATTGATTCAATAGGGAAGCAACGGAAAAAACTTGCCAATACAATACAAGAAACAGTAGCACATCATGCTAACCCGTAGTCCGACGCCTATTCCAAAGTTGGATAACTGGATTTTGGTCATGAATGGTAAGTATATCATGGCTACACACTACACACACCAAAACTATTCAGTTTTGTTTATTTATTTCACCATTCATATTTTGTAACTTAAAAAATGTTCCTATAAAAAAGCTAATTAAGGTTTAATAGATTAAATTGTAATTGGACATGCTAGAATGCTCGGTTTCATTTGGTCACTGGTTCTTCTTTTACTAACCTTGATTTCATTTTAAACTTTAATCTTCATTTCAGTCTGTAAAAGATATTTGTACAGTAACAATCCAAAATATCTAATCTCTCTTAAGATAATTAACCAGGAATTCATGTATTTTGCGGCCCACAATTGTACACAGCCCCTTATGGCACTAAAGAAGGAGGCTGGTTTGGCCTAGTTTTGCTGTTCTTGTATTTCGGCATCACGTTGGCGAGTGCTGACAATATTGGTTTGTTACTGAATGAAAATCTCTCAATCAAAACCTATCCTGATATAGGTAAAGCTACTTGCGGAAGAATGGGGGTTAAGTTTGTAGCGGTATGTGTAACTAACCAATTCATATATAGTTCTAATTTTATATAAGAATAATTACATATTTACTAATCTTGTTTTGCTTACTTTTTTTCAGGCGTTGGTTTGTCTTCTATCTTTCGTAAGTATACTCACACCATCATGCCTAGTCTATTTTGTTAAATCCCATAATATTTGATCTTTAGGAAATCAAAATCTTTCTTGAGGATGTGATACCATGAAAAATTTAGCTAGAGAGCAAATATTGGCTTTAAATAAATATAAAAGGGTTTTGCTAATCATTGGCTATGAATAAGCATTTCCTGTGTTATAACCGTGACCTTATTTACAAGCATTCCTTAATCGAAAAACATATAGATTCTCTTTTACCCAAAAAAAACATATAGATTCTCTATAAACGGAAAACGTGTAACATGAACAGTGACCTTAAATTGTCTAAATATGAGATACATACACTGCTTATTAACAAATCATCTAAGTATATAGATATATACACAAAATCATATCTTGTCAATGAGTAATAAGTAACACACTTTTGAATTAACAATCCAATTAATTTGTTTGCTTTTGTCTTTTACTCTAGGCCTCGTCAGTGGAATCTGCCACGATTGATAAAGATGTATTGGAATATTTTCATTCAGGAGAGATTACACTTCTGGGCTATACAATGAATACGTACAAAGTGATCTTATTCGCATTGTGCGGGATCATGCTGATTATAGTTTGGTTAGTACCCGACCTTGAATGTCACGATCGGTGGCTAACAGGTAATTACATTGGACTTAATTAGTTTTTTAGTGTTAGCACTACAATGGTAATAAGAGCATTCTTTTTATTATTTTTATTTTTTTATTTTTTATTTTTTAACATTCTCACTTTGAAAAAGAAGTTTCAACCTAAGTTGATGAACCACATTTGTTAAATCGTGATTGACGCGTAAAGTTAATTGAAACGTATAATGTTGATAACATATACAATTCAAAATGATTGTAACTTTTAGTTGTCCATTCAATTTAATAAGTTATAGTCTATTAGATGAATTTTATTTTAATCGTAAGTTGCACTAACGCTAATGTGTTACTCGAAACAATTTAGTAATTTGTGAAACTTTTGAGAATTTGAACTTCTAATATATTCATGTAATCAGTTACAGGAGTTATTCTGAACATAGTCGCCGTAGGTTGTTTGTGTTGGCTGGCAATTTTTTGTACTGTTGAAGTTGAAGAAGGAACACCGGTACCGTTCACCAAATTTGTTAGACCTAGAAATTGGCCCATTGCGAGCGGCTTCTATGCATATTGTTTTTCAGGGCATCCGTACCTTCCTGAATTGTTTCACCGATTAAAAAAGAGAAGCGATTATCGGAAAATCTTATACTTCATGTACGTATAACAATCTTTTTGAGTTTTGTGAATTTATTTAGTGTAATTGTTTCTCATAATTCATGACATTTCTTTCTGTCAGCTTTGTGCCAACCTTGATACTATATTTGTTAGCTGCATGCTTTGGTTATGATAAATTTGGTTCCAACGTAGAATCGATTTATATTCTGAATATGCCCAAGGACTTGTATGTGTCGTGGATTGCAGCTCACGTTACGGTATGTGCAAAAAAAAATGTGTTGCTATCTCATCGAGTTCTTGCATCAATTTATTAATTATATTTACCAAATTTGAACATATATATGCAGAGAAAACTATTTATTACAATATTATTTAGTTATTTTTAGCTGTTGATATTATCTTCAAAAGATATACTAACATTATCTAGCATTTGTTACTTTTAGGTAGCACATATGATGATAAGGTATGTACTTGGCATTTATGGGGTGCTTAAAACACTGGAGGAAGAGATGGGCATAAACAGCAAACGATATTTCAACGGCTTTGGGACTTCTGTTATTAATAGTTTTTTAGTTCTGCTAACGATCCCCTTGACCATCCTAATCAAAGACTACGGTAAGTTCTTGTCTTTTCTTGAAAAATGATTAACTCTTCTAACAATAATTTTACAAATCTTTTTGATGATTCATACAAATCATCTTCCTGTCTTTTTTGAAACTGTCTACTGATACAATGATGGTAATAATTTTTAATAATACTACTACATGGGTATGTATTATTTGTCAACTGAAATCATCACTTCCGTAATTTCTGAATAAGTATCTTTTTTCAAGATATACATTGATAATACAAACTAAACAATAACCATTCAGAACCAAAATGATTGGTGCTATGCGTTTTGTAGTTAAATAATATTCTGAAAATGTCACATTATTGTCCTATCATTGGTTCTAATTTGACTGTTTTTATAAAATGTCAATGTTTCCCCCCCTTTTACAGGTCCAGTGATGGCTTTATTAGGATCAATACTAGGAATTGGGATGGTTGGTTTTCTAACTCCCGCTTTTTTGTTGAAAGGCCTAACTCTCTTTTTAATTGTCATACATGCATGAACTATCATTTATAAACTCATGTGACCTTTTTTTCTTTCTGTCTTTCCAATTCCAGGGGTTACTTATTCCATATGCTTTTATTACACATACAAGAATCTCACGAATGAATCGATTTCAGGTATGTAACATAGAATTCCTACCTACGACAAAGATAATAATGCTACACGTATAGGTTTTTTAGATTGTGCATTACTGAATGTTTCAACTCAGACCAGCCCATTATTTAGTTAGGAATATGGTTCTTTTAATATTATTATATCAAACAATATCACTACAACAAATTTATCATTTCTACACACTTTTTTCTTCACACTTTATAAAGTGTGAGCTTTTTTCTAAGGATATTCACATTAAAGAGTGTAAATAATTGTTTCAAAATCATCACACTTAAAAAGTGTGAAGAATTTCAATCTCACACTTAAAAGTGTGAAGAATTATTTCAAAATCAAATCATCACACTTAAAAGTGTGAAGAATTATTTCAAAATCAAAATCATCACGCTTAAAAGTGTGTAGAATTATTTTAAAACCTTCACACTTAAAAGTGTGAAAAATCTTCATAACACTCCACTCATAAAAGTGTGAAAATATTTGCTACATCGAATTGGTTCACACATATACTAGTGTGAACTTTTTGATTCTCCACACTTTAAAGTGTAGCTACATGCTCTAATAAGTGTGAGTATATTATAGTACTATTTTGTAGTAGTGAATTGATATCGTAATGAACTTTCTTTATGTGTTTGATTCGTAGATACTTTTTTCTATCATCATCCTCTTATTGGCGGTTGCAGCAGCTGTCTTTGGTGCTGTTGATAGCATAAAGGCGATAAAAAATGGCGGATAGTTGTGAGTTGCTATTATATTACTTTTTAGGGTGATCGTTCACAATCTAACTCAAGTTACCGAATCAACTCCATCTTTTGTCGAAAATAATACCATAATAATCATGAAATCTTGTTTGACTTTGATTTGATTCGGATTTGGATATAAATGAGGGATTATACTTGTATGTTGATTATTTTTCTCATGGTGTGACATGATAATCCAATATCTTTTTCTTCACATTTTGTCACTAAATCCGTATTTTTTTTAACAAAAATGACATTAGGACTTGTTCTTCTTTGTGAGAATATACTATTGATCTTCTAGCTGATTTGATTATGCACCTATTAAAATGTCTAAATGAGGTTTAATTGTTATTATTGCAGGTTGAGTTCTATCAGGTGGTATGCGTTATCGACCTGATGGAGACATACTGTATATGTGATGCTTGCTTCAGAATTCAGAAGTATGGTTACTGGTTTTATTATACGACTTGTAGGATTCATGTTGCTTCTACTATTTGGAATTACGTGTTCTGTTTGTTGTTTACTATGAAATAGTTTGACTATAAAATAGGTTTTGATTTTAGGTTGTTAGATATGGTTCTGTTGTAGTTATGATCTTGAAATAGTAGCTTGCTAATATGACATGATGCAGGCCAGTTTTAGTTTTTGAATGTGTTGTGTACTTTTGAATGATGGGTGTTTCAGTTTTTGTAAAGTTTTGAACTTGATTTAGTATGATAAAAAGTTCAGCATCTTTTCTGTTATATGGTGATAGAAGACTCATAATCCATAAGAAATAATATGTGGTTGTGACATATCTATGTAGATACTTGTGTAATCAAGATACAAATCCAAGTATCGTTAACGTAACAAGTATCATTATGATATTCGGTGACATGGAGTTTGCGTGACAGGTTATTTTATGAGTAATTATTGTAAGATTTACTAGCAATCAAACACCATTAAGATTGTAAACTGATGTCGTGTTTTTCATAAGTAAATAGCAACACAAAAACCAGTAATTGTGTGTTTCTTATACTTTCTATTGCAATATTGCGTCTTTCTATTAGTTGAACAACTTCAATGTCTATTCCTACTGTTTCTAAGGAGGTTTATTCGTATTTTACTTTTTAATATGATAGAATCTGTACTTAAAGCACATATGCGCTGGTAAGTTCAACATGCGAAAAAAATTAGATGATACCACCAGATGGAGTGTCACATAGAAGTCAATGTGAGTGGGAGTCTGAAATGCAGGAGGGTGCGGTATCATGGAAGTAAGGATGGTGTGGTTTAGCGAGAGGAAGGGGGTGATCAGTGATCTAGCTATATTGATAATTGTTATTTAAAATGCATCTCTTTTTCCTCAAAATAGCGACAAATGCTTATTGTTATCGATTTATTGGGCACCAAAGGTCGCTTCATGGTTATGGATTGAGTTCAAAGAGATGACTTCTTTGTGCCAGCTGAGATTCGATGTATGGATCAAATTAAGCCTATAGAAAGGTGTGCCTTTTTGTATGGAGGCTTCATAGATGGAGGTTTCAAATGCTGCGATAGACCCTTGTGTACGTGTTTCATTGTCTATGGACAAGGAAGCAATGGGATCAAATGGCGGGATATAGGAGTCTGCAATATCACAAAGGCCACAACTCTTTCCCTACACACCAGCGCACTAATTGGCATGGTCTTATGGTCCACGGCTTATGTTGATTGTTTAGAAGTAAAAGGGGATGATGTAACTACATACAAGGAACTCAGACTTGGCTTGTGTGAAGATTGGTCTCATTAATCGTTTAAAATGTAAATGTTATGTTTACTACTCGTATAAAATTTACAAGTCATAAAATTTTCAACATTTCTTAACTCTACCTAATAAAGTCTTGCAAAAAACTGAGTTTCATAGTTGTTCATTCATAGTGTACGATAAATTATCCTTTTAAACCTAAAGCTAAACATTTTTTTAATGGAAGCGAGTCCTTGCTAAATGATTAAAGCAGCTAAGTTAGGGTATGTTTGGCCCAAATAAAATTGGAGATGTAGTTGGAGAGGAAGCAAAAAATAATTTATTATTTTTATAAGGTAAATGAAGTAACATTTGGTGGTAATGAGTTATGTTTGCCAAAAAAATCTTATATTTTAAGTAATTTATTTGATTCAAAACAAACCTTATATTTTAAGTAGCTTGTCTTTAAAAAAAAAAAAAAAAAAAAAAAAAAAAAAAAAAAAAAAAAAAAAAGACTTATATTTAAAGTAAAACGTTTAGAGAATGTAAAATGTTATTTTCAACATGTCGAATCTTTGATTGATATAAACTATGATTAGAAAAATGTCAAAAAGAAATGCTTACCATTTTGAGACTTAATTAGCACAAAAAGAAATGATTAACACGGATTAATTGATGAATAAAAAACTGTAAACATTTTTTTTTCATCACAAAAGACTATTATTTATATTTTATGTTTAACCGATGATATTTTCTCTCTCTCTCTCTCCTTTTTATCTATTTATTTATTTTTTATTTAAGTTTATTGATTTTTTTTTTTTTTTTTTTTTGTTGGTTTATTCATCAATAAAACATGCTTGTCCCCTCATACACTTCAAGACTTCATAAAAATTAGAAACTTTTTACATCATTTACATATTCTTTTGTCATTAAAAAAAAATCATCAACCTCAAAGGCGAATATGACATGGTTGATGGTAGGGATGAGCATCGGGCCGGTCCAGACCCGAAACCGATTGATCCCAAAACTGAATGTCTTGAAAACCAAAACCGAAAACCAAAACCAAATCCCGAATCCCGAACCGAATCTCGAAACCAGTTAGTTTTGTTTGTATTTTTTCGGTTTTTGGCCCGTCCCAACCCAAAACCGATTGTCCCGAGTCCCGAATGTCTGAAAAACCAAAATCGAGTCCTGACCCGAGTGTGGTCGGTTCGGTTTCGGGACGCACGTTTTCGGTCGGTTTTTTTGGGATTTCGGGATTCGGTCGGGATTGCTCAATGATGGATATCCTCAATACCATAAGAAGTTCTTTAATTTTGTATTTATGTGCCAAGTTTCAAATGCTAAATTCAACCTTTTTTAAGGGACTTTCCGGTAATTTGTCCAATTTGGTTAATAGGTTAGAACTGATGGGAAGAGATCTAGTGAGAAGAGAAAATATAATAAGAAGAATGAGAAATAATTTTAGCCACACATTTCAATTGAATAAGGAGAAATTCATGGGAGTTGCATCTTTTATTGTACATGCATCTGAAATGTGCGGTTGTGGTTACTTCTCATTCTTCTCATTTTACTTTTATTTCTCATTTGATCCTTACTCTAGAACTGATATCCAAATTTACATGATCATGACATCCAATCCGAAATAAGAAATACATTATACACTTTTTATGTTTGCACATGTACGTGATTTACGTATTTTCTTGCTTCTGAATTCGCTTAGTTTATAGATAAGCTAGCGTGATATATTATTACATAGAGTATAATTGTATAAAGATAGCAAGTCGCTAGAATAAATATTACAAATTCTAGTGAATTGAACTAAGACGTTGATATGTCATCTCAGTTCCCTGGCCGATCATGATCCAAATTGTTGAACGGGCTGTACTAAAAACTAAAAAGTATCCTTCGTGTAATTTTACATAGCGTAATTTTGTTAGAATTTGGGTGTGTGTGGTAAACTAGTAATAATCAAACAATCCTTATATATTCTTTGAATCGTGTATATATCAGATTGAAGTATTTCGACCATATATACCTTGGGTATCACGAAATCCTTAATAGGATAATTCAAAGAATCGCACTTTGTTTCTAAGGCATGAGAGAACAAAAAATACACAAAAAGTTGTTGTGTAAGTTATGTTTGGAATAGATCAATTATATACTGTCATATTAAAACATAACTGTAAGTTAGTTAAATTCAGTTAAAAAGGGTTCACGGGAAGAGTCACAACTGTTAGGAAAAGCTGAGTCTTTTGGTGGGAAAAACCGCAAGGGGCGCTGACCCTGCAAGAGAGTGCGGCCCCCTTGACCTCCACACTTAGTTGTGGCGATATCAAGCTAGCTAGATAGAATGAGTGTGCACTCCGTACCTCCTGGCCTGACTACATAAGCTAAACCTGAATAAGCCCTTGATCTTGAGTAAATCACAATTGAACAAAATATTAGTTATGAAACTAATCACCACTAAATATTAGTTCCCTGTGTGTTTTTTTTGAACACCTTAGATCATCTACTGTTGAAATTTGGTGTAAGTACCATGTGGAATGATGTGTTTTCAATTATATCTCCAAAGAAATACAAAGGAAGTATGTATTTCCAGGGTCGTTTTTCCAACGAAGGTTGAATGAAATTATCGGTTCGAGTCGTGATTGTGTAGTGAATAGTGAAAATTAGAGATTTTTGGAATTATCAACTACAATAATGAAATATAGACTAAAAACAACTAATAAAGCAAGTAAAACAATAATAACACTGGTACAAAAAGTTGTATTGGTCACGCCAAAAATGTGTGACGATATGGCTATAGTCACACACGTTTTTTTCGTTGTGTGTCACCATAGGTCCCGCCACCGTAGGTGGCATATGGTCACATTGTTGAGTTCGTGGCTTTTTCCATCGAAAAAGATTGACCAAAACCCCGAATATGTGTGACAAATTAGGCACAAGTTTTGTTGGATTAGTCATTATCAGTGACCGTAAACACTTTATACTCACGTGAATGTTTTTTGAGAGTAACTATTTTTCAACCTTTGGCCACATAAATATATAATATTATGTGACATTTGAGATGATATATTCAAGTAAATGTGTATTTTGTGTGACTATTTCCCGTCCTGTAGCCACATGAATATACAATAAATGTGACGTTTGTGATGATTTAGTCACACAATGGGTGTTTTTTTAGAGTTAGTCACATACAATTTAACACAAAGTGGCCAAAAGTGTTAATAAGTGTGACCATATGCTGTTTAAAGTGAAGAAATGTGTATTTTGTGTGACTATTGATAATCCAATGGTCACATGAAGTTTACGTTTGCGTGGCCTTTTGTAATATTTGGTCACTCAAAGCATGTTTGTTTTGGGTATTTAGTCACATACCATTAAGCAAACAGTCGCCAAAAGTGTTAATAAGTGTGACCATATGTTGTTTAAAGTGAAGAAATGTGTATTTTGTTTGACTATTGATCATCCAATGGCCACATGAATTTTATGTTTGTGTGGCCTTTTGTAATATTTAGTCACACAAAGCATGTTTTTTAGGTATTTAGTCACATACCATTAAGCAAACAGTGGCCAAAAGTGTTAATAAGTATGACCATATGCTGTTTAAAGTGAAGAAATGTGTATTTTGTGTGACCATTGATCATCCAACGGCTACGTGAATTTTATGTATGTGTGGCCTTTTGTAATATTTAGTCACACAAAGCATGTTTGTTTTGGGTATTTAGTCACATACCATTTAGGAAACAGTGGCCAAAAGTGTTAATAAGTGTGGCCGTATGCTGTTTAAAGTGAAGAAATGTGTATTTTGTGTGACTATAGATCATCCAATGGCCACGTGAATTTTATGTTTGTGTGGCCTTCTGTAATATTTAGTCACACAATGAATAAAGCAAACTGTGATCAAAAGTGTTAATAAGTGTGACTATATGCATCTTTTAGTCACATTTAAAAAATCAATATATATCAAAATAATTCAAATATATATCAAAACAAATTCAAATACAATAAAATTGGAATGTATATAACTGAATAAAATATAAAATTGGACATCCTTTTATATACCAAGGAGTCCTAGTCGGCTTACAATAGTTTCTTAAGTATCTATAATATTTTCTATAAGCAAGTAGCAACTTCGAGCGGTCTTAATCTCTGAGCAGTACCAACTTTAAATAGCAGTATTAACTTTTGTACTAGTACTAGTAAATACTTGCACATTTTCTTTGAAGTTCATGTGCTGCACTAAATCCATCTAAGCAATATTAACACAAACATGATCAGTTGTAATTCAAACAACATCATGAAGAATTTTAATCCAAAACAATGAACATAATAATAAAATTTGCAGTTAAACTTACAAGTTTTTCTCCCATTGATCTAATCTCATCATCTGGATATAAAAGCCTTGAAAATGTAGGTTGCTGCATATCAACAGATCAGGATGAGAGCAGAACTAGAACATGTCAAAGCTTACAACATAACAGAACTAGATGAGCCACTAGTTCAACTATCTGCACAAACATGATAGGAGAGTTAATACTAGTACCACGTTAGTACTGCTTGAGCAGAGTTACTACTGCTAGTATATATATATATATATATATATATATATATATATATATATATATATATATATATATATATATATATATATATATATATATAACATAATGTATATAAATGAAGCAAATATATATAAAATTGTAATGTCGTATATAATCAAATTCTCAACTATCATAAGTTAAAACATGTTAACTCTTCGCCGCCTTAGCTTGCTTTTGCAAGGTTTCACTAGTGACCAAATGTTTTCGCTTCATTGGTACTAATTTTAGTCCAGTATTTTGTTCACTAATATTTGGTATCATAGTTGGTGGTGTAACCTGTAGAACCGGTTTGTCGTGGCTTAAGCGTTTTCGTAAGTCCGATAGTTTTAACAGGTTCCTATATGTATATATAAAACACGGTACATTAGTCATGTATGTAAAACTAAAAAAATCAAAGGTGGATGTTTTATTACTTACCACTGTTTCCATTACTGGTACGTTTTCCAAAGTTTCTATGGTCATTGGAGTGGTCACCTGCAATATAGATTAAGAAATACAATGGTGTTATCATTAGAAAATGAAATTGTTAACAACATAAAAAGTGGCTTACATCTGAGTCTAATGCCAGTTTCTTTATGCAAAAAAAAAATATGGAAAATGTAAGAAACTAAGGCACTAATAACGCTGCATAATATAAGATCTGCCAACCATGAAACAGTAAAATATACATGGGTTGGCTTTGGTGACTGAGATGGAGCATACCCACGCCTCGAAAATGAAGTGTGCCAGAAAATCCAGGTGAGGGAATTTTTAGCCAGGCATCCCATGTATCATCCTCACCCGTGAAAATAGCATGTAGCCCCTGCAAGAAACAAGTAACGTGATGAATGCTAACATAAAAGACGACAACATTAGATGTCCCAAATATAAGTTTAGCCTCAAAAACAAACATACGGGTTGCATATCGACTCGGGCAACAAATAATATACAATTGGTTGCAATTTTACGCAGTGCCAAACGTGGAACGAATAAATGTCAAACACATTACCAAGCAAGCAAATCACTAACATTTGGTACAAATGAAACAGTTTGACAAAAAGCAACCATATTTGAGTTAATTTCCTATATAACAGATGTTATGTTAATCTTTTGATAGAAAACTTACGCAACTGCGATAAGCAAACTCTAACTGTTCAGCAACATCCTCCCGGAGTGGAAACCAATCAAGAATCCCTTTACGAGCAAAACAGTGGCCTCTTAGAACACGTTGATTGTCTCCATTCCAATAAACAGGAAACTATGTCGTCTTAATAATTCTACCTGCAACGATTACCACCACACGAATTTATAATCAAAAACATTTTTTTTTTGGGTAAAAGGTCAACGACCCGGTAAATATATTACTTCAAAAAACATTTAAGTACAACAGATATGAGTGAATCCCATATCTCAGCCCGTTACATAGGCGAAAAGCTTACATAACAAGATACTTCCAATTCTCTAGACAAGAAAACAAAACCACTACCACATAGTATTGAAAGACTCTGACAAAAATATAAACTACTTCCTACGACCTTCGAGATTAAAGCCATAAATGGCATTAAGAGCATCCAATTCCCCTGGAAGATCATAAATTTGCTTTGAGTAATCATCATAGTCATCAAACTCATCTTCACACTCATGACCTCCACCAAAAAGATTTGTTGATTCGTCGAACGTGTTAAGAACCTCCTCCTCATCACTATCCGAAACCACAACATCACCCACCTTGGAAAATGGGTTAGCCCTCTTAGTGACAGAGGCAGACGGAATAGGATGACCATCATCATCCACAAGAGTAGCTTTCCCATCGATAAGTAGCTTTTCAAGCTTACTAATTTTCTCAACTATAGGAGTAGAACCAACTTCCTTAGTTCCCATTGAATCACTCACAAGCGGTTCTTGCGATGTAGTACCAGTCTTAACCGACTCATCCTTATTAACTTCCAATGTACATCCAGCATCCACATCCATATTGGTGTCATAAGTAGGAATACCAAACGCATCCGTATCATCCATATGAAGAGCATCAAATTGGTTAGATGTAGAAATCGTAGTTCCACTAGAACTAGCCACATCAGAAGTCTTCTTCTTAGTGCCACCAACATTCTTGGGTTCAGGAGGAGTCTTTTTGGGTTGATAGTGAAACTGCTTACCCACAACAGGTTTAGTAAACCCTCTTTTACCCGGAGTTGTAGAACCACCTAGTTTTCCTTTCTTCCTGTTAGTAACAGTCTTGA
This sequence comes from Artemisia argyi, assembly GCA_030686995.1. Taxonomy (NCBI): domain Eukaryota; kingdom Viridiplantae; phylum Streptophyta; class Magnoliopsida; order Asterales; family Asteraceae; genus Artemisia; species Artemisia argyi. The sequence goes on from CM060697.1 coordinate 126,700,469, forward strand.
AATTATCATATACAGGCTTAGTAGGCTGAACAGGAGGTATAACAACTTTAGGACAGTCGGTCAGAGTATGACCAAATATCTTACACTTGTCACAACGAGGTGGTTTCCACTCGTATTCAACCCGTATCTTCTCAATAGTCGAACCCGAACCATCAAGTAATGGTATCTCAATAGTGAAGCTGTCCCGCAGCACCTCATCCGACTTCACTTCTATCATGCATCTAGCAAAACTACTACGGCCCCACGATTCCTTGTACATTTGGCTTGTAAAAGCATCTAACCTTTTGGGCGTGCCAATCATTGTGGCAAGAAGACTGAGGCCATCATCAGAAAACATTGCAAGGGGGACATCATGGAATTTAACCCACACCGGGATGTTAGTCAAATCCTCTTTAAGTAGATTAGTGTTTAAAGTCCATGGTTTAAGAATAATAGGAACATTTCTGATCAACCAAGGACCATTTTCAAGCACATCATCAACACCTTTCTTCGAATTGAACTTAAAGAAGAAGAATCACTTTGCATTCATCATTACCTTTTGCACACCAAACTTAGCCCATGCATTGCGTACATAGTAATCAGCAATAGGAAAAGCAAGGCGCTGACCAAGGAAATAACCGTAGAGAGTATTCTCAAACCTCGTGTTTACCTCTTCCACTACTTTCAATGGAACTGAAAGGTCAACATCATCCTTCTTTTTGCTACATTCCAACCTCCGAAAATTAGACACGTGTTTCTGAGGTTCATTAGAAGTAGCACCCGCGTAAGAAACCGACATCACTCCACTAGTAGTATCATCCTTAGAAGCATTAGGACCAGAAACTTTCGAATTAGAATTATGCCCAATATCACTTGAAGAGGAAGCCTTATTAGCAACAATCTCACGTTGAATATTAGACATGGCTTCATCAAAATTCTTATGCGCATTAGATAGCAAGTACTTCACAGTATCAGCACTTGTAACCGGCTCCAAGTCGTCACCATGTGATGTATCTTTCGTAAGTGGAATCGGCTCCACTATCTGAGTACCATTCATAGAACAATCAGGAGCATCATCTACATTCAAACTAACACTACTAGGGTTCATCGTTGAGGGTGTACTCAACTCACCAAAACTAATAGTGGCCGATTGAATATTACCAAGTGAAACCAGCTCCACCAGGTCATGTTTGCTCCCAACCAAGTTAGTTTCAATCATACCAGATTCAGGACTAGGGTTAGGCATAGCATCCCCACTTACATCATTCCCACTTACATCATACCCAGAATCATCAAGTGAATTCGGCTTCACTTTATCATGATTCAGTACCTTAGTCGCACTCTTAGTATCCAAAAAACCCTTATTCATCTCCCTTTACACCCACAACCACGCCAATAAATCAAAACAACTAGCATGTAACCAACAGAGAGTCGATGATAATGAAAACCCTAACTAAAAAGTTAGGGTTTTAGCAATAACGCACCAATGAATTCAACCTCCAGTCATGATAGTCGATGGAAAATAGAGAATAATAAGGAATAGTAGTCGACTGATCAATATTAAACCCAAAGAACCCTAACCGACTTAAACAGAATCAATAAAAAAGTTAAAACTAAGTCAGTTTAATGAAACCGAAACCCTAATGAACCGATTACAAGAACTCACCAAAACAAAGTAATATAGCCAACAACTGATCACGTTTAATAATCACGTTAACAGATAATTGAAGATATCACAAGGGTTTGGACATAATTGGAAAAGGAACGATTAGGGAATGGAGGGTTTTTTGGTCGCCAGAGCTAAGGAGTCGTTAAAAACATGTTTTAGGCTAGTTTAATCCACGAAAATCAATGTAAATCATTTTATATTCGATTACACATTTAAGAAAATATAAATTAAATATGTGTTTGAGCATACCCATGAACAGAGTAGGATAGGTGAGATGAGGGTGATGGTGGCTCGACTGTGATGGTGGTGGTTATCTCGAACCAAACAACCGAAGCAAACAAAGTTTCCCATACAGATCCCTTGTCTTAATGACGGTGATGGCGTGGAGGAGCGATGGTTTGTGGAACCACGGCGAGATAAGGCGGTGAAGTGTGGCGGTGGTGTGAGTCGGTTCTAGAGAGAAGGAGAAGAGATGAATAGAGAGAGGATAGATCTGACTGAGCTAGTAGTGTTAATGTTTTGATTTTGGGTGAAAAAGGGGCGCCATATGAGCGGAGCGGGAGATTGAAATTTTGGGGAAAATTAAGGGGCGGGATCATTAGAGCACTGTTTTAAAATTTTTGAGATTGAAAGCCTATCAAATGAGCTCGAAATGTTTACTGATTTGAGCTCAACCTTATATAAGTTCGACTCGAGTTACTGTTGAGTTCTCGAGCTTGTAAGTGATATAAAATATGTGTGTTTTTTTTAATATGTAAGTGTATCAAGCTTTTAGAGCTGAAGTCGAACCAAATTCAATTCTTAGGTTATATTTCAAATTTAATCTTTGTAATAAAACACATCTTTACAAATAAATTGAGTTTTTCGAGTCAAGCTCAATCCGAGTTCAAGCTTTCTCGATCCCGGATAACATATGATCGGGAGGTCCCTGGATACTTGCTTCTTAGTGTCTATGACAAATGGTATACACCTACCAAGCCGGTGCAACCCATGCATGACCAGTGATAATGGCTAATTCACATGGGTCATGGGTCATGTGCATTAGGTTATCACTGGTCACATTCATTAATTAATGGGTATTTGACATCGATCATATGGGTCATATGCATTGGGTGGATAGTTGCTTAGCGTGTCATGTTACGACACATCCATGACTGTTGACAATTGGTAATTAACATGCATTATGGGTCATGGGTCATGTGTATTGGGTTATAATGGCTTTTAGTGTAATGGAAACCATGCATGACCGGTGATAATGGCTAATTCACATGGGTCATGGGTCATGTGCATTAGGTTATCACTGGTCACATTCATTAATTAATGGGCATTTGATCGACATCGATCATATGGGTCATATGCATTTGGTAGATATATAGTTTCTTAGAGTGTAATGTTACGACACATCCATGCCTGTTGACAATTGGTAATTAACATGGGTAATGGGTCATGTGTATTGGGTTGTAGTGGCTTTTAGAGCAGTTACATTAGTAACGCACGGGGTGCATTATTTGGCTTTTAATGTGCGTTATTCGTACGTGATTGTTGTGTATGGTCGCGTTAATGGTGCGTTAACACGCCGGGTTATTCCATTAACCCGGCGTTAAAGTGATTTTCTTAAAAAAAAAATCTTTTTTTTGCCACTTTTGGCCCCTCTAAAATTTATAACATTTGGAATATAAGTTAATGCAAATTGTAAAACACCCCCTTAGTTGAAATTCAAATTCAAGATTACACGATACGCAACATTACAACAATACGAAAAAGAAATACACACGATACAGAAAAGAAATAAACACGATACAAAAATTGTCACTTATTGAAAGCGGGATACATTTCAAATTTTGAATTCAAAACAGATGGCGAGGTAATTTGAAATTTTGAATTCAAAGCAGAGGGCGGGATAACTTGAAATTTTGAATTCAAAACAGAGGGCGGGATAATTTGAAATTTTGAATTCAAAACAGAGGTCGAGGTAATTTTAAATTTTGAATTCAAATAGAGGGCGGGATACTTCCACAAAGCATCTTATAAATACCTATTGGGGTTATGCTGAATACACACACAATTCACACCCAAAATCATCAAAGAATTCTCTTTTGTTCTTCCAACAGAATGTCTCACAACACATCACCTGAAAACTCATTGGTATACAACACACCACCTGAAGACAATACCCCACAAAACACACCGCCAGAAGATCTTTTTCCGGTGTTCCAATATGACAACCCACCACCTCCAACTCCACCAGAAGTAATGTTTCCACCAGAAAACATACCACAACCAAACAATCAACCACCAAACTTTCCACCTATATATATACAAACTTATCAAACATACTTCGCACATTTCCATAATCCTCTATTTCTCTCTCACACTCACAGTTACAACTCACTCGGATCTACGTTTTGATCCCAAATCTCAAAAAGCTGATAAGATCACAAATGAATATAATCCAAATACCCCCTTAGATCTATTTATTCTTAGGCTTAGGTTGATTATCTATTATAAGAATTACGTTGCATTTGTGTTGATAGAATAAGGAAGAACATGCTGTGTTGTTTTTGTGAATAATTAGAGCAAAAGAGATATTAAGGTTTGCTTGGATTAGCTTATTTTATCTTAGGATTAGGTTGACTATCTGTTATAAGAATTATGTTGCATTTGTATTGAGAGAATAAGGAAGAAAAGTGACGGATGTGTGCGCGAATATTTTGGCTAAAACATCCAAGTATGAAAGAAGGAAAAAGTATCAGTGATGGGTGGACAGACACCACTTTCAAGTATGAACATAAACTTGTTCTGGTGTTGTCCATCCATTATTGATTCATCTTTGCTCTTTGTCAAAATACAGAAATAATTATCAAGTATAATTTGTATTGATAGAATAAGGAAGAACATGTTGTGTTGTTTTTGAGAATAATTAGAGCAAAAGAGATATTAAGGTTTGCTTGGATTAGCTTATTTTATCTTAGGATTAGGTTGAAGTACAATAAACATATCAAGAACTTAAACAGTTTTTTCATGTATTTAGTTACAATGAAAATATTTTCATTGCATTGTTGATATAAATTTAATATGATTTCATTGATTCATGATTAGCTCTCTAATGTCTTAGGACCTACATAACTAATATGTATGTTCGTCACATTTAAGTGAGCAATATAAATGATAGTAAGAATTTGGTTGCTAAGAACTTAAAGCTCAATTATCAGGGCAGATCTATCTAACGATGTAGATGGGTTCCATCACTTTGATTGGACCCTATTTTCTAAAGATGTTTAATGGTTCTTTCAATAATCAAGATTAAACATCATTAGAAAACGGGGTCCAATTAAAGCGATGGAACCCATCTACATCGTTAGATAGATATGGCCTGATCATTGAGACGTCTTCAATGCGATAATGATATAGTGTGTATTGTTCATGACAGGCCACACTCCTTCATTATCGCATTCAAGATGAGTGATGTTACTTATACTCTATTCTTTACTCAACATTTGTAGATTGTTTGTATCACTCTGTTTGCTTTTTATATATATATATATATATATATATATATATATATATATATATATATATATATATATATATATATATATATATATATGTATGATGTATTTTTGATATAAGAATTATGTTGCATTTGTATTGAGAGAATAAAGAAGAAAAGTGATATATGTATGATGTATTTTTGATATAAGAATTATGTTGCATTTGTATTGAGAGAATAAAGAAGAAAAGTGGCGGATGTGTGTGCAAATATTTAGGCTAAAACATCCAAGTATCAAAGATGGAAGAAGTATCAACATGGGTGAACAGACACCACTTTCAAGTATGAACATAAACTTGTTTTGGTGTTGTTCATCCATGTTGATTCATCTTTGCTCTTTGTCAAAATACAGAAACAATTATCAAGTATAATTTGTAGGTACGATGCTTGAATTTAGCGTCTTCGTCTTCAAGCATGTTGGTAGGTTAGAGATTCAAGGCTGAATAATATGTTGTTGTTGGCTAGGGTAGAAAGGATGGTAGTTCATTGCATTGTTAATATAAATTTTATATGATTTCATTCATGCACAATTAGCTCTCTAATGTCGTAGAATCTACATAATTAATATGTATGTTCGTCACATCTAAGGGAGCAATATAAATGATAGTAAGAATCTGTTTTCTAATAACTTAAAGCTCAATGATTAGGGCGCTCTATCTAGCGTTGTAGATGGTTCCATTGCTTAATTTGGAAAACGTCTACTATTGTTTGTGTTGTTATTAGATGGTACTGCAACGTTAGATAGATCGATCTGGCCTGATCATTGAGAAGTCTACAATGCAATAATGATATAGTGTGTACTGTTCATGACATGCCACACTCCATTATCGCATTCAAGATGAGTGATGTTACTTAGACTCTATTCTTTACTCAACATTTGTAGATTGTTTGTATTACTTTGATTCTGGAACATACCTTTCCATTCTAACTTCACATACTGTTTCTTTTGTTTTTTCAACAATCTAGCAATGCGGTTGGTGCAGTCCTTTGCTCAAAGGGAGTTGAAACGACAAAAGGAGCAGTAGTGGGAAGTTAGAAGGGTTACGTATGTTGGTTTATTGGATTCCATTTTTTTTTATGATCTAAAACCAACCATCCACCAGGTAATGTGGCCATTGGAGTTCTAAGAACAAAGGTTGTTTCAAACACACCCTGAATTGCAACATTATCTTTTATTTCATTTACACTATATTTTTTAAAATTTTAATATATTTTTTAATTTTTTTGCAGCAAATCCATGGTCAGACTACTTTCCAAAGGGATATTTGGATCAGGTCAATCATGAAATTTTGCAGATTTCTTCAAGTCAATCATGTTCCATTGTGACTAGTCTTTGTTGGCGACTAATATGTATATAGTTCTGTCAAGAGTAATATATAAGCATTGATCTCTAGCAAACGCTCATCCCAATGGATCATGATTGGCCCGAAGATGTTGAAAAGGTTCAAGCCACCTGTGGGAAACATCAATCCTTTCCTGCATTAAACATAGGTAGTTTGGTTTTCCAATATCCCCTTATTATACTCGTTTCCATGTGTATCTCAAATCACAAATCCTAGTTTATCAAATCTCTAAACAAAAACCTGCAGGAAGTATTCATAAACAATGTCTGCAAACAACAAGAGATCAGCACAATGGGTTGAAGGAGAAGGTTCAAGCAGGTCTGCTTCAAAAAAGAAAGTGGCAAAAGTGTAAAAAAAATTAAATTGGATAGAAATGCGTGGTACAATTGGTGGGCTGCTGAAAGAAAGAAAGCAGGAAAAACACAATCTATCAAACAACATGCTGAGGATGAAAAGGAGTACAAAGCAACAAAAAAACCATCTCTCAAACAACATCCCAAGTCGTACAAGACATTGGATGATGATGATTTGTCTGATGTGGAGTTTGATGGGTTGGATTACGAAGATGCACATGTGGCATTTGACCCAGAGAAATCTCCAAAATTAGATTAGTAGATTTTTAGAATGTGTAACTTTTATTTCCAGTATTTTGTAATTTTTCGTTTCAAGTTTTAATGGAAAATGTTTAATCTTAATTCCCATACTTTCCTCATTGCTCAATTTTCTTATTACTTGTTGATATTAATATAATGATTCACCTTTGCACCTAAAAAAAAAAAAATAAAAAAAAAAATAAAAAAAATCTGCTGCTAAGAAAACGTTATTTCAGCTGGGTTTGTACTGTGGATTGGTAACATTTACACTTAACGGTTTAAATCCCCAATCAAATCGATAATTCAGTTTCACGCACACATAATTTCTCTGTAATCACAAACACTAACGTCTTTTATCAATCATTTTTAAAATCCCCAAATCAAAAAACCCTAATTCAAGATGGTGTTGCCAATTGAATCAAAACGCGCATTAGTTGACAGACACAACATGGTCGCTTTTTTGAAGAAACCAGATGGTTCTGAAGGATTCACACAGATAATAGATTTCTTGAATGCTACCCCTATTAGGTATGCATTAACTGTGAATCCTCCTATATGCATTTCTTTTATTAAGCAGTTTTGGGCTATTGCTAAGGTCATAACTTTTAATGAAGAAAAACATATTAAGGCTAAGGTAGATTGCCAAGATATACTCATAACTGAGTCATCTATTAGGGAATCTCTTAACCTACCAGATAATGAAGTGATTGTGTGTCTTGAAAATGCCGTCATTTTCAAAGGTTTAAAAAAAATAAGGTATGAGAAGAAGAATGATAGATTAAAATTTTACAAAGGTCTCTTCTCATCTCAGTGGAAATTCTTGATTCATACTCTCTTACATTGTTTGAGTCCTAAAACAACAGGTTGGAATGAGTTTGGTACCACCATGGCATCAGCAGTGATATGCCTTGCTAAAGGAAAAGCTTTCAATTTTTCAAAAATGATTTTGGAGGGTATGATCAAGACCTTGGCTGATGATGGTACTTCTTTATTATATCCAAGGTTTTTGCAACTTATTATTCAAAAACAGTTGACTACCTTTAAAAGACATAAAGGAACTTATGCTGCCCCTTCACCACAAAAGAAAGTATTTTCAAATCTGAAAAATAATGGCAAGGATTTTTCAGGAAAGGTTACACCGCTTTTTCCATATATGGTGAACCTTCCCCAAAAAAAGGGTGAGGGATGTCATGGGTGTGGAGCATGCCAGTGGTAACATACATGAGAGTGAGTATACACCCGTTGATTCACCTCTCAGGGAAGGTAACACATCCAGAAGTGATGAGGGTAGTTCTGAAACAAATGAACTGATGGATACTGGTGAGAATAGAATGAAACTTATACAGGATCTGATGGCCTGTTGTACCCAGTTAGAAGAGGATGTTCTTGGCCTCCAAAAGCACTTAACAAAAAATGGTGCAAAGATCAAAAGGTTGAAGCTGAGTGTTCGATATTTGGAAGCTCGAAAGAGGTCAAGAAAAGCTCAGTTCAGAAGGTTGAAGAAGGTGGGCACAGCACACAGGGTGAGTTCTTCTAAGGCTACTAGTTTGGAGGATGCTCCCAAACAGGTGAGGAATGAAAGCAGAGTCTCATGGGAGGAAACAACAAATGCTGAAGGTGCTTGTGCTGATATGCATGTGGATATGATATTGGGATTGATAGTGATGATAATGTGGATGATGATTATTTAGTTGCTGACAAGGGGGTTATGAGGCAGTTTTGGAAGATGTAAATAAAGAGCAGGTAGTGGAAACTAATACTAGTTTGGGAGAAACTGCTACTAATAGTAATGTTGAAGAAATGGCTAAGGTGGTACAACAAGATGTTTCTGCTACAAAAAATCAAGTTTCTACTGCTGAAGTTGCTACAGATGAAAAGGTTGCAAAGAGAGTTGATGAAGCTGAAATAGCTAACTTTATGGATGAGAAGAGGAGAGATAAAGTGTCTGAATTTGAAACAGATGAGCAAGTAAAATTCAGACTTGAAGAAGAGGAGAAAAAAAGAGCTCATGGAGAGCAAATGCAAGCTTTTATTGATGCGGATGAAGTTCTACATGCTAGAATTAAAGAACTTTACACAGATGAGACTGTAAATGGGGAAGACAAAGTACAAAGACTTGCTGATTTGATAAATGAAAGACATGAAGAATTAGTTTTGAAGGACCTAATTAAGTCAATGAATCAACGTCAAAGTCAGAAGAGGAAAAGAAATCCCACAAGGTCTCATCTCATCAGTGAAATGAAGATATACATACAGCATCAAGGTGAGTATAAAGCTTCTGACCTCAGGGGAATAACATATGAACAAATTGAACGTCTATACTACCGACTCAAGAAATATGTTGAAAACTTTATCCCCATGGGTACAGAAGAAACACCATCAAAGAAACAAAAGATCATTGAAGACAAACCTGCTGAGAAGAAGAATGATTCACAAAGAAAAGAAGACAACTCTTCTCATGATCAGATGATGGTGATTGTTCCTGAAACATTATATGTTGACCCTATTCAAGCTACACATCCAATCATGGACTGGGAGATTTACCGAGATAAATTTGGAAAGGCTTGGAAGATAATCAGGGCTGGTGGAGGATCAGCAGTGTACAAAAGGTTTAATGATTTGATAAGAACAATTGACAGAGTAGACTTAGACAGATTATGGGAGTTGGTTCAAGAAAGAATCAAAACATTCAAGAAGCTAGATGCAAAAGAGCAATATTTGTGAGTTGAATTACATAGGTTATATAAACCTGATCCAGCTGATATCTATTGGAACTTCCCATGCCATCATTTCTCAACTTCATGGAAGTTTTATGATAGCTGCAATGTACATCACTTATCAACACAAGGTGGAATTGATGTTTTTATGCTTGCAGAAAAAGAATATCCTTTGCCTACTAGTTTACTTGCTGTGATGACATCTACAAAGATCATATGTAAAGAACGTAAAGAGGTAGTTAAAGATCTCATTGAAAGAATTCATGCTCAGTATAAGAGAGCATTGTATGATGTGAAGAAAACAAGCTGATAATTAGGTGTTTGGAGGTAGCAGGGGTACGTACTTTAGCTTCTCAGTTTTCATTATGTTGTAAAATTTTTTTGTTAAGTACTATTGATGAGGCGAAAAATGAACCACTTTTAGGGGGTCATTTAAGCCCGGAATTGAATTTATTTGATCAAATATTGCCCTAAATCGTTCCTTTTGTGATTTTAGGTACTTTGGGAGTGAAATCTGGAAAAGGAAGCAATTCGGACGTTTTTGGAGCATAAAAGTGAAGAAAACGCCAAAGTCTTAATTTTCCTTGCTGGGAACAGTAGGTGACAGCGTCAAGAGCAACACCCTAACAGCGTCAAGAGTAAATTCCATGACGACCCAGTACATATTGGACGGCGTCACGAAGTAGGGCGTCAAGAGTATAAATCATGACGGCCTGGAAATGCTAATACATGACGGCGTCAGAAGTAGATCAAGGCAGTCCGAGAAGAGTTTTGGCGGCGAGGTGACGGCGTCACAAGATTGGTCTTGACGCCGTCAGACCCTATTTCCTATATATAGTTTTCTAATTTTCACATTAAAAAAGGAGAGAAGTTTTGGAGAAACCCTAAGTACGAACTTGGTGCGAATTTTACAAGTTTTTTAAGGGTTCCAAGCCCTTGATACCTTTCATGTGTAATTAAGATAAGTGTTCTTTTAATTCAATCAATATGTCTATGTATTGGTTGTCTATATCTTGTTCTTGTCTTAATTCCATCATGCTAGGCTAGATCTATCTTGTGTTTGCTTGGATCTAATGAAACCTAGATGTTAATTATGTGTTGATTACTTGTTTATACTTGTTTTGGATGAACAAATTTGATGTTAGGCTTAAGAAAACTGGCAGATCTCTAAATGGTAACATGCTTGAACGTCTTAGGAAACATGAACCGATGTGCACTAGGTCTTTATTGGTTGTATTTAATGAATGAGCCACTGTTTATAATCCCTATGGTTGTGCTGGGCATGGTATAGGAGGAGATAAGAGCTCATAGAATTGGGGAGTTAAGTGCGCCACCCCATGAATGGTATTAAGGAATACAATCCGTCATCCATGCAACTATAACAAGTAATTAACATGTAAAAGATGTCTAGGGAGTAGTGAAATCTAAGTAAACACATTTTCTCCACTTATTGCTCACAACTTTAGTATAATTTAGTTTATTTTCATTTCTAGTATTATATTTTGATTGCATCTTTAGTATTGGGTTAGTTGACTAGCAACTAATTCCGCCCAAATCCTTCAAACCCGAGATTTTTACTTGCTTTCTAAAAAATATAAAAATACAAAAAGAATCATCCCTCACCTTTAGAACTAGTATTTAGGTTTTCTAATCCTAGCGACACTATTCCTAGCTGAACGATCAATCCCCCGGTACTTGTCACTATACTATACTACAACGATCAGGTACACTGCCTGGTGGGGGTTGTAAGCTTCTCAAGATCCCTTGAGAGGTAAAGCCTGGTGCGATTCCCACGTACATCAAGTTTTTGGCGCCGTTGCCGGGGAATAGTTATTGTCTAGGTTAGAATCTCTTTTTATTAGGTCCACTTGCAAGATTTCGTTCTAGTAAGATTTTATTTTTATTTTTTTTTAGGTTTTCTTTAGTCTATCTTATTTCTTTGTGTCTTTGTTCGTAACTCTTCACCACCCGACAGCATGGACAACGGGAACATCTTTGAACCCGTCATCCCACCACAACAAAACCCACCACTAGAACCTCTTAGGCCCCGAACCTTAGGAGAGTATTCCCGACCTAGCCACCAAGGCTACCGAAACACCATTGAGCTCACCGGAGCCAATGTGACCCCCTTGCGATCCGACACCATCCGGTTGGTGCAAAGCGGATGTGCATTCCATGGACTTCGTTCCGAAGATCCAAACCAACATCTTAAGGACTTCTTCAAAATCGTAGATTCCATAAACCTAGATGTCGCAACTAGAGAGACAACCCGATTACGCCTATTCCAATTCTCTCTACAGGATCAAGCTAGGCAATGGCCTGAGCGTTTACCCGCGGGATCCATCACCACATGGGATGATCTCACCACTCGTTTCCTTGCTCAATTTTTCCCACCGGGGAGAACTACTAAGCTTAGAAATGACATCTTGATGTTCCAACAATGTCAAAATGAATCTCTTTATGAAGCATGGACTTGTTTCAAGGACTTACTCCAAAAAGTCCCTCATCATGGCATAGATCTTTGGCTCCAAGTCCAAATTTTGTATGACCATATCGATCTCTTCACGAGGCGAGCCATTGACCAATCGGCCGGTGGTAAGCTACGTGATCTAAGTGCGGAACAATCATGGGAACTCATAGAAGATCTTGCTCTCTATGACAACGAAAGTTGGAATGATCCCCGTGACTTGAACAAAACGGTCAAGACAATATCTTTACCTTCGAACAATTCTAGCACTTCCGACCGTAGGATCATGGAACTTGAGGACCAAGTCAAGTTTCTCATAAAATCTTATGAAGCTCCTAAACCTTCAAGCCAAGTGAACAAAATCACTTCTTCATGCGAATTATGTAGTGGTCCCCATGACACTCGTGATTGTGTGGAACTCCCCGGAACAGCTTTTGCGGATTATGCATCCACGCGTACCGACGAAGCGGGAGATAAGTGGTACACTTTCAAACCCGAGCCAAACACTTACGGTGATTCATACAACCCCTCTTGGAAAAATCACCCAAACCTTAGGTGGAAACAAAATCAACCCAATTCTTCCAATCCGCCTAATCGTTACCAACCCAACGGTCCACCCCCAACCGTACTTTCAACAACAATCCTTCTAACAACTATGGTAGTACGAACAATCTTGAAGGATTGATGTCAAAGTTTATGGCATCTCAAGAAGCTCGCATAGCTAGGTTTGAAACCGAATTCAACCAACAACAAACGGAGATGACCAACAAGATTGACAACTTGTTAAAAGCCCTCAATAACCAAGCGTTAGTCACACCTAGGAAGGACACTAGGGATACCAATAACAGAATCCAAATTAAGGACCCCTCATCATCCAAACATGTCCACTTTGTCAATGTTGTCACCATTAAGCCAATAGATAAGGAGATAGAAGAGAGTGACAAGGATGAAGTTAGAGTAGAAGCCGAGACTAAGGATGAGAGTAGGGAAGTTGAGGTTAATAGGAGAGAGGAATTAGAGGAGGTAGAGCCTATAGAAAAGTACTTTGATAAGTTACCCACCAAGGAAGAACGGGAATACCATAAGGATTTATTTGATAGTCCCGAGAGACCATATATCCTTGGCACACCCCTTATCAAAATGGGAGACCCCTCTAACATTAACATACCATGCAATATCGGGTACATGCATATATGGAAAGCTTACATCAACCCTAGATCCCCCGTGAAAATCATGACTAGGACTTATTACAATTGGGTGATGAAGAAGCAACTTAATTTTAGGATGATGCCTAATAAGAATCTGATAAGTAATTTTGCAGGAAGAGTGAAGGGATTGCATGTGATTATAGGGAATCTCACCTATGAGATCGATTTTATGATAGTTGAGGACACTCGTCCGGTGATAGATGCTTGCCTAAGCCAAATAATATTTGGAAAACCATTTGTTGAGGCCACTAGGATGAGTTATGATCCGACTTTAGGGATAGTTAGATTCAAGGAAGAGAATGATGAGGTTGCCTATCAAATGCCATACAAGATTGAGCAATACCGCCTTCTCTCTAATTTCGAAAAGGAACACAAGCAAGCAGCTTATTATAGGAATGAGGAGGATAGACGTAGAGGAGTAGAGTATGTAAAGAATAGGATGCTTGGTTTTTACAAAGAATGCTTGCAACTAGGACCGGAATACAAAACTGGTTTAGAAGACGACCTAGAGAGTGGAACCAGGGATGAGGTCACGTAGTAACCCATGACCTTGAGTCTAGCTACAAGACTCGTAAATAAAGAAAAGCGCTTCTTGGGAGGCAACCCATACTTTGTGTGATTTTATTTTTGTTTGTTTATTATTTGCTTCCGTATGCATGTTTTATTTTTATTGTTGGTTGATCGTGTTTCTAAATTAAATAGTAGAAATACTTTACTTTGTTGTTTTGGCCTAGTCTTAACTCCACCTAAAAGTATTTTTGCAAAAGATAAGTGTAAGGGGAAACCCCAAATATGTTTTTAAGAAACAAACTGATCATGATTCTCCACAATATCAAATGAACATGTATATTCGTATTTGTTAGAGTCAAATGCTTGTATTGAGTCATAATGAAGTTTTGCAGGATTTTCCAGGAAGTAGGACCAAGTTTTTCCAGAAATTTTCCGGAAACTTAACATAAGAATTTCTGCAGGTCACTTCTGACGACGTCAAGAGTTAACTCTTGACGGCGTCACATGTAAAAATCTAGAAATTTTACCGGTTTTGTTTTTCTAACGGAGTCTTATGGTTTTTGTGAATTATTAAGTTTTATAATCTCCAGGAGATCTGCAAACTTCATTCCACAAGCATTATATCTTATCTTGTTTTCTAGGATTTAGTAACTTATATAGGATGCCGCCGATTTTACGCGAGGTTGTTTTGTCTATTTTTTCAGGATTTACAGGTTATGTATGACAAGAAGATGATTTACATTCTGGAAGGGAAGCTTTGATTGTTCATTTTCTTGGAGGAAGATCTAACCTGGCCACCTTATTATCCATACCGAGCGAATCAGGGGAGTATTTGATTTCATTCGTTTTACTTTTTTCACTTTTACATTCTTTACTTGAACATTGGGGACAATGTTCATCTTAAGTGTAAGGGGAGGGTAAAAAGATGATACCTTACATATGCACTTTCGCTTGAGTTTGTTTTGTTTAATGGTAGATGTGTAATAAAACTATGAGAAATACTTGTTAGTGCAATTTTAGCGCCAAATTTAAAATTTTTTACAACATTTAGGAGTGAAACTTTAGCCATAGCAAGCGTCTCATGGATAGGAGATTGTATGACTAGCACATAACCGTATATTCAGAAAAATTTTCCACCCAAATATGTGAGGTTCGCCTTTAGATTTGATAGGAAAAACATTTACTATTAGTGCTTATGAGTGTACCGGTAGCATTTAGATTCTAGAACTTGCGTTAGTGATGCATCCCGAGACCGCTAGTGAGACTACATTCGTGTAGTAGGATTTACTACATGATAAGAGGCATTAGGATCACCCTTGTGTTAAACCTTTATTATAATTACTTGACCATTTAAGTCATATTACTTGGCTAGTTAAGTCAACTAAATTTTTCCCACACCCTTAGCGTTGTACTCATTTTTAGTACACGAAACCCCTAGTACACCCCTCCGAGCCTATCTTTTCGTTTCTAACTTTAAGCATTTTACTTAAAGGAAGAATTTGTTACACCCCACTTAAATGTACACCCAAATCGCCTTAGCCTTCCGTGTATGCACTCATCTTTAGTGCATTATTGTTATTTGTTTAAGCCCTAAGTTAACTATCTAATTGATTACATGGTTGCTAAGTCGAGTCATATCCTTGTACATATTGTTTTGGGACGATTGGGACTCATGGGTAAGTACTTATTTTATGGAGTAATGGGGAAGAACATCATTTATTACCCCCAAATGTACGTTAATCTTAAAAGTGCTCCAAGTGTTTTGATTTTTTTAATTCGAGTCATTAGATTAGTTTATTGTAAAGTATGTAAAAATTCAAGTGTAAGGGGAATGTTCATCCCCTATGATGTATTATTTTGGATGGTAGGGTAAGAGTGTATGCAAAAAAAAAAAAATAATAATAAACATAAATAAATAAATAAATAAAGAAAAAAGAAAAAAAAATAGAAAAAGGAAAAAGAGAAAAAAACATACGGACTACCATCCCGTTTCGTTCTATGTTTATTGTATGTTTTTGTTATTTTTCACTTATTAGCTTAAGTCGAGTCTAGTCTTGGCTTAGCAACGCCATATTGTACATGTAATTAATCAAGATTGTTAACTCGCCACCAGTAAAACTTCCTTTATCCAACAAAACCGTGTATTCCATATCCCTACACCTAACGTTACAACCCTTTAAAAGACCTCTTTGATAGTTTATCCTAGGTGCTTACGCCATGTGGTGGAGGTTTGATCTTTTCCCAAGCCTATGGTAATCTATTTTGCTATGACAGGTAGTGAGAGATGTTTTTCATTTCCATATTGTAATTTATACTTTATTACACCCGAGAGATGTGAGTATCTAAACACTATTTGTGAGGTGCTAGTATATGACCTCCGTGCTTGTCTATTGGTCTTTAGTGGAACGATTATTTGATGTAATTACTTTTATATTAGTGTTAAATGACCCCTAACTTGTATTTTGACTAAAATAAAAGCGCATTTGCTTGAGGACAAGCAAATCTCAAGTGTAAGGGTATATGATGAGGCGAAAAATGAACCACTTTTAGGGGGTCATTTAAGCCCGGAATTGAATTTATTTGATCAAATACTGCCCTAAATCGTTCCTTTTGTGATTTTAGGTACTTTGGGAGTGAAATCTGGAAAAGGAAGCAATTCGGACGTTTTTGGAGCATAAAAGTGAAGAAAACGCCAAAGTCTTAATTTTCCTTGCTGGGAACAGTAGGTGACGGCGTCAAGAGCAACACCCTGACGGCGTCAAGAGTAAATTCCATGACGACCCAATACATATTGGACAGCGTCACGAAGTAGGGCGTCAAGAGTATAAATCATGACGGCCTGGAAATGCTAATACATGACGGCGTCAGAAGTAGATCAAGGCAGTCCGAGAAGAGTTTTGGCGGCGAGGTGACGGCGTCACAAGATTGGTCTTGACGTCGTCAGACCCTATTTCCTATATATAGTTTTATAATTTTCACATTAAAAAAGAAGAGAAGTTTTGGAGAAACCCTAAGTACGAACTTGGTGCGAATTTTACAGGTTTTTCAAGGGTTCCAAGCCCTTGATACCTTTCATGTGTAATTAAGATAAGTGTTCTTTTAATTCAATCAATATGTCTATGTGTTGGTTGTCTATATCTTGTTCTTGTCTTAATTCCATCATGCTAGGCTAGATCTATCTTGTGTTTGCTTGGATCTAATGAAACCTAGATGTTAATTATATGTTGATTACTTGTTTATACTTGTTTTGGATGAATGAATTTGATGTTAGGCTTAAGAAAACTGGCAGATCTCCAAATGGTAACATGCTTGAACGTCTTAGGAAACATGAACCGATGTGCACTAGGTCTTTATTGGTTGTATTTAATGCATGAGCCACTGTTTATAATCTCTATGATTGTGCTGGGCATGGTATAGTAGGAGATAAGAGCTCATAGAATTGGGGAGTTAAGTGCGCCACCCCACGAATGGTATTAAGGAATACAATCCGTCATCCATGCAACTATAACAAGTAATTAACATGTAAAGATGTCTAGGGAGTAGTGAAATCTAAGTAAACACATTTTCTCCACTTATTGCTCACAACTTTAGTATAATTTAGTTTATTTTCATTTCTAGTATTTTATTTTGATTGCATCTTTAGTATTGGGTTAGTTGACTAGCAACTAATTCCGCCCAAATCCTTCAAACCCGAGATTTTTACTTGTTTTCTAAAAAATATAAAAATACAAAAAGAATCATCCATCACCTTTAGAACTAGTATTTAGGTTTTCTAATCTTAGCGACACTATTCCTAGCTGAACGATCAATCCCCCGGTACTTGTCACTATACTATACTACAACGATCAGGTACACTGCCTGGTGGAGGTTGTAAGCTTCTCAAGATCCCTTGAGAGGTAAAGCCTGGTGCGATTCCCATGTACATCAACTATATAATTCACCTTTTATGAGATTACAACTCTGTTGTTTGTACAAAAGTTACTACTGCTATTACAATAGTTACTACTGCTATTACAACTTTGTTGTTTGTGTAACTCAATGTGACTAATATCAAGGTTAATGATAACTGAGTTCACATTTTGCTATAAATAATAGTCACATGAAATTCACAATGTGACTATTTTGAATGTATTGGTCACATATAATACCCTTATAACGTGGCGATAATCATGATTTAGATACACATTTGTGATATGGTGTGACTATTGTAAAGCCTATAGTCACATGATCGTGCTACAATTAAATGTGACTATACACATTAGGTTGTGGCAAGCAAACACACACTAGACTTTAGACACGCATATTAACTTACATGACCATATGTATCAAATTTTGGTTACACTTAATCCTGTATGTTTATGGTTTAGTGTGACCATATATGACATTTGGTCACACTCTTCAAGTGTGTGACATATATTTGTCACTTTTAAATGCATATCGTGACTAACGCTTCAAACTTACTTTTCAGTTGTCACACATTTCACATTCAGATGTGGCTAAATATTCAGCAAAGATTAGCAGTCACGTTTAAATAATGTGTGACAAACTTGACTATATAATTTAGACACATACACAATTACTTCATGTGACCATATATGGATTTTGGTCGCACTGTTCAATTGTGTGACATATATTTGTCACATACGTATATATATATATATAGTGTGACTAATGTCTCAAACTCATTTGTATCTGTCACACGTACCAAATTATAAGTGACTAAATAATCCAAATTTTTTTCCAGTTACCTCTAGTCACATAAATATTCAAATGTGTGACAATAGAATTCCGAAATGGTCACACAAGT
Organism: Artemisia argyi; assembly: GCA_030686995.1. NCBI lineage: Eukaryota > Viridiplantae > Streptophyta > Magnoliopsida > Asterales > Asteraceae > Artemisia > Artemisia argyi. The sequence goes on from CM060697.1 coordinate 126,719,312, forward strand.
CGGATCAAGTGTGGCTGTTTATTTTATTCTGGTACATTTAGTCACGTATAAATGTTAGTGTGACATTTCAAAATCGACCATGCGTGACCAATAGAACTTTTTGTACTAGTGTAAGAAGCACACGTAAGCTAAAACGTAAAGAAAAATAAAAAATGCGAACTCCCGGGCTAATCCCGAGCCCTAAAAGTGAAAACCAAGAAATACTAGTCCTAGAAACACAAAACTATTTTTCCTAAGTCCTAAATTATAAAAGAAAATTTTGGAAAAAAGAAAAATATATATATTTTTTTACTTTTATTTTAATTATTATGATTTAAAAACTATTTAAACTAAATAAAATGATAAAAAGTATTAAAACATTTAAGGAAAATCTGAAACTTTTATAGAAACTACTTAATACTATAAGAAATGTGAGAAAAAATAAATTGGATCAAAAAGCTAAACTGAATAAGCTGTAATAAGCTAAACAAGAAAAATAAGCTAAAAGAAGCAAAAGGCCGTTAAATAAAAAACATTGTAAGGGTATAACGAGAAGACCCTAGGGCGCACTTGTTGTTTGGTTGTGTGTTAAGTCTGTGTGGAAAGGGTAATGACCAGGGTTCGAACCTGACCATTCCCTTTTTGCAAAACATTTTATTTTTGAACTTTTTCCTTTTGAAAACTGAAAAGCAGATGAAATTAAGCAAATTTTAAAAAGACTAAAGTTTTGAAAAACTAAAATAAGCTGAGAAAAAGCTGATAAGTAAAAACAGATTCAATATTAGTTTTAACAAAACAAAGTAAAAGTTGTTTGTGCAAAAAAAGCTAAAGAAAGGTAAAAAGCTATCCCTAAAAGCTACAAAGTCCTGATTTAAACTTACAAAAAATAAAAGGAAGCATATAAGCATAAAAAAATGAGTGAAAAGCAGATAACAAGCAATATAAAGCAAACAACTAAACTAAACCAAACAGCCTAAATAGCTTCTAATCCTACTTCAATCTAGTGGAAAAGCTATCTAAACAATAAGCTAGTGACTGAAAATAGCAAAACTTTATGTAAAAGCAACAAAGGAACATGTAAACTAAGTTTCAAACAAAATGGGCTTATCATGAGCTTTTTATGACTACTAATAAGGAGGTTGATTGGATAGATACTGGTTCAGCAAACTTATAAAAACACTCAGACTACTACTTTTAAACAATGCAATAGACTAATAAACCAAAAAGCTATACTATAAAAGTTGAAAATAGATTTAGACAAGCAACTAATTAACTTAGAAATCCACTTTTAAGGAATTTTAGAACAAGAAATAAGCACTTAACTGATCTGATAAGCAGATAGTTGGAGTATCTTTTTTGGTTTTTACTCATATTTGTATGAAAACTTGCAACTAAAATCAAGTCGAAAACTTAAAGTTAAGTGATCCTGACTGACTAATAGAAGCTAAAATGATATGCTAAAAGATACTAGTACCAAATTAAGCTAAAACAAATCCTTATTGACAATCTAAGCTAACTGATCAGCATAGCTAAAATGCTATGCTCATGGGCTATGGAAAATGGATTTTGCTTAAAAACTGACTCTATGCTCTTCCTTTATGAATCAAAAAGATGAAACGTGTAAAAATGAACTGATTTAGACTCAAATGGAACACTTAAAAGAACTTTTAACTAATTAACTAAAATAAACTGTTTAGGATAGATGTAACCTATGAAATGGTGAAAACTAATCAAAAAGTTATAAAACTAGATGGAATTGCTTTTATCTTCCAAAATACCTACTAATATACTGAGTTTAAACTATTTGAAGTAAAACAAATGACCAATTCAAGCTTTTCTTAAACTTAAACTCCTATAAGTACTGATTTTGGATTTTAAGATTAATAAAGACCTATATAAGCAAAGTTTTATGAAATCAGCTAAATAACTATATATAATATGACTTAAAAAGCAACTTTCAAAAATAAATGAGCACTAGAGATAAGCTAATACTTATAAGCTGATTTTATGTGATTTTATGAATTTTTAATGAAAACTAAAATGAATGACATCTAAACTATTATAAGTCTCTAAAAGCAATTAACAAACAATAAGAAGCATTTAAAACAACAAATAAGCATCAAAATAAGTAATAAGCACTTATTAAGCTAAACTTAAAATTTAAGGAAACTTACCTTGTCCCTTGCTCAAAACAGGGATCTTATGCTCATTTGAGCTAATCTACAAGCTACTTAAGCATAAATAAGCCACATGGATCCTTCTAGGTCTGATCCATCTTCCAATTGGCTTATTTTGACCTTTACTTTGACAATTTTTGACTTTTGTTAATTAAAACAGAATTGAACACTTATAAACTTACACTAAGCTATTAGAGAGTTTATATAAGCTTATGAAACAGAACAAGAGCTTGAATGAAGATTAATCAACCATAAAAAAACATAATTAAAAGCATATAGGTAAATTGGATAAGGAATTAAATTAGACTTATATTTTATTAAAGCTAAAAGAGTACAAATGCTTTTAAAGTAAAATAGACTGAAATTAAGGTTTACAATAAGCTGTAAACATGAAATTAAGCTAAAATTACACTATATTACTACTACTCTATACTACACTACCCTACTCCTATATAGCTCCTTCTGTGTGAGTAAAGAGGCTATTTATGAGCCTGAGGAGGTCTCTTTAGGGTTTGGAGAAGCTTCTAGCATCTAATCACGACCATCCATCAATCTTCAATCATAAGCATTTAATCCACACCCTCGGATTATGTGATTACCTGTTTACACCAATCAAGTACATGGGATTTGCCAGCGTGGCTCTCCTGACGTATTAGAGGTTCTTCTAGAAGGGTTTAAGTACGCGTAAATAGATTGGGGAGCAGGGTAATGAGAGGTTGGGGAGTGTTAATACAAATAATGTCAAAAATGTTATTTGCATTATTCGGTCTCTACATGTTTTGATAATTATAAAATATGAAAACACGATACGTAAACTTACGGTTAATAAGTCTTTGGACGAGAAAACTCGTTTACTTAACGTATCTACTACAACGTCACTTCAGGTATAAACAAACTCAATACCAACACTAGTAGAGTGATCAAAAGTTTATTTTCACAAAACCTTACATTTTTATGTATACAAAACATTTTCACAAAAGTATTTTTGTGTTTTTAAAGAAATGTTTTATCAAGAAAATATATTCAAAATTCAAATATTGTAACAACCATATTTCCCTCCCAAAACAGTAAAAGTTTTCACTAGATAAACTTTCAACACTTTAGGACAAATAGAGGAGCGTCTGTCAGGATGGCCCCTTAAACGACTGACGGTCCCTTAGTGATAAAGGAACGTTACATGTTTAAGGGACCGTCACCCTCTCTCCTGGCGTTTATAAATATTGAACTATTCCCTTTCAAAAAAGAGAGCCTCTTTGCACAAAAACCTTCTATTTCTTTCTTTCTTCTTCTTTGATCACTATAACATGTCGGGTTGTGTTTATAAGTGATTCTCGTATCCTCTACATCAAAGTGCAAGATAAGAACACTCGAAGTCATCAAGAATCGAGTTGTTATTGAGACCACACACAAACGTAACATGTGTTACGATTCTATTCTTCCTCAACTTTCTCATTTGTAAATATTGTAATATTGTGAATCTGACTTGTGTGTGAGTCATGACTAGATGTGTTAGGGTGAACTTGGACATTGGTGAAAGTCCAAGAAGTGTTGTATTTAGATTAGACTTTGTAATAGTTGTGTGTTGTAGTGTGAAGGCTAGAACTTAGTGGAGTTCTAGTGTGAAGATTAGGACTTAGTGAAGTCTGTGTATGAAGACTTGAATCAGGTGAAGGTTCAAGTGAACAGGAGTGCTTGTTCGTGTGAAGATTTGGATTGTTTGTCGATCCAAGAGGGACAAGAGTGCTTGTTCGTGTAGCCATGTGGGCTTTGGTGTTGATTGATTCTAGCTAGGATTAGAACTCAACATTTCGCTTAGTGTCGTTAAACTGGGTGTAAGCTTGTGTACGGATTGCTTCGCCTAAGGAGTGTGTTGACATTGTGATTGAAAACTCTCGAGTGTGGTACTCGGGGAGTGGAGTAGGATGAAGAGTGAGCTTCGTGCCGACCCACTATAAATCTCGGTGTCTCTTTTGGTTGTGCTCTTTCCTTTACACCATTTATGTTTTTGTATATAGTTAACTTGATATCAAATGACTAGCAAATCTAGTAACTTTGCAGTAAAAACATAAACGGACCTTACAAAGTGAAAACTGATTTTAATAAGTAATAATAAATGGTGAAACTATTCAACCCCCCCCCCCCCCCCTTCTAGTTTCTACAGGGAGAATGAAAAGTAAAAGTGAAAAAAGGGCGCGTTCTGTTTTTATTTATTGTTGTTTGACCAGGGGTGGGTTTGACTTGGGTAATATTACAGGTAAAAGGAATTGGGTGTAGGAGATAAGTTTGGGCTTGGTTCTATATAAGAAGGGTGTAGGCTAGATTGGTGATGCATTGGATTAGTTTTGGTTTTGGGGTTTATAATAGTTTTAGGATCTGAGTAGTGAAGTTAGAAGTTTAACTAGGATTTTGGTTAAAGGACCATGCTTGCAAAGAAAGGACTGATTTTACAATTGTACTTCAAGGACTATTTTTCAATGTAATGTGATCCAAGGGTTATTTTGAGCTTAATTATGATCCTCTTCGAAAATTTCTTCCCCGGCCTTGGCTTTAAATCTTGATTTTTGTCTTTTTTCACATATCCGTACCTGCACATGCATAAACACGAAAACACACACATATATGGCATATTTGATTAGTTTTTGGTCTATTAAGTTTGTTTTATTGTCTGGAAAAGGTATGTGTTTACACACATACCATGGAGTCTAATTGATCTATAGATGTTGAGTTGGGTAATATAGGTTCAAGAGTTCGATTACTTTGTAAATTGTGGTTGAACTACTTAAGTACATGAATTTCTTTTTGCTTATTTTTGTTCCTTGCAGACCGATATTTTCTGTCATCTATATAGATGCAAGTATAGAACCCCGACTCATTATCCCTTGATGTTACACGACATTCCATTATTCGGGCCACGGATATGTAAAGCAATGGGCTCAAACATCCTGTCTATTTTTAACCAATCATACAAAACTATCCAACTAAAAACATTTATGTATATTATTTACGCCTGCATTCCTAGTGCTTTCATTTGGGTCAAAACAAAGAAAAAAAAATCAACACCACTTTGTCAATCTAAAACTCGATAGTGAATTTTGCCTAGTTATTAATGGAGTCAACAGAGACAGACTTGGTGGTATCCATGTGATTCAACCGGCATGTGCCAAGAAAGGACTCTGGTAACTCGTATTTCGAGTTAGCCTGGAAACAAGGATTGTCATCTTTTTCAAGTTGTATACGCAAACTATTCGAAGTATTAAAAGAGTTTTCAACTTTTCGTGCGAGTACTTAATGCATAGGAAAATAGGATAGACAAGAGCGTATAACTTACTTGTATTAAGAAGGCCATTTCGCCTACTGGGATTTCTCATTCATCAAAGAAGAAAGTTTTATACTCTTAGGGGATGTTTGGCACGAGTGAATCGCTAGTAATGGAAATGAAGTAAATAATGGAATTGTAAAGAAAGGGAATAAACTCAGAGATTGTGTCTCAATTCCGTTGTTTGGTAGTAGCAAGAGAAAAGAATAGAGAAACGTGTTACTTGTGTGATTCTCTTTTTTGGCATGATCATACCGTGGACTTATATTCAAATCAAAATGTAAATACAAACAAATTAAACTTCTTACTCATTGATTATTATAAGCTTATGACACTAGTTTATCATTTTTAAATACATGAATATGTTTCAAAATTATCCAATATATCCACAAGATGTTGAGATCGGAAAACAAAAACCGATATCCTCACCGGCCTGTTGTTGATTTTGAGTTCAATTTAAGGATGTTACATTCGAAAGTCAATGAGAATATGCAATCATGAATATTTTTTTGTAATAGTATGTTGTGAGAGTGTTCAAATGAATGTATTAAGTCTTGATCTTCATATGCTTTGTAATTTGAAGGTGCATTAGAATATAGGGTCGTTTGAGCGTGGGTCCAATCAATTAACCCTGTATTTACTTCACGATTACAACAACTGATTTGGTAATTTACTGATGAAGGTTGTCGAAGAAGAAGGAGATGTGAATACACTTGCTAGTGAGAGAAAAGTTATAGGGTTTGCATATATTTTTCAGAAATAATTTAGCATGTGCCACACACTGATACACATGCCTTTTAGTTTTATATGCCCCTCGTTTTCCAAACTTCTTTGATTCTCATGTAGAATAGCACGTTGAATGAGTTACCTTTAAAACATCCATTCTTTGCACTCTCCATTTTTTTAAAGAATCAAAATGGATTCCGGGGAATGCCTATTTAATTCTCTATTTCCATTATTTCCATTCTCGATGTCAACAAACAAAGGAAAACACATCTATTCCCTTTCTCTTCTTTCCATTCGATCATACCAAACATCCCCTTAATGTTTTTTTAATGAACTAAACAAATTTACATGTACTTTGCCTACCATTGGATTTTTCATACAAAAGAAAAACGTTTTATATTCTTCAAGATTTTTAATTAACTAAACGAGTTTGCAAGTGATACTGGAACTAGTGGTCTACGTAATGCATTCTGCCTTTTTATTATTTTTTTGTTACTGCCACTTTTTAAGCACAATTTCATGAATTGGACCATCTATAAAATTTTTGCTACTGCCAACTATTCGATTTATTTTGTTTCTCCATCAAACCATACGCAACTAAAATGGTTTGATATTTTTTCTTTGTATAAAAAATATGCCAACTTGAATTGACCCGGTAACCCGAATCCTTATAGGATTGGGTTGCGGTCATATTTTTTTAATCAAAAACCCGATTCAACCCGACCCGATACACCAATAACCAGACAACCCGACCCGAGAGCAACCCTACTCCCCTTCCTTAAGGGATTGGTTATCTATACCTCTTTTAAAATGATTGATTGATTGTAATACCTTCTTTGAATTTCTTTAGTTTTTATAATATTTTTTATTATAAAGCTGAGAAATAAAAAATACGGAATATAAAATATAAAGTTTGATAAGTCAAATGTAATAAAACACAAAAAAAATACGCAGAAAACCATAAAATATTTGTCTTATCCTATTAAAAAAGTGTGTAAAACTGCCGGAAAAAGTCCAAAATATAAAATATAAAGTTTTATAAGTCAAAAAATATTAAAAGACAAAAAATTCAAAACAACAACTATCTTATTCTGTCAATACAGTGGGTAAAAAAGGAAAGGCGGGGAAGGGGATAAAAGGGATGTACCCTGTAACACCCCCAAAATTTGGTACAGCGGAAGACTCAACAAGCTTTCGGGGTGTTACAGGGATTGGTATCCAAGACAAGACATAACAGAACGAGATAAAGTAAACATAAGAAAAACACAACCAAAACGAGGTTTTAAAGTTTACATTTATCCCAACATCATTCAGAGTCAGGCCCAAAAGAAATAAACGTAGGTCCACAATTAAATATCAGAGTTTTAGAAAAATAGATCCATAAACCAGGTGCCTTAGCCGAGCCTTCCAATCCATGCATCCAAATCATCACTTAATTACCTGAGAAAACGTGCTAAAAGTCAGATTTCGCAGGTGAGATCATAGATTTAAATTCATAATTCAATATAGTGGACATATATGCAAAATGCTTGCTAGCTATACTAGGGATTCACTACAGCTTGCGGATACCCTCCGCTCCAACATAATACACGGATACCCTCCGTAACAAACCTGCGGATACCCTCCGCTCCAACATAGATATTCGGGTAACCCCCGCAATATCATAAATACTCGGATAACCTCCGAAGTATTAATAACCTATAGGTGCACACTATAGTATCCAAAATCTTCAAATAAGCCAATCTCGTAATCCAACCATTATTAGTCCACACGCGATGGTTCACTATGTGACTAGGGTTGATGTAACTCATCTAACCAAATCTAGTCCACACGCGATGGTTCACTATGTGACTAAGGTTGTTGTAACATTCGTCTAACCATAACTAGTCCACACGCGAGAATTCACTATGTGACTAAGGTTGACAAATCTTCCTAGTTCCATATGCATAGCAAGTTTTGAAAAAAAAAAAAAAAAAAGCGATAATAGTCCACATAAAATAATTTGCACGTTTCTCACCCCAAGTATTGAAAACATAGTTCAAGAGTAAAAAGTGGGGCTATGACTCACCTCAAGTCCAGAAATCAGCAATAAGAAATCGGTAGAAGTAAGACGTATAGTAACTCAAAAGACGGCAACTACGGACTCGGGGCGACCTAACAATGTCAACTCGTTCAGAAATCGAATATTCCCAAACCCGAACGTATTCCATTTTTATTTTCCGAAAATCCATTTCTCTTAATAGTTTGGAGTTTGGCGTTTGGTATCCATATGGGTGGTGGGTCGATACAAACAAATCAAGAAGTCACACAAAAGAATAATAAACAATCTATAGGTCTAACATTAGCCCAATATATTATTTAAATAAATCATCGAAGTTTATCAAATCCGTCGATTTGATAATCCCCATATTTATTTACGTAACATACCATTCCAAAATTACACCCAACCTAAAGCACATAGCACAAAAATACTATATGCTATATATCGTAGTCTAATAAATTCCTTATATACATCGTCAAATTGGCCAGATTCCACGATATATATATATATATATATATATATATATATATATATATATATATATATATATATATATATATATATATATATATATACCACAACCTATGGGCGTCGTGGGATACGATGCCCATTAATATACTCATTTCATATAACCAAATAACTCGGTTTAACCTGTCGATTAAATAAGTTATTTAGTTATAGAAAATGTTTATATTAATTGTCATATATCCGTGACAACACAAAAGTTACAATAATAACCCACTTGGACTCAAGTGACGACGACCCCGTATAACTCGATAGTTTTCCTCGTTATATATAAAAGATATTATTTCATTTAATATTTAGTCAACGTCGAGAATTCCTCGTTATTTATAATATTTATTCATAATAATGCTTCCAATAATATTACTCTACTCTCGTAGCATAATATATTTAGTCGCGTTATAGTTATAATACTACTCGTGATTTTTGTTATTATTAATATACGCATTTATATATTTATATATATGTTATTCACGTCTATATATTTATATAAACGTTTATATTACCAATAATATTATTACGAGTTTTATTATTCGCGTTTTAATTATAAATAATTATCGAGTCATACGAATTGGTCACATGTCCGAGTCATCACTCTCGGCTCATTGTCCAAGTCCAAAGATAGCATAAGCAAGTCATAAATAAGCAATCCAACTCCGTCCAAATCAATCCCAACACACGTGCTACCACAATAGGGTCCGACTACGGCACCCGACTAACCTATCTCCGTCAATCTAAGTGACCGTCTCACAATCGGTCCCCACTTTACCATTCGTCAACAACTCCTCAATATCACAATAAATCCATTGTCGAGACCACAAAAGGGCCTCGACTCATCAAAAGCATTCGGCCGAAAACAAAAGTCCACAACAATATCAAGTCAACATAGAACATAACAAGAAAAATAAAAGTATCAAAAGGACTAATTCCGGGTTGGTTTACCAAGCCAAACCCGAGCCTTATGACTCACTTGAGTCTCGGCATACCAAACGAGTCACCAAGCCTCGAACCAAGACCATGAGGTCTCCAACCATACGCTCGAATGAGCATCCCAAAACTGTCCAAACAACCCTCTTGGGTCACGACATCAACAACAATAATTCGGCCAAAATCATGACTCAATTGAGTCGAGTATACCACCAAAGTAAACAAACATGAAAACCAAGAATCCAAGGTCAAATATCAAGAAAAATAACGAGCCCTAGGCTCGAACCCACATCAAGCCGTGAGTCCAAGACTCACGGTTCACTCGACCCAACAAGATTTCACCAAGACCCGGATACCAAACTCATTTTTAATATCAAAATCATTATTTCTCAACATAATAATTCGATTCCCATAAAAACCTTCCATGTTCCAACGGATTTATCACCATGTCGAGGCACCCAAAGTGCCAAAACGGGCTTACTCACCTTCTTGAACCTCCAAACTTTTGGATCTAGTTAAAACAATAAAAACTCGACCGGATCTTTAAAGATTTCGTGATGTTAATGGGTGTTTTAGGGCGCGTATGATATGTCAAAAGAAAGAGGATAAGATGAGGAGTAATATGGTGGTGTTGGTTTTGTGATGAGGGTGGCGGTGTGATGGTGGTGGCCGGAATTAGGGTGCGGCGGCTAGGGTTAGAGAGAGGGGAGAGAGAAAGTGTTGGTGAGTGGTGAGTGGTGATTTTGTGTTTGTGTTGTGTGGTGAAGTAACACAAGGACGATTTTTTATCTTTACTATAAAAAAAAATTTGTTTTATTTTTAGTAATAATAATAATAATAATAATAATAATAATAATAATAATAATAATAATAATAATAATAATAATAATAATAATAATAATAATAACAATACTATTATTAGTATTATAGGTAATATGAGTGAGTGTAAAATACCCGGTCCAAAACCCGAAACTCATTTCAAAATGTTTAATATCTCGCGAAACGTTCCGTAAGTAAATAAATATATATATTGTCGAACTCGAAAAATCAAGACATAAAATTCTGTTAGGTTATCCTAGTGCCGGAGTCAATGTAGTACCAAATGAGAATTTCAAAATAATTCACCACGTATATTTCCATATCAAATCATTAAATAAATCTCAAATCCCATAACGATTTTAAATATAATCAACCATAAAATATGTCTTACAAGTTCGTTACGAATAAAATTCCAAATAAAAATTTATAAACGAACTCTAACGTAATGCGGGTTTTCAAAATGGCTCCCTAATTTGCCAGTTGTCACATCCTCCCAGTCTCAGAAGAAACCCGTCCCGGGTTTCTCTCGGAACAATCCATCTACGAAGTGAAAAGCTTCGGATATCTCTTCCGAAACTCGTCCTCACGTTTCCACATAAATTCCGGTCCATGTCGGGAATTCTAATGAACTTTGACGAGCGGAGTGCAACTTCGCTTGAGTCGTTTAATCTCTCGATCCAATATCTCAATCGGCTCTTCCACAAAGTTTAGTTTCTCATCAACACGAATATCTTTCATCGGAATAACCGGCGTCTCATCAGAAAGACACTTCTTCAAATTACTGACATGAAACACATCGTGAACTTTACTCAGTTCATGTGGTAATTCCAACTGATAAGCCACGGGCCCAATTCTCTCCAAAATAAGAAATGGTCCAATGTAGCGGGGGTTGAGTTTCCCACGTTTCCCGAAACGTATCACACGCTTCCAAGACGACACTTTCAGCATCACTTTGTCTCCAACCTGGAACTCTAGGGGTTTACGGCTCTTATCGGCGTAACTTTTTTTTTTTCTATCTCTAGCTGCTTGTAATCGATCACGAATTTGCGTTACTTTCTCAGTAGTCTCCAAAATAAGTTCGGGGCCTGTGAGTTGGCTATCTCCAACTTCAGCCCAACCAATAGGCGAACGACATTTTCGGCCTTACAAAGCTTCAAACGGTGCAGCTTTAAGACTTGTGTGGTAGCTATTATTATAGGAGAATTCCGCAAGGGGTAGATACTTCTCCCAGCCTTTACCAAAGTCTATTATACATGCACGAAGCATATCCTCCAAAGTCTGAATAGTCCTCTCACTTTGTCCATCGGTTTGGGGATGATATGCAGTACTCATATCAAGTCTCGTCCCCAAAGCGGTTTAAAGTGATCGCAACAACGCTGACGTAAAGCGGCTGTCGCGGTTAGAAATAATCGATATCGGGACTCCATGACGAGAAATAATTTCCTTCACATACAACTTCGCAAGTTTATACACGCTATCATCTTCACTAATCGCCAGGAAATGAGCAGACTTAGTCAACCGATCCACAATTACCCAGATAGCGTCACAACCGCTAGCTGTCTTTGGTAATTTGGTAATAAAGTCCATTGTAATCCGTTCCCATTTCCAAACCGGGAGTTTTGGCTGCGTCAATAATCCTGATGGGCTTTGATGTTCGGCTTTAACCTTAGAACATGTCAAGCACTTACTAACGTACAACGCTATATCTGCCTTCATGTTTGGCCACAGACACAAATAAAGCGAATAGGGACTCAATTTCCATAACATCCAAAAACCACTTAATACCATATAATAATAACCATCAACCATACAATAGAGATCCAACATCATTCCAACTAACGGAAAACACAAAATATACTAATCGTGCCAAACGAGACGAATACTGAACGGAAAATACATCAAAATATGATAACTAGCTTTTCTAACCGAACACTCCTCGGTGTAGAAAGCAACAAGACAACATAACCCAAATATCTAGCCACGCTGCTGGCGGAGGCCTCTCAACTCCTGCCTCAAGCTCTCAAGCTCTCTCCATAGTGATCCTAACTCCACACCATGGGTGTCGCTGTCTCTCTTGAGGTCAGCCACCTCCTTCTCCAGCTCGGCATTCCTCTGCCATAACTTGCGGTCGGCCTCACGAGTTGTAATAAAACCTCGCTGTAAACTCCCAATATGCTCGTGAATCTCCATCAAACCTCTCATCATCTCAGTAACTCTCCTCTCAGCCGTAACCATGTCAATCCTCAACTCCCCAATGAACTCAACGGTCACCCTATCAATCCGCTCAGACATACGTGTAACTCTCTCACCAAGATCAGTAATCTGAGCCCACATCCTACCAGTGTCACCTAACTCTGCATGCTCAGCAGAAACCTCAGAAGGTACATCTGACTCAATGGGACTACCAGGTGGCAACTCAAACAAAAATGGATGATCAGGTGAAACAAGCTCTATCGGATGTATAGGTGAATCAGGCTCCTCAGCCTGAGCTGGCGGCACTAACAAATCATCATCAGGCATCTCCTCCTCCTGAGGGTCATCCTCCTCCTCAGGGTCATCATCATCACCCTGCTCAGGCTCCTGTGGGTCATCAGCCTCATCCTCACCCTCGTACTCCTCCTCCTCCTCCTCGGAAGAGTACGTCATCAATCGTCTTCTCCTAATAGGTGAACCATGTGGAGATGTGGTAGGGGATCTAGAACGACGACTCAATGATGTAGGTGGTGCCCCTGACAGAAGAGAGTGAGCATCTATCTGTAAAGGTGGTGAAGTAGGGTGTACCGACATACGCGTCGTAGCTCGGTGGGCAAAGCGTGGAGCCACACGAGCCAAAGCCTGATGAAGAGTAAGCTGCCTCGATGTACCAGGGAGCTCTAGAGAAGATGAGGGTCCCTGCGTAGATGCAGCAGGCGGTGCTGAAGTAGAAACTGTCAGTGACACAGTAGCTGAATGCATGGAAACCTGGTAAGGATCATCAGGAGCCATAGTGAACTGTGCTGGGAATACCGGTGCAGTAAGAATATCCTCAACAACATCGGGCATATGGGAGGCCATAGTCTATGACAACGGCGTAGGGTAGGTTTAAGTGTTTCAAAACAACTAAAGCGCGAACTCAAAATACCATACCAAAAATCCTCATCATATAATTTCAAATCATATATATCAAGAAAGATTTAAAATACCGCATTACTAAAACATTTATAAAACAATTAAACCATATAATTCCTCGAAACGCCATCTTATCACTAAATCAATATATCCCATAATCTCAAGTCATCTCAAATCTCATTTCAAACCATTATCTTATAATACCTCAAAATAATCGAAGATGCTTCGGCTTGGCGGGCTGGCGGGCAATGGTCGAGGATCGTTTTCTATAAAAATTTGGTTATAGTTTAGGTGTTTATTTACCTAATTCTATATAACCTGGCTCTGATACCAATCTGTAACACCCCCAAAATTTGGTACAGCGGAAGACTCAACAAGCTTTCGGGGTGTTACGGGGATTGGTATCCAAGACAAGACATAACAGAACGAGATAAAGCAAACATAAGAAAAACACAACCAAAACGGGGTTTTAAAGTTTACATTTATCCCAACATCATTCAGAGTCAGGCCCAAAAGAAATAAACGTAGGTCCACAATTAAATATCAGAGTTTTAGAAAAATAGATCCATAAACCAGGTGCCTTAGCCGAGCCTTCCAATCCATGCATCCAAATCATCACTTAATTACCTGAGAAAACGTGCTAAAAGTCAGCTTTCGCTGGTGAGATCATAGGTTTAAATTCATAATTCAATATAGTGGACATATACGCAAAACGCTTGCTAGCTATACTAGGGATTCACTACAGCTTGCGGATACCCTCCGCTCCAACATAATACATGGATACCCTCCGTAACAAACCTGCGGATACCCTCCGCTCCAACATAGATATTCGGGTAACCCCCGCAATATCATAAATACTCGGATAACCTCCGAAGTATTAATAACCTATAGGTGCACACTATAGTATCCAAAATCCTCAAATAAGCCAATCTCATAATTCAACCATTATTTAGTCCACACGCGATGATTCACTATGTGACTAGGGTTGATGTAACTCATCTAACCAAATCTAGTCCACACGCGATGGTTCACTATGTGACTAAGGTTGTTGTAACATTCGTTTAACCATAACTAGTCCACACGCGATAATTCACTATGTGACTAAGGTTGACAAATCTTCCTAGTTCCATATGCATAGCAAGTTTTGAAAAAAAAATAAAAGCGATAATAGTCCACATAAAATAATTTGCACATTTCTCACCCCAAGTATTGAAAACATAGTTCAAGAGTTACAAGTGGGGCTATGACTCACCTCAAGTCCAGAAATCAGCAATAAGAAATCGGTAGAAGTAAGACGTATAGTAACTCAAAAGACGGAAACTACGGACTCGGCACGACCTAACAATGTCAACTCGTTCAGAAATCGAATATTCCCAAACCCGAACGTATTCCATTTTTATTTTCCGAAAATCCATTTCTCGTAATAGTTTGGAGTTTGGCGTTTGGTATCCATACGGGTGGTGGGTTGACACAAACAAACCAAGAAGTCACACAAAAGAATAATAAACAATCTATAGGTCTAACATTAGCCTAATATATTATTTAAATAAATCATCGAAGTTTATCAAATCCGTCGATTTGATAATCCCCGTATTTATTTACGTAACATACCGTTCCAAGATTACACCCAACCTAAAGCACATAGCACAAAAATACTATATGCTATATATCGTAGTCTAATAAATTCCTTATATACATCGTCAAATTGGCCAGATTCCATGATATATATATATATATATATATATATATATATATATATATATATATATATATATATATATATATATATATATATATATATATAGTGATTTATTATCCTAATACATATACCACAACCTATGGGCGTCGTGGGATACGATGCCCATTAATATACTCATTTCATATAACCAAATAACTCGGTTTAACCTGTCGATTAAATAAGTTATTTAGTTATAGAAAATGTTCATATTAATCATCATATATCTGTGACAACACAAAAGTTACAATAATAACCCACTTGGACTCAAGTGACGACGACCCCGTATAACTCGATAGTTTTCCTCGTTATATATAAAAGATATTATTTCATTTAATATTTAGTCAACATCGAGAATTCCTCGTTATTTATTATATTTATTCATAATAACGCTTCCAATAATATTACTCTACTCTCGTAGCATAATATATTTAGTCGCGTTATAGTTATAATACTACTCGTGATTTTTGTTATTATTAATATACGCATTTATATATTTATATATACGTTATTCACGTCTATATATTTATATAAACGTTTATATTACCAATAATATTATTACGAGTTTTATTATTCGCGTTTTAATTATAAATAATTATCGAGTCATACGAATTGGTCACATGTCCGAGTCATCACTCTCGGCTCATTGTCCAAGTCCAAATATAGCATAAGCAAGTCATAAATAAGCAATCCAACTTCGTCCAAATCAATCCCAATACACGTGCTACCGCAATAGGGTCCGACTACGACACCCGACTAACCTATCTCCGTCAATCTAAGTGACCGTCTCACAATCGGTCCCCAATTTTCCATTCGTCAACAACTCCTCAATATCACAATAAATCCATTGTCGAGACCACAAAAGGGCCTCGACTCATCAAAAGCATTCGGCCGAAAACAAAAGTGCCACAACAATATCAAGTCAACATAGAACATAACAAGAAAAATAAAAGTATCAAAAGGACTAATTCCGGGTTGGTTTGCCAAGCCAAACCTAAGCCTTATGACTCACTTGAGTCTCGGCATACCACACGAGTCACCAAGACTCGAACCAAGACCATGAGGTCTCCAACCATACGCTCGAATGAGCATCCCAAAACTGTCCAAACAACCCTCTTGGGTCGCGACATCAACAACAACAATTCGGCCAAAATCATGACTCAATCGAGTCGAGTCAACCACCAAAGTAAACAAACATGAAAACCAAGAATCCAAGGTCAAATATCAAGAAAAATAACGAGCCCTAGGCTCGAACCCACATCAAGCCGTGAGTCCAAGACTCACGGTTCACTCGACCCAACAAGATTTCACCAAGACCCGGATACCAAACTCATTTTTAATATCAAAATCATTATTTCTCAACATAATAATTCGATTCCCATAAAAACCTTCCATGTTCCAACGGATTTATCACCATGTCGAGGCACCCAAAGTGCCAAAACGGGCTTACTCACCTTCTTGAACCTCCAAACTTTCGGATCTAGTGAAAACAATAAAAACTCGACCGGATCTTTAAAGATTTCGTGATGTTAATGGGTGTTTTAGGGCGCGTATGATATGTCAAAAGAAAGAGGATGAGATGAGGAGTAATATGGTGGTGTGGGTTTTGTGATGAGAGTGGCGGTGTGATGGTGGTGGCCGGAATTAGGGTGCGGCGGCTAGGATTAGAGAGAGGAGAGAGAGAGAGAGAGAGAGTTGGTGAGGGTGAGTGGTGATTTTGTGTTTGTGTTGTGTGGTGAAGTAACACAAGGACGATTTTTGTATCTTTACTCTAAAAAAAATTTGTTTTATTTTTAGTAATAATAATAATAATAATAATAATAATAATAATAATAATAATATTATTATTATTATTAGTATTATAGGTAATATGAGTGAGTGTAAAATACCCGGTCCAAAACCCGAAACTCATTTCAAAACGTTTAATATCTCGCGAAACGTTCCGTAAGTAAATAAATATATATATTGTCGAACTCGAAAAATCAAGACATAAAATTCTGTTAGGTTATCCTAGTGCCGGAGTCAACGTAGTACCAAATGAGAATTTCAAAATAATTCACCACGTATATTTCCATATCAAATCATTAAATAAATCTCATAACGATTTTAAATATAATCAACCATAAAATAGGTCTTACAAGTTCGTTACGAATAAAATTCCAAATAAAAATTTATAAACGAACTCTAACGTAATGCGGGTTTTCAAAATGGCTCCCTAATTTGCAAGTTGTCACATACCCATAGTACAAACCTTTCCAGAACCTTTTGCCAATGGAAATTCAGGTTCTACTACAAAACCGGAAGATATGTACCACAAAATGGATTGTATTTTGCTTGGTTGTCATAGATTTGAGAGTTTTGGTGAAAACCATAATATACGGTCCATATCATTGACATTTCCGAGGCAATTGATCACCATGCACCTCTTTTTGCTACCGGTTTTTATTGTTTAATGGTTAGCCTATTTGTGTCCTTTTGAATTGTGATTTGTGACCCACTAATACCAAAATAAAGTAGAGTACGTGAATCGAGAAAAAGTTGAAAGTAGATAACTAATACATTAATTCGATACAATTTTCCCGCATAATTTTGCTTTAGTCATGTTTGGTTAACTAGCTAAGCTTGTCATTGAAATAAATAAGATAGAAAATACATGTACCAAACTATCTTACAGTTTTTACTGACAATAACATTCTCCATTATTTACCTGGTGTTAACAAAATAATGAAAGTGACAACATACGCGGAAACTTACTCCTAATTACGTTGTTGCGTAAATTCAAATTTACCGTAAGTTTTCATCTTAATTTGCAAAAGTGTAATGTACGGAATGTTCATATAGATGCTTACTTCTTATCGTGCTAATTACATTTAATCGAGGTTTTAAAGAAGTATGGCATTCCAAAATAAAAGATGGAAATCATTTATCATGTTGAGTATAAAAAATGTATACATTACATCATACATATCTGGGAGAAATCTATAGGTGGATACAGACAAACATAGTTTTGATGATTCTTTTTCAGTTTGGATCATTGAGCAAGTACTTATACAGTTTGTTCTTTGGCCAATGTTAATGTAGTCCTAATCATTGGTATTGATAAAGAATGTCAATTGTTAAATGGAAATACAATCTACTCCTTACATTTCCTTACTGAACTAACAATTTTTCCGTCCAACAAAACACTGCCCTTCAAATCTGAAGCTTCTAAAACAAGTAAAAAATTTCTTTGCTGTTGCAACCTTTACATACACCATGGCGGAAGTGTTAAGTTATGAGGTTGCAAAGGACATCACAGCATCTGGGTCAAGATTTAGCTGGAAGAAAATTTTAAAAGGTTGTGAATTTATGGTATATCTACTATTGGGAGGGGGTTATAAATGACAATTTTAACCGATTTACTAATGAATGGACGGTTCAGGTTATGTTTTCTCAATAATGGTTCATAAGTAGAATCATTATATACTCCGTAGTTCGATTTGAAAGAGGACAAATGGGTCGAAAGTAGCCAAAAGTGTTTTCCAATGCATCATTCTTCAACATTTTATTTTAAAAAACAAGATCATTTCAGTAATAGAACTTTGTTCAGAAAGGGTTTCGGGTCAACTCAATCTGAATGAAACCAAAAAAAATATCTGTTTTGACTAGTTACCCAACCCGGCCACTATAGTACTTATAAGGGGGATTAAGAGAAGCCAAGAATTAAAAATTTACCTGTTGAAAATATTTGCGCAGCGCCGCTTTTTACAGGCTTTTCTGCTCTTCACATTGAGCTGTCTTATGGCCTGATTTAATCAACTCGCCGAGTTTACTCCACAAACGTTCAACTGTTGTGTATGGAAACCACACTGCAGATGTCTCCTCCATATGGATGGTACCTGCTGGTCCCTGCAGGTATGCAACAAAATATTAGCAAAAGTTAGTAGAAAGAAGGAAAAGCATAGCACACATTTTTTTCGTGAATTCAACATTGCAACCAACATTTAGCATAAGTAAGCTAAATTTTGTCCATGCCAAAACTCTAACACCGATCAAGATATGTGAGATTGTAAGCGTGGACTAAGTTTACGAAATAAAATAAAATATAAGAAACATACCAATGATGTAAGAGCTTCAATATAATGAAGCAGCAGATTAGTAGCTTCTGCATATCGCCCATAATCAACATACAGTCGGAACAATGATGCAGGGTTTGATTCAGACCCAGCCATGCCTGAGGTATCGTGTGTGGTCTGTCATTTGATAGAAAATAAATTATAACTCATTACTTTACTATTAGTATTACCTCGTTAAAGTACTTCTAACATTTTAAAAGCAAAAATACAGAAAAATGAGGAATATCAACAAAGTACCTTAAACATCTCAATGAGCCAAAGAGGAAGTTCAATTAAATTGTCAGCAGAGAGAAGGGTTTCTGCAACAATCACTGGCAATCTAGGATGAAAAGATCTATAGTTTTCCTGCATTCAATAGTTCAAATGAACATTCAGTAAAGTAAATACAGACTCTCGTCATTTGTAATTTAAACAGATAATAACTGAATCTCCGTTTTAAGATGCAATCAGTCAAAATTTTAAAAATACGGTTAACATGATAAGTATAATGATGTAGCTGTCTAACAGACTTAAAATGTTACTGGAAGAAAATTGTAAATGATCAGTTTCTTAAAAGTTTTTATTAATAACCAAAGCAATAATAGAAATCATAGAAATAATGTATATGGTAGAAGCTGAGAGTTGACAAAAGTTACGAACTATGTATTGCTTAAGTGCATCCCATTGATCTTTCCTTTTGGAATGTTGTGCTTCAGAAGCAACCTCATCCTTTGATGTTAGGAGCAGGCCATGTTTTTTTGTATCATTCCTGTAATTAATATGAAAAATTATTTCTTCTAATAGATATGAGAATTATACATTATACCAACTAAAATGAATGACTCGCAGGTCCAAGCTCGAAAAGATCACTTGCAAATAAATTAAAAAAAAATTGATATGGAACAAAGAAAATTAACAGTTCAAGATAACATAGACAAACAAGTGATGACTGATAGATACCTGCTTGGACAGAATTTCCGCGACATAGCAGTAATAACTCTTTCCAGTTCCCTATATGAGAAGTCATGATTTTAGCGGCAGTCATAAACAAGTAACCAAGAAAACTTATGGATTGTCTTAACTTTTTAGATAAAGTAAGAATGTAGATTTACCTCTTCAATGCTGAACCGCTGTAAAATTTTAGAATCATAGTGAACGCCATATCATATAAATTCAAATGCACCAACAAGTCAATTAAGTTCAATGGAGGCCTCTTGATCCCTGAAAGAGTATATATGTAAGACCTATATTAACAGGGATGGATGCATGTACAAGGTATGGGGGGCCGGCGCCCCCATGGCTAGCCGAAAAAGTTGAGATTCTAGTGTTTGTGTGTGTGTTTTTTTTTTTTTTTTTTTTTTTTTTTTTTTTTTTTTTTTTTTTTAAATTTTGACCTTTTTTCGAAAATGCCCCCCACTCAAAACTCAAAATGCCCCCACCCATGTACTAAATTCTAACATTTAACACTCTATATAAATCCTTCAGCTCTAAGTAAAAATACTTGATTTATCATTACGATCATAGTTTTTTCTTGCGCATTTTGTTGGTATTGTCAAAATAATAATAATAATAATAATAAAAAAAAAAAAAAAAAAATTGCCCCCACATCCAATTTTCTTGGGTCCGTCAATATTAATGCTCATGGAATACCATATTACATCACTATTCCAGATCATAGAATCATCGTGTTCATAGAAGTGAGACTTACATATTCACTTAATACAAATAGCATAAATTTCAAAAAAAATAATTATGCGCTTTATACCAGTAAATGTCCATTCGATGTTTTCCTTTGAGAGAAAATGTTCTGCTGATGTTAATACAAACTCATTTTCAAGTTTCTCAATATCCATCCAGGAATCCGGTTTTTGGGTCGAAAAGTCGTCATTAGCATCTGCAAAAGACAAATGACAAACATTCATGCCAATATTTTGGCAGATAGTTGAATTATAGAGTCCACAAGAGCTAAAAAAGTCTTTCAATTATTACCCTCCTCTTGAAGTGTTATCTCCTTGAGTAGATTTTGGTTTACCGTACTAAGAAGATGCTTCAAAAACAAAAACAAAAAAGTTATTGTTGTCAGTTGCTGATGAAGACTGTGTTGTGTCGTGCAGCCCAGCAGCTAATTTTTTCCCCAAACTTTCTTAATTTTCTATGCATAATAAATACACTAAATAAATCTGTAGAAATTAACATCAATATAGAAAAGAAAAAAATAAGAAGGTTTTTCAACTAATAGAATTTCAGTGGCTTATTTACTTTATAACTAATTAAATTATTCTACTTGTTTCACCCATTATCATAAAAAATAAATATCCTGTTTTATATAAATTAGTTGAAATTAACGCATCTAACTGCAATGATGATGTAATAAAAGGAAAGTAATAACCTCAACAGCATCTAACTGTCCATGCTTAAGCAAGATCAAAGCAAGAATTGTTGTGCGAATAGAAAAAGAGGATGACCCATCTTCACTCGTGCCCCATACTATCCAGCTTGAAAATTTTTGTAGTGGAGCACTGAAAGAGCTTGGATTTGGAAGACGTCTTATATTAACACCATTTTGGCCTTGAAATGATATTTGTTGATCAAGTATCAGAAGAAAAGCCAATGCAAAGCCACATTTCCCTTGCTTCTCATTCCATGATCTTCCATTGGCGCTGCTATCTGAAGGTGCATAATTCACAAAATAAAAATAGATATATAAATAAAACTATAAATGGAATTAATGCCAAAGATATATCAACTTATTAGCATGCTTTCCCTTAAAGATGAACATAGTTATAAACTTATAATCACTAGTGACTGCTGCTAATCGGTTAATACTAGAATTACAAATTGGTCTAAAGTATAGCTGACATTTTTAATCAGTTATATAAAAATAGGTTGATTTGGATTATATATTACCTCTTAAGGGTCAAACATTTAGATTTTTAATATATTCTAAAGGAAACAACTAGAATGCTTCGTGTTATCTTTAATATTTTTGAAAATCGCCTAAACTGTATTTTTAATGCATGCAACCCTCTTTGTTATCTTTGGGTAAAAATTAAATCAATACTGTTTTCAGAAATAAATTAACCTGATTTTGTTTGGCACCCGATATAACCTGTACCAAATATTATCCTTTTTGATCCACTAACCAACCTACCCGACCAACCTATTTGCCAAATTAGTGAATAATTTAATGTATTGATACACCTACTAATTTGTAAAAGTGAGAGTTGAGAACCTGAGTCTTTGGTGGCTCGTGATTCACAAGGGGTAGTCCCAAGGAAATGTATTATATGCCACTCTGTAATAACTTTTTGAAGTAGTGGAAATAACTCAAGTTGAATCCTGGAAACATCATCCGGATGCATATTTATCTGCATACGAACAATAAATAAATAAGCTTATCGCATTCTCACATTTTTTTTTTTTTTTTTTTTTTTATGTAGGCATTCATATGTGCATATAGAAGTATGCATGCTGACCTGGTCACCTAACTTCACCATATAGTTCAATAACAATAGTATATCCACTGCAGATTTAAACATAACTTTGGCAACTTGTGAAGTCACAAGGACTGTTATGCTAGTCCTAACATCAAACCCCGCTTCACAAACTGAATTATGATCAATCTTTTGAGCCATTAAAGAGTCTAGATATAACTGTATAACAGTGATAATGTTGCCCCATGCTTTGGCTTTTCGACCTAACCCACAAAGAAACAAGAGCATATTCTCAGAGAACCTTTTATGTGCATTGTCTTGTCGTTTATCCTCCCTAGCACTATCAACACTTGGCTCTGATACATGGAGACCTCGTATGGAAGAAGTATACCCTGCTTCTAAAACCTTTACTAAACGCCCAACTATGTCTTCAGGAGATGGCTCACTGAAAAACGATTCATAAATAAAATCTGGTGCACCATTTCCTAGCTGCTGGCTAAGAATACTCGTGCATTGGAGTACCTCGAAAAGCATTTCCTGCGGGGACGGAGCTAGGAAGTTATGGTCGAGGGGGCAAACTTTGATAATTTCTAGAAACTACACTACAAATCGGTTCATTAGGGGGAAAATTACAAAAATAACCAGATATTCGGAAAATTTTACACTACAATTTTTTTCGCTAGAGGGACACGTGCCCACCCTGCTCCTGTCCTGTCTCTGCCGTTGACAACCTGTGCAATATATCCTGATAAGGCGATACTACCGCTTGCCATTTCTCCAAGTCCATCAAAAGAACCTATAGCAAAATGATAATGATAATAATAATATGTTATATGACATAATATTAGCAAATCAGCAATATCATATGACACAGTTTAGAAGGAACTTTGAAAACTGCTTACTTAAAACTGGGTCAACTTATTAAATTTATCGTGAAAAACATGTTACAAATTGTCCGAAGTGTTCACAAATGCTTAAAATCTCTGAAACATTATATAAAATCTCTGATTCTCAACTTAGCAAAATAAATTTATAGTATTTATTTTATACAAAAATTGTTTAGAAAACTTGAAAATGAACAAAAAGTGTTGCGTCGTTAGCCTAACTCAACCTGGCCTCACTGATTGCACCCCTACTTCGAAAAATATCCGTTTTGACCATGATTTTTGCACCGTCGGAACAACCCAACCTGGAATGACTTGATTACACTCAAAAAGTACCCATTTTGACCCATGTTGACCTGTTACCCAACCCACCTGACCTGCCCATTTTGCCGCCTCTAACTGGGTTTAGGAACAAACCTATAAATACCACTATCAATCTGGTTTCGGTTTCATTTTGCTTAGTTTCCAATTATATTGTTTATGAGGTATGTTACTGAGCTCATTCAAGCTTTTATAATTCCAATTATGATTTCTGCAAACTTTTAAATAATGTCACAATGAATGATTTGAACGTTTAGTTATGTATAATACCCAAGGAAAGAACTTCTATATCCTCCAAAGATCGCAGCAGTGAAATTGATGACTTTCTTATTAAACCAATAGCACCAGTTGATGAATCAAGAAGTAACGCACAGGGTGCATTCTCGTGACACCAATGGTACAGGTAATGTGAATAGAAGTTTTTCCACCAGTATAGAAGTGAATGTGGACTCCTGGAAGCTCCCTATGAGAAAAACAATAAGATAATAGATTATAAACAAAACTAGAGGTGGCGAGTTCGACCCATACACTTACAAAGCAGGACAAGTGGCTCAAAACTTGCAGAAAATGTAGTTTAATGACTTAAAGTTCGTAGAGTTGATAATAAACTTTATTATTGTAATGATATAGTACTCGTGACAATTTTTTTAAATAATACATTTGGAAAATACTGTTCCGGGTCAACCCATCATTAATGTTTCAGAATGTAATAAATAACCCGTTGTGCTGCCTTTCAAAAATCCCATCTTGACATGTTACCAAACATGTCTGACCCGCCATTTTGACACCTCAAACTAGACCATAACAATAATAACAGAAATTAGCATTTATTGATGTGTCATTTACACGTCAAACCTGATGTTCCATTAGAGACAGAATCTCTTTTCTTATTCCGTCAGCAGATAAAGAGTGGAACTCATAATTCGTGAAGTGCTTATTAAGATCTCGGAGTGTTGCTCGGAGAACAGAACTATGAAAAATGCCAGGAAGATATAGTCTACGCATAAAAATGGAAGAGACATGCGTTGCAATTAGCTCCTGCAAAATTAGGAAGATACAATCAACCGTAAATTAAGCAGACACATTATTAGTGAGCTATGAGAGTTATAATGACATGTATAATACAAAGATAGAAGGATTTGCAAAGAATACAATTCACAGGCATTATGCACCTTCTACTAGTTGACGGGAAAAGCTCAAAAATCATCAAATTGGACAATTGTCACAAATGAATAAATGATGATTTGATGCGGAAAAAATACCACGATATAAACTTGAGTGGTCATAATACTGGGTCATTGTGTTTGTAATAATATAACTGTTATGAACAAAAATGCCTACTTTCTAACTGCAATAGAAAGCACAAAGAAAGAATCCTTAAGATTTCTTAATGACATGGTATTTTTCTTTACCATAGTTGTAGGTCAGAAAAGAGTAAAAAAAGTAATAATAAAAAATAAAAGTTTACAACACCTTTGCAGATGGATAAAGTGAATGAGCAAGCCTAAAAAGATTATCTGCATCATGCTCGGAGCTTTGAAATAGTTGTTCAGCAACAACCAACTCCTGTAATACAAAGCACTGCTCGTGTTCGCTAACTATAATGTCCATATTTTCCCTAAAGAAATTCGCAAATTAATCAACATAAAGCGATCAAACAAAATATGGTTGTGGCAATATGCTGCCAACATATGATCTACTCGAAGAATATAGTCAACAAAATATATAAATTTTTACTAAAAGTATGAAACTAATATATTACTACGTACTAGAATATTCATGCACGTGAGCTCTCAGTTCATGAATATAAACACTAGAAATGCATATAATAGCAAGACTTCATGGTGAGGTGTAATACGTCAGTGAGAAGAGAAGGTAGATTACAATCTAGTCCAAATATTGCTAGAACATTATAGACATGCTTGTAATTTCTCAATTCATAAGATATTAATTATTAAAGGTACCGAGATACATGTGAAAAATAAGCCGGTCATGAGGTTTGGGTGGCAGCCCAGGTCATAACAGGTTGAGAACAATATATAGTGTTGGACTGGTCAAACACTTTTTGATGCAATTTTATATTTGTCAAATATGACAATAAAACCTAATTATTACAATAGTAATCCAGCTAAAATTCGTATGACATTTAAATCGTATCAATATTATTAGTTAGAACTTTTACTTTAATTGCCACTTCAATATTAAGCCTTATCTGGTATCAGCATATATAGAAGATACAAAAAGGTGTACAAGAAACAGAAAACATAAATGACATTTATAAAAAAGGAAGAATTTTAGTCTTTCCAAAACATAATCAAGAATTTAAGTTATTCGGCTAAGCATGCAGAATAAATGAGGAACTATTGAAAAATGATCGTGCCCACGACCCATAAAACATATAGCATCCTTACCTAATCTTACATGGACCTGACAAGTTGTGCAGTACGAGTCTATCTTTTTTGAGTATCCATATTTTATCTGAGAAAAGTTTGACATCCATTAGTGCACCCTGACAAAAACCCAATGAGTTAGTAAGAATTTGTCAATTGAGATTTTCGCTTTAGAGCGAGAAATATATGATACTTTCACTCACCTCCTCCACTGAGATGTCCATTTCTGAAGGCTCACTTGCACAATCATTCCTCCCGTATGGAGAAAAATACAAACTGTATATAGATATCATCTCCCAATCAACTTCCTGGAGTTTCAAAATTGAAGAAAGTGAACCAAAATTAAGAATAAAATCAGTCAAACAACATCAGGAGAAATCAGATAGTAGGGGAAAAATAAAAAAAAGTAACCCAAAAAACAAAAAAAAACTTTGACCTTATAGTGAACATATAGAAATAACGAGGGAAATTTGTAAGTTTGATTACGAAATTCTTTCACATTACCAAGTTTAGTCGATTATAGTTCACCAACATCCATGTATTAGTCAATTTAGAAAACTAGCATGGAAACACATTCATAGTCACCTTATTTGAGTTTAGGTATATATAATATATGTTAAACAAAAATAATCCTTTAAAATAGTCAATACAGTATCGGTAATTTGCCTCCGATTTCACCTGGGAGATGATTTACACCCACACTTTTTTAGTTTGTATCATATCTATAACAAGAGAAGATTACAATTAACTTAATTTAGACAGGGTGGATATAATTACAAAACAGTTGGACCTGATTAACAAAATCAGCAGATCTAGAATGATTTATAAAGGATGACAATCTTAAGTTTGAAAGCATTCACATTACCGGGTAAGGCTTATGCAGGAGCGCCAGAGGTAACATGCAAAAATCATTGTTGAATTCCCCCGACCATAACCTCATAAATGTCGTTCCTATATAATGACCATAGAAAAAGAAAATAAGAAATCTGATTTATACATTTTAGCAGTGTGCATAAAATAGGCTAACATTAATTGACAGGTTATCTTTTTTGATATTTTTTATTCCACCCATTTGATGGTATGAAGCTAAGCATTATTGTCAAAATTGCCATGTTTAAATCTTCAGAATGTAGACTAAGAAGAAAAATCATTGGGGACTTGCCTTCCGGCATTGCGCCATTCAGATAACAATTATAAAATCTGGTGCAACTTAGAAGGTCCCACACTTGTAAAATTCCATTTGAATGAAGCACAAAAAGATGTGTTCTTCCTCGAATCTCTAAACATACAAGATCCTTCACTGCAGTTGTGGGAATACTGTGCGATAATTATGAAATTAGCTTAGAAAATTTTAATAGCAATCAATGATTAATGATAAAGTACTTCAAGCGCGCTAGTAGTTTGAATTTAATTCTTTACAAAAAAGAAAATCAAGATCATCCACAGTCATAATGATTATGATAGGTATAAATTAGAAAGGGGTTATTATGATTTATCTGTACACATGCATGCAATCTTAATGCTTTTGATTACCTAGCCATCATGATGGTAAAGATTGCATATAAAATCCACAAAGCATATATTTCAAAAACAAACTTAAGACAGAAGTTGAAAGATTACCTCTCCATGAACCATGAGAGAAAACCAAATAAGGGATCCTCTGGTAATTCCTGTACAAAACCTAAGATTTTGTTTGGAAGACGTTAGACCGTAATGCAACTAATAGACTAGATAAAAGTATCACTAATTTGCAGAATCCCGATCTTAAAAGGATCAATATGGTCCATTCAAAAGTGTGTGATTCCTTCATTTAGTTAAATTTCATACAATGGACAGAATGCGGCATTCTATGGATGAAAAACTACAATATAACCCTTGCTTTAGTTGAGTTATCTTTAATAGCCAACAGTTTTCTTAAGAACTCAGAAACTAGACTTTAGTTACTACTCTATTTCCCAAAACTAACTAGCAAAAATATACTTTTATTATAATCTTATTTGAAATTTGATAAGGTATGATTTAAATTCAATTTGTATAGAATTCAAAGACTTTTGAATAACGTATGATACAGCTACATTGTCTCTGGTTTTACTAGAAAAACTTTATATGAAAACTCATTTCACTCCGGTAGGTCAAGCAGCCATTATAATGGAATGTGATGGCCCATTCCAGTACGATGCATATTCCATTATAAGTGGGTGCATCATATCAGTTTATAGGAGTTCTGATTAATAAGAGCGATTAATACACATATTAAACACGTGCACAACTGACAAAAAAAAGTAAACCATACCTGGAGAAGTAGAATCAAGGCTGCCAAGACGAAAACAGCTGAACGATCCATCCTCCTTCCCTATTACAAAAAACCCTGTAGTTGCTGCAACAGCTGTGATAGTTCCATCACCGTAACTACGCATATTCAACTCAACAACATCACTAGTCGGGAAAACGGAGCACAATCCATAGTTATTAAGGTTGTTGAATCTAATAAGATATGCAACTCCATCTACACTCAATGTGTAAAGCATGTAAGGCATCATTGAAGCACTCTCGCTCTGCAAAAGAAGACAGTATTAACATGGCAACAATCTGGACAAGAAAACGAAAGGGATCAAATGCCAAATACGAGATAGGAAAAACCTCATTCTTGCATACTGAAGCAAATGGACATAGTGCACTCTTAAACTCAATACGTAACCCCACCCTTGGGAACTCTGCAAAACTGTCAAATTCAAGTATCTCCAATACATTTGGTCTCGTCTTATTTATTCTCCTGTGGAAGTAACATTTAACAATTGGAACAGTCTTGTAAACTCTACTACTCGTAAATAGTTTTTTGTCAATAAGATACCACAGATTCTATAAACAAGTGAAACAACAAGCTAGGTGATATTGTTCTCGTTTACTTATACCGGCCACTATGTGCAGCACGTTACTTAGAGGATATTACTTCAAATGCTTCTTTAAAATGGGAATTTTTACTAGGGTAAATTGACTGAAAAGTAACTTAATTAAGTTACTTAACATACTAGTCATATTCCAAATCCACCAGTCTAGCAAATATCATATATAGAAAAAACGACAATTTAGTCATATTAGTTTTTCAAGTCACAGCATGCTAGCGAGGGGCGGAACAAGGGTTTGAGCTAATTTTCATGAAAAATTTCAATTTTTCGTATATGCACAAAATCCAAAAAAAGAAAAAAAAAATCTAGACCTTGTTTAGTAGTTCCATTAATAAAATCGTATCTTTTTAGTTTATCTTTTTAATTCCTTTATATTACAGTTTTAGAAAAGACTGTGCACTCTCTCACTTTTAGTCGTGGTTCCGCCACTAATACTTGAACAAGTATATCTACATTTATTATTACCAATGGTAGAAGTATACAATGTAAACCTACATAACGAAGAGAGTAATATAATATAAAATGGATTAGGTTAAAGGTTATACTAAAAAAAATTAAGTAGTAGAATGATGATCATCGGCTATCATACAACGAACTTTCCTAAATGCTTCATTATCATACAGATAGCTCAAAAAATATTGATATATATTGTCTGTACTTAATATATTCTCTGTCAATGTCATACGTGCAAGCTCGTTATACTTATAAAATCCACGTCATTAACAGTTATACATATCATATCACATCAAACTTGTGCCTACATGGCTTTCCAGGAAAACACCATGTCATATTTAGTTAAATGTTAGATATAAAGTTTTGTTCATCTAATAGAAATATTCTTTTTATCATACATGAACTCTAAATCTTATCATTTTATATTGGGTTAATTACCTCTGAATGTATCTAACTTACCACTTTTATAGTTTCGTGTAGTAGACTTATTTTTCTTATTAAATCCAAAACTTTTATATTCATGCTTTTGTGTGTATTTAGCTTGTGGAAAGTGACCATTTTATCCCTCGGTACCAATATATTTGTCATGGGATACATAGAAAAGCACAAACTCAAAGATTTTGTATTTTCTTAGGAAAAAGAAAGTCCACTACATAAAAGTATAAAAAATTGTAACCTAGGCAATTAACCCTTTTATAATTACATATCCGCCAAAAAAAAATTAAAAAAATTCCGATTATTCATTATAACCGGTGTAATGATTCATCAGGCGTGCACGTAGATATTACTTCGTATATTGAAACAAAATTTTCAAAATATATATACAAGTAAGTTAGGGGAATGTAAGGAAATAATAAATGCATAAGCTAGGTTAAAAGTTATACCATAGAAAATAAGTAGTGGAATGATGATGATGATCTCGTATGATAGACACAGATGAAGCGTCATTTATTGGTGGAGTATGAAGCTGATGAGGTGACGGTTGAATACTAATGGAGGTTGAAGGAACACCAACATTTAACCATTCAACTGTATCATTACTAATTATTGGGACTTCTTTGCCAGGGAAACAAGACCCACTCGCCATGGCCAGGTTCTTAAAACCTAGCTGGATTGTTTATTGTGAAAATCAGGAGGGAAATGAATCAATTAATACTATTAGCAGCTTGCAGCGGCGGGGACCTGAAATAATTATTTTTGTTAAATCATGAATTTTAGTATATTATTTTTTTTTATAATAAATTTATTGATATCAAGAATTACATGTGACGTCTTAATGACAATGTTTTTAATTATACAATTGTGATAATAATTATTAGAGGTGGCAATTTGTGCACAAAATAAGAAAAAAAATTGGCTAATTTGTAAACGATGTGTGCATATTTTTCCCTCGCCTTTTTTTGAAATGAGCATGTATTGCCTATTGAAAAGTTAAATAGCACTAACAGATACATAATTTCTCTCAATTATAGAACATTACAATCGTTTTTAAAGAAAAACATATAATATATTTAACTGGGGTGTTACGCTTAAGGAATTTATTTCGTCTTTTTGAGTCTTTTTTAAAGTGATTCGTATAACATTAACTCGTTTGACCCGTGCCCATTCGGGCTTGTGCCCATTTGGCCCGTTTCTGTTCGGGCTTGAATATTTATATAATTTGTTTTATTATTTGTATTAGTGACATTTAATACAGGAATTGTGTTTAAGATGGTTGTATAATATGCTTGATAATTTGTATTTATTGTGTAAGAGGTGTTTTAATAACGACATTAATTGTATTTATTGGTCCGTTAATTAATTGACTACATTAAATATCTTGACCGCATTAATAGTGTTTTGTATTTTGTACATTAAGCTTTAAGACTTGTATGTCTTAAAATTAAGATTGATGAGAAAGATCATTAATAGTGCTTTGTGTATTGTACAATAAGCATTATGGCTTGTAAGTCTTAATTTTAGGAGGAATTGCATATATACCCACTGAAACTTGCATATTTGCATTTTACTCAAAATACAAGTTTTAAATGCATAATGTACAATGATGTTTAAGCATGTTTTAGGGAAATATACAAATATGCAAGTTTTATTGGGTATATATGCAATTACCCCTAAATTTTAAGACTAAGAGGAGAGATATTCATTCAAACATTATATATAGTATAGATTATACTCTACTCTCCATCTTTTCTTTCGGTTTTTTTCAATAAGGATGTGTTTGGTAAACCCTATATTACCATTTATTAAAAATGGTAATAACATTTAATACTAAATTAATATTTTAAATATTGTTTAATCCTCAATTTTTTTTTTTTTTTAATCTTTTTCGTTTATAACCAATAAATTATTTTTCTCGTAATGACTTATATGTTGCACCAAAAGTAACATCAAAATAACAAGATCGCAAGTATAATTATTTTCCTTTATACACCATCGCTTTGCACGATTATTTATGTAGTAACAATAAAAGGCCACAAAGTGCACACAACACTTTGCAACAAAAAATGTATCTGATTTGAGAAATGCACAATATCAGTTTTATGGTTATTCTCATGATGTAAACTTTTTGGTAAGTAATATAATTCACTTTTGCAAAAAAAAAAAAAAAAAAAAAAAAAAAAAGTAGTCTGTACACAGCACAACCATAGAAATCCTTAGAGCACTGGGTACGCATGAGTCCTTGGCCAAAAAGTGTTGCCACATCAGCAAAACACTCTATGCACCAGAAAACATTTATTATTTTTTTTTGGGTAAAAGGGAACTTCCACCATGGTAAAATATATTAACAAAAAAAAAAAAACCGTTTCAAGTACAGTGGAATGTGGCTGAAATGCCACATTAACCTCAAGCAACCGCTTGAACAACCACTATATCATTTATGATATGCCATAAATGAACAACTAGCTACCAACAACTAGAACAACCATTGAAAACAAAAACGACATGCAAAACAAATAAACAAATCCAAATAAGATATTACTTCCTCGAACGGCCTTGAAGCTTGAAATCAAACTGTTTGTTATATTCCTCAAATTGCCCAGGTAAATCAAAGACCTGGGCCGCATAATCATCAGAAAGATAGCCTTTAAGCTCGTTATGTCCTCCTGCTGATGATAAGTAACTGTCCATATGATCATTTGGCTCAAACACCTCATCATCACTATCAGAATCAATCACTTCACCCAACTTAGAGAATGGGTTGCCCTTCCTTATACCATCAGCCACCGGAACGAGTTTACCATTATCATCCACAAGGGTGTCTTTCCCATCAATAATAAGCTGTTAAGTTTCCCAATTTTCTCAACAATAGGAGTGGTCTTCATAGGCGACGGAGAAGTAGTTTTTGAAGAACTAGAAATAACTTCAGGAGTATCTGTAGTGCCAATCACAGGTTCCAAAACCGAATCTTGTGCCTTAAGCACATCAAAACTGTTCTTCAAATCAACAAGGTTGATATCACCCACCCAATTATTATTCTTACCTTGGTCATCCCGGGAAGGAGTCGTACTACTAGTAGGATCAATAGTAGGTTCGTTACAAGAAGTAGAACCTACATTAACTGTTGGAGAACCTGTATTCGATTGGTTAGACGTCGACGCTCCTTCATTCTTTGGCTTAGTAACCGGCCTATAGTAATACAAGACTTTAGGCTTTTGAAAATGAATCCCATCAACCTGACGATTAGTACCATGAAGCTTACCTTTACCTTTCTTCTTATAAGGTTCAACGAAACCCTTTTCATCAACCATACAACCTGTTTCACTCGCTTAGGACATCCATCATCATTGTGATCAAAAACTTTACAAGTCTCACATCTTGGCGGCTTCCACTCATATTCAATATCAATTGTTTCCAATGAATGACCGGACCCATTAGGGTAGGGGATAGCAACCACAAGAGAGTCAAGTAAGGCTTCCTTTGACGACACTTCCACAAGGGCCCTAGCATAGGAATTACGACCCCACGACTTAAGGCACATCGTACTCGTGTAGGAATCAAGCATGATAGGACGACCAATTTGTGTTGTGATCAGACTAAGACCAACCTCAGAATACACAACAATCGGAATATTATGAAGTTTAACCCAAACAGGAGCTAAAGTTATATCATCTTTTGTAAGTTTAGTGTTCGGAGTCCAAATATTCAAAAAGATAGGAACCAATCGTATCAACCATGGACCTTCTTCCAACACCCTTTCCATACCCTCTTTGGTTTCAAATTGGAAAAGGAAAAAGCCATTATTAAGCATAACCCTTTGTAAACCAAACTTTGCCCAAGTATTTCTAACGTAATTTTCAACTACCAGGAAAGCGAGTCGCTTACCAATGAAATAACCATACAACGTATTAGCAAATCTAGAGCGTATCTCATTGACATCTTCCAAAGGGATGGTGACATTAGCACCAACCACACAATTTTTGTTTCGCATCTCCGAAATCTTAACGGTCTTCTTAGGTGTTTTATCCTTAAGCATATCCGCAAAAGATATAGGCGTAGAACCTGACTGAGTCTTTGGCACACTCGTATCAGCCGTACCCGGACTAGACTTACCATCATCATGAACCTCCTTGTGTTTTGTCGACTAACTATCAATGTTAATAGGAGTCGTTTCAATCATATTCACATCAGATTCATTCTGTGGCGTTACCCTTGGCACCAGAAAATGTTGTGCCGTTGGACACTTTTTTTTTTTTTTTCATTTACATTATTTATTTAGAGATATATAAAATTAAAATTAAAACACATTAGATTAATTAAAAAAAGACATTACCTAGAAAAAAAACTTACGAGAAAGACATTAAAATTAAAAATACATAAAGTTAACTAGTCTTTGGTTAGATAATTTACCCGAATTCGTTCTTTTTGGGCATTAACGATAGCCGCGTCGATCGGATCCATCTTGCTTGTGTCCATTTTTAGCACTTGCAAGTCCTCGGCTATTTTGAGAATTGTATAAATTAACTCTCGCGAGTGACTTTCGTTCGATAACATCCATCTTTACCTTGCGGTCTAACCCGTATTGTTGTTGCATCATTTCTTGAAACATTGTTGTGTTTGAACTGGAACTACCAGTCAAGTTTGACGAACGTTGACTCTTAGAAATTAGGTACATGCCGTCTAGCCATGGCAACGCGTCTGCTCCAAAATGCTTAGGTTCTTTGTCCATAACCCGAAGACGATTTCGCCTTACCAATGTCGATTAAGGATTTTTCCACTTATGCTTGTCTTTCAAAAAGGCCCAAGCGCTCATGTGTTTAAATTCTAAACTCGTCGCAGTTTTATGCAATCTATGCACGTACGTCATAAAATCTTTATCATTTTCCCCACTCAATACACTTGTTTCATTAACTAAGGAATTCTACTTGGTAACCTCTCGATTCATTGGAGTCCATTTTCCTTGTCAACATGTTCTTGGTACGAATCGTCCACTTGTGTTTCTTGGCTTCCATATTGTATACATCGAGAATTCTATACGAAAACGTATCATTTGATTGATCCAAACCCTTTTTTGGATCCTAGGATATTTGAATGAAACACTCCCCCAAAAGCATCTCCTCGTCTTGGGTCCAAAGGTTACGAGCTCGAGTACCATCTTGCGGTTCTTTGGTTTTTTTCGTCTTCGTTTTCCCCTTACTCTTCGTCTTGTTTTTTTCGACTTCGGGGTAGGGACCGCCTCTTCTTCATCTTCAACTTCATCTTCGTCTCGTAGATGAAAGGATGCATGGTCAGAATTAGGTTGGGAAGTGGTGGCTTGGTTTGGTTGTTGTTGTTAAGAAAGTTGAGTATATTGTTGATGTTGTTGCAGTTTCCATTGACTAAATAGCAATTGTTCTTCAGGATTCATTTATGGGTTTGGGAAGGTGGGAAAGTAAGGCGCTTGAGGGTATGGATTCGAAGACTAGCCCGGATTGTTGGCCGGATTCGAAGAGGAGCTCGTCATTTTGTTCAAAAGGTCGGTTAGCATATTATTAATCCATGGTGAATTGAGATTTATTTTGTTTGGTAAAAAAATGAGAGAAGTAGAGAATAGTATGTTATAAAATATACCAACGGACCTCAGGTCTAGCGGTATGGAGGTTTCACACTCCTAGGCAAGGTCTCAAGTTCGAGTCTTGTCTAGGTCGATAGGGGTTTCTTCCCACGTGTGTTAAGGGAAGGGTGGCATTGCCTTCTGGGCTTGACCCAACCTGGTTGTGTGGGCTCGCTACGCCTTATGGGCTAGGGGCCATGTAGCCACAATTGCCGTTAAAAAAAAGTATGTTATAAAATATATTGGAAGTGTGTGAAGTATGAAATAATAAGGAGGTATTTATAGGATTTTTAAGGGGTAAAATTTAATTTTTTGGGGTATTAATTGGGTCCAAACGGCTACGTTCAAAATTTTAAAACAAAAAAGAAAAAAAATTCTTGGCGCTGGCTGCTGGTGGCTACGGTGCCAGCTCCTTTGGTGCGCCGTTCTTGACTCTCGGCTCGTAGCTTGGTGCCAACTAAAAACGCAAGCGTACTCACAGCTCTTATACATGAAGGCCAAACCATAAAACCACAAGCATGTCTAGTGGCCCAAATGAAAAAGGAACAATTCAACGAGATGACTCGAGTAAACTCCTAAGACCACTAAACAAATGAAAAAACCTACTATGACCTACTACAACAACCAAAAACCAGCACGAAAATAATGTTTTGGATTCGACCACACGTCAATTACATGTGCCATCTTTAGGTTATTAGAGAAAGTTTTATATATTTAGAGTATATAATTAGAGAAAGTTTTATCTTAAGATTATTAGATTATGCTGTGTTTGACAAAAGTAATAGTAGCAGTAAGCAGTAGATGTAATTGTAGCTGCAACTATGCATTTCAATTAAAACGTTTGGTAACGTATTTTTAAATGTAATCATAATCATATAAAACAACAACTAAATGCTCAACGCTCCTGAGTGCTACTTCATGAAGCGTTAAAAATGAGCACCCCGAAAAAAAGAAAGATAAAACTACTCGCAGCTTGTCAAACGAGTATTAAAAATCACAATGCTCAACGTTCACCGTTCCTACATGCTCCTAAATGCTTTGCGCGAAACACACTCGAGATGTAATGGCCATCATATTTATTAGCGTGATTTAGGCAACAACATTCATCATTCACCCAATCTTTGATCAAACAGTCGTAGTGGTGACTACCAATTAATCACCAAAGTAATTTTTTGACAAAATTATTGAATATAAATAATTAAAATTCATTAATTGGAGAACATTACATTTAAAGTTTAAAGACATAAACTTAAGGAATTGAAAACATAAACTAATAATCTAAACTATATCATGCCTTAATTTTGGCATTCGTCTCTGGCACTTTGTTGAGATGTTTAACTCGTTTGGGGTGGGGTGTTTGTTGCATAGAATATTTTAGACGACATAAACAAAAATAAAAGGTATTATGTATTTATAGGTAAATGAAAGTACTTCAATTAATAATTTTTTTCATCAAAACACAACCAACAGCTACAATTTTAAGTCATGGGCTCCGATTTCTACACCATCATAATATATGGCCATGCCACTTGACTCAATACCATAAAAAAATAGGAATATAATTGAGAGAGAGAGAGAGAGAGAGAACGAGATAAAGTAAACATAACAAAAACGCTTTCGGGCTGCTACGGGAATTGGTATCCATTCAAAGTCATGAAAGAACGAGATAAAGTAAACATAACAAAAACGCAACCAAAACGGGGTTTTAAAGTTTACATTTATCCCAACATCATCCAGAGTCAGGCCCAAAAGAAACAGAAGTAGGTCCACAATAGTTTATCAGAGTTTTAGAAAAGTAGATCCATAACCGGTGCCATTGCCAAGCCTCCAATCCAAGCATCCATAGAGCATCACTTAATTTCCTGAGAAAACGTGCTAAAAGTCAGCTTTCGCTGGTGAGATCATAGGTTTAAATTCATCTAACAATATAGTGGACATATACGCAAAACGCTTGCTAGCTAGACTAAGGATTCACTAAAAGCCTGCGGATACCCTCCGCTCCAACATAACACACGGATACCCTCCGTTCTAACATAGATATTCGGGTAACGCCCGCAATATCATAAATACTCGGATAACCTCCGAAGTATTAATAACCTATAGGTGCACACTACAGTATCTAAATAAGTCAACCTTGAATAGTACACATGAAACCGTGTGACTAAAGCTGACAATCCACCAATAACCAAATAAGCCAACCTTGAATAGTACACACAAAATATGTGACTAAAGCTGACAATCCACCAATAACCAAATAAGTCAACCTTGAATAGTACACACAAAATATGTGACTAAAGCTGACAATACATCCTAGTCCATACACATAGCAAGTTTAGAAAGAATATAAAAGCGATAATAGTCCACATAAAACAATTTGCACGTTTCTCACCCCATGTATTGAAAACATAGTTCAAGAGTAAAAGTGGGGCTATGACTTACCTCAAGTCCAGAAATCAGCAATAAGAAATCGATAGAAGTAAGATGTATAGTAACTCAAAAGATGGCAACTACGGACTCGGCACGACCTAACAATATCAACTCGTTCAGAAATCATTTCCTCAAAATCGAATATTCCCAAACCCGAACGTTTTCCATTTTACTTTCCGAAAATCCATTTCTCGTATAAATCTCGTATTAGTTTGGAGTTTGGCGTTTGGAATCCATACGGGTGGTGGGTCGACACAACTCAAACCAAGAAGTTACAACAAGAAGGATAATAAAACAATCTATAGGTCTAATATTAGCCCAATATATTATTTAAATAAATCATCGAAGTTTATCAAATCCGTCGATTTGGTAATCCCCCATATTTATTTACTTAATATACCATTCTAAGATTATACCCGAAACCTAGGTCACACATTGCACATAAAATACTATATGGTATATATCAAAGTTTAATAAATTCACTAATTATACCGTTAAGCTTACCAAATTCGTCAATTTGGCAATCTCACGGGATACTTAGTAACTTATTATTCTCGTACACATACCACAACCTATGGGCGTCGTAGGATACGATGCCCATTAATATACTCAATTTAAACAACTAATTAGCTCTTATTTAACCCGTCGATTAAATAAGTTACGTAGTTATCGAAAGTGAGTGTATTAATTGTCATATATCCGTGACAACACGAACGTCACAAATAATAATCCACTTGGACTCAAGTGACCACGACCCCATATAACTCGATAGTTTCCTTCATTTATTTAAAAAAAGTTATTTTATTTAATATTTATTTAACGTCAAGATTTCATCGTTATTTATAGTCGTTTAATAATAATAACGCTCCCGACATTTATTACCCCACTTTCATAGTATAATATTTATCGTTACGTTATTGTTATAATATTACTCGTGATCGTTTTATTATTAATATACGCATTTATATATTTATATATACGTTATTCACGTCTATATATTTATATAAACGTTTATATTACCAATAGTATTATTACGAGTTTTATTATTTGCGTTTAATTATAAATATTCATCGAGTTATACGAAATGGTCACATGTCCGAGTCATCACTCTCGGCTCATTGTCCAAGTCCAAGATAAAAATATAACCAAGTCAAAAATCAAGTAATCAATCTCCGTCCAACAGTTCCCAAAACACGTGCTACAACAATAGGGTCCGACTACGGCACCCGTCTAACCTATCTCCGTCATTCTAGTTGATTGTCTCACAATCGGTCCCCATTTCAAATTCGTCAACACAACATCAACAATAATATAAGTCCATTTCCGAGACCACGAGGGTCTCGGCCTCTTCTCCTCACGGCCAGCAACAAGAGCAACAACAACAGTGAACAACAACATTAAAAACAACAACAACAATAGCAGCTAATGCTAATAATAAACAAGAAAAACATCAAGTATATAGATGTGTTCCGGGTCGATTTTACCAAGTCAACCCGTGCCGAGAGACCCACTTGGGTCTCGGCTACACCACGAGTCAAGATGACTCAAACCCAAGACCACTTTGGTCTCGGCTTAGGCTCATCCGAGCACACTAAAAACAGCCAAACGGACCCCTTTGGGTCACGGCCACACAAGCACAACAACAAGCATCGAGACCCAATCAAAATCAACCAAAAAAAAATCCAACTCCATAATCCAACACCCTCGATAACATCTCAATCCGAGTCTAAGAATCCACATACTACAAGGACTCAAACAAAACAAATATATCAAGTAACCATAAGGAGGATGAAAACGAGCCAAGCCGTAGGCATAGGCTCACGGTTCCAACTCGACATCCCCAAGAAACATCCAACCCGGATACCAAACTCGTTAAAAATCATCTTTTATTCATAAACCCATATATATTTTTCGCTATTCATCAAAACCCAACCAGAAAAGTAATAACTCGCGACCTCCTGGTCACGTTTTTAGAAAAATCCGAGTCATAAACCTCTTGTGACTCACCTTACCTTCGATTTCACAAGAAAAGAACACGAAATCTTCCAATAAACCAGTAAATTAGAGCGTGCACCGGTGGATCTAAAAGATCTAGTGATAAGGATTATTTTTTATGGTGGTGTTGTGGTCGTAGTGGTGGCGGTGGAGCAGCAGTAGGGCGGCGGCTGCTTATGGTGGCTAGGGTTTGTAAGAGAAAGAGGTGAGGGAGATGAGATGAGAGAGAGTGGTAGAGGTGTGTTATGGTTGTGTTTTTGTTTGCACCAGGAAGAACCACAAGGACGTTTTTGTAGTTCACTCTTTTTATTTTATTTCTTTCTTTTCTTTCTTTACTTATAACAATAATACTAACAATAATAATAATGATAATAATAATAATAATAATAATAATAATAATAATAATAATAATAATAATAACAAAAGTGTTATTATATTTAAGGTAAGGTGACTAGGTGTAAAATACACGGACCAAAACCCGTAACTTTATAAAATACTCCAACTCTTTCTCAGACCGAGCTCGTTCCCAAAAATATCACAATACGTTCAATAAATAAATATATATGTATAGTCGAATCCGTAGACTCAAGACATAAAATTTCTGTTAGGTTATCCTAGTGCCGGAGTCAACGTAGTGCCACATGAGAATTTCAAAATAAATCACCACATATAATTCCATATCGAATCATTGAAATAAATCTTCAAATCTCATAAAGATTTTAAAATATAATCAACCGTAATATAGGTTTTACAAGATCGTTACGAATAAAATCTCAAATATGAATTTATAAACGAACTTTCACGTAATGCGG
The DNA here is from genome assembly GCA_030686995.1 of Artemisia argyi. Lineage (NCBI taxonomy): Eukaryota > Viridiplantae > Streptophyta > Magnoliopsida > Asterales > Asteraceae > Artemisia > Artemisia argyi. Next base: position 126,760,409 of record CM060697.1, read on the forward strand.
GTTTTCAAAAATGGCTCCCTAATTTGCCAGTTGTCACATCCTCCCAGCCTCAGAAGAAACCCGTCCCGGGTTTCTCTCGAAACAATCCATCTACGAAGTGAAAAGCTTCGGATATCTCTTTCGAAACTCATCATCACGTTCCCACGTGAATTCCGGTCCATGCCGCGAATTCCAACGAACTTTGATGAGCGGAATACGACTTCTCTTAAGTCGTTTAATTTCCCTATCCAATATCTCAATCGGCTCCTCCAAAAATTTCAAACTCTCATCCACACAAATATCCTTAATCGGTAGGCGTCTCATCAGAAAGACATTTCTTCAAATTACTAACATGAAACACATCGTGAACTTTACTCAATTCTTGTGGTAATTCCAACCTATAAGCCACGGGCCCAATTCTTTCCAAAATAAGGAATGGCCCAATGTAGCAGGGGTGAGTTTTCCACGTTTCCCAAAACGTATCACACCTTTCCAAGGCGAGACTTTCAGCATCACTTTGTCTCCAACCTGGAACTCTAGGGGATTACGTCTCTGATCGGCATAACTTTCCTGTCTATCTCTAGCTGCTTGTAATCGATCACGAATTTGAGTCACTTTCTCAGTAGTTTCCAAGATAAGTTCGGGGCCTGTGAGTTGACTATCTCCAACTTCAGCCCAACCAATAGGCGAACGGCATTTACGACCATATAAAGCTTCAAATGGTGCAGCTTTAAGACTTGTGTGGTAGTTATTATTATAGGAGAATTCCACAAGGGGTAGATATTTCTCCCAGCCTTTACCAAAGTCTATGATGCATGCACGAAGCATATCCTCTAAAGTCTGAATAGTCCTCTCACTTTGACCATCGGTTTGGGGATGATATGCAGTACTCATATCAAGTCTCGTCCCCAAAGCGGTTCGAAGTGATCGCCACAAAGTTGACGTAAAGCGGCTATCGCGATCAGAAATAATCGATATCGGGACTCCATGTCGAGAAATAATTTCCTTCACATACAACCTCGCAAGTTTTTCGACACTATCATCTTCTCTAATCGCCAGGAAATGAGCAGACTTAGTCAATCGATCCACAATTACCCAGATAGCGTCACAACCGCTAGCTGTCTTAGGTAATTTGGTGATAAAGTTCATTGTAATCCGCTCCCATTTCCAAACTGGGAGTTCTGGCTGCGTCAATAATCCTGACGGTCTTTGATGTTCTGCCTTAACCTTAGAGCAAGTCAAACACTTACTAACATACAACGCTATATCTGCCTTCATATTTGGCCACCAATATAACTTTTTAAAATCCTGGTACATCTTGTCAGACCCAGGATGAATAGAGTATCTTGACTTATGTGACTCGTGCATAATCAACTCTCGAATTCCTCCATACAAAGGTACCTAATTTCGCTCTCTAAAACATAATATTCCATCAAAACGCTTAACAAATCCCTTCTCATTTTCTGCCATCCCGAATATTTTCTCAGCAGGTCGATTTTCTGCTTTCAACGCTTCCGTTTGAGCTTCTAATATTTGAGACGGTAATGGCGATACGATAGTCATTCCTAATGACTTAACTCGTAACGGTGGTATTCTCTCCTTTCGACTAAGAGCATCAGCAACAACGTTTGCTTTACCGGGATGGTAGCGAATTTCACAATCATAATCGCTTAGCAACTCAATCCAACGTCGTTGTCTCATGTTGAGCACTTTTTTATTCAAGATGTGTTGCAGACTTTTATGGTCAGTAAACACTACATACTTGGTTCCATACAAGTAATGTCTCCATATCCTTAAAGCAAAAACCACAGCACCTAACTCCAAATCATGGGTGGTGTAGTTCTTCTCGTGCTTCTTGAGCTGTCGGGAAGCATAAGCTATCACCTTCTCTTGTTGCATTAACACAGCTCCTAAACCTTTATGCGAAGCGTCACAATAGACGACGAAGTCCTCGTTACCTTCAGGTAACGCTAAGATAGGAGCACTACACAACATCTCCTTAAGTAACTGAAATGCTTCCTCTTCCTTATCTCCCCATTCGTACTTAACACTCTTTTGAGTCAATTTGATCAACGGTTTTGCTATCTTCGAAAATCCCTCAATGAATCTTCGGTAATAACCGGCTAATCCCAAAAATTGATGAACTTCTGTTGGGTCGTAGGTGCAGTCCAATCTTGAATCGCTTCAATCTTAGCAGGATCTACATGAACTCCTTTTCTATCAATCACATGACCCAGAAATTGTACCGTCGGAATCCAAAATTCACATTTAGAAAATTTAGCATACAGTTTCTCCTTCCTGAGCAATTCTAAGATAAGTCTTAGATGCTCCTCATGCTCCTTCTCACTCTTCGAATAAATCAGAATGTCATCGATGAACACAATCACAAACTTGTCTAAGTAAGGCTTACACACCCGATTCATGAGATCCATGAATATCGCCGGTGCGTTAGTCAACCCAAACGGCATTACCTGAAACTCGTAATGCCCGTAACGGGTTCTGAAAGCCGTTTTCAGAATATCCTCCTCGCGAACTCAAAGTTGATGATATCCCGATCTCAAATCGATCTTCGAATACACACTCGATCCTTGGAGTTGATCGAACAAGTCGTTGATCCTCGGTAACGGGTATCTATTCTTCACCGTTAACTTGTTCAGCTCTCGGTAATCAATGCACATACGAAACGATCCATCCTTCTTCTTCGCGAATAAGACTGGGGCTCCCCAAGGTGAAGAACTTGGTCTTATGAATCCTTTTTCGGCTAACTCCGCCAACTGTTTTGACAACTCTTCTGGTTTGGTAGGTGCAAAACGATAAGGCGCTCGTGCTACAGGTGCAGCACCAGGTATCAACTCAATCTGAAACTCCACTTGTCTAGTCGGCGGGATTCCCGGCAAATCATCGGGAAACACATCAGGAAAATCACGAACTATAGGCACATCTCCAATGCACCTTTCCTTTTTCTCTGTCCCTCATTTTTCAGAAATTTGAGCTAAGAAGGGGTAACATCCCTTCTCCATTAGCTTTGGTAACTTAGTGCAAGAAATAACTGCTCACCGGGATGGGCTCCTCGAATCCTTTCGATCTCCTAATATATTTAGGATTTCCTTTCTGTAAGGTACACGCACGATCTTCTTGTCGCAAAGTATGTGAGCACGATACTTTGACAACCAATCCATACCAATGATGACATCAAAACTCCCTAACGTGACGGGTAGAAGATCTATGTTGAAAGGGTGATTCAAGAAATTTAACGTGCAACCGCGAATGATGGTATTAATCCTTTCTATATTCCCATTTGTTAACTCTATATCATATCCAATTCCTAAGGCCATCGGGGGTTTCTCTAGTAAGGGTGCAAACGTAGTGGACACAAAACTCCTATCGGCACCAGTATCAAATAGTATGGAAGCATAACGATTATTGAGAAGGAACGCACCAGTAACGACGTTCGGATCTTCTCCTCTCTCGTTCCCGAGTGCATACACTCTTCCCTGAGCAGCTCCAGCTTCCACACGTTGGTCCCCGTTATCTTGTCGTCCACGGTTTCCTCCAGCTCCACAGTTTCCATGATTGTACCTATTACCACCCGAGCCTTGATTTCCTCGGTTCCACGATTCTCTACACTCGTTCCTATAGTGTCCCTTCTTTCCACACCCATAACAAGTAACGTCTGCCTTATTTCTCATCTCAGGAACAGCTTGAACCATAGCAAGAGGTCGAGCTCTACAATCCTTAGCTGTGTGTCCTTTCTTTGAGCAATTCTAGCATCTTACACTACACCATCCAGTATGATGCTGGTGGCAACGACCACACTTGGGTGCATCACCGTTCTGGTTCTTCTTATCTCCATTCCCAATAGCATAAGCCTTAGCTTATCTCTTGTTTCGGTGATCATTACCCTTAGAGTGATGGTCTCTCTTTCTCTTTCCATTCTTATCCTTATCAGCTCCTTCCAATTCCAACGAATCCATAAGTTGTTGAGCAATTGTGATTGCCTCATGGATGTTTGCAGGCCTAGCAGAAATCACATCATTCCTTGTAGCTACAGGCAACCCATCAGTATACCTCTCGATCTTTTGAGTCTCAGTTTTTACCATATCTAGGCAAAGCAAGGCCAACTCCTGGTAACGACGATTGTAAGTTGCCATATCAGTACCCTTCACTTTGTGATTCCAGAACTCAATCTCTAGCTTCTTAACCTCATTCCTTGGGCAATAAGTCTGAATCAGCAGAGACTTAAATTGCTCCCAAGTCATGGCATAAGCTACATCACTCCCAACCGAATTTTCGGTAATTATTCCACCAAGTTAAAACTTTATCATATGAAATCACCATCATCCATACAAGTAGTGATCGATACGTCATTCCAAAATACTAAAAGACATAATAAATACTAATCATTCCATACGAGACGAACATACAATCCGAATAACATGACTAAAGGGATAGAATATCCAGCTCTCCTAACCAAGCACTCCCTGGCTTAGGAAACAACATAACAAGAACACAAATCCAATCGATCTAAGCCATGATGCTGGCATAGACTCCTCAACTCCGATCCCAAACCATCCAAATTCCTCAATAACGATCCCTGCTCAACACTATGTGTATCTCTGTCCCTCTTGAGGTCCGCAACCTCCTTTTCTAACACTGTGTTCCTCCGCCACAGCTTGCGATCTCCCTCGCGAGCCGTGAGGAAACCTCTGCAGACTCTCTATCTGCTCATGTATCTCTATCATACCTGTCCTAATCGCTGTCGTCCTGCCCATGACAGTAGTCAAATCAATTCTCAACTCAGCAACAAACTCAGCAATAAACTCAGCAATAATCATCTCAAGTCGGTCAGACATCCGCGAGATCCTCTCGTCCTGTGCAGTAATCCGAGTCCACATCCTACCAGTCTCACCCAAATCTGCAGGCTCAGCAGATATCTCAGATGGCGCATCCGACGCCACGGGACTACCAGGTGGTGAATCAAACAAAAACGGATGATCAGGTGAAACCGGTCCTAACGGATGTATCGGGGAGTCAGGCTCCTAAGCCTGAGCTGGCGGTGCTAACAAACCATCATCATTAGGCATCTCCTCCTCTTGAGGATCATCCTTCTCCCGCTCACCCTCGTACTCCTCGTCGAAGGGGTACTCCATCACTCGTCGTCTTCGAACAGGTGAACCACGAGGCGATAAAGTCGGTGACTTAGGGCGTCAATGAGACGATAAAGTTGTGGCCGAACGCATGACCAACACGTATGGGTCATCAGAGGCCATAGTGATCTACGATGGGCGACGCGTACTAGCAATAACAATTCTTACCAACAACACGTGCAAAGGAGGCTATGATTTGTGACAATGGCGTAGGGTAGGTGTAAGTGTTTCAAAACAACTAAACCGCGAACTCAAAATGCCATATCAAAATCCTCATATAATCCCAAATCATATATAATCAAGAAAGATTTAAAATACCGCATTACTAAAATCATTCATAAAATAATTAAGCCATATAATTCCTCAAAACGCATATAATTCCTCAAAACGCCATCATATCACTAAATCAATAAATCTCAAATCCTCAAATCATCTCAAGAATCCCATATCCAATAATCATCTCAATATACCTCAATAATAACAATGATGCTTCGGCTTGGCGGGCTGGCGGGCAATGGTCGAGGATCGTTTTCTATAAAAATCGGTTATAGTTTAGGTGTCTATTTACCTAGTTCTCTATAACCTTGGCTCTGATACCAATCTGTAACACCCCCAAAATTTGGTACAGCGGAAGACTCAACAAGCTTTCGGGGTGCTACGGGGATTGGTATCCATTCAAAGTCATGAAAGAACGAGATAAAGTAAACATAATAAAAACGCAACTAAAACGGGGTTTTAAAGTTTACATTTATCCCAACATCATCCAGAGTCAGGCCCAAAAGAAACAGAAGTAGGTCTACAATAGTTTATTAGAGTTTTAGAAAAGTAGATCCATAACCGGTGCCATTGCCAAGCCTCCAATCCAAGCATCCATAGAGCATCACTTAATTTCCTGAGAAAACGTGCTAAAAGTCAGCTTTCGCTGGTGAGATCATAGGTTTAAATTCATTTAACAATATAGTGGACATATACGCAAAACGCTTGCTAGCTAGACTAAGGATTCACTAAAAGCCTGCGGATACCCTCCGCTCCAACATAACACACGGATACCCTCCGTTCTAACATAGATATTCGGGTAACCCCCGCAATATCATAAATACTCGGATAACCTCCGAAGTATTAATAACCTATAGGTGCACACTACAGTATCTAAATAAGTCAACCTTGAATAGTACACACGAAACCGTGTGACTAAAGCTGACAATCCACCAATAACCAAATAAGCCAACCTTGAATAGTACACACAAAATATGTGACTAAAGCTGACAATCCACCAATAACCAAATAAGCCAACCTTGAATAGTACTCACAAAATATGTGACTAACGCTGACAATACATCCTAGTCCATACGCATAGCAAGTTTAGAAAGAATATAAAAGCGATAATAGTCCACATAAAACAATTTGCACGTTTCTCACCCCATGTATTGAAAACATAGTTCAAGAGTAAAAGTGGGGCTATGACTCACCTCAAGTCCAGAAATCAGCAATAAGAAATCGATAGAAGTAAGATGTATAGTAACTCAAAAGACGGCAACTACGGACTCGGCACGACCTAACAATATCAACTCGTTCAGAAATCATTTCCTCAAAATCGAATATTCCCAAACCCGAACGTTTTCCATTTTACTTTCCGAAAATCCATTTCTCGTATAAATCTCGTATTAGTTTGGAGTTTGGCGTTTGGTATCCATACGGGTGGTGGGTCGACACAACTCAAACCAAGAAGTTACAACAAGAAGGATAATAAAACAATCTATAGGTCTAATATTAGCCCAATATATTATTTAAATAAATCATCGAAGTTTATCAAATCCGTCGATTTGGTAATCCCCCATATTTATTTACTTAATATACCATTCTAAGATTATACCCGAAACCTAGGTCACACATTGCACATAAAGTACTATATGGTATATATCAAAGTTTAATAAATTCACTAATTATACCGTTAAGCTTACCAAATTCGTCAATTTGGCAATCTCACGGGATACTTAGTAACTTATTATTCTCGTACACATACCACAACCTATGGGCGTCGTAGGATACGATGCCCATTAATAAACTCAATTTAAACAACTAATTAGCTCTTATTTAACCCGTCGATTAAATAAGTTACGTAGTTATCGAAAGTGAGTGTATTAATTGTCATATATCCGTGACAACACGAACGTCACAAATAATAATCCACTTGGACTCAAGTGACCACGACCCCATATAACTCGATAGTTTCCTTCATTTATTTAAAAAAAGTTATTTTATTTAATATTTATTTAACGTCAAGATTTCATCGTTATTTATAGTCGTTTAATAATAATAACGCTCCCGACTTTTATTACACCACTTTCATAGTATTATATTTATCGTTACGTTATTGTTATAATATTACTCGTGATCGTTTTATTATTAATATACGCATTTATATATTTATATATACGTTATTCACGTCTATATATTTATATAAACGTTTATATTACCAATAATATTATTACGAGTTTTATTATTTGCGTTTAATTATAAATATTCATCGAGTTATACGAAATGGTCACATGTCCGAGTCATCACTCTCGGCTCATTGTCCAAGTCCAAGATAAAAATATAACCAAGTCAAAAATCAAGTAATCAATCTCCGTCCAACAGTTCCCAAAACACGTGCTACAACAATAGTGTCCGACTACGGCACCCGTCTAACCTATCTCCGTCATTCTAGTTGATTGTCTCACAATCGGTCCCCATTTCAAATTCGTCAACACAACATCAACAATAATATAAGTCCATTTCCGAGACCACGAGGGTCTCGGCCTCTTCTCCTCACGGCCAGCAACAAGAGCAACAACAACAGTGAACAACAACATTAAAAACAACAACAACAATAGCAGCTAATGCTAATAATAAACAAGAAAAACATCAAGTATATAGATGTGTTCCGGGTCGATTTTACCAAGTCAACCCGTGCCGAGAGACCCACTTGGGTCTCGGCTACACCACGAGTCAAGATGACTCAAACCCAAGACCACTTTGGTCTCGGCTTAGGCTCATCCGAGCACACTAAAAACAGCCAAACGGACCCCTTTGGGTCACGGCCACACAAGCACAACAACAAGCATCGAGACCCAATCAAAATCAACCCAAAAAAAATCCAACTCCATAATCCAACACCCTCGATAACATCTCAATCCGAGTCTAAGAATCCACATACTACAAGGACTCAAACAAAACAAATATATCAAGTAACCATAAGGAGGATGAAAACGAGCCAAGCCGTAGGCATAGGCTAACGGTTCCAACTCGACATCCCCAAGAAACATCCAACCCGGATACCAAACTCGTTAAAAATCATCTTTTATTCATAAACCCATATATATTTTTCGCTATTCATCAAAACCCAACCAGAAAAGTAATAACTCGCGACCTCCTGGTCACGTTTTTAGAAAAATCCGAGTCATAAACCTCTTGTGACTCACCTTACCTTCGATTTCACAAGAAAAGAACACGAAATCTTCCAATAAACCAGTAAATTAGAGCGTGCACCGGTGGATCTAAAAGATCTAGTGATAAGGATTATTTTTTATGGTGGTGGTGTGGTCGTAGTGGTGGCGGTGGAGCAGCAGTAGGGCGGCGGCTGCTTATGGTGGCTAGGGTTTATAAGAGAAAGAGGCGAGGGAGATGAGATGAGAGAGAGTGGTAGAGGTGTGTTATGGTTGTGTTTTTGTTTGCACCAGGAAGAACCACAAGGACGTTTTTGTAGTTCATTCTTTTTATTTTATTTCTTTCTTTTCTTTCTTTACTTATAACAATAATAATAATGATAATAATAATAATAATAATAACAAAAGTGTTATTATATTTAGGGTAAGGTGACTAGGTGTAAAATACACAGACCAAAACCCGTAACTTTATAAAATACTCCAACTCTTTCTCAGACCGAGCTCGTTCCCAAAAATATCACAATACGTTCAATAAATAAATATATATGTATAGTCGAATCCGTAGACTCGAGACATAAAATTTCTGTTAGGTTATCCTAGTGCCGGAGTCAACGTAGTGCCACATGAGAATTTCAAAATAAATCACCACATATAATTCCATATCGAATCATTGAAATAAATCTTCAAATCTCATAAAGATTTTAAAATATAATCAACCGTAATATAGGTTTTACAAGTTCGTTACGAATAAAATCTCAAATATGAATTTATAAACAAACTTTCACGTAATGCGGGTTTTCAAAAATGGCTCCCTAATTTGCCAGTTGTCACAGAGGGGGGGGGGGGGGGGGGGGTTAATAGCGTTCACGCGTGGTGGTGGTGGCGACGAGGGTGCATAGATCTTTCCCTCACCCATTACACCTACTCTTTGGTGAAGTCAAACCATTTTTTATTTTTTTGATGTATTATAGTTGTTTTTGGACTTTTCCCTAAGTAGCAAAAGCCAGGGAAACCCAATTCAATGATTGTAGGAAAGTGCAACAAAACAAAAAATAAGATGCCCAACGGGAGAGAGAAAACTCATTTTAAAGAGATATAATTTATTGTATATTGTTGTGAGTATGTATCTGTGCATGATAAGTATTTTTAAATGATAAAAAATAGAAAAAAAATTAATGAAAGATAGAGAAGGTACTGCAATGGTTGATGAAAAGTTAAAAGAAAAGATAAAAGAAAAAGAAGTTTTTTTTTTTTTTTTTTTTTTTTTTTTTTTTTTTTTTTTTTTTTTTTATGTGGAGCTGATGTGATGAAGAATATCCAATCACCACACCCTCCACACTAAATAGGCTAATTGACAATATAATTATAGTTATTTTATAAGGTCACAATTTTAAAAAGGTTTTGCTAACAACAAACCTTAGAGTTATCATATTATCTTATAAAGCATTTAGGCCTTATAAAAAAAGAAATACTTAAAATTCAGCATTACAAGTTCTTAAGCTAAAAGTACAACAAATTAAAACACTTTTCTAACATTAAATACAATTACAAGTTCTTAAGCTAAAAGTACAACCAATTAAAACAAATTATCTAACATTAAATACAATATTTAAATAGAAATACTTAAAATTCATCATTACAATTTCTTAAGTTAAAAGTACAACTAATTAAAACACATTTACTATCATTAATTAACTGGTCAATAAATACAATTAATGCAGTTATTAAAGCACTCCTTACATAAGAAATACAAATTATCAAACATATTGTACAACCAACTTAATCACAATACGCACATTAAATGTCACTAATATAAATAATAAAGCATATTTTACAAATATTTAAGCCCGAAGGGCAACGGGCCAAACGGTCTTGAGCCTGAACGGGCACGGGCCAAGCGGGCTCTAGCACGAACGAGCACGGGCCAACGGGCTCGAGCCCGAACGGTTTACAATTCCTAGCTATCACTTTTGTCTTTTGATTTCATTAACATTTATTTTAAGGTACCCGTCGCTGCAACGCGCGGGTACCCTACAAGTTGTTTAACAACTACTTTTTAATTTTTTTGGTAAAACAATACACAATATTTAAACAAAATCATTTAGAATCATCTAAAATTGCTAACCATTTTTTAAAGTTCTCACACACAAGTTCAATTCACTTTTCTTATTGGCCATTTTAGCAAAAAATATGAAAGATTTTTTTCACTATATTTTAATATTATTGAATTAAAAAAAAAAAAAAAAAAAAAAAACAAGGTTTGTTGTTGTCGACAGACTTTAGGGCTGTTGTTAGCATTTACAGAGAGCTTGTTAAATTCAAAAACTTGTAATGATTATGTTGTTAGACAATGCTTCTACATTATAAACTTGGGTTTTTTAGAAACTCAAGTTTCAATAGGGTCTTACAAAATCTCTTCAATCACGCTGTTGATGCTAGAGTATATAGCACTCATAAAATATTTTTTTAACAGTACAGATCTTAACTACGTATAACATTTAACTCATCTATTTTTAAAAATATTAAAATTTTAAAGTTTCAACATCTTTATATTTGTAGGCTTGTAGCATATGGAACATTTGCTTTAAGTTTTGAAAAACTGTAACCAGGCAATATTTGATTACATAAGAAAATAAGAATTGAAATAAGAAACAAATGTAGGTTTACTACCTGATAAGTTATGTCAGAACACTAATGAAATATCATACACTAATCAAACATTAAGAGCACTGGTTACTTTGCGTGGTCCAGTGCGTTCCCCCAAAACATCACCCGACGGCGCCAATTCGCCAAAAGCACACCGGCCTTCGTGTTTTCCCGTCCCGAGCCGTCACACCCAACGCAAATGGTACCGTAATTTTTTATTTTTTTAACATGATGTCATAATTTTTTGCACGATGGCATCACTTGATTTGAGGGAGGGGTGTTTTGGCATTATGAGAAAAGTTGCTGAGGTGTCACCACTTTTTTCATAATACCAACCCGACGGCACCAACGACACCTTATGCTCTAATGAAATATGAAACATTTGTAGATAAAATGAATAACCGTTCATGGATTGCAATATGCAAAAATCTTAAGCTTAACAACACTACGAAAATTTAGAACATTAATGAAATATTGAAGTATCTATCATACACTAATCAAACTACCTACACACGTACATGTACAATAAATAGCGACATATATATATATATATATATATATATATATATCAAATAAGAAGAAAACTTAAAATAAGAATAATAAGAAGAAACCACAACCACTCATTTCAGATGCATCTACAAAAATGGATGCATCTCTCCTTAAAATTCTCCCTCCTATTTGAAATGTGTGGCTAGAAATCCTTCTTATTCTTTTTATTTTAGTTTTTCTTCTTACCGAATCCCTACCCTATATATATATATATATATATATATATATATATATATATATATATATATATATATATATATATATATATATATATATATATATATATATATATATATATAGCGGGTCATTCATGTGAGAAATCTAATTTTTGTGAGAACGTGAGAACTAATTCTAGCCACTCATTTTATCCTCCTTAAACTTTGATCTAATGGCTATTATTAGCTAACTATTTTTTTTTAAATTTCAAAAAATTTTCAAAATAATTTCGAAAAAATTTCAAAAAAGTTTCGAAAATTTTTTTGAAAAATTTTCAAAAATTTATTTGAAAAATTTTCGAAATTTTTTTTTCTCACATGTGACGAATTTTTTTTTTTCATATGTGACGATTTTTTTTTCACACGTGACAAAAAAACTTTCGTGAAAATTTTCAATTTTTTTTTCACGTGTGACAAAAGAATTTTTTTTTTCGAAATAATTTTTTTCGAAAAAAAAAAAATTCTAAAAAAAAAATTTCTAAGAAAAAATTTTTGAAAAAAGAAAATTTCGAAAAAAAGATTCTTTGAAAAAAAATCTAAAAATTTTTTTCGAAAAAAAAATTTCAAAAAAATTTTTTTGAAAATTTTTTTTTTCGAATTTTTTTTGAAAATTTTCGAATTTTTTTTTAAAACTTTCTAAAATATTTTAAGAAATTTTCAAAAAGTTGATTAATTAATATTAGCCATTAAATTAAAGTTAAAAGATGATAAAATGAGTAGCTAGAAATGCTTCTCGCGTTCTCACAAAATTTAAGCTTCTCATTTGAACGCTTCAATATATATATATTTATATATATATAGTGTGAGGTTCTTTTCAGAACCAAATAAATTGCGAGAACTGCGAGAACCAATATTAATCAATCAGATTTTAGATAAATAATTATCATTTAATTAGATTCACCAAATTTCGGAGGGGCATTTTCGGTATTGTGGTAATTTGATACTCATCCCTAAAAAACGTTGGAAACCGATTTATTCACAAATCACAACCCATCTACCCCACTCATACAGTTATCATAATCTTTCTCTTCCCTAAGAATACCTAGCCGTCATCTATCACTCATTTTTTTATTCCAACACCACCACCAATCGAAGACTCCTTCCACGAAATAATTAGATGTTGATCCATGACGAATCTTTTATTTCTACAGATCTTGGGCTTTTTTGTCATGATATAAGGTTATATTTTAAGCTCTGTTGTATAAATCGGTCCAGGCGGCCGATTAATCCCCGCATAATCGCTGATCGCTCACTAAGCGCATTGATTTATCATAATCGGCCTATTTAATCGCTTTGGTCGAAGATCGCTTAAAAATTAGTCGACAAACCGATTAATCGGACAAAATCGGTCTAATCAGATTAATCGAACAAAATCGCTTAAAAATCAGTCAACAAAATCGCGTAAAAATAAGTCAAAATCGCTTAGAAATTAGTCAACAAACCGATTAATCGGACAAAATCAATTAAAGATCGCTTAAAAATAGTCAACAAACCGAGTAATATCTAAGTTTGACTTTAAACTTTGAAGAATTATGTATTATGTTTATATTTGAACACTTGAAATATTTGAACTTTGATGCATTATGCTTATCTCATACATATAATATAGTATAATATCTAAAATTACAATTTTGTGCATAAAAATTCCAATCCGATTAATCCACGATTAATCCCCGCCTAACCGATTAATCGCTAGGCCCTACCCGACCGCCTCACTAGCGCCTAGCGATTTTTACAACCTTGATTTTAAGATTGTTTATTTTTTGATTTGACACTTGTTAATGGTTTTTGGGTTTGTACACATCATTAATCTATTTTTCCCTAAATTTCACTTGTTATGGTTCTGTGTGTTTGTGATGATACTAAACCTTTTTTTTTTTTGGAAGTGATTTCAGGTTGAGAATTGAATAGGAAATTGTTCCACTCTATTGTTGGATTACCTTTAATCGTCTCCACGTTGTAAGCCTGATATACGGACCTTCCTGGTACGTCAAGTTTTAATAGCATTGCATTTGGGAAAAGGAATTCGTATAAGTTTTTTTTTTTTTTTTTTTTTTTTTGGATGTAGGGATAATTGATTATTTTAATTAACATTTAGTATCATTTTATGAAAATTTTCTTTCTTCCTACGTGGTCTACTTTAAGATGCATAGAAGAAATTTAAGGACTAAACAACAATGAGTAAAGATCATTTGAGGACCAAACTTTTTTTACATACCAAGGGACTAATCTCCACCCTCCATCTCCTTTCCATCTTTATTTGATCTAATGGATGAGATTAATCCCAACAATTTAAAAAACACACTTTCATCCTTTTTTTCAAATATTAATATCTTTCAAACCGTTAATCGTTAAGCGAAAAAAAATATACCGTTACGACGAGCATTTAATTATCTTTCTATAGATAGGCTAATTGATATATTTTCGACAAAAAAGTTTTTTTTCGTTTTTTTCATGTTTATTTTCGTGACCGAAAAAATCATATATGATATTACATATAATATCATATATGATATCATATATGATATTATATGTAAAATCATATATGATATTGCATATCATATATGATATGCAATATCATATATGATTTTACATATAATATCATATATGATATTATATGTAATATCATATATGATATTGCATATCATATATGATATGCAATATCATATATGATTTTTTTTTCGGCCAGGAAAAAAAAATGTGAAAAAAACGATTTTTTTTTTCTTTTCAAAAGTATATCAAAGTGCCCGTTTATAGAAAGATAATTAAATGCCCGTCGCGATGGTGTAATTATTTTCGCTTAACGATTAACGGTTTAAGAGATATTTAAATTATAAAAAATGGGTGAAATAATAAAATCCTTTTAATCTCAACCATTGATTTCCTTTTTAGATGGATGGTAGGGATGAGTCCCTTGGTATGTGAGGAATGTTTGGTTTGTAATATAACTCGACTCATAAAGCTATTGTTCAAAGTCGTAATGCTTGAGAATTATCAACATTTAAATGATTGACTAAATTTTCACTAATTTCTAACATGTAGTCAAGTCACTATCTTAGCGGAAAATCTTATCATCTATACTACATTATACATCATTTGGTACATTTCTAAAATGAAAGGTTTAAAAATTTAAAATTCAATATTTGCTTATAATGGCAAATTTAAATAAGTACATATATAATAGCATTGGTTGCAACACTTTAAAAAACACTCTTTGTTAAAAAGTTTTTTAACAAATAATAATAAAAAAATACAAAGTAAATTAATATATTAAAAAAAAAAAACACGTCTATAAAAATAATTACCTAATAAATGTTATTTTTAACACCTTTAATATGAAAAATACTTGCGGTTATACATATTGTACAAATTAATAAAACACACAAAACTTCATACATTTAATATATAATTAAGTTTATGGTACATATAGTTTTAAAAAACGAACCAGACCAACGGGTTCAACCGAGAACCCATTGGTACATATGTATGAATTAAGAGTATAATAAGCAAATAATTTTCATTACAATAACTTTTTTGAATGGCTTTGATTGGATGATAATCCCGAAAAAAGTAGAGAAAATCACGGAAATATTACATACACAATGAATGGTTGATTGTGATTAGATGAATTATGTTATTACAACAAATTGGAGTAAAACAAAACATCTTAACAACAACCCTTAAGGCTTTCATTAGCAAAACCATTAAGTTTATGGTACATTAATAATTTAGTTATATTTGTCCCAAATGATACAAGTAAAATACTACTTATAAATATAAAGAAAAACTCTATTAATAAATATTCAACAGTAGAATCATCAATAACGATTATGTCATATTAATTAAATAATCCAATAGCATAAATAAAATTTCTAAAAGCAACATTACAACAAACATACGAATGAAAAAGAACTACCCCTTGAAAGCTTTTTGAACTTAACCGTTTATAAGTAAGAGTATTGTAGTCTAAAACATCACTCAATTTTCAAGTTTTTAAGTTTTAAATAAAATTGTTTTTTCAGTATATGTAGTCCAGATATTAGATTTTTAATTTACAAGCAGTTAAAGCAAATTATACTAAGTATAACTATTAATGTGTGTATATATATATATATATATATATATATATATATATATATATATATATATATATATATATATATATATATATATATATATATATTAGTACAGGGTACCCGCGCATTGCAGCGGCGGGTACCATGCAATTAAAATATTCAGCGAAATTTTTTTAGTTTTTTATTTTATGATACAATAGATATACGGATGACGACAATTTTAGTTTTGAATAATATTATGCAATAAAAATATTTTTCATATAAAAACTTTATATTATATACGTGATGTTGTGACAATACTAAGTTCGTAGCTGGTATATTGTAAAAGTATGATGTTAAAGTAGTTGACAATGACACGTATTCGTAAGTTATCATTAAATAATAACACTATAACGAGTTTTAATAATCACTTAAATTATACTAAAAAAATGTATTTCTCTAAAAACAATGTTTGTTATATTTGTACCACATAGATGGATGATACAAGTAAAATACTACTTATAAATATAAAGAAAAACTAAATATTCAAGAAGTCACATGAGTTAATTTAAAGAGTATAATTATTATTATGCAAATATATATAATAAATATAAATTTTATAATAGTTATCACTTTGCTTCCTTTGGTTTGAAAAAATCATCCGATTATTATAAAACAAAGTTTATTAATTTTACGGTAACTTTTATCAAAAAATTCTAAAAGGTTTATATGTTGGTTCTCCAGGCACTCTTGCGATTTAATAATATTTTTTGAACATTATAATTTAGTATGTATTTTGACAACAACAACAACAACAATAACATACCCAATCCCGCCGGGGCGAGGTATGGGGGAGGTAAGATGTAGACAGATCCTACCCCTACCTCAGGACAATATGGATGATACAACTCTATATATTTGCATAATAACAATTATACTCTTTAAATTAACCCATGTGACTTCTTGAATATTTGGTTTGTCTTTATATTTATAAGTATTATTTTACTTGTCTCATCCATCTATGTGGGACAAATATAAAAAACATTGTTTTTAGAGAACTACATTTTTTTAGTATAATTTAAGTGATTATTAAAACTCGTTATGGTGTTATTATTTAATGATAACTTATGAATACGTGTCATTGTCAACTACTTTAACCTCATACTTTTACAATAAACCAGCTACCAACTTAGTATTGTCACAACATCACGTGTATAATATAAAGTTTTTATATGAAAAATATTTTTATTGTATAAAATTATTCAAAACTAAAATTGTTGTCATCCATATATCTATTGTATCATAAAATATAGAACTAAAAAAATTTCGCTGAATATTTTAATTGCATGGTACCCGCCGCTGCAATGCGCGAATACCCTTTACTAACATATATATCTCCAATATACGCATTAATAGTTATACTTTGTAAATTAAAAATCTAATATCTAGACTACATATACTGAAAAGGGTAGGGATCCAGTAAGAAGAAAAACTAAAATAAGAAGAATAAGAAGAAATTCTAGCCACACATTTCAAATAAGGGAGAGATTTTCAAGGGGAGATGCATCTATTTTAATAGGTGCATCTAAAATGTGTGGTTGTGGTTTCTTCTTATCCTTCTTATTTTAATTTTTCTTCTTATTTGATCCTAACTCATACTGAAAAAACAAGTTTATTTAAAACTTAAAAACTTGAAAATTGAGTGATGTTTTAAACTACAATACTCTTACTTATAAACGATTAAGTTCAAAAAGCTTTCAAGGGGTAGTTCTTTTTCATTCGGATGTTTGTTGTAATGTTGGTTTTAGAAATTTTATTTATGCTATTGGATTATTTAATTAATATGACATAATCGTTATTGATGATTCTACTGTTGCATCTCAGTATATCAGCGCTGGAGTTTGAAAAAGTAAGTATATCCCTACAAGAATAATGGGTTTTTTTACCACGGGAGATTTTCTGCGACGACGCTTGTTATCACAAAAGTCATCGAACGACAATAGTTATAGCATTATTGGGGAATTCCTCTATCTTCTTTGAATGAGGAGCAAAAAAAAATTTGCTTTTTAACTATGACTTTGACTATGACTTTTAGCAACGATACAATGGTTGCTAGAGGTATTTCTATTTTCACTTTTACTTTTTCCCTACCCAAAATAAATAATTTCCGCGCAACTCTCTACGACGACTAGGTTTGTAGAGGCAACCTTTTTGCGACGACATATTATCGCAGATAGTATATATTAGGTGAATCAATAACTAGAAATCATTTAGGTGGGCCTTTTTCTGTTATCCAGTGTCTTTTTTTATAGTTGGTTGGGAGTGAACAAAGAGAGATGTGGAGGATGGTCATTGAGCTCACAAAGGTTACCACAATACCACATGGCTCATTATATTGTCTGATGAGTTGTGACTAATTAAAATGAACGAGTGCAAGTGAATAAGAGGAACAAAATAACAAAAGTTGTAACTTTTTATTACACAATCATGATTGACAGTAACTTGAGATCATATCAATAGTACTGTTTTTATCATATTATCGCAACATGGATGATGGAAGTCTAGTATTTCTTTAATTTAAGATCATTTCATGTAATGTTACACAAGTTTAAAAACCTAAAAACGGCACATAATCACACAACATAAAATTGAAATTGAGTATAGCACTTCGAGTAAAAAACACAACAAGATCAAGTACAAGATTTACACCAATGAGTTCCACACTAGTAAATAACTATGATGATCGATCGAGTTGCATCATTTGTTTTTGGGATACAAATGAATCATCTAGAAAAAGTTGAAAGAAATAAACTATAATCGATTTTAGACCTTTCACGTGATACAGTGATACACTGCATGCCAGAAATTCTTTTTGAGGTTGACTGATACGACAGGGACCTAACCTAAATATGTGAATAAGAGGCAAATGAGCAGATCGAAAGAACATAACCAGGTATGCTTTTTTAGGTTAACTGTGTAGGGTCTGTTGACCAAAAACAATGTAAGTGATTTTCCAAAATTAAATAATTACCCATTGATACGAATGCTTAAAATAAGACTAACAGGCTGAAATTTACATTAAGGTGAAAGATGTATAGCAATTGAAGAGACGCTTAAAATATAGCACATTTAAAGGTAAAATCTATTTTTATGAATGATAGCGATTCAATGATATGATTCTAGACGAAGCCTTAAGGAAAGGAAACAGTGTCTGGCTAGTATAATAAATTAGTTTTATCTCTAAAAGTCTTGATTATTGACGAGAACTTGGTTTTCAAAAGTTCAAAATGAAACATCGACCACGCTAACAATTCCCAACATGGCCACATTATAGTGGTGGCACTTTCTATCCTTTAACTTATGACTTCATTGTTTTAGGTTATCTTCTACGTGTAAATCGTGAAACATGTCAAATTAAAAAAAAAAAAAAAAAAAAAAAAAAAAAAAAAAAAAAGGTGTGTAAGAAAATGGTAGATGTCAAACACATCAAAACTAGCCCAAATAAAGCTGGAGTTTAAATAACTCATAACTTCCCCTTATGAAAGTGCTGATTGAGATCCAGGTTGAATATTAAAAAAATAAAATAAATAAATAATGTTCCAGTAAAAAATATATTTTGAGATAATAGCATATGATACTTGCGCAAAGGCTAAGAATAACAATTTATTATAATCCTTTTTGGGTCATTTTTGCAGGGGCTATAGTGATATGAGTTTGGTTAAAATTAAGTTATATTTCTTCCATCTCAAAAAAGATGTTCACAATTTTACCAAAAAAATAAAAATAAATAAAAAATAAATAAAATAAATCACAAACAAAAAGGTAACAAATTAGGATATGCAGGAATACTGTTAGTTCTGATTGGTAGAATGTTATTTTTACTCATATAGTTAACATAGAAATTAAAAATGAGTAGTTAACGTAAGTTTTAATTAAATGGGTAAAGTAAGAAAACCAATTATAATGACTATTCATGTATAAAAAATGAACACTTATTTTGAGACAAACATAAATAGTAAGTTGAACATTTTTTATGAGACGGATGCGGTATTATAGATATAAATACAAAGTAGCGCATTAAAGATTGACATGTCTGTGGGCATATTTCACACATAGATTATGAGAAGATTATATTTAATTTCTGAAAATATAAGCTTTGTTTAGCAGATATAACTTATCAAAGATTTTAGAATATTAATATTCTGTAATCTCTTAAAATCAAATAATAATTCATATAGCTTATAAAATTAAACTTAATTTTTAATATTTCTATCTTCATCTAAAGCTACATTTCAGTTTAAGCAACTATTATTTTCACCAAACATATCTTATGTCTACGGTTTACGCTTTGTTTCAAAAGTAAACCAAACATATATATATATATATATATATATATATATATATATATATATATATATATATATATATATATATATATATATATATATATATATATATGGTAGGGTTATTTTCAGAACCAAATAAATTGCGAGAACTGCGAGAACCAATATTAACCAATCAGAATTTTTTGATAATTATTTTTATTTTTTAATTTAAAAGGGTACAATAGTAAAATTACATTTTTTATTTTCTTTTCATTTTTCTAATTAAAAAACATTTTTTAATTCTAAATTTGTAGGATTTTTTTTTTCTTTCAGCATGCATGATTTCAAGGTGCACATGTGTTTTTTTTCGTAATGTAGTGTTCAATTGCTTAAACCCCTCAATTTTTTGATTAGTTTTTTTTTTTTTTTTTTTTTTTTTTTTTTTCTTCAGCATTTATGTTTTCTAAAAGTAACGTGCGTATGTGTTTCGCTTAAGAAGACAATTGCACATATGTTTTAGCGTACAATTCTTTAATATTCAAAGGTTAAAATCAAGAACATAAACTTTATACAAATGTCTAAAAGAAAATGAAAGTACACTATATTGATTATACATGTGTGCACATTAACGCAATAAGAGACTTTCGTGATCTTTGTATGTACGTGTATTCGCATTCGTCAATGTGAACATGTGTCTTTACATCTTTATCACAATGAAATTAGCTTTAGAGGGTATATGTTTGCTGAAGACACGTGCACTTCTTATATTGGTCATTATCGTCATCTTTATCAAACATATTCAATACCTGAAAACACTAAAAATTGTTATTTATATCATAAACAACTAGCAAACATATATGAAAAATCTAAACAACTAAAAAAATGAATATTTCAATCATAACAACTAGCATAACACAAGTGCACAATCCTTGTCTATATCATATAAATGACATAAACATATGATTTATTATACGCAACTAGTAAACACATGTGCACAAAGTAAAACATAATACTAAACATATGAGTACCTTAAACACATATGCACCCTTTGCGTTGATTTATACCAAAGATAGAAACACATATGCACCATTTCATTGATTTTATGTTAACCTTAAACACATATGCACACCTCTAATTTCCGCTATTCATTA
Source organism: Artemisia argyi (assembly GCA_030686995.1). NCBI lineage: Eukaryota > Viridiplantae > Streptophyta > Magnoliopsida > Asterales > Asteraceae > Artemisia > Artemisia argyi. Next base: position 126,781,904 of record CM060697.1, read on the forward strand.
ACGTACATGTTTCTTTAGATTTATTAGAAAAAAGTTAATTCCTCATATATTGCTTTCTGAGCAAACAAAAGTAGTCACAAAAGTGTGATCTCACCAAAGTTTGACATTAGGAGTAAAAATCTATTACATCTAAAAGAACAAGAAAATGGTAATTTTAATAATCGGTACTTAATTATGTGTACAATTGGCTATTGTTGTTGAGTCGAGTTATATTACAAACCAAACATTCCTCACATACCAAGGGACTCATCCCCACCATCCATCTAAAAAGGAATTCAATGGTTGAGATTAAAAGGATTTTATTATTTCACCTATTTTTTATAATTTAAATATCTCTTAAACCGTTAATCATTAAGCGAAAATAATTACACCATCGCGACGGGCATTTAATTATCTTTCTATAGACGGGTACTTTGATATACTTTTGAAAAAAAAAATCGTTTTTTTCATGTTTTTTTTTCCTGGCCGAAAAAAAAAATCATATATGATATTGCATATCATATATGATATGCAATATCATATATGATTTTACATATAATATCATATATGATATTACATATCATATATGATATGTAATATCATATATGATATTATATGTAATATCATATATGATTTTTTCGGCCACGAAAAGAAAACGTGAAAAAAAAAAGGATGAAAGTGTGTTTTTTAAATTGTTGGGATTAATCTCATCCGTTAGATCAAATAAAGATGGAAGGGAGATGGAGGGTGGAGATTAGTCCCTTGGTATGTAAAAAAAGTTTGGTCCTCAAATGATCTTTACTCGTTGTTTAATTTGTTGAACGTCTTTTCCAATTCCATATACAACGCTTCACTCGTTGACCCTTTTCAAACAACAAAATTACTTTCGTTACATTAAATAAACCAATATAACTCGTGTATTAAATACTTTTAAATTACAAATTTATACACACACAAACATTCTTTTCAGAAAAGCTCTAGGATAGAATAACTTATTGTTTCAACAAAATGTTCATGCAAGTTACATCTACCTAGTCAAGTTAAAATATTTCGTCTAGTGTAATGACACTATTAGCTGTCTCCAACATGTCTTTATAGTAAGGTGGCATGAAGGTCTCATGACAAACCCGAGTTCAAACTTGGCTGGATGGACATCTTGGATGGCCAGAGAAGAATCTGGAAACGGTCTCGAGAATATCAGTTAGGTAGCGTACATTAGTGCTAAAAAAACTTGACTTTTACCGTGTATTTTAAAGAGATATTATTCTTTGTGTAATGACACTCTTGTAAATATATTGCGTTTCTATAAATTATTTGATCTAGTGAAATACGGAAATTTTCACCTTTTTCTATTTTGTTTCATGTTTTTGCGTTACTTACTATATGCGAGTTTATTTTGTAATAACAAAACGTTTTTACTAAATGTAAATGTAACTTTAAACAAAGCTTTTCAAAAATCTCAATCCCATTGTTATTACATACATTTACCCCTAAAATAAATATAAAAATAAAAATACGAAAATAGATTTTATGTTTTTTCTCGACAATTACTCAAATAATTAGATATTTGAGATGATTTTGTTTTGGTTGTGATTTCTTGAGATGATGAGTTTTGGTGTGTGTACACGGGCATTGAATATTACTTCCACACACACGACACACTGGCATCACATGGATCGAAGTGCTTCTAACGCCACTAAACGTCCTCATTTACGTGGAATTCTTGTTGTGGCTATCGAGCGTAGTTTGCCATGGGGCGGGCTAGACCCGCTTGGCACCATTCGAATTCGAGTTACTTATCGTCATAAGTCTCGTCGATCTTATTGGAATGTTTGGAATTGATTTTCGGTATTGTATGGAATTGATTTCCGGTTACGTCTTGAGTTGACTTTTGGTATTTTGGGATTTGGTTTTGACCATTTTGAACTTGATCTTCGGTTACGTTTGGACTTTATTTTCGGTTACGTTTGGATTTTTGTTACGTTTAGATTTGATTCTTAACCACGTTCGGATACAATTTTGGCTACGTATGGATTTGATTTCCGGTTATGTCTTGATTCGACTCTTAGCTATTTTGGGTTGGTTTCGACCATTTTGGATTTAATTCCGATTACGTTTGGATATGATCTCGGCTACGTTGGAATGGATATTATTATGTTTGGATTTGATTTTCGTCTTATTTTGATTCGATTTCCGACTACGTCTTGATATGACTCTCGAATTATTATGGAATTGGTCTCGATCATGTTTTGATTTGGTTTTGATTATGAATTTGGATTGTTGGATTTCATGATTTTCGATCTCGTTTTGAACTTGGATTGGATATTCAGCCTTGTTTCATTAATGATCTTGTCACAACCTCCTTTACCCTAAGCCCTGTGCTAAATCGATGATATTCATTTTCTCAACCGACGATGTTCACTTTCTCGATCGATGATGTTCGTTTGTTTTCCCGATTAATGTTGTTCAAATTAATGTTGTTTTAGTAGCGACGTTCAAAAGAGGTTGCACTTTCCACCTTTACTCTAGGTACCCTACTAAGTCAATCGACTAATTGTTAATAGTAATTAGACAGCCTTTTTCAGAATCGTACTCTGAAACTCGTTAAACTCTCTATTCAATAGAGATTTCGTGCTCAACGGAAATCTTGAAATCGTAAGGAGTAATCTGAATCGCGTTTCGTGGGACAATCATCTAGGCCTTATCTCGTCCTTCGTGAAGTACCTGATATCCTTGCTACATTCTTACCGATCAATCAACTATACCGCAAGCGAAACCTTAGAAGTTAACCTCAAACCTTTACCTGAGTAGTCACTGTTGATCACCCTACCCAACCTTACACGTCCTGTTGACCAAATTCCCTTTTACCTATCATTTAAGTATTTCAATGGCACTGCAATGACCCTCTATGGTCGAAGGTGCCGATCACCGTTTTGTTGAATAGAAATGGAGATACCCAACTCCTTGACCCTGAACCTGTTCATGAAACCACCGAGGAGATCGTTAGAACGCAAAATGGAGACGCAAGTTATGATTTGAAACCCTGATAATGTGAATCTCTCGAATTCTTGTCCAATTAATTCTTTCAAATTCCTGCTGGAGTTGGACTGGTAGCTCACCGAATCGAGCTGCCGTCAGGACTCGGCAACGTTCGCGACGTTTTCATGAGTATAATCTAAGTGATGACTTGCCGATGAGGCAGCCGTTGTTCCTCTGGGAGAAATTTAGATCTTATGACGTTCAAACCTTGTTGACCTATTGAAATCTTGAACCTTGGAATCAGACGATTATCGTAAAGTCGCATCCCTACTGTCAAAGTTCGTTAGAACTCGCGAAAAGATCCTAAACTCTCGCAGAAAATGTGGAGATGAATCCTCAAGTGTATGTGCTCATTTTTGTTCGACCTTAACGGGTAACTTGAATTGAATCGAGAGGACTCGATTCCGTTAAGGAGGTGAGGCTGTGACAACTCGGAAATTTCGGTTTCCCATCTATTTATTTCTTATTCTCTTTGTTTAAGTTTCGGGAGCATTTATCTTGGTCTTGAATACTCTGCGTGAGATTTGATTATATGACGGGTAAAACGTGAATAATAATTAATTCGGGCAACGGAAAAATAATGATATACGTGTTTATAATCACGACTTATGTAAAACGATTCTAAAGCCAATGGAAATAATCTCGAGGACTCGGAAAATAAGTATGATACGTTTTATTAGTCTCGTTCACGTTTCGTTAAAAATATAATAGAAATAACAAGTTTAGTCCTCGTGGGCACGATAGGGTTTGTCCCTAGTCCACCCTCCCACTATATAAATAACCTTAATAATAATATAGGGTTACACTTTCCTTCTCCTTCTTACCAGCCGCTCCACACACACTCCTCTCCCTCTCTATTTTTCCGGCCACTATTCCGGCCAAACCCTCACCACCGCCGCGCGTGACTTCACACCGCCACCACCACAATCACTACCTTTTAAGCCTCGCTCTTTTGAGCTACTTTACGCGCCGTCTAACCCACCCGAACACCTTCTCTATTCGAGTTTAACCCTCGAATCACCACCACTCTAGTCTCCTCTTTTGTGGTTCTTGATAACTGGATATTAGGTGAGTCTATCTTGCAATTTTGGAGGTGCTGGTGTCGCGATTAGACTCAAGACCCAAGGGTTTCGAGAGCATGATAATAGAAATCGGATTAAAGCTAGTTTGGTATCATGGTGTGGTTCTCGTTGTTGTTTTGTGTGACGAATCAGGTGATGCCGTGAGCTTGAGCTCACGGCCATATGTGTCTTGATGGTTGAATCTTAGTTTTGAGTCAAGACTTGGTATGGTTAGTGTTGGTTTCGGATTTGGGTTTTGATTGTGTTGTGTTTTCAGTCAAAGGATGGAATGGATTCGGATTGGTTTTGTTTGTGTTGAATATTATGGTTGTTCCTGGAGTTGTTGTTTCTGATGTCTGTGTTGTTATTGTTCATGTTGTGTAATAGTGGGATTTTCGTGGTTATTGTTATTGTCGAAGGTTTATTTGGTTGGGTAGTTTCGGCCGAGAATTGGAGCCGAGACTGATAGGGTCTCGGCATAATTATTGTTGACTTGGAGGTAGTTGTTATTAATGATATTGAGGTTATTGTTGTGGCAGATTAGATGACGGATTTTAAGATTAGAAACGTGTCGTAGGTCTCGACTGTTAGATTTGAAGTAGTTGTGGTTAAAATTGGTAATGAGATAATATAGTGACGGGGATTAGGTTAGTACACGTGCCGTAGTCGGCCGTGATTGTTGAAGTTGTAGTTGCGGAAAATGGATTTTGGGTGGATATATGTTTAGGCTTGTGTTGATTTGTGCGTGTCGAGCGTCATTGAGACTTTCTAGTCTCGTGTGATCTCGACGTGCCAAAATGGACATGTTATTACTATTAGACTTATATAGGTTGACTAGTGGACTCATGATAAATGTGACTTGAAACGTGAAATAACTTGAGAAAATATAAATTTTATTTGAACGTTACGTGACATGTTTATAAGTTAAATTAGTAACTTTAAATATTAACTAACGACTAAACAACGTTACTTAATATTTATAAGTTATCTATAATTATTAAATGACGATAAGAAGTTGTGTAATGTTTTCTAATTAATAAGGAATATTAAGCAATGTTAAAACATAATTAATATTTCTAAATTAGAAAGAAAACATTAAATAACTAAAAGAACGTTATTTAATATTTTATGGAAATAATAAATGAAACGGTGTTGAACTTAATACGGATGAGTTATTTAACGTTTCGAGGGCATGTTTATCAAGACTTACCCTTTAGGAGTTATTAAGGTTCGTGTTAGTACTTGCCGAGTTACGGATTGGTTAACATTAATATTATCATCCGGCACGGTTAACGGACTAATTGGGGTACTAAAGCCAATTAGGGTCGATAAACGTATCGGGAGACAATATTAATGGGTAACCCATCCTACGACTTACCATATCTCTTTAGTAGTTATGAATTAACTTTAGATTAACAAGTGTATTGTAGGAATTTTTGAACTTATGGTATTAGCAAATACGATAAGTATCCAATAATTCGTATCATTCCCTTGTTAAACTTTTGGTTACTCGAGATTGACTATGACCATAAGGTTGACTTAGTAGCCATTTAAGTATGATTGCTTTGGATGGATTATGTAGCTTTGACCCGGATGTTTTGTATTGAGTTTTGTCTCGTCTTGATTGAAGTCACATGTTACTCATCTCTTGGCGTGAGTACTCTTGAGTCTTGTCTCGATTCTTGTCGACTTCGCTTGTTTAGTCTTTGGTGTGAGTTCACTTGATTATATGTCGTGTTCTCACTACACACACCATGATACCAAACACAAACACAAATAAATGGATAATAAGAGTTTTGGAGATAGAAGATTGGGTATTACTTGGAAGTAGATAACTTATGGAAGTTTTGGTTCATCGCTGTGGATCGCGTGTTAGAATAAGTCTTGCACATAGAAGGCTTCGCCGTTTTCTGTATCGATGTACCGCCTCTTTGATGCTATGTGAATCTGTTCGATGCCAGTTGTGTCCATCTTGATCTTTGCATTGCTGTGGCCCAGGTGAGTTCATAGCCCCTACTTTTTAACGGTTTTCTTAAACTATTTTTGGGGGAGAATACATGCTCGTTTTCAACTAAACTCAAGTTTGCTTATTTGGATACGTGAATTGTTTACCCAAGATTTGACTGTTTGGTTGATATATTTGATTTGGTTAATTGAATGTGTTATGTGATTACTTGTTTATTATGTGATATGAGATTTGTGATTGTGGTTTATGAACCTGTTACATGAGCTGGCTAAGGGCATGTCGCATCCTTGCGAATGCAGATTGAATTGGTTTAGTGGAGCGAGGCCTAGTCGAGAACTAGGTAAGCTATGGAATGAGGCCTAGCCTAGAGTTAGGTAAGCTATACAACGAGGCCTAGACTAGATCTAGGTAAGTTGAGCATGTCGTATTCTTACGAATGCATCGCATGTCGTATTCTTACGAATGTTGGGTATGTCGTATTCTTACGCATACAGATTGATTTGATTTGGTTTTGGGCTATAGTGTGCACTATAGGGAATTCTTTTGTGGTTTGACTTAGCCAGCGTAACAGGATAACTTTATGCGACTCTATATGAGTGTAGTATCTATGTGATTGATTATGATTCGAGTGGTTTGATTTGAGTTGATTGTGGTTATTTGATTTGGAATGGTGATTTTAAGCTATGAAGCCTACGTTAAGGTTGACTTGTTGAAAATGATGATTTGAACTCGAAAACCCTTTGGTTCAACTATACCATTTTTAACTAAAACTCTATGGACTCACCAGCGTAAGCTGACCGTTTTAGCATGTATTTTCAGGTTTAAGGCGTTAGCTCACTATTTGAAGGCGCTTGGAAAGGGGCATTGGTCATAGGCGACTCTGATAAACTTTTGGGACCGCTTTAACTTCTTTATGGGCCTATTTCCGCACTTCATTTATAAATGTTAGGAATACGATTATTCAGTTAAAGACTCGGTCACCCCAAGTATTGCTAAGCATTACGTAGCTCGTAGAATTATCCTTATTATAGTTAGTACGTAGCTTATTAGTAGTTAATATATGTAAATAGTATTCGTAGAGTGGGTCGGGTCTTTACCCTCTGTCAGCTCACTCTACATCTCGTTTCATGGAGCACCAAGTATTGTAGTATAAATACCCTCTCCCACCCAAGGGAGAGGGTTGGACCTTTCACATAGTTCAATCTAATATATGTGTGTTTCTCTCTCTAAGGCTCCCAACCTCTATTTCTCTCACTAAACTATTATATTTCTCCTTCTTCTATCATCTTAATTCGAACCACAATCACAAGAACCATACGTGTTTAAGATTATGAGTATCCTACAATTGGTATCAAGAGCCATGGTTACATCCTAGGGATTGGTTTGTGCTCGAATTTGGTGCTTGGTTTTGTGACTTTATTTGGTTCGAATGGTTCTTGGCTTGGTTTGATCTTTCTTGTGTTATTTGACATGTTAGTGATGTACTTTTATGATCATAGGTGTTAGTTGAACATTGTGTTTCAGTTGGCTATACCATATCTTTAATCTATTTGAAGTTTGGACTTGATTTTGGGCGTATTTCATAGTTGCGTTTAAGTCTACTGTTACATTGCTTATCTGCGTTTAGTTTCTGATTTCTGCGGTTAGTTTGCTGCGATTACTATTTTGGGAATACAAACAAATCGCAAGGAAAGTGACAGATTTGGATTTTTGTGTACTGCGATTAGCTTTTGCGGTTAAGTGGTTTGCGGTTAGTTTTCTGCGGTTAAGTTTTCTGCGGTTAAGTGGTTTGCGGTTAGTTTTCTGCGGTTAAGTTTTCTGCGATTAAGTGGTTTGCGGTTAGATCTTTGTGGTTATCTCTCCTGCGGTTAACTCCCTGCGGTTAGTCACTTCCTGCGGTTATCTCATCTTGTGGTTAACTCACCTTGTGGTTACCTTTCCTGCGGTTACCTTGCCTGGTCCTGCGGTTAACTCTGTTTGACCATAGTTGACTTTTTACGTCGAAACTTCAAACGGTCATAACTTTTGAACCGTAACTCCGTTTTCAGCGAATTAGCTGTCAAAACGTCCGGAACAGGCTGAATATTGTGAGGTTTCACGACAAAGTCGTGAAACGAATTTTTCGAGGCCCAAATCACCTCCGGAGTGAAGTTATTGAGGTTTTAAGTTTTCAGACCAAAAATTTCATCGTAAAAACTTGCATCAACCGAACCAAGATCACAACTAAACAACATATAACCTTGTCAAAACTAACAATCACCACTCTTAACATACAATCACTGCTATGGAATCTTCGTGCTCGAATTCTAATGATAATGTGCTTCATCAGCCAATTAAATTGCCCGATAATGCAAAGAATAGTCGCATTGAATGTTTTCGATCACTCCATACACATCTCAAGGTTCTCTTTGCAAAACCTGGATACTTGGGAGGTTTCAATCGTGCATTCGCAACACTTTTTGGTCAAAATGTTGAGACCTTCACAGTCAAAATGATTCTACACTTAGATCAACTTCAACAACAACTTGATACAGGTGAATTTTCTGAAGGTAGTTCTATGGCTGCATTCTGTGTGATCAACAACCAACTCCAAGCGTTCATTGATTCACGATTCACTGAGGAGTATGATCATGAGTGTCAAATGACGAAAAAGGGCTTTGCGACTCATACGGGAATTGAAGTTGACGTGTTCAGAGTCACACTACTCCAACTCATGGGTAATGTGAAAGAGTACATTATGGAAAGAGCAAAGCACGAGCACAAGTATGAAGACAAAGTGATGGCATGTCGGGGGCAACCATGTGATGGTAGTGTGGATTCGGGCAAAGCATCGAATGCTGGGTCAGTTATCATCGAAGGCAGAGGATCAGAGACTGAAAAGCTTGACACAACGAACAGTTCAATGACTCTTACACGTGATGTGGATGTAGATATCAGACCGGTAAAAGAACATGTGTCATGTGCTAAGGTACTCGAACTGTGTAACATTGTTGATGAACAAAAGATTCCTAACAAAGTACAACCGACAAACAATGTCGATTCAGATGTCGTTGACATGGGAAATAGCAATGTTGACCCATGTGAACAACATATGAAACACAATGAAGTGTCTGTTGTACAATGTAGTGCATCTTCTGTTTTAAAAGATGATTGTGTCGTGCATGAGTACACTGCCTATAACCCTGATGACTCCTTGACCACTAGATTTAATATCCTTAAGGATCAAGTGGCTATGTACGAACAACGTGCTAGATTTGAACTCACTGGACGTGAGCAGAACATGGAATGGCAAATGCGTGCATATATATCTGAAAATAATCTTAAGCGAGAAACATTGAAAAAGGAGTTACAATCTTTGCAAAAACAATTGGATCAAACTGTTAAACAAAAACAAGAGATTCAAAAAGGTTTAAACACACTCAAACATGATTTCAAAGAAAAGGAAACAAAACTCCTAAATGATTTCTCTAGTCTTAAAATGCTGAAAAACAAACTTGAGGATAAGTTATACACGCAAGGCCAAACCATTCAAACTGCTCAAATGATGCATAAACATAGGAAGTTGAGTGATGATCATAGTGAGAAGGATTCTACTAAGCCAAAAGCCAATTTCCTTAGAAGCGGTATAGGTGCTCAACCGGCATTATATGATGCAAACATTATGCTTGAGCCTAATCATGCTCCACCTGATGCTACATCTGATGATGAGGGCAATGAGATAGAAGATAGAACCAGAGAAAAACTTGCTGAGAAATTAAGGGATCCCCAGTGCATAGCTAATAAAATCTTGTACAATTATGATTACTCTGAAGATAATCAATTAGCTATCTTTGTCCCACAAAAGAAATTTACTCCAGAGCAAGTCTTCTGGAACATAGACATAGAAAAATTGAAAGCTGAAAGAATTGTAGGTAACACACGCACTATGTTTAGAATTGCTCACCCAACTGCTTACCCCCTGAACACACCTAGGCACCTTGTACCTTTCACTCTCCCCACGCAAAATAATACACTAATTGTCTTATATGTCCTTGGTCAATTATTCGTTGATTTTGACAAAATATGTAAAAAGAGAATAACACCAACGGGTATTACTGAAGGGGAAAGAGGTTTTGAGCAAACAAAACAATGTTACCTAACTGAAGTCATGCCATTTTTCAAACTTCTCAAAGAACATTTTGAGGGCCTTAAAAATACCATTAATGATGATGTGACTCAAATGAAAAAGGTTTTTAATGATGTGGAAAATGAGGGTAAACAATTGGCAATTGATCTTAAATGCAGTGAAGTTGCGAGGAAAAATATTCTCATCATGAATGAGAATTTGATTACTAAATGTGTTGCTCAGGACGTATTTTATACTGCTACTGATTCTATGTTATCTGCCTGCCAATTTCATGAGATGTCTATTGCATTGACCGCTCTCCAGAATCGTGTTGTTGAGCTTGAGGGGGAGAATTTAAAATTGTGTGAGAAAATTCAAAACGATGACCATGATAACATGGTTAGACATTTGTCAAAACTAGAGGTTGATAATCTTAATTTGCAATTAAAGTATCAACATTTAGAAGAAAGTACTAAAATCTCAAATGCCAAGACATCTTCGGATGCTCCTGAATTTGATGCATATTTTGAATTAGCCAAACATGATGAAAAGATTCAAGCTCACACTAACACGATTCGGAACCTGAGGGTCCAAATTGCCCAATTGAAGTCAAACAAGTGTGATGTGATTGGCACCCAAAAACCACAGTCTATAGATTCTCAGAATTTTCAATTTCAAGATACCATCAATAAATTGCAACATGAAAATGATTGGTTTCGTGCTGAAAATTCAAAAGTCAAACAACATTACAAAGAGTTATACGATTCAATTAAGATCACACGTGATATAAACAATGAAAAGATAACTTCTTTGCTTAAAGAGATTGAGAATCTAAAGACTCTGGCAAAAGGGAAAATGCCAATCATCAATTGTGATAATATTGTTCAAAAGGTTTCTGCTTGTAAGAAGTATACTTGTGATGCTGTGTATATTCCTCTTCCCCTTAGGAATAATAAGTTGGTTCATAGTGACTATCTTAAACATCTTAAGGAGTGCCTTGATTTGCTTTGTGAAACCATTGAAGAGGATAGGATAGCAAAACCACTTGATGATGCTATTGTAGGTGCCTGCTTTCTCACTAATAGATCTCAGGAACTCTTAGAATATGCTATTGGTACATGTCCTAAAATTGATAGCAAGCAAGATAGGTCTACTGCATCATCATCTATGACTAAGAACAAGCATGTTACCTTTGAGGTACCCTTGGAAACTTCAGATCCCAACACATCAAAACATGTTCAGCAACCGGAAGTGAAAAAGACTAAAATTCCCATTAGTCCGTCTACAGGAGTAAATAGTAACACTAAAGCTAGAGAGTCTAAACCAAAGAGAAATAGAAGGAATTATAGGACTTCACCTGCTAAAAGTGTTTCTAAAAAGAAAGTAGACGACCACATGAGGAACATTAAGTCCAACTTGAGCAAAATGAGTCATAATTCAAAACCTAATTCACGTTGCAAAACATGTAATGAATGCATAATTTCGAGTAATCATGATAAATGTGTTGAGAAATTTCTGAAGTCGTTTAACAAAACCCCAGTTAAGAAAGTTTGGAGAGCTAAACAAAGTAAGCAAATTTGGAAAGCAACAGGTAAACTGTTTGCCAATGTTGGTTATCAATGGAAGCCCACTGGAAGGAAATTCACTTTAGGAGAACATTGCCCTTTAACTAGGATAACTAATTCTAAAGTAGTGCCTATTAAGGAATGGAAGCCAACTGGTAGAACCTTCCCTTTGGAGACCCAATGTCCTTTAACTAGGCCCATTGCATCTACTAGTGAAATTTCCACCATTGAAACGAATGCACCTAAGGTCTCAGTGGCTCCAGAACTTGTTTATACTAACCAATTGGAACCCAACTCAAATTGGGGATCCGACACTCCAAATTTTCTGCTCTCGTCTGTTTCCAAATGCAGGTCGTATTTTTCGTCCTTTGATATTTGGACTCAGGCTGCTCTAAACATATGATTGGGGATCGCTCGGGGCTCGAGAATTTCGTGAATAAGTTTATCAGGACAGTTAGATTCGGGAACTACCATTTTGGGGTAATTATGTGTTACGGAGATTATGTTTCTGGTGACAGCTAATTTCCTGGGTATACTACGTGGAAGGACTTGAGTATAATTTGTTCTCTGTTGGTCAATATCTTGAGTCCGATCTTGAAGATTGCCTTCAGATATTACACATGCGTCATCAGAGAATTGGATGGTGTTGATCTTCTTAAAGGTTTTCATAGCGCCAATTTATACACCATCTCTATTGAAGTCATGATGTGGTCCTCTTCTATTTGCTTGTTGACTAATGCCTCAATGAACAAAACATGGCTATGGCACTGATGTTTAAGTCACTTGAACTTTGGTACCATCGATGCTCTTGCTCGCAGGAATTTGGTGCGAGGTCTACCCAGATTAAAGTTCAAAAAGGAACTTCATTCGGCTTGTTAACTGGGTAAACGAAAGGAGCATACTCACAAACCTAAAATTGTCAACACCAACATGGATGTTCTTTACACCCTTCACATGGACCCAGGCAGACCAATAAGTGTGAAGAGTATAAATGGGAAGTAATGTGTACTCGTTGTTGTCGACGAATACTCTCGGGTTACATGGGTAAAGCTTTTGAGAACCAAGGACGTGACTCCAGAAGTTATTATAAAACTCATCAAACAACTGCTAGTAAGACTCACATAACCGTCAGAATCATTCGGACAAACAATGGAACGAAGGTTATCAACAAACAACTCGTTCTACTTCTCCAAGGCACCGATGATCCTATGGGCGGAAGCAATATGCTACAGCTTGTTACACCGAAAACCGATACTTGATACATACTCTTCACAACAAAACTCCATATGAGCTGATATATGGCAAGTAACCGGATCTCTCCTCTCTATTTGTGTTTGGTGCTTTATGCTACCCTACAAAATGACAGTCAAGATCTGGGAATGTTATAAGCTAAACCTGGTATTGGATTCTGCATTGGTTACGCTCCAGATAGTAAGGGATACCGAGTCTACAACAAACGAACCCGATAAATCCTGGAAACCGTTCACGTCACATTCGTTGAGCTGACTGAGCACATGGCTCCTGTACACATCAGTGCAGGACCCGCGTCTAAACTTTTGTCTCCTGAACCATTCAGTTCAGGTCTTGTACAGAATCCCACTCCTGCATGTACCTTATGTACCACCTACAAGTGAGCATTTGAAGATATAGTTTGACCAAACGTTTGATGAATACTTCGAGACACCTACTGATGATTCACTTACACCACCAGCTGCCGCTGCTCCAGTTCTGTACAACTCAAATGGTCCATCAGTGTCTCTTTGAATTGATCAAGATGCTCAATCTGCAAGTTACTCACCATCATCATCAAACCTTCAATCTCCTTCGGTTCATCAAGGCACTGCAGTCGACAATTCTTTTGAAGTGAATTCATTAGCTCCTCTTGAAGATGCTCCGTACTAAAACCTGTTTGCTCATGAATCTTCTTCTGAGACATCCTCTTCAGGGAATACAAACACGGCATGATCCTACCTACATCCACATGAACATCTCAGAAGATGAATATAGGATCATGCGATTGACAACATTATTGGATATCCTTCTCAAACGGTGTTCACACTAAGGATACTTACCACCCATGCCTTGTGGTGCTGTTATAATTCCATACTATCCAAATTCAAACCCAAAGATTCCAAGACTGCTATCTCTAAAGATTGTTGGGTTAATGCGATGCAAGATGAAGCTCACACTTTCGATCGACTTGAAGTATGGGAATTGTTACTACCTCCAGACTGTGCAATGATTATAGCTCTAAGTGGATCTTCAAAGTGAAACTTGATGAGCATTATGTCGTTCTGAAAACAAGGCAAGGCATGCTGCTAAGGGATATCGTTTACAGGAAGGCATTAATTTAGAGGAATATTTCGCTCTGGTTGTTCGTATTGAAGCTATCAGAATGTTTCTCGCCAATGCTGCAAGTCAGAACATGACGGTTTATCAAATGGATATGAAAATTGCATTTCTAAATGGCGAGCTGAATAAAGTTCTTTATTTCAGTCAACCGGAAAGATTTGTATATTTTGATCGTCCTAACCATGTCTATCGTCTGAAAAGGGCTCTCTTTGTCCTAAAACAGACGCCTAGGGCATGGTTTGATACATTGTCAAAGTTTCTCCTGGGAAACGGATTCTCCTAAGGTGTGGTAAAATAAGATGAGAATGGGGTAGTGGAACTTTACTTCGTGAGGACAGAATTTCGGCTGGCAGATTTCTTCACTAAGGCTCTCTCAAGAGAACGATTTCCATTTGTTCTCCAGCGCTTTGGAATTAAGAGTCCTTCGCCAGTATCTCTCTAACGTCTTCAGGAAGAAAATGAGGAGAAATGGTTTTGCTTCACATATCCTTGTATATATCTTATACCATATAGAAAACAGAAAAATATAAAACCTATAAAACCCATAAATATCAGAAAAATCATAAAAATCCAAAAATATTCTTCTCACGACATGTCTCTTGTGTAATCAATATTATGTACGTTTCTAGAAATGTCATTCAATAATGACACGGAAACATACATATGCTTGAGCAAGAGTTTTTCGGTTTCTAATAAAATTTTTTTTCTAAAACATGTCGTTTCTCAAAATATTCTTCAAAAAATGGCTTGCAGTCATTTCAGGCTGTAACCCGGATTTCAAAACTTTGGTTTGCTATTACTTCAGATAGCAACCCATTCGTCAAAATGGGAAAACACGTCGCCAAAAAGACGGTTGTTCCTTTTACCGGGTGAAATTCACCTAGGCATGGATTACTTTATATCCATGTTTCCTTGATCTAATGTACGTTTCAGTGCATTATTTCTTGATTAAGAAGAGAAGTCTTCTTTTTATCAAAATAAATAATTTTCTTTCATGATTCTTCGGAAAATTATTTGCCTAATGCATGGTGGTAACGCGTTGTTTGTAAATCAATCAGTCTTAGATACTTCATAAAATTTGTCACTCAATTAATGACAATGGGTCATCAATTGAGGGGGAGAGTGATTTCCAATTTTATATCATCAAACGGATTTCTTGGTTGTCTCATAATTGTTAGAAAAGGTTTTGTTGTTAATGGGGTATTAGTTGAAGAGGAACTTACTAAGCTTTATCTTAAATGGACAAATGTGTTAGTTGTTAGAAAGTTTAGGGCATTATGTGCTATTTGCGTATAGTTTCCTAGCTTTATGTAACTAGAATCTTTATGTGACTAGAAGGTCCATTTGTCTCACGTTGGTTTCCTCGCTTAATCCCCTAAATACGTTAAAATCTATAATCTTAATGATGTTAGAAAACCATTGTGTTTGATGCTCTTGTTCTCTCCTCTGGCATTCGTATAATCTGATTGATTGTGTTTCATTTGCTGTTTGCTGATAATTGTTTGATTGTTATTGATTATGTGTTCGTGTTCTCAGGATTTGCTTAGGTATGTAGTTACAGGGTTAGAATCTTATTCCTAAGCTCCTGATTTGAATGTTGGAAATATGTGTGAATTACCATGTTAGTGATTGTTGTTTATGTTTGATAGAAACTTGCAATGAATGTTCATGATTGCTAGTTTCTCTTCATGCTAGATAGCATTTTGATGAGTTGCTTGAATGTTCTTTGATCATGTTATGAATTTGGTATTATGAGTAGGCTTGCAGCTACGTGGTTGCAGTTAATTAAGAGTGAATCTGTATGTATGCATATCTTTGTTGATACTCTTATGCAGATTCCATGGCTGATGTGAATGTGCC
Source organism: Artemisia argyi (assembly GCA_030686995.1). Lineage (NCBI taxonomy): Eukaryota > Viridiplantae > Streptophyta > Magnoliopsida > Asterales > Asteraceae > Artemisia > Artemisia argyi. The sequence goes on from CM060697.1 coordinate 126,797,831, forward strand.
TGCTCCTGCTCTAACCAGTTGATCAGATGTTCAAACTTCATTGGCTGGCTTTGATTTCACCACAAAAACAACATCGATTGCAACAACGACAACAACTATTTCACCATCACCACCAGTTATCTTGTGCGTCATAAGTAGTGTGGTATCAAATGTTATGTGTTAGTACATGATATATATATATTTTTATTTTTTTTCATGAGTTTCTCGTTGAACTCTAAATCGTTTATAAACTCATCATCTCTAACACATAACATGCTCCCTCAAGGATTGAGGGGGAGCAAATGTATCGTCTCAAAATCAATCATTCTTAAATCTGACACATCTTTCTCCCAAAATCTTTAAACTTATTTAAATCACTTGGGATCACAAATCTCAAATGGTTTGAAATTTTTGATCGGGGGAGAAAATGTGATTTAAATATGAAAATCTGATTAAAATGTGATGTGTTGAACCTTAATGAATGCTATGAATGCTTTCCTATATGTGCTAAACTCTTTTGTATATCAATGCACATATTGAGGGGGAGCAAATGATTTGTGAAAAAGGATCCTTGCATCTTATGAGATCGAGTCTCAGACTTAACCAATGAATTGACGAAACAAAAACCGTCATCAATCGAAAGGACTAGTCCTGGCCGGGTAATAACTTCAAGCTGGGTTAACCAGTGATGTAAGTGTGTCTCGAAGAGGACTTGTCTGAGTAGAGTGTACCGTTTCGAGAAACCTTTGTGGACTTGACCAGGCCGGGTAATAATTTCAAGCTAGTTTAACTAGTGATGTAAGCGTGTCTCGAATGCCTGTTCATGTTTACTAAAGGTGGATCAATTCTAAAGTGCATCTCTTCCCGACATGTGTAAATTTTCAAATCAAAACTTATGAGCACATGTTAAGGGGGAGCATTTGAAAATGGCAAAACTCTCAATGTGTTAACAAAATGTGTTTCTTAATCATAAACATGTTGAGAGAATTTTCAATGATTTGGTGTATGGCAACATAGGATAGTCATGAAGTTATAAGGTGGCTAAGGTTAGGAAAACCGTCCTATGATCCGCCAGAGCCGGAGGGATCTACCCATGGACAATACCCAATAGATAGTATTAGAAAGTCCGTAGGTATGATTATGAAAAAAGGAGAAATGTGAGAATGGAGAAAGAAGGGGTTGAAGAATTAAAAAGAAATGAAATGAGAAAGGGTGAAAAGAAATAGCCCTCCAATTATTCAACCTTAGGGCAGAAACCGGGTTCAATACATATGCTACTAGTGGTTACCAAGGTAACACCGGTATTGAAGACAAGACGTCATGGACCCAGTGACGCACTGCACTAAACCTTCTAGCCACTCAAGTTCTCTCAAAAGGACTTGTTTCATTCTCACGGGGAACCGGTGTAAACTATCAACGTATCTCTTAGAGATGGTTGATATTGAAGCAGGAGACCTCTCCCTAATCTCCGCATAGGAAAACCAAATACACTTATTGAGTCTAGAGCCTTGAGATGCATACCAAGATCTCATAGGAACACGTGATATTTCTACCTTGGTTGTTCAACATTAAGGACACCAATGGTAAACTTATGAGTCCTACGCAGATCTTAGCAATCTGCCAGAACATTTATGAGGGATGTTGCTTTAGTATCTCCCAGTGATTGAATAGAAATTCCTGCCAGGGTCAACATCAAGCAGCCCTGAAAGCAGGTCACTTAGGTAATTCCTTGTGGATTACGCTTAGTGGTCACGGCGGTTACCAATGGTCTACAGTCGTGGAGAGTACTCCAGCGACTCACCCAGTCGTTGATTTACTTAGGTAGATCGTGTAAATCCTCACGGGGGTTTGCCGATTGGGAACGGTCTTGGTTAGGATTAGAAGGAGTCATCACACTATGCTGTTAACAATCTCTATTTCCAAACCTATAAGTACCGGATGATTTGTTGCTAACTGTCTACTTGCAGGAATTTCTGACTGTTGCGGTTGATTGCTGAAAAGATGCTGATCCATCAACACATGCTCACACTTTAACTTCACAATCTAAGAAATCATGATCATTGGTTGGGCTTCATTTATGCTTCCACAACTCTGATGCAGAAGATCATGATCCAGAAAAGTGTGAGCATGCCAACACAATGATGTTCAAATCACATGGAGACATTACTACTCAAAGATGACTTGCAGATACTCACTTGGATGATGAACTCGAAGTAATGCCAAAGATCATCCAACTCACTGAACAAGTCATCTAGAGTCTGTTGCTGAATGTATGAAGACATGTTTGAAGAATCAAAGTCTACGAGCTACAAGATTTCAAGGATGCAAGAATTCTGTGCTTATCTTCTGGGGTGACCTCCCTTAGGGGGAGATTGTTAGGAATACGATTATTCAGTTAAAGACTCGGTCACCCCAAGTATTGCTAAGCATTACGTAGCTCGTAGAATTATCCTTATTATAGTTAGTACGTAGCTTATTAGTAGTTAATATATGTAAATAGTATTCGTAGAGTGGGTCGGGTCTTTACCCTCTGTCAGCTCACTCTACAGCTCGTTTCATGGAGCACCAAGTATTGTAGTATAAATACCCTCTCCCACCCAAGGGAGAGGGTTGGACCTTTCACATAGTTCAATATAATATATGTGTGTTTCTCTCTCTAAGGCTCCCAACCTCTATTTCTCTCACTAAACTATTATATTTCTCCTTCTTCTATCATCTTAATTCGAACCACAATCACAAGAACCATACGTGTTTAAGATTATGAGTATCCTACAATAAAATGTAAAATTAACACTTTTGTTAATGTATTTTATTCTCTATAAATGAAATAAAAACCGTTCTTTGTACTTATGTTATGATACCAGTTTCGTAGCACCCCAATGCATGTATGCTTCCGCTGGACCCAAATTTTGGGGGTGTTACAGTTGGTATCAGAGCCTAGGTTATAGAGAACTGGGTAACTTTAAAACCTAGACTATAACCATTTTTGCAAAAACTTAACCCTATGACCACTACGTGCCTGCTTGCCAAGCCGATGCCTCGCGTATGATTTAGTTTAATGATGTTATCTATTAGATGACTAAGGATATGATGGATGAGATATTGAATGATGAGTTTGATGAGATATTTGATTGGTATATGTGTTGAGATGTTTATGGTTTATTTGGCGTATTGTTTGATGATTTATTTGTTGATATATACCTCTATCTAGTGGATGCTTCGAATCCACCCATGGTAATTATTCACTATAAACATTCTCACAATACACACACTATACCTGTCACAGAGTTACGCTATTTCCTTGCGTAATCTCCTGAATTGATTTTTTGAGTTTTGGACGTTGTCATGGTTTGGTAATGATTTTGGATGAAGGACCTATTACTAGTATAACTAGGCTGAGTGTATCAAAATTCATTGAACCTCGGGTGAATGTAGACTGATCACCTATATTCAACCAGGGACAGTTGGACATGGCCTGATCAACTATGTCCGACTCAGAGGTGAATTTTGCGATACTAAGGGTAGTTATAACAGGATTATGACCGGGTTAGAGTTGATATTTGGAATGATGATTTGAACTCGAAAACCCTTTGGTTCAACTATAGCATTTTTAACTAAAACTCTATGGACTCACTAGCGTAAGCAAACCGTTTTAGCATGTATTTTCAGGTTTAAGGCGTTAGCTCACTATTTGAAGGCGCTTGGCAAGGGGCATTGGTCATAGGCAACTCTGATAAACTTTTGGGACCGCTTTAACTACTTTATGGGCCTATTTCCGCACTTCATTTATAAAATGTAAAATTAACACTTTTGTTAATGTATTTTATTCTCTATAAATGAAATAAAACCTTTCTTTGTACTTATGTTATGATACCAGTTTCGTAGCACCCCAATGCATGTATGCTTCCGCTGGACCCAAATTTTGGGGGTGTTACAGTTGGTATCAGAGCCAAGGTTATAGAGAACTAGGTAAATAAACACCTAAACTATAACCGAATTTTTATAGAAAATGATCCTTGACCACTGCCCGCCAGCCCGCCAAGCCGAAGCATCTTCTATTATTTTGAGGTATTATGAGATATTTGAGATGATTATTAGTTTTGGGATTTCTTGAGATGATTTGAGGTTTATGGATTTAGTAATAAGATGGTGTTTCGGGAATTATATGGTCTAATTTAACGAGATAAAGTAAACATAAGAAAAACACAACCAAAACGGGTTTTAAAGTCTATATTTATCCCAAGAATTATCCAGAGTAAGGCCCAAAAGAAATAAACATAGGTCCACAATAGTTTATCAGAGTTTTAGAAAAATAGATCCATAACCGGTGCCATTGCCAAGCCTCCAATCCAAGGATCCATAGAGCATCACTTAATTTCCTGAGAAAACGTGCTAAAAGTCAGCTTTCGCTGGTGAGATCATAGGTTTAAATTCATAACTCAATATAGTGGACATATACGCAAAAAAATTGCTAGCTAGACTAAGAATTTACTAAAAGCCTGCGGATACCCTCCGCTCCAACATAACACACGGATACCCTCCGTTCTAACATAGATATTCGGGTAACCCCGCAATATCATAAATACTCGGATAACCTCCGAAGTATTAATAACCTATAGGTGCACGTTACAGTATCTAAATAAGCCAACCTTGAATAGTACACACGAAACCGTGTGACTAAAGCTGACAATTCACCAATAACCAAATAAGCCAACCTTGAATAGTACACACAAAACTATGTGACTAAAGCTGACAATACATCCTAGTCCATACGCATATCAAGTTTTAGAAAGAATATAGAAGCGATAATAGTCCACATAAATAATTTGCACGTTTCTCACCCCAAGTATTGAAAACATAGTTCAAGAGTAAAAGTGGGGCTATGACTCACCTCAAGTCCAGAAAATCCTCAAAAGAAATCGATAGAAGAAAGACGTAAGCAAACTCACGTAATGGCAACTACAGACTCGGCACTTCCTAACAATGTTAAACTCGTTCAGAAATCATTTCCTCAAAATTAAATATTCCCAAACCCGAGCGTATTCCATTTTACTTCTGAAAATCCATTTCTCGTATAAATCTCGTATTAGTTTGGAGTTTGGCGTTTGGTATCCATACGGGTGGTGGGTCGACACAACTCAAACCAAGAAGTCACAACAAAAAGGATAATAAAACAATCTATAGGTCTAATGTTAGTCCAATATATTATTTAAATAAATATCAAAGTTTATCAAATCCGTCGATTTGGTAATCCCCCATATTTATTTACTTAATATACCATTCTAAGATTATACCCGAATCCTAGGTCACACATTGCCCATAAAGTACTATATGATATATATCAAAGTTTAATAAATTCTCTAATTATGCCGATAAGCTTACCAAATTCGTCAATTTGGCAACCTCATGAGATACTTAGTAATTTATTATTCTCGTACATATACCACAACCTATGGGCGTCGTAGGATACGATGCCCATTAATATACTCAATTTAAATAACTAAATAGCTCTTATTTAACCCGTCGATTAAATAAGTTACGTAGTTATCGAAGGTGAGTGTATTAATCGTCATATATCCGTGACAACACAACGTCACAATTAATAAACCCCTTGGACTCAAGTGACCACGACCCCGTATAGCTCGATAGTTTTCCTCGTTATTTAAAAGATATTATTTTATTTAATATTTATTCAACATCAAGAATTCCTTTTTATTTATAATATTTAATCATAATAACGCTCCCAAAAATATTACATTACTCTCATAGCATAATATTTATAGTCACGTTATTATTATAATATTACTCGTGATCTTGTTATTATTAATATACGCATTTATATATTTATATATACGTTATTCACGTCTATATATTTATATAAACGTTTATATTACTAATAATATTATTACGAGTTTTATTATTTGCGTTTTAATTATAAATAGTTATCGAGTCATACGAAATGGTCACATGTCCGAGTCATCACTCTCGGCTCATTGTCCAAGTCCAAAAATAAAATAATCAAGTCATAAATAAGTAATCCAACTCCGTCCAAATCAATCCCAATACACGTGCTACAACAATAGGGTCTGACTACGGCACCCGACTAACCTATCTCCGTCAATCTAAGTGACCGTCTCACAATCGGTCCCCACATTTACCATTCGTCAACAACTCCTCAAATCACAATTGTAACAATATTCCCATTGTCGAGACCACAAGGTCTCGACCCATCAAAACATTCGGACAAAGTAAAATAAGCCGCAAGAACAAGTAATAACAATAACCATATCACCACATGAGTGAGCACCCAAAGCTGGGAACAAAATATTAGCCATTGCCGAACCCAAATGGGTCACGGCTAACCTCGGATCCGAAAGAAAACATGAGGCACGAGCCCATGGGGTCTTGGCCTAATTTCCATCAAACCAAAACCAAGCCAAACTGCTCATAGGGTCGCGACATAACCCAAAAACAACCAAACCGCGAACTCAAAATACCATATCAAAATCATCATATAATTCCCAAAATCATATATATCAAGAAAGATTTAAAATACCGCATTACTAAAATCATTCATAAACAATTAAGCCATATAATTCCTCAAAACGCCATCATATCACTAAATCAATAAATATAAAATCCTCAAATCATCTCAAGAATCCCATATCTAATAATCATCTCAATATACCCCAATAATAATAATGATGCATCGGCTTGGCAGGCTGGCGGGCAATGGTCGAGGATCATTTTCAATAAAAATCGGTTATAGTTTAGGCGTCTATTTACCTAGTTCTCTATAACCTTGGCTCTGATACCAATGATGACATCGAACTTCCTAACGTGACGGGTAGATCTATGTTGAAAGGACGATTCAGAAAGTTTAACGTACAATCACGAATGATAGTCCTAATCTTTTCTATGTTCCCATTAGCTAACTTCTACATCATAACCAATTCCTAAGGCCATCGGGGGTTTCTCTAGTAAGGGTGCAAACTTAGTGGACACAAAACTCTTATCGGCACAAGTATCAAATAGTATGGAAGCATAACGATTATTGAGGAGGAACGTACCAGTAACGACGTTCGGATCTTCTCCTCTCTCGTTCCCAAGTGCATACACTCTCCCATGAGCAGCTCCAGCTTCCACACGTTGGTCCCCATTATCTTGTCGTCCACGATTTCCTCCAGTTCCACGATTTCCATGATTGTACCCATTACCACCCGAGCCTTGATTTCCTCGGTTCCAAGATTTCCATGATTGTACCCATTACCATTTTCTTAATCCCCATCATTTAATCTCTTAGATCCACCCCTACACGCGCCCTATAACATCATTTTTCATCACAAATCACCACCATCTTTCACCACCAATCGTTTATTTTCGAAGGGTTTTACGGTTTGAAGCTATTAGATCGAAGGTGAGGCGAGTGTTACTCGTATTTTTGATTAAAACGAGACCCTTGGTCACGACATGTTTAGATCCGAATGGGTTTTCATATTAAAAATGGGAAATACTTATGGGTTTATGATGGAAACTCGTTTTCTTGAAATGTTTAGTATCCGGGTTGTTATCTTGTGGGTTCGGTTCTAACCGTGAGTCCATGACTCACGTATTGGGTGTTAACCCGAGCCATGGTGCTTGATTTCTTGATTATTGTGAGCCTTGATTATGGCTCTTGATTCTTTCTCGCGTTGGTTTTACTTGGTTCGACTCATGGGAGTCGCGGCTCGATGCCGTGTAATGGTTAATGTTGCCGAGACCCGTGTGGTCATGTTGGCATTTGGAGTGCTCCTTGGAGCCGTTTATGTGAACTTTGATGCTTGGTTCGAGCCACTTTTGGCTCGTGGTGTGTACTGCGACTCAATCGAGTCGAGTGGACTCGGGTTTGGCTTGGTAAACCAACCCGAATGTGACCTTGGTTATATTTGTTTCTTTATTGTTAACTTGGTTTTGGAATTGGTTTGGTTGTTTATTTACTTGGCCGAATACTTGTGGGTCGAGACCACGTTTGGTCTCGACAATGGATATTGGTATTGAGAAGTGTTGACGAAATGTGTTATTGGGGACCGATTATGAGACGGTCACTTAGATTGACGGAGATAGGTTAGTCGGGTGCCGTAGTCGGACCCTATTATTGTAGCACGTGGATTGGGATTGTTTTGGACGGAGATATATTGGTTCTTATGACATTTGCTTATTACTTTGGACTTGGACAATGAGCCGAGAGTCATGACTCGGACATGTGACCATTTCGTATGACTCGATAACTATTTACAATTTAAAACATAAATAATAAAACTCGTAATAATAGTTATTCATAATATAAACGTTTATATGAATATATAGACGTGAATAACGTATATATAATTGTATAAATGCGTATATTAATAATAATAAAAAAATCACGAGTCATATTATAAATAATACGACTAAATATATATTAGGCTACGAGAGTAGCGTAATATTATTGGAAGTATTATCATAAAAATGTATTATTAAACGAGAAACTCTCGACAATTACTAAATATTAAATAATCCTCATATTTATTTACGTAACATACCGTTCCAACCCATTCCTAAAGCACATAGCACATAAATACTATATGGTATATATCGTAGTTTAATAAACTCCTTATATACATCGTCAAATTGGCCAGATTTCCCGATATATATATTCGCAATTTATTACCCTATACATATACCACAACCTATGGGCGTCGTAGGATACGATGCCCATTAATATACTCAATTCGTATAGCCAAATAACCTGGTTCAACCTTTCGGTTAAGTAGCTATTTAGTTATAGAAAACGCTTATATTAATCGTCATATATCCGTGACAACACGAAAGTCACAAACAAAACTTACCTGAACTCGAGTGACCACGACTTCGCATAACTCGATAGGCTTACTCGTTATATATATAAAATGACATTTTATTTAATATTTAGTAATTCTCGAGAGTTTCTCGTTTTATAATACATTTTTATGATAATACTTCCAATAATATTACGCTACTCTCGTAGCCTAATATATATTTAGTCGTATTATTTATAATATGACTCGTGATTTTTTTATTATTATTAATATACGCATTTATACAATTATATATACGTTATTCACGTCTATATATTCATATAAACGTTTATATTACCAATAACTATTGTTACGAGTTTTATTATTTATGTTTTAAATTGTAAATAGTTATCGAGTCATACGAAATGGTCACATGTCCGAGTCATGACTCTCGGCTCATTGTCCAAGTCCAAAGTAATAAGCAAATGTCATAAGAATCAATACATCTCCATCCAACACAATCCCAATCCACGTGCTACAACAATAGGGTCCGACTACGGCACCCGACTAACCTATCTCCGTCAATCTAAGTAACCGTCTCACAATCGGTCCCCAATAACACATTTCGTCAACACTTCTCAATACCAATATCCATTGTCGAGACCAAACGTGGTCTCGACCCACAAGTATTCGGCCAAGTAAATAAACAACCAAACCAATTCCAAAACCAAGTTAACAATAAAGAAACAAATATAACCAAGGTTACATTCGGGTTGGTTTACCAAGCCAAACCCGAGTCCACTCGACTCGATTGAGTCGCGGTACACACCACGAGCCAAGAGTGGCTCGAACCAAGCATCAAAGTTCACATAAACGGCTCCAAGGAGCACTCCAAATGCCAACATGACCACACGGGTCTCGGCAACATTAACCATTACACGGCATCGAGCCACGACTCCCATGAGTCGAACCAAGTAAAACCAACGCGAGCAAGAATCAAGAGCCATAATCAAGGCTCACAATAAACAAGAAATCAAGCACCATGGCTCGGGTTAACACCCAAGCCGTGAGTCATGGACTCACGGTTCGAACCGAACCCATAAGATAACAACCCGGATACCAAACATTTCAAGAAAACGAGTTTCCATCATAAACCCATAAGTATTTCCCGTTTTTAATATGAAAACCCATTCGGATCTAAACATGTCGTGACCAAGGGTCACGTTTTTATCAAAAATACGAGTAACACTCGCCTCACCTTCGATCTAAGAGCTTCAAACCGTAAAACCCTTCGAAAATAAACGATTGGTGGTGAAAGATGGTGGTGATTCGTGATGAAAAATGAGGTTATAGGGCGCGTGTAGGGGTGGATCTAAGAGATTAGATGATGGGGATTAAGAAAATGGTGGTGGTGTTTAATGGTGGCCGGCGGTGCAGTGGTGGCAGCCGGTTCTTAGTTGGGGCGGCTAGGGTTTGATAAGAAGAAGAAAATGGAGAGAGAGATGTGTGAGTGTGAGTGTTGGTGTTGTGTGAAAACCGGACCAACAAGGACCCTTTGTGGTTCACTCTTATATATATATATATATATATATATATATATATATATATATATATATATATATATATATATATATATATATATATATATATATATATATATATATATTTTAAGTTTTAAATAATAATAATAATAGTAATAATAATACTACTAGTAGTTTTGAGTGGGTACAAATGGGTAAATGTAAAACATACGGCCCGAGACCCGAACTCATTTCAAACTTTCAATATCCCACGAAAACATCCCATAAATAATTAAATGTAGTCGGACTCGTAAAACGAATCATAAAATTTCCCGTTAGGTAAACCTAGTGCCAGAGTCAACGTAGTACCAGTGAGAATTTTAAAAATACATCATCAGGTAGTACCAGTGAGAATTTTAAATTCCATAATGAATTATTAAAATAATTCTCGAATCCCATAACGACATAAAATATAATTATCCATAAAATTGGTCTTACAAGTTCGTTGCGAATAAAAAAATTCCAAATAAAAATTATAAACGAACTTTAACGTAATGCGGGTTTTCAAAATGGCTCCCTAAATTGCAGGTTGTCACATCCTCCCAGTCTCAGAAGAAACCCGTCCCGGGTTTCTCTTGGAACAATTCATCTACGAAGTGAAAAGCTTCGGATATCTCTTCCGGAACTCGTCCTCGCGTTCCCACGTAAATTCTGGTCCGTGTCGGGAATTCCAACGAACCTTGACGAGCGGAATGCGACTTCGCTTGAGTCGTTTAACTTCACGATCTAAAATCTCAATTGGCTCTTCCACAAAATTTAATTTCTCATCAATACGAATATCCTTCATTGGAATAATAGCCATCTCATCAGAAAGACATTTCTTCAAATTACTAACGTGAAACACGTCATGAACTTTACTCAGTTCATGTGGTAATTCCAACCTATAAGCCACAGGCCCAATTCTTTCTAAGATAAGAAATGGTCCAATGTAGCGTGGGTTGAGTTTTCCACGTTTCCCGAAACGTATCACACCCTTCCAAGGCGAGACTTTCAGCATCACTTTGTCTCCAACCTAGAACTCTAAGGGTTTGCGTCTCTGATCGGCGTAACTTTTCTGCCTATCTCTGGCTGCTTGCAACCGATCACGAATCTAAGCTACTTTCTCTGTAGTTTCCAAGATAAGTTCAGGGCCTGTGAGTTGGCTATCTCCAACTTCCGCCCAACCAATAGGCGAACGACATTTTCGGTCATACAAAGCTTCAAATGGTGCAACTTTCAGACTTGTGTGGTAGCTATTATTATAGGAGAATTCCGAAAGGGGTAGGTACTTCTCCCAGCCTTTACCAAAGTCTATGATACATGCATGAAGCATATCCTCTAAAGTCTGAATGGTCCTCTCACTTTGCCCATCGGTTTAGGGATGATATGCAGTACGCATATCAAGTCTCGTCCCCAAAGCCGTTTGAAGTGATTGCCAAAAAGCTGACGTAGAGCGGCTATCGCGATCAGAAATAATCGATATCGGGACTCCATGACGAGAAATAATTTCCTTCACATACAACCTCGCAATTTATCCACACTATCATCTTCACTAATTGCTAGGAAATGAGCAGACTTAGTCAGACGATCCACAATTACCCAGATAGCGTCACAACCGCTAGCTGTCCTCGGTAATTTGGTAATGAAGTCCATTGTAATCCGCTCCCATTTCCAGACTGGAAGTTCTGGTTGCGTCAGTAATCCTGACGGTCTCTGATGTTCGGCTTTAACCTTAGAACATGTCAAGCACTTACTAACATACGATGCTATATCTGCCTTCATGTTTGGCCACCAATATAACTTTTTAAGATCCTGGTACATCTTGTCAGACCCAGGATGAATAGAGTACCTTGACTTATGCGACTCATGCATAATCAATTCCCGAATTCCTCCATATAAAGGTACCCACATCCGATCTCCAAAACATAGTAATTCATCAGAACGCTTAACAAATCCTTTCTCATTCTCAGCCATCCCAAATATATTCTCAGCAGAGCGGTTTTCTGCTTTCAACGCCTCTGTTTGTGCTTCAAATATTGAGACGGTAAAGGCGATACGATAGTCATTCCCAATGACTTAACTCGTAATGGTGGTATTCTTTCCTTTCGACTAAGAGCATTAGCAACAACGTTTGCTTTACCAGGATGATAGCGAATTTCGCAATCATAATCGCTTAGCAACTCGATCTAACGTCGTTGTCTCATATTGAGCTCTTTTTGATTCAAGATGTGTTGCAGACTTTTATGGTCAGTGAACACAACACACTTTGTTCCATACAAGTAATGTCTCCATATCCTCAAGGCGAAAACCACAGCACCTAACTCCAAATCATGGGTGGTGTAGTTTTTCTCATGCTTTTTGAGCTGTCGGGAAGCATAAGTTATCACTTTCTCTCGTTTCATTAACACGGCTCCCAAACCTTTATGTGAAGCATCACAATAGACGACGAATTCCTCGTTACCTTTAGGTAACGCTAAGATAGGAGCACTACACAACATCTTCTTAAGTAATTGAAATGCTTCCTCTTCTTTATCTCCCCATTCATACGTAACACTCTTTTGAGTCAATTTGGTTAATGGTTTAGCTATCTTCGAAAATCCCTCGATGAATCTTCGGTAATAACCGGCTAAACCTAAAAATTGACGAACTTCTGTTGGGGTCGTAGGTGCAGCCCAATCTTTTATTGCTTCAATCTTAGCAGGATCCACATGGACTCCTTGTCTATCAATTACATGACCCAAAAATTGTACCGTCGGAATCCAAAATTCGCATTTCAAAAACTTGGCATACAGTTGCTCCTTCCTGAGCAATTCTAAGATAAGTCTTAGATGCTCCTCATGCTCCTTCTCACTTTTCAAATAAATCAGAATGTCATCGATGAACACAATCACGAACTTATCTAAGTAAGGCTTACACACCCTATTCATGAGATCCATGAATATCGCCGGTGCGTTAGTCAACCCAAACGGCATCACCTGAAACTCGTAATGCCCGTAACGGGTTCTGAAAGCCGTTTTCGGAATATCTTTCTCGCGAACTCGAAGTTGATGATATCCCGATCTCAAATCGATCTTCGAATACACACTCGATCCTTGAAGTTGGTCGAACAAGTCATCGATTCTCGGTAACGGGTATCTATTCTTCACCGTTAACTTGTTCAGCTCTCGGTAATCAATGCACATACGAAACGATCCATCCTTCTTCTTCACGAATAAGACTCGGGCTCCCCAAGGTGAAGAACTTGGTCTTATGAATCCTTTTTCGGCTAACTCCGCCAATTGTTTTGACAACTCTTCTAGTTCGGCAGGTGCAAGACGATAAGGTGCTCGTGCTACAGGTGCAGCACTAGGTATCAGCTCAATCTGAAACTCCACTTGTCTAGGCGGCGGGATTCCCGGCAAATCATCGGGAAACACATCAGGAAAATCACGAACTATAGGCACATCTCCAATGCACCTTTCCTTTTTCTCCGTCCCTTCTTTCTCAGAAATTTGAGCTAAGAAAAGGTAACATCCTTTCTCCATTAGCTTTGGTAACTTAGTGCAAGAGATGACTGCTAACCGAGATGGGCTCCTCGAATCCTTTCGATCTCCTAATATGTTTAGGATTTCCTTTCCGTAAGGTAAACGTATGATCTTCTCGTCGCAAAGTATGTGAGCACGATACTTCGACAACCAATCCATACCGATGATGACATCAAAACTTCCTAATGTGACAGGTAGAAGGTCATGTTGAAAGGGTGATTCAAGAAATTTAACGTGCAACCGCGAATGATGGTATTGATCCTTTCTATATTCCCATTTGCTAACTCTATATCATATCCAATTCCTAAGGCCATCGGGGGTTTCTCTAGTAAGGATGCAAACGTAGTGGACACAAAACTCGTATCGGCACCAGTATCAAATAGTATAGAAGCATAACGATTATTGAGAAGGAACGTACTAGTAACGACGTTCGGATCTTCTCCTCTCTCGTTCCCGAGTGCATACACTCTTCCCTGAGCAGCTCCAGCTTCCACACGTTGGTCCCCGATATCTTGTCGTCCATGATTTCCTCCAGCTCCATGGTTTCCATGATTGTACCCATTACCACCCGAGCCTTGATTTCCTCGGTTCCACGTTTCTCTACACTCGTTCCTATAGTGTCCCTTCTTTCCACACCCATAACAAGTAACGTCTGCCTTATTTCTCATCTCAGGAGCAGCTTGAACCATATCAAGAGGTTGAGCTCTACAATCCTTAGCTGTGTGTCCTTTCTTTGAGCAGTTCTGGCATCTCACACTACACCATCCAGTATGATGCTGGTGGCAACGACCACACTTGGGTGCATCACCGTTCTAGTTCTTCTTATCTCCATTCCCAATAGCATAAGCCTTAGCTTGTCTCTTGCTTCGGTGATCATTACCCTTAGAGTGGTGGTCTCTCTTTCTCTTTCCATTCTTATCCTTATCAGCTCCTTCCAATTCCAACAAATCCATAAGTTGTTGAGCAATTGTGATTGCCTCATGGATGTTTGCAGGCCTAGCAGAAATCACATCATTCCTTGTAGCTACAGGCAACCCATCAGTATACCTCTCGATCTTTTGAGTCTCAGTTTTTACCATATCTGGGCAAAGTAAGGCTAACTCCTGGTAACGACGATTGTAAGTCGTCATATCATTACCTTTCACCTTGTGGTTCCAAAACTCAATCTCTAGCTTCTTAACCTCATTCCTTGGGCAATAAGTCTGAATCAGCAGAGACTTAAATTGCTCCCAAGTCATGGCATAAGCTACATCACTTCCAACGGAATTTCGGTAATTGTTCCACCAAGTTAAAGCTTCATCCTTGAAAGTAAAAGAAGCAAACTTTACCTTCGCATTCTCCGCACAACCACTGACATTGAACACTGACTCAGTCTTCTCAATCCATCTGACCAAGTAAACCACTCCTTCAGTTCCACCAAACTCAATGGGTCCACAAATCTTGAACTCCTTGTATTGACATCCATTAGCACGAACAGGTGGAAAAGTTCCAGCAGAATTATTGGAATGATTTGACTCAGCTAGTAGTTCAGCAACTCTTTGCTCGACAAGTTGATTGATCATTGCTTGATCCACAGTAGGTGCATTAAATGGAACATGATCATTGTCTCCCTGAACATCAACATTTTGATTCCTGTTGTTGCGGTTAGTAGTGTCCAGGTTGTCAGGAGTAGGGGTTTCAACATTTCGAGTAGGTCGGCGTCCTCGACGACCAGGGGTAGTCACTGCAGGACCAGTTCTGGTAGCTCTAACAGGGTTTCGTTGTGGGGCCATTGATCTGAAACATCATACAAGTTCATGAGTCTCCAATAGAACTTATCAATATGCTCAACAAAAGTAATTCAACGAAGCCAAGTCATGGAAAGAATATCAACAATACACCGCAAAACATCAATAAAGCGAATAAGGACTCAATTTCCATAATACCCAAAAATCACATAATACCATATACTAATAACCATCAACCATCAACCATACAATAGAGATCCAACATCGTTCCACTACTGGGAAACACAAAACATACTAATCGTTCCCAACAGAGACGAATACTAAACAAAATACATCAGAATATGATAACTAGCTTTTCTAACCGAACACTCCTCGATGTAGAAAGCAACAAGACAACATAACCCAAGCATCTAGCCACGCTGCTGGCGGAGGCTCCTCAACTCCTGCCTCAAGCCATCAATATCTCTCCATAATGATCCTAGCTCCACACTATGGGTGTCGCTGTCTCTCCAGAGGTCTGCCACCTCCTTCTCTAGCTCGGTGTTCCGCTGCCATAACTTCCGGTCGGCCTCTCGAGCTGTGAAAAAACCTCGCTGTAAACTCGCGATCTGCTCATGAACCTCCGTCAAAACTCTCCTCATCTCAATCGACCTGCCCTCAACAACAGTCATGTCAACTCTCAAATCCGCTAAAAACTCTCCAATAACTCTCTCAAGTCGATCAGATAATCGCGAGATCTTCTCGCCTTGGGCAGTAATCTGAGCCCACAACCTGCCAGTCTCACCAAACTCTGCCTGCTCAGCAGAAACCTCAGATGACGCATCCGACGCCACTGGACTACCAGGTGGTGAATCAAACAGAAACGGATGGTCAGGTGAAACAGGCTCAACCAGGTGTATAGGTGAATCAGGCTCCTCAGCCTGAGCTGGTGGTACTAACACATCATCATCATCAGGCATCTCATCCTCCTGAGGGTCATCCCCCTCCTCGGGGTCATCATCATCACCCTGCTCAGCCTCCTGAGGGTCATCCTCCTCATCAGGGTCATCAGCCTCATCCTCACCCTCGTACTCCTCCTCCTCCTCATCGGAAGAGTACCTCATCAATTGTCGTCTCCTAACGGGTGAACCATGTGGAGATGTGGTAGGTGATCTAGGACGACGACGCAATGATGTGGGTGGCGCCTCTGACAGAAGAGAGTGAGCATCAATCTGTAAAGGTGATGAAGTAGGGCGTACCGACATGCGTGCCGTAGCTCGGTGGGCAAAGCGTGGGGCCACACGAGCCAAAGCCTGATGAAGAGTAAGCTGCCTCGATGTACCAGGGAGCCCTAAAGAAGATGAGGGTCCTTGCGTAGATGCATCAGGTGGTGCTGAAGTAGAAGCTGTCTGCGGCACAGTAGCTGAAAGCATGGCAATCTGGTAAGGATCATCAGATGCCATAGTGAACTGTGCTGGTAATACCGATGCAGTAAGAATATCCTTGACAACATCAGGCATATGGGAGGCCATAGGCTTGTGACAACGGCGTAGGGTAGGTGTAAGTGTTTCAAAACAACTAAATCGCAACTCAAAATACCATACCAAAAATCCTCATCAAATAATTCAATCATATAATCTCAATAAAGAGTTTCAAATACCGCATTACTAAAACATTTATAAAACAATTAGACCATATAATTCCTCAAAACGCCATCTTATTACTAAATCCATAAACCTCAAATCATCTCAAGAAATCCCAAATCTAATAATAATCTCAAATATCTCATAATACCTTAAAATAATAGAAGATGCTTCGGCTTGGCGGGTAGTGGTCAAGGATCATTTTCTATAAAAATTCGGTTATAGTTTAGGTGTTTATTTACCTAGTTCTCTATAACCTTGGCTCTGATACCAATCTGTAACACCCCCAAAATTTGATACAGCGGAAGACTCAACAAGCTTTCGGGGTGCTACGGGAATTGGTATCCAACACAAGACATAATAGAACGAGATAAAGTAAACAAAATAAAAACACAACCAAAACGGGGTTTTAAAGTTTACATTTATCCCAACATCATTCAGAGTCAGGCCCAAAAGAAAATAACAGTAGGTCCATAATTCAATATCAGAGTTTAGAAAAATAGATCCATAAACCAGGAGCCTTAGCCGAGCCATCCAATCATCACTTAATTACCTGAGAAAACGTGCTAAAAGTCAGCTTTCGCTGGTGAGATCATATGTTTAAATTCATCTAACAATATAGTGGACATATACGCAAAACGCTTGCTAGCTAGACTAAGGATTCATTAAAAGCATGCGGATACCCTCCGCTCCAACATAACACACGGATACCCTCCGTTCTAACATAGATATTCGGGTAACCCCCGCAATACCAATAAATACTCGGATAACCTCCGAAGTATCAATAACCTATAGGTGCACGCTACAGTATCTAAATAAGCCAACCTTGAATAGTACACACGAACCGTGTGACTAAAGCTGACAATTCCAAATAACCAAATAAGCCAACCTTGAATAGTACACACAAAATATGTGACTAAAGTTGACAATACATCCTAGTCCATACGCATAGCAAGTTTAGAAAGAATATAGAAGCGATAATAGTCCACATAAAATAATTTGCACGTTTCTCACCCCAAGTATTGAAAACATAGTTCAAGAGTAAAAAGTGGGGCTATGACTCACCTCAAGTCCAGAAAACAGCAAGAAGAAGTCGATAGAAGTAAGATGTATAATAACTCACAAGACGGCAACTACAGACTCGGCACGACCTAACAATATCAACTCGTTCAGAAATCATTTCCTCAAATTCAAAATATTCCCAAACCCGGACGAAATCCGTTTTATTTTCCGAAAATCCATTTCGTAGTAGTTTGGTGTATTTACGTTTGGTATCCATACGGGTGGTGGGTCGACACAAACAAACCAAATAGTCACACAAAAGAATAGTAAATAAACTATAGATCTAATATTAGTCCAATATATCTTTTAAATAAATCACCGAAGTTTACCAAATCCGTCGATTTGATAATCCTCATATTTATTTACGTAACATACCGTTCCAAGATTACACCCATTCCTAAAGCACATAGCACATAAATACTATATGGTATATATCGTAGTTTAATAAACTCCTTATATACATCGTCAAATTGGCCAGATTTCCCGATATATATATTCGCAATTTATTACCCTTTACATATACCACAACCTATGGGCGTCGTAGGATACGATGCCCACTAATATACTCATTTCGTATAGCCAAATAACCCGGTTCAACCTTTCGGTTAAGTAGCTATTTAGTTATAGAAATCGCTTATATTAATCGTCATATATCCGTGACAACACGAAAGTCACAAACAAAACTTACCTGAACTCGAGTGACCACGACTTCGCATAACTCGATAGGCTTACTCGTTATATATATAAAATGACATTTTATTTAATATTTAGTAATTGTCTAGAGTTTCTCGTTTTATAATACATTTTTATGATAATACTTCCAATAATATTACGCTACTCTCGTAGCCTAATATATATTTAGTCGTATTATTTATAATATGACTCGTGATTTTTTTATTATTATTAATATACGCATTTATACAATTATATATACGTTATTCACGTCTATATATTCATATAAACGTTTATATTACCAATAACTATTGTTACGAGTTTTATTATTTATGTTTTAAATTGTAAATAGTTATCGAGTCATACGAAATGGTCACATGTCCGAGTCATGACTCTCGGCTCATTGTCCAAGTCCAAAGTAATAAGCAAATGTCATAAGAATCAATACATCTCCGTCCAACACAATCCCAATCCACGTGCTACAACAATAGGGTCCGACTACGGCACCCGACTAACCTATCTCCGTCAATCTAAGTGACCGTCTCACAATCGGTCCCCAATAACACATTTCGTCAACACTTCTCAATACCAATATCCATTGTCGAGACCAAACGTGGTCTCGACCCACAAGTATTCGGCCAAGTAAATAAACAACCAAACCAATTCCAAGACCAAGTTACCAATAAAGAAACAAATATAACCAAGGTCACATTCGGGTTGGTTTACCAAGCCAAACCCGAGTCCACTCGACTCGATTGAGTCGCGGTACACACCACGAGCCAAAAGTGGCTCGAACCAAGCATCAAAGTTCACATAAACGGATCCAAGGAGCACTCCAAATGCCAACATGACCACACGGGTCTCGGCAACATTAACCATTACACGGCATCGAGCCGCGACTCCCATGAGTCGAACCAAGTAAAACCAACGCGAGAAAGAATCAAGAGCCATAATCAAGGCTCACAATAATCAAGAAATCAAGCACCATGGCTCGGGTTAACACCCAATCCGTGAGTCATGGACTCACGGTTCGAACCGAACCCACAAGATAACAACCCGGATACCAAACATTTCAAGAAAACGAGTTTCCATCATAAACCCATAAGTATTTCCCGTTTTTAATATGAAAACCCATTCGGATCTAAACATGTCGTGACCAAGGGCTTGGTCACGTTTTTATCAAAAATACGAGTAACACTCGCCTCACCTTCGATCTAAGAGCTACAAACCGAACCCTTCGAAAATAAACGATTGGTGGTGAAAGATGGTGGTGATTCGTGATAAAAAATGAGGTTATAGGGCGCGTGTAGGGGTGGATCTAAGAGATTAGATGATGGGGATTAAGAAAATGGTGGTGGTGTTTAATGGTGGCCGGCGGTGCAGTGGTGGCGGCCGGTTCTTAGTTGGGGCGGCTAGGGTTTGATAAGAAGAAGAAAATGGAGAGAGAGATGTGTGAGTGGGAGTGTTGGTGTTGTGTGAAAACCGGACCAACAAGGACCCTTTGTGGTTCACTCTTTTATATATATATATATATATATATATATATATATATATATATATATATATATATATATATATATATATATATATATATATATATATTTTAAGTTTTAAATAATAATAATAATAATAATAATAATAATAATAATAATAATAATAATAATATTGCTAGTAGTTTTGAGTGAGTACAAATGGGTAAATGTAAAACATACGGCCAGAGACCCGAACTCATTTCAAACTTTCAATATCCCACGAAAACATCCCGTAAATAATTAAATGTAGTCGGACTCGTAAAACGAATCATAAAATTTCCCGTTAGGTAAACCTAGTGCGAGAGTGAATGTAGTACCAGTGAGAATTTTAAAAATACATCATCAAGTAAATTCCATAATGAATTATTAAAATAATTCTCGAATCCCATAACGACATAAAATATAATTATCCATAAAATTGGTCTTACAAGTTCGTTGCGAATAAAAAAATTTCAAATAAAAATTATAAACGAACTTTAACGTAATGCGGGTTTTCAAAATGGTTCCCTAAATTGACGGTTGTCACATGTCAGGGTATTCACCTTTCATCTTCACCATTGTTTTTGAACTTCAAAGGAATGCTCATATATTTACTCGTTTTGATATTGTTAATAATATCTGTTTATGCATTAAAGAATCTATCTTTTAGCTTTTTGTGTTGTTGCTTTTGAGTTGTTTTAGTGAAGGTGTGTTGAGTATTTGCTTATTTATAGTTTAGGGGGATTTATATTACGTAGTTGATTATTGTTTTATAGACATGTTTTTATATATTTTATGATATTGTTATTGATTGTTTATGTACAGTAGCTTTTACCGGTTAGAGCACCTTTGTATTTGCGTACAAAAGTTGTTAACATCTTCTTGTTTTTGCATTTTTTTTTTTGGTAATGCAAATCATTGGTTTATTAATATTATTTGCGTAAAGTTTTGGATATACTTTTTTCATTTTAGAGTCAGTTTTCAACATAATGATCATGTCTTATATGAATAGTGTTTATGATTGTTAAGAAGTATATCAATTATTTTAGGCTACTTATTTGTTTTTGTGCTTTTCTTTTTATTATCTTTTTAGTGTTTTCTAGAATCTTTGAGATGTATAGTGTTAATCGGGATATGGTGTTTATCGGTATATGCATAGTGTTTACAAATTATAAATGTAAAGATGTTTTTAAGATACAAACATTTCTGATTTATTAAGTAACAGACGAGTTAATGATTGTATGAACTACTGTCGCTCCAAGCTTGTATCACATTTAGTAGAATTTTTAAAAGTTATAATGTTTTTAAGATACAATTATTCAAGTAATAAATTTTTGTTGGAAAAGAAAAAAAAATGTAATGCATTTTAAACAAAAAAAACATATTCCTACCTACTATAGGATGGTAGAAGGTGTGCCGGTACCTTATTACTCCCTCCGTCTCAAATTAATTGTCATGAGAGAGAAATTACAAAGTTTAATACTAGTAAAAATGAGACCCCTATAAATCTTAACCACTAAATGAGAATATTCCCTTAAAATATTCTCTAGTTTTTACTTAAAAAGGAAAGTGAACAATTATATTGAGACATTCCAAAAAGGAAATGTGGACAATAAATTTGAGACGGAGGGAGTATTGTTTAAGAGCATCTACAATACATTAAGTTTTTAAAGACTTGATGCATTTAATGTATATCATAATTAATGATTAAGACTTTGAGGATTGACTTCAAATTTTTCAAGCCTTTATAATAAGCTTTTCAAAAAAAATTTAATGCAATGCAAAAAAACTTTTTTAAAAAGCTTTTTAAAATAGTGAAAAACTATTACTCCGTATTAGTTTTTGCACTAGAGATGCTCTAAGAGGATATTTTATTTCAATGATACACTAGATCGGCTAAAAAGTTTGACCTATGTTTTTTAGTTATTTTCATGACCTACAAACTATAAATGACTAAGTTCATCTTTATGCATAATAGAAGATGGCATATTAATATCATAAAAAATTTCAACAAGCTCGCTACATTTTTTTTTTTTTTTTTTTAATGATTTTTAACTTTTAACTCGACTACTTAGCATTTACTAAGTCAGACGTATGTCGAACAATCAACAATCTAAGAAATAAAAAAGGCATGTTAAAGAATGCGTGGGACAAGAATTACTTGTATAGATTGAGTGAAATTTAGACGAGAGAACATAAGTGATTTGAGGGGAGTTGTTCTAAACGAGGCAACCCCATTTATACTAATTACAAGTTTCTACAAATTTACATGAAGCATAGGATTCTTAAAGGAAGCCTTTTAGGAAATTTCTATAGTTCCGCTACAATCTTTCAATGTAAGGACTTGAGGGTTTTTAATTATCTTCCACATCCTTCCATGTCCCTTGAGTCTTCAAGACTTTTTAAGAAGCCTTTTAGGAAATTTCTATAGTTCCTCCACAATCTTTCAATTTAGGAACTAGAGAATGGTTTCTAGTTAAAAGTAATTTAAACTGAACTAATATTCAACTCAATGAATCAAATTCTAGCTGTTTACAAAACCAGACCACGACGCATTATCATTTCAAACGTGCACTAACCAGAAACAACCACTCTTATGTCGACACATATACTCAAGCGCATATTTTTATAATTGCGCAATTTTTTCATGGGCACATGAACTTACTTTGTTGTCAATTAAACTTATCTTTTGTCAGGTAATAGTTTGTAAAGCATGTGTGCGAGTTACGGTGTAACGCAGGCTGCGTAATGGGAGAGTTACCACACCGCGTATGCGATTTATGGTGTTGCGTTAAGGATTGTGTTGCCATGGTAATGCATCGTTAAGGCTATTAGATTAAAAAAAATAAAAAATTTACACCTTTGCCCCCTAGCGTCTAGTTATATTTGAATTCAGAAAGAAAAAAAAAAGGAAAAAAACATCAAAACACCCCCTTGGTTATTAACGGCTAGTTTACGGGTTATTATTATTATTATTATTATTATTATTATTATTATTATTATTATTATTATTTTAGCACAATCTCCCCTTAATGGCTAGTTTCAATTTGAATTCAAAGGCTTCTATAAATACCAACATTTAAATGTTAGTTTTACACACTTTTCATACACTATTAATTAAAAAAAAAAAATACACAAACGCCCCTTATGTCTAATTTTGGTTTTACACTAACGCCCCATACACTATTAGTTTTACACACATTTAAATGTTGTCAACATTAAGAAAGATCAATGCTTCTGCTTTTGTTCAACTAGGAGGCATGACGACATTTTTCTTTGGTTTCGGTTTTTTCCCCGACGAAGAAGATGATGAAGAAGAAGATGGTAACAAATTGTTGGTGTTTTGTTGTGATATTTTTGGTTTGAAAATGAATGTGTATGTTGTAAAGTGTGTATTTATAGTGGGTAATGTAATTTGAATTTTGAAATTTTGAATGTAATTGGAATTTTGAAATTTTGAATTTTGAATTTTAAATTTATGTACTTGTAAATTTTGAATTTTGAATTCGTATTGTAATGTTTAAGTTTTAGTGTTATCTTATTTTTTAAATGATTTATTAATTTTAGTTTAGGGGTTCAATTTGTAAATGGTTGAGCTATGATAAGGGGTGAAAATGATTGAGTTAAGGTTGAAATGTTAAAGCTAATATGGTGATGACGTGGCACTGAGTTAATGTATAACTCGAAGTCATGATACATTATGCTCTTACAATTTTATGTGTTGTCATTTTGTCTAATTTTGGTTAATATATACGCGTGGTTCATTTTATGTAGTGTTATAAATGGTTCACTTAACAAATTTTATCTTTTAGTTATCTTCCCTACCCTTCCATGTCCCTTGAGTCTTCAAGACTAATGCATATGCTTACAACTAGGGGTGTCAAATGGGTTGACCCGACCCGACCCGAACCCGATAAGGCCTTATAGAGTCGGGTTGATTCGGGTCCAACTTAGCTTATCGGGTTTATCGGATCAACCCGATATATCTGATAGCCTAATAAGGTTGGGTTAGGGTCCTAATTAGTTTCTTATCAGGTTATCGGGTCAACCCGATAAGATATAATCACATATTAACAAATCTTTAGGGTCCGCTTGGTTCAAAGTGGGGAAAGGTAAAGGTAAAGGGAAAGGGAAAGGGAATGCAAAGGATTGAGTGAGGTGGGTAATCAATACCTTACCCCTCAGTTTACTCTATAATGTTGATTACCCACTACGGGGTAATCAATACCTTTGCACACCCCTAACCAAGCACCTAATTTGAATGAAGTGGGCCCTTTTGAATTCCTCACCCATTCCCCACCCCCTTAACCCCCTTACCAAGCACCCCCTTAATTTTTCATAAGTTTAGTGCTATGCATGGTGCTGCTCTAACATGCAACACTTCCCATTACTTACGATTATGACTTTCTTAGATATAAATATACAATTGCAAAATGTATAATCTTTTATATAATAAAAGAATTACATCATTTCGGAGTGTTTTTGTAAATCCCTTCTCAATGTAAAAAAAATTGGGCCAATAGGAGAGCTCGATTTTGCCACATAAGCAAAATCGAGCGACGTGATTGGCCAATAAAAAATCAAAATTGAATTGATTTTGGTCAAACTTTAATAAATTTGGTGGAGAATTTGATTGAGAAAAAAAAACATATAAAAATATATGTGTCAAATTTATAAAAATAAAAACTTAAAAAAAGAGGGGGTAATTAATAAAACATTAGTGGTTGAATTTTAAATATATTATATGGGGTTAAGTGTAAAATTATAAATCTCCATGTTTTTTTTTTTTATATTTAGATAATAAAAAAATAACCCCTTACACTTTATAACCCCTACACTCTATAATATGAACTTTGTTTACAATTACATGAGTATTAGTACTGGCTTGAGACTTTCATCCATTAAACTTACAAAATTCTACAAATATACGAATTAGGTTTAATATACGTTAAATATTTTAAAAACAAATATTTGTTTTAAACTTTCATCCATTAAAATATTTTTTACTATGTATGTTAAATAAGGACTCATGTTATCATATTTACAAATTTAATCTATGCGTACACGAATTTGAATATTAAATACGGCTAAATTATTATTAACGGTAATATAAATATCAACGACTCATGTCATTATTATTTAAAGTTTATATACGGATATCCTGAAAACATTTTTGAAAAACAGAGTCCACAAATTTTAACCCACATAAGAATCAGTTTTTCCATTCCTCTCTTCTCTTCTACCCCACATAACAAAAACATTCGTTCTTTCAATTCATGAGATTGGATATTCATGATGTATTGCAGTGATGAACAAATGTTTATGTTTTAATTCATGAATATTCAATATCACCAGACATAACAATCGCATCCATCTTATATAACCCGAATAAAACCATACCTTCCCAAAATCAAACCAATTGGAGAATCAAAAACGAATATTAAAACGTATAAAACCGTACAAAAACGTATATAGTTGTCGATGTTTAAGCTTAAAAATGTATTAATGAATGAGATTAGGTTTAAGTTCAGTTTTTTTTATTTTATTTTATTTATATTTTTTTAATGATCTTTTGGTGTTTGGTTTAGCTGATAAAGTTTGTTAAATTTGACTGTGTTTTGTTGAAGTTTTGCTTTTGTGGGTCTTTTGTATTGTTTAGTTGATAAAGTTGTGAAATTCGTTCAACTTAATGGTAGATTATGTTGAAGTTTTGATTCTTATAGCGTTTGGGCATAATAAAGTGGTGATTGGTATGCTTTCTGTATGTGTTATGATGATCTCAAGTATGATCTCTCTCTATTAATAGTTGTAAATGAAGTTTGTATAAATAAGTTTTTAGTGTTTTTGTGTACTTTAAGTTAACTAATTATTAGGGGTCACTAATTTTGTCAAGTGAGTTTTGACATGTTTTCATAATTTCGTAGGTCTTGGATGCAAACTCTATAAGATTTGACACAAAGATTCAATGGCATACGTGAGATATATTTTGTTTAAAATACAAATTGAGTGTAACACAATGAGTATATTTGCAATTATAAACTCATTATATGGTGACTATCTGAGCTGCAAAGAGACTTCACGTCGAATATTTACTCTACGGGTAAATTGTGTATATCCTTATAAACTACTATTTGATAGGAGCATAATGGAGTGTTGTTCTTTATACGGAAGTGATTGGCACACTTTCGTTTTTTTTTCGGGACAGTCACGGTACAAGCAGTTAAAGCAGTTTATACTAGGGCTGAGCATCGGGCGAAAACCGGACCGGACCGACCAAGACCGGACCGGACCGAGGACCGAGAACCGGAAAAACCATAGACCGAGACCGGACCGAATATGGTCGGTCCGGTCTCGGTCCGGTCGGTCTTCGGTCGGTCCGGTCCAATTAGGCAAGTTTTTCGGGTTTTTGGTCGGTCCGGACCGGACCGGACCGAGGACCGAATTTGGCAAAAAGCTTAGACCGAGGACCGGACCGAATGTAGTCGGTCCGGTCCGGTCGGTCTCGGTCCGGTCGGTTTTGTCGGTCGGTCCGGTCCATCCGGTCCGTTTGCTCAGCCCTAGTTTATACTAAAGGTACAACTGTTTATTGTATAATGTGGAGTGTCCCAATAAAAATTGAGAGTGCTGCCAACCACTTCCCTTCTTCATATGATATGGGGGATGCTTATATATCACACTTGAAAAAAGATTATGCGTTGCAAAGTAACTTATGTACCTTCTAATATAATCTGAATCATTAAACAACCCATTGTAATACTATTCTTTTGAATTTGAATTTGAATTTGATTTGGATATATAACATCAACGAAAATAGTTAAGGTTAAAGTTGAACCAAATTAACTATGAAAATTTAAACTGGACATTTATTTTGAGACGGAGGTAGTATAAAGGTTCGGCTTTTAGCACATTTACCTTAAATTAACAATTACTCAAAGAAAAAAACATTATAATTAAAATTTATGTCAAAACCCCGTGCGTGCACGGGTATTATAACTAGTGTATAATGTATAATGTACAAAACTGAAACGGTATAAATCACTTTCCATAAGAGTTATTAGACAATGGTTTTAAAGGGCAATAGGCATGACTTATGAGTCATGACTATAAAACAAAATTGATGGATGTGTTGCTATATTATCATAGAAGCTGGCTCTAAAGAACAAACTATATATTGTTCATGTTCTCTTGATCTATCTTTACCTTTTTAGGAGTATAATACATTTACAGACTAATATTTTTAGATTGAATATCAACTTGAATGGTTAAGAAATGCAAATCATTCATGGTCTGTCTTCCTTTCTTTGAAACAACAAATAAGTTTTGACGAGTTGTGCACAGCCTTGAAAGTACATAGTATTCTTATATGAATGAGAGAAATCATAGAATTATGAAACACTTAGCTCGAAAGTCCAACATTACCGTCGACAGCAACAGGATTCTATGATTATGGTATTATTATTTTTTTCCTTAACAATAACCCAATAACCCGATAGACCCAACCCGATAACCCGCAACCCGATAGACCCGATTCCTTATAAGGTCGGGTTGCGGGTTAGTTTTTATTTTTTTCAAAACCCGATATACCCGACCCGATAACCCAATTGACACCCCTACTTACAACATTTCTTCGAGCTTGGTGGCCTCAGAAAGCGTGGGCCGCACATAAAACAAGTGACCCAAAAAAGAAAAAGAAAAAGAAAAAGAAAAAAAAAAAAAAAAAAAAGGATTGATATGTATATTTTATGTATAAGCAAGTTTGTACATTTCTTCACGAGTGGACATAGACAAACTTATTATCTTAAAGAATGAACATGAACACAAACATGGGCTAGAGGTTGTGTTTGTTTTTCTAAAACCTCTTAATAACATCTTAATCTAACTCAGTCAGACGTAACAAGATATTTAGACTTAAAAGTGTGTTTGATTTTTTCCTGTCATTAAGAGGCAGTAAGAGGTAATTAAAATTAAGAGTGTTTGATTTTTTCTAATCATTAAGAAACAGTAAGAGGTAAAAATCTTGTTGAACTAGATGTTAAGGAGGTGTCTTAACAACTCTTAATGTCTCATAACTTTGTTTTTTAATGTGTGTTTTGTTATTTTTTATATTTGGTTTTCTTTCCGTTTTGTGTATTTTGTTCGCTTTCCAGTTACGTTTAAAGAGAATCATCACACACTTTTTGTTATATAAATGATGTACAAGATAATAATAACTAGGGTGTCAATTGACCACCCATTTAACCACAAGCATAACCCGTTTATTATTGTGTCGGCGTAAGTCATATTTTGTACCGGGTGAAAAAATTTCACTCCTAATAACAATTTTTATATTTTTTTAATTGTAAACATTAATAATCTAATACATTCAGATATTTTTACACAACAAACACTTTTATATCAGTTAGATTCGGATTTCTCAACCACTTATTCACATTAAGATGAAATCAGATTCAGATTTTTCAATCACACACTCAGATTCAGATGTGCGAATCAGATTCAGATTCAAAGCCTCTTAACAAACAAACAACACCTGTTCGTATTAGGTTGTGTGTTCGCTTAAGTTTAAAAAACAAATAAGCCTCATTCATTTTCATTTGGTTTTTTACAACGCTACTTCTAAATTATTACTGTATAACAAAAAAGTTTGGTTTCTCTTCCTTTTCCTTTTAAAAATCAATCTTCAATCGGATTGATTTTTTCATAACTTCTTTCTAGGTGACGGGACGTTCTATTAATGTAACTATTTGAAAAAATAATATTACATGAAAGAATTAATCGAAATGGCTTCACTTTTAGACTTTGCTTTCAGCCTTCATAAGAATTAAGTGAACCTTTGGTGGGAAAAACCGCAAGGGGCGCTCCCCCTTGACCCTGCAAGAGCGTGCGACCCCCTTGACCCCCACACTTAGTTGTGGCGGCATCAAGATGCTACAATGAGTGTGCACTCCGCACATCCTGACTCAACTATAAGCCGGCTAAGCTCTTGATCTCAAGTAAATCTTAATAACACAAAATATAAGTGAAACTAAAATCATGGGCGGTTTTGGGCCGGTGCACCATCAGCAAACGAGCTGGACCCAATCCACTAAAGGGCACTAAAATTTTTCATACCCATTATATGTATTAGGCCCAACATACGGTTTACTTAAATATATTTTATTTTGTAGAAGTAATACTTTTGTTGCAAGAATGATTTTTGTTCGTATTTTTGACTTTTCGTACTTGATTATAGTGTATGGATATTATAATATAGGGGCATTTTTTTTTCGTGCCGGACCTAATTTTTTATTTTTGACGTTCTCAGCACCGCCCCTGACTAAAATCACCGACAAACATTAGTTCCTGAGTGTTTTTTTTGAAAACCTTAGACCATCTACTGTTGAAATTTGGTATAAGTACCATGTGGAGTCTAATCGATCTTTAGGTGCTGAGTTGGGTAATATAGATTCAAGAGTTCAACTAGTTTGTAAATTGTCGTTCAACTACTTAAGTAGATGAATTTTTTTAAGCTTATTTTCGTTACTTGGACTGACATTTTCTGCGATCCATATAGATGCAAGTAGAGAACCCCAAATCATTACCCCTTGATGTTACACAGCATTCCATTATTCCGGCCACTAATACGTAAAGCAATAGGCTCAGACATCCTGCCCATTTTTAGCCAATCATACAAAAATGTCCAACTAAAAACATTTGTGTATATTATTTACGCCCGCAAGCCATAACAAACTGAACTGTACATGATATATACATTCCTAGTGCTTTCATTTGGGTCAAAACAAAGAAAAAAAATCAACAACACTTGTGTCAACCTAAGTCTCAACTCGATAGTGAGTTTTGCCTAGTTATTAATGGACTCAACGGAGACAGACTTGGTGGTATCCATGTGATTCAACCGGCATGTGCCAAGAAGGGACTCTGGTAGCTCGTCTTCCGAGTTAGCCTGGAAACAAGGATTGTCATGTTTTTCAATTTGTATATGCAAACTATTCGAAGTATTAAAAGAGTTTTCAACTTTTCGTGCTAGTACTTAATGCATAGGAAAATTGGATAGACAAGAACGTATAACGTACTTGTATTAAGAAGGCCATTTCGACTATCAAATTGTTCAAATAACCAAGAACAAGGTTTACCACGCCTCGTGCCACTGTGGATGAACCCACATCAATATCAAGCTGCAAAAGAACCATCCAAAAAGATGAAAGTCAAAGTGAAGCCTGGTAATTTATTTATTTGATTCTGATGTGATTCTTCAACAATTTCAATATGAAACTCTTTCTATTCAATTAACACATTTTACAATTGAAAAAAGTTACGAAATCGTCTATACAATTAGTATCTTCAATCTGAAATTTGAATGTGTAAATTATATTATAAATTATTTGACCTCTCAAAGTTAAAGTCAAAGACGAAATTGTAAATTGTAGTTACCTCCAAGTAATTTTCTCCACGATAATAAGTCACTTCGAGTGCTTGACCAACCAAACAAGCTTTCTTCCCAACACTTTGCTTAACCAACCATGATCCCTACAACCATTGATCCAAAAGTATCATCGGGTCAATAAGTCAGTGTATGAAGTTCTCTTTATTACGCGGAGACTAATTTTCGTGACTTGTACGTGAATATTAAGTGATTCTGAAAACTGGGACTAACTAACCTTAGATATGTATGGTATGAGCTTAAATCTTGAATTTCTAAACGCGTCATCTCCGTTTACAAATCGCTCTAGTAAAACAGATTCTTCCAAAGGAGTCCGTGTCATGTAATATAAAACAAGATTGTATGTAGATGCACCCGGGACCTAAATTGCATGAATTTATATAAAAACCAGAACATTTCACATCTTTAACTTAATGGAAACATGAAGTCAAACCAGTATATTGATGACAAAGAAAAACTCAGGTCCACCCTGTGTTGCATATTTCTGAAAAAAATAAAATGACCATATGATGACAGTTAATAAACATGCAATTTAAACTTGGTTTTAGCGATAATGAAACACGGGTTATCTTCACTATACCTGAACAATGCCACCTGGACGGCCTGCAAGGTCATCTTCACGTTTATCAGATTGTAACCAGTCTGCACCAAACATTTCCATCATAGTTCCCTTCGCCTTATTCTGTTATAATAACGCTTCAATTGTCATGCCCCACATGTATTATATTTTGTTCAAGTAAACATATTAAAAAAGATAGAACCTTTTGATTATCTTTGAGATAATTGGGTCCACGAACAAGAAACAAAGAAGGATCAGAAGTAGCCCAAGTGCAAGGCGTGTTACACGTCAAATCTTTTAGCAAAGTTGACCCGTAACTATGTGTCACAGTCGTGTCCCAATCCATATCTTGTAACTCCATGTAGCCTTTCTTTTGGGATGCGAGACCATGTAACTTTTTCACAAAGCTGGCAGTTGTCGATAGTTTAGGCTCCTAAGACAAAACCCCAAAATTTAAACAAAGCTAAAAAGATGAAACCAAAAATGTAAAATTTGTTGGAGATTATAGGATTAATAATGGTAAAAGCACTAAAAATTCCCCTTTTTTTCTGGATACTTTTTTGCAGTAGTTAATTCCCTTATTTCTAAATATGTTAGATTTACGTTTACCACCTTCATTATGAAATCTGTTAAGCCCCTTCAAAAAATATGGTACTCCGTAATAAATAAATAAATAAATAAAGCAAAAAATTGTCCAAAACCGCCAAATAGATTATAAGATCAAATACCACCAAAGCTTGTTGTTCTTGTCTGTCATCAGAGGGTTCCGGGACATCATAGAATTCATCAGCAGCATCATTCAATCCAATAAGACTTGATGAACACGAAACTGATGCATCATTCGCGTCTTCCATTTTTTCATCTTCTACTTGCATTAGATTGTCTTCTTGTTTCATTTGTTCTTCACCAGTTTGAAGGGATTCAACCTCACCCGTTAGAAACTCAGACGGGAATTGGTCTCCTCCTTTTGCTCTAAACAGTTCTTTCAGTGCTAGACAACAAACACACACAAAGATTATTAATACAGATACATATATGTTTCTATTAGGTGAAAATTTTGTTAATATTAGTACCAGAAACTCGTCCAAGCATACGAATAGTCATGGACCGAGCAGGTGTTTTGGGCAAATAAGACCTCCATAATTTCCAATCAATAGAAAGCATGTGTTTGACCACACATTCTTTTCCTTGACTTAGAGGACTTATCACTAACCCGCCACCTAATCATAACAAGAACCGTTATGTACAACATTATTACTTGAATAAAATTTTGATGATTAGAAGCATGCATTACTTTGAAGCCAAGCTCGAACATATCCTTGTTGTGGTGGACACTTGCTATGTATCACAGAATGGCATAGAATTACTGTCAAAAATGAAACAATATCAGATTTTTAACAGAAATAAGAACTTTTTAATGTCTAAAATACCCTTCAAGGTTTTTACCATAAGTCCCGTCATCTTCCCTTCTCCAGTATCGTCTCAAAAGTAAATCTCTTCGACTCATTCCCCTGTAAATGATGAGTCAGAAACTATATGTAAGCATCAATGTATATATGTACACATATATATAGCTAATTATAAACCATGGTAGCCAGTCGCGGCATAGTTGAAGGTGTATGATGTCAGTATGACCATCAAGGTGCTCAACCACACTGCCGTTATGGAAACAGAAGTCCCATCTGAAAAGTCAAACACTACTAGTTAAAATACTTAAAATGACATTTACGAATTTTTTGAACCAAAATCTTACTCAGATCTAGACACGCCAAGGGACATAAAAGTTCTGAAAACTGCCTCACAAGTTCCTTCAATTACACCAACCGCCATTATGGCTGGAAAATCACTTGAAGCGCGTTCACTTGAAGTATTATTAGTATCTTTTGCTTCTTTAAATAATCGCAGTCCTGTTAAAAATGTCATATGAATAACTGGCCGATGACAGGATCACACTACACTTTGGCTGTGAAAGGATATTTTCCGGTACCATTTTTGCATCCAAAGATTTTCCATTGTGAAGGTGCAATTACATCGGATGTCATGGCATCGACATGTGTTGAAGCAGATGATGTCCAATCAACAGAACGTCTATGAGCAGCATATTTATAGTCATTTAATCTGTCAACATATTGATTATAATGAATAACAAAATTATTGATTAGTCATAAACTTTTATTCATAATTTCATGTTGTTTTTAAGATGTATCATTTGTACGTAAATGGCTGCCATCTCCTTTTTGAATTCGTTCCAGGTTCCAATGCAACATCTTGTAAAGACTGTATCCACCTTGCAGCTTCTTCCGGGTTGCTTGCTCCCAACTGTTGAATTAAAATCTTAAGTGCCTGAAATACTCTTCAGTTATGGTAGGAGAAACTGAAAGTTGTGTATAGGAATATTGGTGTACCTTAAGACAATCTTTGTGATTAGAAGTATTGTAAAGGGTGAAAATGAAAAACACCTATTTATTGCAGCGAATGACAAGTTAATGGATGTTAAATACAAGTTAAGGATGTACGTGTCATCTTCGTGACAGAAGATCAAGTTTAAGAACCTACTTTTCTACTGAAGCTCTCTCTTCCATTGTCTGTAACACGAATGCAAGAATCTACAATAGCACTTCTTAATGGCTTCTGAGAAAGAATGAGTGTTTATCAATAACCTTGCTACCTATAACTTCATCAAAAATTTCATAATGACGAAACTTTGATAGTAAATATAGAAGGTGTTTGGGACGTCTTATCCTAAACTGCTTACGCTTATTGAAAAGCAACTCGCATACCGCTCATTTCACCCTAAAATAATCAAGTAAGCAATTTAGGTAAGTAATCCCAAGGACCAACTTATCTACTATATATCATAACATAATGGGGGTGTTTGAGACAAATTGTGGCTTATGTTAATTGCTCATAAACACATTGAAATAACTTCAAGTTATTATAAGCAAACAAGCCAATAAGCACTCATGAATCCAATTATCCAAACACTTCAAAAGGGTACTCAGCCGACATAAGCAGTTTTTATACGTACCAAAACACCCTTTAGGACATTATATTGTCATAATTATCAAAAATCGCAATTCACAAAAGAGCATATTTATAACAAGACGGGATACAATTGTATACAACATCCTTTGCGTTTTTCAATTGTATGCAACATATTTACATTTTGATGCAATTGTATGTAACAAAGTAATATCAATTAATTGTTTAAGGGATGCAAGTATGTTGCATTTTACATACGATGAAAAAATGCAAAATGGTTACATTTATGAAAGCATAGCCAAATGAAGATTTTAATCAAGACTATGACATCATACCCAAAAACATTAATTATGAAAGCAAAAATTATTATACGAAAATGTTAACATAACCAATGTACCTGTGTCTCAGATATGGGTTTTGATTTAAAGCTCTTAAGAACATTTTCTTCAAGAACAAAAAAGCGTTTGCGCGAATATTGTAAACCAAACCGATTTGATCTTATAAGATACAACCAACCCTCCATTCTTCCATCAGATTTCAGTATTTCCATCCTTTTAAATTCTCAATATTTATCAATATTTGAATCTTGCATGCATATGTTTAAAATAAGGCGGGAAGAAAAGGTAATTATCCTCTGATTCCAAAAAAATGGAATCAGAGAATAAAAAAAAGAATTAAAAACTGATCAAACACAAGAATGATGGGTTGGTTATTGTTTGCTTTTCCGGTTACTCAGAAAAAAATGTATTTGTGTTTTGATTCTATTTATTCCCTCTTCCCACGTATTGTTATTTTTACTATCAATAAATGAAAATATAAATATATATATAAATAAATGATGGGTTGGTTATTGTTATTTATTGATTTAGATTTTTTTTCTTCTTGTTTTTGGTAAAACTTTTTTTTGGGGTAACCCTGGTTTCGACCTTTCTGGCCGACTAATCCATTAGGTTTAAACTTACCGCCATATAGACTCAAACCGTATAATGTATTTTTTTTTCAGGAAGTTGACATGGCTACTTTAGTGTTGTTTGCACATAACAAAAATTGAAACCTCTCACACTTTAGTGATAATAGTTACAAGCATTTTGATAGGCTATGTCTAAATGGTTGTTTTTTAGTTAAGTTACAAAATTGATGGTTAGAATAATTTCATTCGGAGTTTTTATTTTGTTTTGTGAAACAACAAATTGAAACTGATAAAAATTAAGTTGGGTATATTGCCACATCTTAAAATGGACATATCGATGATAGTAAGTGAGATGTATAGTAGCATATTGTTAAGTTGGAGGTGTTTGGAGAGACACTGGTGATCAAGATCATACTTCACATGTTTCGCGCCTAGACAGATAGTCGTCATATGTATTTGATTAGAACCTGTGAATTTTAGCTTTGATATGTCATATTTGATTAGAACCTGTGAATTTTAGCTTTGATATGTCATTACTACGCAACTATGCAACATTACAGTTGAGCTTAGCTTGTTATTCATTTAGAGATGAATATAATGTTGTGTCAATACATTAACTGTTAATGGTAGTCTTGTAGCAATCATAAAATGCTTTGTCAGGTACCATCAAGATTATTCTTATGTGGTTTATGAGCAACTTACTTATATTGTACAAAAAGGCTAGGTGTGTCTAGTTTTCTATAAAAAAAATTTCGCAGATCATCTTTAATCATAAATATTTGAAAATATTTATAAAAATTGAAAATCTTTTTTTCCAAAATTTAACCAAAAATATGAAAAATCTAAATTACCTTTCTCTGTTTTTCTCTGTCTTTAAAAAGGACGGGATGTGTTTGTTTATAATAATAATAATAATAACAATAATAATAATAATAAAATATCTTACTAGCCCTCTTAGGGTGTGTTTATTTCATTAAGATGTTTCGCGTCTGAATCTGACTACCAATGGTAAGAGGTGGTTATAAAATCCGAATCTGAATAAAATAATGTTGTTTCTGTTTGTATAAATGTCTAAATGATTTTAATTGTCCGTTCTTTAAAATATATATTAAACAAAAGCAGTACAATAAATAAGTAGCTTGTGTAAACACGAAATTAAACAATTCAACCCAAAGTAGAAATCAATCTCGGATTACTAAAGCTCAAATAAAACCGTAGTTATAAAAATGATTAGACCCAATTTCTTTCTTCTTGCGAACTTTCGTTAAACAACAAAATTCTAACCCGACAATTGTTATATCAAAAAAGCTGGTAACTTAGCACAATATTTACTAAAAGTTGGATCAAGGAAATTGAGCCCAATTTATAATATCAACCCAACTCATATTCCAAACCCTATATACCCACAAATGTTACAACTAATAACACATTCAACCCTAATTGTTATTACGTCTGATCGTGTCTGACTCATGATGAAAAAACAAACAACAAAAAGGTCTAACCGCGTCTAACCGGCAGACTCAGATGCGATTCAGACATATTTTGCAAAAACAAACACACCCTTACTCTTATCAGTAAGATGTGGTTAGACGTTTTGTTTGTCTGTTTTTTTGCTTTTGAATCAGACCCAGTTAGACATATAGCATCTTACTCAGTAAGAGGTACGAGACTTGTCTTACTGCCTCTTACTCGATAAGAGATTGAAAATTCATGTTAATATAATATATTTGATGGTTTATTAACTATGTTATATTTATAATAAAAAGTCTTATTTCATATTTACATAAGTTACTTATTATCGCATTTCGTTGTTTTAATAAATAAATTGCAGAAACGAGCACTTAAAATCATTCGGACAACAATACAAAAATAAACAACATTATTTAATTCAGATTTAGACTTTCTAGCCATCTTTTACTAGTTAGATGTTGTAGTCAGATTCAGACCTAAAACATTTTAATGAAACAAACACACCCTTTCAACTCTCTCTAATCATCATTGGTAACATCTCTACATTCTATTCTCGCTGTCGTCGCCCGCCATCACAATATCCGACCACCGTCTCTATCCGTAATGATCTCAATCTTATCTTGTACCAAATGTGGTTAAAGAAGGTTATGATTTGGATCAGACAGATAAATGTCGTCGTCGGGCTCGGATGCAACCTTGATGACATGCTTATGTATTTATGATTAATTTATATGTATTAGGATTTGATAGTTGTGTTTTTAACTAGGATTTATATTTATAAAGTAATGTTGATTTTATGTTTTACGTAGTACTTTTTTATACTTATATAAAGGTTACCAAAAAAAAAAAAAAAAAAAAAAAACAACTTACGAAAAGATATTTGATTGAAAACAACTCCAACTTAATTAACATATTTTTAATTTTTTAAATATGAAAAACTTAAGACCATCTGAACGAGTTTTTAATGTTTGCAACACTACTTTAGAGAATAAAAACCTAAAATGAAAACTCATTGTAAGCTCACCTATAACTAGGGGTGGAAATGAGCCGAGCTGCTCGTGAAAAGCTCGAGATCGAATCGGTAAAAAGCTCGAACGAGCCGAGCCTAAACGAGCTCGAGCCCGAGCTCGAGCCTAAGTTGCAGCTCGTTTATTAATCGAGCTCGAGCCCGAGCTTTACATAGAAAGCTCGTTTAGGCTCGCGAGCCTAAACGAGCCCATGGTATTAAACATATATATGAGCCGAGCTCGAGCTTATTAACGAGCTTAATAAAGATATATTATGAGCCGAGCTCGAGCTCGAGCCAAACTTTAACTTTTCATGGCCAAACCGTATAAACGAGCCGAGCCCGAGCCTATATAATATACAACGAGCCGAGCTCGAGCTTAAAATTTAAGGCTCGAAACGAGCCGAGCTCGAGCTCGAGCCTTTTAAAACTTAAACGAGCCGAGCTCGAGCTCTGGCGAGCTCGGGCTCGGCTCGGCTCGTTTCCACCCCTACCTATAACTTCCCAAATTAGCTACAAAAACAGAGCTCGAGCTCGGCTCGGCTCGTTTCCACCCCTACCTATAACTTCCCAAATTAGCTACAAAAACTAAAACGCCATCCGTGGGACTCGAACCCACGACCACGTGGTTAAAAGCCACGCGCTCTACCAACTGAGCTAGAACGGCTAATTTGTTTTTTTATTAGCCAAAACGCTTGTTATCGTATGCATTTATTCAGTTATTTGCATAACTTACAATTTTGTTTTCTTCCTATTATTCGAATCTGTTTCATTAACTTTCCACTCATACAATCTGTTTCATTAACTTTCCCCGCTTTTTTTTTTTTTTTTTTTTTTTTTTTTTTTCTAATCCAAATCTTCTAACGGATGTTTTGAGTGATAGCATCTAGAGTTGCGATCCTCTAAAAAAGGATCAAAATTAAAAAGTCTAAAAAGGTTTCTACCCACTAATATAGTGCCATGTGTCACCCACCCACTCCTTCCGTTTTTTCTTTAATATTTTCGGTTAGAGGGCATTTTAGTCATTTGACCCATTTTTTTAATTCCACCTTAAATTTCAAATGCAAATAACTTTCAAACGACAAACTTTTAGAAAAAACCGATTTCACCATAATTTTTAAAATTTAATCCTCTTTAATTTGGTATATATTTTTTTTAATTTTTTCAAAACTTTTTTTTTGACATATTCATTTGGTCATGATTTTCATAAAAATTTTAGCATTTTCGGCTCTAATTTGTCTAGTTTAAAGGCCGAATTTTGCAAAACTTAAAACACGAAAGTTGTAGCTTCTTGGCCATTCTTTACCCAGAAATTTGAATCACTCAAATCCAATATGATATGAGTGAAATATCGTATGTTAAAGATGACGTTTTACTCATATTTGTTGCACACAACATGTTTGATGAAATGTTTAGCTTAGATTTTTAGTCTTAAAATCGAGTTAAATGCACTAAGTTTTGTACAACAATGCACCTTTAGTTATTTTATTAATGTAAGATTCAAAAAGTTTTGTTTTTTCTTGTTTTTTTCTTGTTTTTTTTAACTGATGAACTATATTAACTGATGAACCTTATTAACTGATTTTTAAAAAAGACATTTTGTTCATCAGTTACTTTGGTTGAACTATATTAACTGATGAACCTTATTAACTGATTTTTAAAAAAGACATATCGCGCGTTAAAGAGCCTTATTAACTGATGAACCTTATTAACTGATGAACTTATTAAATCAGTTAATAAGGTTCATCAGCCTTATTAACTGGTTGAACTATATTAACTGATGGACTTATTAACTGATGAACCTTATTAACTGATGAACTTATTAAATCAGTTAATAAGGTTCATCAGCCTTATTAACTGGTTGAACTATATTAACTGATTAACTTATTAACTGATGAACCTTATTAACTTATGAACTTATTAAACCAGTTAATAAGGTTCATCAGTTAAAAAAAAAAAAAAAAAAAGAAAAACTTTTTGAATCTTACATTAATAAAATGACAAAAAGGTGCATTGTTGTAAAAAAATTAGTGAATTTAACTCGATTTTAAGACTAAAAATCTAAGTTAAACATTTCATCAAACATGTTGTGTGCAACAAATATGAGTAAAACGTCATCTTTAATATACGATATCTCACTCATATCATATTGGATTTGAGTGATTCAAATTTCTGGGTAAAGAATGGCCAAGAAGCTACGACTTTTATGTTTTAAATTTTTCACGATTCGGCATTTATGATGGTACAAAATAAGGTCGAAAATGCCCAAAAAATCAAGAAAATTAACACCCATTTCGTATGTAAAAAAAAAGTTTCGAAATTTTTAACAAAATTTATACCAAATTAAAGAGGATTAAATTTTAAAAATTGTGGTGAAATCCGTTTTTTCTAAAAGTTTGTCGTTTAAAAGATATGTGCGTTTGAAATTTGAGGTGGAAAAAGAAAAAACGAGTAATTTTACTATTTTGTCCATATCCAGATTTTTTAAATAAAATAAAGGGGGACACGTGGCAGCACCAAATTTCTTTTTAGGCTTTGCAATGTTTGGGTACTTTGCAAGGGATCCGACATCATAGCATCTATGGGAATGATAGCTGCCCTCGAATAACCAAACCTTAATATCATCCTCAAATAAGATCATAGTATCACAACTTAGAACGTACAAATGAGAATAGCAAAAAGAACAATTTGATTATCAGAGTACACCATGATTAAAGTTCATAAACAAGAAAAGTGAAACTGGTATAAGATAACAAGGGAAATATTTTGTACATTTGAAATAAGTAGTGAAAAGAAGCAAAAGTTATTCCTATGAAATAAGTAGTTAAGAGAAACTATATATTTATAACATTTTTATATTTCAGAGTAGCTTAGAGCGTAAGGTGCAGTGGCGAGGCACCCTCGCCAAGCCAAGCCACTGCACCGGTAGGTGCCTTCGCCAAAACACTCGCGAAATTTTTGTCTTACGCCAAATGAAAGATTATTTATTTATTTTATTTTTAATTGGATTTTTGTGTTTTAATTGGGTATAGTGGGTCTTAAAAGTGGAGATTTTGGCTTAAGCTACTAGGAAGGATGTTTTTTAAGTGTGTGAGTGAAAGATAAGCGACAAAAGAAAAAGATGATGTAGCGCTAAGGTATCAGTTTAGTTTAAATCACTGCACGTGGTGCTCTTACCAGTAAGGAAATGATTGCTTGCTAATTAATGGTGGAAATTCTTAACCGAAAGGATTGCTTGCTAATTATGTCTATCTCATAGTCAATTTGCTGATGATACGTTTCTTTTTGCCTACCCATCTAGTAACGAAATGAAAGGATTTCAAGATGTTCTAGAATTGTTTTGTATAGGATGTAGTAACATGGAAACCAACGGAGTCTTCAATTTACTCTACCACCATAGCGTAAAAAGTGCCACATCAACCTTAGCCAAACACACACAAATGGTTTAAATTTATGTTGACAAAAGGCGTTCCTTCAAAAATCCAAGGCTTCACATTGTTAGCTTGCCATCAGCAAATACCGGTCAAACATTTACTTTTTCATAGAAACATCATAGCAGACATCAATCATGCAACATGTTCTTGGTGCAGGTCATTGCAGAAACAGTTGAGCATTTATTGTTGCATTGCAAATGGTCATTTCCTTTTTTGGGTAGTTTGGTCGGATGGTGGAACTTGTCTTGGGTGTTGCCAAGATCAGTTTCAGAATTTGTACAAGATTGTAATGAAGGTATGCCAAGAAACATTCGCAACATATGGAAATTAGTGGGTCCTTATGCTATATGGCAAATTTGGTTATTTTGTATTTCAAAACACACTCTTACACATACTATACTCTCAAAGCGCACACACAAATGAGTACATTTGTGTGTTTATATAGTTTTTAAACGCCACCCTTCATGGCCCTTGGTTTGCGTATGGACTTCGATTACATATCACAAAGGCTTTCATACTTAACTACTATCATACTAAGTTATCCAAGTCCATCGCCCATTTACTAATCAATTACACATACTATAACAAGTTATATGGTTCCTATCCTAATCATAGAATGACCAACACTTTTCTTAATGCTAACCATATAGAGTAAATATTAAAAGAAACTCACATACATTCACAACACAACTTCGGGAGAATACTATGTTTGGCAAAAGTAGCTGTGAGCAGTAGCCACAACTCACATCTTCATAAAGAAGCATTGGAAAAATGAGTTTTCCTAAAAAATAGCAA
Source organism: Artemisia argyi (assembly GCA_030686995.1). Classification (NCBI taxonomy): domain Eukaryota; kingdom Viridiplantae; phylum Streptophyta; class Magnoliopsida; order Asterales; family Asteraceae; genus Artemisia; species Artemisia argyi. The sequence continues at coordinate 126,839,876 of CM060697.1, forward strand.
ATCTCACCGCTCTGTTGCCAAACGAACAATTAAAAAGCTCATTGCTCACCGCTCATCGCCCTAAAAAACTCCAAAAACCTTTGCACCAAACTCATAAAAAAACTATGGGCCCATTGCTCTGATGCTCACAACCCTTTTTTAGTGTCAACTGTTCTAAGCATTCACAACATTGGTCGTATCATTTGGTAATTTTTAATTTTGGAAAATCACCTGAATTATATTGTTTTTTGTCAACACAGACCCTACACATGCCTAAAAAAGCATACCTGATGATGTTCTTTCGATCTGCTGATTTGCCTCTTATTCATATATAATCAGGTTAGCTCACTGTCGGATCAGTCCCAAAAAGAATCTGCTTCTTGCATCAGTGTGTCAGAGGCATGCAACACCTATGTGTCACGTGAAAGGCCTTAAACATTGACCAGTTATAGGCCTAAAACCCAACTATAGCTGATTTCTTTTAACTTTTTTCTGGATTCGTTTGTATCTCATGAACAAATGATGGAACTCGATCGATCATCATAGTTATTTACTAGTGTGGAACTCATTGGTGTAAATGTTGTACTCCATCTTGTTGTGTTGTTTACTCGAAGTGCTATACTCAGTATCAATTTAATGTTGTGTGATTATGTCATAACATGCCGTTTTTATTAGGTTTATGAACTTGTGTAACATTACATGAAATGATCTTAAATTAAAGAAACACTAGACTTCCATCAACCATGTTGTGATAAATATGACAAAAACATTATTGATATGATCTCAAGTTACTGTATGGTTTTGGCCTTTTTGCGCCATCCTCTTGTTATGTGTTTCGGTCACTCTGAAAATTCCACAACCAGTCTTTCTAGGCATAACAAAAGAACATAGCAGAAGTTAAAAACCAACAAATCGCACTTACATTACCAAAGTTAACCAAAATGTAGCATAGTTAAGTTAAAAGATGAATAGCAGAAGTTTATTTGTCATGGTATAATTGACTTTCTTTTTTTTTTTTTACATCACCGAAGTAATTATAAAACTGCCTAAAGGTCCCTCCTCTTCTTTTTAGACACTCAAAATATCAACTGTTTGTATTCAGAATGGAATTTGCATCGTTAGATTAATAAATTCTTAAAATCTGAAAAAGCAATCTAAAATATTCGTCCCAAAACAATAACTTTTATAAAACCCATATTTACATTTGTATTACATCAAGATACAAATCTTAACAACACAAAGTTACCCTTATTCACTAAAAGTCATTAATCAAGGCATATTGTTGCTTTTTTTCCAAATAAAGATTTCAAACACAGTTTCTTTCATATAGTCTTCTCGTCTCAAAATTATAGTACAGAATTTCTTTTTTAAGGTATCTTAAAATAATTGTCCACATTTCATTACAACTAATGAAAAGAGACTTTAGTATGTGAATATTCTATTTTGTTGAAAAGTGTAGTGGTATCACGTTTATTAAACTATGTTTTTGAGACAAAAGTAGTAACATATAACCAACTCAAAATAACTAAGAGCAAGATATAATGTGGCGAGATGGGATGGCGTTGGTGACAGTAAGCTCCAAAGCTGAAAGCTATTAATGGAAGTCGAACAATGACTTGAACCAAGGATTGGGTGATGGTGGCAACAAAGGATTTTGCGGATTCGCTTGTAAGCGTCATTTGAGCTATATAGTTAATTAATTTAGTTTCTTTTGTTTCCATTTTCTAAATTGAAGAAGATATACTTTTTAGCTAATACTTTGAAAGTGTTACCTTCTAGTGACTAATTTTCCAAAAGTGATTCGTTGGTTAAAAACTCCATTTCTTACACTACTAATCTAAGAGCTAGTTTATTTTAATTTTGTATTAAGTGTTGTCTGCGGATATACAATATTTGTTTGTAAATAAACGACTATTGTTTGTTTTGTGTGTCGAAATAAGTGTATGACTCATAACTTTTACACAAATCACAATAACTTAATTGAAAAATTGCACTCGATCTCTTGACTTTTTCTGTAACAAACTTAGAACATTAGGTATGGTGACTCAAGCTAAAACCCAAAGAACCTGAGATATAAAATGCACGTAATCGGTCTAGCTACATGCTGGATGATATGGCGGTACAGAAATTATGTGCTATTTGATGTTGGAAGGATGCGTAAAAGTGATTTAGTAGATAATGTTATTATGTTGTCGTTTTCTTGGCTAACCCATCGAAACCAAAAATATGAGGTTTCGCGGGTTGATTGGCTTAAGTATCCTTTGTAATGTTTTTTAGATACCAACACAACAAAATATTATTTTTCACTCAAAAACCAAAAAACCTTATCCTTCATGGCTAAAGACAAAACACCTCTTTTAAAACCCACCATATCCAATTAGAACACAAACTCAACACAAAAAGCACCACTAAAAAAAAGCACGGAAAAAAATGTCTCTTGGCAAGGGTGCTTAAGGCTGGGAGTAATAGAGGAGGTCGGGTCGGTTTAACCCCCACCGACGCGTCCCCTTTATTACACACCCACCCAGGTGACGAGTCCCATAAGCAAAAAAATGAGACGAGGGTCAGTCTCCCCAACGGATTTGTGTGTCCGTTTGTGTGTGTGGGTATTTAATAAAAATGTATTTTTGTGGGGTATGTTTTTTTTGTGTGTGGGTCGCTTTATTACATTGAGTTGGTCATAAAATAGAGTTAAACAGAGAAAGCTGAGGTGACAGGAGAAATGAAATTCGTCTAAAGGTCCTATTCCTAGATACAATGTATCCTAAAATGGACAAAAACCAGATACAACGTATCCTAAAATGAGCAAAAACCAGATACAACGTATTGCCAATACGTCGTATTCCTAGATCTTCTTTTTTCCTTTCTGTGGCCTTTTGAATCGACTAAATCTCAGTCTAGATAAAGGAGTTATGGCCAAAATACTAAAGTACGTATCTTCTAAGGCTATCATGTAAACTTGAGATCTTCATTTGGCTTCATCTCATTACTTGGTTTTCGTCTAAGGAATGTATACGATGTATCCTTATAAGTGTATACGACGTATGTCTTCAAATCACGTCTTGGATCTTATCTTGTTAGGGTTTCTATAGGGCATATCCCAGAAACTTGGATACACCGTACTCTTATGAACATGATCCTTCTTGATTTCTTCTCAGACTTCCATACGGTGTATCCTTATTAGCATGGATATGTCGTATCTTTGTCTGATATGATATTTTCTTTGTTTAAGCTTCGAGTCATGCACTTTCCGCCTCTTTTCCAATATTGCTCCATAATTACTGAAAAATAAAAAATGTAAGCAATTGAGCAACGATTCACGTATAAAATTATAATAGCTGAGCAATATACATAGGATAAATGATCCATTATTATGGTACAAATTTGATAACATTAATGGGACTCATTCGAGGATATGACCCATTCAGGGGATACGTCCATCCGGAGGCTTGGGCCCATTCGGAGAATACACTTCCTTCAAAGAATGGGACTCATTCGAAGGATATGACCCATTAGGGGAATACGTCCACTAGGAGGCTAGGACCCATTCGGGGAATACGTCCATTCTGAGGCTCGGGCCCATTCGGAGGGTACACTTCCTACACATGATGGAACTCATTCGGAGGCTCGTACCCATTAGGCGGATACGTCCATTTAGAGGATAGACACAAATATGGAACACGTTCAGAAGATTCATCCCATTCGAAGGATTAGGATCGTACACTCTGATGCTTGCCCGGGTGTTTTTCCAATTATGTATAGGTTACGATGACTCCTAGAGCTTTTGAACCAAGTATAGTATAATCTTGTCCCTGAGTGGCAGATGCTGCATATAGGTTTGTTTGGATTGTTTGCCTACATTATGTTTAACTAGGTATTGTACCCTTGGTGATGATATATAGCCTTATCATAGGGGTCTTCCAGATATGGACAATATAATATGTATGAACCTAACAACAAAGGCTCCTTATAGTTTTTGACGATGGATTTGAACACAACCCAGTTATTATATCTGAATCTAATTTATGACCAATGTTGCAAAGAAATGGCCTACTCGGCCTTGTAATCGCCGATTACAAGGTAAACGGCCTTGGAACTTGGAGAGATTTACAAGGAAATCGGCTGATTAATCGGCGATTACAAGGTTTAGGGCCGATTAATCGGCTAAAAAACGCTACTCGGCCCTCGACCGCCTTAGGACCGATTCACGATTTTTGCAACATTGTTTATGACTAAGGGATCTCCCATGGATTACGGTGTTTGGGTAACTTTATTCACAGATCTGAAGACAAAAATGCCTTCTAGCCTTGGATCTATGTAATATACTTTGTTGGTGGCGGACAATCTATGTGACGTCCCTTTTAGATGATGATGTCACTTAGGTGGCATAGTATTTTCCAACAAGGGTTTTCATCATATCAGATGAAAAACACATACAATGAAATGATTTGAATGGGAGTACGATATATGTTTTCATGGCGTTTTTCTGGTGGAAATGCATGTTAACTCAAGTCTATTAACTCAATAGGACGCGTTTAGGGTGTTTGGAAAAGAAGTAACGCATCTAATACGTTAGGGTCCCACGAATGGCCCTACTTATTGTACAACAGGTTGTACAACTCAGTACCAGAAGGGATAATTTCATTTGGTTGGGAAGCTTCAAGGAGGCTCGGTGGTAGGTGCGATCTTGAAACTGGGAATAGAAAGATACCATGTTACGTTAGTCAAAATACGGGGGGAGGCCCCTATGAACCGCCTATGGCGTGAGAATCAGTCATAAGAATATGATGGAATATTCTTAGAGAGATAAAATGTAGATGAGATAGAGAGCGTACATGAGATGTGTGTGTGACCTTAGGCTATTGACAGTAAGGACCACGACCGACTCGGTGGTGTAGGTTACAGTTGGTCTTGCTTGTTGTGGAGACTCGGTCGCGACCGAATAGAGGGACGAAAAAATGGAAAGGGTCACAGGGTCGACCGAAACTTGTTTTCATTTAACTTTGCTTTTTAATCCGAACGTTTGAGATATAGCCGTTTGGGGCAAAAACAAAAAACAAAAAACTCTTAAATTACCTTATAAATACACAACATAAACACACTCCAATTCACACAATCTCATTTCAAACATTCTCTATATTTTTTCACACCATGAATTCATTCGAGATACTTTTTGCCGATTCGTCTTTGGATGATGAAAATGAATTTAGTACCGAGTTTTTGCTGTTTGCGGAAGATTGTTGGGAGGCTTACCAAGCATCACAACCTAAAGAAACACGAAACCAAATTACTAGGGATCGTTTGGGTGCTCATGATCGTTTAGTGACTGCCTACTTATGCGCTCAACCAACATACGGCGATCAAGCATTCCATGATCGTTTCCGAATGAGCCGAAGACTACTCACACGAATTGTTCGAGAGGTAACCGATCACTCACCTTATTTCTAACAAACTCCTATGAGCATCACTATCGAGTTCATGGGTTTCCTGGGCTGATAGGAAGCATTGATTGTACAGATTTGCCGTGGAAGAATTGCCCACATGCTTTAAAAGCTCAATTTTGTAGGGGTGATCACGGGAAAACTCCTTTCATTTTATTTGAAGCGATCGCCTCCCAAGATTTATGGATTTGGCATGCGTTCTTTGGTGTCTCCGAGATGAATAATGACGTAAATGTTTTACGTGCATCACCTCTTTTCAATGATCTCAAAACGGGAAGAGCACCGGATGTGGAATTCTTTGCTAACGACATGCCTTATAAACGGGGATATTATCTTGCTGATGGGATATATGCGACAAAACAACTCATCTTAACCTCAAAGTCGATTTGGTGGAAGACATTTGGCTGAATCATAATCCAAATTAGTTTATTCGTTTTATTATCGTAATGTTTTAATGTTATTTGAATTTTATTGTAATGTTTTTATTTTATTTGAATTAATATGTAACGTTTTAATTATGAAGGAAATTTGAGTTTTTGTTAAAAATGTTTTAAAAAAATGAACTTGGACGCCCCTTACTAGGGCACCGAATCACCTGCAGGTCACTGGAGAGAGAAAGCTGACGTGACAGGGAAAAAGAGGAGGTTGAGTCACCTTACTGTGGGTAGCCTTAGTATTTATAAGCAAACCCTAGAAAGGATGCTTCTAGGCTATGCAAGGTGTCTCATATATGTGTATGACCTTGCACGTAGGTAGTTTACGTCAAGGGAGATGTCACGAAAATGAGCATGCGATCATTCAAGCGGTTCACAATATTGTAAAAGGAGACCGGGCTCCGTTATCGTAGAATGTGGGTCGGAGGCTCGGGCTCCTTCCCCAACATCATAGGCTTGTGCTACTTCCGGCCTCGGAGGCATGTTCTCCTTCACTATGTGTGGGATATATTTTGTGTGTATTGGCGGATTCTGTTGCGGTAGCTTATATTGCTAGAGACATAGCTTTACGCCAATATATGTCTATTGTACCTGACGAAGGCGAGGCTCCTGTTGACACTAAAGATGAGGCTTCTTGGTTAAGCTAGTGTGTGTTGTACCCGACAGAGAGTCGGCTTCACTAGTTATTTCAGATTTGTTGAAGGTGTCATGCTTTGCTCCCACACTCGTTAAAAAAAGTCTTCATGTTTTGCCATTCTTATTGTTATCATGGTGATGGAGCTAGTAAGTTCAATATTCTGTTTATCTTATGAGGATTAGAAGTAAAACGAAATATGTTGTGGCACTAAACAACCTAATTTAAAAAAAAATAATAATAAAAATAAATAACTAAATAAAATAAAAAACTAATATTATTATATGTAGCTGGTTTTTATAATGTTACAAAGTCGTTTAAAATCCTTACAGTTTTCCAAAAGTGGTAATGAGTCTCATTGAGATCAAATGAGAAGTAAAACTAAATTAAGAATATTGATAAGAAATTACAACCACACAATTTAGATGAATCAATAAAAATAGATGAATCTCCCTTTAAATTTCTCGTTCTAATTTAGAATGTGTGACAAAAAAAATGTTCTCTCTATTCTTATTTTAATTTTTTTTCCCACTAATATAGAAAAAAATATATTACAAAAAAAATAATAAAAAAATATAAAAAAATAAAAATAAAATAAAAAATCTATAACAAATGCTGCAACACGTAATGCGGCTTTTTTGTTATACAAAATGTGTAACTATTTAAATTATTACAAGTCATATAACGTTGAATTTAGTCTTCTCAATGTCAATATTATTATTACATATATTCTATTTTACACTCTATATTGTATTCACGTATTATGCTAGTGTCTAGGCTCGTTTTTTGCTTAATCTGTGTATGTACAGTACTATTTGTCTTATTTAGTATATTTTTTTTACTATTCGCATAACGCAATTATTCGGATAAAGTTTCCAATATCTAAATTTGTCATTCAATATGGGAAAATCACTTTAAAATGTAATGTGTTTACCAATTTTTCTAGTTGCGTGCAGCCTTATTATTATTATTATTATTATTATTATTATTATTATTATTATTATTATTATTATACCCTAAACTTTCTGATTTCGATTATTGTGTGCATTTACACATGTAAAATAACTATTTTACCTTTCTCTGTCAATAGGGTGGTTACATAAATATAAAGGTAAAATGGTCATTTTATATGCGTAAAGACACACAAAGGTTGAAATTCAAAATTTTGAGGTTTATAATTAATAACGTAGAAAAAGGATAGCTACGCACAACTAAAAAAAATATGTAAGTTTATTACATTTTAGGTGATTTTCCCTTCAATATTTAGACCTAAGAAAAAGGTGGGAGATTAACTTTTAGTTTTGCATCCTCCTAAGTAAGCCTGAGTTAGGGCTGAGCAAACCACTCAAACGGGCCGGACCGACCGAGACCGGACCGGACCGACCACATTCGATCCGATCATTGGTCTTTGCTTTTGAGCTAATTCGGTCTCAGTCTTGGTCGGACCGGTCCGGACCACAAACCGACTATTTTGCCTTGTTGGACCGGGCCGACAGATGCACCGACCGGGACCGGACCGACCACATTCGGTCCGGTCCTCGGTCTCGGCTTTTGGGCTAATTCGGTCTCGATTTTAGTCGGTCCGGTTCGGTCCGGGACCGATGCCCAGCCCTAGCCCTAGCCCTAGCCCTAGCCCTAGCCCTAGCCCTGGTGTATATTATTTTAGAAATAAGTTCCAACTCTCATTTACTAGTAAAACATTACGAAATACACAATTTTATTACAAAGTATGTCATCTACAAAAAATAAAAATAAAAAAAATACTTTGAAAATGAAAAGAAATTAAATGAAAAGACAGCCAGTACAAAACCTCCACCATCTTTCCTCCATCTCCTATAACCATGCTGCTTGGTCTTGTCCTAACAAATTCCTCTACCACAACAAATTCTATTAAAGCTAAAAAACATTAAATCTGAACCCACATGCTTCTTCTCCATTTTTAACTTCTTTTTATCGATTGTGAGCTTCATTTACACTCTTAACAGCTTTAATAACCTTGTGTAAGTCAGATTTTTATTTTGAAATATAGCTTCTTTTGTTCATATTTGTCAGTTTTTAAGCTATATGAGAGTGAATGTGTTGTAAGTATCGTGTTTTACAGATAAAAGTGTTAAAAACAGTAGTATATTTATAAGTGTATTGATTTATAACTAGTTTTTCTAATTTTTGTACTTCATTTTGATTTAGTTAGTTTAACAACTTCAGATTCTGTGTATATTGATATGTTATTGCTGACTTTTTAGGTTTTATTTTGATTGTTTTAAATTTGTGACTGATGATGTCATGTATTTAGTGTAATGAGTAACCATATGCATGTTAATTAGGTTTCAGATCGATGTGTTGTTTATACATTTACGGAATAAAACATGTTTAATTTCAACTTTTTGATAGATGTAAGTTTTTATTTGATATGTAAAATTTGGTAAGCTTTCTACTAGATCGAAGCATTAGTTGTGAGTTTGCTTGTTTGTGATATCCCTAGAAACCATATGCATTTTCTGATACTTTTTAAATGTGGAAACCCATTTTTAGCATGTATACATGATGATATCTATCAAAATATTCAAGTACTTGAAATGTTATCTGCTGTTTATTTAAATTTTTGCTAAAAAAGTTGTAGAGTTTTTAACTCTATTAGTTTTTCATATGGAGAATATATACTTTTGTATTGGAAAAGAAAAAAATTTGTAATGCATTTTAAACAAGAAAACATATTCTACATACTGTAGGATAGTAGAAGGTATCTTTGAAATTTTTGTAGTTATTAGTGTTTTTTTTCTATAAGAGGGTCTTTTATTTCTATGATACATATGAAGTATCTTCACACCAATCTATCCATGTGTGGTTCTGGCACATGTATATGATTATTTAAAACATTTCAATATTTATTTTTTATTTCTTATACACAAATTTGGTAGATGAATATAGTAAGTAGACTTTGTTGTTTAAAAGGAACCATCATATTTTGCATGGTCAAACAACAATATGCACAATTTAATAATTTTATATAAGTAAAAAGATGGCAATTAAGATAATTTTTTGGTTGGTAAACTTTGAAATGTTACATTTTTGGTAAACTTTGATACAAATTATATTACAATTTACCAACTTTTTATATATAATATATCATTTATAAAAACTTGTTTAAGACATTAAAACAGAGAACAATTACGAATATGATACTCAGGTGTTATTAGGAATAGCTCATTTTGGGAGCTTATTGACTTATTTGTGTGTGGCTAGATTTAAATATAAGATATATCTAGTGGCTAATTGTAAAGTGAAGGCTGCAAGTTTACAGTATGTGTAGCGTTCATTTGTACTACTACTGTTTTATTGCAGAACACGCTAATTTGGTAAATGGTTTCTCCGGTATGAGTTTTTGAAGTGTAATCTTAGTGTCTTAAGGGCCAAGTATGCATTGGTTTAGTAGTGTAAAAAAGGCTACGAGACAATGGTTGTATCGTATTTGGGTCCGGTGGAGTCTGCATAGGGTCAAAACTTGGTTCAGTTTCAGTGTTCTTGTCGTGGTTTACCCAATTTCATTTACTGTATGTTTTAGTATAGGAAGATGGAATTTTAGGTGGAGCTTAGAGATCACATTGTAAAAAAACAACAACTGGCTAATTAGTTTCATGTTGTCTTTTACAGCTTACGAGCTGGTTCTACGATGGCAAATCCTCGAGACAATGAAAACAGGTATATAATACTGGTTTTAGATATGAAATACGGGGGGTGTTTGAGATTGCTTAGAGGCGTTTGGAATCGCTTATTTTTTTCAGCTCTTCTGTTTATGTGCTTATTTAATTAACTAGAAGCAATTGTATTTTATTCAAACTGCTTATTTTCTAGTAAAATAAGTGTAAGCAGGTATAGAGTGCTTATTTAAAAGTATTTATTTTTGCAAACATTAAAATTACCTTTTTACTAACATATCCAAACACATATTTTTGGAGCAGTTCGTAAGTACTTACTTAAGCAGAAGCATATGCAGAAAAAACTTAGCAATCCCAACCACCCCCATACTTCTGTTACTTTTTTGTTTATCTGCTTATTCGTAAGCAGAAACATTTTTGTATTGTCCTGCTTCTGCTAATTTGCTTATATTCAGTTAAAAGAAGTAGATTTTGATAAGTATGTAGGAAGCGGCTTATTTCAAAATGTTTGTTTGAGATGACATTAAAATTATTATTTCAAAAGGCTTATTTATGAGTGACTTATGTTTAAGCAGAAGTATGTAGGAAGCTGCTTATTTCAAAAAATTTATTTGAGATGACATTAAAATTATTATTTCAAAAGGCTTATTTATAAGCTACTTATGTTTAAGCAGAAGTATAAGCAGAAATAACAATAATCCTGAACACCTCTTGCGGAACGTTTAGATATCTAATTATTACTCCATGTTGTTTGTTGTTGGATGATATATCAAGGGGCCGCCAAGGCGGAAGAACTCCCGATATCGCCGGGCAAGGTGACAGCCAGTTAGCCATATGGCGAGTTGCGATCAGCGGTAATACATCAGGTCTACAAGACAATAATATTATGTCATCTCTTTTTCACACAAACTAATACTATGTGTTTTGTTTTCATATATTGTTGCAGGCATTCATATGTTTTGCAATGTGACACTTTTGTCCATGGCATATGCTCTTCGAGATGGAGGTTGGCGTGGACTCACATTCTTTGTCATATTTTTAGCGTTGGCCATTTCAAGTAGCGTTGTCATTAGTCACATCATGGAACGCAACCCGACGTTCAGAAGTTATCCGGAAATTGGCGAAGTTGCGTTTGGAAGAGCCGGATACCGTACTGTTTGGGTAAGTTTTATTTTTCAAACTATTCTATATCTAGGATTTTGATTTTTTTTTCTTTATTCCACCATTGTACATCGTCAAATGTCCATGCTGGTCACCATATGCAACATCCAGGTTTCACTTTGTTTCTGTTAAAATCATAGTACTAACTTAGTCTTCAAAATAATTAACCAACATACTTAAAGTTTATAGCTTGAATATCATTGAACTTTATAGAATAATATAAGATACACCTGATTTTAGGCTTATACAAGTTGCACTTGTAAACATGGATAGTGTAAATGTTTTGTGGTCCAATGGAGTTTATATATAGGTTGGAAATGAGTGTCTTAGATTTATGTTCTAGTTTTATGGATCAGATTATGCAACTGTGAATTTTGAGAGCTGCTAGATTGCGCTGTGGTATCTCTTACTAATGGTAGATATCTCTTTAAAATGTCATTTAGCTTTTGCAAGTTTCTTCCAAACTGTGTACTTGTAAATTATGGTTTACATAATACTTTGTGATTAATGTATCTGGTTTACATTATCACAAATGCTATTTCAGTTCATATTCATTTTTATGCAGTCATGGAGAAGTTTTTATTACCGACACAAAACTCATAGTTTTCCTCTATTCATAAAAATAGGCTAAACTTTAGTAACGTAACAGAGTGCTTATACAACGCTTTAAACTACGAAAACTTATAACTACAATTATGAATGCAATATGAACCGAGTAGGAACAATTCCAGGTTCTGCCCCTGAGATAGTCCTGTCATGAGATAGTCCTGTCAGACACATAAACAACATAGCACACATAGTACTTCTTATCTAATCCAATTGGTTATTATTTATGGTGGCATACCCATTATTTTTTTAATATTTGATTTAACTCCATAATTATAACAAGTTTGCTAATACCATTTTAGCTTATAAACATGCATAATTAGCATATAATAAAACAACCGTCAAAAAAGACAAAATAAGAAAGGAAGTAGAAATAGGACGGAGGATATGAGGTGCAATAGTGTAAAAGAAATTACAAAGGAAAATTAGATGTAGATTAGAAAAAGCAAGTAATATAATTTGGAATAGATTATAAAATTGATGTTAGTTACAAAATTTACTCAAGGTTGCATGTGTACTGTTATTGTTTATTAAATTGTCACTGATCTTGTTCTGTTTATTTGTTTCAGACTATCGTTTTCCTCTTCACATATGTAAGTGAAAATGACTTTTCTTATTTACGACACACATGAAATTATTTCAAAATCTTACTAAAGTTAAATATGCATATATGTCTTTTAACGCAGGCGGGTTGTGTTGAGAACGCTGTCGTGACACGTGACACGTTAATCAATCTTCTTCCGAAGGAAATTTTCAAAATTGACAATAGTGGAGTTAGTGGAGGTCAATTGACTACCATGTTGGTGATTTTGTTAATGATAACAGTGATTCTTTTTAAAGACTGGGGAACATTTGATATTACGTTGACCGGTTAGTTTAGTGATTTATAATATATTGACTAAATCGATACTCTGTAAACCTAAACTAAAGTTGTTCCTTTTTCATTATTTTCTCAATCTAGTTTCTGGACTTGGTTTAACCGCTATAGTCGTGTTATCACTTGTTTGGCAATGGATCTTCGATCATGTACCGCATCAAAAGACTCTCAGCTTTGATCCCTCAGTGTTTCCAATGGCAATAGGCTTTTACGCTAATTGCTTTTCGAGTCATTCGAGCCTACCAGAATTATACCAACAGACAAAGAACAGGAATGAGTTCCGTGTTCTACTGATTTATATGTAAGGAATTAGAAATTTATATTTATGTATTTGGTTATTATTTATTATAATTAATTGCTTCTGATTATTTTATTTACTTTTGCAGCTTTGTTCCAACCGCTCTTGTGTATGTTGGAGTAGGCTGCTTGGGCTACCATTTATTTGGGAACACGGTGGAGCCTTTGTTCATTCTAAGCATGCCAGGGCATCTTGGTGCCTCAAAAGCTGCCAAGATCTGTACGGTAGGGTGCAATGTATATTTATATACTTAAATTATACAGTATATAATTAGTAGTACAGTAGTTTCTGTTGGGCTGAGTGCAAAAAATTAATGTAATCAAACCCATTCCCCATTCCCATTACCATCTACCAAACACCACCTAGAAATGTTGTTTTTTAAAACTTTTGATAAATGTATACTCATATAATAAGCATTTGTTCCTAACAACTCACCACCACTTTTACTGTTTTATTTGATTCAGTTGTTCAGCTAAGAATGTTCAAGTAGATACCATAGGCAATTGTTATTATGTTTTTTTTGGAGTGCATTGAATTGACACATCACCTAAATATCTGAATTCTGACTTTTAGCTTATCAACTGTACCAATTTCTGAAACACTATATGGAATGTCCATATCAGTTGCTTGAAACTGTAATATTTGATTAGAGGCGAAACTTTGCTTTAAACTTATATCTGATGTGTTACCCTTTTATTTTGCAGATAATCCATCAGTTGATCAGATATCCTTTCAAAAAAAACCAATTGAATTTGTTCATATACACATACAAATCAGCTGTTTTGTGAATAAAATGTCATTTCCTTAGCTATATATAGTTACATATGTTCAGGGTATAAGCTCTATCGCTATGCAAGTTGATGAGGCTGTGACGAATCGACAGAATGACGAGGAAGATAACCGTGCTAAAAGGATACTTGTTCGAATACCTTTAGTGGTGACAAGTATAATTATCACCATGTCGGTCCCATTTTATGGTAAGTTCTCACTTCAATATAAGACTGACATATAATAACAATGTAATACTGTAATATTTAAGTTTCATACTTTTGTACTAGAAAATAGCATTTGGGATTAGGAAAAGAACCTAATGTTTGAATATAAGGGCGGAACAGTTGATGAAACTTGAAGCTATGTGCATTTTACTAAGCTACAAAAATTGAGTAGAAATTAAGTTAGAATCCATGATTAGGCGTGCTAAGTTGTATATCTGAAATTGGAAATGAAGAATCAATGAATCTTTTGTTAGTTTATAAATCATCGATACACACACAATTATAACTAGGTTACTGTGTAAATCCCCTACAAAAGTACGGACATATGGTTCCTTTTCAATTGAGGCCGTAAATTTTCTTTAGTTTCAAGAGTTTTCCTTCTTCTAATCCAAGGTGTATATGGTGTACTTCACTAAACTGCAAGTATAGTTTCTCCCAGCTTTTTTATTGATTATCATATCTGTAGGCTAGGCACTATAGAAAGGGCGTTTGTATTGGATAGGGCTTGCATATGATGCTTGACTAGAAAGAACTTTTTTTTACAAAGATACGTAGATGGGGATGGTTTGGTGTGTTGATGGACAACCTAAGTACTGCTATGGGGAATGAATCATACTAGTCACGTAGTAATATACAGATTAATACGATGGACTACTGATATCTATCTTTTTGTGGCTTTAAGTTGAATTAACAAAATTATGGATTTCAATTAAACAAATTTCTTATTCATTGGACCTACATTTCTACATTATCTACATGAAATTATACACAGTAGCTGATAAAGTTTATGCAATGCAATGGCTCTCATTTGGTCTTAGCCTAAGTTTTATTTTAGCACGGATACTGCATGTCTCAGTTATGATCACTGTTTATAGTTTAATTAACGTGTTACCTTAATAATGATGGCTTTTATATGATGTTTCGTCATTGAAACAGATGTTTGCTAACACCGTTCTTCTTACAGGTCCATTCATGGCATTCATGGCATCTATTTTAGGGGTTTCTGTGGTAGGTCTTTTATTTGCCATGACGAATGACCAGTATCCTAGTTTTTTAGCCGATTAACAAAAATAGCTGCACATTATGTTCAAGACTTTACTTATGGGATGAAACTAATGCGAATTTTGTTGTTTCAGGCTCTGATTATTCCATATATGTGCTTTTTACGTATTAGATATCAAGACTTTACTAGGAGCCAGGTATCAATCACACTGAACTTTTAATTGAAAATATCAATTGATATTATAGCCCACCAAATCATCTTTTGTACTATTTCCTCTTGACTCATATTTCTTCCGTCATTTGTAGGTGATTCGGACCGTAATAGTCCTTCTGGTGGCTGTCACTGGAGCAATACTAGGCAGCATTAAGAGTGCACCAGCTTTGGCGAAAGGTTGAATTGGCTTAGAAATATAGTTTTGAACTATACACAGGTTTAAAGAAACTTTGACTTGAGGAAATATACTACTCGACTTGGCAAATAGGTGTATAGAATTTCTGGATATTTGTGTACTGGAATTCCTGACTATGTTTTTTAAACTTTAGAAGTGGTATATCTTAGTTTTATTATCAGAGTATTAGAACTCCATGTCTCAATATTGTCAATTAGAAAATGTATATGTATCTGATATTTGTAATCTTAGGACATGTAAGTTGGGCTTATAAGCTGGGTTCAAGTCCCGCTTATGGTCTAAAATCCATGTTAAAGGGCGTTCATTTATCTATACTTAGGCTATGTTTGGCGAGGGTTTAAATGGGGCTTATTGGGGCTTGGGCTTTTAAAATAAGCCGGCTAATAAAATAAGTCTCGTTTGTCTTTAGGTCCAATTAAATTTTTTGGGCAATTAGTAATTGGTCTTTTTGCATTATGTTGTGCTATTGGAACATTCGTATATTGGAATTTTAAATTGGTTTTGGGTTATTTGAAAATTGATTTTTTTAGCGACTTGATCATAAGCAAGTCGTTTGGATTTTTTATGGATTCGTTAGAATTTGGATTTGTTTTTTGTTTTGACCATTTGTTTGAAGACTAACCTACGATTGTTGGAAATTTGTTAGTTTGAAATTTTGGATATTCGTTTTGTCGGGCTTTTAAAGTTGATTGCCTGAATTTGATATTCTTCGTTGAAGATCGTTTTAGCCGATTTGTTTGTTTGGTTGACCGAGTTTGAATTTAGCGGTTAACGTTTGATTGTTCATTTTGAAGATTATCGGCGTTTGTAGTTGTTCGGTTTGTTTTGGATCGTTTTTGGGAATCGATCGTTTGATTTGAATTTGGCTAGTATCTCTAGCGTTTGTGTGACAACTGGCAAATTAGGGAGCCGTTTTTAAAACCCGCATTACTTTAAAAATTATAATTTTGGAATATTCGAAAAGTTTATCGTGACGAGATATTTTATGAACGTTGGAATGTGATTTTAATCGTACGTTATTTATGGGATTCGATTATTTATTAATGGTTTGGTTTGGTTCATTCGTGATGATTTATTTTTGAAATCATTATTTTGGCACTACATTGACTCCGGCACTAGGATAACCTAACAATTTTAGTTATTTTAATATTGGTTCGGATATTTATATTTTTGGAACGTATCGCGAGGTTTTGATTATTTTGGAACGAGTTCGGTTCGAGAGAGTGGATTTGTTATTTAAGGTTTCGGGTTTGGTCCGTGTATTTACACCGGGCTACTTAACCCACCTTACCACCTCAATATTATTATTATTATTAATAAAAAGCTTTTTTTTTTTTAAGAGTAGACACAAAATCATCCTTGTGGATCTGAGATAACCACCAACATTCACACTCTCTCTCTCTTTTTCTTTACTCACCACCGCCGCACCCTTAAACCACCAAAATCGCCACCACCGCCACCCTCACACCAAAACTAACACCACCATCTTAACCATCTTTTCCCTATCTATCTATTGGTGTAAACCACGCGCGATTTGGACCACCCTAACACCCCATACGAATTAATACCACCACTTTAACACCACCTTTGTCATCTTTTCTTTTTGAGTTTTTGAAGAAATCGAGTTTTGGAGCTTTATTGAAGGTGAGTGGCCACGAATCTTATTCGTGCGCCTCGATTAGTACCCAAACCGTGGGTATATGGATTTTTCTTGTTGGGTTTTGATGAAATCTTGACTAAAAATGATGGGGAAATGTTATTTTGGTTATACAAATCCGTTTGGTATCTTGGGTGTTGACTTGACTCGAGTTTGGTGCTCGAATGGTGATGTTTGGGTCGCGTTTGGATTTGGTTTGGCTCGTATGAAGCTTAACCGAGACACATGGTCTCGGTGTGGTTGTAACCTTGACTCGTTTGGGAGTCTAGGGTAATTTTTGGTCCGATATTATTTGGTTTCTTGGTTTTTGATTCTTGATTTGAGGATGTTTGGATGATATTTTGAGTATTGGATGAGTTGTGGTTGTTTGGTATTTTTGTTGTTGTCGTGGTTTGTTGCCGATGACCCCATGGGTCCGTTTGGTTCGACTTGGCTCGTTGAGAGCTATGCCGAGACCTAGAGGTCTCGGGCGTGATCATAATATGATTATCGTGGTGTCGTTTTGACCCGGGTTTGACTTGGTAAGTCGACCCGTACATATGGTATATATATTATTGTTGTTTTTATTATGGTTATTATTATTGTGTGGCATTATTTTTGGACCGAAGCTTTTGGATGGGTCGAGACACGTTGTGGTCTCGACATGGTATACTTGTGATTTGGATTATGGAGTTGTGTTGACGAGTGTGGATTTGGGGACCGATTGTGAGACGGTCATTAGATGACGGAGATAGGTTAGTCGGGTGCCGTAGTCGGACCCTCATGTTGTAGCACGTGGATATGGGAATGATTTGGACGGAGTTGATTTATTTATTTTGACTTGGTTATTATTTTTGGACTTGGACTATGAGCCGAGAGTGATGACTCGGACATGTGACCAAATTCTTATGACTCGATAAATATTTAAAATCAAACATTAAAAATAATACTCGTAATAATATTATTGATAATATAATCGTTTATATACGTATATAGACGTGATAAATGTACATATATATATATATATATATATATATATATATATATATATATATATATATATATATATATATATATATATATATATATATATATATATATATATATATAAATAACGATCACGAGTAAACGTTATAATAATATAACGATAATTATTATACTATGCAAATAGTGCAATAAATGTCGGAATATTATTATAAATAAATAACTATAAATGATGTCGAGAACTAATATATCGGGTGAGTAATAAATAAAAACATGATGACTTTTATAAATTTGGAAAACTTATCGAGTTATACGAGTTGTGATTACTTAAAGTCCAAGTGGGCTTTATTATGTGACTTTTGTGTTGTCACGGATATATGACGATTAATATAAACATTTTCTATAACAAGTGACTTATTTAATCGACGGATTAGATCGAGTTATTTGGCTATATAAAATGAGTATATTAATGGGCATCGTATCCCACGACGCCCATAGGTTGTGGTATATGTATTAGGATAATAAATTACTATGCATCTCGTGGAATTTGGCCGATTTGACGATATATATAGGGAATTTATTGGACTACGATATATACCAAATAGAATTCTTTGTGCTATGTGCTTTAGGTTAGGTATAATTTTGGAACGATATATTACGTAAATAAATATGAGGGATTACCAAATCGACGGATTTGATAAACTTCGATGATTTATTTAAATAATATATTGGGCTAATATTAGACCTATAGATGGTTTATTATTTCGTTCGTTGTGGCTTTTTGGTTTGAGTTGTATCGACCCTTCACCCATATGGATACCAAACGTCGAATTTCAAATTAATATATGAGGATAATTCGAGAAATGGATATTTTTGGAAAGTAAAATGGAATACGTTGGGAATGGGAATATTTGATTTTTGAGGAAATGATTTCTGAACGAGCTTGATATTGTTAGGAAGTACCGAGTCTGTAGTTGCCGTTACGTGAGTTGCTTGAGTTTGCTTACGTCTTTCTTCTATCGATTTCTTTTGAGGATTTTCTGGACTTGAGGTGAGTCATAGCCCCACTTTTTACTCTTGAACTTTGTTTTCAATACTTGGGGTGAGAAACGTGCAAATGTTTTATGTGGACTATTATCGCTTAGTTTATTTAAAACTTGCTATGCTTATAGAACTAGGTAGGATTGAGCGAGGCCTAGTCCCGAACTAGGTAAGCTATTAGATTGATTATAGAGCGAGGCCTAGACTTGAGCTAGGTAAGCTATTGATTGGATTGGTTTGAGCTATAGCGTGCACCTATAGGGTTGATTTGATTTGGTTGGATTATTTTGGTTGGATGTTTGAGGCCTAGTCTAGCTAGCAAGCGTTTTGCGTATATGTCCACTATATTGAATTATGAATTTAAACCTATGATCTCACCAGCGAAAGCTGACTTTTAGCACGTTTTCTCAGGTAATTAAGTGATGCCCTTTGGATGCTTGGATTTGAGGCTTGGCAATGGCACCGGTTATGGATCTATTTTCTAAAACTCTGATAAACTATTGTGGACCTATGTTTATTTCTATTGGGCCTTACCTTGGATAATTCTTGGGATAAATGTAAACTTTAAAACCCGTTTTGGTTGT
The DNA here is from genome assembly GCA_030686995.1 of Artemisia argyi. NCBI lineage: Eukaryota > Viridiplantae > Streptophyta > Magnoliopsida > Asterales > Asteraceae > Artemisia > Artemisia argyi. The sequence continues at coordinate 126,859,614 of CM060697.1, forward strand.
GTTTTTCTTATGTTTACTTTATCTCGTTCTTTCATGACTTTGAATGGATACCAATCCCCGTAGCACCCCGAAAGCTTGTTGAGTCTTCCGCTGTATCAAATTTTGGGGGTGTTATAGATTGGTATCAGAGCCAAGGTTATAGAGAACTAGGTAAATAGACACCTAAACTATAACCGATTTTTATAGAAAACGATCCTCGACCATTGCCCGCCAGCCCGCCAAGCCGAAGCATCATTATTATTATTGAGGTATATTGAGATGATTATTAGATTTGGGATTCTTGAGATGATTTGAGGATTTGAGGTTTATTGATTTTGTGATATGATGGCATTTTGGGGAATTATATGCGTTTTGAGGAATTAGATGGCTTAATTGATTTACGAATGATTTTAGTAATGCGGTATTTTAAATCTTTCTTGATGTATATGATTTGGAATTATATGATGATTTTGATATGGTATTTTTGAGTTCGCGGTTTAGTTGTTTTGAAACACTTACACCTACCCTACGCCGTTGTCACAGACTACGGCCTCCCGTATGTTTGACGTTGTTGAGGATATTCTTACTGCACCTGTACACCCAGCATAGATCACCATGGCTCCTGATGATCCTTACAGGGTTGCCATGTCACCGACAGCTTCTACTTCAGCACCGCCTGCTGCATCTACGCAGGGACCCTCATCTTCTCTAGGGCTCCCTGGTACATCGAGGCAGCTTACTCTTCATCAGGCTTTAGCTCGTGTAGCTCCACGTTTTGCCCACCGAGCTACGGCACGTATGTCGGTACGCCCTACTTCACCACCTTTACAGTTGGATGCTCACTCTCTCCTGTCAGATGCACCACCTGCATCATTGCGTCGTCGTCCTAGATCACCTACCCATTCACCACATGGTTCACCTGTTAGGAAACAACGATTGATGATGTACTCTTCCGATGAGGAGGAGGAGGAGTACGAGGGTGAGGATGAGGCTGATGACCCTCAGGAGGCTGAGCAGGGTGATGATGATGACCCTGAGGAGGAGGATGACCCTCAGGAGGAGGAGATGCCTGATGACGATGATTTGTTAGTACCGCCAACTCAGGCTGAGGAGCCTGATTCACCTATACATCCGATTGAGCCTGTTTCACCTGATCATCCATTTTTATTTGAGTTGCCACCTGGTAGTCCCGTTGAGTCGGATGCACCTTCTGAGGTTTCTGCTGAGCATGCAGAGTTAGGTGAGACTGGTAGGATGTGGGCTCAGATTACTGATCTTGGTGAGAGAGTTACACGTATGTCTGAGCGGATTGATAGGGTGACCGTTGAGTTCATTGGGGAGTTGAGGATTGACATGGTTACGGCTGAGAGGAGAGTTACCGAGATGAGGAGGGGTTTGATGGAGATTCACGAGCATATCGAGAGTTTACAGCGAGGTTTTATTACAGCTCGAGAGGCCGACCGCAAGTTATGGCAGAGGAATGCCGAGCTGGAGAAGGAGGTGGCTGACCTCAAGAGAGACAGCGACACCCATGGAGTGGAGTTAGAATCACTATGGAGAGAGCTTAATGGCTTGAGGCAGGAGTTGAGGAACCTCCGCCAGCAGCGTGGCTAGATGTTTGGGTTGTGTTATCTTGTTGCTTTCTACACCGAGGAGTGTTCGGTTAGAAAAGCTAGTTATCCTATTTTGATGTATTTTCCGCTGATTATTCGTCTCGTTTGGAACGATTATTATCTTTTGTGTTTTTCGGTAGTTGGAACGATGTTGGATCTTTATGGTATGGTTGATGGTTATTATTATATGGTATTATGTGGTTTTTGCATAGTGTGGAAATTGAGTTCCTATACGCTTTATTGATGTCTTGTGGTGTATTGTTGATATTCTTTCCATAACTTGGCTTCGTTGAATTAATTCTTGTTGAGCGTATGATAAGTTCTATCGGAGACTCATGAACTTGTATGATGTTTCAGATCAATGGCCCCACGACGAAACCCTGTTAGAGCTACCAGAACTGGTCCTGCAACGACTACCCTTGGTCGTCGAGGACGCCGTCCTACTCTAAATGTTGATACCCCTACTCCTGATAACCTGGACACTACTAACCGCAACAACAGGAATCAAAATGTTGATGTTCAGGGAGACAATGATCATGTTCCACTTAACGCACCTACTGTGGATCAAGCAATGATCAATCAACTTGTGGAGCAACGAGTTGCTGAGCTACTAGCTGAGTCAAATCATTCCAACAATTCTGCTGAAACATTCCCACCTGTTCGTGCTAATGGATGTAACTACAAGGAGTTTATAATTTGTGGACCCGTTGAGTTTGGTGGAACTGAAGGAGTGGTCTACTTGGTCAGGTGGATGGAGAAGACTGAGTCAGTGTTTAATGTCAGTGGTTGTGCGGAGAATGCGAAGGTAAAGTTTGCTTCTTTTACTTTCAAGGATGAAGCTTTAACTTGGTGGAACAATTACCATAACTCGGTTGGGAGTGATGTGGCTTATGCTATGACTTGGGAGCAATTTAAGTCTTTGCTGATTTAGACTTACTGCCCAAGAAATGAGATTAAGAAGCTGGAGATTGAGTTCTGGAACCATAAGGTGAAAGGTACCGATATGGCAACTTACAATCGCCGTTATCGAGAGTTAGCCTTACTTTGTCCCGATATGGTTAGGACTGAGACTCAAAGGATTGAGAGGTATACCGATGGGTTGCCGGTAGCTACAAGGAACGATGTGATTTCTGCTAAGCCTGCAAACATTCATGAGGCTATCACTATTGCTCAACAATTGATGGACTCGCTGGCATTGGAAGAAGCTGAGAAAGACAAGAATGGAAAGAGGAAGAGAGATAATCACTCTAAGGGTAATGATCATCAAAACAAGCGACAAACAACTACTAGAGCTTATGCTATGGGAGATGGAGACAAGAAGAACTACAATGGAGATGCACCCAAGTGTAACCGATGTTATAAGAATCATTCTGGACGATGTACTGTGATGTGCAAGAATTGCTCTAGGATGGGACACATAGCTAAGGATTGTAGAGCTCGACCACTTGCTATGGTTCAAGCTACTCCTGAAACTATGAGTAAGGCAAATGTTACTTGCTATGGATGTGGAAAGAAGGGACATTATAGGAATGAGTGTAGGGAATCGTGGAACCGAGGAAATCAAGGATCGGGTGGTAATAGGTACAATAATGGAAACCGTGGAGCTGGAGGAAACCGTGGACGACAAGATAATGGGGACCAACATGTGGAAGCTGGAGCTGCTCATGGAAGAGTGTATGCACTTGGGAACGAGAGAGGAGAAGATCCGAACGTCGTTACTGGTACGTTCCTTCTCAATAATCGTTATGCTTCCATACTATTTGATACTGGTGCCGATAAGATTTTTGTGTCCACTAAGTTTGCACCCTTACTAGAGAAACCCCCGATGGCCTTAGGAATTGGTTATGATGTAGTGTTAGCTAATGGGAACATAGAGAGGATTAGGACTATCATTCGCGGTTGCACGTTAAACTTTCTGAATCGTCCTTTCAACATAGATCTTCTACCCGTCACGTTAGGAAGTTTTGATGTCATTATTGGTATGGATTGGTTGTCAAAGTATCGTGCTCATATACTTTGCGATGAGAAGATCGTGCGTGTGCCTTACGGCAAGGAGATTCTAAACATACCAGGAGATCGAAAGGAATTAAGAGGCCCATCTAGATTAGCGGTCATATCTTGCACTAAATTACCGAAGCTAATGGAAAAAGGATGTTGCCTTTTCTTAGCTCAAATTTCTGAGAAAGGAGGGAAGGAGAAGAAGGAAAGGTGCATTGGAGACGGGCCTATAGTTCGTGATTTTTTGGATGTGTTTCCCGATGAGTTGCTGGGAATTCCGCCTAATAGACAAGTAGAGTTTCAGATTGAGTTGATACCTGGTGCTGCACCTGTAGCACGAGTGCCTTATTGTCTTGCACCTAATGAACTGGAAGAGTTGTCGAAACAATTAGCGGAGTTAGCCGAAAAGGGATTTATAAGACCAAGTTCTTCGCCTTGGGGAGCCCCGGTTTTATTTGTGAAGAAGAAGGATGGATCGTTTCGCATGTGTATTGATTATCGAGAGTTGAACAAGTTAACGGTGAAGAATAGATACCTATTACCGAGGATCGATGATTTGTTCGATCAGCTTCAAGGATCGAGTGTGTATTCGAAGATCGATTTGAGATCGGGATATCATCATCTTCGAGTTCGCGAGGAAGATATTCCGAAAACGGCTTTCAGAACCCGTTACGGGCATTACGAGTTTCAGGTGATGCCGTTTGTGTTGACTAACGCACCGGCGGTATTCATGGACCTCATGAATCGGGTGTGTAAGCCTTACTTAGATAAGTTTGTGATTGTGTTCATCGATGGCATTCTAATTTATTCGAAGAGTGAGAAAGAGCATGAGGAGCATCTAAGGCTTATCTTAGAATTGCTCAGGAAGGAGAAACTGTATGCCAAGTTTTCTAAATGTGAATTTTGGATTCTGACGGTACAATTTCTGGGTCATGTGATTGATAGACAAGGAGTTCATGTAGATCTTGCTAAGATTGAAGCGATTAAAGATTGGGCTGCACCTACGACCCCAACAGAAATTCGTCAATTTTTTGGTCTAGCCGGTTATTACCGAAGATTCATTGAGGGATTTTCAAAGATAGCAAAACCGTTCACCAAATTGACACAAAAGAGTGTTAAATATGAATGGGGAGATAAGGAAGAGGAAGCATTTCAGTTACTTAAGGAGATGTTGTGTAGTGCTCCTATCTTAGCGTTACCTGAAGGTAACGAGGACTTCGTCGTCTATTGTGACGCTTCGCATAAAGGTTTGGGAGCTGTATTAATGCAACGAGAGAAAGTGATAGCTTATGCTTCCCGACAGCTCAAGAAGCACGAGAAGAACTACACCACCCATGATTTGGAGTTAGGTGCTGTGGTTTTTGCTTTAAGGATATGGAGACATTACTTTTATGGAACCAAGTGTGTAGTGTTTACTGACCACAAAAGTCTGCAACACATTTTGAACCAAAAAGAGCTTAACATGAGACAACGACGTTGGATTGAGTTGTTAAGCGATTATGATTGTGAAATTCGTTACCATCCTGGTAAAGCAAACGTTGTTGCTGATGCTCTTAGTCGAAAGGAAAGGATTCCGCCGCTACGAGTTAAGTCATTAGGAATGACTATCGTATCGCCGTTACCGTCTCAAATATTAGAAGCTCAAACGGAAGCGTTGAAAGCATAAAATCGACCTGCTGAGAACATATTTGGGATGGCAGAAAATGAGAAGGGATTTGTTAAGCGTTCTGATGGAGTATTATGTTTTGGAGAGCGAAGTTGGGTACCATTGTATGGAGGAATTCGAGAGTTGATTATGCATGAGTCGCATAAGTCAAGATACTCTATTCATCCTGGGTTTGACAAGATGTACCAGGATTTGAAAAAGTTATATTGTGGCCAAATATGAAGGCAGATATAGCATTGTATGTTAGTAAGTGTTTGACTTGCTCTAAGGTTAAGGCAGAACATCAAAGACCGTCAGGATTATTGACGCAGCCAGAACTCCCGGTTTGGAAATGGGAGCGGATTACGATGGACTTTATTACCAAATTACAAAAGACAGCTAGCGGTTGTGACGCTATCTGGGTAATTGTGGATCGATTGACTAAGTCTGCTCATTTCCTGGCGATTAGTGAAGATGATAGTGTTGACAAACTTGCGAGGTTGTATGTGAAGGAGATTGTTTCTCGGCATGGAGTTCCGATATCGATTATTTCTGACCGCGACAGCCGCTTTACGTCAGCGTTGTGGCGATCACTTCAAACCGCTTTGGGGACGAGACTTGATATAAGTACTGCATATCACCCCCAAACCGATGGTCAAAGTGAGAGAACTATTCAGACTTTGGAGGATATGCTTCGTGCATGCATAATAGACTTTGGTAAAGGCTGGGAGAAATATCTTCCCCTTGCGGAGTTCTCCTACAACAATAGCTACCACACAAGTCTTAAAGCTGCACCGTTTGAAGCTTTATAAGGTCGTAAATGTCGTTCACCTATTGGTTGGGCAGAAGTTGGAGATAGCCAACTCACAGGCCCTGAACTTATTTTGGAAACTACTGAGAAAGTAACGCAAATTCGAGATCGATTGCAAGCAGCTAGAGATAGGCAGAAAAGTTACGCCGATCAGAGACGTAAACCCCTAGAATTCCAGGTTGGAGACAAAGTGAGGCTGAAAGTCTCGCCTTGGAAGGGTGTGATACGTTTTGGGAAACGTGGGAAACTTAATCCCCGCTACATTGGACTATTTCTTATTTTGGAAAGAATTGGGCCCGTGGCTTATCGGTTGGAATTACCACCGGAATTGAGTAAAATTCATGATGTGTTTCATGCTAGCAATTTGAAGAAGTGTCTTTCGGATGAAACGCTGGTTATACCAATTAAGGATATTCGTGTGGATGAGAGTTTGAATTTTGTGGAAGAGCCGATTGAGATACTGGATAGAGAGATTAAACGACTTAAGAGAAGTCGTATCCCGCTCATCAAAGTTCGTTGGAATTCGCGGCATGGACCGAAATTCACGTGGGAACGTGAGGATGAGTTTCGAAAGAGATATCCGAAGCTTTTTACTTCGTAGATGGTTTGTTCCGAGAGAAACCCGGGACGGGTTTCTTCTGAGGCTGGGAGGATGTGACAACTGGCAAATTAGGGAGCCGTTTTTAAAACCCGCATTACTTTAAAAATTATAATTTTGGAATATTCGAAAAGTTTATCGTGATGAGATATTTTATGAACGTTGGAATGTGATTTTAATCGTACGTTATTTATGGGATTCGATTATTTATTAATGGTTTGGTTTGGTTCATTCGTGATGATTTATTTTTGAAATCATTATTTTGGCACTACATTGACTCCGGCACTAGGATAACCTAACAATTTTAATTATTTTAATATTGGTTCGGATATTTATATTTTTGGAACGTATCGCGAGGTTTTGATTATTTTGGAACGAGTTCGGTTCGAGAGAGTGGATTTGTTATTTAAGGTTTCGGGTTTGGTCCGTGTATTTACACCGGGCTACTTAACCCACCTTACCCCCTCAATATTATTATTATTATTATTATTATTAATAAAAAGCTTTTTTTTTAAAGAGTAAACACAAAATCGTCCTTGTGGATCTGAGATAACAACACAACAACACCAACTCCTTCATCACCAACATTCACACTCTCTCTCTCTTTTTCTTTATTCACCACCGCCGCACCCTTAAACCACCAAAATCGCCACCACCCGCCACCCTCACACCAAAACTAACACCACCATCTTAACCATCTTTTCCCGATCTATCTATTGGTATAAACCACGCGCGATTTGGACCACCCTAACACCCCATACGAATTAATACCACCACTTTAACACCACCTTTGTCATCTTTTCTTTTTGGGTTTTTGAAGAAATCGAGTTTTGGAGCTTTATTGAAGGTGAGTGGCCACGAATCTTATTCGTGCGCCTCGATTAGTACCCAAACCGTGGGTATATGGATTTTTCTTGTTAGGTTTTGATGAAATCTTGACTAAAAATGATGGGGAAATGTTATTTTTGTTATATAAATCCGTTTGGTATCTTGGGTGTTGACTTGACTCGAGTTTGGTGCTCGAATGGTGATGTTTGGGTCGCATTTGGATTTGGTTTGGCTCGTATGGAGCTTAACCGAGACACATGGTCTCGGTGTGGTTATAACCTTGACTCGTTTTGGAGTCTAGGGTGATTTTTGGTCCGATATTATTTGGTTTCTTGGTTTTTGATTCTTGATTTGAGGATGTTTGGATGATATTTTGAGTATTGGATGAGTTGTGGTTGTTTGGTATTTTTGTTGTTGTCGTGGTTTGTTGTCGACGACCCCATGGGTCCGTTTGGTTCGACTTGGCTCGTTGAGAGCTATGCCGAGACCTAGAGGTCTCGGGCATGATCATAATATGATTATTGTGGTGTCATTTTGATCCGGGTTTGACTTGGTAAGTCGACCCGTACGTATGGTATATATATTATTGTTGTTTTTATTATGGTTATTATTATTGCGTGGCATTATTTTTGGACCGACGCTTTTGGATGGGTCGAGACACTTTGTGGTCTCGACATGGTATACTTGTGATTTGGATTATGGAGTTGTGTTGACGAGTGTGGATTTGGTGACCGATTGTGAGACGGTCATTAGATGACGGAGATAGGTTAGTCGGGTGCCGTAGTCGGACCCTCATGTTGTAGCACGTGGATATGGGATTAATTTGGACGGAGTTGATTTATTTATTTTGACTTGGTTATTATTTTTGGACTTGGACTATGAGCCGAGAGTGATGACTCGGACATGTGACCAAATTCTTATGACTCGATAAATATTTAAAATCAAACATTAAAAACAATACTCGTAATAATATTATTAATAATATAATCGTTTATATACGTATATAGACGTGATAAACGTACATATATATATATATACATATATATATATATATATACATATATATATATATATATATATATATATATATATATATATATATATATATATATATATATATAAATGCATATATTAATAATAAAACGATCACGAGTAAACGTTATAATAATATAACGATAATTATTATACTATGCAAATAGTGCAATAAAGGTCGGAATATTATTATAAATAAATAACTATAAATGATGTCGAGAACTAATATATCGGGTGAGTAATAAATAAAAACATGATGAATTTTATAAATTTGGAAAACTTATCGAGTTATACGAGTTGTGGTTACTTAAAGTCCAAGTGGGCTTTATTATGTGACTTTTGTGTTGTCACGGATATATGACGATTAATATAAACATTTTCTATAACAAGTGACTTATTTAATCGACGGATTAGATCGAGTTATTTGGCTATATAAAATGAGCATATTAATGGGCATCGTATCCCACGACGCCCATAGGTTGTGGTATATGTATCAGGATAATAAATTACTATGTATCTCGTGGAATTTGGCCGATTTGACGATATATATAGGGAATTTATTGGACTACGAAAAATACCAAATAGAATTCTTTGTGCTATGTGCTTTAGGTTGGGTATAATTTTGGAACGATATATTACGTAAATAAATATGGGGGATTACCAAATCGACGGATTTGATAAACTTCGATGATTTATTTAAATAATATATTGGGCTAATATTAGACCTATAGATGGTTTATTATTTCGTTCGCTGTGGCTTTTTGGTTTGAGTTGTATCGACCCTTCACCCATATGGATACCAAACGTCGAATTTCAAATTAATATATGAGGATAATTCGAGAAATGGATATTTTTGGAAAGTAAAATGGAATACGTTCGGGAATGGGAATATTTGATTTTTGAGGAAATGATTTCTGAACGAGCTTGATATTGTTAGGAAGTGCCGAGTCTGTAGTTGCCGTTACGTGAATTGCTTGAGTTTGCTTACGTCTTTCTTCTATCGATTTCTTTTGAGGATTTTCTGGACTTGAGGTGAGTCATAGCCCCACTTTTTACTCTTGAACTTTGTTTTCAATACTTGGGGTGAGAAACGTGCACGTGTTTTATGTGGACTATTATCGCTTTGTTTATTTAAAACTTGCTATGCTTATAGAACTAGGAAGGATTGAGCGAGGCCTAGTCCCGAACTAGGTAAGCTATTGATTTGGTTAATGAGCGAGGCCTAGTCCTGAACTAGGTAAGCTATTGGATTGATTATAGAGCGAGGCCTAGACTTGAGCTAGGTAAGCTATTGATTGGATTGGTTTGGGCTATAGCGTGCACCAATAGGGTTGATTTGATTTGGTTGGATTATTTTGGTTGGATGTTTCAGGCCTAGTCTAGCTAGCAAGCGTTTTGCGTATATGTCCACTATATTGAATTATGAATTTAAACCTATGATCTCACCAGCGAAAGCTGACTTTTAGCACGTTTTCTCAGGTAATTAAGTGATGCCCTTTGGATGCTTGGATTGGAGGCTTGGTAATGGCACCGGTTATGGATCTATTTTTTAAAACTCTGATAAACTATTGTGGACCTATGTTTATTTCTATTGGGCCTTACTTTGGATAATTCTTGGGATAAATGTAAACTTTAAAACCCGTTTTGGTTGTGTTTTTCTTATGTTTACTTTATCTCGTTCTTTCATGACTTTGAATGGACACCAATCCCCGTAGCATCCCGAAAGCTTGTTGAGTCTTCCGCTGTATCAAATTTTGGGGGTGTTACAGTTTGGAACCTTGAATTTGATTTGAAGCAGGTGGAGGAGTTTAAGTCACGGTGGAGATTGTTAGAAAAGTGACTTAAATTTTAAGGGTTATTTGGTAATTTGTGCGACTTGTGTTACAAGTTTATTTGAAATTTGGAAACTAATCTATGACGGTTAGTTTTGCCTATTTAATAGGGATCATTGGCATTAGAATTATTTATACATTTGGAATTTGTATTTGGTACCTTTTGAATTAAAATTTGGTACCATTGAATTTGTCTTTGAAATTTGGTTTTGTATTTGGTTTGGTAATTTGAATTAAACTTCTGCTTTGTTTGTTCGATTTTATTTGTTTGTTTCATCTTTAATTGCCAACAAAGAGAAATTGAAAAGAAAAAGAAATTCCTGTTCATGTGTTCTTGAGTTAGATAAAGGGGAAAGGAAAGTAGCAAAGTGTCATGTTCTTAAGCCACATGAAAAGGAAAATAGCTAAGGCCAAATTATAATCTTGCCCATTGTTGTTCCTGCACCAATCTTTCAAAAGAAATTCAAAATCCAAACAAAGATCCATAACCACAATAACATTTCATTGGTGAATCAGGTGATTCTAATGTTATACTTGCAAGTACATTGCCAGCATAAAAGTGAATCTACCGACCCAACATAACTTAACAAAAGTACTAGTAGTTTTAAAACAGGAAACCACTATGCTACAGTTCGCGCAACCATATATAACATTTTGTTTCAAGAACTGAAATTATCAGTGTTAAAAACAACAAAAGATCTAGCATGAATTTTGATTAGTCTTCATTCAGTTGTATCCATCATCATGGCTAGGACACTCACACACATATGTGGAGGACAACCCATCAGCGCTCGCATTTTATCATGACGTTCAACTAGAAACAAATATGCAGGTGGTATATCTTCTTCTTCCAACCCCAAAAGTTCGAGCTCGTTATAGATTTCTCCTTTCGAGCAAACGTGTAGACGGGAGTTTGCCATTACCTTATAATAACACAAAATAATAATAATAATAATAATAAAATAACTTTAATCATATACATACAAAACATAAATTTACCACCAATATAGTGTCTATATATATATATATATATATATATATATATATATATATATATGGGTTAAAATAAAAAGTCTCTTATAATAAAAAGTGTAGGAAGGATTGTGAGGGCAACATGTGTCACCTCATGCCACATCATATGACACATGTTACCCCACCCCCCACCCCCCCCCCCCCCCCCCCCCCCGCAAATAAAAAAAACCCCGCGAAAAAAAATTCTGGGGCAAAAAAAATTCCCGCCAAATTTTTTAGTGCATCACAGTTATAAAGTTACTGCATCACAATTATAAAAGTTACTGCATCACAGTTCTAAATTTTAGTGCATTAAGGTTATAAGTTACTGCAGCATAGTTGATGCACTAAACTATTAACTATGATGCAGTAACTTATAATAAAGATGCACCAACACTTAAAAAGAATCGTATTTTAATTGTGATGTAGTTACATACATATATGATGCAGAAAACTTATGATAATGCAATTTTTTATAATTATAATGCAGTAACTTTATAACCATGATGGAGTAACATTAAAATCATGAATGCAGTAACCGTGATGCAGTAAAATCATAATTGTGATGCAGTAACTTTATAACTGTGATGCAGTAACTTTATAACAGTGATGCAGTAAATTTTTTTGGCGGGAAAAAAAAATTTTGCCAAAAAAAAAAAAAAAATTGGCGGGAAATTTTTTTTTTCGGGGGGGAGGGACGGGTGGGTGGGGGTGACACGTGTCATATGATGTGGCATGGGGTGACACATGTCACTCCCACAATCCTTCCTACACTTTTTATTATAAGGGTCTTTTTAGAATAATCTCACCCTATATATATATATATATATATATATATATATATATATATATATATATATATATATATATATATATATATATATATATATATATATATATATATATATATATATTTGAGATCCAATAAGATCAATGTTAAAATTATAAAAATAAGATCAATTCAATAACCAATAGGAGGAGGGCAAGTGGAATTGATTACTAAATAAAATTGAAAATTAAATATATAGCCAAAAGGGCATTATAGGTATTACACACATCTCATTTAACCCTAATAAAAATAATCTCTCTTTCATATTATTCATTTTCCTGCCTCCATCTTCAACATCCGGCCTACCTTAGATCTCCTCCTCCACTTCTTATTTTCCGACCTCAAATCTCTCCTCCCTCACATTTTATTTTCCGGCGGCAGTTCTTGGTACACTGGTAACACTTCCGGTGATGGGTTGGATACATAACCCACCAGGTACAGCCGCCATTATTTTTCTTTATCAAATCCCTCATCTATCCAGTCAAACCCAAAATCACCGCCGTCGCCTTTTGATCTGTGAGCCGCCAGAAGATATAATAACCAACCTACGGTGGATCTGTGACCACAGTTGTGACAACTGGCAAATTAGGGAGTCATTTTGAAAACCCGCATTACGTAAAAGTTCGTTTATAAATTTATATTTGGAATTTTATTCATAACGAACTGGTAAAACCATTATTTTGGTTGATTATATCCAAAATATTTTATGAATTCGAATTTGGATTATCGATATGATGAGTAGTATTTCGAGATTTTATTTGGCACTACGTTGACTCCGGCACTAGATAACCTAACTAACATTTTATGTCTTGAGTCTACGGATTCGACTATATATATATTTATTTATGGAACGTCTCGTAAGATATTAAAGATTTGAAACGAGTTTCGGGATTTGGAACGTCTCGTAAGATATTAAAGATTTATTTATGGAACGTCTCGTAAGATATTATTATTATTATGATTATTATTATTATTATTGTTAGTTAAAAAGAAAGGAAGAAACATTTTTATTTTTTTTTTAAAAAGAGTGCTACAAATTGGTATTTGTGGCTGGGATCAGGAAACACACAAACAAAACCCACATCTATTATCTCTCTCTCTCCCCCTCATCTTCATCACTAATCTACCAAACCCTAGCCGCCACTATTCCGGCCACGCAGCCACCACACCGCCACCACTACAACCACACCGCCACCACCATAGTTACCATCTCACTCTCCTCTTTAACTTGACACAATACACGCGCCTTCAAACCCACAAAAACATCACGAATCCATTTCATTCGAGACGCATCTTGGTTGCTTCTTTTAGATCTGTGAGTTCTGAGGAATTTTAAGGTGAGTAGCATCGGTTTGGCACCATGTGTGCCCCGATGTGAGCTTAAATCCGTGAAAACATGGATTTCTTTAAAGGGGTTTTGATATAATCTTGTTGATACTAATGGGAAATATTATTTTGTTAATAAAAACGTGGCTACAAAAAGTTTGGTATCCGGGTTTGGTGAATTTTTGTTGATGTCGGGTGAAACCGAGGGCCTAGGCTCTCGGCTTGGGGATTATTTTCGAGCTTATGAGGTTTTATGAATGATTTTGGTCTCATAGTTATGGTGACTAGAGTACTCGATCTGATGTTCTTGGTCTTGAAATGTTTGGTTGAGTAATCTGGAAATATTGTTGTTGAGCTTATTGAGGTTGCGGGACCAGGTGGTCCGTTTGGTTTGGTTCGAGCTCGGTCGAGCTAGCCGAGACCCTGGAGGTCTCAGGTGGGACCCACGCAACTCGTGGTGAAGTCTTGACTCGGGTTCGACTTGGTAAGTTGACCCGGATTGCGTGATATACTTGGTGTCTTATTGGTTTCCTGTTGAGCTTCTTGTTAATAATATTGTTATCTGTTGTGGTTATTACTAGTTATTGTTGTGGTTTTGTTTTGTTAACCGAAGGAAAGTAGTGGCCGAGACCTCGTGGTCTTGACAAATGAATGGATTTATTTTGTGGAGTTGTGTTGACGAAAAGTGATATTGGGGACCGATTGTGAGACGGTCAAACTAGAATGACGGAGATAGGTTAGTCGGGTGCCGTAGTCGGACCCTATTGTTGTAGCACGTGTTTGGGAAATTGTTGGACGGAGATGGATTACTTGGTTGTATTGTTTATTATTTCTATTTTGGACTTGGACAATGAGCCGAGAGTGATGACTCGGACATGTGACCATTTCGTATTACTCGATAAATATTTATAATTAACGCAAATAATAAAACTCGTAATAATATTATTGGTAATATAAACGTTTATATAAATATATAGACGTGAATAACGTATATATAAATATATAAATGCGTATATTAATAATAAAACGATCACGAGTAATATTATAGCAATAACGTAACGATAAATATTATACTATGAAAGTGGTATAATAAATGTCGGGAGCGTTATTATAATTAAACGACTATAAATAACGATGAAATCTTGACGTTAAATAAATATTAAATAAAATAATTTCTTTTAAATAAATAAAGGAAACTATCGAGTTATACGGGGTCGTGGTCACTTGAGTCCAAGTGGATTGTTATTTGTGACGTTCGTGTTGTCACGGATATATGACGATTAATACATTCATTTTTGATAACTACGTAACTTATTTGATCGACGGGTTAAATAAGCGCTATTTAGTTATTTAAATTGAGTATATTAATGGGCATCGTATCCTACGACGCCCATAGGTTGTGGTATGTGTACGGGAATAATAAGTTACTAAGTATCTCGTGGGATTACCAAATTGACGAATTTGGTGAGCTTAACGGTATAGTTAGTGAAGTTATTAAACTTTGATATATACCATATAGTACTTTATGTGCAATGTGTGACCTAGGACTCGGGTATAATCCTAGAATGGTATATTAAGTAAATAAATATGGAGGATTACCAAATCGACGGATTTGATAAACTTCGATGATTTATTTAAGTAATATATTAGGCTAATATTAGACCCATAGATTGTTTTATCATCCTTTTTGTTGTGACTCCTTGGTTTGAGTTGTGTCGACCCACCACCCGTATGGATACCAAACGCAAATACACCAAACTTATACGAAATGGATTTTCGGAAATAAAACGGATTCTCGTTCGGGTTTATTGAAATTGAGGAAATGATTTCTGAACGAGTTGATATTGTTAGGTCGTGCCGAGTCCGTAGTTGCCGTCTTTTGAGTTACTATACATCTTACCTCTATCGATTTCTTATTGCTGATTTCTGGACTTGAGGTGAGTCATAGCCCCACTTTTTACTCTTGAACTATGTTTTCAACGATTGGGGTGAGAAACGTGCAAATCATTTTACGTGGACTATTATCGCTTTTATATTCTTTCTAAACTTGCTATGCGTATGGACTAGGATCTATTGTCAGCTTTAGTCACATAGTTTTGTGTGTACTATTCAAGGTTGGCTTATTTGGTTATTGATGGATTGTCAGCTTTAGTCACATATATGTTGTGTGTACTATTCAAGGTTGGCTTATTTGGTTATTGGTGGATTGTCAGCTTTAGTCACACATATGTTGTGTGTACTATTCAAGGTTGGCTTATTTGGATTGTCAGCTTTAGTTACATATTTGTTGTGTGTACTATTCAAGGTTGGCTTATTTGGATTGTCAGCTTTAGTCACATAGTTTCGTGTGTACTATTCAAGGTTGACTTATTTAGATACTATAGTGTGCACCTATAGGTTATTAATACGTCGGAGGTTATCCGAGTATTTATTGGTATTGCGGGGGTTACCCGAATATCTATTTTAGTACGGAGGGTATCCGTGTGTTATGTTGGAGCGGAGGGTATCCGCAGGCTTTTAGCGAATCCTAGTCTAGCTAGCAAGCATTTTGCGTATATGTCCACTATATTGTTAGATGAATTCAAACCTATGATCTCACCAGCGAAAGCTGACTTTTAGCACGTTTTCTCAGGAAATTAAGTGATGCTCTATGGATGCTTGGATTGGAGGCTTGGCAACGGCACCGGTTATGGATCTACTTTTCTAAAACTCTGATAAACTATTGTGGACCTACGTTTATTTCTTTTGGGCCTGACTCTGAATGAATGTTGGGATAAATGTAAACTTTAAAAACCCGTTTTGGTTGTGTTTTTCTTATGTTTACTTTATCTCGTTCTATATTGTCTTGTGTTGGATACCAATCCCCGTAGCACCCCGAAAGCTTGTTGAGTCTTCCGCTGTACCAAATTTTGGGGGTGTTACAGATTGGTATCAGAGCCAAGGTTATAGAGAACTAGGTAAATAAACACCTAAACTATAACCGATTTTTATAGAAAACGATCCTCGACCATTGCCCGCCAGCCCGCCAAGCCGAAGCATCATTATTATTATTGATGTATATTGAGATAATGATTTGGAATGAGATCTTTGGAGATGATTATTAGATTTGGGATTCTTGAGTTGATTTGAGGATTTGAGATTTATTGATTTAGTGATATGATGACGTTTTGAGGAATTATATGCGTCTTGAGGAATTATATGCGTTTTGAGGAATTATATGGCTTAATGGTGTTATGAATGATTTTAGTAATGCGGTATTTTAAATCTTTCTTGATTATATATGATAGGGATTATATGATGATTTTTGATGCGATATTTTGAGTTCGCGCTTTAGTTGTTTTTAAACACTTACACCTACCCTACGCCGTTGTCACAAATCATAGCCTCCTTTGCACGTGTTGTTGTTAAGAATTGTTATTGCTAGTACGCGTCGCCCATCGTAGATCATTATGGCCCTGATGACCCATACGTGATGGTCATGCGTTCAGCCACTACTACTTTATCGTCCCATTGTCGCCCTAAGTCGTCGACTTTATCGCCTCGTGGTTCGCCTGCTCGGAGATGACGAGTGATGGAGTACCCCTTCGACGAGGAGTACGCGGGTGAGCAGAATGATAACCCTCAAGATGAGGAAGAGAATGATGACCCTCAGGATTGGGAAGAGGATGATCCTCAGGAGGAGGATATGCCTGATGATGATGGGTCGCTAGCACATTCAGTTCATTCTGCGAAGCCCGATTCCCCGATACATCCGTTAGAACCGGTTTCACCTGATCATCCGTTTGTGTTTGATTCACCACCTGGTAGTCTTGTGGCGTCGGATGCACCTTCTGAGGTTTCTGCTGAGCATGCAGAGTTAGGTGAGACTGGTAGGATGTGGGCTCAGATTACTGCACAGGGCGAGAGGATCTCGCGGATGTCTGACCGACTTGAGATGGTCATTGCTGAGGTTATTGTTGAGTTTGTTGCAGAGTTGAGGAGTTTACGCCAGCATCATGGCTAGATCGATTGGATTTGTGTTCTTGTTTTGTTGCCTCCTAAGCCAGGGAGTGCTTGGTTAGGAGCGCTGGTTATTCTATCCCTTAAGTCATGCTATTCGGATTGTATGTTCGTCTCGTATGGAACGATTAGTATTTACTATGTCTTTTGGTATTTTGGAACGAAGTGTCGATCGCTACTTGTATGGACGATGGTGATCTCGTATGATATTCTACAGTTTTTGGCGTACATTGAGAATTGTGTTCCTATTTGCGTGGTTGATATTGTCTTGGAATTATATTAATGGCTGTACGACGAAACCCTGTTAGAGCTACCAGAACTGGTCCTGCAACGACTACCCCTAGTCGTCGAGGACGCCGTCCTACTCGAAATATTGAAAACCCTACTCTTGACAACCTGGACACCACCAACCGCAACCACAGGAATCAAAATGTTGATGTTCAGGGAGACAATGATCATGTTCCACTTAACGCACTTACTGTGGATCAAGCAATGATCAATCAACTTGTGGAACAATGAGTTGCTGAGCTACTAGTTGAGTCAAATCATTCCAACAATTCTGCTGGAACATTTCCACCTGTTCGTGCTAATGGATGTAACTACAAGGAGTTTAAAATTTGTGGACCCATTGAGTTTGGTGGAACTGAAGGAGTGGTCTGCTTGGTCAGGTGGATAGAGAAGACTGAGTCAGTGCTTAATGTCAGTGGTTGTGCGGAGAATGCGAAGGTAAAGTTTGCTTCTCTTACTTTCAAGGATGAAGCTTTAACTTGGTGGAACAATTACCATAATTCGGTTGGAAGTGATGTGGCTTATGCTATAACTTGGGAGCAATTTAAGTCCTTGCTGATTCAGACTTACTGCCCAAGAAATGAGGTTAAGAAGCTGGAGATTGAGTTTTGGAATCACAAAGTGAAGGGTACTGATATGGCGACTTACAATCGTCGTTACCAGGAGTTAGCCTTGCTTTGCCCCGATATGGTTAGAACTGAGACTCAAAAGATTGAGCGGTATACCGATGGGTTGCCTGTGGCTACAAGGAATGATGTGATTGCTGCTAGACCTGCAAATATCCATGAGGCCATCACAACCGCTCAACAATTAATGGATTTGTTGGAATTGGAAGGAGCTGATAAGGATAAGAATGGAAAGAGAAAGAGAGACCATCACTCTAAGGGTAATGATCACCGAAACCAGCGACAAGCTATTGCTAAGGCTTAAACTATTGGGAATGGAGATAAAAGGAACCAAAATGGTGATGCACCCAAGTGTGGTCGTTGCTACAAGAATCATACGGGACAATGTAATGTGATTTGTCAGAGTTGCTCAAGGAGAGGACATGTAGCTAGGGATTGTAGAGCACGACCCCTTGCTATGGTTCAAGCTACTCCTGAAACTATGAGTAAGGCAAATGTTACGTGTTATGGATGTGGAAAGAAGGGACATTATAGGAATGAGCGTAGAGAATCGTGGAACCGAGGAAGTCAAGGATCGGGTGGTAATGGGTACAATCATGGAAATCGTAGAGCTAGAGGAAACCGTGGACGTCAAGACAATGAGGACCAACGTGTGGAAGCAGGAGCTGCTCATGGGAGAGTGTATGCACTCGGGAACGAGAGAGGAGAAGATCCGAATGTCGTTACTGATACGTTCCTTCTCAATAATCGTTATGCTTCCATACTATTTGATACTGGTGCCGATAGAAGTTTTGTGTCTACTACGTTTGCACCCTTACTAGAGAAACCCCCGATGGCCTTAGGAATTGGTTATGAGGTAGAGTTAGCTAATGAGAACATAGAAAGGATTAGGACTATCATTCGCGGTTGCACGTTAAATTTCTTGAATCACCCTTTCAACATAGTTCATCTACCCGTCACGTTAGGAAGTTTTGATGTCATCATTGGTATGGATTGGTTGTCGAAGTATCGTGCTCATATACTTTGCGATGAGAAGATCGTGCGTGTACCTTACGGAAAGGAGACCCTAAATATATTAAGAGATCGAAAGAATTCTAGGAGCCCATCCCGATTAGCAGTTATTTCTTGCACTAAGTTACCAAAGCTAATGGAGAAGGGATGTTACCTTTTCTTAGCTCAAATTTTTGAGAAAGGAGGGAAGGAGAAGAAGGAAAGGTGCATTGGAGATGTGCCTATAGTTCGTGACTTTCCTGAAGTGTTTCCCGATGATTTTCCGGGAATCCCGCCTACTAGACAAGTAGAGTTTCAGATTGAGTTGATACCTGGTGCTACACCCATGGCACGAGCGCCTTATCGTCTTGCACCTACTGAATTGGAAGAGTTGTCGAAGCAATTAGCAGAGTTAGCCGAAAAAGGATTTATAAGACCAAGTTTTTCGCCTTGGGGAGCCCCGATCTTATTTGTGAAGAAGAAGGATAGATCGTTTCGTATGTGTATTGATTTTCGAGAGTTGAACAAATTAATGGTGAAGAATAGATACCCGTTACCGAGGATCGACGATTTGTTCGATCAACTTTAAGGATCGAGTGTGTATTCGAAGATCGATTTAAGATCGGGATATCATCAGCTTCGAGTTCGCGAGAAAGATATT
Source organism: Artemisia argyi (assembly GCA_030686995.1). Lineage (NCBI taxonomy): Eukaryota > Viridiplantae > Streptophyta > Magnoliopsida > Asterales > Asteraceae > Artemisia > Artemisia argyi. The sequence goes on from CM060697.1 coordinate 126,879,680, forward strand.
TCGAAAACGGCTTTCAGAACCCGTTACGGGCATTACGAGTCTCAGGTGATGCCGTTTGGGTTGACTAACGCACCGGCGGTATTCATGGACCTCATGAATCGGGTGTGTAAGCCTTACTTAGATAAGTTTGTGATTGTGTTCATCGATGACATTCTAGATCTATTCGAAGAGTGAGAAGGAGCATGAGGAGCATCTAAGACTTACCTTAGAATTGCTCAGGAAGGAGAAACCGTATGCCAAGTTTTCTGAATGTGAATTTTGGATCCCGACAGTACAATTTTTGGGTCATGTGATTGATAGGCAAGGAGTTCATGTAGATCCTACTAAGATTGAAGCGATTAAAGATTGGGCTGCACCTACGACCCCAACAGAAGTTCGTCAAATTTTGGGATTAGACGGTTATTACCGAAGGTCCATTGAGGGATTTTCGAAGATAGCAAAACCGTTGACCAAATTGACTCAAAAGGGTGTTAAGTACGAATGGGGAGATAAGGAAGAGGAAGCATTTCAGTTACTTAAGGAGATGTTGTGTAGTGCTCCTATCTTAGCGTTACCTGAAGATAACGAGGACTTCGTCGCCTATTGTGACGCTTCGCATAAAAGTTTAGGAGTTGTGTTAATGCAACAAGAGAAGTAATAGCTTATGCTTCCCGACAGCTCAAGAAGCACGAGAAGAACTACACCATCCATGATTTGGAGTTAGGTGCTGTGGTTTTTGCTTTAAGAATATGGAGACATTACTTGTACGGAACAAAGTGTGTTGTATTTACTGACCATAAAAGTTTACAACACATCTTAAATCAAAAAGAGCTCAACATGAGACAGCGACGTTGGATTGAATTGCTAAGCGATTACAATTGTGAAATTCGCTACCATCCTAGTAAAGCAAACGTTGTTGCTGATGCTCTTAGTCGAAAGGAGAGAATTCCACCATTACGAGTTAGGTCATTGGGAATGACTATCGTATCGCCATTACCGTCTCAAATACTTGAAGCTCAAACAGAAGCGTTGAAAGCAGAAAATAGATCTGCCGAGAATATATTTGGGATGGCTAATAATGAGAAAGGGTTTGTTAAGCGTCCTGATGGATTATTATATTTTGGAGATCGGATTTGGATACCGTTGTATGGAGGAATTCGGGATTTGATTATGCATGAGTCGCATAAGTCAAGGTACTCTATTCATCCTGGGTCCGACAATATGTACCAGGATCTTAAGAAGTTCTATCGGTGGCCAAATATGAAGGCAGATATAGCATCGTACGTTAGTAAGTGCTTGACATGTGCTAAGGTTAAAGCTGAACACCAGAGACCGTCAGGATTACTAACACAACCAGAACTTCCAGTCTGGAAATGGGAGCGGATTACTATGGACTTCATTACCAAATTACCAAGGACAGCTAGCGGTTGTGACGCTATCTGGGTAATTGTGGATCGTCTGACAAAGTCTGCTCATTTCTTAGCAATTAGTGAAGATGATAGTGTGGATAAGCTTGTGAGGTTATATGTGAAGGAAGTTATTTCGCGTCATGGAGTCCCGATATCTATTATTTCGGATCGCGATAGCCGCTTTACGTCAGCGTCGTGGCGATCACTTCAAACGGCTTTGGGGACGAGACTTGATATGAGTACTGCATATCATCCCCAAACCGATGGTCAAAGTGAGAGGACCATACAGACGTTAGAGGATATGCTTCGTGCATGCATCATAGACTTTGGTAAAGGCTGGGAGAAGTATTTACCCCTTGCGGAATTCTCCTATAATAATAGCTACCACACAAGTCTTAAGGCTGCACCATTCGAAGCTTTGTATGACAGAAGGTGTCGTTCGCCTATTAGTTGGGCAGAAGTTGGAGATAGTCAACTCACAGGCCCCGAACTTATATTGGAAACTACTGAGAAAGTGACTCAAATTCGCGATCGATTACAAGCAGCTAGAGATGGACAGAAAAGTTATGCCGATCAGAGACGTAAACCCCCTAGAGTTCCATCTTGGAGACAAAGTAATGCTGAAAGTCTCGCCTTGGAAAGGTGCGATACGTTTCGGCAAACGTGGTAAACTCAACCCACGCTACATTGGACCATTTCTGATCTTAGAAAGAATTGGGCCCGTGGCTTATAGATTGGAATTACCACATGAACTGAGTAAAGTTCACGACGTGTTCCACGTTAGTAATTTGAAGAAATGTCTTTCCGATGAGATGCCCGTCATTTCAATGAGGGATATTTGTATTGATGAGAAATTGAACTTTGTGGAAGAGCCAATTGAGATTTTTAGATCGTGAAGTTAAACGACTCAAGAGAAGTCGCATTCCGCTCGTCAAGGTTCGTTGAAATTCCCGACATGGACCAAAATCTACGTGGGAACGTGAGGACGAGTTCCGAAAGAGATGTCCGAAGCTTTTCACTTCGTGGATGAATTTTTCCGAGTGAAACCCGGGACGGGTTTCTTCTGAGACTGGGAGGATGTGACAACTGGCAAATTAGGGAGTCATTTTGAAAACCCGCATTACGTAAAAGTTCGTTTATAAATTTATATTTGGAATTTTATTCATAACGAACTGGTAAAACCATTATTTTGGTTGATTATATCCAAAATATTTTATGAATTCGAATTTGGATTATCGATATGATGAGTAGTATTTCGAGATTTTATTTGGCACTACGTTGACTCCGGCACTAGATAACCTAACTAACATTTTATGTCTTGAGTCTACGGATTCGACTATATATATATTTATTTATGGAACGTCTCGTAAGATATTAAAGATTTGAAACGAGTTTCGGGTTTTGGTCTGTGTAATCTACGCCTAGTCACCTTACCCTTAATATTACTAATATTATTATTATTATTATTATTATTATTATTATTATTATGATTATTATTATTATTATTGTTAGTTAAAAAGAAAGGAAGAAACATTTTTATTTTTTTTTTAAAAAGAGTGCTACAAATTGGTATTTGTGGCTGGGATCAGGAAACACACAAACAAAACCCACATCTATTATCTCTCTCTCTCCCCCTCATCTTCATCACTAATCTACCAAACCCTAGCCGCCACTATTCCGGCCACGCAGCCACCACACCGCCACCACTACAACCACACCGCCGCCACCATAGTTACCATCTCACTCTCCTCTTTAACTTGACACAATACACGCGCCTTCAAACCCACAAAAACATCACGAATCCATTTCATTCGAGACGCATCTTGGTTGCTTCTTTTAGATCTGTGAGTTCTGAGGAATTTTAAGGTGAGTAGCATCGGTTTGGCACCATGTGTGCCCCGATGTGAGCTTAAATCCGTGAAAACATGGATTTCTTTAAAGGGGTTTTGATATAATCTTGTTGATACTAATGGGAAATATTATTTTGTTAATAAAAACGTGGCTACAAAAAGTTTGGTATCCGGGTTTGGTGAATTTTTGTTGATGTCGGGTGAAACCGAGGGCCTAGGCTCTCGGCTTGGGGATTATTTTCGAGCTTATGAGGTTTTATGAATGATTTTGGTCTCATAGTTATGGTGACTAGAGTACTCGGTCTGATGTTCTTGGTCTTGAAATGTTTGGTTGAGTAATCTGGAAATATTGTTGTTGAGCTTATTGAGGTTGCGGGACCAGGTGGTCCGTTTGGTTTGGTTCGAGCTCGGTCGAGCTAGCCGAGACCCTGGAGGTCTCAGGTGGGACCCACGCAACTCGTGGTGAAGTCTTGACTCGGGTTCGACTTGGTAAGTTGACCCGGATTGCGTGATATACTTGGTGTCTTATTGGTTTCCTGTTGAGCTTCTTGTTAATAATATTGTTATCTGTTGTGGTTATTACTAGTTATTGTTGTGGTTTTGTTTTGTTAACCGAAGGAAAGTAGTGGCCGAGACCTCGTGGTCTTGACAAATGAATGGATTTATTTTGTGGAGTTGTGTTGACGAAAAGTGATATTGGGGACCGATTGTGAGACGGTCAAACTAGAATGACGGAGATAGGTTAGTCGGGTGCCGTAGTCGGACCCTATTGTTGTAGCACGTGTTTGGGAAATTGTTGGACGGAGATGGATTACTTGGTTGTATTGTTTATTATTTCTATTTTGGACTTGGACAATGAGCCGAGAGTGATGACTCGGACATGTGACCATTTCGTATTACTCGATAAATATTTATAATTAACGCAAATAATAAAACTCGTAATAATATTATTGGTAATATAAACGTTTATATAAATATATAGACGTGAATAACGTATATATAAATATATAAATGCGTATATTAATAATAAAACGATCACGAGTAATATTATAGCAATAACGTAACGATAAATATTATACTATGAAAGTGGTATAATAAATGTCGGGAGCGTTATTATAATTAAACGACTATAAATAACGATGAAATCTTGACGTTAAATAAATATTAAATAAAATAATTTCTTTTAAATAAATAAAGGAAACTATCGAGTTATACGGGGTCGTGGTCACTTGAGTCCAAGTGGATTGTTATTTGTGACGTTCGTGTTGTCACGGATATATGACGATTAATACATTCATTTTTGATAACTACGTAACTTATTTGATCGACGGGTTAAATAAGGGCTATTTAGTTATTTAAATTGAGTATATTAATGGGCATCGTATCCTACGACGCCCATAGGTTGTGGTATGTGTACGGGAATAATAAGTTACTAAGTATCTCGTGGGATTACCAAATTGACGAATTTGGTGAGCTTAACGGTATAGTTAGTGAAGTTATTAAACTTTGATATATACCATATAGTACTTTATGTGCAATGTGTGACCTAGGACTCGGGTATAATCCTAGAATGGTATATTAAGTAAATAAATATGGAGGATTACCAAATCGACGGATTTGATAAACTTCGATGATTTATTTAAGTAATATATTAGGCTAATATTAGACCCATAGATTGTTTTATCATCCTTTTTGTTGTGACTCCTTGGTTTGAGTTGTGTCGACCCACCACCCGTATGGATACCAAACGCAAATACACCAAACTTATACGAAATGGATTTTCGGAAATAAAACGGATTCTCGTTCGGGTTTATTGAAATTGAGGAAATGATTTCTGAACGAGTTGATATTGTTAGGTCGTGCCGAGTCCGTAGTTGCCGTCTTTTGAGTTACTATACATCTTACCTCTATCGATTTCTTATTGCTGATTTCTGGACTTGAGGTGAGTCATAGCCCCACTTTTTACTCTTGAACTATGTTTTCAACGATTGGGGTGAGAAACGTGCAAATCATTTTACGTGGACTATTATCGCTTTTATATTCTTTCTAAACTTGCTATGCGTATGGACTAGGATCTATTGTCAGCTTTAGTCACATAGTTTTGTGTGTACTATTCAAGGTTGGCTTATTTGGTTATTGATGGATTGTCAGCTTTAGTCACATATATGTTGTGTGTACTATTCAAGGTTGGCTTATTTGGTTATTGGTGGATTGTCAGCTTTAGTCACACATATGTTGTGTGTACTATTCAAGGTTGGCTTATTTGGATTGTCAGCTTTAGTTACATATTTGTTGTGTGTACTATTCAAGGTTGGCTTATTTGGATTGTCAGCTTTAGTCACATAGTTTCGTGTGTACTATTCAAGGTTGACTTATTTAGATACTATAGTGTGCACCTATAGGTTATTAATACGTCGGAGGTTATCCGAGTATTTATTGGTATTGCGGGGGTTACCCGAATATCTATTTTAGTACGGAGGGTATCCGTGTGTTATGTTGGAGCGGAGGGTATCCGCAGGCTTTTAGCGAATCCTAGTCTAGCTAGCAAGCATTTTGCGTATATGTCCACTATATTGTTAGATGAATTCAAACCTATGATCTCACCAGCGAAAGCTGACTTTTAGCACGTTTTCTCAGGAAATTAAGTGATGCTCTATGGATGCTTGGATTGGAGGCTTGGCAACGGCACCGGTTATGGATCTACTTTTCTAAAACTCTGATAAACTATTGTGGACCTACGTTTATTTCTTTTGGGCCTGACTCTGAATGAATGTTGGGATAAATGTAAACTTTAAAAACCCGTTTTGGTTGTGTTTTTCTTATGTTTACTTTATCTCGTTCTATATTGTCTTGTGTTGGATACCAATCCCCGTAGCACCCCGAAAGCTTGTTGAGTCTTCCGCTGTACCAAATTTTGGGGGTGTTACAACAGTGGATCTATGGCCACGATTTGAATAACCTTGTCATTGCCACAATGGTTTCGATCATTTTTTTGGTGTTGTGTGATGATGGTATAGCAAACAAGAATAACGACAACACCATATGTAGTCGGTTTGTATTCAAGAAAATGGTGGAGTCATTCAAGATCTGTTTTCATCCATTCCAAGATCTGGTTATCTAGTTTGAAGTACACTTGATGCATCAGTTTTGCACGATGTTGCTTGTCGTTGTGTCGCTGCTGTCATCAGTACACCGGGTACATCACCGGTACACCAGATACATCGATCTATTTGCTATATGTTTATGTACCAGATTTGGTACACAATATATCCGGTGTACCAGAATCTGTTGCCGTATCAATAGGTCTGTTTTAATAATTTTTAGTTTATTTTGGTGACACATTTAATATTATGGTTTGTGTAAGAGTTTAATGTATAAAAAAGGTTTGACCAGATTTTGTATTAACAAAATAGACTGAAAATTTGAAAAAAGATTGACCACATTTGAATTTGATTTGGATTGTCCAAAATACCCTTGAAACCATATTTAATTACCATAATGTTACTCATTTAATGTAAATCTCATCCAACACAAACAAAAAGATCCAATGGTCTAGATTGGGTCTTACTTTTACAACTTTAAGCTTGATCTCACAATAACCCTCCCCTATATACCCCTATATATATATATATATATATATATATATATATATATATATATATATATATATATATATGCCTTTATTTTCAGAACTCTCTTAAGTGCGGGAACTGCGAGAACTCCTCTAAACCAATGAGATTTTTTTTTAATATTAAAAATTATTATTAATCCAAAAAGGCATTATAGTAAAATACAAATTTTAGTTGCTTTTTAATTTTTTTTAATTAAATCTCGATTTTAAATATTTTAAAATTTTCAGAATTTTTTTTTATTATTATTTTTTAGCTAGTAAGGTTATTACAGGTGCATACATGTTTTTTTTAGGTGCATGTATGTTTTTTAAATAATTTAAATTTAATTATGTTTTTAGTATGCAATTGTTTGAACTTTTCTTATCAACATACCAATTTTTTTACCTAACAATTAGAGTGTTTTTCGAAAGTTTGAAACATAGATCAAAGAACATAAATCATTATAAAAGAAAAAACAAGATTCATATACTTAAATGTTACATTTCACTTAATTACAAGTACAAAAAATAAATATGCAATAATCGTATAGCTTCAAAAGCATAAAATTATCTTCATGTATATTTGTAATCATCCACTTCTCGATCTTCAAAGAATCATCTTCATCAATCTGAAACAAACATGCACAAAAAACAATTAAACCACAAATTAATCATAACACATATGCACAATCATGTGTACAAACATATCTTTTAACTATAAATAATTATGAAACACAAATGCACAATTTAAAACATATATGTCTAACTCTTTCCTTTACTTTATATAAAACTTAAAACAGATATGCATACCTCTTCATTAATTTTATACCAATCATAAAACATGTATGCACAATCTTTGTCACTTATTTTAAACCAACTAGCAAACACATATGCACTAATCTAAACATAAATGAACATTTCATTGGTTTTGTATTACATGTGCACAATTTTTCTAATTTTAAATTAACCTTGAAACACATATGCACAGCCTATTATTAATTTATATTTGCCACAAAACACATATGCACCACTTTAATTGAATTTTACCGATCATAAACATGTATGCACCATTTCTTAAACATATATGCACCATTCCTTAATACTATTCTTTTCCCATTTAATAAACAAAATACCCTTGTGAAGGTTGATGATGTAATTGAATTTTACCGATCAAAAACATGTATGCACCATTTCTTAAACATATATGCACCATTCCTTAATACTATTCTTTTCTCATTTAATAAACAAAATACCCTTGTGAAGGTTGATGATGTACTCCCTAGTCACAATCTCTTCTTTCCTTTTGTCTCAACTATTAGCACTTACCTTCTACGTAACCATACAAACACATTTCATTAACAAAACCAAAAATATTGCATTAATCATATAACGAACATCCTTTTTTATATCCAAAAACAAGAAAAGGATTAGCACTAACCTTCTAGTCTTCTACCAACCATAAACACATATGCACCATTTTTTAAAACACCTATGCACCATTCCTTAAAACTATTTTTTCTCACTTAATAAACATATGTTTCTAACGAAACCATAGCGCACATACCTGCTACATATTTATGAAAAGTCTAATGGTGGTGTCAAAAGAAGTACTAAATTTTTTTTTTTTTTTAAAGTCTAAAGATGGTGTCAAATAAATCCAAGAAGCAACCATGTTCGTAAATGATAGACAATTAATTAAAAATATATCATTTTCCCATAAGATTATATAAGATTTTCTTAAAAACCATTAACGTCAAAAATTAAACATAATCACTAAACCAACATACATGTTTTAAACTCAGTAAGAATTCATATATTAAAAATTGAACATGTCAATTATCAATATAGCATAAGAATACCATTAACAAATAATTGTATTTTAATCTACACAATTTTTTTACGCAATAACAGATGTAGAGAAGAAACGGTCCAATCAAAAAGATATAAAAGAATGAAACACCATTTCATTAATTAAATCACACAAAAACTCATCCGAACATGGTCATATACTCATATCAATATTTTATTTTACTCCGTATTTTGTAGCGTAATGATCAGTCAAAAAATCAATTCACTAAATCTGTATATAAATATTTCGCTAAATGTATGATTTGTAACTAATTTTCAAGTGCATAATACTCTTACCCGCAACTCTTATGTGTTGTAACTATTCTTTTTGCTTTTCGATAGATCGATTCACGAGACCTGTATATGTGATACGTGTAAGTAATATATTCTGGCGGTGAAGGGGTTTGATTGTTGGAGATGGGTATGGAAGAGGCATGATGATTTTCTTCTTGTAGTGGTTGAGAAAATATGAAGCAGGGTTTGAGAAAGATTAAATGGATCTGGAACAGTTTTGTAAAAGGGAATGGATAAATACAATGAAGCAATAAGTTCTAAAATTACGGAACAGTTTTTGAAAAATAATAATTTTGAAATTCCATTATTGCCCTTAAATCAATTTAACAAGTTTACATAATATTCCTTGTAAATACATTAATTACACTAATGGCACAAGTCATCTCATCCATTGATAAAATGATCTAATGGTCTTAGATGTGTTATCGCAGTTCTCGCACTTAACAGGGTTCTGAAAATAAAGTTACACTATATATATATAGGGGAGGGTTAATATGAGATCAAACTTAAAGTTGTAAAAATAAGATCTAGTCTAAATAACCACTAAAACCATTTTATAAATAACCATATTAGCAATAATACACAAAAAAATAAAGTATTAATACGAATTAACATTTTAGCAACTAATAACAAACTGATACATGAGTTTGGATTAGTGATATACAACTATAAATTTACATGTCAAATCAAAGTGTATCACCTTAACTTGATATATTACATGTCGAATCAAAGTGTATCACTTTTGTTTCGTCAATTTAAAAAATAAAACCATCGGAACATTAACAATTTTAGTTGTACTCAATAAAGAAATTTATTTTATTTTAACGAGAGTGTCGCTTATCAGATTTTAGTTTGATCTTATTTTTACAACTTTAAAATCGATCTTATTTGATATATATATATATATACTCCCTTTGTCTCATATTAAATATCCATGTTTGACTTTTCAAGTTTTTATTTATCAACTTTGACCTTAAATATTTTTACTTGTGTTGTATAGTATTTGATAAAAATTATATGCAATGAAAATAAATTTAAAACTTAATTCATTCATATATTTTGTATGAAGTATTATATTACACAAACAAAAATATTTAAGGTCAAAGTTGAAAATGAAAAACTTTGAAAATTCAAACAGAACATTTAATATGAGACGGAGGGAGTATATAAATTTAGTACCTTATTACTCTCATCTCAAGAACACCCATAAAACAAAAATTTTCCTATCATTTTTCTACCCTTTCTTTTCCCCTCAACAAAATCTCAGAGAATGGAGCGTAAGGGTGTGCTTAGTTGTTTGGAAAATGAGTTTTGCAAAAAGGTTTTCTAAGAAACACACACAAAACAGAAAGAGTGGTGATATTTACACCTACAACAAAAGCTTAAAAATATGTTTAATGCATAAATCACTTGTACAATTGTATTATGTATGGCACAACAATCATTTTTCAGATAGAAAATATGTTCAAAATGAGTATTTTTGAAATTCCTCTATTAAAAACAGAAAACCATTTCTGCTATAATAACTATGAGTTAGATAACTTGAATTCAGAAATCTCCGGTTTTCAAAAGATTCCTTAAAAAAAAAGAGTTACTCTGTTCTCAAGAAAATTAAAAAAAAAAAAACTTTTCAAGAACTAAACACACCATACTAGTAATAACTTTTCAAGAAGGATTCCGATCCTTAATGAAAGAAAGGATTTCTAACTTTGAGTCATGATTAATGTTTATTACAAACATGAAATGTATCTAATGGAATAATTTATTAGTGCACCCAAATAACTTTAGTTCCTGTGAGGCAACAAAAGCAGTTTTCTCAACATACTCTTCCAGAATGGTCTTGTTGCTCGACGCACTGCTTATTACATTAATGGGGTCTTAAATCCTCCAGAAGTCCAAACCTGGAAACAAGTGAAGATTTAATAATTTTGGTCTTCCCTGGAGAAGTTTCAACTTTAATTCCACGGAGTGCTTGCTCAGCTAGTCTTACATCCTCCGGAATTCTACCATATTTTAACTCTCCTACTTCTGAACTTCTCCATGCCACTATCTGTCCTCTGTAGAAAAATTTTAGTCGGCAAAAGTAGGCTTTCTTGGCATCTTCTGGATGTACTTCCTTGCCCAGAAAACCATTACCACAACCCACGGTATCCATCACTCTCTTATGAGAAGGAAGTTTCTGAATATTAGTAAGGGTAGTTTTGGAGTCTTTTAGGCAGAGGAACAACGAAGCGATGGGTAGTGGGATTGGGGAACCCAAAACATGGCTCACAACAATTGCAACAAGATCAAGAACTGAAACACCACTTGGTGGTTTAGCAATTAGCATACAAGTATTTGAACGATCAATATAGCAGGGTACTCTATGACTAAATTGACTTCCCCATGCTTTGATGACATTGGACTCATTTGACACATGAGTGATGTCCAAGTTGTACTCTGGAAGAAGCCAAGATCGGGTGTAGATGCACTGAACAAACTGCAATCTTTCGGCAATAAGTTCAAGTGATTTTTTTACTGCCTGGAAATTTGGATTGCGAGATCCGATAGTACTGTTTGAGATGAAAACCCTTGATACAGCAATCTGAAATGACCTATTTAACAACTTGTGTCTGATAGCATCCAATGAAACAGACCCAATCTCTACAAGAGTTTGAAGGGGCTCAGTACAATCAAGCTCCTGGAAAATAGGTGACAACATTAATGAGACTACAAAAAGTCAAAAATTAAACCCACGAGCGTATAAATAAAATGTGATAAACTTAATAAAAAGAATGGGAACATATTCATGCCCTGCATCCGGAGCAGACCTAGAGTGGTTACTGGGTTCCCGTGAACCACATGGATTTTTTCCGAGTAGCGTAAATTGCACCAAGTCCAAATATTTTGTGTTACAAATCTTGTTTAGCTTTTATGAAATGTACCTGGTGGTATGCCAAATTTATCTCATTGTATGTGTTATTAGTAGGCATTAGAACACAAAAGGTTATAGGGGGTTGTTTGGTAAAAGTTACATGGCTTATTTAACAGAATTTCAACTCTATAAGTAAAGTTTAATTAGGTACAGTACCTCAATAACAACATCAGAAAGCTTCCTTACGCCAAAGGCAAAACACAATCTCTCTGAAACATCGTGGTGAACAAACGTCAGTTTCAAAGATTCAGCATACTTCACATACTGAGAGCCATAGGGATCAATATATACACATGAATTTGGATGAACAAGTCTGCAACTTTCATCAGGGACAACCAACTTTGATTCCAAGTTGAATTCATCTGATTTCTGCTGATCTGTGGTTTCATTAAAGATAAAGTTAAGAAGTTCAATCACTCCACGTAGATTATTTGGACAAAGACGCTCATAACCACGGTACTTATGAAGACAAGAAAGGGAAGACATTGCAAAAGAAACAGATAGCATGTCATGCAGACCCAGTTCCTTCAAGATTTTTATAAATGGCTGGTAGCGAGAAGGAAGTTCAAATGTAAGTGGGAAAAGGTCTACTTTTGGATGGCAAGAGATACAAACGGGGTTCACCAAGTATGTAGAATTAGCAACTGGAATGAATCGCAGTTTCCGCAGCTTCGAAATATCTGACAAAAGAATGAAAAGATTAGTCTTTGGCATATTACATATCAAAAAGGATGTTTTCATTGTTCTTTTCATTTCTAACTTTTAAAATTAAAGGCACAGTAAAATTCAAATAGTCCACCTAAATTGAAATTTTGTAAATTAATATACATCAATATTTAGGTATGTTCAAACGTACCACACATCTTATTAAATGCCACAGTGTCATATATTGTAAGATAGCAAAACCAAATCATAAGTTTTCCTTGTGATTGACTATGTACGTATGAGTCATTTAGATATCATGTTGTTTCAATTATTTCTCAGTTGTATTTTCCCTGTAGTCCCATAACTTCCACCAATACTTGCTCCTATTAGTCAAGGTATTGAAATTATCAGGACGATCACGTTGCATATCTTGGCTAGATGCACTAAACTATATATGTTATTCTTGTCCAATGTAAGCGATAGCCATAGTAAATTAATATAGTAGGCTCAAAACAAGAGGGCAACTTTTATTGTTAGAACCAACAGTCTCAACACAGACATGCATGTATACATGACAGTTTTACCAAACACAACAATATTTTGTGATAATCACGTCATAGAGACTCTATGTAAACATGTGAAGACATGAAGTGGTTCTTGGAGTTATCTGTTCAATTAGCAATATGATGATATACATAAGACATATTTGAAAAAATGATGAGTGATTGGACATCATCAAATTATGTTGCACAGAGTCAACATGTGAAAGGCGCCGTTGTGGCACGCCCAATAGCTATTTTATGATTATTAGCATTCATGCAGGCCAGGAAATGCAAAGTTATGTAGGCAACAGTGAATCTGGTTGGTGAATTCACTCAAATGATCACCTTGCACAAGAAAAAAAATAAGAAATTACCTGAGGAAGATAGTGTATCCCAAATTCTTTCTAGATACTGAAGTACCTCAACGATAGCATCCTCTATAGTTAAATCACTTGACTCGGTATCCCTCACACCCTGAAATGATCATTAGCTTGCTTAATACATCCATCCAGTATAGCCATCAATGTTCAATTCAAATGATCAAAAGAGAGGGCATTTATATTGCTTAGAGGTGGCAAAATGAGTGGGCCGGGTCCGGTCATGGGTCTTAACAAGTTTGGATCTAAATGGGGAGTCATTTGGGAGCATGGATCTAAACGGGTCCAGATCATAGGGGTTCCGTTTTCAAAATAATTTTCTTTGACCCGCCCTAGGCCCATCGGTTGATTGTTATACAATTGAGCTTTACATCAAATATCCAATTAGACCCACATTTCAGTTATTTAGTAAGACCCAACAAGACCCATCCCATAATAAATATTTAACCAATTTGACCTGTATTTAACCAACAGATCTTAAATTGCCACCTCTATTATTATTGTTCAAAACCTTAAGGTGCTTATAAACGATGGTGAAAGGAGGAGGGCTTCTCAATTGCAGAGCTCCCCAAGAGTACTCTGGTGGAACCAAGCTTTCTTTATAAAGGATGGGAGCAACGCTCCAAGCAAGATGGCTATCTTTCAGCAAAATGGCTTCACTGTATGAACAAAGCACTCTTTTTCCACGTTTCTTTCCACTCTCAAATGGGAACCCTGTTTCTGCAGGAATGCACGCAATCTCGCCAAAGCAATTGCAGAAACTATTGTTGCCATAAAGAGCATCAAAATTTTTAAGAACAGAACTCATAAGAGTTTCAGCCAACGACCAAATTTCAACAGAAACTTCACTTGTCGATTTTAAAAAGTCTAGCTTGTTGTCGGCAGCCAGCCACAAACGCTTCTTACTTTTGGTTCCTAGCAATTCTATCTTTCTGGCACATTCAAGAACAATATCAGCATCGCCCATGTTTTGAAGGCCTGTTTCCCTTAGTATGTTAAGCCATCCACCTGACTTAAACCTTTCCCCAGGAAACCTATGAGCCTCATCAGAGAAAACCGATGTTAACAGTGAATCACATGGATCAAACAAGTCTTTGGGTTTATATAAGTCTCCATCACCATTTGTTACAAATTTTGTCTCCCTTAATGCTTCGATGACTAAAGAATCTGGTTTGAAATCCTGCAAGTTCATGTACATATATATCAATATTAATATGTTCTCCTGTTCGGACTGAGGCTTCTCTTCAAACCTAACTGGTATTTGTTTCTCTTGAAAGTCAGAGACTCCGAGGGCTCTCAGCAGTACTCTCTCAACAGACTCTGGGCCATAAGCGATATACTCCTCAGTGGACAGCTCCAGCAATGTATTTGAAGTACCCAACAACCCCTTTCCTGATTTATTTGGTTGTTTGAGTACATACTTGTTGGCTGGAAAACTTTTAGAGACGATGCACCCCATGAAAAATCAAATAAGGATACTTTACAATTCAGACGAGACGTAACACTTAATTTATTCTGATCTAAGCCTGTGATTCAATAGAAATTTTCTTAAAAATGAAGGTATTTTTAAACCTTAATATGAATTCAAGAACCTACAAATTCAAAAATGATAATTTTTAAACCTTGATATGCATTCAAGAACCTAAAACTTGCCCCAAAAAGATAATTTCAAAAGACATACAAATATAAAAAAGAGTAAAATGTGATAAACCCATCAAGATTTCATGAGAGTATGATAAAACTGAAATGGATGCTTAAGAACATTTATAAAAGT
The DNA here is from genome assembly GCA_030686995.1 of Artemisia argyi. NCBI lineage: Eukaryota > Viridiplantae > Streptophyta > Magnoliopsida > Asterales > Asteraceae > Artemisia > Artemisia argyi. The sequence goes on from CM060697.1 coordinate 126,894,922, forward strand.
ATATAATAAAAGACAAACCATGCATTTTGGATATGTATAGAGCTGCGATAGTCCATGCGAATAAAAAGGAGAAAACTTCAACATACTAACCGAACTATGAATATAAGACTTTCAAGGACACTCCTATTTTACTCTATCTTACAATTTTTTGAGTTTTTTACTTAGTTGGTCACCATAGTCTCATCTAAATTTCATTGGTAGTCTTCATTCGAATTTTATTACACCACTCGTACCTATTTTTGAAACCACTTGCACCACTAGTCCTTATTTTTATAAAACATGTAGGTTTTTTCCATTAATGGCCCTCACGTACCTTCCACATGAGGGTACGATCATAATCTTACACTTGCTCTACCCCTTTACATACCCGTTCACACAGCAGTACATCGTGATACATTCTTAATTCTTCTTTATTGTGTGTTGTGGACGTATAGTCCTACATGGGCCAGGCCCGGCAGACAGTGGCCCACTCTACGCCTAAACCCTAATCCATGTCCTATAAATATAAGGCTGGGATTCCATTCACAATAGAATACAACAGGTTACCCTAAACCTAACTATTATATGCTACCGCGCAACAATACTAACTTGACCGTCGGAGGTGGATCCCGGGGCTACGGCCTCGGGTCCACTCCTAACGGGTTCTCTTTGTTGAACAGGTCTACCTAGGGCTCGAGAAGACGACTAACGGCCCAAGGAGAGTCGTTCAATCAGCCCGCGCCAGATTATGTATCAACAAGTTGGCGCCATCCGTGGGACCACGAATAAACTATGTTTCGTGTTCTCATATTACCGAAAAGCATAAATCAGTTTCTAAATTCGGTAACTCTAAAACCCTTGCGTTTTTGTTTTTCACTCATTGCATTCTGCCATGGCAGCCATGCGTAAGATTTTGATTTACCAAATCAGTAAGTGTCATGTGATTTTAATATTACTTTCCCACATGATTTGCTATATGACTACAAGTCTGTTAAATAGTACGTAACTATATCTAATATACTGTACTTACGTAGCCATGGACCAATATTTTCTAAAATTAAAAAGATATCCCAATATTTTTTGCAATGTTGCAAAAATCGTGAATCGGTCCCGAGGCGGTCGGGGGCCGAGTTGCGATTTTTGGCCGATTAATCGGCCGATTTTCTTGACTCGGCCGATTAATCAGCCGATTACCTTGTAATTTCCTACAAGTTCCAGGGCCGAGGCCGATTAATCGGCCGTCTCAGCCGATTTTTGCAACATTGATTTTTTGTGCATATCTTTTAAGATATGTTATTTTTTAAATATTGAGAAGATTTTATGTAAATCTTTTTAACTTGGTAAACATGATTTTACCTATAAACCGCACTAAGTCCGCACGATTGGACCTACTTTATCTTTTAGCCGCGAACAACGCAGTCACGATAAATCTACCCGCGTTAGGCCATGCGTTCGGACATCTTCGCAGATTGGCGCCATGAGCGCACTGTCACGTACAGGCACCACGATGCTAGTCAATTGCCATGAGCGCACTGGACGAAAGCCGTGGTCCTCTGCGATCATCCACAAAACGTTAGAGTCTATGCGGTCACGATAAATCTATCTGCGTCTGTGCGTGCAACAGAAACTATTAGTCGCGGTCATGGTACGTCCATCCGCGCCATTGTTTTTATTATGATAAAAAAGAAAAAGATCAATCAATCGCCATGCGCGCACTGTTTTTATTATTAGCTACGTGCTACTTCTTTTATATAGTTTGTAAAACCTCACGATAGGTGTAATTCACATTACTACTTCTCTTATGTATTAATTATATATGCTATGTGCTATATCTTGCTAAGTCTAATCTTTTACTTCATTAGATTTTATATGTTGCGATTCACGGCATATACTTTTAATATTTGCATTAAGTATTTTTCAGGATTTGAATATATAAGTTTAATGCTCCTACACGAGTAGCACCATCAAACTTGGGGGGCTACCAGAGTATATAATACCACTGTTTCCGTACAAGTCAAGCAGGCATATTTGGAAGCAGATCGTACGTAAGAGGTGTTGCAAGCCCGGTACAAAGACGGATTTAAATATTCGCACCATCTTGCCGCAGGGGAGACGTCCTCTGTTGGTTGTAAAGACGAATGTAATGTTCGCGCACAGCACGCACCTATGTCGCGCACAACGCGCGCACCTCTGTCGCGAACAACGCGCATCCTTTTCGCGCACAGAAGTACGTCTTCTGTCGCACCATGCTGCATCACTACTGGTACAAAAGGTACGCCCTTACCCATGAATCCACGATGCAGCATACGAGATCCACCTTCACCATTGTGAGACAATCACAATCGCAATCCCAGTGCGCACTGTCGCATGCGGGCTGCGCAGTATGGTCCGTCCCATGTGCACACCTGAGATGCGCACACATGGGCCATGTTGTCATGGTTGATTGGGCCTACGCGGCCATGAACAGAACTTAAGTCTAGCATAACATAGCCACGCACTATGTCATACTAAACTTGGGGGGGCTTGTGGACGTATAGTCCGGACTGGATCCTACATGGGCCAGGCCCGGCAGACAGCGGCCCACTCTATGCCTAAACCCTAATCCATGTCCTATAAATATAAGGTTGGGATTCCATTCACAATAGAATACAACAGGTTACCCTAAACCTAACTATTATATGCTACCGCGCAACAATACTAACTTGACCGTCGGAGGTGGATCCCGGGGCTACGGCCTCGGGTCCACTCCTAACGGGTTCTCTTTGTTGAACAGGTCTACCTAGGGCTCGAGAAGACGACTAACGGCCCAAGGAGAGTCGTTGAATCAGCCCGTGCCAGATTATGTATCAACATGTGTGCTCTTTTAAAATCACTTTATGTATGTATCGCTATAGCTTATAGATGTATTACGAATGTATTGTGAATTTAACGGTTTGAGTGCATATTTAAATGGGTAGAGCAAATGCAATATTATAATCATACTTCATACCCTCATGTGCATAGACGGAACTTGACAATTATTCTCGGGAGGGCCGAAATTATTAGAAGTTTTAACTAGCTTTTCTTTATCAAAACATAGACATGGTTATTTGTATCAAAGGAAAACATGAAAAAAAAAAAAAAAAAAAAAAAAAAAAAAAAAAAAAAAAAAAAATGAAGCCTAAAATGAAATTCATTTATGAATTACATTATGACATTTTGAAGAACATGTAAATACGTAGCGTCACTAATATCAACCAAGTATCAGCTCATTATAATTAGAAGATATATAGATATAATCAAATTTCAACTTAACCATGATACAACGAAACTGCATTTCAAAAGACATGGATATTATCCAAACATCCAAGCTGAAGCTAAATTAAAAATAGCAATACTTGAAATGTTTGACAATGGATAACTTGGCTAATGACTACATAAGCTAAAAACAAATGCACAGTAATAAAAACAGCAAGATATCAGATATATTGATTTTGTAAATACAAGCATATTGAGAATCAAATGTTGACAATTTGGTATTGGAGAGAGTACATGTATACACTGCCATTTCACTTTTCTGATTTTGTCTTATTGATGAGCTGAGTTATAGATGCCAAAGTTTTAGGAGGGCCAACTACTTAGGAAATAAAACTACCCTTAAAATATCAAAATATTACACTATTGCCCCACAAATTTGAGAGGAGAGGGGGCCACAGCCCTCCCTAGCCCCTTTGAAGGTCCGTCCATGCTCATGTGGAAGGCACGTGTGGGTGATTAGCGGTTAACTTGACATGCTTTTTGGAATAGGGACTTGCGGTGCAGGTAGTTTCAAAAATAAATATGAGTGGTGTATAAAATTCGAATAAGGAGTGAAATTTCAATGAAACCAAAATGAAGTAAAAAAAACTCTTAAGTATATGAAAAATGAACAAAAATGCATAAATGCATTGCATGGATCTCAAGTTTGTTTTACAAAAATATCTACGGTTGTTTTTTTAATTAAAAATAATAATAAAAATAAAAAAATAAATAAAACACGCCATCCGTGGGACTCGAACCCACGACCACGTGGTTAAAAGCCACGCGCTCTACCAACTGAGCTAGAACGGCTGTTTATTTAAGTTTTGCTGCTAAATAAATTAATCGTTGTAGTAAAACCAAATGTTCTGTCTGCAGTCTACCTTTGCTGCGTACCGTTCCTTGTCAAATTATGATTCTATAGTTTGTAGTTTGTACTTGTTTGTTTGACGAATGAATTTGAAGAGGTTACAAGATTCACATCAACATCAATCCCGTCAGAGAAGAGTACAGGAAGATATGCTTTAAGGAGTCGTGCCCCAACATAAATGATAGGGAGACTGAAGATATGATATAGGCAGTCGCGCCCCAACATAATGATAGAAAGACGAAAGATCAACAGATGGTATAAAGACGGTTGACATAAGCTTTCTAGATTCACATAATGTGATATTTCTTAATTATGTATCCTTTCTAGATGTAAACTTGGTACAAATTGAGTTTTGCTTGGTTTTTACATGCTAATGGATGTACCGTTACTAAGCATGCATCTGACAGAATCATAGTTACTATCAGCATTGTCGATGTATACTAGTTTGATTAATATTCTAGTAGTTGAAGACATTGATTAAACGATTCCGTCATCCTTTATAAAGATAGGAAAAAAAAAGGTTCAGCAGTTTAAAAAACATACATGAGAACAACTAAAATAACAATTTTGATTATCCAAGTACCATGATTAAAGTTCATATAACAAGCATCAACTGAGAAACTGATCCATGGTAACAAGAACAATAGTCCGTACATTCAACGCATTGCAATCTATCCCGTTATACAGTTCATCGAAGATATCTCCACCAAATGCAGCACAAGTTGTAACCTGTACATACAGAAATACAATAGTAAAGTTAAATCGTACTTGTTCTGAATTGCCTGCAAAATCACGGAAGATTATTGCTAAACATAAATGTATGTAACTAATACAAGAGAGAAAATACGAAGATTGTACAGTTGTACCTGGGATTATACTTATAGAGGAGCATACAAGATCACTTGTCGTCTTCCTTTTTGTCCTCGTCTTTCTTTTGCTCAGACTGTGATACACATATAAACTCATTAGTAATCCACTTTTTCCCCCTTTTTTTGTTTATAATAGATAGAGATCACATCGATGTTGATGGGATCGAGAATGCTCTTAGTGAAGACAAAAAGTGAGCTTACCTCAGACTGATTTTGCATTGAAGCAAGCAAATCTTTGACTGAAGGGTCGTTAGGATCAACTCCTGGGAGCTGCAAAACCAAACAAAAGTATGTATGAGAAATCCAGATAGTAGTTTTTGGATCAACTTGTTATATTTCTCTTTGCTTTGACACAAAATGTGTCCTGCTCATGACCTAAATTTTAATATATATAAAAAAGTAGACTTACTGAAGCAAGGATTGATGATACAAATGACTGATCTGCCAACAGCTTGCCCATGTCCGCCTGGCCTGGTTGATCTTTTGCACCTTCTTGCACAGACAATTGTAAGGCTGCAAATATTACATGGGCATCAATTATTGGTAATTTAGTAATCCAGGAAGAGACTCTACTGACTTAATTGAAAGTCACAAGATTCATGAATAGAACAGCAGTCATGTGTCAAGATTGTACAAAACGAAAAATAATAGATTAACCTTCTGACTTAATGCTACAAATCAAGAAGCCAAGAATAGTAGAATACAAAACTCAGTTCAAATCTAGCTCCTACTACACACTTTCATAAAGTGAGGAAACTACTCAAAAATTGTAAATGAATCACAGTTGCACTATCTTGTACTTATTAATTTCATTTTACCATTTCTACCTAGCTGTGTGCACTCATTTTCTGTATATGTTATGCTTTGATGGGTCCAACAATTGCCCCATTATTGGAAGCACTCAATCATCCTATAAAAGCAAAATATCCACTTCAAACACCTGTTGTCACATCATACATATGACCTTATCTCACTAGACATTGTGAAAAAATAAAAGGGGTCATCAACTAATCATTTTACCTAAACATATTTCTGCTTGATCACAAAGAGACCCAAAAACCTCGGGTCTTTATCACCACTAATTCCAAACACAAGGGGTGCTAGATTTTTCTTTGAAAAAATAAAAAGGGGCCATCAACTCATCATTTTAGTTAACATAAATCTCATATTATACTTTTAACATTATACAGCATGAAATCCTAGTTTGCTTATCCTTCCTAATATTCCTGAAAACTTCATTAAATCAGCTAGTTTCCAAGGTTTAAGATTCAAAAATTCAAGTGCAAAGCTTTGAAGGTTTAAGATTCACTAATTCAAAGTCAACAATAATGATATTCAGCACAGTAACTTACCAAGTGCCAAGTCTTGATCATCAGTGGCTGCCTCGGACATATCAACGTCCCTTGTTGTAACAGTAGCAGCAGGATCATCCATTGACATGGCAAGAGCCTGCTGTAGCAGAGCATTCTCATCATCCTGGCAAGGATAAGTAGACGTATATTAATAGGATGTCCACAATATAATTCAAGAAAGAAGATAAAAGGATAACCAACAACAAATATAGAAGTCAGTTGTCATTTGTCAACTATTCAGGGTTAACACAAAGGTGTAAGCGAGTTTACAGTATTCTAAAATGTCTTTCTCTTAAGCTTTGGTTCATAAGAAGATGGAAAAAAGTGTAATTATGCCACTAAAAGAGTTACCAATCCAACCAGGCAAGATACAATAGTCAGCAAAGGTGGGCATGTTTTGGTAAATACAGTACTAGCTTAGATAAACATTCACAGTAGAATAGGATACAGGGCATAAATACAAAAAATGAGCACGTTACATTTGGCATTTTCAATTGGTTGCGTTGTCAGGGTCAATCTCTAATCTTATATTTAAGTATAAAAGAAAACCATAAAAATGCGATAAAAAGTGAGATTTTGTGTCATCGGCTTAAAGAAAATTAGCATGAAGACGTAGAGAACTACTAGACCTGCTAATGTAATTTTGTAGTCAATGAACAGGAATTATATCTGGGTCTATTGAACGCAGCACAAGTTGATCTACTATAAATCTATGCTCTTTACCAATGATTTAATGTTTCTTGATGGACCTAGACACGTTGTTAATGCTGGGTTTTAAGAGAAACCCAAAACAGAACATAATTTGTGGAACACTGACAAGAAATTGTAAGATACAGTAACCATAGAATGGTGAATGGTCAGTAAGCAGTTGACAAGAAATTTTTACAATATGTTGGGATAAGTTTTTCCTTAAATGTTAGCTTTTGTGTTGGACTCTCATATTTTGTTTTGATTTAGTTTCCTGCTATCCCATCTAGATCAGGATGAAAGAATTCTAGTTCTTTAAAAAATATCACTAGCATGTGAGGTAGTGGGTAAGGATCCCGTGAGAAGAAATCTTAAAATGAGAAGAATGAGAAATGACTATAATGGCATATTTGAGATGCATCGACTTGAATTAGATGCATCTCTATTCATTTAGATGCATCACAATTAGTTTCGAAAGTGATTTTGAAGTGAAAACGATGCAAAGTAGTACTAGCAACAAATTTGACCAGCAGAGGACGAAAAATACATAGGATTCGTCTAACTTGATGAAATGCATCTAATATATGTACATGCATCTAATTTTTAGCTAGAAAATATATTATGATGCATCTCAAGATTAGGGATGCATCTAATTCAAATTGATGCATCTCTAATGTGTAGTTATAGTTATTTCTCATCCTTCTTATTTTAAGAATTCTTCTCATTTGATCCTTAGTGATGAGGTAGTTACCTAATTGTCAATGGCATGTTTCCAATGCGCCAAATATAGGATGCCTTATGCTATATGTAAATGCAAGATACCTTGCCTGAGGACAAGTACGACTATCACCATCTACTACATCTAGATTTCAAAATCGTTTGACACATAGTATCAAGAAACGTTGGGAACGACATAATAGAGAAAAATATAATGGAACTAACCATTAAATCATCTTTTTTATTCTCAGATTCAGAAGTCCCAACATTTTCAGACATGGTTGCATCTTGTGAAGTAGACTCCCCTTCTTTCTCTTGCTTCGAAGAATCATCTGCAGCCTTTTTCGCGGCGGCTTCTTGCCTCGCCCTCTCCTCTTCCATAGAAACACGAAGAGCAAGTGCAAGTTCAGGGTCCAAATTGGGATCAACACCAAAATCAAAACCAGATACACCACCAGCTGCGGCCGCTGCAGCAGCTGCTGCGAACCCGCTACCACCTTCTCCATCACCAGTGAAGATTGGAGTACTGAAAGAAAACAATATCAGCAAAAACGATACCAGTAATAACTTTATGTGCAAGCAAAGAGTCACAAACCTCAATAGGACGTCAGAAAGAGCATTGGAACCAGCTGGGACGTGAACAATGTGACTGCTGTCATTATTATTCACAGCAGCAACCAAGGCCTCAAGCTTTTCCGTCTTAGCTTCGTCCTCTTCACCAAAGTTCACAACATCAAGAGCAACACTGTTCTTTTTTAACTTCTTTCCAATCATCTCCAATACTTTCTTATCATATTTCACAGGACTGTAAGCCACAAAATATAGAAAATAAGAACAAATAAATCAAAACATATTGAAAACCACAATGCCTAATATGTACAATACATACCCTCCAGCAAACACAATAATCCTCTGTTGTTGCTTTTTGTTTTGACGATGCTTCAATGCCAACTGAGCAACCTGGATTCCGGCGGCCAAGTTCATCTCACCGCCTATATCTAAACCTAAATAACCATAAAACAAAATCCATTATTTTATAACTCGCACAAAGACTCGCATTAACAACACTCCACATCATATATCCAATCAAAAAACTAACCATGCATGCAAGCCAGGATCTTTCCAAGATCACTAGTAGGAGTAACCAAAACACGAACACCTTTTCCAGCCATGGTCAATACACCCACGGTATTCTCCGGATTAGACTGTAACAAAGAAACAACGATTAACCACCAAGACATCAACTTCTTATTGATCAATACAATCTTTATGAATAATGAAACCTTTACATACAACTTATTTAACAAATACATATTTGTACACCCTCAACAAACCATGTTCACTATAACTCGGTCCCAATCGGTTTAAGTTGACAAAAATACACAATGTTGCCATATTAAGTAGTCCAAAACCGAAGACCTAGGGTTGAAAAACTAGTCATATTTACAATCTTAGCTCCAATTATTATCTAATCAATCAACTGAACCTATACTCTTGACAACTTTTATAAATGATATTCTCAGAATACGGCTGCAGCAAACAAACAACAAAACATTCCACTGACATGACATTAAGTCATTAACTTTATCTATCACAACATTCTTTATAACCAATCTAACCTTACACACACAATACAATCTTGAACCTTAACTACACATAAGGTTGTAACAGAACCAACCAAACACAAACCGTCCCTTTTTCATGTCTGTTAAGAAAATAAACATATCTGACCATATTCGTTTGTTAAGAAAATAAGCTTGTTGAAATCCGCTTACTACAGCAGTAAACAAAGTAACAAACACAAACAAAGGTAACCAAAAAGCATCTATTCTTTAACATTTTAACAATTCGCTGTTGCTTATGTTTATCAATGCTCATTTTCTTATAATAAAAATAAACTATTCTTCCTTTCATTTACAGCACCTGCATAACTCATCATAACAAAACTTCTTCCCTAATCAATTTAAACTAACAACATTAAATTAATTCATACCCACAAAAAATAAACCTAAAAACTGTATTTAATCGTTTACGAAAAACGCTTTAACTAGACCTGCATAATTCATCAAAACTCCAATTTTTTACCAACCCACTAAATCAATTACACTTACAATCCTAAAAAATCAAAACTTTCCACAATTAACAACAAATTAAACCAAACCCACAAAAAATAAACCCTAAAAAAAGTATATACTTGTGTTTTAGCACCACAAATGAGATTAACAGCATCAGCTTGAGCTTGAAACCTTGTTGGCGAATAATCACCGTTACGCATCCATTCTGAGTTATCAATACAGATCATCGTTGCCTGTAATTTTATTAAAAAAAAAAAAAAATTATATACATGTAAACCCTAATTTTTTATGAAATAATTGGAATTAAAGATGATTGATGGATTGGTTGATTAACGTACCTCGAGAACCATTTTTGATTATTGATTGTTGGAATTGGGTGTGTTTGGGTTAAGAATGGGGATGATGATGAAGATGAATATGGGTTTTCTTGAGTAAGACGAAAGGGTGTGTTTGGGTTATCAAGGTTATTAGCGTGGTGGATCTGTATCGCGTTTCTACATATATAGTCCTTTGTTTTTGTTGAAGTGTACGAATTTTGTTTTATGTCTTTCGACTACTTGTACCTACTTATATTCTTATTTATATAATTTTTACAAGTGTCAGAATTGACGATTTTGATGTAAAGAGATAATTAGTGAAAAGAAACATATAATATCGCTATGATTTTATTCAAAGTTTTGGTTAATTTGCAATTATCAAAAATAAAATAATGCATTTTTCTCATATAGAGTAATCTTTACTTTTTATTTAAGTGCATCCGTGATACCGAATAAACTACATGTTATCTTCTTAACTTTGTAAGCTCGTGGTTAAAGTCACCATGGCGGTTGCATAGCCATTGGGGATCATGATGTATCGTATGATGAGGGAGCTTATTATTATTATTATTATTATTATTATTATTATTATTATTATTATTTTAAGTTTTGTTAAGTGAAATATGTATATGAGTGGTATATTGAAGTGGAGAAACTAATTAGTATGCATGAATGAAGATGTAATCACGTGGTAAAAATGGAAAAACCAACTTATGTCATATTTCCCATGTTGGCTTTAATGGCCTAATGAATGATGGCACTTCTAGGATGTCGATTGCTGCAACAGGAGAAAGGATATATCACCTTGCGAGCTGCTCCACTTGGTCAGAATACATGGTAATTGACGTCAATTATGTGCTCAAGATGGACCCGAAGATGTCTCTCCCACATGCTAGTTTACTCTCATGTGGCTTCACTACTGGCTTTGGTGCTCCTTGGAAGGAAGCCCAAGTTTCTAAGGGTTCCTCTGTTGTTGTGTTTGGACTTGGTGTTGTCGGCCTCGGGGTACCTTCTAAAACCTTCACTCGGCCGACATATATTTCATTAGCAACAAAAAATATATCTTATCCAAATATGGAGTAAGAGGGGGTTTACTTATATTTTAAGCAGATGATTAGTTTCAAGTAAGCACATACCGTACACCCCCTTTAATCATTATGACATTCATAGATGACTTGAAATAATGCTAACAGCATGACTAATGGTTACTTGTCATTTAAGCATAAAGTAATATGTTCGGTTATCTTTTTTACCTATGCATAACGGTCTATGTCTAAAACAAATATCAGGCTATAAAAGGAGCACAGATGCAAGGGGCTTCGAAAATAATAGGTGTGGATATAAATGAAAACAAAGTGGCTAAAGGAAAGGAGTTTAGGATGACCGATTTCATCAACCCAAAGGACCACCCTAATAAATCAGTCTCAGATTTGGTGACAGATATAACTGATGGGTTAGGTGTCGACTACTCTTTTGAGTGCACCGGAGTCCCTTCCTTGTTGAATGAAGCTCTTGAGGCATCCAAAATTGTACGTTCAATATTATCAACGACATTTACAAACAGATAAAAAAAACATGACAATAAATATCAATAGGAGCAGGGGAAACAAATGTGACAGTTAATAGCTTAACATTATTGCAAGGTCGAACTTTGAAGGGCACAATGTTTGGTGGTGTAAGAACTCAGTCTGATCTTCCCATCATAATACAAAAGTGCACGAATAAGGTCACCCTCAAACAACTCTTAAATAAGTATTTTAGTTTATAAAGGTTCCTAACTCGTTATATATTTCTGTTTTATAGTTGATTATTAGTAGATATTAACGATGAATATGGATAAACATTGCAGGAGATAGAATTAGATGAACTTGTCACACATGAAGTACATTTGGAGAATATACAAGAAGCATTTGAGATATTGAAGAAGCCAAATTGTGTTAAGATTCTCATCAACTTTTAGTTGAAGTGAATTTTCAATGTTACAACTGTTGGTCTAATTTACTGACCCGAGCTAGTGGGCAGTTGAACCGAATCCAAGTAAATGGTCGGTCATAATTATAGTCTGATTAGGATTCCATAATTGTAGTCTGATTAGGATTGTCTTATGGAATTAGATAAGGATTATCTTATGGAATTAGAATTGTAATTTGATAAGGATTGGTGAGCATGTATCAATCTCTATAAATACATAACCTACCGAGCTTGTGGTAGAGGTGTGTAGAGATCAAAGTTTTGAGCTTATTTTCTTTGTTAATTGGAGAGCATATTCCAGACTTTTGTATGTTCTTGATTATGTGATTATTAACCTGTGATCTTGAATTGGTATCAAGACACAGGTTCAAGAACTGAAGGACTGGAAGGAGAACAACCAGTCTCACCCGTAACGTACAGCAAAAGGCGATATCGGAAAAAGATGGTGGAAGGTGAATCCAGTCGACAACCTACTGTCCAGGATACCAGGGCTGCTCTTCAATGTCCAATGTTAACAGCAACAAATTATAACATCTGGGCAATTAGAGTTAAAGCTGTATTCCGAGTCCATGGAATACTCGAGGCGCTGGAACCAAAGGAAGGAACACTAGTCGAAGAGAAGAAGGATCATATGGCAGTAGCATTACTTTTCCAAGCGATTCCAGAGGAACTTGTGTTTCAAGTATCACAATTCAACACAGCCAAAGAAATCTGGGGTGCTTTAAAAACCAGGTACGTGGGTGTTGATCGTGTTCGAGAAACAAGATTGCAGACCTTGGAGATGGAATTTAAAGCCCTAAAGATGAAGCCAAACGAATCAGTCGACGTCTTCTCGGCCAGGATGAGCAAAATTGTAACTGAAGTTAACAGCTTGGGAACAACATATGCAGACAAGAAACTAGTTAAGAAGCTGCTTGCATCCGTACCAGATAAGTTTGTTGCAATTGTTGCCTCAATAGAACAGTTTGCTGACTTGAACACCATGACTTTTCAAGAAGCTATTGGCATACTGAAGGCATTCGAAGGTAGAATGAAGGGTGTTTGTTGGGTCACTGAATTCCCCACATCTTCTAACAAGGATTTGAACGTAAAATAACCTAAGTGTAAACAAGTCACTGAGTGAACAGTAACTCAGTGAGTCACCTTCAGGGAGCTAAGACCGAGCCTAAGAAGAAAGGTTCTCCATTCAGTGAGGCGGAACTCAGTGAAGTGTGATCTAAGCCAAGAAGAAGGTGATGGGTTCAGTGAGGATGACAATAACTCACTGAACCCCATGACTCCTCAACAACTTAATCGTACTAAAGACTGATGACAAGAAGACTGAAGTTTTGGCGGGACTGGGCGGGAAAGTCTAAGCTGCTTTATTAAAGTGATTTATTACTTTAATGTCAAACTTTCCCCAAATGGCTAAAACCAGGCTGTCATCAGAAAGTGCCTTTTGGACCTAACTCAATGAAGGTTCCTTGCCAGAAGAATAATATCTTTGAAGATATTGTTAAGGAAGCTTTAGGTCCAATGTATATTTAGTTGTTCCATACTTGTGTATAAATAGGAAGCAAATGTAAGGAGTAAAAGTTGACAAGTTTGTGCAATTAATGCAAAGCATTCACAAACCACTTTACTCCTCCAAAGAACAACACAAGCCCCTGAGATAGCTCAGTGGGTAATTTAAGTTGTCACTCAACATAGTTTGAGTTTAGTGAGGAGTCCATACAATACTTGTCGTTTCAACCCCAAGTGTTATTCCGCAAACACTTGGGTACGATTCTTTTGATTAACTTCTAATAAAGAATTAAACGTTGGAAAATATTCTCTTATCTTTACGTTGCTTTATTGTTAATCATTTTATACATCTTTGTTTAAAGTCATACAACTTGGTTACTTTAGCTTCCTAGTTACTGATAACCAAGTAAAAGGGACCAACAGTGTTGACACCACAGCCGAAGATCAAGGCAAGTTGATGTTTGGAAGGGCTGAAAGATCAGATAAGAACAAGTCGGCTGAGAAAGGTCGAGCAAGAAACTCCACTGGTGGCAACTACAAAGGTCAAAACAAATCTCGTGGTTGTGGTTGTAACACCCCCTAATTTGAAATGCGGCAGCGGAATAGAAATTAGGGTGTTACGGTGAGGATCGAAGTCATAATGATAGAAAACGACTCGAAGAGACGTTTTAAAAACATAATTTCATTTATAAATATTTGAAATACAATAGGTCCTTATCAAAGTATTATAAAAACTTGATGTTTTGAACTAATTCAAACATCATTTATTTTACATCATATTTGATAATAATTAAACATAATTTGAAGATTTTTGCCGCCCGTTCCATGCTTGCTTCCCCTGTCAAATACCTGAGATACATGCTTAAAAGTCAACAAAATTGTTGAGTGAAATCATAGAGTTTGAATTTAATAATCATTTTGATACACAAGCAAGATTGTATTGGAAAATACAATCAATTTGAAAACATTGATATTGCAGTTCACATATTGCACTAAGTCTCATGACACGCAAACGTTAACAAATACCGTAAACGGCGGGTGTATATCAAATCAATGATACATTTTTGCCCTCGTGTAATAGGTGATTTGCCAATTCCTATTTTTACTCAAATATAATTATCACGACTAATGCGGCTAACCACATGCATATGGCATTCCGTCAAGCATTAGTGGGACAGGCTGTCAAACCTTAAATAGATCTATTCATTATATTCGCGTTCACCGCAGTGATTAATGGCTCATGAATAAGGGTCTTTTGGCAATAGCTAACTTAGGCATATATCAGTCAGGAAAGCATACAGAAAATACTTGTGATCTATTTATAACATGTATCCCCCTCACGGAGTTTTTAAAAATAATTAAATGTGAGGCTATGACTCACCTTGATTGATACTGAAAATGAAGAAAATAAAGTCGGATGAATTTTATGAAAACGGCTTCGAAACACAACCTGATAAATAAATTTATCTAAGAAATTGACCAAAAACTATTCGGTGATTTTAAAGAAAATGACGAATATTAGATATTCGTTATGACGATTAAGTGATGTGCAGTGAAAATATTGTGATATGCATGATATGATAAAATATGATTTTTAAAATTATCCATCGAAGTTTTTCCTTTTTAATTGTAAATAAAATCTTAACCTTTTAAAATATCGTTATATATTATTAACGTTAAGTTAATAATATATATATATATATATATATATATATATATATATATATATATATAAATATAAATAACATTTAAACATGATATGAAATAAATTAAAAATATATATATATATAAAATAAATAAGAATGATAAATAAATTTAGTCTTTGTCTCTTTTTTCAAATTTTTACCATTTTTACACTAACGATACTTGCGTTACGCCGTTAGTCATTTTTTTATATATTTTTCAACTATAGTCCTCTACTTTGTCCAATAGTCAATACAAACCTTCTAATATTAATTTTTATCACATTTTATCCTTAGATTTCTGTATTTACAGGTTTAGTCCTTGATTTTCAATATTTACATATTTAGTCCTTCTAGGTGTCGTCGCGTTACATTTTTAGTCCAATTTTACAAAAATGATTGTGGAACCTTTCTAAAAATTTCCGTAGCTTATTTATTAATTATAAAGCTTATTTTACTGCTTATTTATTTCAAAAGCTTATTTTTATGGCTTATGGGCCTGATTCGAATTATATTAAGGCCCGTTAAGATTTTTGGAGGCGAGGGCATGGAAAAAGTTTTGGGCTTGGCTTTGGACCATTTTTATGATTATAAAAACATATCTTATAGGCCCAGTGGGCTTACGGATTTCAAAAGCTTAGTGGGCTTTAGTTAAGCCCACTCGACAAGTTTAAAGTTTTATATGAAAAATTAAGTTATAAAAGTTCGGTTAAGTCATTTCAAAATAGATCTATTAGAATGTCTAAACGTGATTATTTTTACAAGTTGTTTACATGAAAACTTTTGTTTGCTAGGTGGTCTATGACGTCGTGAAAAGATATGGTACCATTGTTAAACTAAATTTTAAGTTATACGTTGTTTTAGTGACATGGTTGGATCGGTTTATAAACTTGAAAACTAACAAAATTTTACTAAGTGTTATGCTATTTTTATATCGATGGATGCAAGTAGAAATAGATGCATGGAATGATTATAACGTTACAACTAAAGTGAATGGTGTGTGCTACGTGATTCCTAAGCCATCCAAGATAGAGGCAAATCACGTTTCGTGTACTACTAACAATTATATACGTGAATCTAGTGTGCAAAGTGTAGACGTACAAAACAAAGTATACGAAGTGCATGACAATATAATAACGAATGAAATGGATTAAGAACAAGTGCAAGAAACTTACAAACACTTTTAAAGTGATTTAGAGTCGAGCTAGGTAGAAAAGGAACACAAGAATCTCGTCAAAACTATATAACCCAAACGTTATATATATTATTTCAAACCCGATTTCTTCCTTTGCTTCCAATACTCTACTACTCGACTTGTAAGCTTTGTAGAATGGAAATAGAGGTCTAATTATTTCAGTGAATAAGTGTGTGAAAGATGATGTGAAGTATGCATGCAAAGTACATACTATATATACAATATATAAAACGTTTAGTAGGAAATTTCAATGTGAATTCCTCCCACACTATTGCATGTCAGTACTAGCCTATAGAGTATGATATTATAATGGTTTTAGGATGGTTTGTGAGGACATAAAAGATGGAGATTGTTGGGTGATTCATGCCTCATGTCGACCAAAGCATTTTTCCCATATACGATTCATTAAATCGTATACTACTTGAGTATACTTGATCATCCGTAACATTTGAGCATGAAATCATCTTAGGAATAATATTAGGAACGTTTAGAAACAAACTAGATTCAAAACGGTTAAGTTTTGAATATAGTGTAATTCGATTTGGGTTTGTTAAGGTCGACTACTTAGCCTCTTAAAAACGTATCAAAACTCATCGTAGGAACGCGAGACTTGACACACTAATTGTTGGCTAGTAGGTTAACGAGATGGTAAAATAAAATATATAGGTCGTGTGTAAAATTTACGAATAAAGGGTGCGATTTGGAGGTGGTTTGGAACATGTCGATCAGATGAAAATTCAATAAAGTGGATTTTTGGGCTTATCGTGTGGGCTTATGAATAGTGTAAAAGGGATTGGGCCGAAATAAATTAGGGTCCGGTTGGCTAATTATGTTAATTAGTGAATTTTAATTAGGTTTAATAAATATAATTAGGATTAGTATTTAGGTTTAGAATTAAATGAAAAGTTTAAGTTTCGTGTAACGTGTCGAAGATTAATTCCGTCATTTCGTGAATTATATTATTTTGTGAAAATCACCAAAATAATATAATAAGAAAAATTTTTAAATTTTTCCGAGAAAATGGGAATTAGAAACGATAACGAAATATTATATATTTGTTAAGGATTTAATTACAAGAAATTTTTACAGGGTTCTACAGTGGTCGAGCCAATAACCACAACCGAGGAAACCAAAGCAGCACCGGGATCAATACGGACCAAAAGAATAACAAGGGCCGAGACATTTCAAAGATTCAATGCTTCAGATGTGATGAATATGGTCACTTTGCTTCTGACTGCCCCGAACGACGTGAACAGAAGCAAAAGCATGAAGCAAACCTTCTGAAAAAGGAGGATGATGATGACCCGACACTTTTTATGATAAAAAGTGTTCAAGAAATCGTATTCTTGGATGAAGAGAAGATTATCCCAAACCAATTAAATACTAAATCAAACGAGAAGGACACTGGGTATTTAGATAATGGGGCAAGCAATCACATGACGGGGATCCGAAAATATTTTTAGGAGTTGAATGAGAATATCTCCGGCAGTGTGAAGTTTGGTGATAACTCCTACATCGAGATAAAAGGGGAGGGTTCGATAATCATTAAAGGGAAAACGGGCGAGCAACGATTGCTCACTAGAGTACATTACCTACCCGATCTAAAAAGCAACATTATTAGTCTTGGGCAAGCTACTGAAGGCGGATGTGACATTCGTATGAGAGGTAATTGTCTCACCATGCGTGACTCAGAAGGCAAGCTTTTGATGAAGGTTCCTAGAATGAGTAATAGGCTCTACAAAATAAAGCTCCAAGTCGGAAGTCCGGTGTGTCTTAAAGCGAAGATGGAAGATGATGCTTGGTTATGGCATGCTAGGATGGGTCACATTAATTTCGAGACAATGGAATTAATGGCAAGGAAGGGCATGGTTGAAAATTTGCCACTAATTCATCAAGAGAACAAGTTGTGTGAATCATGTTTGGTAGGCAAACAAACCAAGAAGGCGTTTCCAATAGCAGCAAAATTTAGGGCAACACATGCTTTTCAACTAATACATGCTGACCTATGTGGACCGATTTCTCCATCATTCATAGCGGGAAACAGGTACGTGTTCGTTTTAATTGATGATTTCTCACGGTTTATGTGGACTTTTGCCCTAAAAGAAAAAGGAGGGGCACTTGAATACTTCAAGAAGTTTAAAGCTCTAGTCGAGAGGAAGACATGAAAGAAGATTATAACCCTAAGGACCGATAGAGGAGGTGAATTCACTTCAAGAGAATTTACCAAGTTCCGTGAAGACGAGGGTATAACAAGACATCTAACCACTCCCTACTCACCGCAACAGAATGGAGTCGTGGAGAGGCGAAACCGTACTCTCATGGGAATGACTAGAAGCATCTTGAAAGCATGAGACGTATCAAATTATATGTGGGCTGAAGGAGTTAGACATGCCACGTTTTTTATTAATAGAGTCTCAACTCGAGCTCTAGTTAATCAAACACCATACGAGGCTCTCAAAGGAAAGAAGCCTGACTTGGAGGGTTTGCGGGTATTCGGATGTGTGGCGTATGCAACGGGAACAAGGCTATATTTACCCAAGTTAGACGACAGGTCAACACGATTCATTTATAACGGAAATGAGTCCGGATCAAAAGGTTTTCGATTGTTCAATCCAAGACTAAAAAAGGTAGTGGTATGTCATGATGCGGAGTTTAATGAGGAACTTGGCTGGAAGTATGTTGCTGGAAGCGAAGCGAGTCACACGAACTAAACCCAGGTATGTTTGTCATAGAATGGCATGGTTCTATTGATACGGGTTGTGGATTTGTGAACCTAGGTCTGACCGAAGAAGTAGAGGCTGTTGAGGATCATCAAGTGGCCGAAAATCAGCATGATACTGATGAAAATAATGATGAAGAACAGTTGGTCAATACCGAACAGGAGAACCCAGCCGAAGCTGGGAATGATCTTGACCCAGTTTATGCGACAGAAAATCAATCAGCATTGAGGCGTTTGATGTGTGCTTATTCACACATCCTTTTTAGACCCAAAATTAGACTAAAAATACCAAATATGCTAAGAAAATATGTGTTTTTATATTTGTGTATGTGCATGTACAGATATATGAAAAATGGACAAAAAGAAAGACAAAACGGACAAAAAGCGAGCACGAGATTGGAAAGAGCACAAAATTACGGGATAAACATTAACTTTATTTGGAGCATCATGGCAAAAGACGAAAAATTTATAGATTAAACGGAGCCCGAACGAAGATTATTTTTAAAGATATTAGTTAAAATTCGAATCATTTGAAAAGGTGTTAAAAGGAATCAAAGGCAAAAAACAACACAAAACTTGTGCTAGCCAAAGTGGTTGGAGTGTTGGTATCCTGAGCAGGAGGTCGAGGGTTCAGGTCCATTCCAAGAGTAGCAAAATCAGTCCATTAAACTCCGGCATGAAGCAATGATCCAGCCCATTTTTTTTACTAAACACAAAACTTGCGCTTGCCTCACTTTCCATTTTTTTTTTACTAAACACAACAGCTCCAGCATGAAGCAATGATCCAGCCCATTCCAAGAGTAGCAAAATCAGTCCAGCTCATGTATAAAGCAGATCCGGCCCAACATAACAGAATCCAGCAGCAGCCCAGCGTGAATCATTCTTTGCCAATCCATGTCAAGCCCAAGAGTAGCAGAAGTAGCAGCCCAAGCAAATTAAGACATCCAAGGCCCAGCACTAAAATTAATTTCAGCAGGCCCATGACACTTAAATTAAATTGAAGACTCATGAAGATGCTCCAATGATAAAGCCTAAAGAGAGAAATAGAAGACCAGGTTTGCATAAATTAATGAGTGATTGTTTTGCTGCTAAGTGAATCACGTGGAAGACAAGAAATAAAAACCAAAAGATTATCCTTGTTGCTGTGTATCAATTCGCGAAGGTCAAAAGAAGAAAATAAAGGAGCATTGTTGTTTGTTTCCATATGTCACGAAGCAGATTTTAATACAAGAAAATTGAGGCAAGTGGACAAGCTTTCAATCTTTGCTGTGCCGCCACGTCAAAAGAAAGCAAATAACAAATGGTTGAATTCAAGAAAGTTAAAAGAGCCAGAGCATGATAAATAAAATGGATTCACCCGTATCATGTGATGACAAAATGAATAAAGAAGCAGCTATGCATTACTTGATTTTGCGTGTGTATTCAACGCTCCAAGAATTAAATATTTACAAGCGCGTTTGGTTTTTGCTCCAGTCCACTCGCAGTCACACTCATTTTTCAACCAATTTCCAGCTGCCACGTATCCATCCTACTGATGCAAAAATTTGTCCAGATACATGTACGTAAGCTGTCAACAAATAGAATGCTCGAGAATTGGCTATAAATACCGGTATAAATACGAATGATTGGCACCCATTTCATCAGCTTTTCCTTTCAATAAATTTCACACACAATTTATTTTAAGTAGCAGTTTAGTTTTTTTTTTTATAGTATTAGTTTTAGCTTAGTTATTGGTAATAGCTTATTTTCTTTGTAAAACTCTTAGCTCTTTATTAAATTCTTAGTCTATGTTTGACATACAAGATTGTTAGAAGATTGTGCTTATTTTTTCAAAAAATAAGCTATTTAAAAAATAATCTTTGTTTGGCAGACATAGCTTATAAGAGATTCTAAAAAAAATAATATTTCATAATCTCTTAAAAAAGAATGGGAGTTACATCATCTGGATGTAAAGTCAGCTTTTCTACATGGAGAATTAGAAGAGCAAGTGTTTGTTACACAACCGAAGGGGTTCGTGAAGAAATGAGGAGAAAGAAAAATCTACAAGTTAAAAAAGGCGCTCTATGGACTTAAACAAGCCCCGAGGGCGTGGAATACAAAACTTGATAGAGTACTAAAGCAAATGTCGTTTAAACGATGCCAACACGAACAAGCAGTGTATGTGAAGAAGACAAACAAGTCAATCTTGATTATTGCGGTCTATGTAGATGATCTCTTGGTAACCGGTTCGAGGCCTGGCGAAATTGGTGAATTCAAGAAACAAATGCAAGAGAGGTTCGAGATGAGTGATTTGGGAAAATTGAGCTATTATCTTGGCATTGAAGTAAAGCAAGAGGATTCGAGTATCTCAATAAGTCAAGTAGGCTATGCAATGAAGATATTAAAAGATGCTGGAATGCATGAAGCGAATCCTACTCAATGTCCATTAGAACCTAGAGTCAAGTTAAGCTTGGATAAGGAAGGAAAGCCGGTTGATGCAACATTATACATGCGACGAGTTGGTTGTCTAAGGTATTTGCTACACACACGACCCGATTTGTCTTATTCGGTTGGTTTGGTTAGTCGTTACATGCAAGAACCAAAAGAATCACATATGGTGGCTGTGAAACAAATACTTTGGTATATCCGAGGTAGTTTGAATTTTGGAGTGCGACACAACAAAGAGGAAACCAAGCAGTTGGTAGGGTTCTGTGATAGTAGTTATAGTATGGACCAAGATGATGATCGAAGCACAACTGGGCACGTATTTTATCTAGGGAAATCACCTATTACTTGGTGCTCACAAAAGCAAAACACGGTGGCTCTATCGTCTTGTGAAGCCGAGTACATGGCTGCAACCTCAGCCGCGTGTCAAGGGATATGGTTACGTGGATTGTTGGGTGAAATAACCGGAATAGAGGAGATTGTGGTGGTCTTATTTGTTGATAACAAATCGCTATCGCGCTTATGAAAATCCAGTTTTTCACGGGAGAAGCAAACATATAAATACACGTTATCATTTTATCCGAGAGTATGTTGAAAGAGGCCAAGTACGTGTTGAACATATAAGAGGTGATTTACAGCCTGTAGATATCCTAACTAAAGCTCTTGCAAGAATTAAGTTCAAGGAGATGAGAGAGCTACTCGGAATCGAAGACCTTCCTATCTCGAGTCAGAAATTAAGGGGGTGAATGTTGGTCTAATTTACTGACCCGAGCTAGTGGGCAGTTGAACCGAATCCAAGCAAATGGCCGGTCATAATTATAGTCTGATTAGGATTCCATAATTGTAGTCTGATTAGGATTATCTTATAGAATTAGATAAGGATTATCTTATGGAAATAGAATTGTAATTTGATAAGGATTGGTGAGCATGTATCAATCTCTATAAATACATAACCTACCGAGCTTGTGGTAGAGGTGTGTAGACATTAAAGTTTTGAGCTTATTTTCTTTGTTAATTGGAGAGCATATTCCAGACTTTTGCGTGTTCTTGTTTCTGTGATTATTAACCTGTGATCTTGAACAACGTCGAATCCTACTATGTATTGACAAATAATAATTGAAGGAAATAGAGTATGAAGTCTGAATTCCCGTGAAGTAAAATGTATGCCGATAGTCATCCCGATTTTTTAGACTAGGTACTACTTGATGTTTAAATCAATGTGAAATTTGTTTGTGTAGTCGCATTTCTAATTCTTTTTATTTTTGTCTTAATTGAATTAGGCATTAGAGACTATGAAATGTTATAGCAATTAGGATGTTAATATGTTGAACTTGAGCACTAAATTCAGTTGATAAAATCTGTTTCATAAAAAGGAAGTTTAATCTCAAGAAAAATTAATATAATTTAATTAAAATAAGGCCCATTTAGTTAAGTCACATGCTTAAAACGACCTAATGTAAATTTCCTCTCGAACCTTTGAGCTATACGTGCATGTCAAAAAGAAAACTTTATGCGGTAAGAATGGAAATTTTGATTTATCGTTGTCATATCATTACTCATTTACCCGCAAATTGTATTATTACCTTACTTTAATCGATCTCATCTAGTTTAAACATAGTTTCAGATAGAACTAGTATTCGTTGAGACGTGAGAAACAAGTAAATCTTTTAATAGTAATAGACGAGTACCCATTCATAAAAACGAGATTTTATATGGCATGCTCATTATGCTCTTTTGAAGATTTGGTCGCTGGGTGATTATATGGCATTTGGTGGTGAACCTACTTTTGGTTATGCTCTTAGAGTGGAGTGCTAGATGAGAGATGTATTCTTTTTTCCTTCTCCAAGGTTTTTCCTGCAGGGTTTTTCTTGGGAAGTATTTTAAGGAGGCAGTCTCAGCTGGCAAATTATTCTCCTCGTCTTCAGATGTTGGCTGGTCATGATGATACGTGTTCTTTGAAGTGGTTCTTTCCTAGTTAGCTAGTTGGTTTTCTCGCGCGTTTGTGGCATGTCACACACGTGTGTAGTGGTTTTCAAGCGTTGCTTGAGATTAATGTGGTACTTCAACCACATTTCATTGTAATTGTATGTTTCTTGTGATTAATATATTTTACCGGGGTAATTTCCTTTACAGAAAAAAAAAAAAAAAAAAAAAAAAAAAAAAAAAAAAAACATAGAGTATATGAAAGTGCACATCTATTAAAGGATAATTAAATGTTTGTCGTAATTGTGTAATTTGTTTTGCCTAACAATTAACAGTTTTTAAGATATATTATTTTCAAAAAGAATGATGAAAGAGTATTTTAATTATATATACATTAATTCACACTTTATTAAAAAATAATTTCCACTATAGTGTAAAGTACTCAGAGTAAATAGTAAATCTTTAAAATAATAATTTCTAGTATAGTAACTAGCGGTCGTTAGTTACTTAACGACTGTTAACTAACGACTATTATTTTTATCATTTTAAAAAAATTCCGTACAAAAATAGTCCTTCATATCAGAGGTTCGTTGCAAATTTACTCCTCTCATAATTTAAATAATTGGTCCTTCATGTTATACATCTATTGCAAAGTCAGTCCTTGATCACTAACTTGACGTTAAGTAGCTAACGACCGTTATCTTCAACAATTTAAAAAAAAAAAAAAAAAAAAAAAAATCCATATGAGCTTCGTCCTTCATCTTAGAGGTTCGCTGCAAATTTAGTCCTCAAAATGTAATATTGTATAATGCCCGCGGCAACGCGCGGCTTATGTGACAACCGGCAATTTAGGGAGTTATTTTGAAAACCCGCATTACGTTAAAGTTCGTTTATAATTTTTATTTGGAATTTTATTTCACAACGAACTTGTAAGACATATTTTATGGATGATTATGTTTTTATGATGTCATGGAATTCGTGAATTATTTTTATAATTCATTTTGATATTATGCTCGGTGATGTATTCTTAAATTCTCACTGGTACTACGTTGACTCTGGCACTAGGTTTACCTAATGGAAAATTTTATGATTCGTTTTACGAGTCCGACTATATATAATTAATTGCGAGATGTTTTTCGGGAGATATTAAAGTTTGAAATGAGTTCGGGTTTCGAGTCACATGTTTTACATTTACCCACTTTACCCACTCTTACTACTAGTAATATTATTATTATTATTATTATTATTATTATTATTATTATTATTATTATTATTATTATTATTATTATTAATTGTAAAAAAAAGAAAGAGTTATATAAAATTGGTCCTTGTGGTTTCGGTACTCAAACAACACACACAAACACCAACACCCTCACACCTCTCTCTCTCATTTGTTTTTCTTGCAAACCCTAGCCGCCAGCCATATTATCCGGCCACCACCACCACTACGCCGACCACACGGCAAAACAAACACCACCACCTTGTTCTTTACTCTTTCCTCTTTCTTTTGATATATCATACGCACCATATACCCAACATTAACACCTCGAAATCTTATTAAATCCGAGCTAACTTTGTTGTTCTTACTAGATCTATTCGATTGGAGGTTCTAGGAGGTGAGTAAGATCGATTTTGGTTTTTGGGTACCTGATGCGTGGGAATCGCACCTTGCTTTACCTCTCGAGGGATCTCGAGAAGCTTACAACCCCCACCAGGCAGTGTACCTGATCGTTGTAGTATAGTATAGTGACAAGTACCGGGGGATTGATCGTTCAGCTTAGGAATAGTGTCGCTGGGATTAGAAAACCTAATTAATAGTTCTAAAGGTGAGGGATGATTATTTTTGTATTTTTATATTTTTATGAAAGCAAGTAAAATCTCGGTTTTTGAAGGAGTGGGCGGAATTAGTTGCTATTCAACTAACCCAAAACTAATATATAATCAAAATAAAATACTGAAAATGAAATTAAACTAAATTATACTAAGGTTGTGAGCAGTAATTGGAGAAATTGTGTTTATTTAGACTTCACTACTCCCTAGACATCTTTTACACGTTAATTACTTGTTATACTTGTATGGATGACAGATTGTATTCCTTAATACCATTCGTGGGGTGGCATACATAACTCCCCAACTCTATGAGCTCTTATCTCCTCCTACACCATGACCCAGTACAACTATAGGGATTGTAAACAGTGGCTCATGCATTAAATACAACCAATAAAGACCTAGTACGCCTCGGTTCATGTTTCTTAAGACGTTCAAGCATGTTACCATTTGGAGATCTGCCAGTTTTCTTAAGCCTAACATATAAATCATTCATCCAAGAACAAGAATAAACAAGTAATCAACACATAATCAACATCTAGGTTTCAGTAGATCTAAGCAAACACAAGAGAGATCTAGCCTAGCATAATTGAATTGAGACAAGAACAAGATATAGACAACTAACACATAGACATATTGATTGAATTAGAAGAACACTTATCTCAACTACAATGCAAGGTATCAAGGGTTTGGAACCCTTGAAAAACCTGTAAAAGATGCACCAAATTCGTCTTTAGGGTTTCACCAAAACTTCTCCCTCCTTAATGTAAAAACTAGAAAACTATATATAGGAAAACTGAGCTGACGGCGTCAAGACAAGCATGTGACGCCGTCACCTCGCCGCCAAATACTTCCTCGGACGGCCTTGATCTACTTATGACGGCCTATGTGACGCCGTCACCACCTACGGTATTTTATTCTTGGGATTTTGACGCCGTCAGGATGGCTTTTGACGCCGTCATCAACTACGGTGTTTTATTCTTGATGTCTGACGCCGTTAGGGTGTAACTCTTGACGCCGTCACCTAGTGTCTTTAGCATGGAAAATTGATACTTTGCCGTTTTCTTCACTTTAATGCTCCAAAAACGTCCAAAATGGCTTCTTTTCCAGAATTCACTCTCCAAACACCTAAAATCACAAAAGGAACGATTTAGGGCAATATTTGATCAAATAAAGTCGGATTCGGGCTTAAATGACCCCCTAAAAACGGATCATTTTTCGCCTCATCATATACCCTTACACTTGAGATTTGCTTGTCCTCAAGCAAATGAGCTTTTATTCTACTCAAAAGACAAGTTAGGGGTCATTTAACACTAATATAAAAGTAATTACAACAAATAATCGTTCCACTAAAGACCAATAGACAAGCACGGAGGTCATACACAAGCACCTCACAAATAGTGTTTAGATACTCACATCTCTCGGGTGTAATAAAGTAATATAACATTATGGAAATGGAAGATATCTCTCACTACCTGTCATAGCAAAATAGATTACCATAGGCTTGGGAAAGGATCAAACCTCCACCGCATGGCGTAAGCACCTAGGATAAACTATCAAAGAGGTCTTTTAAAGGGTTGTAACGTTAGGTATAGGGATATGAATTACACGGTTTTGTTGGATAAAGGAAGTTTTACTGGTGGCGAGTTAACAATCTTGGTTAATTACATGTACAATATGGCGTTGCTAAGCCAAGACTAGACTCGACTTAAGCTAATAAATGAAAAATAACAAAAACATAAAATAAACATAGAATGAAACGGGATGGTAGTCCGTATGTTTTTTTCTTTTCTTTTTTTTTTTTTTTGCATACACTCTTACCCTACCATCCAAAATAATACATCATAGGGGATGAGAATTCCCCTTACACTTGAATCTTTACATACTTTACATTTAACTAATCTAATGACTCGAATTAAGAAAATCAAAACACTTGGAGCACTTTTAAGATTAACGCACATATGGGGGTAATAAATGATGTTCTTCCCCATTACTCCATAAAATAAGTACTTACCCATGAGTCCCAATCGTCCCAAAACAATATGTACAAGGATATGACTCGACTTAGCAGCCATGTAATCAATTAGAAAGTTAACTTAGGGTTTAACAAATAACAATAATGCACTAAAAATGAGTGCATACACGGAAGGCTAAGGCGATTTGGTTGTACATTTAAGTGGGGTATAACAAATTCTTCCTTTAAGTAAAATGCTTAAAGTTAGAAATGAAAAGATAGGCTCGGAGGGGTGTTGATGCGTGGGAATCGCACCTTGCTTTACCTCTCGAGGGATCTCGAGAAGCTTACAACCCCCACCAGGCAGTGTACCTGATCGTTGTAGTATAGTATAGTGACAAGTACCGGGGGATTGATCGTTCAGCTTAGGAATAGTGTCGCTAGGATTAGAAAACCTAATTAATAGTTCTAAAGGTGAGAGATGATTATTTTTGTATTTTTATATTTTTATTAAAGCAAGTAAAATCTCGGGTTTTGAAGGAGTGGGCGGAATTAGTTGCTAATCAACTAACCCAAAGCTAAGATGCAATCAAAATAAAATAATAAAAATGAAATTAAACTAATTAAACTAAGGTTGTGAGCAGTAATTGGAGAAATTGTGTTTACTTAGACTTCACTACTCCCTAGATATCTTTTACATGTTAATTACTTGTTACACTTGTATGAATGACGGGTTGTATTCCTTAATACCATTCGTGGAGTGGCATACGTAACTCCCCAACTCTATGAGCTCTTATCTCCTCCTACACCATGACCCAGCACAACTATAGGGATTGTAAACAGTGGCTCATGCATTAAATACAACCAATAAAGACCTAGTACGCCTCGGTTCATGTTTCTTAAGACGTTCAAGCATGTTACCATTTGGAGATCTGCCAGTTTTCTTAAGCCTAACATATAAATCATTCATTCAAAACAAGAATAGACAAGTAATCAACACATAATCAACATCTAGGTTTCATTAGATCTAAGCAAACACAAGAGAGATCTAGCCTAGCATAGTGGAATTGAGACAAGAACAAGAGATAAACAACCAACACATAGACATATTGATTGAATTGAAAGTACACTTATCTCAATTACAATGCAAGGTCTCAAGGGTTTGGAACCCTTGAAAAACATGTGAAAAAGGCACCAAAATCGTCTTTAGGGTTTCACCAAAACTTCTCTCTTTTTAATGAAAAAACTAGAAAACTATATATAGGAAAAACAGTCTGACGGCGTCAAGAGTTAATTCTGACGCCGTCACCTCGCCGCCATAAACTTCCTCGGACGGCCTTGATCCACTTATGACGGCCTATGTGACGCCGTCACCACCCACGGTAAATTATTCTTGGCCACTTTGACGCCGTCACCTCTCCATCTGACGCCGTCACCAGCTATGGTAAATTATTCTCCATGTCTGACACCGTCAAGAGGCAAGTCTTGACGCCGTCACCTTGTATTTTCAGCTTGGATTTTTGGTACTTTGCCGTTTTCTTCACTTTATGCTCCAAAAATGTCCAAAATAGCCTCTTTTCCAGAATTCACTCTCCAAACACCTAAAATCACAAAAGGAATGATTTAGGGCAATATTTGATCAAATAAAGTCGGATTCGGGCTTAAATGACCCCCTAAAAACGGATCATTTTTCGCCTCATCAGGTGTACTAGGGGTTTCGTGTACTAAAAATGAGTACAACGCTAATGGTGTGGGAAAAATTAGTTGACTTAACTAGCCAAGTAATATGACTTAAATGGTCAAGTAATTGTAATACGGGTTTAACACAAGGGTGATCCTAATGCCTCTTATCATGTAGTAAATCCTACTACACGAATGTAGTCTCACTACCTGTCATAGCAAAATAGATTACCATAGGCTTGGGAAAGGATCAAACCTCCACCACATGGCGTAAGCACCTAGGATAAACTATCAAAGAGGTCTTTTAAAGGGTTATAACGTTAGGTATAGTGATATGAATTACACGGTTTTGTTGGATAAAGGAAGTTTTACTGGTGGCGAGTTAACAATCTTAGTTAATTACATGTAGAAGATGGCGTTGCTAAGCCAAGATTAGACTCGATTTAAGCTAATAAATGAAAAATAACAAAAACATAAAATAAACATAGAATAAAAACGGGATGGTAGTCCGTATGTTTTTTCTCTTTTTCTTTTCTATTTTTTTTTCTTTTTCTTGATTTTTTCGATTTTTTTTTTTTTTTTTTTTTTTTTTTTTTTTTTTTTGCATACACTCTTACCCTACCATCCAAAATAATACATCATAGGGGATGAGAATTCCCCTTACACTTGAATCTTTACATACTTTACATTTAACTAATCTAATGACTCGAATTAAGAAAATCAAAACACTTTGAGCACTTTTAAGATTAACGTACATATGGGGGTA
This sequence comes from Artemisia argyi, assembly GCA_030686995.1. Classification (NCBI taxonomy): domain Eukaryota; kingdom Viridiplantae; phylum Streptophyta; class Magnoliopsida; order Asterales; family Asteraceae; genus Artemisia; species Artemisia argyi. Next base: position 126,924,709 of record CM060697.1, read on the forward strand.
ATAAGTGATGTTCTTCCCCATTACTCCATAAAATAAGTACTTACCCATGAGTCCCAATCGTCCCAAAACAATATGTACAATGATATGACTCGACTTAGCAACCATGTAATCAATTAGAAAGTTAACTTAGGGTTTAACAAATAACAATAATGCACTAAAAATGAGCGCATACACGGAAGGCTAAGGCGATTTGGGTGTACATTTAAGTGGGGTGTAACAAATTCTTCCTTTAAGTAAAATGCTTAAAGTTAGAAACGAAAAGATAGGCTCGGAGGGGTGTACTAGGGGTATCGTGTACTAAAAATGAGTACAACGCAAAGGGTGTGGGAAAAATTAGTTGACTTAACTAGCCAAGTAATATGACTTAAATGGTCAAGTAATTATAATACGGGTTTAACACAAGGGTGATCCTAATGCCTCTTATCATGTAGTAAATCCTACCACACGAATGTAGTCTCACTAGCGGTCTCGGGATGCATCACTAACGCAAGTTCTAGAATCTAAATGCTACCGGTACACTCATAAGCACTAATAATGAATGCTTTTCCTATCAAATCTAAAGGCGAACCTCACATTTTTTGGTGGAAAATTTTTCTGAATATACGGTTATGTGCTAGTCATACAATCTCCTATCCATGAGACGCTTGCTATGGCTAAAGTTTCACTCCTAAATGTTGTAAAAAATTTTAAATTTGGCGCTAAAATTACACTAACAAGTATTTCTCGTAGTTTTATTACTCATCTACTATCAAACAAAACAAACTCAAGCGAAAGTGCATATGTAAGGTATCATCTTTTTACCCTCCCCTTACACTTAGAATGAACATTGTCCCCAATGTTCAAGTAAAGAATGTAAAAGTTAAAAAAGTAAAGAGAATGAAATCAAATACTCCCCTGATTCGCTCGGTATGGATTTTAGTTGGCCAGGTTAAATCTTCTTCCAAGAAAACGAACAATCAAAGCTTCCCTTCCAGAATATAAATCATCTTCTTGTCACAAATAACCTGTAAATCCTGACAAAAGTAGACAAGGCAACCTCGCGTAAAATCGGCGGCATCCTATATAAGTTACTAAATCCTAGAAAACAAAGTAAGATATAATGCTTGTGGAATGAAGTTTGCAGATTTCCTGGAGATTATAAAACTTAATAATTCACAAAAACCATAAGACTCCGTTAGAAAAACAAAACCGGTAAAATTTCCAGATTTTAACTCCTGACGCCGTCAAGAGCAAAACCTGACGCCGTCAGAATGGACCTGCAGAAATTCTTATGTTAAGTTTCCGGAAAATTTCTGGAAAAACTTTGTCCTACTTCCTGGAAAATCCTGCAAAACTTCATTATGACTCAATACAAGCATTTGACTCTAACAATTACGAATATACATGTTCATTAAATATTGTGGATAATCATGATCGGTTTGTTTCTTAAAAACATATTTGGGGTTTCCCCTTACACTTATCTTTTGCAAAAATACCTCTAGGTTGAAGTTAAGACTAGGCTAAACAACATAATAAAGTATTTCCATTTTTTAGTAGAGAAACATGATCAACCAACAATAAAAATAAAACATGCATACGGAAGCAAATAATAATCAAACAAATAAAAATCACACAAAACATGGGTTGCCTCCCAAGAAGCGCTTTTCTTTATTTACAAGTCTTGTAGCTAGACTCAAAGTCGTGGGTTACTACGTGATCTCATCATTGGTTCCACTCTCCGATTGTAAATATTCCTTGTAGAAACCAATCACCTTTTTCTCAATCGCCCCCATAATCATTTGGGCAAATTCTTCATCGACTTTATACCTTGGTCCAAGGGCCAAGCAATCCTTGTAGTAAAGACTCCTTTTTTCCCATACATAGTCCATGCCCTTTTTCTTATCCTTCTCATCAATATCCTCAAAAGCACCAACGTTGTCCTTATCCAAACGAGATATAAAGCGAAATTCTTTCATCCTATTCGGCATCCTATAAGTGATACTATCGGTGTTACTTGCAAACCGGATCGTGCCTTCTACCTCATCATATTCTAACTTAGACTCCTCAACAAATGGGTTGCCAAACACAACATTGGATAATCGACAATCAATAACATTAGCAAGATCCTCCACAATTATAAAGTCGGTGACAAAAGTGAAATTACCAACAAAGACACGTAAACCTTTAACTCTCCCGACAAAGTTACAAACTCCACCGGGGTACTTGGGATCCCTTCTAGGTTCAAGTCTTGTGTTCACTATATCATTATAAACCGTTGAGGACATAATGTTGATTGGAGATTTAAAGTCAATGTAAGCATTGCTAATGTGCCTATATCCAATCATACATGGTATCTTAGCATTCTTAGGATCGCCTCTCTTGATCTTAGGTTCAATTATGGTGAAAGGAGATCGCGGGTTATCAATAAGATTATTATAGTATGCAATCTCCTCCTTAGTGGGGTATAGATTAAAGTAGTCATTAAGCCTCGGATCCATTTCCTCCTCATCTAGTCTCTCAACAATATTCACAAAGTCATTAGGCCCTAGGTCCTTATTTGAATACAAGGCGGTTGCTAGGTCACTAAATGTATGTTCGAGTTCAATCTTAACCAGCCTATTAAGCTCTCTAATCTCACTCTCAATCTGTTCACGTAACACAGCCACTTCTTCAGGGGAAAGGGGTGGATTCGCGTTTTCCATAATGGTCAACGGAATAGTCAATGGGGTTAATTTACTAACAAAGGCACAAAGAAACAAGATAGACTAAAGAAGACCTAAAAATAAAAATAAAAATCTTACTAGAAAGGAATCTAGCAAGTAGACCTAATAAAAAGAAATCCTAACCTAGACAATAACTATTCCCCGGGCTGCGGCGCCAAAAACTTGATGCGTGGGAATCGCACCTTGCTTTACCTCTCGAGGGATCTCGAGAAGCTTACAACCCCCACCAGGCAGTGTACCTGATCGTTGTAGTATAGTATAGTGACAAGTACCGGGGGATTGATCGTTCAGCTTAGGAATAGTGTCGCTAGGATTAGAAAACCTAATTAATAGTTCTAAAGGTGAGAGATGATTATTTTTGTATTTTTATATTTTTATTAAAGCAAGTAAAATCTTGGGTTTTGAAGGAGTGGGCGGAATTAGTTGCTAATCAACTAACCCAAAGCTAAGATGCAATCAAAATAAAATAATAAAAATGAAATTAAACTAATTAAACTAAGGTTGTGAGCAGTAATTGGAGAAATTGTGTTTACTTAGACTTCACTACTCCCTAGATATCTTTTACATGTTAATTACTTGTTACACTTGTATGAATGACGGGTTGTATTCCTTAATACCATTCGTGGAGTGGCATACATAACTCCCCAACTCTATGAGCTCTTATCTCCTCCTACACCATGACCCAGCACAACTATAGGGATTGTAAACAGTGGCTCATGCATTAAATACAACCAATAAAGACCTAGTACGCCTCGGTTCATGTTTCTTAAGACGTTCAAGCATGTTACCATTTGGAGATCTGCCAGTTTTCTTAAGCCTAACATATAAATCATTCATTCAAAACAAGAATAGACAAGTAATCAACACATAATCAACATCTAGGTTTCATTAGATCTAAGCAAACACAAGAGAGATCTAGCCTAGCATAGTGGAATTGAGACAAGAACAAGAGATAAACAACCAACACATAGACATATTGATTGAATTGAAAGTACACTTATCTCAATTACAATGCAAGGTCTCAAGGGTTTGGAACCCTTGAAAAACCTGTGAAAGAGGCACCAAAATCGTCTTTAGGGTTTCACCAAAACTTCTCTCTTTTTAATGAAAAAACTAGAAAACTATATATAGGAAAAACAGTCTGACGGCGTCAAGAGTTAATTCTGACGCCGTCACCTTGCCGCCATAAACTTCCTCGGACGGCCTTGATCCACTTATGACGGCCTATGTGACGCCGTCACCACCCACGGTAAATTATTCTTGGCCACTTTGACGCCGTCACCTCTCCATCTGACGCCGTCACCAGCTACGGTAAATTATTCTCCATGTCTGACGCCGTCAAGAGGCAAGTCTTGACGCCGTCACCTTGTATTTTCAGCTTGGATTTTTGGTACTTTGCCGTTTTCTTCACTTTATGCTCCAAAAATGTCCAAAATAGCCTCTTTTCCAGAATTCACTCTCCAAACACCTAAAATCACAAAAGGAACGATTTAGGGCAATATTTGATCAAATAAAGTCGGATTCGGGCTTAAATGACCCCCTAAAAACGGATCATTTTTCGCCTCATCAGGTGTACTAGGGGTTTCGTGTACTAAAAATGAGTACAACGCTAATGGTGTGGGAAAAATTAGTTGACTTAACTAGCCAAGTAATATGACTTAAATGGTCAAGTAATTGTAATACGGGTTTAACACAAGGGTGATCCTAATGCCTCTTATCATATCGTAAATCCTACTACACGAATGTAGTCTCACTAGCGGTCTCGGGATGCATCACTAACGCAAGTTCTAGAATCTAAATGCTACCGGTACACTCATAAGCACTAATAATGAATGCTTTTCCTATCAAATCTAAAGGCGAACCTCACATTTTTGGGTGGAAAATTTTTCTGAATATACGGTTATGTGCTAGTCATACAACCTCCTATCCATGAGACGCTTGCTATGGCTAAAGTTTCACTCCTAAATGTTGTAAAAAAATTTAAATTTGGCGCTAAAATTACACTAACAAGTATTTCTCGTAGTTTTATTACACATCTACCATCAAACAAAACAAACTCAAGCGAAAGTGCATATGTAAGGTATCATCTTTTTACCCTCCCCTTACACTTAAGAAGAACATTATCCCCAATGTTCAAGTAAAGAATGTAAAAGTAAAAAAAGTAAAGAGAATGAAATCAAATACTTCCCTGATTCGCTCGGTATGGATTTTAGGTTGACCAGGTTAAATCTTCTTCCAAGAAAACGAACAATCAAAGCTTCCCTTCCAGAATATAAATCATCTCCTTGTCAAACATAACCTGTAGAACCTGATAAAATAGACAAGACAACCTCGCGTAAAATCGGCGGCATCCTATATAAGTTACTAATCCTAGAAAACAAAGTAAGATATAATGCTTGTGGAATGAAGTTTGCAGATTTCCTGGAGATTATAAAACTTAATAATTCACAAAAACCATAAGACTCCGTTAGAAAAACAAAACCGGTAAAATTTCCAGATTTTTAACTCCTGATGCCGTCAAGAGTAATACTCTGACGCCGTCAGAATGGACCTGCAGAAATTCTTATGTTAAGTTTCCGGAAAATTTCTGGAAAAACTTCGTCCTACTTCCTGGAAAATCCTGCACAACTTCATTATGACTCAATACAAGCATTTGACTCTAACAAATACGAATATACATGTTCATTTAATATTGTGGAGAATCATGATCGGTTTGTTTCTTGAAAACATATTTGGGGTTTCCCCTTACACTTATCTTTTGCAAAAATACCATTAGGTTGAAGTTAAGACTAGGCCAAACAACATAATAAAGTATTTCCACATTTTAATTGAGAAACATGATCAACCAACAATAAAAATAAAACATGCATACGGAAGCAAATAACTATCAAACAAATAAAATTACACAAAACATGGGTTGCCTCCCAAGAAGCGCTTTTCTTTATTTACGAGTCTTGTAGCTAGACTCAAAGTCATGGGCTATCACGTGATCTCATCATTGGTTCCACTCTCTAGGTCGTCTTCTAAACCACTTTTGTATTTCGGACCTAGTTGCAAGCACTCTTTGTAGAAACCAAGCATCCTATTTCTAACATACTCTACTCCTCTACGTCTATCCTCCTCATTCCTATAATAAGCCGCTTGCTTGCGTTCCTTTTCGAAATTAGAGAGAAGGCGGTATTGCTCAGTCTTGTAGGGCATTTGGTAAGCAACCTCATCATTCTCTTCCTTGAATCTAACTATCCCTAAAGTCGGATCATAACTCATCCTAGTGGCCTCAACAAATGGTTTCCCAAATATTATTTGACTTAGGCAAGCATCTATCACCGGACGAGTGTCTTCCACTATAATAAAATCAATCTCATAGGTAAGATTCCCTATGATCACATGTAATCCCTTAACTCTCCCTACAAAATTATTATCCAATTTTTACCGGGCATCATCCTAAAATTGAGTTGCTTCTTCATCATCCAATTGTAAAAAGTCCTAGTCATGATGTTCACGGGGGATCTAAGGTCGATGTAAGCTTTCCATATATGCATGTGCCCAATATTGCATGGGATGTTAATGTTAGAGGGGTCTCCCATTTTGATAAGGGGGTCGCCAAAGATATATGTTTTCTCGGGACTATCGAATAAATCCTTATGGTATTCCCGTTCTTCCTCGGTTGGCAACTTATCAAAGTATTCCTCTATAGGTTCCACCTCCTCTAATTCCTCATCCTTATTAACCTCAACTTCCCTACTCTCATCCTCACTATCGGCTTCTACTCTAACTTCATCCTTGTCACTCTCCTCTATCTCCTTATCTATCGGCTTAATGGTGACAACATTGACAAAGTGGACATGTTTGGATGATGAGGGGTCCTTAATTTGGATTCCACTATTGGTGTCCCTAGTGTCCTTCCTAGGTGTGATTAATGTTTGGTTGTTGAGGGCTTTCAACAAGTTGTCAATCTTGTTGGTCATCTCCGTTTGTTGTTGGTTGAATTCGGTTTCGAACCTAGCTATGCGGGCTTCTTGAGATGCCATGAATTTTGACATCAATCCTTCAAGATTGTTGGTACTACCATAGTTGTTAGAAGGATTGTTGTTGAAGGTACGGTTGGATGGTGGACCGTTTGGTTGATAACGATTAGGTGGGTTGGATAAATTGGGTTGATTTTGTTTCCACCTAAGGTTTGGGTGATTTTTCCATGAGGGGTTGTATGAATCACCGTATGTGTTTGGCTCGGGCTTGAAAGTGTACCACTTATCTCCCGCTTCGTCGGTACGCGTGGATGCGTAATCCGCAAAAGCTGTTCCGGGGAGTTCCACACAATCATGAGTGTCATGGGGACCACTACATAATTCGCATGAAGAAGTGATTTTGTTCACTTGGCTTGAAGGCTTCGGAGCTTCGTAAGATTTCATGAGAAACTTGACTTGGTCCTCAAGTTCCATGATCCTACGGTCGGGAGTGCTAGAAGTGTTCGAAGGCAAAGATATTGCCTTGACCGTTTTGTTCAAGTCACGGGGATCATTCCAACTTTCGTTGTCATAGAGAGCAAGATCTTCTATGAGTTCCCATGATTGTTCCGCACTAAGATCACGTAGTTTACCACCGGCCGATTGGTCAATGGTTCGCCTCATGGAGATGTCGATATGGTCATAGAAGATTTGGACTTGGAGCCAAAGATCTATGCCATGATGAGGGACTTTTTGGAGTAAGTCCTTGAAACGAGTCCATGCTTCATAAAGAGATTCATTTTGACGTTGTTGAAACATCAAGATGTCATTCCTAAGCTTAGTCGTTTTCCCCGGTGGGAAAAATTGAGCAAGGAAACGAGTGGTGAGATCATCCCATGTGGTGATGGATCCCGCGGGTAAACGCTCAAGCCATTGACTAGCTTGATCCTGTAGAGAGAATTGGAATAGGCGTAAACGGGTAGTCTCTCTAGTTTCAACACCTAGGTCTATGGAATCTACGATTTTGAGGAAGTCCTTAAGGTGTTGGTTTGGATCTTCGGAACGAAGTCCATGGAATGCACATCCGCTTTGCACCAACCGGATGGTGTCGGATCGCAAGGGGGTCACATTGGCTCCGGTGAGCTCAATGGAGTTTCGGTAGCCTTGATGGCTAGGTCGGGAGTACTCTCCTAAGGTTCGGGGCCTAAGGGGTTCTAGTGGTGGGTTTTGTTGTGGTGGGATGACGGGTTCAAAGATGTTACCACTTTCCATGATGTCGGATGGTAAAGAGTTACGAACAAAGGCACGAAGAAATAAGATAGACTAAAGAAGACCTAAAAATAAAAATAAAATCTTACTAGAAAGGAATCTAGCAAGTAGACCTAATAAAAAGAAATCCTAACCTAGACAATAACTATTCCCCGGGCTGCGGCGCCAAAAACTTGATGCGTGGGAATCGCACCTTGCTTTACCTCTCGAGGGATCTCGAGAAGCTTACAACCCCCACCAGGCAGTGTACCTGATCGTTGTAGTATAGTATAGTGACAAGTACCGGGGGATTGATCGTTCAACTTAGGAATAGTGTCGCTGGGATTAGAAAACCTAATTAATAGTTCTAAAGGTGAGGGATGATTATTTTTGTATTTTTATATTTTTATGAAAGCAAGTAAAATCTCGGTTTTTGAAGGAGTGGGCGGAATTAGTTGCTATTCAACTAACCCAAAACTAATATATAATCAAAATAAAATACTGAAAATGAAATTAAACTAAATTATACTAAGGTTGTGAGCAGTAATTGGAGAAATTGTGTTTACTTAGACTTCACTACTCCCTAGACATCTTTTACACGTTAATTACTTGTTATACTTGTATGGATGACGGATTGTATTCCTTAATACCATTCGTGGGGTGGCATACATAACTCCCCAACTCTATGAGCTCTTATCTCCTCCTACACCATGACCCAGCACAACTATAGGGATTGTAAACAGTGGCTCATGCATTAAATACAACCAATAAAGACCTAGTACGCCTCGGTTCATGTTTCTTAAGACGTTCAAGCATGTTACCATTTGGAGATCTGCCAGTTTTCTTAAGCCTAACATATAAATCATTCATCCAAGAACAAGAATAAACAAGTAATCAACACATAATCAACATCTAGGTTTCATTAGATCTAAGCAAACACAAGAGAGATCTAGCCTAGCATAATTGAATTGAGACAAGAACAAGATATAGACAACCAACACATAGACATATTGATTGAATTAGAAGAACACTTATCTCAACTACAATGCAAGGTATCAAGGGTTTGGAACCCTTGAAAAACCTGTAAAAGATGCACCAAATTCGTCTTTAGGGTTTCACCAAAACTTCTCACTCCTTAATGTAAAAACTAGAAAACTATATATAGGAAAACTGGGCTGACGGCGTCAAGACAAGCATGTGACGCCGTCACCTCGCTGCCAAATACTTCCTCGGACGGCCTTGATCTACTTATGACGGCCTATGTGACGCCGTTACCACCTACGGTATTTTATTCTTGGGACTTTGACGCCGTCAGGATGGCTTTTGACGCCGTCATCAACTACGGTGTTTTATTCTTGATGTCTGACGCCGTCAGGGTGTAACTCTTGACGCCGTCACCTAGTGTCTTCAGCATGGAAAATTGATACTTTGCCGTTTTCTTCACTTTAATGCTCCAAAAATGTCCAAAATGGCTTCTTTTCCAGAATTCACTCTCCAAACACCTAAAATCACAAAAGGAACGATTTAGGGCAATATTTGATCAAATAAAGTCGGATTCGGGCTTAAATAACCCCCTAAAAACGGATCATTTTTCGCCTCATCAGTACTACGAATTGGTATTAAATCCGTGGCTACACGGATGATTTTTGTGGGAATCGAATATATGTTGTTAGAAAATGATGTTTTGATATAAGAAAAATGGTTTGGTATCCGGGTCTTGGTGATTCATCGATGGGTCGCGTGAACCGTGAGTCAAGGACTCACGGCTTGATGTGGTTCGAGCATTGTGGCTCGTTATTGATTCTTGTGTGACCTTGGATTCATGTTTTCATGATTATTTGCTTGGAGTTTGGTTTGACTCGATTGATTCTTGTTATTTTGGTCGATTGTGGTTATTGATGCCGCGACCCAAGTGGGTCGATTGGGCAGTTTTTGTTTGGCTCGTTAGAGCTTATTTTTGGTGATCCCTTGGTCTTGGTTCGAGTCCTTGTGACTCATGTGGTGTGCCGAGACTCAAGTGAGTCGATAGACTCGGGTTCGACTTGGTAAACCAACCCGAAATTTGACCTTGTTGATATTTATTTCTTGTTATGTTTTGTGGACATTAATTTGTTATTGTTGTGGCATCTTTATTTTCGGCCGAATGGTTTTGATGAGTCGAGACCTTTTGTGGTCTCGACAATGGAATTATTGTGATATTGAGGAGTTGTTGACAAATTGGGACGTTGGGGACCGATTGTGAGACACTTAGATTGACGGAGATAGGTTAGTCGGGTGCCGTAGTCGGACCCTATCGTTGTAGCACGTGGATTGGGATTGTGTGGACGGAGATACTTTTGTATTATGACATTTGCATATTATTTTGGACTTGGACAATGAGCCGAGAGTCATGACTCGGACATGTGACCATTTCATATGACTCGATAACTATTTACAAATAAAACGTAAATAATAAAACTCGTAATAATAATTATTGATAATATAAACGTTTATATGAATATATAGACGTGAATAACGGATATATAATTATATAGGCGCGTATATTAATAATAATAATAATCACGAGTCATATTATAAATAATACGACTAGATATATATATTAGGCTACGAAAGTGGCGTAATATTATTGAACGTATTATTATTATAAAAAGGTGAACTCTCGATAATTATTAAACATTTAATAAAAATGTCATTTTATATATATATAACGGGTAAACTTATCGAGTTATGCGGAGTCGTTGTCACTCGAGTCCAGGTAAGTTTTTATTTGTGCCTTTCGTGTTGTCACGGATATATGACGATTAATATAAACGTTTTCTATAACTAAATAACCACTTAACCGTAGGGTTGAACCGAGTTATTTGGCTATATGAAATGAATATATTAATGGGTATCGTATCCTACGACGCCCATAGGTTGTGGTATATGTAAAGTGTAATAAATTGCGAATATATATATCGGGAAATCTGGCCAATTTGACGATGTATATGAGGAATTTATTAAACTACGATATATACCATATAGTATTTATGTGCTATGTGCTTTAGGATTGGGTGTAATCTTGGAACGGTATGTTACGTAAATAAATATGAGGATTATCAAATCGACGGATTTGGTAAACTTCGGCGATTTATTTAAATGATATATTGGGCTAATATTAGATCCATAGTTTATTTTATTATTCGTTGTGTGACCTTTTTGGTTTGTTTTGTGTCGACCCACCACCCGTATGGATACCAAACGCAAATACACCAAACTAATACGAAATGGATTTTCGGAAATAAAACGGATTCTCGTCCGGGTTTGGGAATATTTTGAAATTGAGGAAATGATTTCTGAACGAGTTAATATTGTTAGGTCGTGCCAAGTCCGTAGTTGCTGTTTCGTGAGTTACTATACATCTTATTTCTACCGACTTCTTCTTGATATTTTCTGGACTTGAGGTGAGTCATAGCCCCACTTTTTAATCTTGAACTCTGTTTTCAATACTTGGGGTGAGAAACGTGCAAATCATTTTATGTGGACTATTATCGCTTTTATATTCTTTCTAAATCTTGCTATGCGTATGGACTAGGATGTATTGTCAGCTTTAGTCATATTTTATGTGTACTATTCAAGGTTGGCTTATTTGTTATTGTCAGCTTTAGTCACACGGTTCGTGTATACTATTCAAGGTTGGCTTATTTAGATATTGTAGTGTGCACCTATAGGTTATTGATACTTTGGAGGTTATCCGAGTATTTATTGGTATTGCGGGGGTTACCCGAATATCTATGTTAGAACGGAGGGTATCCGTGTGTTATGTTGGAGCGGAGGGTATCCGCAGGCTTTTAGTGAATCCTTAGTCTAGCTAGCAAGCGTTTTGCGTATATGTCCACTATATTGTTAGTTGAATTTAAACCTATGATCTCACCAGCGAAAGCTGACTTTTAGCACGTTTTCTCAGGTAATTAAGTGATGATACAGATGCTTGGAATGGAAGGCTCGGCCAAGGCTTATGGTTTATGGATCTATTTTTCTAAACTCTGATAATAAATTTTGGACCTATTGTTATGATATTGTGGGCCTGACTCTGAATGATGTTGGGATAAATGTAAACGTTAAAACCCCGTTTTGGTTGCGTTTTTATTATGTTTACTTTATCTCGTTCTATATTGTCTTGTGTTGGATACCAATCCCCGTAGCACCCCGAAAGCTTGTTAAGTCTTCCGCTGTATCAAATTTTGGGGGTGTTACAGATTGGTATCAGAGCCAAGGTTATAGAGAACTAGGTAAATGAACGCCTAAACTATAACCGAATTTTTTTTAGAAAATAATCCTTGACCACCGCCCGCTAGCCCGCCAAGCCGAAGCATCTTCTATTATTTGAGGTATTATGAGATATTTGAGACGATTGTTAGATTTGGGATTTATTGAGATGATTTGAGGTTATGGATTTTAGTAATAAGATGGCGTTTCGAGGAATTATATGGTCTATATGTTTTATAAACATTTTAGTAATGCGGTGTTTGAAATTCTTTTTTATTGAGATTATATGTTTGAATTATTCGATGAGGATTTTTAGTATGGTATTTTGAGTTGTGATTTAGTTGTTTTGAAACACTTACACCTACCCTACGCCGTTGTCACAGACCATGGCCTCCCATATGCCCGATGTTGTCGAGGATATTCTTACTGACCGGTTTTACCTGCACAGTTCACTATGGCATCTGATGATCCTTACCAGATGGCCATGCTTTCAGCTACTGTGCCGCAGACAGCTTCTACTTCAGCACTACCTGCTGCATCTACGCAGGGACCCTCATCTTCTTTAGGGCTCCCTGGTACATCGAGGCAGCTTACTCTTCATCAGGCTTTGGCTCGTGTGGCCCCACGCTTTGCCCACCGAGCTACGGCACGCATGTCGGTACGTCTTACTCCATCACCTTTACAGATTGATGCTCACTCTCTTCTGTCTGAGGCGCCACCCACATCATTGCGTCGTCATCCTAGATCACCTACCACATCTCCACATGGTTCACCTGTTAGGAGACGACGATTGATGATGTACTCTTCCGATGAGGAGGAGGAGTACGAGGGTGAGGATGAGGTTGATGACCCTGAGGAGGAGGATGACCCTCAGGAGGCTGAGCAGGGTGATGATGATGACCCTTAGGAGGATGAGATGCCTGATGATGATGATGTGTTAGTACCACCAGCTCAGGCTGAGGAGCCTGATTCACCTATACATCCGATTGAGCCTGATTCACCTGATCATCCATTTTTGGTTGAGTTGCCACCCGGTAGTCCTGTTGAGTCGGATGCATCTTCTGAGGTTTCTGCTGAGCATGCAGAGTTAGGTGAGATTGGCAGGTTATGGGCTCGGATTACTGAGCTTAGTGAGAGAGTTGCACGTGTATCTGATCGACTTGAGAGAGTTATTGGAGAGTTTATAGCGGATCTGAGAGTTGATATGACTGTAGTTGTGGGCAGGATTACTGAGATGAGGAGAGTTTTGATGGAGGTTCATGAGCATATCGATAGTTTACAGCGAGGTTTTGTTACTGCTCGAGAGGCCGACCGCAAGCTATGGCAAAGGAATGCCGAGATAGAGAAGGAGGTGGCTGACCTCAAGAGAGACCGAGACACCCATAGCGTGGAGCTAGGATCGTTATGGAGGGATCTTGATGGCTTGAGGCAGGAGTTGAGGAGCCTCCGCCAGCAGCGTGGCTAGTTGCTTGGGTTATGTTGTCTTGTTGCTTCCTTAACCGAGGAGTGTTCAGTTAGAAAAGCTAGTTATCATATTTTGATGTATTTTGTTCAGTATTCGTCTCTTTTGGAACGATTAGTACGTTTTGTGTTATCCAGTAGTTGGAACGATGTTAGATCGCTATTGTATGGTTGATGGTTATTAGTATATGGTATTATGTGATTTTGGGTGTTATGGAAATTGAGTCCTTATCCGTTTTATTGATGTTTCATGGTGTATTGTTGCTATTCTTTCCATGACTTGGCTTCGTTGAATTTCTTTTGTTGAGCATATTGATAAGTTCTATTGGAGACTCATGAACTGGTATGATGTTACAGATCAATGGCACCACGATGAAACCCTGTTAGAGCTACCAGAACTGGTCCTGCTGTGACTACTCCTGGTCGCCGAGGACGCCGACCTACTCGAAATGTTGAAACCCCTACTCCTGACAACCTGGACACTACTAACCGCAACAAAAGGAATCAAAATGTTGATGTTCAGGGAGACAATGATCATGTTCCACTTAATGCACCTACTATGGATCAAGCAATGATCAATCAACTTGTGGAGCAAAGAGTTGCTGAGCTACTAGCTGAGTTAAATCATTCCAACAATTCTGCTGGAACATTTCCACCTGTTCGTGCTAACGGATGTCACTACAAGGAGTTCAAGATTTGTGGACTCATTGAGTTTGGTGGAACTGAATGAGTGGTTTACTTAGTCAGATGGATTGAGAAGACTGAGTCAGTGTTCAATGTCAGTGGTTGTGCGTAGAATGCGAAGGTAAAGTTTGCTTCTTTTACTTTCAAGGATGAAGCTTTAACTTGGTGGAACAATTACCGAAATTCAGTTGGGAGTGATGTAGCTTATGCCATGACTTGGGAGCAATTTAAGTCTCTGCTGATTCAGACTTATTGCCCAAGGAATGAGGTTAAGAAGCTAGAGATTGAGTTTTGGAACCACAAGGTGAAAGGTAATGATATGACGACTTACAATCGTCGTTACCAAGAGTTAGCCTTGCTTTGCCCAGATATGGTGAAAACTGAGACTCAAAAGATCGAGAGATATACTGATGGGTTACCTATAGCTACAAGAAATGATGTGATTTCTGCTAGGCCTGCAAACATCCATGAGGCAATCACAATTGCTCAACAACTTATGGATTCGTTGGAATTAGAAGAAGCTGATAAGGAGAAGAATGGAAAGAGAAAGAGAGACCGTCACTCTAAGGGTAATGATCACCGAAGTAAGAGACAAGCTAAGGCTTATGCTATTGGGAATGGAGATAAGAGGAACCATAACGGTGATGCACCCAAGTGTGATCGTTGCCACCAGCATCATACTGGATGGTGTAGTGTGAAATGCCAGAATTGCTCAAAGAAAGGACACACAGCTAGGGACTGTAGAGCACGACCTCTTGCTATGGTTCAGGCTGCTCCTGAGATGAGAAACAAGGCAGATGTTACTTGTTATGGGTGTGGGAAGAAGGGACACTATAGGAATGAGTGTAGAGAATCGTGGAACCGTGGAAATCAAGGCTCGGGTGGTAATGGGTACAATCATGGAAACCGTGGAGCTGGAGGAAACCGTGGACGACAAGATAATGGGGACCAGCGTGTGGAAGCTGGAGCTGCTCAGGGAAGAGTGTATGCACTCGGGAACGAGAGAGGAGAAGATCCGAACGTCGTTACTGGTACGTTCCTTCTCAATAATCGTTATGCTTCCATACTATTGGATACTGGTGCCGATAGGAGTTTTGCGTCCACTACGTTTGCACCCTTACTAGAGAAACCTCTGATGGCCTTAGGAATTGGATATGATATTGAGTTAGCAAATGGAAATATAGAAAGGATTAATACTATCATTCGCGGTTGCACGTTAAATTTCTTAAACCACCATTTCAACATAGATCTTCTACCCGTCACGTTAGGAAGTTTTGATGTCATCATTGGTATGGATTGGTTGTCGAAGTATCGTGCTCACGTACTTTGCGACGAGAAGATCGTGCGTGTTCCTTACGGAAAGGAGAACCTAAATATATTAGGAGATCGAAAGGATTCTAGGAGCCCATCCCGATTAGCAGTTATTTCTTGCACTAAGTTACCAAAGCTAATGGAGAAGGGATGTTACCTTTTCTTAGCTCAAATTTCTGAGAAAGGAGGGACGAAGAAAAAGGAAAGGTGCATTGGAGATGTGCCTATAGTTCATGATTTTCCTGATGTGTTTCCCGATGATTTGCCGGGAATCCCGCCGACGAGACAAGTGGAGTTTCAGATTGAGTTGATACCTGGTGCTGCACCGGTAGCACGAGCGCCTTATCGTCTTGCACCTACCGAGCTAGAAGAGTTGTCAAAACAATTGGCGGAGTTAGCCGAAAAAGGATTCATAAGACCAAGTTCTTCACCTTGGGGAGCCCCAGTCTTATTTGTGAAGAAGAAGGATGGATCGTTCCGTATGTGCATTGATTACCGAGAGTTGAACAAGTTAACGGTGAAGAATAGATACCCGTTACCTAGGATCGACGACTTGTTCGATCAACTCCAAGGATCGAGTGTGTACTCGAAGATCAATTTGAGATCGGGATATCATCAACTTCGAGTTCGCGAGGAAGATATTCCGAAAACGGCTTTCAGAACCCGTTACGGGCATTACGAGTTTCAGGTGATGCCGTTTGGGTTGACTAACGCACCGGCGATATTCATGGATCTCATGAATCGGGTGTGTAAGCCTTACTTAGATAAGTTTGTGATTGTATTCATCGATGACATTCTGATTTATTCGAAGAGTGAGAAGGAGCATGAGGAGCATCTAAGACTTATCTTAGAATTGCTCAGGAAGGAGAAACTCTATGCCAAGTTTTCGAAATGCGAGTTCTGGATTCCGACGGTACAATTTTTGGGTCATGTGATTGATAGACAAGGAGTCCATGTGGATCCTGCTAAGATTGAGGCGATAAAAGATTGGGCTGCACCTACAACCCCAACCGAAGTTCGTCAATTTTTGGGTTTAGCTGGTTATTACCGAAGATTCATTGAGGGATTTTCGAAGATAGCTAAACCATTGACCAAATTGACTCAAAAGAGTGTTACGTATGAATGGGGAGATAAAGAAGAGGAAGCATTTCAATTGCTTAAGAAGATGTTGTGTAGTGCTCCTATCTTAGCGTTACCGGAAGGTAACGAGGATTTCGTCGTCTATTGTGACGCCTCACATAAAGGATTGGGAGCCGTGTTAATGTAACGAGAGAAGGTGATAGCTTATGCTTCCTGACAGCTCAAAAAGCATGAGAAAAACTACACCACGCATGATTTGGAGTTAGGTGCTGTGGTTTTCGCCTTAAGAATATGGAGACATTACTTGTACGGAACCAAGTGTGTTGTATTTACTGACCATAAAAGTCTACAACACATCTTGAATAAAAAAGAGCTCAATATGAGACAGCGACGTTGGATTGAGTTGCTAAGCGATTATGATTGTGAAATTCGCTACCATCCGGGTAAAGCAAACGTTGTTGCTGATGCTCTTAGTCGAAAGGAAAGAATACCACCGTTACGAGTTAGGTCATTGGGAATAACTATCGTATCGCCGTTACCATCTCAAATACTTGAAGCTCAAACGGAAGCGTTGAAAGCAGAAAACAGATCTGCTGAGAATATATTTGGGATGGCTGAGAATGAGAAAGGATTTGTTAAGTGTTCTGATGGATTGTTATGTTTTGGAGATCGGATTTGGGTACCTTTGTATGGAGGAATTCGGGAGTTGATTATGCATGAGTCGCATAAGTCAAGGTACTCTATTCATCCTGGATCCGACAAGATGTACCAGGATCTTAAGAAGTTCTATTGGTGGCCAAATATGAAGGCAGATATAGCATCGTACGTTAGTAAGTGCTTGACATGTTCTAAGGTTAAAGCCGAACACCAGAGACCGTCAGGATTACTAACGCAACCAGAACTTCCAGTCTGGAAATGGGAGCGGATTACTATGGACTTCATTACCAAATTACCGAAGACAGCTAGCGGTTGTGACGCTATCTGGGTAATTGTGGATCGTCTGACAAAGTCTGCTCATTTCCTAGCAATAAGTGAAGATGATAGTGTGGATAAGCTTGCGAGGTTATATGTGAAGGAAATTATTTCGCGTCATGGAGTCCCGATATCTATTATTTCGGATCGCGATAGCCGTTTTACGTCAGCTTTGTGGCGATCACTTCAAACGGCTTTGGGGACGAGACTTGATATGAGTACTGCGTATCATCCCCAAACCGATGGTCAAAGTGAGAGGACCATTCAGACGTTAGAGGATATGCTTTGTGCATGCATCATAGACTTTGGTAAAGGCTGGGAGAAGTACTTGCCCCTTGCGGAATTTTCCTATAATAATAGCTACCACACAAGTCTTAAAGCTGCACCATTCGAAGCTTTGTATGGCAGAAAGTGTTGTTCGCCTATTGGTCGGGCAGAAGTTGGAGATAGCCAACTCACAGGCCCTGAACTTATCTTGGAAACTACAGAGAAAGTAACTCAGATTCGTGATCGGTTGCAAGCCGCCAGAGATAGGCAGAAAAGTTACGCCGATCAGAGACGTAAACCCCTAGAGTTCCAGGTTGGAGACAAAGTGATGCTGAAAGTCTCGCCTTGGAAGGGTGTGATACGTTTCGGGAAACGTGGAAAACTCAACCCACGCTACATTGGACCATTTCTTATCTTAGAAAGAATTGGGCCCGTGGCTTATAGGTTGGAATTACCACATGAACTGAGTAAAGTTCACGACGTGTTTCACGTTAGTAATTTGAAGAAATGTCTTTATGATGAGATGCCTATTATTCCAATGAAGGATATTCGTGTTGATGAGAAATTGAATTTTGAGGAAGAGCCAATTGAGATTTTAGATCGTGAAGTTAAACGACTCAAGCGAAGTCGCATTCCGCTCGTCAAGGTTCGTTGGAATTCCCGACACGGACCAGAATTTACGTGGGAATGTGAGGACGAGTTCCGGAAGAAATATCCGAAGCTTTTCACTTCGTAGACAAATTGTTCCGAGAGAAACCCGGGACGGGTTTCTTCTGAGACTGGGAGGATGTGACAACCGGAAATTTAGGGAGTTATCTTGAAAACCCGCATTACGTTAAAATTCGTTTATAATTTTTATTTGGAATTTTATTTCACAACGAACTTGTAAGACCTATTTTATGGATGATTATGTTTTTATGATGTCATGAAATTCGTGAATTATTTTCATAATTCATTTTGATATTATGCTCGGTGATGTATTCTTAAATTCTCACTGGTACTACGTTGACTCTGGCACTAGGTTTACCTAATGGAAAATTTTATGATTCGTTTTACGAGTCCGACTATATATAATTAATTGCGAGATGTTTTTCGAGAGATATTAAAGTTTGAAAGGAGTTCGGGTTTCGGGCCACATGTTTTACATTTACCCACTCTTACTACTAGTAATATTATTATTATTATTATTATTATTATTATTATTATTATTATTATTATTATTAATTGTAAAAAAAAGAAAGAGTTATATAAAATTGGTCCTTGTGGTTTCGGTACTCAAACAACACACACAAACACCAACACCCTCACACCTCTCTCTCTCATTTGTTTTTCTTGCAAACCCTAGCCGCCGGCCATATTATCCGGCCACCACCACCACTACGCCGACCACACGGCAAAACAAACACCACCACCTTGTTCCTTACTCTTTCCTCTTTCTTTTGATATATCATACGCACCATATACCCAACATTAACACCTCGAAATCTTATTAAATCCGACCCAACTTTGTTGTTCTTACTAGATCTATTCGATTGGAGGTTCTAGGAGGTGAGTAAGATCGATTTTGGTTTTTGGGTACCACGAATTGGTATTAAATCCGTGGCTACACGAATGATTTTTGTGGGAATCGAATATATGTTGTTAGAAAATGATGTTTTGATATAAGAAAAATGGTTTGGTATCCGGGTCTTGGTGATTCATCGATGGGTCGAGTGAACCGTGAGTCAAGGACTCACGGCTTGATGTGGTTCGAGCATTGTGGCTCGTTATTGATTCTTGTGTGACCTTGGATTCATGTTTTCATGATTATTTGCTTGGAGTTTGGTTTGACTCGATTGAGTCTTGTTATTTTGGTCGATTGTGGTTATTGATGCCGCGACCCAAGTGGGTCGATTGGGCAGTTTTTGGTTGGCTCGTTAGAGCTTATTTTTGGTGATCCCTTGGTCTTGGTTCGAGTCCTTGTGACTCATGTGGTGTGCCGAGACTCAAGTGAGTCGATAGACTCGGGTTCGGCTTGGTAAACCAACCCGAAATTTGACCTTGTTGATATTTATTTCTTGTTATGTTTTGTGGACATTAATTTGTTATTGTTGTGGCATCTTTATTTTCGGCCGAATGGTTTTGATGAGTCGAGACCTTTTGTGGTCTCGACAATGGAATTATTGTGATATTGAGGAGTTGTTGACGAATTGGGACATTGGGGACCGATTGTGAGACGGTCATTTAGATTGACGGAGATAGGTTAGTCGGGTGCCGTAGTCGGACCCTATTGTTGTAGCACGTGGATTGGGATTGTGTGGACGGAGATACTTTTGTATTATGACATTTGCATATTATTTTGGACTTGGACAATGAGCCGAGAGTCATGACTCGGACATGTGACCATTTCGTATGACTCGATAACTATTTACAAATAAAACGTAAATAATAAAACTCGTAATAATAATTATTGATAATATAAACGTTTATATAAATATATAGACGTGAATAACGGATATATAATTATATAGGCGCGTATATTAATAATAATAATAATCACGAGTCATATTATAAATAATACGACTAGATATATATATTAGGCTACGAAAGTGGCGTAATATTATTGAACGTATTATTATTATAAAAAGGTGAACTCTCGACAATTATTAAACATTTAATAAAAATGTCATTATATATATATATATAACGGGTAAACTTATCAAGTTATGCGGATTCGTTGTCACTCGAGTCCAGGTAAGTTTTTATTTGTGACTTTCGTGTTGTTACAGATATATGACGATTAATATAAACGTTTTCTATAACTAAATAACCACTTAACCGTAGGGTTGAACCGAGTTATTTGGCTATATGAAATGAATATATTAATGGGCATCGTATCCTACGACGCCCATAGGTTGTGGTATATGTAAAGTGTAATAAATTGCGAATATATATATTGGGAAATCTGGCCAATTTGACGATGTATATGAGGAATTTATTAAACTACGATATATACCATATAGTATTTATGTGCTATGTGCTTTAGGATTGGGTGTAATCTTGGAACGATATGTTACGTAAATAAATATGAGGATTATCAAATCGACGGATTTGGTAAACTTCGGCGATTTATTTAAATGATATATTGGGCTAGTATTAGATCCATAGTTTATTTTATTATTCGTTGTGTGACCTTTTTGGTTTGTTTTGTGTCGACCCACCACCCGTATGGATACCAAACGCAAATACACCAAACTAATACGAAATGGATTTTCGGAAATAAAATGGATTCTCGTCCGGGTTTGGGAATATTTTGAAATTGAGGAAATGATTTCTGAACGAGTTAATATTGTTAGGTCGTGCCAAGTCCGTAGTTGCTGTTTCGTGAGTTACTATACATCTTATTTCTACCGACTTCTTCTTGATATTTTCTGGACTTGAGGTGAGTCATAGCCCCACTTTTTAATCTTGAACTATGTTTTCTATACTTGGGGTGAGAAACGTGCAAATCATTTTATGTGGACTATTATCGCTTTTATA
The DNA here is from genome assembly GCA_030686995.1 of Artemisia argyi. Lineage (NCBI taxonomy): Eukaryota > Viridiplantae > Streptophyta > Magnoliopsida > Asterales > Asteraceae > Artemisia > Artemisia argyi. The sequence goes on from CM060697.1 coordinate 126,946,148, forward strand.
TTCTTTCTAAATCTTGCTATGCGTGTGGACTAGGATGTATTGTCAGCTTTAGTCACATTTTATGTGTACTATTCAAGGTTGGCTTATTTGTTATTGTCAGCTTTAGTCACACGGTTCGTGTGTACTATTCAAGGTTGGCTTATTTAGATACTGTAGTGTGCACCTATAGGTTATTGATACTTTGGAGGTTATCCGAGTATTTATTGGTATTGCGGGGGTTACCCGAATATCTATGTTGGAACGGAGGGTATCCGTGTGTTATGTTGGAGCGGAGGGTATCCGCAGGCTTTTAGTGAATCCTTAGTCTAGCTAGCAAGCGTTTTGCGTATATGTCCACTATATTGTTAGATGAATTTAAACCTATGATCTCACCAGTGAAAGCTGACTTTTAGCACGTTTTCTCAGGTAATTAAGTGATGATACGGATGCTTGGAATGGAAGGCTCGGCCAAGGCTTATGGTTTATGGATCTATTTTTCTAAACTCTGATAATAAATTTTGGACCTATTGTTATGATATTGTGGGCCTGACTCTGAATGATGTTGGGATAAATGTAAACGTTAAAACCCGTTTTGGTTGCGTTTTTATTATGTTTACTTTATCTCGTTCTATATTGTCTTGTGTTGGATACCAATCCCCGTAGCACCCCGAAAGCTTGTTGAGTCTTCCGCTGTATCAAATTTTGGGGGTGTTACAGCTTACATCCTCGTTGAAAAAGAGGGTGAAAGTTGTGTATGTGAGTGTTTTATTTTAGTTAAATAGAAGTGACTATTATTGGTCCTTAAATTTCATGTTTTTTATGATTAACAAAACACACCTCATTAATATTATTTCATTTTGTTTAAATTGAAAATTGTCTAGTTTTAATAGAAAATAATCTATCTCAGTGCAAGCAACCTCAAAATACTCATCATTTTACAATATTGTATTTAACTCACTAATTATAATACTCGCGCACGCGCGGGTTTTTAAAAATTTTTTGAATCATGTATTTTTATTTATTAAAAAACAAATAATTTAATCTTTGTTTTGTTTGATTTATAATGTTTAATTATATATTTTTATTATTAAAGATAATTATTTAAAAATTTTAATCTTATTATTAATTGCATCTTATTTATATTTTTTGTATTTATCTTCTACTTGTGTTATGGATAAATATAAAATGATAGCTAATAAGAAAATAATCTTTTTTTTTTAAATAAAATTATTACTAAATAAAGTATGGATTCATTTTTTTAAAATAAAAAATTCTCAATAAAAGTTTTGTTTTATTATATAAAAGATTTATTGTGTGCATTGGTATACACGACATTTCTTACCTAAGTTACTGTATCATTTATTGCACTAATGACAAGTTATAAAAAGAATTGTCTATCAACACATACTCTTTGTTTGCAATTTTTGAAATGAAATAAAATAAGAGAATGGATAAAAATAGCATAAAAGAAGTGAAATAAGAATAAATTTAACTTTTGTATTCTCGTTTTCGAACAAAGAGAGAAACAAAGAGATAACAAGTGATTTTACAATGACACCATTTATGTATAAAAGTTATGTTTTATTATTTATATTTTATAATTATCTTTTTAAAATAACAACTATATATCTCACATAATATACACCACAATCTATTTTACACGTCTTAAGTAGGACTTGAACCTACAACCATTTGGTTAGAAGCTTCTCACACAACATGAGGTAAAAGTTATGTTATATATTTAGCCATTTAATTAATTGTATTTAACTATTTATTAAACCAAATCATCTCACTTTTAAGAAAATAGGTTTTGAAGAAAAATTTATCTAAATTTCATCTTTCATTCTTTTCTTTTTCTTCTAAAAAAACTCATCAACACGAATTTATTTTGATATTCTTCTCACTTTTTTTTCAAAAATAAAATTCGTGAACAAAGTGACAAAGTGGAATGGATGAATTACTCTTATCTAATATTTTTAAGCATTTACTATTTTAAAACCAACAATTTCCTTCGTTTATCATTTTTGAATTATTTTCATTATATTTAATTATATGGCCGGTGAGAATTAATTTGAGATAACATGTTCCTGGCATCAAAAGGTTTGTGTCCCAAAGATATCTTATGGATGGGAATGTTCCTCAATAAAATGGTTGTTAATTCAAATAATGTTTAAAACGTTGTGAGATTGCTTTATTTTGTATTGAGATAGTTAGGTTGCGTTTAGTAATGGAAAAGTTTTCATAATTTTCATTTTTCAGTTTTGTTGAGAATGAGAGAGCTATTCTTTCTCTTGAGAAAACCTGAAAACTAGTTTAGATAAGGTTTTCTAAATAGGAAACTTATGGAGAACCAATAAAAGGAGTTTTCTAAAACTTAGTTATAAACTTAGAAAACAGGTTTTCCATCTTTACAAGAAACCTTTTGGAAAAAACCCAATTTAAACGCGTTTTTTATTTTCTTAGGTTTTCTAGGAAATCTTTCTAAAAAAACAAAGGAGTTTTCCATTACTAAACAAGCCCTTAGTTTTGTTTAAAGGCTACCCGCAATAAGGTTGGTCGAAATTAGGTTTCATTCGGTCAAACTCGGTCGCCGTTGTTGCATGCCTATCGGTCACTGAGGGTCGAGAGGAAACTTGGTTGAGGACTCGACCTTGGTTGAGAGGAACAAAGTGTTTGTTTAAAAAACTGACCCCGTTTCTTTTGTTTATATTAAAAAAAAATAACTTTTCAAAATTTAAAACCTTTACCTTATAAATACTTCAATTTATTGTATCATTTATTACAAAATTTGTATACACTTTATACATTTTTATCTACTCTTTCATATCTATAAACTTTTAATCTTTACAAAAAATCTTAAATAGCTTGTTTGCTTTCACACAACGTTGATGAAATCAAAGTTATGGTTCAGAAACAAATCGAGGAGGTTAAAGTTCGTCAGCTAGCCATTATGAACTTAGCCGTAAAATTTGAGAATGCAAGCATAACTAAAGATGATCTGAGGAAAACATACGCTGAATGCAGTGGCATTTCACAAGAGAAACGTACTTTGATCGACACTTTTTGAAACAAGAATCTGATAAAGATTACAAGATACATAATGCTTTGTTTCGAAAGACGAGAAAAATATAACATAAAATGCATACTAAATTTGTTTGGATACATTTAAAAACAAATAGGACTATTGTGTTTCTATATTAAAATTTCGTGTTGTAATTTCAATTTTTATTTAAAAGAATGAAAATTTATTTACTTCGAGGAAGATACAAAGTAAAATACGACACTGAAATAAAAATACAAATTACGATACATTACATTAATTAAAAACGTAAACGTACAAAATTAAAAATACAATAGTTGATAAGGGGAATGCTTCGAGCTTTTACATTGCTCTGTAATTGTTTATAAGTTCTTCTTTCTCAGCAATTTGCTTCTAGCCGCCACCAAGTTGCTTACGTTACACATATATGCTCCAGTGATTCTTTGGAGAGCATGCAAACCGTAGCATACAAGGGGTTGGTCCATTGGCAGCGAATTCACCCCCGGTCAACAAATTATTCGCTAATGCGACCTCAGCTTCAAGTCCTGCCCGTAGTCTCCTAATGGTAGTTCGTCTCACATCATTCGGTTCAGTAGCCATATTTTCTGAGATAAAAAGATGTTGTGAGTGTGAAAGTGATAGTTTGCGTGTTGAGAAATTGAAATTGAAAAAGTAGAGGATATATATAGTGTAAAAAAGATGAGTTTTTTTGAACAAAAAATATTGGTCGTCTTATTATGCCTAAAAGGTCGTTTGTAAGTCGCATGAAAGAGATAGCTAAGGTGGTAGAAAAAATGAAGGTCGTTAAGGATCACTACTGCGTTTAAAAAAAATCTTGGCTTTTGTAAGGAGGAGTGAGGGCATGTTTAGCAGGGGACTTATAGGAGCTTGAGTTTTTAAAATAAGATGACTTATAAAATAAGTCTCGTTTGTCATACAGGGTTATAGAGGCTTACGGCTTATAAAATAATCCACAAGACTCCATAAGGCTAAGCCATAAAAAGGTGCTTATTGATAGTTAAATTACTTAAATACCTTTAAAATATAATGATATCACATAAAAGCTAAAAATATACGTGAATTTAATTTGATGTATATTTTATGTGATATTATATTAATGACTAAGGATCTAATGAGAAGAAAACTTAAAATGAGAAGGATGAGAAATAATTATAACTACATATTTGAGATGCATCAACTTGAATTAGATGCATCCCTAGTTTTTTAGATGCACCATAATATATTTTCTAGCAAAAGATTTGATGCATATCATATATTATATGCATTTCATCAAGTTAGACGAATCCTATACATTTTTTGTCCTCTTGGGTCAAATTTGTTGTTAGTACTACTTTGCATCGTTTTCACTTCAAAATCACTTTCAAAACTAATTGGGATGCATCTAAATAAATAGAGATGCATCTAAATCAAGTCGATGCATCTCAAATGTGTGGTTATAATTATTTCTCATCCTTCTTATTTTAAGTTTTCTTCTCACTGGATCCTAACCTTATATTAATAAGCTTTAACTTCAACTAATTCGCTAAATAACTTTATAAAAATACAAGTTTTAACTTTCGGCTTATAATATAAACCCTAGCCCTAACCTTAACATCAATCCTCATTTCCAGCTAATTGCGCCAAACATACCATGTGAAGTGAATGTAGCCTAAAAATATAGAAATCAGAAGACTGGCCATATACGCAACTTGGCAATAATGCAACATTAATTGTGACATTTATTTTGTACTACTACGTATTTTAGAATTCGATTCACGTGCTTAAATTTTAGTATTTGTTTAGATAAACATAGTATTTCTAAAACATATGTAACAAAAGATGGTACTTGGAAGATTTTTTTAATTTGTTCTCCAGTTATGACATCAGAATGTTCATGTCGTACGTTTTCATTTTTATCACGGGCGTAGTCAAGAATTTGTTTTTGAGGGGGCCAAAAAAAATTAAAGGCGTTAACAAGTGCAAAAACAAAACATTATAATATATAACTATGTAAAAATGTTGCAATAAATTTGTTCATTTAGCGCTTTAGTTGTACACGGCGCTCATCCGCATCATTAAAATCATCTAAAAGTGAATTTAAAGTATTTATACGTGAATTAGTATTCCTACATGGACACATCAGTTTTACAACAATTAGTATTCCTACATAGACTTTATGAGTATATAAAATGGGCCAAAAAACAATATTAGTTACACTTTACAATATTGATCTTTTTACATAACACCTATGTACAATTTTTAAAGCTTTGTGGGTGGGTCATGGCCCACCTTACCCCCACATAGCTCCGCCACTTATTTTTATCGTGATGATATTGGAGCGACTGAGCGAGCTAGATTGATTAGGAAATATTCATGTGACATGAATGCTGAGCAGTGGGAGAGGACGTACAACAAGTCAATAGCTGGGAGTAAGCGACATTTCCCAAGTTTCATTGATGGACAATGGTTGAAGATGTGGATGATGCTGTATGTTTGTTATGCCGCTTTTTCCAAAGTTTCATACTGTATGTGGTTTTGTGAATAAAGAAAAAAAAGCGGAATAGATATTAAATAACGAATGTTACTCCAATAACGGAGTGACTGAAACTACTAGTTCTACTTGAAACTATATTTATAAGGCAAATGATATGTACACGGGTGTTTTTTATTCAAACACAGATCTTTTAAATGCATGGGCTATAATGCCCTTTTACATTTAAATCCCTCTTATCACATTACTATTTCTGCCCTTGTTTTCTTTCACTTCCGCCATTATATCTCCTCTACTTCCACGTACAGACGCCGCCTCAATCCATCAATTAGTTAATTTTCCTTTTTCTAAAATAACTGTTATAATAATTTTTAGCGTTTAATTGAGTTAACATATATGGCATCTATGCAGAAACTGCAAATTAGAACTGCTCCTCTAAAGTAAATAAATGAAATTTGTGTTTTGATTTCTTAAAACTTAAAAGATATGGTTTCAAGTTGGAATTAGGTACTGAATATTGCCTCACGCATTCACCTATCAGAGAATCATATATTCTTTGTCTTACCAAAAAATTAAAGAATGTTATCAAGAAGATGTACTGTGAGCTAAAAGCTTAGTGGCAGCAGCATACGATGTGTTAAGTACCATGCATCATATTTTCTGTTGTTGGTTAGCTCTTCTTTCTAGCTAACACTCTTGTAAAATATCATCTTTCCTAATTGGGGTATTAGTGAGAAAAAATAAAAAAGTAGAGTCAGTTTCACATGTTTTAATTCTGATCATGATGATTTAATGGAAATGTGGCATAAATAATGACTAATTGTAGATCTTTTCTACATTCTAGCATATCTTGAAGGTATTTCACAAGCACACAATAAATAAATGAAACCAAAGATGCATGAAATGGAATTCAAATTGAACCTTTGCAGTCAATTTGAACAAGATTAAAGTTGGTACGACCGTCCATGAAAAACAAGACGGAAACAAAGGTAACTGGTTCTATAGTAAAGCTTTGTAGGAGAATTGTATCAATGAGTGAGTTGGAGGATTGTATCAGCTTAGTGAGGGATCAAGGTCCAACTCGAGATGGTATTGATTCGTAGCAATGGCTACTGGAAATGGATGGGGGTTTTACAGTGAAGGGACTTAAAGAGATGGTGGATGAGAAGATTCTCGGTCTGAGATCGCAGGTAGAAGAAACGAAGTGGTGTAGGATTGTTCCTCGGAAGGTAAATGTTTTTATGTGGAGGCTTAAATGTGGTCAGATTCCGGTTAGGACTCTTCTTGATCATATTGGTGTGGATCTCCATTCTACATTGTGTCCTCATTGTGAGGAAGCTATCGAGACAATAGAGCACAGTATGATTCGATGCAAGTTTGTTTCCTCGGTTTGGTCAAGCATTTGTAATTGGTGGAATATAGGTTCATTTGTTGGTTCATGTGTAGATGATGTACTAAATATGGTGGGTGCTAAATTACGTCTGCATTGGCAAGCTGTGATCTGGACTTCGCTCTATCTCATATGGAAAGCTCGAAATAATAAAGTTTTCCAGGCTAAACGGATGGCAGCTTCTGATTTGGTGTTCGAGATTCAACTTACATCTTTCTTTTGGCTTTTGCACAGGTGCAAAAGTTTCGAGTATAGTTGGGTCGATTGGTGTAAAGGGCCTGCATCTCTGGTCTGAATTTATGCTCATGTTTTGGGTCGTTCTTGTGCTCTATATTGGTTTTAAACTGAAGACTTTCGAGTAGGCTTCTAGGAGATCGAAGAATTGAAGTGGATTTCGCAGTGAAAGATTTAGCTGCTTAAGGTATGTTGTGGATTGGAGCATTTTCGTTCATGTGTGCCATAGTTAGAAAGTGTTTAATGGTGGGTTTTTTTGGCAATCAAGGCATACACACATTCCTCATGTGCTTGTTAGTCCCTGTTTGCTTTAGTTTTGTTTAGATAATCGGGTTTGCTTAGAGGTGGTATATGGTTTATGTTTTGTATCTGATGCTTTCCTTATAAGGTGACTTTGTTCTTTTGTTTCTTGTTTTTAATAGTAATTGGCCTTTCGGGAAAAAAAAAAAAAAAAAAAAAAAAGCTTTGTGGGAGAAACTTTCTCCGAGAAAAGTTGAACTGTTTATTATAGGGAAAGGGTAAATAAGGCAATTCACAATATTTTTATGTGCACGGATCAAAATCATCCGTGTACATATCAATTCTCTATTTATAACCTAGAGGAGATTAGTTAATTCAGGGTAATGATGCGACCGTGATAATTCAAAGTTTATATTGTCATGCATATCGCACAAAGTTTTCTTTTTGATATGCGCTAATTAGGTTTAGGTTCAATATTATATATGTGGTTTCGATAAACATTATTGATTAGCCCGGCTTCCTGACCTTCAATGAAATTAAAAGAAATGTTCAGGGTCATATAAGTAAGAGAGTGCTTTTCTATTAAAAGTGTACGCACGTTAATCTGTTTTTTGAACGATACGTACGTTAATCTCACCTACTAAAGATTATCTACAAACAAAAACATACTCCCTCCGTCCCAAATTAATTGTCTATTATTAACTTTTTTAGTTTTTTTTCTTCAACTTTGATTTTTAAATATTTTTGTGGGTGTTATATAATATTTGATGAAAAATATCTAAATAGATTGAATTTTAAGTGTACTTTTCAATGGTATAATTTTTCATCAAGTATTATATAATAAAAATATATATATTTATGGTCAAAGTCGAACTAGTTTGAATTTGAAAATTCAAAATGGACAATAATTTTAAAACGAAAAAAGTACTATGCGTTGTGGATAAGATGCGACAAAAAGTCATGACCCACAACTATTGAAATTTGCCCGTGAGTCCCATACATGGTTGTGAAAATAATACATGTATCACAATTAGGGGTGTGTCGGTTGACCCGACCCGAACTCAAATTCGATAAGGCTTATTGGGTTAGAAAATTTTGTCGGGTTGTTTTAACCCGAACCCGATAACCCGGTTATATTAATTTTAAATATATATCCAAAAATCAATTAAACAATAATTATATTAATTTTAAATTCAAAAAAATACTATTTATCTCTTATATTGTTCATGTGTATTTTTTTGGCTTCGAATGATGAAAGAACTTGATAACGTAATTATATAAAATTTGGATATAAATATGAAAGAACATATTGTTCATAAAAATTGTTTGTTCATATATATATTTTGGTCTCGGGTGATAAAAGAACATTTTAATTTTTGGATATTATGAGAGTTTGAAAGTTTGTGAAGGATATTGATGTAATTACAAAAGTTTGTGAAAATTGACGTAATTACAAATGTTTTGAAATGATATTGACGTAACTACAAAAGTTTAATAATGATATTGACGTAATTATAAAAGTAAGAAGGACATTGACGTAATATGAAACTTTAGTAAGAATATAGATGTAAATGCCCGTTTTAACAAATATGGCCAAATTAAATTTTCAAGAACCTTCTATGTACTTCTATATATGTACATAGTCACTTGAAATTCACTTGTTATAGCAACAGCAAAAAAAGAAAAATAAAAAATAAAAATCACTACTTATACCTACTAGACAGCCATGTTGCTCTCGAGTCTTCATACCACTTTTCCGGTCACAAAATACGACCACAAAGTTGCCGCACATTCAACTTTATTTTCCAAACGTCACAACAAGACCAAAATCACTTTCTCAAGAGTCAATAATCCCACAAATTTCAACCCATTAGGCAACTCCATTATAACAACATCATGCACCATAATAAGAAAAAGACCAACACCTTGTGTTACAAAGCAAACATCCGGATCAACTGATACGACCCTTGATCAGTCCGAAAAGAAGCAACTAAAATGGGAGTTGCTGCATGAGACTAACCTTTTATGGTTCTTGGGGATGATTGTGTTAGGTGCTTGTGCACCTTTTGTTTACGATCCGGATGCAGTCTATGTTGCCGTGGTCCTCTTTTTTATGAGCGGGTACGGTTTGACACTTGGCTATCATAGACTTCTAAGCCACCGTGGGTTCAAGGTGCCTAAATGGCTTGAATATTTCTTTGCTTATTGTGGCGCTCATGCCGTCCAGGTATATATGATATGATATATGACATGTCCAAAAGTGTCACGGTATATGGTAACATGTCTTTCTTGAAATGATGTTATTCTTGAGTTTGTAACAATAGTGTCAATGCAACATACCGCTTTCACTTTTACGAGTTCTGTTTAGCCATACGGGGGATAACTTACGAGTTCTGTTTACCTGGTTTGAGTCTATGTGACAGTGAGTTCAAACTTTATGGATTAGTCAGAATAAAAATTCAGATACACTGGTTACCAATTTTTTTTTTTTTTTTTTTTTTTTTTTTTTTTTTTTTCATATATACCAATATACAACCATAATATGCATCAAATATGGAATTTTCAAGTTTTAAAAAGAGGGATATGAAATTGACCAATACATAAACATATGTTTGAATTCTTTGTTTTGCCACTATTTTATCCTTTCTCCTTTTAATCAGTGTTTTGAAACCCGGGTTGACCCGGCTGGGTTAACTGATTCGACCGGTTCCGACAAAAAATCAAATCAAAAAACCCGGGTTTCTAAAACCGGGTTAATCGGTTAGACCCACCCGGTTTTGAGTAACCCGGGTCAACCCGGTGGGGGCCGGGTTTCGTTTTTTCAATAATTTTTTTAATAAAAACCCGGGTTGACCCGGTCGAAAAAATAAAAAAATAATAAATTGAAAACCGGGTTGAGTTGAACAAGCAGTTTTCAAAACATTGCTTTCAATAGAAGGATTGATAGAATGAAAAAGTACATTACAAGCAAATAGACTTTAAGTGACAGAGTTTCTAATGACACAAAAAAGTGTCATTAAATCTAACATTTAGTGACACTTTTTAAAATGTATGAGCAAAAGCTTAAAATTTTGAGATTTAATGACATTATTTAGAAACAAAATGTGTCATGAAAGGCAAAAATTTTTTACTCACATTTTCTTGAGTTTTACCGACTGGACTTCTACCTACACTTATTTTAGTGTGGGAGAAGCATATAATTTTTTAGGGACACTCCTTTTATACTTTTTGTGACATTTTTTTATGACACTTTTATATGGCAATTTTTTTGTAGCGGTAAAGTGGCCATCGAACACATATAATAGCCGGAAATAAAAAGTATATAGTTATATACGCACAAACAAAAGATGGCTATAATTTTGAAAAAATTGACAAGTTAGCCACATTTGCAAACAATTTTCCCTTTTATTAACTTGAAGAAAATTTCGAATGTGTATACTGTTGTTTATATAATAAGTCGTACGAAAATCTAACTACATGTATACAGAGAGATCCGATATTCTGGGTGAGGGCACACAAACTACACCACAAGTATTCAGATACAGACAAGGACCCTTATACTCCTACTGAAGGAGTTTGGTGTAGTTATTTTGGCTGGTTTCTGTACAACGAATACATTGGTACAAAGGTAACTAGAAAGCATACACTCTTTGGTTTTATAAAGGATTTAGATTATAAAATAGCAACGTATTTTGTTCAAGTTTCTTCATCATATGCGTATATTTTTTGCTTTCCAATATACTACTGCAAACCTTAAAATTTTATCTAGATGTCATTGTAGTTTATAAGTTTATTATGGTTAATGTTATTTTGGTAATTTTTAGGATCGTGACATGTATGCTATAAGTATGCTATCAGGATATTTGAACGTGTATAATACAACGAAAAAAAGTAGAATGTCAAAAAAAAAAAAAAAAAAAAAAAAAAAAAACGAGATGTTTAACTTGACATATATGCATGTATAACTTAGTGTGGAGAAGATCCAAACGTTTCGGAACTAAAGGCACAATGGTTCTATCGGTTTCTTCAAGATACATACTTTTGGCACCCCACTGCCTTTGCAATACTCCTATATCTTTATGGTGGATTTCCTTATCTGGCTTGGGTAATGGTAAGTGATTGACAAAAATATGTATTATTATTAGGTTTTGCTTAGTTTAACAATGATTTCATTAATTTGGTGAACCAGGGAGTAAGAGTGACGGCGCTTTATCTATTAACTTTCATTCCATTTTATGTCATCCATAAATGGGGCACCAGGCCTTGGAACACCCCTGATACTTCGACCAATAGCTGGTATATCTATTTGTAAAACCATGATTAATTAGTTAGATAAATTTGTTTAAGTAGTGCTACCTTTTTAACTTCTCCATAGCTTAATAAATTCGTTTTTATGTGATTCAATAAAATTATATACAGGTGGGTGGCGCTGCTATGTTTAGGTGAGGGTTGGCACAATAATCACCATGCTTTTCCGAGATCAGCTCGACATGGACTAGAATGGTGGCAATTGGACCTCACATGGGAGTTGATCAAGTTTCTTGAGGTTGTTGGATTAGCAACCGATATTAAGGTACCCACAGAGGCTGATAAGTTAAGAAGAAAAACATCATTAGCTGTTCCAGCCAAACAAACCGATAAAGTAGTAGATCTTGATTAAGTGTGCGTGTTCGAACTGCAAAACCGATCACAATACTTTTACCATATGTCCATGGAGGTCGGTATCCGTATGCTTAACATGCTTAACAAGGTCGTTAAGTTTGTTTAATCATCAATTATTATTTCTAGCTACTAATCTACATCATATACCTGTAGGTCTACATGTGCAATGCTTCTATGTTGCATTAGTATTTGTGCAAGAAACAAAAAATAAAACAAGTATTAGTAAAACAATGTACAATATATGTAGTTACATCATGGCTCGAGTGTTACGGAGTAGTCTTTTAGTAGTCAGGAACAAATATTATGCTAGTTAATATGGAGTAGTCGTTTAAGGGAGAAAAAAAAAATGATAAAAATTTGAGCATCTCTAATGCGTTTCATCTTTCACCCATGCTTTTTCTTTTTATAATAAAAGGTTTTATCACTCCTCTACTCTAATACAAAAAAGTTAACGAAAAGCCTTTCCATACACTTTTTATTATATTAAAAGCTAGCAACTATTGGTATAGGATTTGATTTTTTTTCCCTCCTCAAAAACTTGAGGATGAAAACATGTTTGAGGAAAAAGAGTAGTGCACAAAACAACTTCCATAAAGAAGTCCCACAAAAATAGGTGACCTTTCATCATTGGTTTACAAATGAAAAAAGAGAAGCTATAAAAAATTACACCAATGATGAAGTGTCATCTCTTTTTGTGGGCTTCTTTGTGAAAGTTGTTTTGTGGTGGTTCACCATTCGAGGAAAAAACCATTTTTGCTAAAATGCAAAAAACCTATTATGCCTAAGTTAAACGGAACAAATAATTTGAACCTAACCTTTTATCAGATATGCCTACAATTATTGGATGTTGACACAAATATATTCTAAAATTAAATTTCTCATAATTGGTAATGTAATTGTTATTTTAATTTTAAATACAAACAATTTACATGACTAAATCACTATTATGAACAGTAAAAATATGTGGGGTGAAAAGGTAAAAATAGTCCTTCCAATTTAACTGCGTTACAAAGAGCTAAAGTCCCAGTAAAATTGTAGAAACAGTCCCTGATGTTTATTCGCGATTACAAACGCAATATCTAAGTTATATTAGGAGACTTTAACTTTTGTGTGACAAAAATACATAAAATTGTGTTGGGCCAATTCAGTGCCGAATGATATTTATCTATGAATTTGAATAGAAAATAACCTAAGTGTTAGATAACTATTTAAACATAATCAAGTCACTGAATGAATAGTCATTCAGTGAGTTACCTTCAAGTCGTTCTACCTGAGTCTAAGAGTAAGACTCGCCATTCAGTAAGGCGGTACTCAGAGACTGAAGTCCTTGAACTAAAGAAGTAGACAATAAACTCACCGAACCTCATCACTCTCCTCAACATAATGAAGACCTAAAGAGGCGGGATACATTTGAAAGGATAAGATCAAGTCCTCATCAATCAATGGTCAACATATCCAAGAATGAGTATAAAGTAGAACAATTGTCAACACTGTTCTTCAAAAAGCATGTTTGTCACTTAGTTAGAATAAAATTGTATAACAAGTATGAAAGTACAAATGTACTTTATGCATTAAAACTGTGAAACACATTCTTTACCTAGCGGTTATAACCAATCTTTAGTCTATATAAGAAAGTTGTAAGTATGAGTAAAAATTTGACAAGTTTGTGCATTTAATTTTGAAACATTCACAAACACTTTTATTCCTCTAAAACACAGCTAGGTCCCTGATAGTTATAACTCAAAGACTCAAAGTATAACTTTGGTTTTACTTTGAGTTTAGTGAGGAGATTATATCATACTTGTCATTCAATCTCAAGCGTTGTTCCGCAAACACTTGGGTATAAATTATTTAATTTACTTCTAATAAGAATTTAAACGTTGAAAAACTATTGTGTTTTTATTTAAGTTTTTATCTCTTATTATCAGTATTTAATTACATCACTTAAACATGAAACATGATGAGGTTAACTTTATAATTAAACTAATCTTGCTCTAAAAGGGAATAACAAGTGGTATCATAGCAGTTTAATTTATAACACAAGTTTATAAACTATTCAAAACGTTTTTAAAATCAAGATCCTAAAGTGATGTACCCCAACTAGTCGACAAAAAAGGAGGAAGCTACTCAGCTACTGCTCCCCGACTTGAAGTTGGAAAATTTGCAAAGTGAAAAAAGCGCATACTTTGCTACTTAACAGGAATGGAACCCTATTACATAATGTCACACCCTCGCCGAAGGCGGAAACACGAGGTGTAACGAAATCGATATACATCACCAAAGAGAAATAAAACAATACCATAATTTACATTAAGGAAAAATATAACATTACAACGTTGTTATTGCCGACTTTGGCAAATAAAAGACATAAGTTTGATTCCCAAAAGATGGTATTTTAATACATAATGAAAAGAAGTGACATGTGAAAACTTCATTATGCAAGACCTTGCTGACAAGCTTACTGACGATCACCTGAAATGCATGAGAGAAAACGGTCAACTATAAAAATAGTTGGTGAGTACAAACGTTTTATATAATATGAGAAACCATTAGAGAAAGTTCACAAGCCAAATGCGTTGTCAAATATTATGTCTTGTAGTCAAGCACCCGCGGTCATAATAAGTCACAATATAAGCACCACATATATAATAATGTATGCCATGCAAAGCCCCTAATTAAATAATATGCGTCCCGTAACATAGTGGACGAGAGGTTGGCCGACCTCTAATAGCGCTATCCATATTACTAATAGGTGTCGAACAATGCGAATGTACGAACAGTACATCATACAACTATTATATACAATTAAGAACGCTCCAAACATGGGAGACTTAGCACGCTCCACCAATAAGGCGAGACTTTAGGGTTAAGAACGCTCCACCAATAAGGTGAGACTTTGCACGCTCCACCAAAAATGGCGAGACTATAGGTCATAGTACATATGGTACATTAAGTTCAAAAGTTCAAGTTGAGTTCAAGAGTTCTAAACAAGTTATAAGGTCAAGACAAGTCAAAAGAGTTCATAATAATCAAAGGGTTCAAAACAATGTTCAAAGTGTTCAAGTAATAATTCATGCATCCACCCCAAAGCGATTAAAATAGTTAGAAAAAGGGGTTCGTGAATACTCACCTTATGCAACAGATACAAAAGGCTAGTGATTGAACAGAAATAGGCTCGATTCCCTAACAGCAACCTAATATGAATGAAGTGTTTCCAATGTAAGAAATGAAACAATGTTACACATGCGTATACGTACGTTATCCATACCACTTGTAGTTTTTGAAAATAACGTTTATCGTTTAGTGTTTTATTAGTAAATATAACGTTTTCGGCGTAGTTTAACCTTGTTCTAACTTTAAAAAAATATGTCCAAACGGCTTCGCAAAACTAGTCGTGAAATATAGTACGTTAAGTGTTAATGTTCAAGCTCGGCGTTTTTGAAAACCTTGTAACAATATCTAGATGTCGTCTTGTTTAACTTTTGATCGTACATGCCTCGACGGATAAGAAATATAGCTCCAAATGTTGTTATTTGAGAAATATAGTGTTTAACACTTAGGAAATTCTATTTTAGCAAAGCTGCCAAATATATTTATATTTCGTCAAAGTTCAAATGCTTGTATCTTCTTCGTTTTAAGCTTGTTTTCTACGTTCTTTATATCCCCGGAATCGTGGGACAACATACTAATATATTTTTGATAAGTCGGAATGGCTAGATTACGGCTAATGCTTCAGATTTGCCATTGAAAAACGTGGAACAGCAAGTAATTTTCTGAAAATATAGTTTTCGTCGCTAACATAAAAACATCGTATCTTCCTCGTCGTAAATGATCTTTTAGCGATTCCAGCGACTACGGTTTCGTTTTTGAAAGTATTTCCGGAATATGTAAACCAAAAATTCGCCACAGCCCCTGGATTTTCTGGATTTGGCAAAAATGGACAGTAGCTTTTTAAAGTTGTCAAAAATCACTTTTCTAGTTTCAAATCCTTGTCAAATCTCTTCAAAACACCACAAGACTAATCTAATCTTACCATATACCTTCTTAGGGTATCATGGGTTCCTAGTACTCATAAAATTAGTGGGATAACAAGGGGATGATCATAGGCTTAATATAAACTCATAAAATTAAAAGTATACTTGAAAGTGGTATTTATAACTTAAGTATTTGCATGTTTTGCTAATATATAATGAAAATACATCATGTTAGCAAGTAAATGAAAGTATAAAAGATTAAAAAAAAATTACTTGAAGCTTACTTGAAATTTGAGGTGATTTGATGAGAAATTGATTAAGAAACATAGGTTTTTATTTCAAAACCTATACTAGAACACTAAAGATATCTTGATAATACTTGAACTTGGAAAAATTGAGGATTCTTCTTCTTCTTCTTAGTTTGGCCGAACTACAAGGACCATGGAGAGTGTTTGCTTTGGCTAGTTTCTTGTTCAGGATATTATGTAAGTATAATATGAGATATACATGAAGTATTTAGCAATTATCTAATAGCAATGGTCTAATTGTAATTAAGTGGTCAAATAAAAGTAGTCAAAGGTGACTAGGGGGTACATGAGGCGGCAATGGGTGAAGGGTAGAAGAGTTTGGAAGATTTTTAGTGTAAAACATGCGAAAATGTTAGATATTTAAAGTATTATTAGTTATTTAGTGTATATAATGTGTTACGTTGTAAGTTTTGGGTACCGGGTTAGCTAGAAATCAATTTTAACGGAACGAAATGAAATATATTAAAGTCGTAAAAATTATAAAATTACATTTCTCACAAGTATCGGGTGAATAAATATTTGTCGCATTGAAATTAAGAAAACCGTCGTAGTTATAAACTTTTAACGATACGTATATCAAATAAATTCAAAACGTCGGGTAAATTAATAATATAACTTTTATATCATTATAACGAATGTAAAAATATGTTAGGACCATAATCGGGATTGTCGGATCAATTATTTAAAATAATAGCTCATAGGATAACGTTTATTAGATAGATAACCGTACATATACAGGAATGATGCAACTCACGCATGAATGACAAACTTTCTCCGGGAGTGAATAGTGTTCTGTGAATAGTAAAATTTTCAAATGTTTCTCAGAATATCAAACGGACATAAAAAAACGATGAATAGTAAAATGATAAATAGTGTTTTGATGAATAGTAATCGATGAATAGTGAATTTCCAAAGTTTGGAAATAAACGTAGACGTGGAAAATATCGGGTTGTTACACATAAAATGCCATAGGGAAGGCCTATACATACCCAAGACTGCTGAAGGTTTAACCAAACCTAAAGCCCAATGGCCAATTGATGAGAGGAGAGTTGTCAATCAATACCAATGCCTTAAAAGCATAATTATATCATGTCTACTGGATGATATAATAGAGTCATTCATTAACTGTGATACAACTAAACAAACATGGACTGACTTGGTTCACAACTTTGAAAGCCCCTTAGATACCCGTAACACCCCGTGCCCGCTTACTTTGAAAACTTTGACTTTTTACGCGGAAACGCTTGAACTAAAACTGACCTGCTGTTACTCTTTTATAAAGTGACAAAAATCAGTACACAATCAGACCTTGGGGCTATTTTTAGATGAAAATAGACTCAATCACCTTCGAAACGATAGGTGGCACGACCCGTGACGACTTACAGTTTAAACTATATGATTTTTCTAACATGACCCATTTTATGCACTACTTGCTGTCCCAAACACCCCTTTTTTCTGCATATCCCTTTGATGCATTTTTGACCCATTTTCGGGAAAAACGAGTTTTATAACGTGACATTACACCAAAACTTCCAAAAATCATTAGGATAGTATAAACATCAGTTATATGCATAAACTTGGTCATAATGACCCGCAAAAATGTGCTTTACAAAGTAACGAGTGGAAACACCCATTTTGACCCATTTGCATACTACACTTAACCATATCACCTTTAACCATAAAATTAACACTTTAACCGTAAACCAAACACTCATTTAACATTAAAAACCATGACAACTTTGATCCATGACCATTGACCCGTTCACATCCCAAAATAGGTAAAATTAGACGTTACGCCAAACGCCCCCTTAACTTGACTGTAAACACATGAACTATACTATAACTTGTTCATTGACCATCAATTTATACCCTTGACACTTGACCATACTTTACATAACATTAATGACTCACGGGGGTACAAACATGACACTTGAGCTCGGTATACTACATAGCTCCTACTTTCTTACCATTCCTTCTACTTCACATGTCCAACCTTAGTTCTTATCCAAGCCATAGCTTCACCCATGAGTAACCTACAAAACATTGTCAACTAAACAATAAGCTTTCGCTTAGTAAGTAACTAGATTAACACATGATTAACATGTTAGTCTACATATATGCTACACAAATACTTCAACCAATAAACACATAAACATCACAACATACCTTAGCCTTTCCCTACTCATAATCTATCACTTTAGTTGGCTAACTAGGCAAACCACCTATCAAGGCCACACTCACTAAATCAAAGCTAACAACCATGCCGTAAAGGCAAGCTAACAACCATGCCATGAAAGCAAGCTAGGCCATCCCGAAGGATGCTAAATACATGCCATAAAAGGCAAGCTGGGCTATCCCGAAGGATACCAAAACTAACACATCGGGTCCATACTTATAGTCACATAATATGTAAACAATCATCTTAAACACATATCAATCAAGTTACTTACCTTGCTCATCCAAGCTAAGCTACAAATCAATAACACCATCAACATCAACATCACTATTCATCATCATCCTTCATCATTATCAACAAGACCTAATAACACAACATATCATGATCAAGGGTTATTAAACCCATCTAAACTTACCCAACATTATCTCTGTATCATCATATGATCATATCAAGATCATATGATGAAAACCCACTTAACCCATTAACCTTTTACCACAATAACATCAAAATAAGGATAATACTTACTTGGGAAATCATTGCTAGAGAAGGCTATGAGCACTTAATCTTCATCTTCTTTATCCTTTATCACCCACTAACTTTTCCCTCTCTTTTTCTCCCTCCTAAGGACCGGACCTTCACACCCTTAACTAATAATGATGGAACTAATAAGAGAATGGTAGAATTCTCTAGATTTAGGGATAGGTTTGGCCACATGGCAACTATGGTCCCTTTGGCACTACCACAATTCATTCTTAGTACTAGAACGAGTTGGTTCTAGTGCTAGTTTGAGAAATTGGCAAGATTAGTCCCTACAAGCTAGAACAAGTTGGTTCTAGTACTATTTTCAGATTCTATCAACTTAGGTCCCTCAACTTATTTTCCTCTATATTGGTGACACATAACACTTCCTAAACCACATTACACATTCTTTGACTATCGGGTATGACTTCCACGTAACATTTTTTTTACTAACCAATCACGTAAAGTCTTTAGTCCTTTTTCATCTAGGGAGGGGTCCCAACACCCGGGAAACGGGTCTAACAATTCTACCCCTTATTTAGATTTCGTCCTCGAAATTTCTCATCTATAGTATCCAAACCCAATTCTCAACATATACGTGTCCTTATTCTCATGCTCTCTAGGCTATTACCTTGCAACGATCTAAATGATCTTGCAAATTCTAAACTCACTATACACAATCATAACTCATAATCCATATTACAACACTTCACATCACAAACATATCCAAAATTTTCAACAGTGACGACTTGTCATTCGGAGGAAATCTACTATTTGACTTTATATAAGTCAAACTTCAACACTTTATCACATCATTCACAATTGCGCTAACATGACCTTAAGTCATATACCGGCCAAAATTACACTTTACACAATATCAACACTTATCTACTGCCAAAAACCGGTAACTTATCTTGCAATATATACATAGTACCATATAAACGGCACTTCCAAAACTAGATCTACGCATTACTAAAGCAATCCTCTTGTTAAGTCGTGGGAATTCCACCCATCATCTTATCAACTTAAAGCAAAAACTCATTCTAGGCGTCTATCTTAAGGTTCATATAGGACCTTAACGCCACTACAAGCTTTTATATCTAATCTCTTCTTATAACGTCTAACTTGTTTTAGTTTTCACTTTCTCATATCTCTACCCGTATTCATGTCATATCGGCTACACATAAGTCCACTCATTTATAACTCTTTACTTACATAAAAAGGCGTCCCAATCTATGCAAGTAAGGAATTATAAAGTTATGGTTCGGTGATTTACAATTTCTTTATTTAAATGAAGAGGCGTCCCAATCCATTTAAATAAGGAGATTATAAATCCTCCTACTCATGTACTTTCGACACAACAATTATACTTACTTTACTTTCCTTCTTTTCTAGCCTTGAATCCAATCTCACTAACTATTCATCCATGTCATAAAGACAAGCTGGCTATCCCGAAGGATACCATAATATCCATGCCCTTGCGGCAAGCTGAGCCACCCCGAAGGATGCCATAACTATCATCCATGCCATAAGGCAAGTTGTACAACCATGCCATGAAAGGCAAGCTAAGCTATCCCAAAGGATACTTTCATACATGCCAAGAATATAAGCAAACAATGCCGGCGAAGGCAAGCTAACAACCATGCCGTAAAGGCAAGCTAACAACCATGCCGTAAAGGCAAGCTAGGCCATCTCAAAGGATGCCAAAACACATGCCGCGAAGGCAAGCTAACAACCATGCCATGAAAGGCAAGCTAGGCCATCTCGAAGGATGCCGAAAACACATGCCATAAAGGCAAGCTGGGATATCCCGAAGGATACCAAAACTAGAGAATTGGATCCAAGCTATATCTAACTTATCATCTTTACTCACTTTATCTTTCATGTACTTTTATTATAAGTACACACTATCACTTCAACACTTCTCATTGCCTTGAGCAATTTCAACATTCGCTACCATGTTTACTTTCATCTAAACAAGTTGCTATATAACACTTGTTAAATTATGTTTGCATTCTCACAATGCTACTTATCATTTATCCGTCAATCCCAAGTTGACTCATACATTCACTACGTGGCATCTCTATTTTAGACAAGTTTTATATGATGCTTGTCCATTTACAATTTACACATTCTTTATGTGTCCTTACCACACACTTTTACTATTATCCGTCAACCCTTGTTGACCATTTTCACAACTCATACTATCACTTCATTTAGTCTACTCAACTTTACTCATATAAGCCTTACATAGGCTTATTCTATAACATTTCCATTAATCTAATCACATACTATCCAATATATAAACATGACTATACTCATGTTTTACGATTCTTCTAGCGCACTTCATATCACTTATGAAGTCTAGCGCAATCTATGTCTCATTCATCACTTCTACTCATCACGCTTAACCATGTACTTACTAACACATTTTACTTATCATGTTTTATATATAACATGATCTCGTCACATCTTAACCGTATACTTTAACTTTTCTTATTTTAATTAAGCGTGTAAGACTTATGCTTCAAGCATCTACTCATTATTACATCTAATCGTTCATGTCTCACGAAATATGCATTCCAATGCATCTATCTCAACTCATACACTTCTGTGAATCGTGCTCTCAAGCACATCACATAAAACTTAGACATATAATAAACTACTACCATATACTTAACATCACATAAACAATAACACTTAACACTTATCCAACAAGTGTTAAAACATTCATAATCATAATCAAATCATATAATCTATGGCTCATACATCACATTGAACAATCAAACTATGTCTAAGCATCAACATTCTAACTAGCCGCAAGCACTAGTCTACCTTATAACTAAGGCATCATAAAATCTTGATCCACTTACTAGCCCATCTCTAATACCGTTTAGCATTAATACTCGCATTCTATTACCATACTATCACATAATCACATCATAATCACCGGCACCAACCAAGGTCCACGGTTAACTAATCATTTAAGCATTTCAAGTCCTCCACGGACTTACATCTCATACACATCAACACTATATCATACATCCATCACTTATCATCTATAAGTTCAACTAGCATAAAACATAATCCATCTCACACTTAACAATTACTTTTCTTCATTACTCAAACTTATGGCCATCGCAATCTACGAGTGGTTTAAGACTAGGCAACCTATAGTGGAAACCTAATTCACTTAAACCGAAGCTCTGATACCAATTTGTAACACCCCGTGCCCGCTTACTTTGAAAACTTTGCCTTTTTACGCGGAAACGCTTGAACTAAAACTGACCTTCTATTACTCTTTCATAAACTGACAAAAATCAGTACACAATCAGACATTGGGGCTATTTTTAAATGAAAATAGACTCAATCACCTTCGAAACAATAGGTGGAACGACCCGTGACGACTTACGGTTTAAAAGATATGATTTTTCTAACATGACCCATTTTATGCACTACTTGCTGTCCCAAACACCCTTTTTTTCTGCATATCCCTTTGATGCATTTTTGACCCATTTTCGGGAAAAACGAGTTTTATAACGTGACATTACACCAAAACTTCCAAAAATCATTAGGATAGTATAAATATCAGTTATATGCATAAACTTGGTCATAATGACCCGCAAAAATGTGCTTTACAAAGTAACGGGTGAAAACACCCATTTTGACCCATTTGCATACTACACTTAACCATATCACCTTTAACCATAAAATTAACATTTTAACCGTAAACCAAACACTCATTTAACATTAAAAACCATGACAACTTTGATCCGTGACCATTGACTCGTTCACATCCCAAAATGGGTACAATTAGACGTTATGCCAAACGCCCCCTTAACTTGACTGTAAACACATGAACTATACTATAACTTGTCCATTGACCATCAATTTATACCCTTGACACTTGACCATACTTTACATAACATTAATGACTCACGGGGGTACAAACATGACACTTGAGCTCGGTATACTACATAGCTCCTACTTTCTTACCATTCCTTCTACTTCACATGTCCAACCTTAGTTCTTATCCAAGCCATAGCTTCACCCATGAGTAACCTACAAAACATTGTCAACTAAACAATAAGCTTTCTCTTAGTAAGTAACTAGATTAACACATGATTAACATGTTAGTCTACATATATGCTACACAAATACTTCAACCAATAAACACATAAACATCACAACATACCTTAGCCTTTCCCTACTCATAATCTATTACTTTAGTTGGCTAACTAGGCAAACCACCTATCAAGGCCACACTCACTAAATCAAAGCTAACAACCATGCCATAAAGGCAAGCTAACAACCATGCCATGAAAGCAAGCTAGGCCATCCCGAAGGATGCCAAATACATGCCATAAAAGGCAAGCTGGGCTATCCCGAAGGATACCAAAACTAACACATCGGGTCCATACTTATAGTCACATAATATGTAAACAATCATCTTAAACACATATCAATCAAGTTACTTACCTTGCTCATCCAAGCTAAGCTACAAATCAATAACACCATCAACATCAACATCACTATTCATCATCATCCTTCATCATTATCAACAAGACCTAATAACACAACATATCATGATCAAGGGTTATTAAACCCATCTAAACTTACCCAACATTATCTCTATATCATCATATGATCATATCAAGATCATATGATGAAAACCCACTTAACCCATTAACCTTTTACCACAATAACATCAAAATAAGGATAATACTTACTTGGGAAATCATTGCTAGGGAAGGCTATGAGTACTTAATCTTCATATTCTTTATCCTTTATCACCCACTAACTTTTCCCTCTCTTTTTCTCCCTCCTTAGGACCGGACCTTCACACCCTTAACTAATAATGATGGAACTAATAAGAGAATGGTAGAATTCTCTAGATTTAGGGATAGGTTTGGCCACATGGCAACTATGGTCCCTTTGGCACTACCACAATTCATTCTTAGTACTAGAACAAGTTGGTTCTAGTGCTAGTTTGAGAAATTGGCAAGATTAGTCCCTGCAAGCTAGAACAAGTTGGTTCTAGTACTAGAACAAGTTGGTTCTAGTACTATTTTCAGATTCTGTCAACTTAGGTCCCTCAACTTCTTTTCCTCTATATTGGTGACACATAACACTTCCTAAACCACATTACACATTCTTTGACTATCGGGTTTGACTTCCACGTAACATTTTTTTTGACTAACCAATCACGTAAAGTCTTTAGTCCTCTTTCATCTAGGGTGGGGTCCCAACACCCGGGAAACGGGTCTAACAATACCAATGAAAACAAGATCGCGGATCTAAAACTTGATTATAATACCTTCAAAGCCAAAGACTCTTAAAGTCTCTCTCAGGCTTATACCCGCTACAAAACCTTACTCAATGAGTTAACCAATTATGGTGTTAAACTATCTACGCATGTGATAAATGTAGGTTTTGTTAACAGTCTCCCTGAGAAGTGGTTAAGCTTCTCACAAAGGTTAAGAAATATCAATCACATTTAGACCTTTGACCTTTCTAAAGTAATGGGAGATTTGTCTATAAAGACAATCTAATCTCTAAGAGATACATTGAGACTAAAATGGCCCTGATAACTATACCCATGTCAACTGCTTTCTTTTCTAACAATGTTGTTCAGGACTTCCAAGAAAACTCTAATGATAAAGTTGATGAAAGAACAAGTGAAGAATATTTAAATGATTTAAATATTGAATTTCATGAAAGAGCACTTCTTGCAAATTTAAAACGTATTATCAAAAGAAATAACTCAAAGTTTTCTGGAACACTATGAAAGCACTGATGTTTTAAATGTGATAAAAAGGGTCATTTTGCAAAAGAATGTTCTTATAAATCCATCTCAAAACCCTCATACAAAGCCTCAAGGTTAAACATTTTTTTTTTTAAATCAGGAATTAGCAAGTTTTAACCAAAATATCTTTAGTCTACTCAACACTTTCAAAATAAATAAATAAATAAAAAAAAAAAAAAAAAAAAAAAAAAAAACCTAAGCAAAAGATTCCAAAAGACTTTGAAGCCGAATACAAAAAGGTCAAAGCAAAACTTGCACTCCTTGAGGCTACTCCCTCAACCTTTCAGCCAAAAAAACCTTTTCAAACCCAAAACAAAGGTCTAGTTGCTGAACATATGACTGGGATGAGGAAGAAGTCTCCTCTAATGATGAAATGGTTTATGTTAGTGCCCTGATGGCTTTGTTAAAGGATGAAAAGCTGACTATTAGGAAAAGTCATGAAAAAATGGGCAATGGGTCAATATGACTATGAGAAAGGTAAATATTTTACTATCTATAGATGATGATTCAAACTGGCAATCTTATTTGAGCTATATAAATGTTGATCTTAAGTTTTTTGTCGAGCAAAGACTTAACTTCGTTTCAAAATACAATAAACTTGTTTCTGAGTTAAATAAGTGTAGAGATGAATTCGTAGTGCTTAAACAAGCCAAATTAGAAGAATTTACACTACAAATTCAAAAACTGAAATCATTAAGCAAAATCATGCCGTTCAAGAACAACTTAAGAAAGAAAACATATTAATGAAAAATGGATAAATAGCTCACACAAGGTTAGTCAGTGCATAAATGATCAAATACCTAGTGAGAAAATGAAAATTTTGGGTGGCAACAATCTCAATGATACATCCTCCAAAAAGGATCAAAATGAGAATGCATGCATTCTGCTAGTCTTTGATATGATAATGAAACAATCTCAAAAGCAAATGATTTTATTGAAAGAGTCAATCCTGATCGCAAATTGCCAAATTTCAATATTGGTAAAATTTTGACTCCTGAAAGTCACGCTGTCAATCTTAGACTCACTTAATTACCTACTGACTCTGAGCTATCCAAAGACTCTGAATCAGAACCTCAGACACCCTTACCTCCCTTGAAAACCCTTTAGGGAGCTTTACCAAGCTCATAGGTCAAACCCATGACTTACTCTCAACACCCTCTAAGGGAGAGACCTAGTCTAGGTAGCACTAATAACAAAAAGCCTGACTTACAAAACTCAACAAGTAAAAATGATTCATTTCCTATTGAACCACTCACTCTTTCAGTTGCTACTGAAGGAAAGAATGATGAGCATGAGTCAAAATTGACTGAGTTAACTAAATTGGTTAAAATGTTAAGTGAGAAAGTTAACTCATCTCAAAATGTTCAGGAACCTAAACGTAAAATCTCACAACCTGAATCATCAAAGCTCATCAAACCAAAACCTCTACAAAACCCAAAATTGAAATGTGAACTATGTAACTACACAAATCACTCCACTGATGATTGTTATAGAATACTATTCTGTATGATCTATCAAGGAACTGATCATATAACCTCTGATCACACTTCACACATAGCCTCACTAGATGCCATTGCAAACTACAAGGCCTAAGCCTATAAGTATACATCTTTATCTAGGAAAATTCAAAAACCTAAGGCAATCCCTTTTCCACCATGCCCTCATTGTGGTTTCAATTACCATATTCCTAATGACTGTCTTATGCATCCTTGTTGTGATATTTGTGGAATCAATGATCATGACACTTCATGACATGATAGGGATCATTTCTGTCAGAAGGTGAGTAATTGTTGAATCATCTCAGTCCAAGGAATCCTCTTCTGCATCAGGATGTAAAACATGTGGAAGTATTGTGCACTCAACCAATGACAACGAAACAATTTGTTGGGTAAACAAATACACCAATGACAATGAAACAATTTGTTGGGTAAACAAATACCCAAAGTCTTGAACAAAATTTGAACATAAATTACAGTAATACAATCAGCTGATGAAACAACAGCTGAACACAAGACTTGGTGGGATCCAATCTCAGTAAGCTATCCTAGATAAGTTCAAATCTTAAACATCATCAGGGAAGTCAAAGACAACCTGAAGACATACTCACAGGCTGAGTTGGATATCAGTTGGAATGTAGAAGGTCTTTATCAAGGATATCTATATGTCAGAGGATGACAATACTCTGACATATTGATCCACTCTTTGAAGAAACCAACAGAGCTCAACTATGATGTTCTCAGATATACTAAGGCGGGAATAAATTGAAGAAAGCAAATATCTGAGAAATATAAGCTATTCAAATTAAAGTCTGACAAATGCAGGTAATGAAGTGATAGTGAAATGATGGCAAACAATTCACCAATACAGTGAGACAAGCTCTTTGAATAAACGTATAATAAACTATATTTGTACTTCTCCATTGGATTCATGCTACGCCTCAAAGTAACCAATATCAAGACCCTTTCTAGTCACTATATAAGAGAATGTTGGTTAAGAGTAAAAAGTGCTCTTTTAATAATAATAATAATAATAATAATAATAATAATAATAATAATAATAATAATAATAATAATAATAATAATAATAATAATAATAATAATAATATCCACTATTAAAAGAGCAATTTACTCTTCAACAAACTTCTAAATAGAGTCACTGATAGGGAATTAGATACTCTATGTAAGTTTGATCGTAAACTTAACTTATACTTTGTTTATGATTTCAAAGAGTAAACCACTCATTGTCATTGAACTAGCGTTATCCAAAACACTTTGTAATTCTTTGATTTCTAATCAATAAAGATTTACATGTTTGAAAAGTTGATTCATTTTTTTGTTTTAGCTATATAATTGTTTTAAAGGCATTTTGAGGGACAAACACAATTGAATGGTTCAAAAGAGGAGAAAGGCTTCATGCTAATAAAGCCAAGGAGCCCACCAAAAAGTGGGTACACAAGAGAAACTGGCTGAGTTTATTATTTGTGCAGAAACACACCAAGGAGCCAATCTGGCATTTGAATAGTGTATGCTCAAGGAGTATGACTGGTGTGAAGAGGTACCTTCACAAATATGTGGAACAACCTGGACCTAAGTTACTATTTGGTGATAACTCATCTTGAATTACTGAAGGTTATGGTTCAATAAACTGTGATGAAATAGTTTTCTCTAGAATAGCTTTTGTAAAATGGTCTGAAGTATAATCTGATCAGTATCAGTCATCTGTGTGATGCTAAGTATAGTGTTCAGTTTGATGATAAGCAAGGTACTATTTTTAATGCAAACAAAGAAGTTATGTTGATAGTACCTATGGGAGATGATATGTATATGTACTTGATATGTCCTCAATCTCTCCAAATGGGGCATGCTTATTTGCTAAGGCATCTGAAATAGTAAATTGGCTTTGGCATAAACGACTATCATACTTTGTGGAAAACTAGAAGGGGGGGGGGGGGTTGAATAGTTTTTACTGTTTATTAGTCCGTTTTAAGAAATATTGGATTCGTATGCTTGATGTGAAATAAACACGAAACATGATAAGGAGAAATTTGTTACGCTTTTAAGCGGTCATTTAAGCCCTAAGTCGTGATAATGTGATCAATTATTACCTTAAATAGTTTCTTTTGTCAATTTAGGTACTTTTGAGGAGAATTCTGGAAAAGGAAGCATTTTGGACGTTTTTGGAGCAAAAAGTGAAGAAAACGACAAAGTCAAGAATCCATGCTGGAAATTGTACCTGAAGGCGTCAAGCAGTTCTAAGGGACGGCGTCACCTTATGTGATAAAAAGTGGATATTACATTTACACTTGATGCGCCAGAAGACAAATTGGAGTTTTACACGTGATGGCGTCACGTTTTACAAGGAGTAGGCTGTCAGGTATCATTCCAAAACGTGACGGCCTAGAAGAATTAAAGAGAGACAACGTCAAGAAGTTGTATTGGAAGACAAGAAACCCTAGCCCTAAGGAGAAATTTGTTACGCTTTTAAGGGGTCATTTAAGCCCTAAGTCGTGATAATGTGATCAATTATTACCTTAAATCGTTTCTTTTGTCAATTTAGGTACTTTTGAGGAGAATTCTGGAAAAAGAAGCATTTTGGACATTTTTGGAGCAAAAAGTGAAGAAAACGACAAAGACAAGAATCCATGCTGGAAATTGTACCTGAAGGTGTCAAGCAGTTCTAAGGGACGACGTCACCTTATGTGACAAAAAGTGGATATTACATTAACACTTGATGCGCCAGAAGACAAATTGGAGTTTTACACGTGACGGCGTCACGTTTTACAAGGAGTAGGCTGTCAGGTATCATTCCAAAACCTGACGGCCCAGAAGAATTAAAGAGAGACAACATCAAGAAGTTGGATTGGAAGACAAGAAACCCTAGCCGCGGCGAAATGACGGCGTCAAACACTAAAAGGGGACGCCGTCACCTATGTAAATCTGTATATAGTTTTCAATTTTTCATTCATAAAGAGAGGACTTTTAGTAGGGAACTTTAGGGTACAAACCCTAGTATACTTTTGCAGCTATTTTAGGGTTTCAAACCCTCTTTTCTTCCATGTTCAATTGAAGATAAGTTATCCTTTAATAATTCATTATATCTATGTGTTGTTTGATTATATCGCATGCTTTTATTTCTTTTAACATGTTAGCTTAGGTTTATTTGTGTTTGTTTAGATATAATGAAACCTAGTTATTGATTGTTGGTTGTTGGTTTGTCATAAATTGTTGTGGGTGATTGATTTTAGCGTTAGGTTTAAGAAAACTAGCTAATCTCCAATACGGTAACTTGCGTGAACGTCTTAAGAAACGTAATCGGATGTGTACTACGGTTTTGTTGGTTGTATTTAATGCATAAGTGACTATTAATGAGGCCATGATAGGATACTAAACGTGTCGTCATAGGAAGAGATAGAAGCTTATAGAATTGGGGAACATCGTACACGGACCCACGAATGGTATTAAGGAATGCAACCCTTCACCTATGCAACTGTGACAAACCAATTAATCAATAAAAGATAACTAGGGAGTAGTGAAATCTATGTAAACACGTTTTTCTCATATTATAAGTCTTCACCATTTTATTTTCTTGTTATTTTATTTTATTTGTTTAAGTAGTTAATTGGGTTAGTTGAGTAGCAACTAATTCCGCCCACTCTTCCAATACCCAAGATATTTTACTTGCTTTCCATAAAATATAAAAATACAAAAAGAATCATCCCTCACCTCTAGACCTAGTTAGATTAATTTCAATCCTAACGAACACTATTCCCTATGAAGAACGATCAAGCCCCCGGTACTTGCCAACTCACTATACTACATCGGTCAGGTACACTGCCTGGTGGGGATTGTAAGCTTCTCAAGATCTCTTGAGATGTAAAACTTTTGTGTAGACCACAATCCACGCATCAACACACAAGTATATAAATGCGATAAACAATAAGTAAAAGCAAGATAGAAATGGAAAGTTCAACCCAAAGACACAGTGATTTATATTGGTTCAGCGCGAAGCTTCCTTTCTCGCCCTACTCCACTCCCCGAGTACCCAACTCGAGAGTTCGTAAGCACTATAGCAATAAGCTGCCTTTTAGCGGAGAAAACCTTACAACGTCTCTTAACTTCTTTACCGATACTAAGCTAGATATCGATTCTTTTCCCAATGCATGACCAAACTTACTTCAACATGTATTTAGAGGCCTTAAATACTAACCGATCCTTCTACGTTGGTGTATGATGATGACTAACAACTTTGGTGTATGATAATGGAGTATAATGACACAACAATGATATAAAAAGTTAAGCAACAATGTATATAAGTATACACTAACAACTATATATAACACTTAGAAGCTTGGAGTAGTTTTTTTTTGGGTAAAAAGGTTACCCCCGGGAAACTATTATTAATCTAAAAAAATATTAAGTACAACGGGTATAAGTGAATCCCATACCTCAGCCCAAAAAGGCAAACCAAACACGCCTACACTATAAAGACAATACAACTATCGTTTACAATGACCATGAAGATTTATATCCATCGAGTCACAAAACGCGAGCTATTCCGGAGTTAAACCTTAGAGGTCGTAAATGTCGTATAGATCAAAATCTTCATTCTCATGCAAACTAGCATCATATCCACCTCCACTCGCCATGAAACGGGAGGTCTCATCATAAACATTTTCGAATTCATCATCACTATCACTATCCGAAGTAACCAAATTCCCAGCCTTAGGAAACGAATTACCTACCTTTTTACCCTCGTTAACCATAACAGGTGTATGGTTAGGAATAACACAAGGAGCAACATTGGATGAGGTACGGATATCTTCATAGTTACCTATGTGACATGCGAGTAGCCTCCTTTTGCATAGGAAGCGGCTTCCCATCGTCACCCACAAACACAAACTTCCCTTCAATTATTTGACTTTCAATCTTATTAATCTTTTCAACAAGAGGTGTATTACACGGACTGTTAAATGCATCAATGGTTGCACTCGCATGTCTATCCATGTTCCCAATTCCATTACCAAAATCCAAATCTTTACTATTCGAAGTAAATGAATGTTCAACAACATTATCCATTGTACTATCATTTAGGCTTGACGCTTTTTAGTAGAATTTTTTTAACAACCTACCTATACTCCACTCTCTTGTTCTTAGATACCCCAAAAACCTGCTTATAATGATATCCTTTCCGCTTGACAGTGGTAAACCCATCATTCAATTCCTCCTTAGTAGCACCCGAAGTCAAATATTTGCCTTTTCCAACAGCATTAACTACACGTTTATGTGTAGCTTTGGGACACTCATCAATAAGATGTCCATATAACAAACATGTAATACATCGAGGAGGTTCCCATTCATATTCGATACGAATAGTTTCCTTCGTATAACCACTTCCTTTTAATTTAGGAACAACCAACACTAGAGTATCACGAAATTCATTAGACACATTAACTTCAATCAAGTTCTAGCATAGCTACTCCTACCCTCATGATTCTAAACATATTCTATTAGTATATGAGTCAAGAAGCATAGGAGTACCAATCTTTGAAGCAATAAAGCTCAACCCATGTGAAGTATAAGCAACCAAAAGAACATCATGGAATTTCACCTAAACTGGAACACAAGACAAATCCTCTTTAAAAATACTTATCTAAGGCAACCAATTGTTAAGAAAAATTGGAGTTCCACGAATCATCCATGGACCATCCCGTAAAATAGATTTCGCGCCCTGTATAGATGAGAACTTGAAAAAGGAGAAGCCGTTTGCGTTCATCGTTACTTTCTGAATACCATATTTAACCCAATTATTACGCACAAATCATTCGACTATGGGAAACGCTAGTCTTTTACCAATAAAGTACCCATATAGCGTATTTTTTAAGCTTTCATTCACCTCTTGAACCAGCTCAATAGGTAAACTTACATCAAAATCAGCACCCTGATGAAGGTTTTCAACAATTTTATGAAAATTTTCTATACTCAACGAAGTCGGGTTCACCTTATTTGCATAAGTCAAAACCGGTTTATCCCTACCAATGGAATTGGTACGAGGCTGGTGTGCCTTATGAATATCATCAATATGCGGCAAATAAACAGCCTTTATGGCAGGGGCCAAATTAGAAGACTCATTAGACGCATGAGGGTTCATTACCCCATCAACGCAAGGTTCTGTCGCACGCTCTTTCCCATGAGCTTGACCAGTTTGAACTTTGTCACTTTCCACAAGTTCAACCACACCAAGGTCATTCACACTCAAAACTTCATGCATACTTGGTTTGACATTATCCTTAGTAGTAGCAGCCTCATGCAAATTAGACGCATCATCAACATATGACTTTGCACCAAATTAAGCCCCATGCATGCATGAACTAGGTTCAACAGTTGCATTCACATCTTGGTTGAGGATATCAGCCGCAACGAATGATGGGTTAACATTGGTTGTGTGTTTCAAAACCCCAACATCAACCTCCAATACATCCATCCTAAAAATTCCATCGTTAGTTTGTACATGATTACCACGCACAGGTTTGCGTGGTCTTCCATCTGTTCCAATAAGCCTCGTTAGCTCAGTCGAACTAACCTTTGAAGCTCGCTAAGATAAAGTAGGGAAGTTAGAAGCAATGGACAATGATTCAAGATTCATACCACTCGACTCATTCTCTTTTTCCTTTTTCTTCTTTTCACCTCCTCCACCTGAACCCAAGAAACCCTTCATCATAACTGAAGCACAAACGAAAACAAACTAGAAGAAACTATTAACGTCTTGTTTTCTTCTAACGCAAAAACCCTAAGCGATTAGGGTTTTAAGATCTAAGCATATTAATCAGTCACATGATGCAATCGAACATACAGATGGTATAATATCAAGAATTGAGTATTGAATCTTGAATTTAGCACATGCAAAAAACAACCTTAAAAATGATTAACAATTAAAGCATGTAACTGACCCACGATAGCCGTTGAAACTAATAAATCAATTTGAGGAAGATAGTGTATACGATTAGATAAATGATAAAGGTTTGAAAAAAATGATAGAGGATGTTAGGGTATTGTTTGTAGCCAAAGTCGCCAAAGGGGAGGAGGACTTTTTAATTCTAGACTTGTGGACACAGTGGTAATTGGTGGATCACTTGTAATGTGTTATATAGCAAGTGGAATGATCAAAGAGTGTGTAAGGAATGATTGGTAGTTAGTGTATGAAAGTATGCTAGAGAGAATGTACACAAAGTTTGCCAAGAATGAAAGATATGGCTTCTATTTATAGGCAATTGTTTCTGCCTAAAAATTGCTTCCGGCAGATCCACGGATCCCTATTTAAGGATCCGTCTATGTAAAATACGGATTCACGGAGCGTATAAAGCCAGATTTTTGTCTAATGTTTTAACAAGTGTTTAACCCAAATCTTTCCAAAAGATTTAGCTTCTAGAAGTTTAATTATTTTAGAAGACTAGTTAGATTATGTATAAAGTAGCTAGATTTCTTTCCTAAAATAGCCTATCCATTTATCTTATTTGTTTAATTATTTTGTCTTATATCATTAAGTAAAGGTTAGTTGTTTAAGCTTGTTTTTTTAATTAAGAAAACCTAAAATAGACCGCTATGGTACTACCGTCACGTGTAGCTACCTCATTGATGTAGAGGTAGTGCCGCGAGTATTTCCCTATGACATGTGGATCGTGCCTTAGATGAATATTTCTGTAACGATGAGAGCCAAGGATGACACGCCACGTGTCATTCATGTCTCCTCCACAAGATGACCTATACGTGGTTTCATCCAGAACTGTCAGATCACACACAACCTAAATTTGTTTCAACAAATATATATGCATTTCTTGAGAAGGACCAAGTTCATCTTCTCCATATTACACACACATTAAACTCTAATTGTATGTGAGCGTTACCTTGACTTTAGACAAATTCTCTTATCTCAGATTTCTTAGCACTCAAGGGAAACCGAACATACGATTAGCCCAATCTCACACCTCAAACTTATACCAATTCTTGTGTTACTTATCATATGTAAACATATACACATGCAGTTATAGACACTACTCATACAATGACTGATGAGACGAAGAGTGATTATATGATCAAATATTGCCTCAAATCATTCATTTTGTCATTTTAGGTACTTTTGAGAGGAATTCTGGAAAAGGAAGCATTTTGGACGTTTTTGGAGAAAAAAAGTGAAGAATACGACAAAGTCTCAAATTATGCTGGAAACATTACCTGACGGCGTCACGCATTACTAGGTGACGGCGTCATGTGTTGACAAAGATGTGGATATGAAGTTTACACGAGACGCGCCAGGAAGAATTTGGAGGTTAAAGAGTGACGGCGTCACCCTTTGTGACGCCCAGGCCATCACGTGTTGGAGTAAAAGGAGACGGCCCAGAAAACTTTACAAGGTGACGACGTCAAAGATGGATCTAGGCAATCCGAGAGTTAGTTTGGCGGCGAGATGACGGTGTCAAGGGATATAACGTGACGCTGTCAAGTTGTGAATCTATATATACTTTTCTAGTTTTTATTCATTATATGTGGAACTTTGAGGAGAACTTTTGGGAGAAGTTAGGGATAAACCCTAGGTCGAATTTTATACTCTTTGTAAGGGTTTTTCACCCTTATTTCATCCATGCTTAATTAAAGATAAGTCTTCCATTAATCATTCAATATGTCTATGTGTTGTTTGATTCTATCTTATGCTTGTCTTTACATTAACATGCTAGGCTAGGTTTGTTTGTGTTTGCTTAGATGTAATGAAACCTAGCTATTGATTATTGATTTATAGTTTGTCATTAATTGTTGTTGGATGAATGATATCAATGTTAGGCTTAAGAAAACTGGCTAATTTACTATTGGTAACTTGCTTGATGTCTTAAGAAACATGAATCAGATGTGTAATACGATTAATTGGTTGTGTTTAATGCATAAGAGAATATTAATGAGGCCATGATAGGATACTTAACGTGTCGTCAGAGGAAGAGATAGGATCTTATAGAGTTGGGGAATGACGTACACGCCCCCACGAATAGTATCAAGGAATACAACCCGTCATCCACGCAATTGTAACAAACTAATCAATCAATGAAAGATAGCTAGGGAGTAGTGAAACCTAAGTAAACACGTTTTTTCTCCATATTTGTTTTTCACACATTTATTTTTTTGTTATTTTATTTTTATTGCATTTGTAGTTATTTGGGTTAGTTGACTAGCAACTAATTCCGCCCACTCTTCCAAAACCCGAGAATATTACTTGCTTTCAAAAAAAAAAAAAATATACAAAAAGAATCATTGCTCACCTCTAGACCTAGTTTAGATCATTTTCAATCCTAACGAACACTATTCCCTGTGGAGAACGATCAATCCCCTATTACTTACCACTACACTATACTACATCGGTCAGGTACACTTGATTGGCGGAGATTGTAAGCTTCTCAAGATCCTTTAAGAAATAAAACTTTTGCGTAACAATCCAAATCGCATCAATGACTTAATGCTATATCAAATAAACAAGTCTTTAATTTGGCCCTGACCCTCAACAATTCATTTGATTGAAGGCCAAGAAAAACCTCGGCTAAATATCTAAAATAAATGGACAAACTAACCAAGAGTAGTTAGGCCTAAGAACCGGTGGAAGAACAAAAGAGAATGTATGAGTCAAGTAAAACTTATAGTGCACAGTATAAGCGATTTTTCGTCCGTCATTCGCACCAATAACGGAGGAACGGTGCGCCAAACTGCACCGTTCCTTCTGCCATTTGTCCGTTGTTGGTTCCCCACCCATTTCACCAACATTTTATTTGTCTATTATTTTATTATTTTTTATTTTTTTTGGGTGAGCGAATGGTATTTTTGGTGGGTTGTTTTGTAGGACCTGCAAAGTATTATTGGTTCTTTTGTCGAGGATTAGTATGTTAATTATTGGTGTTTTATTAGGAGGTGATGATGTGACGCTGAGGTGAGAGACGAATAACATGTTGTTCATAATGCTTGTGGCAAGCACTATTTGAGCACAAAGAGTGAAAAATTAGTTAGTTAAAAAAAATTGAAAAAGAAAATTAAAAAAGGTCGCAAAAAGTGATATTATGATATGTTAAGAGAAAGGATGATTTTGATGGTGTTGTTAAAGTTGATGTTGCATGACGTGGTGCCTAAAAAGGGGTTATGGCATGCCACACCCTTTGCTCTTAGAGCATGAGCAATGGTTGGGGTAAAAGCTTTTGCAAAACCTATCATTCCAATTAGGGGTGGAAATGAGCCGAGCCGCTCGTGAAAAGCTCGGGATCGGATCGGTAAAAAGCTCGAACGAGCCGAGCCTAAACGAGCTCGAGCCCGAGCTCGAGCCTAAGTTGTAGCTCGTTTATTAATCGAGCTCGAGCTCGAGCTTTACATAAAAAGCTTGTTTGGGCTCGCGAGCCTAAACGAGCCTAAACCAAAATATGATATTTTAACTTATATACGAGCCGAGCTCGAGCTTATTAACGAGCTCAATAAAGATATATTACGAGCCGAGCTCAAGCTCGAGCCAAGCTTTAACTTTTCATGGCCAAATCTTATAAACGAGCCGAGCTCGAGCCGAGCCCGAGCCTATAAAATATTCCACGAGCCGAGCTCGAGCTTAAAGTTTAAGGCTCGAAACGAGCCGAGCTCGAGCTCGAGCCTTTTAAAACTTAAACGAGCCGAGCTCGAGCTCTGGCAGGCTCGGGCTCGGCTCGGCTCGTTTCCACCCCTAATTCCAATGCAAAAAGCTTTTGCAATAATTTTTGCATCTTTAATATTAGTGTAAAATGGAATTTTTGACAATAGCTTCAAACGTTTGACAATAGCTTCAAACGCTTAGAGTTCTACTAGTGGTTTTATAAAAAGTCTTGTCCAAAGCTATTGACACAATAGAACAAGTCATTTGAATAGCTTATTAGTAAACGGTATTTCTTCAAATTGGCACTGCGAATGCTGTTAGAGAAATTTTGTCGCTCTCATCATTGCATCATATATATGTATGCAGGGACGGAACCAGGGGGTGTCTCGGGGGTCCCGGGACACCCATGAATTTTTGTCTCGTAGTGTTAATTTTGTTATAAAACCTCCATTTTTCTATAAATGCACCCGATCCCTAAAAGTTATGCATGTAGTCTTGTTTGATTTCTCATAAATGTACCCGGTGACTTTGTCTTCTGGTTCCGTCCCTATATGTATAGCCCGATTCTTAAAGTCAAACTAAGACTTTCAAACGCTACGGTCTTCATGGCCATCAATCCAATCAAGGACGTCTCGTCACTCATGGTTTTTTATGGCTCTAGCCAATAACAACAAAGAGGCTCTATCCACTTGTAAACTAAAAAGAAATTATATATAAACGTGAATTATATGACATATATATTTAATATTATACATATATATATATATATATATATATATATATATATATATATATATATATATATATATATATATATATATATATATATATATATATATATGCTAAACTAATTAAATATGACCCTTTTTAGTGGAGGTCATGTGCGACGACACATATTGCACACCCTTCCGAGTTCCGATACCCATCTGAATCCAACAGAAGAATTATTGCATGCCTTATTAAATTATTTATCACGTTCGTTTCATATATTCAACTTAAAAAGGCCGCCAGCATTAATATATTGACTATCCATTTTAATGTCATGTATATATAAGTTGGTTCATGTGGTTTACATATAACCAACTGATTCATTTATTATATCCTATAAGTTGGTAACTTCAATCCTCATATTTCATACAAGAAATATAATGGAATCGATTAACATGAAGCATACAATTCAAGATGTTATCACATGCAAAGGTACACATGCATACTGAAGATATATATGTTTATAATGTCGTTAAATTTATAAAAGATTATTGTAGTAGCTAACAGAGTTAGTGTGCAGCTGCGGTGGTGCGAGAGCTGGGTGGACAAGTGATCATAGAAGAGATAAATGTGGATCCACCAAAAGCATCAGAAGTTAGGATCAAAATGCTGTGTTCGAGCATTTGTCACACCGATATTTTATGTCGCAAGGGCTTTCCTCTTGTACGTTTCATCCTTCCAAGTTCCAACCATCTTTTCCTAAACTACTAATATATCTTGACTATAACTAGGCAAGGTTTTTCAAACATAATGCTTAAGGCATATTTTTGGATTAGTCGGCTAAAAGGTCGGAAACAGATTTTACGCCATTTACCTTAAAAATTCTTTATCCCACACCACCTGTAATTAATTAAATACTTAATCATGTGTTTTTATTTTTCGTATATGGTTGTGTATCTTGTTCTAACAACTTTATTAAAATGGCAGCCATTGTTTCCTCGTATTCCTGGGCATGAAGGTGTTGGGTACGTATGTCAGATATGGCAGATGCATTAGAATTCATTAGCTAGTTTATGTATTCGATGTATAATTAAATATCGTGGATTGCTACAGGATGGTTGAGAGCATTGGGGAAGACACGGAAACAACTTTGAAAATAGGGGACATAGTGATACCACTCTACTTGGGTGAATGTGGACGATGCTCGAATTGCAAAAATGGAAAAACCAACTTATGTCATATTTACCCTGTTGGCTTTAATGGCCTAATGAATGATGGCAGTTCAAGGATGTCGATTGCTGCAACAGGAGAAAGGATATATCAATTTGCGAGCTGCTCCACTTGGTCAGAATACATGGTCATTGACGTCAATTATGTGCTCAAGATTGACCCAAAGATGTCTCTCCCACATGCTAGTTTACTCTCATGTGGCTTCACTACTGGCTTTGGTGCTCCTTGGAAGGAAGCCCAAGTTTCTAAGGGTTCCTCTGTTGTTGTGTTTGGACTTGGTGTTGTCGGCCTCGGGGTACCTTCTAAAACCTTCACTCGGTCAGCATATATTTCATTAGCAATCAAAAAATATATCTTATCCCAAATAGTAAGAGGGGGTTTGCTTATGTTTTAAGCAGATAAGTAGTTTCAAATAAGCAATCCCATACCCCCCCCCCCCCCCCCCCCCCCCTTTAATCGTATGACATTCATAGATGACTTGAAATAATGCTAACAGCATGACTAATGGTTACTTAATTGTCATTGATGTTTGAATCAGTCCCTTTTAACCCGGACTCACACCCACTGTCACACCAATCAAATTAACGGCAAAGATGGGTTTTAACTGGTTTGTATATATTAAGAGGGAAAGTGATACATTGTTTACAAAGTGCTAGACTTCTATTTATAATAAAACTAAACTAAATAAACGTGGCCATGAGCCCATGACTCCTACAAAATCTCCCTAACTATATATCAGGAAACCATAAACCCATTTTCACTTCCATGCATAAACTTCGGTCAACCACAAGACTAGGTAAAACCCATGCAACTGGTAACACCTTTTATTCTGTCACTCTCAATGATAAACTATCCAGTGACCCGCTCCATGAACTGAGCCCATCAAGATTACCCAACAATTGATGCATAAAGTATTATGTTTGGTTATCCTTTTTAACTATGCATAACGGTCTATGTCTAAAACAAATATCAGGCAATAAAAGGAGCAAAGATGCAAGGAGCGTCAAAAATAATAGGTGTGGATATAAATGAAAACAAAGCGGCTAAAGGAAAGGTGTTTGGGATGACCGATTTCATCAACCCAAAGGACCACCCTAATAAATCAGTCTCAGGTTTGGTGAAAGATATAACTGATGGGTTAGGTGTCGACTACTCTTTTGAGTGCACTGGAGTCCCTTCCTTGTTGAATGAAGCTCTTGAGGCATCCAAAATTGTACGTTCAATATTATCAATGACATTTACAAACAGATTAAAAAACATGACAACAAAAATCATAAGCAAATATAATATTGATTTATCACTATTTGGATTTCAGGGAGGAGGTATAACAATATCAATAGGAGCAGGGGAAATAAACGTGACAGTTAATAGTTTAACATTATTGCAAGGTCGAACTTTGAAGGGCACAATGTTTGGTGGTGTAAGAACTCAGTCTGATCTTCCCATCATAATACAAAAGTGCATGAATAAGGTCACCCTCAAACAACTCTTAAATAAGTATTTTAGTTTATAAAGGTTCCTAACTCGTTATATATTTCTGTTTATAGTTGATTATTAGTAGATATTGACGATGAATATGGATAAACATTGCAGGAGATAGAATTAGATGAACTTGTCACACATGAAGTACATTTGGAGAATATACAAGAAGCATTTGAGATATTGAAGAAGCCAGACTGTGTTAAGATTCTCGTCAACTTTTAGTTAAAGTGAATTTTCAATGTTACAACGTCGAATCCTACTATGCATTGGCAAATAATTGAAGGAAATAGAGTATGAAGTCTGAATATAATTCCCGTGAAGTAAAATGTATGCCGATAGTCATCCCAACTTTCCGATACTATTATGTACTACTTAACGTTTAAATCAATGTTAAATTTGTTTGTGTTAATTGAATTAGGTATTAGAGACTAAGAAATGTTATAGCAATTAGGATGTTAATATGTTGAACTTGACCACTAAATTCAGTTGATAAAATCTGTTTCATAAAAAGGAAGTTTAATCTCAAGAAAAATTAATATTAAAATAAGGCCCATTTAGTTAAGTCACATACTTAAAACGACCTAATGCAAATTTCCTCTCGAACCTTTGAAGTATACGTGCATGTCAAAAAGAAAACTCTATGCGGTAAGAATGAAATTTTGATTTTGTTGTAGTCATGTCATTACTCATTTACCCGCAATTGTATTATTACCTTACTTTAATTGATCTCATCTAGTTTAAACATAGTTTCAGATAGAACTAGTATTAGTTGAGAAACAAATAAATCTTTTAATTGTATTAGACTATTAACCAAGTATAACCCTGTCAAGCCTAAAACTGAATGAGCCAACCAGATATTTACAGCTTATTTGGGTTTTTCTTCTTAAGTTGATTGAGTTTTTTTTCGATAAATGGTGCCATTTTAACATTTGTTTGCAAAAGTGAGTGACAATTTGAGATTCATTGGTTAAACTTGGGTCTAGTTAGGTAAATATTGTTAGAGGATGGGTCTAGTTGAGTCTCTTTTAATACTATAGATTGGTCT
Source organism: Artemisia argyi (assembly GCA_030686995.1). Lineage (NCBI taxonomy): Eukaryota > Viridiplantae > Streptophyta > Magnoliopsida > Asterales > Asteraceae > Artemisia > Artemisia argyi. The sequence continues at coordinate 126,987,573 of CM060697.1, forward strand.
AAACTCTAAACGGCCAAACAGGACAAGCGAGTCAAAAGACTTTCATTATTATTATTATTATTTTTTTAATTTAATTTAATTAATTAATTAATTAATTTGTAAAAGACTAAAAGCTAAGGATGCTCTATGTACCAACTGAAGTGATTTATTTTACATACCCAACTAACGATTTTTTTTTTTGTTTTTTTGTTTTTTTTTGTTTTTTTTTTGTTTTTTTGTTTTTTTTGTTTATACGTATTTATCCGTTTTCGTATGGTTTTATTAGTTTTTATACATTTATTTTACATTTTATCTATTTTTATACGTTTTCATTCGATTTTATACATTTTGTACGTTGTTTAAGGTTTCTATACATTTTTGTATGTTTTGTACGTTTGTATACGTTGCGTACATTTTTATACTTTTTGAGCATTTTTTTTAATGTTTTTTGTACATTTTATACGGTTTTGTACGTTTTTGAACACGTTTATACATTTTTCTTACGTGTTTATCCGTTTTTGTTTGTTTCTGTAAGTTTTAGATTTTTTGTACGTGTATATACATTTTTGTACGTTTTTATATGAAAACGTATCCAAGCGTAAAAAAATTGGATTAAAACATACAAAACGGATGAAAAGGTATAGAAATATATGATAACGTATAAGAACGTATAAAATGTACAAAAGCATATAAAAATGTATAAATGCGTAAGTTGCAATGGAATTATAGTCACGTTATAAGTTTTTATACGCTTTTGTACGTTTTATACGTTTTTTGACGTTATTATATGTTTATATATCTTTCCATCTGTTTTATACGTTTTTCTTTTTCTTTTTTTTTTTTTTTTTTTTTTTTTAATGTTTGGATATGTTTTCATATAAAAACGTACAAAAAGGTATACACGCGTACAAAACATACAAAAACTTTTAAAAACACACAAAACGTATAAAAATGTATAAAACATATAAAACGTACAAAAACGTATAGACATCTTAAAAACGTACAAAACGTATTAAAACAAATGAAAACATATAAAAAATTATAAAACGTAGGAATGTATAAAAACGTATGAAAATGCAGGAAAACATACAAAATGGATAAAAACTGATGAAAAGGTATAAACCAAAAAAAATTCGTTAGTTGGTTATGTACAATAAATCACTTCGGTAAGTATATAGAGCATCCTTAGCTTTAGTCTTTTACCCAAAAAAAAAAAAAAACCAAATGTTTGACTCGCTAGATCAGTTGCGTAATTGTTATATAATATCACTTTATATCAAATAATCAACTAGACCAATCTATAGTATTAAAGGAGACTCAACTAGACCATCCTCTAAGGATATTTACCCAACTAGACTCAAGTTTAACTAATACTCCCTCCGTCCCATTTAAAGTGTCCACAATGGAATATTTGGATGTCCCAAATTAAGTGTCCACTAGTACCTTTTAACCAATAAGATGAGAGTTTAGTGGGTAAAAGTAATATTTGATTGGTGGAGAGTTTAGTTAGTGGAATCTCCTAAAACTTTGTGCATTATGAAAGTGGACACTTTAAATAGGACGGAGGTAGTAGGTCTCAAATTGCCACCTCTATGAGCTACTGTATATGAACTAGTATATATAGCATCTTTTTAATTAAGTTAAGAGTTGTTAAATTTGTAAAGTCTTAGAGCATGCACAAGCGTAACTTTTTTCCCCACGTTAAGGCACGTTAACGTGCGTTAAGCCACGTTAACCGTTGCACCCTCCAGCGTTAAACTCACGTTAACGCCCCACGTTAATTGGGTAACGCAGCGTTAAGGGACGAACGTTGTATACAAAAAAAAAAAAAAAAAAAAAAAAAAAAAAAAAAAAAAAAAAAAAAAAATTCATTCAACCCCCTCCCCACTTGACAATAGCGGCCACTTTTAAAAAAAAATTACATTTTACCCCCCTAACGTAAACTTACACAAAAAAACGGCTACTTAGCCTAAAAAAAAAAAAAAAAAAAAAAAAAAAAAACATTTTTCAAAACCTTTTTTCAACCAATATAAATACCCATTTACCCTACTTCTTTTTCCCACACTTTCACTACTCACTTTCTTCTATCTACAACTTCTAATCTCCACAAAAAAAAAAAAAAAAAAAAAAAAAAAAAAAAAATCTCAAGGCAACAACAACAATCCTAACTCGTTTACGAACCTCCTCGGTGGGTGAGGGAACCCATATGCGGGTTCATCATCAAATCCGAATCCGAATCCGAATTCGGACAATCCAAACCTATTCGGTATGTCGAGCCAAGAACTTTACCAACAACATGAAGCTTTACGATTTTGGCAAGAATCCCAACAACAAAACACCTTAAACACCAATTTTGAAATTCTCCAATTCACTCAACCATCCCAACAATCCCAAACGGAAACTAACGAAATTTCCGAAACACCTACGTCGCCTCAAAAAAAAAAAAACAAAAACTCTGTGTTAAACGAAAGTCCAAAAAATCGAAAGAACCAGTCGATGATGATGAGGAGGTCGAACCAGTCGTATCACGTTGGCAAGCAAATGAAGAAAAATTACTTGCAACGTGTTGGGTTGCTGCAAGTGAGGATGAGCTAGTCGGTCGGTCTCAATCCAAAGATACATTTTGGCAGCGGGTTATAAATGAGTTCAATAAGCATAGTTATCATAGACGCGGGAAAGATATGATACAATCGAAGTGGAGAACGTTTTTAAAAAAATGAAGTATTAGTTTTAGTTTAGGGTTGAAATTGAAAATATTTAAAAAAATTGAGTTAAAGTGAGTTAAGGTTGAGTTATGAATGGGGTGTTTTTTTGTAAGTTAAAATTAAAGTGGTAAAGCTGATGTGTCGCTGAGTTATAAGTTAACTCGGGTTACGTATGGGCACGCTCTTATAGTTAATAAAAGCCTTGTGGTCCACAAAACAAAAAATAGACTCATGTTTACATCAAAGAAAAAAAGGAGACCCATTTTTACAAACAAATGTTAAAATGGCACCATTTATCTTAAAAAAACTCTAAGTTGATCGGATGGTTTGACATCTCTCGAAACCATTATGGTTGGCCAGTGCTTTGAAAGTCTAAACCGTTCTTTGAGATTGAACCGAACAACATAAACTGAGCCAAGAGCTAAAGAGTACACAAACAGCTTGTCACTGCCGCTTTAACGCCAAAATGTTATTTTCTTTGATGCAATTGTGCATACAACCCTGTGGTACCTTTGGCAGTCAAGAATGACATGGTGTTCGAACACAAAGTGCCCAAATAAGGACCTAATTCTTAACGAAATTAAGTTATCACCTTTCACTTGAATTTCTAACAGATCTATGTTTTGTTCTGTTAACTGGATAAACTGTTATAACAACCATAGGCGGATGTACTTCAAGACTAGAGAGGGTGATGGCCCTCCTAGAACTTCTTGTGGTACATGTACTTTCATTATAATTTAGCTTTTGGCCATCTCATTATACAAAGATTGCATCGATATGATGGCCCTCCCAAACTATTTGGTTTTAGCTCCTCCACTGATAACAACCCTTGTAATGCTTTGTCCTTTCCTTTTTAAATTTGCTTCCCAAGCTTCTTGCAGTTAGGCAAATAACCCAGTTTGTGTGTCCTAGCTCAAAGCGACCACTAAAAACCAAGTTTAGGTAAAAATGTGAGAAGTTATTTATTTTTTCAAGCATCGATAACAAACCAGTTTTTTAGGCATAAACATATACGACGTTGGACTGAACCATGCACATCTCTAGATCAACCCTTTGTTTCTCTTTCATTTCTTTTCTTTTATTTTATTTTTATTTTTATTTATATTTTTTTTGAACGGCACGTCTCAGATAACAGATGAATTTATATGCCCAAAGGACATTTTACACTGGTGTAAACAACACCTTAAAGGTTAGAAATGTGCAACTCAATTGCTAACTATGGTATAAGCAATTAATTACTTGTCAACCTTTTACGACTGCTTCCATAAACACTATTAAAGAACTCAAAATTTTATCACACCTCGCACTATATACCACTTCCGATGTTGACGCCGCTATCATAGAGTAACATCAAGTTTCTCTCCACCGAAGTTCAACATGCACCATGCCATTCTTTGAATCTATGAGATGAAACTTATGGTTAATCCGTCCATTATTCACTACATCAACAAGGTTTATGTCCACATGCCCAAGTGATTCCTGCACATCGTAAAAAGCTTGAACAATGTACTTAAGAACCATAATATGCATGAAAAGATTGAGTAAAGAAATATTGCGAATACCCTTGATAGAAAACTCATGCGCGTTCTCCTGCTCTTAATTTGGATGTGTATCTTTTCATGAATAGGAGGTTCATCTAGCATAAACTGGAACTCTTCGTTCCATTTGGGATCTCGAGTCCTCTTTATAATCTGTTAAGAGCAATTAAAGATGATGAAGTCTGAAAACCTATTTTCATCTTTAAAATTTAAAATTGATAAAAGAACAAGGTAGTTCAATACTTCAATGCTTTTAAGAAATCCATATAAAAATATTAATTTGAGAAACATTAGGTTTGACTTAAAAAAGCCAAAATGTCACCTTTGTTTTCTTTGTTTCTCCTCTGAACACTATCATGGCATATGGATTGCTGTGATGTTCCCCCTCTACATCCTCAGCACCTTGGACTGTTACTAAAAGTACACCGGCCCCAGTCCCACTCGGGGTTTCACCAAACGACATCACACCACTGACGTTTTTAACGGGTGTGGGTGGCCCACTGGACACATCATTATCATCCTTGAATGGTGCATAAGTCATTTCCAGCATAATTTGCCCTCTCGGGTGCTTCTTCTGAGGATCGGTTATGTTAGTGTTTTTCAGCAAATCAAGATTTAGGTCCATTGTCTCGTACGGTGTTAACAGTTTCAAAGGCACCACCTGCATCCCCAGCCGGTCATGGCTCCCTACCTAAAATACAAACAAGGTTAACAAATAACTATCATCACATATCTACTTGACAGTATTTTGTCATTTTAAGTAGTTCTAGACTGGAGTGTAGATATACCTTGTCCCAATCATAGACATTAACTTGAAGAGTTTGAGCTTGAGGGTCCTTAACTACAAGCTTGAAGGTCTCATTCCAAACGGGATTTAAGGTGTTTTTCTTGATTGTCGTTTTCTTTGAAGGCAACATATCGCCACTCAACTTTAGTTTAACATACGGATCGGATAATCCCAATATATCCATCTTCATGAGATTTGTTGCTCGTACAACCCTCACATGTAGTACTCCAACAGGCTTTTTCACAATACCACTGACGAAAAATAACAAATTAGATACAAGTTTAAACGCGTATCCAATGAGAACTCTTCAACATGTATGCAATAGACAAGAACAAAATGCAACATCTCATTTTTTGGAAAGATTTGAAGCTAAAATTACCTATATAATTGCCCATTGTCAGCATGAATAAAGGTCTACAAGATTCCTTAATTTGCATTTCAGGAAGGGCATTTTTAATATTCAAAATGGTAAGATATTCTACTTTATTATATAGTATATATGTAAAAAAAATATAATGTTCCAGCAACATGAAATGGAGGGAGCAGATACATTGTTATGAGCTACATCATTAAGTCACTTACAGCGAAGAATCAAGGATGGGTATTTCAAGAGTTTGTGGCCACATGTAAAGTTTTGTGACTTCTTTTTTGATAAAATCCTGAAAAAAAACCATGATGAGTTCATGTTCATTGCATACATTCGTTGTTACATTACATACATTTTTAATCACCTGAAAGATAAAACCGACAAATATGAACCTGTATTAATCGATAGAGGCCAGGAATAGACATAACATCACCACCAAGTACCTTTAACCCAAAGTCCACATGCGGCTAACAAAAAAAAGATTAAATACACAAATAAAATAAAACAAAGTGATAAAACAATCATAACAACCAAAGTATAGCGGATACCTTCTCCATCAAAGATACAATGACATTGGAAAAACATGGGAAGGTTGAGACGAGAGGCTTTAATGTTACCCTTGGAACGGCAAAAACTTGTAAATCCACCAACTGAAGTTTAATGCAAATTCTGAATCAGACACAGAAAATAATTGCATCTGCTTCTATGAGAGGTTTATGGGTCATTTGCCACAGTTTCTTACCTGAATCTTGATATGCAAAGACGATATCTTTACATTTATGATTATATTTGGATTTCCAGCCCATTTAATCGCCGGTTCCATCACCAGTTGGTTCTCATTGGTCTCATATACTTTAATGCCTGCCAAGCATTAGTATGAGAAACGATAATTTATTAAACTGGAAATGAACAAAAAACCCATGCTACACTAAATCACCTTGAAATATAGGAGGAAGGGTCCCGAGACTTATTTCCTCAAACGTTATTGCATCTATAGGTCGGTGTCCTTGTCCAATATAGTCAGCCACCATTGGTTCTACTGCCTGCCTTATAGCAACACACATTGCCTGCACGTTTCACACTTTTAGAACTTTTAACCCAGAAAAGAGATTTTTTTTGCACTCATAGGTTTCTCAATTCTCACACTGTACCTTGTCGAGGTAAGGCCACAGATTTAAAACAAATTTATTTAGCCAGTCAACCTGTAACAATAAGGATATGAATTAGCAAAAGTTACCAAAAAAGTAGTCTTCTATAATGTTTTGAAGGAAATACATACACGATCATAATCAGGATTCTTTAACCATAGAGGAATCTCAGGAACTAAATCTAATAAACTCGTTGTATCAAGCTCAAAAATTGGCCTCACAACTGGATCCTGAAGTAGCAATAACATACATGTGTATTAGTATACGATTAAAGCAAATGTGCCAACTATACGAAGCATACATCGGCAAAAAAAAACTTGACATTATCAAAAGTAAAACAAAGAAAGATTGTTCGGCTGGAAAAACAGCTAATATGACATTTTTCTTAACAAGAAAAGAATTGTTTTTTCTAAGAATAAACTTTTTTTTAAAGAATATACGAAACTAGAATCATATATAGAAGTTATCGCAACACCACAGATAGTCAATAAATAAATTATCAATATATCAAGGAGTAAAAATTTGACTTAATTAATGAGAGTTACACAAGAAGCAAACAAAATAATAGTAAACAAATGACCACATAACTCAAAGAACATAAAATAATACTCGGTTATTGTAGTATTTTATTGTACGTATCGACTAAAATTTCAGCAATAAACCATGGGAATAAAGGCTAAAGCTTTACATAAAATAAAGCCTGAACACATTCTCAAAAAGTCCTGAAGATTTTCAAGAATCTTTCTATTCACATGTGTGCTTTCATCAAAACCAGTAAAAAGCACTTAAAATAGTACTAATCAAAGAGTATCACCAAATACTCCTAAATTAAAGATAGGTATTAATACAGGCATACAGCATCAGATGTGCCCATTATGATTGTCCGTAACGTGAATATGAGACATCGAATAATCAGGTATAACAAAACATGTGTGGATGTGCTTCTAGTGTTTGATATTAAAAGATGATCACATGATCAATATCATCAGTTGTTTCAGTTGGATAAGCTACTCTCAACTATCAAAAAGTAATGATTAGACCATAGAATAATCACAATCATATTTCTCCATCCATACAGTAAAATGTGATCATCTTCCAATTGCAAATGTAATAATCACGCAATCATTTTGCAAAAGCAATACCAATCACTCCCTAAAAACTTAGGAAGAAAAATTAATCAATCCAGAACTACCCTGACAACAATAACCTACACAAATATAAAATCAGAAGTTCTAAACATGAAATATTAAAAAAATAAACAGTGAATATTTATCTAGAAGAAAATAAATTTGCTTTGAAGCAAACATTCAAAGTTACTAGCAATATAAAAATCCCCAAAACAAAAATCTAATAAACTAATATACTAATTTGTGACCATTTAATCAAGGTAGACATCCATTTTACAGTTTAAAAAACTTTCACCCAAAATTTAAGAAATGAAATCCATATTGAAACCTTAAATAAAACAAAGCTTTAAAATTTCATATCATCTAGCTTCTCCAGTATACATGCAATGCTCAAATATATAAAATTATAACTAATTAAAATTATTTACATGTTCATAAATGGACCACATCAATAATAAAAAACATCATAAAAACTAAAAATCAAAACACATTCAATCATTTAGAACTAACATGCAAATGGGTATCAATCAAAACTTACAATCACACTAAATTAAATCAAAAAGATTAAAAATTACCTCAAAAGCTTCATTTTTTGGGTCAGAATAGATGAAGAAGTAAAACCCAAGAATAATACCAATAACAAATCCAATTCCAACACCAATATTTCCCAAAAAAACACTAATAAATCCCATTTTTTTAAAAGGAGCAAAAACAGAGTATTTGTATAAAAGACAGAGTATATATAGGTAGTATATTTGTCTTAATGAATAAGAAAAAAAAGAAAGATAGTTTTAACTTTTAACAAAAGGGGCGATAATATCTGTGAAAGATAATGAGTTAAAGACTTAATGAAAGTGTTAATTTGCAGAAATGGAGTTGAGTTAAATGTGAGTATATGACACTTGGAAATTTGGGTTATTTGGGGAACTCTATATATAGTTATATGCAATTTTAGTGTTGGAATATGACAAGTACATTCCAACTGTCAAAGTTTTCCTTGTGCATGTTGGAAAACTAAAAGTTAATGTTGTGACGTGTCTATTGGAAGTCTAGAGTCAAAAGTCCTTGTTGGTCGGTCAATTTTTTCAATAAGTGTGTGCATGAATTCGGATTTATTTACGTCAGCGTTACATCATCATTCAGTACACAATCAAATTCATCACTAAACACCTATAGTGGTGATCAACAAATTATCAAAAGTAAAAAATACCCACTTTATAAATCACACACAAACATAAAAGAAAAGTGCGTAGGGGGCCTGAACCACCAAAACAATGTTAAAAAGCCACCATCGCACATGATTAGAGAAGAGTGTAAGGGGATGTTGCGTAGTAGTGGATGGTGCACCACCACCCTTAACACTTAATCTTAAAAATGTTGTTAATCACTAAAAGTGTTGGTTTAGGAGAGTGTGTATTTACTTTGAAAGATGTGATAATTTCGTTGGTAAAATACGGAGTACAATTTTTTTGCGTAACTAGTTGATCCATGTGCTTAAATGTCATAAAATCATTACATGTGCGGTTTGAACTTAAATCTTCACACATGAACTCCAAGCTCTATAGTGGTTGTTTGCCTGATAAACATTCGGAAATAAGTAACTATGTAAGGAATTTGTTTCTTTTTTTGGCTTTTACAGTTAGTAATTTCAATCGTTTAGTAAACACGTTGATGTATGATAAATTCGCCGTCTCCTAAACCAAATCTTTGCCAACTACTAATGACGACTGTTTGCTATAATCCGAAACAAGTTACATGAAACAGTGAGATTCATTGGTGTATTCTTGTTTCACAGAGGACCACAAATTTGATAAGAGCATGATAATAGATATGAATCAGTGCTTGTAACATATGGGCTTTGAGTGGCTTGCTTTATATAGAATGATCAATATAGTGAATGGCATCTAAACATACCCCATTACACTTAGTCTAAATTATTCAAGGAAAACATCAAAACAATGTCCATTATTAAACGTAATTGCGTGGTGCATACATTTGAAATTTTAGCCAAATGGCAACATCCTATATAATATGTGGTGCACATGATTGCAAGTGGGCCAAAAATTGATGGGCATACTTAAGTTACAAGTTTTTCTTACAACAATTAAAATTGTAAATAAAGGCCATGAAAACTAAGTTGAAACTTGAAAGTTGACTTAAGTTTTATTATATGTATCATCAATTAACATGTACAAGAATGGTACCCGCGTAATGCGGTGGTATGTACTTTATGACAATTTTGCAGTCGGTTATACGTTTAATTATCTTCCTGCTTTACAATTAGAGATTTTCTGCTTTTACTTTTTTGTTTTTTGTTATCAGTTTTCTGTTTTCTGTTTTTCTAGTTTTCTAGTTTTAAGTTTTCCGTTTTTAGTTTTTCAGTTTTTCGTTTTCTAGTTTTTCAGTTTTCCGTTTTCAGTTTTCTACAATTAATGTTTGAAATCCTTCTTTAATCAATATTTAAAATATTTGCATAATAAGAAATAAAAAGTCTGAATTTTAAGACTTTTTTATTTATAGAATAGTCCTAATAATGTACAGTAGTATAGATAGTTGGTCTAAAATGATCTTTGTCTTTCAATCTTAGTATTAAAACGAATGAGTTTTTGTTATTTTGTTTATTCGAGTAGACCGAGTCTTTAACTCATATGTACATATTTATTTAGTTTCAACTTAATATGTCTTTCTATAGTCCTAGAAGATAGAAGAATCACAACCAAGCAAATATTCTCTTCTATAATCATTTCTTGTCATATATTGTTTGAAGAATATTATGATACCCTCTTTTTATTAAATAAAAATGTATTGATACTGTTCCATTTCAACTTAACTCTCTGGAACATCTGAAACATGCTTAAGGTGGTGTTTATTTTTCTTTTAGTGGAAAGAATTGTGGGCTCAAAGCCCTTACTAAATATTTATGAGGATATGTTACAACTGCATAAAAAAGAATATATTCACAAAATTACGTGTTAAACAATGATGGGTGAATTTTACTATAATTTCTCTCTTTTCTTTCTAATTAATCTGATCATTGCCTGACACATTATTTTGTGAAGGATTTTGTGGATGTTTTTAATTGAGAGACTCATTAAAACTACACTTTCCATCTATAAAAGGCTAATTAAGATTTTCATATCTAACCACTACGCAACAAGTATTACGACATTTTTTATTTTTTTATTTATTTTTATTTATTTTTTATTTTTTTAATATGGACGTTAGAAAATAGCAGCATATGAAACATTCATACATATTATATTTCTAAAATAATATCATACAACTATATATCATAGATTTGCAGTGCACATATAAATGTTTACGACTAAAGGAGATAAATAGACCATCAAAAATATTGTACACGATGATAAGGACAAAAGGATGACAAATATGACCTTCCAGATGAAAACTTTGCGTGATACAATTATTTAAGAGGAGGGAGTACTCAGCTACTCCTTGGAAAACAACACAAGTAGACATTAAAGTTGTTGAGCTGATCCATGGTACAAAAATTCAATACAAAGTGTTGGAACTCAGTAATTTTGATTTGCTAATAAATCTTCCAATAATTAGAATAAAAAACCTGTTAATTGTCACACAAAGTCGAAATATGTCAGTTTTTACTGGATAGTCGTCACCTATTTATAGCGATGTTTGAAACAAAAGTATAAGGTTGGGCATAGTAAGACCCTCAACCACGTGTTGAGGGCCACACGACGCGTACACCGTGAGACACTGCCATTAGACCTGTAAACGAACTGAACGTTCAGTGAACATTTCATAAACTGTTCGGTAAAAAGTTCGTTTATTTATTAAATGAACGATCGAACATGAACAATATTTTACGATCGTTTAGTTAAATGAACGAACATGAACAAAAGTCTCGTCCGTTTATATATGTTCGTGAACGTCCGATTATGCGTTCATTAACGTTCATTTATTTATTTATATTCATATATCATATCTTTTAATTGTATAATTTTAAAATTACATTGTTCAAACAAAACAACGCTTGTAAAACAATATTAGATGCATAATTTAATATAGGTTATGTTTGTTTTTCTATGTTTATTTATGTTCGATCGTTTATGTCCGTTTAGCGCTCGTTTAATGTCTTAATGAACGAACATGAGCAAAGTCATTTTCTTAATAAACGAATATGAACAAGAAAATCCTTCTGTTTAAGTGTTCATGTTCGTTTATTTGTCCGGTTAAAATTAAATGAACGAACATGAACAAGGCTCCGTTCGTGTTCGTACGGTTCGTTTGCAACCCTAACTGCCATCTTATTACGCTTTTTTTTTTTTTTTTTTTTTTTTTTTTGGTGAGGTGTTTGTTTTCTTTGTGTTTGTGTGTGGGTAAATTGTGTGGTGCATTTGTATTTAAGCGACTATGTTTTTGTGGTGGTGTTAATGGTCTTGCTACACTTGTTTAGTGATGATGTTGATGATAAATAGAAAATCTGATTTGTCGCTGAGTTAGTGATAATAATGTTGGAGGTTACCACACCCGGTCTAAACAAGTTGAGTTTGATGGTCTTTTTCGATCGGTTTGAATAAGCCGAAGTACTATTTTTAGTTTTTGGATTGATGTAACTTTTATATGAACCATCTAGTTATTTATGTTAACTATCATATTTTTATGGTGGTTGGCCCTAATAGTAATTGTCTTTCTTTAAATCAAACATATTTGCATCCATTTTTAATGCGCTTGCTGTGGTACGTGTACATCATAACATACATATTGAACAAAATTTATTACACATGTATACTACCTATCTCACACATAATATTTCACAAATTTCGCTAACGAGTTTTGAACGCACAATCTCTTGGGTTATCACAACATACATTTAACATATGTTAATTGGTTCTTTCTGTTTTTCTAGTTTCATTATTGACCCTTATGGTATTATTTTTTTGTAATGTGGCAAAAGGTGTTTATTCGCCTGGAGTTTAATTATTGACCCTTAGCATATTTCCAAAGTATTTGATCACATATTATGCTTGTAAAAATCACAAGTAGAACATTTTTTTAATCACTTGTACACGTGACGTCCGTTTTTAATGATGTTAAGATTTTCCAATTATAAAAAGAAATTTATATAGTTGCATGGAGCATTATTTATTCCAAATATGGCAGTTTTTTTAATTCGCATGGAGCATTAAGAAATTCTACTTCTTAGCCTTTTTCTACTAAACTCCAATTAGATTTTCAATGAAAATAGTTGTTGGTCACAATCACAAGGTATATCAAACTTGTTTTAGATAAAGTGTAGTCAATAAATCATTTAAAGTAGTTAATAGAATGCATGTTTTTCCGATGGCTTAAATGAGGACCATCCCTTTTTCTTTTTCTTCAGAAAATAATTAAGCCTAACAAGTGTTCTAGTTTCTCAGTTATATTGTTTTGGTCGAAAATGGTGACATTGACAATATTCCAAAAATAGTGGCAAAATGATTTGTGACTATTACTTTGTGTGAGATTTCAAGTTCAATTCTTGCTAGGTGCTAACAGCTCTGAAGTGGTCACGCCAACCTAAAAGAGGACTTTACCCTGTTTGAGCCTGTGTGGCGGTGGGTTCAAACCTCGTGGATTAGTCGATCAAAAGATCGAAAATCATGATAAATAAAAAATTAAAAAAAAATAAAAAAGTTGTAAAGTGCAAATTAGTTTAAGTTGTGGACTACAGATATCCTCTACTACAAACAAATAGTTCATCATATGATATAACCCACATCAAATGGAGAAGTAATCAATTAGAATCTCTATCACAGATCAGTAACATTTATGGAGTCAGCAAGAGCGTCGAGAATGATAGTTTGATTTTTTTCTTCCGAAAAGCAAAGCTTTCTTAAATAGAGCGACACCACAAAAATAAACAGGGTGAGCGAAACATATCACAAACCAAGGCTCCCAAGATGGAGGCGAAAATTAACAACCAAAGAACCTATCATAAGACCCAACCCACAACCAAGAGAAATATAATAGTTCTTGTTTGATGCTATGGTTTATTAGTTTTGTAGAAATAAGTACGTTGCGTCTTCAGTTGGCTGCGCTTATTTGTGTTGGTTAATCAGATGGCACGATCAATGGTAATAGCCGGTATGATGGTTAATTTAAGGGTACTACTGTTCTGCAATATGCTTGTTTTATATCTAATGTAGAGTTTCAAATCTGTGTAGATTTGTTTCTTTATCACCATAAAAATTGGTTCTGCAACTTGCAGCTTGAATCCAACATTTCTTTCTACTTAGTATCAGGACATCAATGCATATAACAAAAAATAGTTTTATGTTTTGCTCTTTATCCGACTTTTGGGTGAAAAGCACAAAAACAGTTCAATGTAGATAAATGTTGGCCATTGGCACAGAGTGACAGAGTGACACTTGATACATTAAATCTTGGGACTATTCAGCATTTTAAGGTGAGCTAATGAAGCTCAGGTGTCCCCCCACCATCACTCGCCCATATAGATATGTTCTGGACCTAACTTTCCTAATCCTAACCTGCATATCATTTGTTGTGCTAATGATCAGAAAGTGGTAAAGTCCGCCAGATAAATGAGAGCAAAGCCAAATAGTGGGGAAACCAAAATAAATGGGCTAGAAATGAAAATAGTTGCAGATTCAATCAGATTTTTCAAAACACATTTTAATGGACTGAAGCAAAAATGCATCAGCCATTTAGCAAAGCACCCTTTATTCTTTATCCAAGCCTTGGTGTATGTGCATCAATTTCAGTTATGACAAGCGAATCATTATATCACAAAGGCATATAATACCACTCTATATGAATGTCAACCAGAATGTACAACTGTCTACTTAAACCTGAGAGGTTTCCTGATGTTAGTGTAAATTCTAGATATATGCAGACCTATGATCTAAAAGGGTACTTGGGTGTGCTTATTAAAACTCACTATACCTTTTAAAATAAAAGATAAGAAATTTAAAATACCTATTTACAAACCCTCAACTTCTTATCAGAATACACATGAAGTGAACCAGCTTTAACCACCTATCCAAAACAACTTAAAGTCTGTGAAAAGCGAAACTTGAGACACCACATATGTCTATGACCAGAATTTCAAAACATTGTTGAAAAGAGGCAAAGCCAAATTAGTCAAAACTAGTTATTTCAAGCATTTCACAGAAGCAACTCAAGCACCCTTAAACAAGCAATTCAAATAAGTAACCCAAAGGGTCTAAAAACTGTTTGTTTGTTGTATTAGAACACAATCTGCAGGTAAGCAATTTGAAATAAGCAACTAGAATAAGATATGCAGCTTTGACAATCAATTTCAAACATCCTCATAAGCTATTTTTCAGTTGTATGAAACATCAATAAACACATATAAAAAAAAATCCCAAAGACATCCCTAATGACGAAAAACACAGCGCACACCACATATATTTATTATCAAAAGTTTAGAACATTGTTGAAAGGGGCATATAACGCAGTTAACATCAATACGTCAGCATCAACAACAACCGCAATCCAAACATCCTAAAACCGCTAGTAATCACGTGAATCATTTTAAATCAAGATCAATAACAGTTTACAGTACCAAAGCAGTGCATTGGTAGTAGATTTACATTTACACAATACCAAGATTTAAGGGGTGTCTGAGATTACATATACTTTCTAAAACAGATCAGATAAACATTTCGAAATATGTAACTCGCAACCTCATAGTCCAAACTACTTATTTCAACCAAGAACAACAAACTAGTAGTCTGAAATAAGTAAGTAAGCAACTCCCAACTAAATTAATCAAAACTGGTTATTTCAACCTCAAACAATCTACTAAGCAGTTCAAATAAGCAACCCAAACACCATTAGAACTGCTTATTTGTTATATCGACACACCATATGAAAATAACGCGTTTCGATAATCAAATCCAAACACCCGCAATAGCTACTTATATGTTGTATGAAAACATAAATAAACATATTCAAATAGCAATCCCAGACACATCGTTAATGGCAAGAAACATAAAAATAACAAACACCAAGTATCACTATTGCGAAAAGTTCAAAGCATTGTTGAAAGAGGAAAACAACACAGTTAACAACTTCATATCATCCTATCAGCATCAACCATAATTCTAATGCAACATCCTTATACCCCCAAGAATCACTAATATCATATCAAATCAATATCATTAGCAGCATCAGAACTAATGTGATCATTGTTTAATGCAAAACGCTTACACTTAAAAAAAACTATCAGATAAAACATTTCAAAATAAGCAACTCACAACATGACTATTCATAACTACTTATTTGAGCTAGTTGTCTAAAATAAGCAACTCGCAACCTAATTGATCAAAACTAGTTATTTTAAGCCCAAACAATCTACCACGAAGATCGAATAAGCAGCCCAAACACCCTTAAAACTGTTCATTTGTTGCATCCAGACACAAAGCTTATGGGCACTTTGAATTACGCAACTCAAACAGCTTGGATAAACATTCCAAACACCCTTATAAGCTACTAATCAGCGGTACATAACATCAACAAACAAATTCACAACACAATCACAAACTATTAGACTACTAACAAAATTACAAAAGTTCAAAACATAGCGGAAGGAAATAGAACATATCTCTATTAGACTAATATCAAAGGTTCAAAACATAGCGGAAACACAACATATCTCTATTAGACTACTAACAAAAGTTCAAAACATAGCGGAAACAGAACATATCTCTATTAGACTAATACCAAAGGTTCAAAACATCGCGGCAACACATCATATCTCTATTAGACTATTACCAAAAGTTCAAAACATAGCGGAAAGACGACAATACACATCATAACATCCTCATAAACCAAACCCCTAATCCAAGTATCCCATAAACCCTAAAAAATACTCGAACAAACTTAGATCACATCCATATCATTCCCATTTCCCGAAGCACCCTCCCCGCCATTACCATTACCATCACCATAACCCTGAAGCGCCTCACCAGTAAGCCTACAAACCCTCCATTCCTTCATCACATCAGCACCCATCTCCTCGTAAAACTTAATCGCATTCACATTCCAATCCAACACAACCCATTCCACTCTCCCATACCCCATTTTAACCGCTTGTTTCGCCACAGCCGAAAGCAACATCTTCCCTAAACCTTTCCTCCTATAACACTCCCTAACAAACAAATCCTCAATATAAAACCCGGGTTTCGCCAAAAAAGTACTATAGTTCCTAAAAAACAAAACAAACCCACCAACAACATTATTCTCAGCTGTCCTAAACTGCTCACATTCCCCATCATTTATGGGAAACTCAAGCTTCAAACTGTTGCAAACAGGGACAAAGGGGCCACCATTTGGGGTGTTTGGAAAAGGGGTTTCTGAGAGTTCTAGTAAGAAAACAGTGAAGGACTCAAAAGGGGCGTTGTTAGTACCGAAAAGGGTGTCTGAAAGTGATGAGACAGTAGCGACGCATTGATCTGAGAGACGCTCAAAGACAGCCATTTGATGGATCATTTTGTGGATGAAAGGGGTGTCGAGTTGGGTGGCTAAACGGATTCTGGTGAAGAGATGGTGAGTGGTTGGGATGGTCATGTTTAGTTCCGGTGTGGGGGTTGGTGGTAGTGGTCCTTCTGCGGCGGCCATTTTTGGTGAGTGGTGGTGAGTGGTGTGGTTAGTGGGCGGATATATTGGCAAGAATGTGCGAGAATATATGGGTAGTTTTCTCTTTTTAGAGGGTGTTTGTTTAAGCTTATATCAGGGGTTAAAAGCTTATTTGTGTTTCAGTTTATATATTATAAGCTATAATTTTTTTAGCTTATTTTAAGATTTATGAGCTTATATAAATTTTTTATGATACTATAAATTAATACGGAGTATAAACTCATAAACTTTGAAATATTCTCGAAAATTAAGGCTGTTGAAATATATGTCAAAATTAAATTAGGACGGATGAAATATAGTTTTCTCGTTCTATGAGTTTGTTTGGTTGAGAGAAATGAAGGTAAAGAAATGAATTATATATATATATACTAAAAGGTAAAAGGTTACTGTAGCAAGCACTGTGCTTGCTACAGTAATTTTTTTTTTTTTTTTTTTTTTTTTTTTTTTTTTTTTTTTTTTTAACGGTCGTTAGTTATTTAACGGCGGTTAACTAACAACCGTTATCTTTAACATTAAAAAAAAAATTGTACGCACTTTGTCCTTCATCTCAGTGGTTCATTGCAAATTTAGTCCTCAAATAATTAACATAAATGGTCCTTCATGTTATACATCAATTGCAAAATCAGTCCTAGGTAACTAACTTCACGTTAAGTAGCTAACGGCAACAAAAGAATTCTGCAGCAACGCGCGGGTACCAAACTCGTTTCCACTGTTTGGTAGGCTCCATTTGTTGTGTGTGAGAGAAAAAAAAAAAAAAAAAAAAAAAAAAAAAAAAAAAAAAACCCCAAGACATCAAAATTATAGACAATCTGTCTTTTTGCATTTTGAATTCCACTTCATTTGTTGTGGAAATAAACCTATCCAAGATTTCTCTCGTCTTCTTTTGGCCTTTTTGATATAATATTAAAATTTTAAAAGGATGGTATAAAAAGATAGAGGCACATGCTTCTCACATTCACCTAATTCTTCCAAAAGCTTATAAAACCCCCTAGCACCCAATGTTTCATTCCTTTTTGCTATCACAATCTCCGACATCATCATATGGCGCTTATCTTCCTCTTGTTTATGTACATGATTTATGTGCTTCTTATCAATATCTTTCCTCTTGTTATGTACATAATTTAACACCCATAAGGCTAGATGGTAAGGGAGGTGAACTCCTCGCCTTAAGTTCCACCTCACCTTAAGTATCCTTTGCCCATCACCTCTTCTCACGCGCGATTTCAGCTTCCCAATACAAAATAAGGTGAACGGCTCACCTTAAGTATCATTCATGTTTTATTATTTTTTCTTTTGTGTGTGAGTGTGCATGTGGGGTGTTTAGTGGAGTATATTTATATAAAGTGAATATTTTAATGAAAGGTGAACATGTAGTATCCTTGCCAAAAAGGTGAGTGGAGTGAAGTGAAAGGAGAGAGAAAGGTGAAGTGGCGCTGAGGTGTAAAGTGACCTCCTTACCATCCAGCCTAATAGATCTCAATTATATGGGTGTTAAATTGATGATAAGATCGAAATTTCTTATTATCAATTATATGGGTGTTTTTAATGATAAAATCAAAATTACTTATTATCATTTGTTTGGGATTTTTACTTTAATTGCATTGATAAAAGTTGGCTTTAAAGTTGCTTCAACAATGTTCTAGTTTTCGTATTTTACAAATTAACATAAATGATTCCATTTTTTTCTTTAGCATAATTTCTCAATGTTACCAAACAGTGGAGTTTAAAGATGGTTTCTCAACCAATTTCATTTCTTTTAATTCTATTCTTTACTTCAATTCTGAGTATATGAAATTCTCTCTACCATATTATAGCATGGTACCCGCGCTACTATGTGCCGCGAGTGCGATATAATAACCGACAATAAGTAAAAAAAAAATGTAGTGTATGTGTTAATAGTTTGTCATAAAATTTGAGTGTCATATGTAACTTTTGTGGTGAAAATGTAGATTACAAAAGACAAACAAAAATAATTATTTAAAAAAGATATAAAGTACATGAATATTGAATTGTATAAATTAACAATGCATTATTTAGTTAAATATAAAACTTTATACTTTATTAGTTTATTTAAATTCTTTTCTTTACAAAGTGTTAATTGCAACTTCGTAACATTTATATCTTTTCTTACAATTATTACCCAATTACTTTATATCATTTTAGAGTTACATGTTTTTCTTCATAATCCATTAATAACTTGATATTTACATATGTTATCAAAAATCCCAAAATAGAAAAACGTGTAAACTTAAAATATTAAGAATTTAAAAAATGTCATCCTAAATGCGTTACATGTTTTGGATTGTCAAATTTCACAGTTTGTATCATGTCAGATAAGTTGTGTCATATATTTCACTTTGACAACAAACGTTAGTCAATATACCTTTCTAAGAGCGAACGATGCAAACATTTTTCCGTTATATGCTAACGTGGTCTAACATGATCAAACGATGCTTTCATCTTTTCCTTGTAACATCCGAGGGCATTATTGTTATTTTGATCCATAAACTAAGCATAATCTAACCAAACACTCAAAGCAAGCTTTACAAATCTCTAGACAATGTATTTAATCGTTGTAGTAGAGTATAGAAAAGTCTGGAGGATTAATCATTCTCTAGAAGAATAGTGAGATATGCTAGTAGAGTATAACGAAATAATCTAAAGAATTAAACAAAAATTATTTTTGGTATTTATGTGTTTTAATTGAAAGCAAATAAATTATCGGGTTTTGAAAGACTTGATTCTAGATTATTAACCTAAAGATAAGAAAATAAAATGCAAGGAAAGTAAATTGCTATGTAAAAGATATATGAGAAAGCTTATTTACCTAGCATGCACTACTCCTTATTAATAACTAGCTATATTGATTGGATCTGCCACACTTAACTGGTGGTTATGGAGGATAATTCTAGATTAATGTAGTGCCTTGGTCCAGATCATACACCTTATAATAACTAGCCTATTGTCTTAGTTTTCCTATAACAGATCACCATGCATTACTTATCTAATATTTTAACGTCTCGCAAGCTAGCATAGCTCTACAATCGCAATTGTTGCACACAAACTAGCAAAGAACCCTAGGCAATTCAGCAATGCCAATAACCTAAGCAATTTCTAAGATATATGTGGTTTTAAGTCCCACAATAAACAGTTTTCACACGTTATCACCTTTGAATACATAATCAATTCTCCGACAATAGATAATCACAATCACCAATCAAGAAAATAATAGATTATATCTAATTACTAACAAGTTTCATGCAATCCTAAATAGACTCTACATACTCTAGTTAAATGGGCCAGGTTCGGGTTATATGTAAACAGGTTAGGCTTGACATAGTTGACCCGATAATTTAAATGAGTCAGGTTCACGTTGGGGTTTTCTGACCCGTCAAACGGTCAACCGGAAACCGACCCAAATTGCCACCCCTAAGTATGTTAAACATAGCATACAAAGAACGAGCAAAGTTACAATTAAAGCAAGCAACGATAAAAATTATTGAATGATTAATAAATTAACTTATCTTGATGTTATATGATAACAACAAATAATATCACCTTTTATATATCATTATCCCACGTTTATTGCTCATAATCATTGCATTTGTGTAATATTTGATACTCATCGATGTCTATTTCAATTTTAGGCTTAAAAAGGAGCATTAGACGAAAAGACACAAAAATGTGCAAGTATTGATACAAGATGACAAAATCAATATTTGATGATGAATCGAGGAGAAAGGAGTATGGAGATTCAAGTGCTTTGGAGGATATTTATGTAGTTTACTCAAGATTCAAGTCCTTAGATGATGAATTGAGGTGGCGGCGCCACAACGCCTGGCCACGTGTGAATGATGCCAGCTCTAAGCCACTGCACCCGATACTCTTAGCATTATTAGAATGAGGTGTAGGATGATTTATCATTTTGTCTACCGTATAGAGCAATAATTAACAATAAAATTAACTCAAAATTAGTTATCTTTAATACATATCAATTAACAAGAAAGTTTTTTTTCCCGGGCGTTGCAATCGAGAATAAAAGCTAATACCCGTGTCTTGTCGGAATTTAAATTCTGGTGGCCTTACTTATCTGCGACCATGGTTCTAAAAGGCGCGCAGGCATGCTAAGGCTTGAGGCGTGGCGAGTTTTTTTTGTTCAACTCGGATTTTTTTTTAATAAAGAATATTACATGAAGGATAGTTTATTAACCTTACTAGTTATAATACCCGCGCACGCGCGGGGTTTTTTCTAAAATTTTAAATAATTTATTTTTATCTATTAAAAAACAAATAGCTTATTTTTTGTTTTTATTATGTTTCTTAACTTTGTTTTATAATTATGTTTGACGTACGTTGTAGACCGTAATACACATGTTTTCTTTGTTGGTGAATTGCTTCGGGTGAAGGATGTTTTGAATTTGAGCTTGGGTGATAAGATGTTGTTTGATCTTGTGTCCGGAAACATAGCTGCAGATGGTTGGTTGTCTTTCAATGTCTCCAAGTTGGTTTGACTGTTTGTTTATTATAGTAGTATTTGGTAAATGGTAATCTATGTTTGTCACTTGCTAAAGTGCTTGTTAGTTTTTTAGGGTGTTATATATGTGTTTTAATGTTTGATTTGAGGCTTTCTCCTAGTAAGAAGCGTGACCAAAGCTTGTTAACTTCCATGAAGTAACCAGTAGTGTCTCAAATGATATTGACATTATAACATTGACATAAAATAAATGGCATAATAAAGATTATAGTTTGTTTTAGTCGTCCTTTTCTCTTGTTTTTAGGCTAAGCAAATGATATTGACATCATAATATTCATATAATATAAACGGCAGGTTAAAGATTATGGAATTATTTTTGGTCCCTAATCCCAAACACCCTCTTATTAAGTAGCAAAATAAAGTATTCTCAAACACTCTTATATTAGTTGCATGATTAAGATTATTTTACACTATGTCCTATAAAAACAGACTTTATAAATGTTTATAAACATGTCAAAATGGGTTGATTGGTATATGTGGTCAAAAGTTGTCTCGCGTGCATTCAAATGCTTACAAATTCCTAACAGCTTATAAGTAGTTTCAATAGGTAATCCCAAACAACCCGTTTAACCATTTATTCTAATAAGTAATACAAACAGGGCTTATAAATAGTTTGAGTAACCAAAGAACCCCTGACCCATATTGAAAGGGTTACTACTTTGAAGTTAGTCAATTTCTGCAACCAACCCACAATTCTATTATATGGGTCAACATGTCAAACATAACCCAGTTTCATTGAGTTCGGCCGCAAATATTTTTATTGAGTTTTTGGTACACCTATCCTAAGTACGTTTGTTTATTATATTATTAAAATACTAAACTATCTATTAAATAAAATGATGATCATCATGATATGTAACTGTAACTTTATTTTTATTCACTACAAATACAGCTTTGTATAGTTTCGACCCGTTTGACTTTTTTTTTCCCTTATAGCTATTTAATTTACCAAAATAGTTACTGGTTGATCAAACAACAAAAAAGCACAAAAGGAAAACTTAATACAAAGAGAGTTGCAAATAATATAATATTTCTTAAAATAACAAAAAAGCACAAAAGGAAATCCTATGGGATCCCATACATGATCAACTGGAATTCCACCGGTAGACTCATCGAAAATGGCATCAAACATTGCTAAATCAAGTCTTGCAACACAATGCTCCATTACTTGACAATACTAATGTATAAAAGTTCTCATGGAAAAGTTAAACAATTTTTTTTCTTGGAAATTTTGCTAATATTCTAAGGCAACCAAATAGCGTCCCTTATATGTCATTAAGAAACAACTTGCCACTATTATATTCCAAAGCATGAAATATCATCTGAATCTGAATGAATAATATTAAATCAAGATCATTTACCAATCATAAAGTGGTGCAAGGTGGGTTACATTGGTTTAAACTAAGTTAATAGGATGAATGAAGAAGAAAAAAAAAAAAAATACAAAATGCCCTATTTGTCGGTCACTATATCTATTCAGATCTAAGTTAATATCGTGCATACAAATAGAATTGTTCTTACTCATGCTTCAACGTAGCTGACATTGTATCATGGAGAAGACATAGAATAATCCATTAAATGGTTTCTTAACCTCAGTTAACAATAAAATTATTTTCAATTATAGCACTAACCTTAATTGAATGGTTGATTTTTACAAAAACGTCATTACCAGCTTTGTTGATTTCTGATTCACATTGAAACCTGAAAAGGCATCCTCAATCGAGAACTCCACTCTTACAATTGGATGAACATATAAAACCAACAAAGACAAAGTTAAACATAAAGATTTTCATGATCTTTAAAAGTTTTCTTTAACATCAAAGTGTTTCGATTGTATTGTTGTTTTTAATGTTAGGTTTTTTTTAAAGAGATTTGGTTATTATATCTGAGGTTATGAAAATGAATTTTAGTTGTCGAGTTAGTCAGCCCAAACCATCCCGACCCGTACTAAAAATGATCCATTTTGACACGCTACCCATCATGACCCTTTTGGCACTTTTAGATTTGAGAAAGGTGTTAAGACAAGCCTAACTTGCAACAAATTGAATGGTTTAGCCTTCGCCAAGCTGAGATCCTGTTGTTCTCACCATATACGCAATATGTATTTCTCGTGTTTCTTCATCTTTCAATCTACAATATTACATTTTACATGTGTTATGAGACGACCCATAAAATTAGACACACGTTGTCTCTCTCTCTCACACACACACACACACCTACAAAAGAGCACAGAAACTTACTACATGATTGTTGTATAGAGTGTTTGGGTATGGCCCAACAGTATGGCTTCAGTTCTGCTACAACTACCCAGAGACGGAGACAGTGGGGGAGCCAGGGAGTGCTCGGCCCCCTCCAATATATCCAATCGCTTTGCTATTTATCTTATAAAATTTAAGCATATGACGCAACTATAGGCAAATGACCCCCCTAATCTTTAGTTAAATTACTTTGTTAGCTTGAGAAAAAAATTTCGGCCCCCCTTATTCCTAATTTCTGGCTCCGTCCTTGCAACTACTTACAACTACCTGCATTTGTATATGATGATTTAATCATGGATCCATATCAAAAAAACACACACACTCACAAACTCCTTTTTTTCATTTTCTAGAAAACACTACTTTCACAGTTTTAACTCCCAAAACTTCTTTGACCTTTTACCCAACTTGACTCCATTACACCACCTACAGCTGTCCACAAAAACCAAAAATAACAATCTCACGTAAAGATCTCAACCCACACGAAATTCAGAAATAAAAGTAAAAACTTGATCAGAAAATTTAATTGAACCTCTCCTGACCATGACCCTATGTACCTTATCATTGTAGTCGATTAATGGTGTTTTTTGTTTACTTATATTCCCATTTAAAATTTTTGATGTCTCATAGTATAATGGACTAAACTTCACAACTGAAAATAAAGTCATTAGCTGCAACCAACGTAAGATTCTTTTTCGATATGAAAAAAAAAAAAAAAAAAAAAAAAAAAAAAGCTAATCTACATCAAAGTGAGAAATAGCCAAATAATAGTTATGTTAACACCTTCTGCTTTACATGTATCCAAATTTCTTATTTTTAGTTCAAACTCTTAGAAACATTTAGAAATAATCCTTTTATTAGGCTAATTACATTTAAAAATTAGTTCATAACACAAATTCTTTTTTAACTTTAAAAACAAAATTTCATACTAACTTCAAGAAGGATTTGCTTTACTTTTTAGTCAGGGATTGTGTTGCCTTTGAAACCAATACTTTGCTTTTGACACACATTGCACGACTCTTTTGGGTCTTTTTCTACTACAGTTATCTTTCTTTAAGAAAATGCAAATAACCATCACTCTATATTTTGAGTATACTATAATCATATATAAGGGTGATATGCAAGGGGTGGTGAGATGGGGGCCTTTGGGCCTGTCCATGGTCTGAGCCATTATGTGAATAATGGGCTTTGTTTAAGCATGGACTTAATCTATGTAATGTAATATACATTCGTAATCAGTACATATCAAATGCACATTTAACGAACACGTGAGATTGAATGACTAATTAACATATTTGAATCAGGAAAATGGTTGACATTAATTTGATTGAGTATCTTGGGTTAACTGAAAGTGACCACTTAATCTCGAGCAAGTATCATAAAAAATTTACCTACTATTGAAGTTGTGTGTTGCAATAAGTATAACCTAGATTACCGTGGCATGTAGGACGCGTATGAGCGTCATTTTTACGCAAAATAGTGGAAAGCCTTCTCTGGTGTTTGGGTTGGAGTTGCTGCAGCGGCGATTTAAAAAAAAATAAATTAATTTATAGTATTAACCATATGCTATATGCGATAATTAAATGGCACTTTACTTACTTTGAAGAGTTTGAAGGCTGTTTCTATTACTGGCATACCAGGATACAAACATCATTTTTCGCTTTTGTTTAGTATCTGCAACAACACGTTTAAAAGGGTTAGAAAAACTGAAACCATATTTTACATGTTATACCAATTAAAGTATTTATTATTGCTAACAACATAATCACAATTACATACTTGCATTCTAAACTGGATTATCTCCAGTTATTGTCACACCAGTGGCTTCAACGGCTCATTGTTCAAACATCCGTTCTTTGGTTCGAACATTTTCTTCAACATCAATATGATCCGGAGATAGAGGTACAGTATGACAACAAACATCCTTGTTAATGCAACCTTTTTTTTATGTAGAACAGTCGGAGTCTTTGATAAATGTTCCATTGACAATTCATTATTGGACACCCCGAGCAGTTTGCTTTTATTATTAGTACCATGTATTGCTCATTGATCATTAGCTGCAATGCATATAGAACTAATAAGAATGAAACAGTTTAAAGTATGCATAAAGACTGAAGCATCAAATCAAGAATATACTTACATACATTTCAATCGCTTTCGGTATCAAAGAGAGCAGAATTCAAGCATGCAGCAGTTGACGTTGAGCTTTCCTCAATATTACTTAATGACTTATTTTGTTTTTACAGATGAGTGTTTTTCTCATCATGTGAATGTGTTTAAGGGTTTTGTCGTTGTCTTACTTTTTTTTTTTTTTTTTTTTTTTTTTCTCACGATCGAGCTAAGGTTTCGGCTTATTTTATAGTTATCTTGGGCTTAATTTGAATTTATGGGCTTACATGTGTTTACTGATCACAATATTAGGATGTAACAGGATTAACCGAGCCTTCCACATATATCGTGTTAAGATGTACTGAGAATCTGTTTGCAAACTTATTCAGAATTTCCAATTATCACTCATCATCTAGTCACCTCACATCAAGTGCCCAGTCGAGTAGCTCAATCCCTACAAGTACTACATGCTTTTTCGACAATGGTTATGGTCTCAAAGACTTGCATAATTTATTACTCGGTAACTGATACGATGTTTAATGAGCTTAAATATAATTTCTACAAAGAAGAAAAAGCCATAAGTCTTTCGAAAAATACACACAAACAAATAACATCAACATAATATCTAGCGTCCTTCCAAAAAAGGCATAATTTCTTTTTAAGTTTCATGTTGATCCATTTGTTGCTCAAACTAAATTAGCCTTCATACATGCTAGAATGAAAGTGTGCACACCAAATCTTTTAGGTACCAACAATCTGATTGAACATAAACATTTTAATTACGCATAAATTTTTACCCTAGCTTCAAATTTCCAAATTACTCAAACTGAAAAACTCATATCTATATTCACATAAGTAGGCAATTCATCAAACTCAATACCAAAAAAATCAAAATTAAAACAAAATCAAAGTTATAATTATTACCTAATGTTAAAAATCTAATCTTTAAGCATAACCCATATTCACAATCATCCAAAATACAAAGCCACGCAACGAATTCGAATGTCGGAAAACAAAGTGGAATATATGATTCAGGTGGAAAAGGAATTCGAATATTGATTGATGAAATTGGTTTTTTTCTTTTACGCCATCTAGGAAGAAGGAAAAGATTACAGAGCGTGTTTTCTTAATATGTTACAGTTTAGTCCTAAAGTATCAACTATTAAATATTGAGTACATATGTATTTTTGACTTTTGGATACATGAATAAGTAAAGACGAATTTATATCTTTTTTATGTCATATTTGGAAATATTTAAGCTTTTAAAATTCAAAATTTGTTTTTAGAAAAATAATAATAATTCAATTATTATTTAATATGGTATGATTTGATTTTTTTGAAATGAAAAAGTCCCCACTAGGGGTTTTATTTTATTAGGAAAAAGATTCATTATGTACTATGCTTTTTGTAAACTCGATATGAAATATATAAATATTTTCATATTTTGTGCCGCCTTATGTCTTCATGTCTTAAAAACGCAAATGCTTTGCCTTAACCGCTAAGATGTGAGAATTGTTATGCGTCATGTCACGTCTCACGCTATTTTTAACCTTGTCTGAGACTACTAAAAGCGACCCATAACTGATTTGTTTTTAACTAGTTTGTTGCGTTGCAAAACTACTAAAAGTCTGAAACTATCACGTCATGTACGTGTGTCTGGATGCTCTATTTGATCCTGATACACATTGAAACTTAATTTTATGCGTTGTTAAAAGTTAGGCATTGACCATATGCACGGCCGAAATAACTTTTATAAATTTACCGGTCCAAAGTAGTACGTAGTATTTTATAAGTTCATTGACTTACGTGAAGAAAAAAGAAGTTTGGTAATGCAAATGAATAAAACCGAAAAGTTAAGTAGCTTAAGTGTATATTAAGTTATTAACCATAGGATTGACTCAATCTTTATTTATTTATTTTCCTGAAATGAAGTAAGTTTAGGAGTAGTTCCTTCCCTTGTACTTGTATCTCGATTACGTCTATCTATTAGTCACACTTGTACAATGTACCTCTAGGTCTTTGGTATATCAACAAAGATCACGTACAAATCCATAAAAAATATCCGCAGTCTAGGGTTTTTGCATCAAGAATCACCGAGGTTTTTGTTTCAGGATTATTAACAATTCCTATTTGGTAATATTATCATGGGGTGTATGTGCTCAAAACGGTTGCTTGGTAGTTCCACAACTGATCATGAGATAGTGGAGGAGGTTGATAATAATGGTGCTACTGCGATTATATCACAAATTAATGAACAAAATGAAGCTGGTTCAGGCGTAAGATTATGGGTTGATGGAGATGTTAATAAAACTGACATCACTAGTGAAAGGATATATCAGCCTGGCATGTGTACTAATACGATATTTTTCATTGATAACAGAGTTCATAAAGAATGGATTTCGCAAATGGCGGAAAAGGTTTGCTAGCATTAATTATGTCTTGTATATGTTGATAACAAATTGTTGCTAAGATTGGGATAAGGTGAAAAGGGTTTTTGATTAGTAAATGTTTGCGATCATGATCAAATAAAAAAATCTTAACGTGTAGCAATTGTGAATTAAACTTACAAAATAAGTGAATCAAAGTTTCGGGATATAATTGCCTGAAAATGTAATTACCTTATCACTTTTTGGAGTTGTGTGTAGGCATTTGTGCGTGTGTGTATTTTATACCCATACTTTTGTATTTTGATATTTATGTGTATTTTGTAACCATTTTACACTTAAGTTTTTAACCACTCTATTAACAACGAAGGGTAAAATGGTCGTTGTACATGAGAAAAATACAAACAAAAGTAGAAATTCAAAAGTTCGGTTATATAATAGCCACGAAAAAAAGTTTGCTACTCAACAGTCGAAAAGTTCTCATTCTAGAATGCTTCTCATTTGATCTTTATTCTTGTTATTTTTGTATGTTGTATAGATGTTATTTAACATATGTTTCTATTACCTTGAGACTTGAGTAGAGTATGAAAACTAAAAATGCGAATGTGGTATTGGAACCAGTGTTCCTTAAGCCTTAGTCTCTTGAATCGTATCAGCTTGTGTATGACAATACATGATTGCACATGTTTTAACTTTTGTTGGATATTGTTGGTTGCTGTTTTAGGTTATGTAAACAATTTGGCAATACTAATACGCTTTGGCACTACAGGAACTTTTCAGATTATCCATGTCAATGAGTTCTTTTAACTATTATACGATGAACGGATTTTTGGACTTTTTGATTCAAGATTCAAGTTTAAACCAGTGTCAGAATTCAGTGCAGACGATGGCATCAACATCCAGCACAGTAGTTTCATGTGGTGCGAATATGTCAAAATATTATGGCATTGACCGACTTCCTTTTGCAGCAGTAGCAGCATGCATCTCAGGCACTTTTTCCACAGTAATATTCTCTTTATACTACAATTGTTTTAAGCAAACGCCTAAATACCATATTAGCAAAAGGTAACAGAAACAAGACTTAAAAGTATTAGCTTAAATGAAAGCGAGTCATAAGTCTCACACAGTCTACTTTTAATTCACAAAACCTTATGATGAGTAATTATTTTTTAAAAGTAAGACTTCTATTGAAATAAATAACTCTTTGCAGAACGTATTGGACATTATTATTATTATTATTATTATTATTATTATTATTATTATTATTATTATTATTATTATTATTATTATTATTATTATTATTATTATTATTATTATTATTAATTAAAAGAATTTTAAACTTTTTGACAAATGGTGTTTCATTGGTCAACCAAACCTGACCTAACCCGTGTCAACCATTACACAAATTATCCGTTTGAGCTGAACATGTTTTGGCATGTAAGCTGACATGCCTCACCTGCCCATTTTGAATTCTCTAGTTTAGACTACTCTTTTTTCCCTCTCTCACACCCCTAATCATTTGTATTTAATCAACTTCCATATCTTTCTATACCTTACGGATGGGTCTTGTGAATGATGTTTTATTTATTTTGACTTTTTAATGTCTTAAAGGTTGATTTGCTTAGAGATGGTCAGGAAGTTTCTGTCCCCCCCTTGCAAAATAACGTATACTTTGAGGTTACATCAAACCACCATGGCATTTGGTATGGATCTTATATGGACAGAGGTGACAAAACATGCTCTCTTTTGTTCACTTTAAAAACATTCTTTAACACTAACAATGAGCATTGGTTCTCGTATAAACAAATATCAGTTTGGTTTGAAGAGATTCCTCAGTCACGTCAGGAGGAAATATTGATATATGTTTACATGAACTGGGAGGATCTCCAGCAAGATCCTTCAGTCATTGAAGCATTAAAGGAGACAAGATTTGTTTCAAGTTCTGATGGGGGACTATATAAACCCAAAGATTTGTTTGATCCTAATGATGTACTATTAACATCAGTTTTTACTGATGAGGCTCACAAGTTTCCAGGTACAAGGTTTGTTTCAGATAAATGGCTTAATATACTTAGGCAAACGGGCCTTCGGAACACAGGTGATGTTGATATTCTTCTTATATGTGCCAAAAAAGTAGAGTTTCTTGGAGCTGAGAGTATGTCAAACACGACAACTGAAGTTGCACTAGAAATTTGGTCTTTGGCTGAAACTCTTATGCATGCGATATTTCAAAATTTTAACCATTTTTTAGGCAATAATTTGTGTCATATTCTTGGCAAGATTGTATGCATTCCTGCAGAAAAAGGGTTCCCATTTGAAAATGGTAAGGAAGGTGTTAAAAGAGTGTTGTGTTCATACAGTGAAGCCATTCTATTAAAAGATTGGCCACTTGCATGGAGCGTTGCTCCCATTATTTCCAGAGTTCCACCAGAGTCCTCTTGGGGAGATCTTCAACTAAGGAGCCCTCCTCCTTTTGCTCTAGTTTTAAAGCACCTGCAGGTTTCGAACTATATATGTTCTCATTCTTCTGAATATCATATGATTTTTCTAGTTGGTTAAGTTTTAATCCATATAATCACAACTTCAGGCTCAACAGCATACTCAGCATACTGTGTCAAGCTTCTCGAGAATTGAGGAAGCTTCTTTCGAGGTACTTAAGTATCTTGATGTAATTTGGGATACAATATCTTCCTCAGGTACCTATTTTATTTATTTATTTATTTATCTATTTATTTATTTATTTTTGTGGTTGTTGAGCCATGGTGTAGAAATACCTGCTTCCAGATTTGAATTTATGTTATGTATGTCTAGAACTAAAGGAATTAAACTTATGGATCATATAGTGTATTCAAAATTAATGGTTGCAGTTTAAGGGTAAATGTGTACTAAAGTGTGTCTTAGGTCAATTACTCGATCTTATATTCCTTGTTGTCAGATGTATCCAAGTTGCGAAAAGTGGCATTCATTCCCGTTGCTAATGCGACACGCGTATCAAGTTCAAATGGTATTTTTGTCCATCTAACGGTAGATGTTTTCCCACTTGCATTCGAACTTCCTTCACGCTACCTTCCATTTGTGAAGATTTTGCGAGAATTGGGACTCAAGGATGAACTATCAGTTTCTTCCGCGATGATGATTCTTACCGGGTTTCAAAAGTGTTGTGGTTACCAGAGTCTTAATGTGAATGAACTCCGTGCAGTGATGAATTTTCTTCATTTTCTTTATAATGAGACCATAGAGCAGCCAAGTATAGATAGATCCAACTGGGCATCACAGTTGTTTGTTCCTGATGATCATTGCAGACTCGTCCATCCAAATTCATGTGTATATATTGATCTCCGTGGCTCTCGTTTTGTGAAGTATATTGATTCTTCAAAACTAAGATTTGTTCACCATGATGTTTCAGAAAGACTGTGTTTGGCCTTTGGCATAGCAAAGCTTTCCAGTGTTGTTGTAGAGGTACTATACTAAACTATACTTCCTTCCTTATATATTGTTTTTCATGCTAGTATACCATTCTTCTTAATTAATAGATATGGAAATGTGAGTGGGTTGGGGAACAGGTTAAAACAAATTCGGGTTGAAACTTGCCCTGTTTGGTACACAGCTTGGCTTCGGTTATCCGACTTTTCTGTCTATTTTGTTGTTATAAAATTTAAAGCTTTCATGCATAACAATAAGATTGTTATAGAAAATTCTCCCGCTGAAGTGCTGAATAAATATATATATATATATTGGTAAAATGAGGAAGGAACCTCTAGAAGTTGGCATATCAATGAGACGAGTTTCTATTTTACCAACTTCTTCCCAAAAATATTTTGGGACACTTTTCCAAACAGCAATGATTGATTTGGATCTAGCAAATTTTTACTTTTTCTTTCGGCAGATATACAAAAAAATCTTGGATGGTATAAATGTACAGACACACACATAGTTAACACCAAGATCGGGAAAACTAATACAAATAATCTCTGTCAGTGTGGGTTTTATCCTTAAATAAACCCATGTAATATAAGATTCTGATATCTCTATATACAGCTAAATAGACCTATAATTCTGGTTAGCAGGTAAAAAATAAGGATATTTCTTTAAAACAGGTCTAACAGTCTAGGTCGGATGGGGTGTCATGTTAGCATGAATTCGACCCATTTATAAGTAAATCGTTTAAATTTCGAGCATAACCTATTAATATGGTCTCATACTGTTGATTATTTTTGTAGGAGATTGATGGTGTTGAACACCTTCAGAATCTTGAAGAGATTGGATCTGTTTCATTGGCATCCATTAAACAGAAGTTGCTAAATAGGTCATTTCAAGTTGCTGTATCAAGTGTTCTCAGCAATGTCTCTAGCAGTACTCCGGGATCTAAAAATATTGATTTCTCCACACTGCAAAAGTCACTTGAATCAATTGCTGCAAGATTGCAGTTCGTGGAATGTGTGTATACCCGCTTTTGGCTACTTCCAATGTCGTTAGACATCACTCGTGTGTCAAATGAGTCCAGTATCCCAGAATGGGACAGTAGGGCCAGTCACCGTGCCCTCTACTATGTCGATCGTTCACCTACTTGTATGCTAATTGCTAAACCACCAAGTTATATATCCGTCCTTGATCTGGTTGTGATTGTAGTCAGTAAAGTTATAGGTTCTCCAGTCCCACTACCAATCGGTCCATTATTCTTCTCCCCAAAAGACTCTGAAACCGCGCTTGTCAACATCCTTCAAATTTCATCCAATGAGAGACTGATGGATGGTGTGGGCATTGGTACTCATTTTCTTGGCAGAGAAATACTTCCCCAAGATGCCATGAATGTGGAACTTGACATGCCAAGACCCTTTTTCAAAGGTGAGATAGTGGCATGGCATAGACAAACAGGAGAAAAGTTGAAGTATGGTAGAATACTCGAGAATGTAAAACCTCCAACAGGAAAAGCGCTACATATATTTCCTATTGAAACGTCTCCAGGGAAGGCTGTAACGATTTGTTCTTCACGTGTTTTCTGCTTTAGAAATTTCTCAACTAGCTATAACTTTTTGGCCACACATGTGATGCCTGAGGAAGCTGAAGTGGTAATTTACAGTATGTATGTCGAGCAACCAGAGTTTTTAGGAGGATTCAAGTTG
Source organism: Artemisia argyi (assembly GCA_030686995.1). Classification (NCBI taxonomy): domain Eukaryota; kingdom Viridiplantae; phylum Streptophyta; class Magnoliopsida; order Asterales; family Asteraceae; genus Artemisia; species Artemisia argyi. The sequence continues at coordinate 127,021,271 of CM060697.1, forward strand.
AGAAATCAGGTTAGCAGGCTGTTTTCTAACTTAATACTGGAGATGAAATATTTGACCATTTTCCTAAAGTGGGTCAAACACGTCGAGTATAATCCCATAGTGCATTCTTAATGCATAAAACCTCTTACGTCATTAAAAGAAATAATATTAGACTGTATTGAACTAAAATATTTCACTGATAAAAAAAAAAAAAAAAAAAAAGTAAAATATTTCTGTCATCATATCTGACACTAATTTTATAAAGGGGTTTTGTTAAAAAGTGTTTCAGACCTGACTAATCGCATACTAAAACTTATCCTTCTAGACCCTGAACCCGTTTTGTGTTCTAACAATTTACCAAACTTTCCCGACCCGCGCATTTTGCCACCTCTAACTCAAAGTATGACTTATTTATGATACTACAGTTTGACCCACATGTCATTTACATGTAGCTAATGTATCACAAAATAAGTTATGTTTAGTTGAACTTATCTACGTATAATCATAATAAACACTCAAAAAGATTTATAATATATTTAAGAAGAAAAATGATCTTTTTATATCAAATGGATTTACCTGGGTGGATCACTGGATCATGTTTTTTGACTTGTTGGGTCGTTAATAGATTGGATAGCACCCAGATGAAGTGACACACCTTGGTTGAGTACTTAAAAACTATTATTTTTTGACAGCAACCACAAATTGAAGATCTTGAGCATGGTCGTGTATCAGCTGAAGAGTACAGTGAGGCAGTTGAAGAGTTGCCGTCTGGTGCAGGAATCAAACTGGACATGGAGAAGCATTGCCTCCTTCAAAAATCTTTGTGCCTCCAAGAACAATTGAACGGATATCAGGCAGCCCTTCTGCTTGAGCAGGTATCTATCTTCTGATTTATGTATTATATTCCAATCTACATCAAGATAAGCACCATGTTCGGCTTTTGCAAAACGTCTTTCGGGAATTCTTGTTCCACTTGACGACTAATATTTTGGTGAATCTGAACGGTCATACATGCTACAAGATGATATTCATTAGGGCTGTAAATGAACTGAACGTTCAATGAACATTTCATGAACCGTTCGGTAAAAAGTTTGTTTATGTTCGTTCGTTTATTAAATTAACGAACATGAAGAATATTTTACGTTCGTTTAGTTAAATGAACGAACATGAACAAAAGTCTCGTTCGTTCATTTATGTTCGTGAACGTCCGATTAGGCGTTCGTTAAAGTTCGTTTATGTTTATTTATCTATTTATGTTCATATATCATATCTTTTAATTTTATAATTTTAAAAATTGGTTTGTTTAAACAAAACAACACTTATAAAATAATATATTGTGAAGAATTCAATAAAGTTTATGTTTGTTTGTCTATTTTCATTTATGTTCGATCGTTTATGTTCGTTTAGCGTTCGTTTAGTGTCTTAATGAACAAACATGAACAATTCATTTTCTTAATAAACGAACATGAACAAGAAAATTCGTCCGTTTAAGCGTCCGTGTCCGTTTATTTGTCCGGTTAAAATTAAATGAACGAACATGAACAGGGCTCTATTCGTGTTCGTCTGGTTCGTTTAGCGCCCTAATATTCATTTCAAATGCTATTGAATATCCACATACTCAAGATGCAAAAACACTGATTTGTCCAAATATGTCGTCTATTTTTCAGGAAAAGTCAGAGGTAGCAACTAAAGAAGCCGACACAGCTAAAGCAGAATGGCAATGCCGAATCTGTTTAGCCAGTGAAATAAATGTTACCTTAGATCCATGTGGTCATGTGCTATGTCATCAATGCTCATCTGCTGTCTCTCGCTGTCCATTTTGTCGACGCCGAATCTTTAGAATAATAAAAATGTATCGCCCTTGACCACTTCAAGTGGTAAAAATGCTTCTGCCCTGTGTTTGCTGCCAAATTTATGTTAGCCAGTAACGAGAATCATTGATTGTTTTTAGATTTAAAGTTGATTTATTTTATGATATGAAGATTGTTAGTTACGTAAATTAGTTTTTAATCTATAATAATTTAGTGTTGGGACAGCAACAATAAAGGTTTCTTGTTTGTGTTGGCTCTCAGTTTTATCTCTAGTTAGTTTCTGGGATATCAATTACAATGCTTGCATTTAACCCTTAGTCTTATCAATGGAACTCATGGATATCTGAAGCAAATCAACTTTCCAAACACTAGTACAATAGTCTGTAATAACTAAAGCTTTTACTCGTAGTAAAGTAGTCTGTATCAAAATTGAGTATTCTTTTCATTGTTTACCTATACTTTTGGTGTATTGTACTTCCCATTATCTAAAGCCCCCAACCAAGGGAGTGGTTACGTCCATTATGTCCCCCCTTATTCCCGACATTATCTAAAAAAGTAAAGTAACTCCCAACACCGTCTTCCACGGGTTATGGGTCCCAATACCGTCTTCCACGGTGTATGGGGAGGTTGAGACGTAGACAGCTTTACCTACCTAAGGTAGAGAGGCTGTTTCTGGTTCTACCAAAGATAGAAAAGGACCTCCGGTCTTGCAAATGGTGAGGATCGAACCCTTGACCTCTGTCTCCATTATCTACTTGAGGGATTATAAGAGTCTCCAAAATAAAAACTTATGAATGTTTAAACACGGCGAGAAATTGACGAGTTCTTGTGGTATCATGCATGCTTGATGTTCTATCACAAGTTCACAACATTATAGTTAACAAAGATCTTATTAAAAAAAAAGTTAGATTCTACATGCTTTTATTTCCACACTTTTTAAAAAAGTGTGTAAAATTTTATTAGTTTATTGACACTTAATGATGGGTAAAAATTGGTTACATTAATAAGTGTGGAAATTTTTTGTAAAAATAGATTTTTCATACTTACAGTTGTGTCAAGAAAAAGTTCACGCTTTTAAGTGTAAGGAAATCTAAAAATGTCCACACTTATAAGTGCGGAGTGGAACACCCAAATTCTTCACACTTTTTCAAAGTGCAAGTGTGGAGAATTAAATTGTCCCTCAAAATGGGGAATTTGGGTATTACAAATAAAAATGTGGAAAGATCTTATAATTCTTTACACTTAAAAGTGATTTTTTTGACACAACTATGAATGTGAAAAATCTATTATTTTACAATTTTTTCCCATACTTATTAATGTAATCAATTTTTACACATCATTAAGTGTCAATAAACTACAGTAATAAAATTTTACACACTTTTAAAAAGTGTGTAGAATCAACTATTTTTTTAGTGTTATAGCAAAAAATCGCGGTCACCTCATCTTTTTCACTATAACTCAGAATCTATAACTTAACTAAAAAACAATCTTCCTCATCACTCAAGTTAGAGGACATCCTCTGCGCCACATTTTTTTTTTCATTTATTCAAAACACATTTCTTAAAATTAAAAATAAGGATATATTAAAAATATGAAATTGAAAAAAATATATATAAAAAAAAGTTAGGAACTAACATTTCAAACATAAGAGGAACTAACAGTGTAAATACAACAGACTAATGGTGTAAGAAAAACCATCTTCTTCTCCATTGTTTTAGCGGCAAATTAACCTGCTGCAAAAAAATAATGATAATAATAATAATAATAATAATAAAATAAAATAATAATAAATAAATAATAAATAAATAAAAATAAAAGCCCAATGGCTTGGTTGGTGCCGACGACGCTAGAACGGATAACACCTGGTGTTGTTGTTGCATAGGGCTATAACATATTGTTAGATATTGTGACTTCACCTCCTAAGGGCAGTTTGGTAATATTAGTAGTAAGGGTATTTTGGTCATTTTTTTAGTAGCCTAAGAAGTATCAGGAAACTAGTATGTCGGTGTTTTTTGTATGTCGGTTTCTCTTGTATATAAGAATAGTAGATAGAACTTTGTACTTAGACTCTCTTCATAATAAAATTATCAGTTTTTGGCACCCAATGTTCTGATCTTATTTTGCTCATGTTCTAAATTTGTGTTGCTGGTCTTTTGCCCCATGAATATCTATCCCCTGATCCTAACAAATTGGTATCAGAGCCACTCGATCGATTGAAGCAAGCTGCAACTGTTTTGGGTTTTCTGAATCGACATCAGCTTTTTTTTTTTGGTTGATTCGTTTAACTTGGAAACATCAGGTTTGTGGTTTTGTTGGTTTTGTGATTTTCTTTTGTTCAATATTTTGTTGCTTCTGCTAGTTTGATAAGATTGAAGGTGTTTGTCAATTGGGATTAAGGATAGTTAGAACTTGTGTTGGATCAATTTCTGTAGGGATGTATTTTAAAAATCTCATCTTTGTGGATCCATTAGTTATTGGGTTAGAATTTGGGGCTTTGGCTAAGAGGGCTTTGAATCAGAAAATGGGATTTTAGAATTGTGCCAATATTTGTTAGTTCTTTGATTTCATTTGGAAGTTGGCGACTGAATTTTGGATTTCGGGTTTGCTTGTTGTTTTTTGTTTTGAGATTTGGAATAATCAGTTATGGTGGAGCTATTTGATGATTTGAATGTATGGATAGTTTTTTGTGATTGGTCACTATTTGGATTTTTGATGTGATCGTTTGTTTGAAGACTAGCCCGTGGTGATTAGGTTATTTGGGTATTTGTATTTGAATTTAGACTGTAATTCTTATTGGATAAGTGGGTCATTGGTATTATTATCCATATCATATTTGGAGCGTTTGAATTACTAGGGCTCATTCGTCAAGTTATATATTAGCTTGAGTTTGTTTGATACGGATAATAAGTTTGAAGTTGGACCGCAATACTTATCAATAAGTGGGTCGTTAGAATTTGAATTTGGTATTAGCATTTGAAGATCGATTTGGTGCTTGAAGACTTGGTTCAAGTTGTTTGAAGTTTGTTTGGTTGTTTGGAATTTGTCATATTGGAAATTTGGATCTTCGTTTGTCGGTTTTTTTGAAGTTTGTTGCCCGAATTTGATTGTCTTTGTTGAAGATAGTTCGAGCCGATTCATTTTTGTTTGGTTAACCGAGTTTGATTTGTCGGTTAACATTTGATAGTTCGTTTTGAAGACAATTGGCATTTGTTTTTGGATCGTTTTCGGATTCGATCGTTTGTTTTGAATTTGGCTAGTATCTCTAGCCTTTAGAACTTTGAATTTGATTTGAAGCAGGTGGAGGAGTTTAACTCACACCTGTGATGTTGGCCTCATTCACGGTGGTGAACGTGAATATTTGGTTGCCTACTACTCAGATTTGGATTATGTTGCGGATCTTGATGCTATAAGATCCTTATGTTTTCACCATTGGAAATTTGGTTGTAAGTTGAAAAGCTTCATTACAACCATCAATTCCTTTGAGCAAGTTTCGCCATTGTTTTGGATTTGCTCAAAATTGGAGATATGGTGTTACTTACGAGTTGAACTCAAGGTGGAGATTGTTAGATATTGTGACTTCACCTCTTAAGGGCAGTTTGGTAATATTAGTAGTAAGGTGTAACACCCCTAAAATTTGATACAGCGGAAGACTCAACAAGCTTTTGGGGTGCTACGGGGATTGGTATCCAACACAAGACAATATAGAACGAGATAAAGTAAACATAATAAAAACGCAACCAAAACGGGGTTTTAAGGTTTACATTTATCCCAACATCATTCAGAGTTAGGCCCAAAATAACATATCAATAGGTCCAAAATTAATTATCAGAGTTTAGAAAAACAGATCCATAAACCATGAGCCTTGGCCGAGCCTTCCATTCCAAGCATGCATATCATCACTTAATTACCTGAGAAAACGTGCTAAAAGTCAGCTTTCGCTGGTGAGATCATAGGTTTAAATTCATCTAACAATATAGTGGACATATACGCAAAACGCTTGCTAGCTAGACTAAGGATTCACTAAAAGCCTGCGGATACCCTCCGCTCCAACCTAACACACGGATACCCTCCGTTCTAACATAGATATTCGGGTAACCCCCGCAATACCATAAATACTCGGATAACCTCCGAAGTATCAATAACCTATAGGTGCACACTACAGTATCTAAATAGGTCAACCTTGAATAGTACACACGAAACTATGTGACTAAAGCTGACAGTCCAAATAAGCCAACCTTGAATAGTACACACAACAAATATGTGACTAAAGCTGATAATCCACCAATAACCAAATAAGCCAACCTTGAATAGTACACACAAAATATGTGTGACTAAAGCTGATAATCCATCAATAACCAAATAAGCCAACCTTGAATAGTACACACAAAACTATGTGACTAAAGCTGACAATACATCCTAGTCCATACGCATAGCAAGTTTTAGAATATAGAAGCGATAATAGTCCACAAAAAATAATTTGCACGTTTCTCACCCCAAGTATTGAAAACATAGTTCATGAAAAAGTGGGGCTATGACTCACCTCAAGTCCAGAAAATAGCAAGAAGAAGTCGGTAGAAAATAAGATGTATAGTAACTCACGAAACAGCAACTACGGACTCGGCACGACCTAACAATATTAACTCGTTCAGAAATCATTTCCTCAATTTCAAAATATTCCCAAACCCGGACGAGAATCCGTTTTATTTCCGAAAATCCATTTCGTATTAGTTTGGTGTATTTACGTTTGGTATCCATACGGGTGGTGGGTCGACTCAAAACAAACCAAAAGGTCACACAAAGAATAATAAAATAAACTATGGATCTAATATTAGCCCAATATATCATTTAAATAAATCGCCGAAGTTTATCGAATCCGTCGATTTGATAATCCTCATATTTATTTACGTAACATACCGTTCCAAGATTACACCCCATCCTAAAGCACATAGCACATAAATACTATATGGTACATATCATAGTTTAATAAATTCCTCATATATATCGTCAAATTGGCCAGATTTCCCGATATATACACTCGCAATTTATTACACTTTACATATACCACAACCTATGGGCGTCGTAGGATACAATGCCCATTAATATATTCATTTCATATAGCCAAATAACCCGGTTCAGCCCTACGGTTAAGTGGTTATTTAGTTATAGAAAACGTTTATATTAATCGTCATATATCCGTGACAACACGAAAGTCTCAATTAATAACTTACCTGGACTCGAGTGATAACGACTCCGCATAACTCGATAAGTTTACCCGTTATATATATACAAAATGACATTTTTATTAATGTTTAGTAATTGTCGAGAGTTTCTCGTTTTATAACACATTTTTATAATAATAATACGTTTAATAATATTACGCCACTTTCGTAGCCTAATATATATCTAGTCGTATTATTTATAATATGACTCGTGATTATTATTATTATTAATATACGCGTCTATATAATTATATATCCGTTATTCACGTCTATATATTCATATAAACGTTTATATTATCAATAATTATTATTACGAGTTTTATTATTTACGTTTTAATTGTAATAGTTATCGAGTCATACGAAATGGTCACATGTCCGAGTCATGACTCTCGGCTCATTGTCCAAGTCCAAAATAATATGAAAAGTCATAAATCAATACATCTCCGTCCAAAACAATCCCAATCCACGTGCTACAACAATACGGTCCGACTACGGCACCCGACTAACCTATCTCCGTCATTCTAAGTGACCGTCTCACAATCGGTCCCCAATCACACTTTTCGTCAACAACTTCACAATACCAATATCCATTGTCGAGACCAAACGTGGTCTCGACCCACAAGTGTTCGGCCGAATAATAAACCAAAGCCAAAACCAAAACCAAGTTAACAATAGAAATCATAATGAAACATATATAACCAAAGTCACATTCGGGATGGTTTATGATGCGTGGGAATCGCACCTTGCTTTACCTCTCGAGGGATCTCGAGAAGCTTACAACCCCCACCAGGCAGTGTACCTGATCGTTGTAGTATAGTATAGTGACATGTACCGGAGGATTGATCGTTCAGCTTAGGAATAGTGTCGCTAGGATTAGAAAACCTAATTAATAGTTCTAAAGGTGAGAGATGATTATTTTTGTATTTTTATATTTTTATAAAAGCAAGTAAAATCTCGGGTTTTGAAGGAGTGGGCGGAATTAGTTGCTAATCAACTAACCCAAAACTAAGATGCAATCAAAATAAAATAATAAAAATGAAAATAAACTAATTATACTAAGGTTGTGAGCAGTGGTTGGAGAAATTGTGTTTACTTAGACTTCACTACTCCCTAGATATCTTTTACACGTTAATTACTTGTTACACTTGTATGGATGACGGATTGTATTCCTTAATACCATTCGTGGGGTGGCATACATAACTCCCCAACTCTATGAGCTCTTATCTCCTCCTACACCATGACCCAGCACAACTATAGGGATTGTAAACAGTGGCTCATGCATTAAATACAACCAATAAAGACCTAGTACGCCTCGGTTCATGTTTCTTAAGACGTTCAAGCATGTTACCATTTGGAGATCTGCCAGTTTTCTTAAGCCTAACATATAATATCATTCATCCAAAACAAGAATAGACAAGTAATCAACACATAATCAACATCTAGGTTTCATTAGATCTAAGCAAACACAAAAGAGATCTAGCCTAGCATAGTAGAATTGAGACAAGAACAAGAGATAAACAACCAACACATAGACATATTGATTGAATTGAAAGTACACTTATCTCAATTACAATGCAAGGTCTCAAGGGTTTGGAACCCTTGAAAAACCTGTAAAAGAGGCACCAAAATCGTCTTTAGGGTTTCACCAAAACTTTTTTTCTTTTTAATGAAAAAACTAGAAAACTATATATAGGAAAAGTAGGCTGACGGCGTCAAGAGTTACTTGTGACGCCGTCACCTCGCCGCCATATACTTCCTCGGACGGCCTTGATCCACTTATGACGGCCTATGTGACGCCGTCATCACCCACGGTATTTTATTCTTGCCACTTTGACGCCGTCATGATGCCTTCTGACGCCGTCACCACCCACGGTGTTTAATTCCTCATGTCTGACGCTGTCAAGATGGTAGTCTTGACGCCGTCACCTTGTATCTTCAGCATGGAAATTTGGTACTTTGCCGTTTTCTTCACTTTTATGCTCCAAAAACGTCCAAAATGGCTTCTTTTCCAGAATTCACTCTCCAAACACCTAAAATCACAAAAGGAACGATTTAGGGCATTATTTGATCAAATAAATTCGGATTCGGGCTTAAATGACCCCTTACACTTGAATCTTTACATACTTTACATTTAACTATTCTAATGACTCGAATTAAGAAAATCAAAACACTTGGAGTACTTTTAAGATTAACGTACATATGGGGGTAATAATATTATGTTCTTCCCCATTACTCCATAAAATAAGTACTTACCCATGAGTCCCAATCGTCCCAAAACAATATGTACAAGGATATGACTCGACTTAGCAACCATGTAATCAATTAGAAAGTTAACTTAGGGTTTAACAAATAACAATAATGCACTAAAAATGAGCGCATACACGGAAGGCTAAGGCGATTTGGTTGTACATTTAAGTGGGGTGTAACAAATTCTTCCTTTAAGTAAAATGCTTAAAGTTAGAAACGAAAAGATAGGCTCGGAGGGGTGTACTAGGGGTATCGTGTACTAAAAATGAGTACAACGCAAAGGGTGTGGGAAAAATTAGTTGACTTAACTAGCCAAGTAATATGACTTAAATGGTCAAGTAATTATGATACGGGTTTAACACAAGGGTGATCCTAATGCCTCTTATCATGTAGTAAATCCTACTACACGAATGTAGTCTCACTAGCGGTCTCGGGATGCATCACTAACGCAAGTTCTAGAATCTAAATGCTACCGGTACACTCATAAGCACTAATAGTAAATGCTTTTCCTATCAAATCTAAAGGCGAACCTCACATTTTTGGGTGGAAAATTTTTCTGAATATATGGTTATGTGCTAGTCATACAATCTCCTATCCATGAGACGCTTGCTATGGCTAAAGTTTCACTCCTAAATGTTGTAAAAAATTTTAAATTTGGCGCTAAAATTACACTAACAAGTATTTCTCATAGTTTTATTACACATCTACTATCAAACAAAACAAACTCATGTGAAAGTGCATATGTAAGGTATCATCTTTTTACCCTCCCCTTACACTTAGGATGAACATTGTCCCCAATGTTCAAGTAAAGAATGTAAAAGTTAAGAGGTAAAGAGAATGAAATCAAATACTCCCCTGATTCGCTCGGTATGGATTATAGGTTGGCCAGGTTAAATCTTCCTCCAAGAAAATGAACAATCAAAGCTTCCCTTCCAGAATATAAATCATCTTCTTGTCATAAATAACCTGTAAATCCTAACAACAATAGACAAGGCAACCTCGCGTAAAATCGGCGGCATCCTATATAAGTTACTAAATCCTAGAAAACAAAGTAAGATATAATGCTTGTGGAATGAAGTTTGCAGATTTCCTGGAGATTATAAAACTTAATAATTCACAAAAACCATAAGACTCCGTTAGAAAAACAAAACCGGTAAAATTTCCAGATTTTAACTCCTGACGCCGTCAAGAGCAATACTCTGACGCCGTCAGAATGGACCTGCAGAAATTCTTATGTTAAGTTTCCGGAAAATTTCTGGAAAAACTTTGTCCTACTTCCTGGAAAATCCTGCAAAACTTCATTATGACTCAATACAAACATTTGACTCTAACAAATACGAATATACATGTCCATTTATTATTGTTGAGAATCATGATCGGGTTGTTTCTTAAAAACATATTTGGGGTTTCACCTTACACTTATCTTTTGCAAAAATACCTTTAGGTTGAAGTTAAGACTAGGCCAAACAACATAATAAAGTATTTCCACATTTTAGTTGAGAAACATGATTAATCAACAATAAAAATAAAACATGCATACGGAAACAAATAACAATCAAACAAATAAAATCACACAAAACATGGGTTGCCTCCCAAGAAGCGCTTTTCTTTATTTACGAGTCTTGTAGCTAGACTCAAAGTCATGGGTTACTACGTGATTTCATCATTTGAAATGATATACCCCATATAATTGCGATCATTGCTGTTATGGTGGTAGTGCCTCAATCTATCAATACTTGCAATCACCTTCCCACCTAACTTGCTTCTCAAGTTAGCTACCCCATCTTGGCTCAATCCTTCGATTGTGAATGGCCCATACCACCAAGGACTTGGTTTATCGGGTGGTATTGTTGTTTCTGAGTGTCTCAAGAGTACTAAGTTCCCTTCCTCAAACGGTGTATGATTGCTTTCGTGTTGAGTGTGTTTGAGTTCAATCGGAACCTTATTGCTTTTTCTTCTTTCATCCTTAGCTTTCTTATAGCTTTTGATTCTTGCCTCCCATGCAAGAATTTTATTCTGAACACGAATGGGTGTCGCGCCAATGTTGTTTTTAATCATTCTCCAACTCAAATTCTCATGCCCACTTCGCGGAGTCATGTGGAAGCTAATCTTTCTCTTTCCAGATTTAAGCTCAATCTTCCTATCTTCATACTTAATGACAGCCCTAGCGGTGGTGAGGAATGGTGCCCCAAGGATTATTGGCATGTATCCATCCCCTTTATCATCAATGATCATAAAATCAACGGGGTACATGAATCCTGCAATATTGATTAATATATCTTCTGCGATTCCTAGGGGGTATACGTACGAGTGTCCAACAAGAGATAGCCTAACACGAGTAGGTGCTGGCATTTTTGACGTCAGTTGGATGTAAATAGTTAGGGGCATGAGATTTACTTCCGATCCTTGGTCGGCGAAAGCACAAAGATGTTTCAAGTCCCCGATGCTCGTCGGTATTTCAAAATTCCCACATGCTACCTGCTTAGTAGCCACTTTCTGTACCAGTAATCTCTCGACCACTGATCCTCCAGGAAGCGTATCATACTCATCTTCCTCTTCTTTTTCTTTCTCAGGAACTTGTTCGGAGGATTGGTTACGCCTATCCCCCTTAATCCAATTTGTTATGGTGTTTTCGTTTATGTCATGTTTCAGGTAGTAGCTCAAAGGTTGGGACTCAGGCGGTTTTTCTAAGGTCTGTTTAGCAGGAGTTTCTACCTTCTCATTATCTTTATGGACAACGGTGATAGAGTTAACAAATTGGGTGGTGGGAGTGGCGCTTTCTTTCCTTAGCAGTATTCGTTCGGGGGTTTTCTGCTTGGCATACTCTTCCAATAGACTCAACATCTCATTCATTTTCTCCTGCATCTCCTCTTTTTGCTTATAAACTGCTTCTTCGAATCTAGCAAGCCGATCAGAGTGTGTTGCCATATATTCTCTCATCCTAGCCTCAAATTCCGAGCTAAGTTCCTTGGGAGGGGAGCAAGGTGGGGTGCATCTCTGAAAAGTTTCGACATGTTCTCTAGAAGGTGATTCAGATAATGGTACCGAAGTTGATCTTGAGACAGAATTGACAGTGGCTTGTCTAGGACTTAAGGGTCTCCTTTGCCTTTCCTCAAAATAGTCAACTTTTGCATCAAGTTTGCATAAGAGTTCATCGGGGATTTCGGTGGTTCCTCCAGATGCCGAGACTGCATTGATGGCTGCTTCTACCGTATGTTTAAATTCCCAAATCTCATTATTATCGACAGCGAGCTCTTCTATAATTGCCCATGACTCCTCAGCATTCTTATCACGCAATTTGCCTCCTGCGGCCCTGTCGATGGTACGCTTAGTGTGATAATCAACATGGTCGTAGAAAATCTGAACTAATAACCAAAGGTTTATGCCATGATGAGGGATCTTGTGGAGGAGATCCTTAAAACGGGCCCAAGCCTCGTAGAAAGGTTCACCCCGCTCTTGCTCAAACATCAAAATGTCCCTTCTAAGCATTGCAGTTTTTTCTGGCGGAAAGAATTGGGTAAGGAAGCGGTTGGCGAGATTGTCCCATGTGGTGATGGATCTCGCGGGTAAACGCTCAAGCCATTGACCAGCCTGATCTCGTAGAGAGAATGGGAATAGGCGTAAACGGGTAGTCTCTCTAGTTTCAACACCTGGGTCTATGGAATCTACGATTTTGAGGAAGTCCTTAAAATGTTGGTTTGGATCTTCGGAACGAAGTCCATGGAATGCACATCCGCTTTGCACCAACCGGATGGTGTCGGATCGCAAGGAGGTCACATTGTCTCCGGTGAGCTCAATGGTGTTTCGGTAGCTTTGGTGGCTAGGTCGGGAGTACTCTCCTAAGGTTCGGGGGTTAAGGGGTTCTAATGGTGGGTTTTGTTGTGGTGGGATGATGGGTTCAAAGATGTTACCACCTTCCATGATGTCGGATGGTAAAGAGTTACGAACAAAGGCACGAAGAAATAAGATAGACTAAAGAAGACCTAAAAATAAAAATAAAAATCTTACTAGAAAGGAATCTAGCAAGTAGACCTAATAAAAAGAAATCCTAACCTAGACAATAACTATTCCCCGGGCTGCGGCGCCAAAAACTTGATGCGTGGGAATCGCACCTTGCTTTACCTCTCGAGGGATCTCGAGAAGCTTACAACCCCCACCAGGCAGTGTACCTGATCGTTGTAGTATAGTATAGTGACAAGTACCGGAGGATTGATCGTTCAACTTAGGAATAGTGTCGCTAGGATTAGAAAACCTAATTAATAGTTCTAAAGGTGAGAGATGATTATTTTTGTATTTTTATATTTTTATAAAAGCAAGTAAAATCTCGGGTTTTAAAGGAGTGGGCGGAATTAGTTGCTAATCAACTAACCCAAAACTAAGATGCAATCAAAATAAAATAATAAAAATGAAAATAAACTAATTATACTAAGGTTGTGAGCAGTGGTTGGAGAAATTGTGTTTACTTAGACTTCACTACTCCCTAGATATCTTTTACACGTTAATTACTTGTTACACTTGTATGGATGACGGATTGTATTCCTTAATACCATTCGTGGGGTGGCATACATAACTCCCCAACTCTATGAGCTCGTATCTCCTCCTACACCATGACCCAGCACAACTATAGGGATTGTAAACAGTGGCTCATGCATTAAATACAACCAATAAAGACCTAGTACGCCTCGGTTCATGTTTTTTAAGACGTTCAAGCATGTTACCATTTGGAGATCTGCCAGTTTTCTTAAGCCTAACATATAATATCATTCATCCAAAACAAGAATAGACAAGTAATCAACACATAATCAACATCTAGGTTTCATTAGATCTAAGCAAACACAAAAGAGATCTAGCCTAGCATAGTAGAATTGAGACAAGAACAAGAGATAAACAACCAACACATAGACATATTGATTGAATTGAAAGTACACTTATCTCAATTACAATGCAAGGTCTCAAGGGTTTGGAACCCTTGAAAAACCTGTAAAAGAGGCACCAAAATCGTCTTTAGGGTTTCACCAAAACTTTTTTTCTTTTTAATGAAAAAACTAGAAAACTATATATAGGAAAAGTAGGCTGACGGCGTCAAGAGTTACTTGTGACGCCGTCACCTCGCCGCCATATACTTCCTCGGACGGCCTTGATCCACTTATGACGGCCTATGTGACGCCGTCATCACCCACGGTATTTTATTCTTGCCACTTTGACGCCGTCATGATGCCTTTTGACGCCGTCACCACCCACGGTGTTTAATTCCTCATGTCTGACGCCGTCAAGATGGTAGTCTTGACGCCGTCACCTTGTATCTTCAGCATGGAAATTTGGTACTTTGCCGTTTTCTTCACTTTTATGCTCCAAAAACGTCCAAAATGGCTTCTTTTCCAGAATTCACTCTCCAAACACCTAAAATCACAAAAGGAACGATTTAGGGCATTATTTGATCAAATAAATTTGGATTCGGGCTTAAATGACCCCTTACACTTGAATCTTTACATACTTTACATTTAACTATTCTAATGACTCGAATTAAGAAAATCAAAACACTTGGAGTACTTTTAAGATTAACGTACATATGGGGGTAATAATATTATGTTCTTCCCCATTACTCCATAAAATAAGTACTTACCCATGAGTCCCAATCGTCCCAAAACAATATGTACAAGGATATGACTCGACTTGGCCAAGACTCGGCCCAAAACCAAGCAATAGCTTCTCCAAACCCTCGACATCAACCAAATACCAAAACCAACGACCAAAACTCTTCCCAATGCTCAAAATAAAAATAAGCCGAGAGCATAGGCTCTCGGTTTCGAGTCGACAACCTCAAAAATCCAAAAACCCGGATACCAAACAATCAAATCCTTACATTTCTTTTAAAAACCCACTTGTATTACATGTGTATAACCAAAACCCACAAGAAAGATTTGGATTCGTGACCCTAAGTCACTTTTCGCCAAAAATACGAGTAAAACTCGTCTCACCTTTGATTCTCAAGACCCAAGATGTATTAAACTTCGAAGACAATAAAATGGTGATGACTTTTGATGTTTAACGGGATGAAAAAGGGTGGGAAATGGCGCGTGTGGTAGTAGATCGGGTAGATTAGATGATGGGGATTAAGAAAATAGTGGTGGTGTTGAGTGGTGGCCGGCGGTGGCTGCGGTGGTGGCCGGATTTTTGATGTCGGCTAGGGTTTGTCAAAGAGAGAAAAGAGAGAGATGAGAATGAAGTGGTGAGGGTGTTGGGTTTTTGTGAGTGAACCGAACCACAAGGACCCTTTGTAGTTACTCTTTTCTTTTCTTTTTTTATTAATAATGTTAATAATAATAATAATAATAATAATAATAATAATAATAATAATAATAATAATAATAATAATAATAATAATAATAATAATAATAATAATAATAATAATAATAATAATAATAATAGTAATAATAATATTACTAACGGTGTGGAGCGGTTAACGTGGGTAAATGTAAAACATGTGACCCGAACCCGAACTCATTTCAAACTTTAATATCTCCCGAAAAACATCTCGTAAAATAATTATATATAGTCGGACTCGTAAAACGAATCATAAAATCTTTCGTTAGGTAAACCTAGTGCCAGAGTCAACGTAGTACCAGTGAGAATTTAAGAATACATCACCGAGCATAATATCAAGAATGAATTATGAAAATAATTCACGAATTCCATAACATCATTAAATATAATTATCCATAAAATAGGTCTTACAAGTTCGTTGTGAAATAAAATTTCAAATAAAAATTATAAACGAACTTTAATCGTAATGCGGGTTTTCAAAATAACTCCCTAAATTGCCGGTTGTCACATCCTCCCAGTCTCAGAAGAAACCCGTCCCGGGTTTCACTCGGAAAAATTCATCTACGAAGTGAAAAGCTTAGGATATCTCTTCCGGAACTCGTCCTCACGTTCCCACGTAAATTCTGGTCCATGTCGGGAATTCCAACGAACCTTGACAAGCGGAATGCGACTTCTCTTGAGTCGTTTAACTTCACGGTCTAAAATCTCAATTGGCTCTTCCACGAAGTTCAATTTCTCATCAACACGAATATCCCTCATTGGAATGACAGGCATCTCATCGGAAAGACATTTCTTCAAATTACTAACGTGGAACACGTCGTGAACTTTACTCAGTTCATGTGGTAATTCCAACCTATAAGCCACGGGCCCAATTCTTTCTAATATCAGAAATGGTCCAATGTAGCGTGGGTTGAGTTTACCACGTTTCCCGAAACGTATTACACCCTTCCAAGGCGAGACTTTCAGCATCACTTTGTCTCAAACCTGGAACTCTAAGGGCTTACGTCTCTGATCGGCGTAACTTTTCTGCCTATCTCTGGCGGCTTACAACCGATCACGAATCTGAGCTACTTTCTCTGTAGTTTCCAAAATAAGCTTAGGGCCTGTGAGTTGGCTATCTCCAACTTCTGCCCAACCAATAGGCGAACGACACTTTCTGCCATACAAAGCTTCGAATGGTGCAGCTTTAAGACTTGTGTGGTAGCTATTATTATAGGAGAATTCCGCAAGGGGTAAATACTTCTCCCAGCCTTTACCAAAGTTTATGATGCATGCACGAAGCATATCCTCCAACGTCTGAATGGTCCTCTCACTTTGACCATCGGTTTGGGGATGATATGCAGTACTCATATCAAGCCTCGTCCCCAAAGCCGTTTGAAGTGATCGCCACAAAGCTGACGTAAAACGACTATCGCGATCCGAAATAATAGATATCGGGACTCCATGACGAGAAATAATTTCCTTCACGTACAACCTCGCAAGTTTATCCACACTATCATCTTCACTTATTGCTAGGAAATGAGCAGACTTTGTCAGACGATCCACAATTACCCAGATAGCGTCACAACCACTAGCTGTCCTCGGTAATTTGGTAATGAAGTCCATTGTAATCCGCTCCCATTTCCAGACTGGAAGTTCTGGTTGCGTTAGTAATCCTGACGGTCTCTGGTGTTCGGCTTTAACCTTAGCACATGTCAAACACTTACTAACGTATGATGCTATATCTGCCTTCATATTTGGCCACCAATAGAACTTCTTAAGATCCTGGTACATCTTGTCGGACCCAGGATGAATAGAGTATCTTGACTTATGCGACTCATGCATAATCAACTCCCGAATTCCTCCATACAAAGGTACCCAAATCCGATCTCCAAAACATAACAATCCATCAGAACGCTTAACGAATCCTTTCTCATTCCCAGCCATCCCAAATATATTCTCGGAAGATCTGTTTTCTACCTTCAACGCTTCCGTTTGAGCTTCAAGTATTTGAGATGGTAACGGCGATACTATAGTCATTCCCAATGACCTAACTCGTAACGGTGGTATTCTTTCCTTTCGACTAAGAGCATCAGCGACAATGTTTGCTTTACCAGGATGGTAGCGAATTTCACAATCATAATCGCTTAGCAACTCAATCCAACGTCGCTGTCTCATATTGAGCTCTTTTTTATTCAAGATGTGTTGTAGACTTTTGTGGTCAGTAAATACAACACACTTGGTTCCGTACAAGTAATGTCTCCATATTCTTAAGGCGAAAACCACAGCACCTAATTCCAAATCATGGGTAGTGTAGTTTTTCTCATGCTTCTTGAGCTGTCGGGAATTATAAGCTATCACCTTCTCTCGTTGCATTAATACGGCTCCCAATCCTTTATGTGAGGTGTCACAATAGACGACGAAATCCTCGTTACCTTCTGGTAACGCTAAGATAGGAGCGCTACACAACATCTTCTTAAGCAATTGAAATGCTTCCTCTTCTTTATCTCCCCATTCATACGTAACACTCTTTTGAGTCAATTTGGTCAATGGTTTAGCTATCTTCGAAAATCCCTCAATGAATCTTCGGTAATAACCAGCTAAACCCAAAAATTGACGAACTTCGGTTGGGGTTGTAGGTGCAGCCCAATCTTTTATCGCCTCAATCTTAGCAGGATCCACATGGACTCCTTGTCTATCAATCACATGACCCAAAAATTGTACCGTTGGAATCCAGAATTCGCATTTCAAAAACTTCGCATAAAGTTTTTCCTTCCTGAGCAATTCTAAGATGAGTCTTAGATGCTCCTCATGCTCCTTCTCACTCTTTGAATAAATCAGAATATCATCTATGAACACAATCACGAACTTATCTAAGTAAGGCTTACACACACGATTCATGAGATCCATGAATATTGCCGGTGCGTTAGTCAACCCAAACGGCATCACCTGAAACTCGTAATGCCCGTAACGGGTTCTGAAAGCCGTTTTCGGAATATCTTCCTCGCGAACTCGAAGTTGATGATATCCCGATCTCAAATCGATCTTCGAGTAAACACTCGATCCTTGGAGTTGATCGAACAAGTCGTCGATCCTAGGTAACGGGTATCTATTCTTCACCGTTAACTTATTCAATTCTCTGTAATCAATGCACATACGAAACGATCCATCCTTCTTCTTCACAAATAAGACTGGGCTCCCCAAGGTGAAGAACTTGGTCTTATGAATCCTTTTTCGGCTAGCTCCGCCAATTGTTTTGACAACTCTTCTAGCTCGGTAGGTGCAAGACGATAAGGCGCTCGTGCTACAGGTGCAGCACCAGGTATCAACTCAATCTGAAACTCCACTTGTCTAGTCGGCGGGATTCCCGGCAAATCATCGGGAAACACATCAGGAAAATCACGAACTATAGGCACATCTCCAATACATCTTTCCTTTTTCTCCGTCCCTCCTTTCTCAGAAATTTGAGCTAAGAAAAGGTAACATCCCTTCTCCATTAGCTTCGGTAACTTCGTGCAAGAAATAACTGCTAATCGGGATGGGCTCCTAGATTCTTTTCGATCTCCTAATATATTTAGGATTTCCTTTCTGTATGGTACACGCACGATCTTCTCGTCGCAAAGTATGTGAGTACGATACTTCGACAACCAATCCATACCAATGATGACATCAAAACTTCCTAACGTGACGGGTAGAAGATCTATGTTGAAAGGGTGGTTCAAGAAATTTAACGTACAACCGCGAATGATGGTATTAATCCTTTCTATATTCCCATTAGCTAACTCAATATCATATCCAATTCCTAAGGCCATCGGGGGTTTCTCTAGTAAGGGTGCAAACGTAGTGGACACAAAACTCCTATTGGCACCAGTATCAAATAGTATGGAAGCATAACGATTATTGAGAAGGAACGTACCAGTAACGACGTTCGGATCTTCTCCTCTCTCGTTCCTGAGTGCATACACTCTTCCCTGAGCAGCTCCAGCTTCCACACGTTGGTCCCCATTATCTTGTCGTCCACGATTTCCTCCAGCTCCGCGGTTTCCATGATTGTACCCATTACCACCCGAGCCTTGGTTTCCACGGTTCCATGATTCTCTACACACATTCCTATAGTGTCCCTTCTTTCCACACCCATAACAAGTAACATCTGCCTTATTTCTCATCTCAGGAGTAGCTTGAACCATAGCAAGAGGTCGGGCTCTACAATCCCTAGCTGTGTGTCCTTTCTTTGAGCAATTCTGGCATTTCACACTACACCATCCAGTATGACGCTGGTGGCAACGATCACACTTGGGTGCATCACCGTTCGGATTCTTCTTATCTCCATTCCTAATAGCATAAGCCTTAGCTTGTCTCTTGCTTCGGTGATCATTACCTTTAGAGTGACGGTCTCTCTTTCTCTTTCCATTCTTCTCCTTATCAGCTTCTTCTAACTCCAACGAATCCATAAGTTGTTGAGCAATTGTGATTGCCTCATGGATGTTTGCAGGCCTAGCAGAAATCACATCGTTCCTTGTAGCTACAGGTAGCTGATTCGTGTGAAAACCAATTATAATAATTATAGTATAGTATCGAAGTGATCTGCGTAAAATACGGATCACCCGAGTCGTTTTCCAACGAAGGCGAATGGAATCGAGAATATCGATTCGTGAAATCGTGATTTGTAAAGTGAGAAAGTGAAATATAGCAATCAAATAATTCACGTAATCACAAACAAGTATGAAAAATGCAAAGATTATAAGCTAATTATTCACCGAAATGAAAAACGTAAAAACGGAAACGCAACCGTAAAAATTAAAACGTAACGTATTACGAAAAATGACCCTACGAACTTGGAAATATTTTCTAAAAATTTAAAACTAATAAAAATAATTTTAAGAAAAAGAAAAATATTTTTTAGACTTTTCTTTTATTTTCTAGAATTTATTTTGTATTTTTGGAATTAAGAAATGAATTAAAATAAAGAAAAATAGAAAGATAACTCGGAAAAATTAAAATTAAATTCTAAAAATTCTAAAATATTATAAAAGAAATTATAAAAATATTTTTGTATTTTTCAGAACCTTTTTAATATTTTTATTGATTTTTGGTAATTAAAAACTATTTAAAAATTGAAAATAATCAAAAGAAAATAAGAAAAATAGTAAAAAGCTTTGGAAAAATCTGGAAAATTTCTAGAAAATCAAAAATAAGAAAAGTAATTCAGAATAAAAATCTGGAATGAAAAACAGCTTATTTTGGGCTTTTTCTGGCTAAAATAGCTTATCACAAGTGCTTATTTCTAATCTTTATGAAACTTTGAACTTAGACTAAAATGATGTATACCACACAGATATGACAGTATATGACCAATTTAAAGCTTAAAGTACCAAAGAAACTCAGAATTATAGCAATAAGCCAAGTAATTTAAGCACTAGGTGTAATCAGCAAAAGCACAAGCATAGGCAGAAACAATATGATCAAACACAATTCTCAAACTATACAAGAGAAACTCAGATATCAATACTAATCACAGAAACAAGCTCAATCTCAATCTTGCAGGCCTATAAACTAAAACAGATTCTGACTCAGTCAAGCAACTAAAATGGCTCAATAAGCTATTGAGATAAGCTCCAAATCAAAAAGCTAAAAAAAACTAAAGCTACCCTTCTATCATGAAACTACAAATAAGTAGAGAAGAATAATCTCTAATTCAATATTCTGATCTAAATGATGCTTTAAAATCAGTCACTCACTGATTGCTCAAGGGATGAATAAGTCCAGATTACCAACTTCCAAATGCTTATTCAATAAGCAAACTGATTTCAATTTTCAAATTTCTTATTGGTTTTGATTAACTAATTACTAGGCTACTAAAATCAGCAGACCATAGGTAATTCCAATCAATAATGAATGCTATAGTCACCCACAAAGATTTGACCAAAATATGAACTCAACTGGTTTTGACTTTTGAAATATGCATACGACTTTGACTATTATGAATTTGATCCTGTTCTAATTTATTATCTAAGTTGTGATTACCTATTATGCAACTAATTGAAGCTATCTAATACTAGAATGCAACTATTGTTATTATTATATAACCTACAAATTTTTATCAGTTAAACTAAAATGATGAGACAATTCAATTTTAACTCTAAATGAGATAACCTACTGATTTGATGTAAAATTAGACCTAAAGGTACCTAAGTATAATATCTAAACAATTAACTACCTCTGTATAAAAGCTTATTTCAGCAAATTATTCAATGCCAAACACTCCCTAAAACTACAACCATACTTAATATCACTAACTAGCATAACAAGTCTATAATCCAATGATCCAATGAGCTTTCAACTAACTCACAGAAGCAATAAAAATCAACAAGTTACACTAGATCCAAAAGAAACTCAGTATCTTAGATCCACAATTAGACAGTTATGCACCAGTAACTTAGATCAGCTATCCACCAAAACTCAATACTCAATAAAATTCAACTTTCATACCAATGGATCTCAATGAAACAGTAACACTGAAACAAAACTCAACAAACTCAGATCCACATTTCTCAATTACCAGATCCAAAACAATTATGACAGATTATCAATTGAAATTAAATCCACAAACACTCACTAAAGCAGATGCAATGAATTATTCTACCACAGTTAATGAACAAGCTCAGCTAGATTAACAACTCAGATGCACAAAACTATCAACTAAATTCAATCTCAACACTAATTTTATCAAATATTCTACACTATGATCAATCAACAAACTCAGATTAACTACTAAACTAATTGAAATGAGATTTACCAAGCAATCCCCCTCAGCTAGAACAGAGGGGGTTCACAGTTGCCTATCTTTGAGATAGGCTGAGTTCGTATCTTTCTGTATCAGTCTATCCAAACACCTCAGCTGCACATTACTTTGATTCCTTAACTGAGATTTGACTGACTCAAATAACTCCACTATAAGCTATTAAGCTCAAATGGAATGTATAAAAGGAAAATAAGCTCTACTGTGAGCTATAATACTAATATGTAAACTTATTATTTTATTTTTTATTTTTATGATTTTTTATTTATTTTTGTTTTTATTATTTTTGATAAAAGTATAAAGGATATAAGACTAAAGTAAATGAGTTAAGTTGATTGAACTAAAATAAGCAGAATACAAGCTGTATGAAAACAGAATAAGCTAAAGTAATTAAGCTAAAAGCTGAAATTAATTGAAAAATAAGCACTTCTTATTAAAAATTCAAAGTAAAATTACATTGACTACACTAAAATACATTCAAAAGAAATTTCAACAGAGTAACTTTACCTAAAAACTACACACCTAAATGGCTTGATTGAGCCTCTATTTATAGGAGGAGGGGAGAGATGAGCTTACGGATTGCCAAGCTGGCAATCCGTGTGAGTTGTGTTTCTTCACGTCCTCTAAGAGCCCTTGATCAACATCTAATCATTGCCTTCTCAATATGCACCCTTGGATCAACATCTATGACGCGTTTCATCCACTTATAGCTTGCCACGTATCCCAAATGTGTGCTTGTTTGAGTCTGACACAAGCTGACATCCCCCTGAGCTTCTAGAATCACTTTGATTTGACCATAACACCCTTAATTGTAGTGAATTTGTTGTACGGGTAATTTAGGGTTCATGATTACTATTCATTAAATAGTAATTTCTGGGGTGAGGGTTAATTTGGGGGTGAATAAGGCGGGGTGGGATTTTGTATGTTTTATTTATTTAAGTGTTGACTTTTTATTGACCGAGGATAAAAATGGGCTCGGGTCAAAGGTGAATGGATTGGGCCTGTGATATTATTGAATGAACTTGGATTTGGAATTTGGGCTTGGCTCATATAATATAGTGGACTGGACCAATTTGTCAATTCAGATTTTGGTATTGAAAAATAAAAGGACCATATATGTAAACTTCTAAACTCCAAGGGTGAATTCTGCCATTCTTCAAAAATGTAATCCAGGGACTAAACTTGCTAAGTCTGATAAGATGAAGGACTGGAACTGACTCTTGGATTCCTGGCTTTGACTTTTTGACCACCTTCAATTCTCGTGCTCGTTTTCCGGTTTCTTGTGATTTTTCAGCTTTTTATTATTTATCCGTACCTGCATATCACAAACACAAAAAACATACGTTTTCTTTGCATTTGTTAGCTCAAATAGTCGTTTTGGGTTGGTAATTGGCCATAAAATGGTGAGTGAATAAGCACTCACCAGTAGCCCATCAGTATACCTCTCGATCTTTTGAGTCTCAGTTTTTTCCATATCTGGGCAAAGCAAGGCCAATTCCTGGTAATGACGATTGTAAGTTGTCATATCTTTACCTTTCACTTTGTGGTTCCAAAACTCAATCTCTAGCTTCTTGACCTCATTCCTTGGGCAATAAGTCTGAATTAGCAGAGCCTTAAATTGCTCCCAAGTCATGGCATAAGCTACATCACTCCCAACTGAATTTCGGTAATTGTTCCACCAAGTTAAAGCTTCATCCTTGAAAGTAAAAGAAGCAAACTTTACCTTCGCATTCTCCGCACAACCACTTCTCAATCCACCTAACCAGGTAAACTACTCCTTCAGTTCCACCAAACTCAATAGGTCCACAAATCTTGAACTCCTTGTAGTGACATCCATTAGCACGAACAGGTGGAAAAGTTCCAGCAGAATTGTTGGAATGATTTGACTCAGCTAGCAGTTCAGCAACTCTTTGCTCCATAAGTTGATTGATCATAGCTTGATCCACAGTAGGTGCATTAAGTGGAACATGATCATTGTCTCCCTGAACATCAACATTTTGATTCCTGTTGTTGCGGTTAGTAGTGTCCAGGTTGTCAGGAGTAGGGGTTTCAACATTTCGAGTAGGTCGGCGTCCTCGGCGACCAGGGGTAGTCACTGCAGGACCAGTTCTGGTAGCTCTAATAGGGTTTCGTCGTGTTGCCATTAATCTGTAACATCATACAAGTTCATGAGTCTCCAATAGAACTTATCAATATGCTCAACAAGAGTAATTCAACGAAGCCGAGCCATGGAAAGAATAGCAACAATACACCACGTAACATCAATAAAGCGAATAAGGACTCAATTTCCATAACACCCAAAATCACATAATACCATATACTAATAACCATCAACCATACAATAGCGATCTAACATCGTTCCAACTAACGGATAATACAAAACGTACTAATCGTTCCAAAAGAGACGAATACTGAACAAAATACATCAAAATATGATAACTAGCTTTTCTAACCGAACACTCCTCGGTTAAGAAAGCAACCATACAACATAACTCAAGTAACTAGCCACGCTGCTGGCGGAGGCTCCTCAACTCCTGCCTCAAGCCATCAAGATCCCTCCATAACGATCCTAGCTCCACGCTATGGGTGTCTCGGTCTCTCTTGAGGTCAGCCACCTCCTTCTCTAGCTCGGCATTCCTTTGCCATAGCTTGCGGTCGGCCTCTCGAGCAGTAACAAATCCTCGCTGTAAACTATCGATATGCTCGTGGACCTCCATCAAAACTCTCCTCAGCTCCGTAGTCCTACCCACAACGACGGTCATGTCAACTCTCAAATCCGCTAAAAACTCTCCAATAACTCTCTCAAGTCAATCAGATACACGTGCAACTCTCTCACTAAGCTCAGTAATCCGAGCCCATAACCTGCCAATCTCACCTAATTCTGCATGCTCAGCAGAAACCTCAGAAGATGCATCCGACTCAACGGGACTACCAGGTGGCAACTCAACCAAAAACGGATGATCAGGTGAATCAGGCTCAATCGGATGTACAGGTGAATCAGGCTCCTCAGCCTGAGCTGGTGGTACTAATACATCATCATCATCATCAGGTATCTCATCCTCCTGAGGGTCATCCTCCTCCTCAGGGTCATCATCATCACCCTGCTCAGCCTCCTGAGGGTCATCCTCCTGCTCAGGGTCATCAGCCTCATCCTCACCCTCGTACTCCTCCTCCTCCTCATCGGAAGAGTACCTCATCAATCGTCGTCTCCTACTAGGTGAACCATGTGGAGATGTAGTAGGTGATCTAGGACGACGACGCAATGATGTGGGTGGCGCCTCAGACAGAAGAGAATGAGCATCAATCTGTAAAGGTGATGGAGTAGGGTGTACCGACATGCGTGCCGTAGCTCGGTGGGCAAAGCGTGGGGCCACATGAGCCAAAGCCTGATGAAGAGTAAGCTGCCTCGATGTACCAGGGAGCCCTAGAGAAGATGAGGGTCCCTGCGTAGATGCAGCAGGTAAAGCTGAAGTAGAAGCTGCCTGCGGTACAGTAGCGGAAGACATGACCATCTGGTAAGGGTCATCAGATGCCATAGTGAACTGTGCAGGTAAAACCGGTGCAGTAAGAATATCCTCGACGACATCGGGCATATGGGAGGCCATGGTCTGTGACAACGGCGTAGGGTAGGTGTAAGTGTCTCAAAACAGCTAAATCACAACTCATAATACCATACTAAAAATCCTCATCAAACAGTTCAAACATATAATCTCAATAAAAAGAATTTCAAACACCGCATTACTAAAATGTTTATAAAACATATAGACCATATAATTCCTCGAAATGCCATCTTATTACTAAAATCCATAAACCTCAAATCATCTCAATAAATCCCAAATCTAACAATCATCTCAATAATCACATAATACCTCAAATAATAGAAGACGCTTCGGCTTGGCGGGCTGGCGGGCGGTGGTCAAGGATCATTTTCTATAAAAATACTGTTATAGTTTAGGCGTTTATTTACCTAGTTCTCTATAACCTTGGCTATGATACCAATCTGTAACACCCCCAAAATTTGATACAGCGGAAGACTCAACAAGTTTTCGGGGTGCTACGGGGATTGGTATCCAACACAAGACAATATAGAACGAGATAAAGTAAACATAATAGAAACGCAACCAAAACGGGGTTTTAAGGTTTACATTTATCCCAACATCATTCAGAGTTAGGCCCAAAATAACATATCAATAGGTCCAAAATTAATTATCAGAGTTTAGAAAAATAGGTCCATAAACCATGAGCCTTGGCCGAGCCTTCCATTCCAAGCATGCATATCATCACTTAATTACCTGAGAAAACGTGCTAAAAGTCAGCTTTCGCTGGTGAGATCATAGGTTTAAATTCATCTAACAATATAGTGGACATATACGCAAAACGCTTGCTAGCTAGACTAAGGATTCACTAAAAGCCTGCGGATACCCTCCGCTCCAACCTAACACACGGATACCCTCCGTTCTAACATAGATATTCGGGTAACCCCCGCAATACCATAAATACTCGGATAACCTCCGAAGTATCAATAACCTATAGGTGCACACTACAGTATCTAAATAGGTCAACCTTGAATAGTACACACGAAACTATGTGACTAAAGCTGACAGTCCAAATAAGCCAACCTTAAATAGTACACACACCAAATATGTGACTAAAGCTGACAATCCACCAATAACCAAATAAGCCAACCTTGAATAGTACACACAAAATATGTGTGACTAAAGCTGATAATCCATCAATAACCAAATAAGCCAACCTTGAATAGTACACACAAAACTATGTGACTAAAGCTGACAATACATCCTAGTCCATACGCATAGCAAGTTTTAGAATATAGAAGCGATAATAGTCCACATAAAATAATTTGCACGTTTCTCACCCCAAGTATTGAAAACATAGTTCATGAAAAAGTGGGGCTATGACTCACCTCAAGTCCAGAAAATAGCAAGAAGAAGTCGGTAGAAAATAAGATGTATAGTAACTCACGAAACAGCAACTACGGACTCGGCACGACCTAACAATATTAACTCGTTCAGAAATCATTTCCTCAATTTCAAAATATTCCCAAACCCGGACGAGAATCCGTTTTATTTCCGAAAATCCATTTCGTATTAGTTTGGTGTATTTACGTTTGGTATCCATACGGGTGGTGGGTCGACTCAAAACAAACCAAAAGGTCACACAAAGAATAATAAAATAAACTATGGATCTAATATTAGCCCAATATATCATTTAAATAAATCGCCGAAGTTTATCGAATCCGGCGATTTGATAATCCTCATATTTATTTACGTAACATACCGTTCCAAGATTACACCCCATCCTAAAGCACATAGCACATAAATACTATATGGTACATATCATAGTTTAATAAATTCCTCATATATATCGTCAAATTGGCCAGATTTCCCGATATATACACTCGCAATTTATTACACTTTACATATACCACAACCTATGGGCGTCGTAGGATACGATGCCCATTAATATATTCATTTCATATAGCCAAATAACCCGGTTCAGCCCTACGGTTAAGTGGTTATTTAGTTATAGAAAACGTTTATATTAATCGTCATATATCCGTGACAACACGAAAGTCTCAAATAATAACTTACCTGGACTCGAGTGACAACGACTCCGCATAACTCGATAAGTTTACCCGTTATATATATGCAAAATGACATTTTTATTAATGTTTAGTAATTGTCGAGAGTTTCTCGTTTTATAACACATTTTTATAATAATAATACGTTTAATAATATTACGCCACTTTCGTAGCCTAATATATATCTAGTCGTATTATTTATAATATGACTCGTGATTATTATTATTATTAATATACGCGTCTATATAATTATATATCCGTTATTCACGTCTATATATTCATATAAACGTTTATATTATCAATAATTATTATTACGAGTTTTATTATGTACGTTTTAATTGTAATAGTTATCGAGTCATACGAAATGGTCACATGTCCGAGTCATGACTCTCGGCTCATTGTCCAAGTCCAAAATAATATGAAAAGTCATAAAACAATACATCTCCGTCCAAAACAATCCCAATCCACGTGCTACAACAATAGGGTCCGACTACGGTACCCGACTAACCTATCTCCGTCATTCTAAGTGACCGTCTCACAATCGGTCCCCAATCACACTTTTCGTCAACAACTTCACAACACCAATATCCATTGTCGAGACCAAACGTGGTCTCGACCCACAAGTGTTCGGCCGAATAATCAACCAAAGCCAAAACCAAAACCAAGTTAACAATAGAAATCATAATGAAACATATATAACCAAAGTCACATTCGGGATGGTTTACCAAGCCAAACCCGGGTCTATACGACTCGATTGAGTCTCGGTACACACCATGAGCACAAAGGCTCGGACCAATCATCATAGGGTCACAAGAAAAGCTCTAAGGAGCACAACCAAATGCCAATTCGACCACAAGGTCTCGGCAACAATAAACCACATACGGCATCGAGCCGTGACTCCCATGAGTCGACCCAAAGAAACCGACCCCATGGGTCACGGTTACAAACAAACAACATCAAAACATAGATTCTTGGCCAAGAGTCGGCCCAAAACCAAGCAATAGCTTCTCCAAACCCTCGACATCAACCAAAATACCAAAACCAACGACCAAAACTCTTCCCAATGCTCAAAATAAAAATAAGCCGAGAGCATAGGCTCTCGGTTTCGAGTCGACAACCTCAAAAATCCAAAAACCCGGATACCAAACAATCAAATCCTTACATTTCTTTTAAAAACCCACTTGTATTACATGTGTATAACCAAAACCCACAAGAAAGATTTGGATTCGTGACCCTAAGTCACGTTTTCGCCAAAAATACGAGTAAAACTCGTCTCACCTTTGATTCTCAAGACCCAAGATGTATTAAACTTCGAAGACAATAAAATGGTGGTGACTTTTGATGTTTAACGGGATGAAAAAGGGTGGGAAATGGCGCGTGTGGTAGTAGATCGGGTAGATTAGATGATGGGGATTAAGAAAATAGTGGTGGTGTTGAGTGGTGGCCGGCGGTGGCTGCGGTGGTGGCCGGATTTTTGATGTCGGCTAGGGTTTGTCAAAGAGAGAAAAGAGAGAGATGAGAATGAAGTGGTGAGGGTGTTGGGTTTTTGTGAGTGAACCGAACCACAAGGACCCTTTGTAGTTACTCTTTTCTTTTCTTTTTTTATTAATAATGTTAATAATAATAATAATAATAATAATAATAATAATAATAATAATAATAATAATAATAATAATAATAATAATAATAATAATAATAATAATAATAATAATAATAATAATAATAGTGATAATAATATTACTAACGGTGTGGAGCGGTTAACGTGGGTAAATGTAAAACATGTGACCCGAACCCGAACTCATTTCAAACTTTAATATCTCCCGAAAAACATCTCGTAAAATAATTATATATAGTCGGACTCGTAAAACGAATCATAAAATCTTTCGTTAGGTAAACCTAGTGCCAGAGTCAACGTAGTACCAGTGAGAATTTAAGAATACATCACCGAGCATAATATCAAGAATGAATTATGAAAATAATTCACGAATTCCATAACATCATTAAACATAATTATCCATAAAATATGTCTTACATGTTCGTTGTGAAATAAAATTTCAAATAAAAATTATAAACGAACTTTAATCGTAATGCGGGTTTTCAAAATAACTCCCTAAATTGCCGGTTGTCACATAAGGGTATTTTGGTCATTTTGTTAGTAGCCTAAGAAGTATCAGGAAACTAGTATATCGGTGTTTTTTGTATGTCGGTTTCTCTTGTATATAAGAATAGTAGATAGAACTTAGTACTTAGACTCTCTTCATAATAAAATTATCAGTTGTTGGCACCCAATGTTCTGATCTTATTTTGCTCATGTTCTAAATTTGTGTTGCTGGTCTTTTGCCCCATGAATATATATCCCCTGATCCTAACACGTATATGCACCCTATGACTCCATACTGTGAGCTCTTACAAATATTAAGAAAGAGTAGACCTTGATCTGACCCAACCTGTCCGACTTTTCATTCGTCACCGGCCATTAGATTTTATAGCTTATTTGTATTGCTACATGAAATATAGTGGATACACCCCATGTAAACCAACTTGACTCACAAGACTCCACAACCTGTAATTCAACCTTAACATCACAAATATTACACTATCAGTTTTCTTACGTAAAATTGTTTAGAAAGGCATTTTCTTTTCACGTCAGGTGATAAATGCAAAAACTGGATCCAATGAAAAGGTCAGTAGAAGAATTAAATCCGTAAAACCCAACAAATCATACAAATGTAATTAACTATGTCCAATCTAAAAAAACAAGAAAACATAAAAGAAAAAAGACAGGATAAACTACATGCCTTATGTCATAATAGCTCGTACAAATATCGATGGCAGAAATGAGATAGAATCAAGAGATGAGTTACAGACCATATATAGAGATAGAAATGAGGATTTACATCAATCATACTGAGTTACATTTGTTATACAGCCCAAGCTAGCTGGCTAACCGTATACAACTTTCTAAAACTTGACTACACTAAACCTCACCAAACATAAGAACCGGTAATTAGTACATTCAACCACTCCAGATATGAATCTATTACCCTTTCGGAAAACTCATTGAGCTTCTAATGATAACGATTATCATGGACGACAAAGCACCAACCAAAATG
This sequence comes from Artemisia argyi, assembly GCA_030686995.1. Taxonomy (NCBI): domain Eukaryota; kingdom Viridiplantae; phylum Streptophyta; class Magnoliopsida; order Asterales; family Asteraceae; genus Artemisia; species Artemisia argyi. The sequence goes on from CM060697.1 coordinate 127,052,344, forward strand.
GCATTACAGCAGAGCCAGCCCTACAGGTAATTCCAGTAAAAACTTTAGAACCAACAATTCAGCATGTTGGTACATACCCTATAAAAACAATCTAATAGATAAACAAGCATGTATTACCCTTAGTCGTGGCAAGTTATTCCACCTTATAGCCAAGAAACAAACTGTTGGGATAATGAGTGACTGAAACATAAAGCAGAAAAATAAACCATATTCTGTGCAGTAATTCTATTGAGCATTGGTCAGGAAAAAGACTTACTATTGCGACACCCACAATCGATCCCATAAGTGACACCACAGGACCTGTAATTGTAAGGATTATGGTCACTAAATAGTTAAGAATCTAAGTGTTTAACTATCTTTAAATAAGTTAACTTTAGTTGTCATCTGTCATCTTATTCTCTATATTAGTTTATTCTTTAAAATATTTGAGCAAAGATGTTCAAAAGACAGTAACACACCATCATATATACAAACTAAGAGCCTCATAAAATTAAACAAAATGATTACTAATCATCAGTAGTCTAAACACATAACAAAATAAGCTACCAAACTCTTCATTGATCGACATGATTATAAACTAGAGCATACTAATTCTTGTGGTAATACTCTCTAGTGGTAGAATTGATTTCCAAAAGCACCATCAAAGTGATACATGATTTAACACTTTAATAACATATCACAATGTAACCCCATAACTTCAACTTCCACGCATAAATCAATAACAAAAAAAAAAAAAAAAAAAAAATGAAAATGTGCAAAATACTTTACACATTCTACTATTCAACATAAAGAGCCTTTGTTATGGTTTTAACTCATGCATGTATCAAGCAACTTACATAAAATTATTAAGATCTGATCATACCATAGTAACCGGTACTCAAAAAGGCAAGTGAAGTAGTGGCAGCCAGCATGGATCTGATCAGCATTCGACAGCTAAAGTTCCTATAATTCTCAGGTAACAGACCCTCAAGATTTTGTGCTAGTGGCGTTATATTCAAGATATATCGTAACATGTGGTTTATAACCTACAAAGAACAAGCATGAAAACGTAAACAATTCACACATACAATCACTAAGTCATGAAAACAAAGCTGTGTATACCGTTATGCCCATCGCCAATTGTGATACCAACAAATTTCTTGGAAGATTCAGTGTGAAAAGAGATTTTGTCTCCTTCCCGAACATGGCATATCCAAAGCATCCCGTTCCAACATAAAGGGTGGTACTTATGGCAAATCTTCATTATTTTTTCAGTAACATGTAATTAGAAGTTAAAAGTTAACCCATGCATCAGCTAAAAACACAAAAGTAATTTGAATTTTTTTGAATAATTGTTAATCTACAAAAAAAATAAAAATAAAAACTTACATGATTATTAAAATCCTCCGATACTTTCTTCGGTTTCGGACACGTGAATACACTAAAGGCAAAACTGAGTGACCACATAAACAGAACGAGAAAAATCCAATTGATAAGTGTGAGGTGGAACTGTGGAATAATGATGTCTCTTTTACTTGGAATCCAACATCTAAAGCACCATGAAATACTAAAATGATAACCACAGTAACCGAGAGGAAAACTCCAATACCTACATTAAAAACATATGGAAAAAAAAAATTAGATATCATAATTAGATATTAGAAAACTAAAAATATGATCAGTAAGCACTCACCGTTCCAGAGAGGACGGTATTCGTTCAGACTACAAAAGCATACAAATATAGCCGGAATCACTATTGACATAACTGTTAAAAGAGTATTTGCTTCTGGCCAGAGAACCATAAAATGCTCCCGATTTATCATAACGCAATCAATGCACGTAGCCTGCCAGAATAATTAATTTGTTAAAAAACAATAAAATTTTCTAGTAGCAAAACATAAGTATAGTTCCAGGTAACTTACATATGAAAACATGCAGAGAAATACCAAAACAATTGCACGGCCTGGTGCCCCAAAAGCTAAATTTCCCAAATCTAGATAAGTTCTTGAAGCCGAGACATCTTCAAAGCATAATGGTATAATATCGGCTGTAAAAAGTGCAGCAAACAGAAAAACAAGGTAGATAGATAATGCAATCCACCCGCCTTCATTTAGCGCATATGCAGTTGAGAATAATGCTGTCGAACAAAACAGATAGACCCCAACAACAATCATACCAAACTCCTCTACCCAGGAGATTATAGGTAGAGGCTCATCTCTCAGTCTCACAATTATAGCTGGTGTAGGCTCATCTCTCACAATTACAGGTATAGGCTCATCTCTCACAATTACAGGTGTAGGCTCATCTCTCACAATTACAGGTGTAGGCTCATCTCTCACAATTACAGGTGTAGGCTCATCTCGCACAATTACAGGTATGGGCTCATCTCTCACAATTACAGGTGTAGGCTCATCTCTCACAATTACAGGTGTAGGCTCATCTCTCACGTGCTCCAACCCGATCCCTCGCATATCCACACCCACACGGTGCTGCCTATCAGCGAACTCATAACCACCATCGGTAATTCTCAGTGAAGAATCAAAGGCGGTTCTGCGTGGAGGTTCTCTATCTTCAATACTGAGAACATGATACCTAACAGAAGAAATACACTATGTTACAAGATTTACCAGATTCCATTCTATAGATGCCTTGTATGATTGCATCAAAAGAAAGAATATGTATTTGAATTAGCAATTAATCATTATAGACACACATATCTTCAATAAACAATAGATATCATAACCACATATTAGTTCACTAGCACAGGAGTAAAATCCGTACTAAAAATTTGAAGAATGGGCAGGCACACAACACCAATAAGGTGCCAATAACATGTGAAATTAAGGTGGGGAAAAAATGAAAACAAACTAAACATAGAAAGACAACAACAACAAAATCTAAAGTTGCATGTTAAGCACGCCTGGATATATCTGAGTAAACTTGATATATCCTATTGTAACAGGAAAAACAGCATACAGAGCATGTCACTGAAAAAAAAAAAAAAAAAAAAAAAAAAAAAAAGAAGAAAAATCTAAACTTTTGAATCCACAGGCAGTATCAAGAATACAAGAAACCATATCATAACCAAAATTTAACTAATAATAATTTATAAAGTACAACGAATAAAGTTATTATAACATGCGAAAGAAACAATAAAAATCAAACATAGATAGGCAGCTAGTCTTCCAAAGTCAATCATTCACTTTTACAGGTTAAAAAATCTAAATCATAACAAGAAAACCAATATTTAAATAAGTGACTCAATTTAAAACTGCATGTCAAGCACAGTCTGTGTTATATCTGAGCAAACTTGCTATATAGTACACTAAAATGCAAAATTACCTCTCTGAAATTACACCTTCGGGTTTGATCTGCCAACTCATAAAACTTTTAACTCCTGAAGGCCCCGATCTTGATCTTTCAATGTGATGCCTACCAGTTTTGGATAACGAAGAGCTACTTAAAACAAAGAGCACTCATTGTTTCAAAATTTACCAGATTTCGTTCTATATATACCTAGTATGGAAGACACAACTACAAAATTCATGATCTAAGATATGTGAGTTTCAAATACAATCTATCTATCAGTCTTGTTGTTTCACCTTCAAAAGTTATATTAGTATGTTTTAAGGGTTTTGACAGCATTGGTGCATTGGTCTTTCTTGGTTTAAAAGTCTTCATCTATTTTCTTATCAAGATTAACTAATTCCTAATCTGCAAAATGAAGATTTAGTAGGAGCTTAAGCACAAATAACAAGGTTTGTTAAAACAGTAAGCAAAAGTAATCTCTCTCTTTAACTGTTATGTTATGTTCGTGATTCAACATTTTTACTAAACAACAACAATTCTAACATGCTCAATTTACACTTTAAAATAAACCCTAGTGGCTGGATTAACTTAAATTGATGCAACATTTTGGGAGTCTTATGCGTGTCATTTATCAAACTAACATTCTTGAAGGGACAAGTGTGTTAGTGCTGTTCCATATCTACTCTGTGGAGAAAACTATTCCATCTAGATATATCAAAGAGCACCAAAGACCTTTGGCATAATGGTATGTGAGTGATCGACCCATCAAGCAAGAGGTTATGGCCGGTTCAAGTCTCTTTAGAGACATTCGTTTTCACAAAATTTACCAGCTTCCATTCAATAGATGGCTTGTATGAAAGGCGCAAATATATGATTCGCGATCTGAATTCAAGTAAGTAAACACGATATGTGGGCTCAAAGTTTCAAATACAAATTTATCATGCATTCTTTTTGTTTCACCTTTACGTTCATATTGTATAAAGAACATTTGAAAAAGTACCTTTTCTCGTTAGGAGAGTTTCGGGTGCCTGTTGCCGGCTGCCCACTCATAAGATTCTGCCAATCCATAGGCCCCAGTCTCTCTGGAGAGCCTGGCGCACCCGTGACGTCAAAAGTATGAGTGATTGTCGATGCTCTATCAACCAAAGAAGTCGGCAAGTGTATCATTGTATCAGAAGAAGATGAAGATGCCCCATCATTTGGGGGATGGTCTATGCTGCACAATGATTAAAAATAAATGTTAAAGTCGATTTATTGAGAAGAATCTTCAGTTCATGCTGACCTGTGAGAGACCTCAAACGTCTAAGACACAATACACACAGAATTGGCAGAAGTTTAATTTTAATGGACACGGCATTTTTGGAGTCTTATGTGTGTCATTTATCAAGCTTTGACATTCTTATGGCTGTTTCATACCTACTCTTTGGAAAAACTATTCCATCCGGAAATATCAAAGTACACCAAAGATCTTTGGACTAGCGGTATGTGAGTGACCCATCAACCAAGAGGTTGTGGGTTTAAGTATCTTTAGAGACATTCATTTTCACAAAAATTACCAGCTTTCATTCCATAGATGGCTAGTATGAAAGACACAAATGTAAAATTCGCATTGTGAATTCAAGAAAGTAAACACGATATGTGGGCTCAAAGTTTCAAATACAATTTTTATGATTCATTCCTTTTTCACCTTCAAGTTCGTATTGTATAAACAACATATGCAAAAGTACCTCTGCTTGTCAAGAGAGTTCCAGGTGCGTGTGTCTGGCTGCCCACTCATAAGATTCTGCCAATCCATAGGCCCCAGTCTTTCTGGAGAGCCTAGCGCACCCGTGACGTCATAAGTATTAGTGATTGTTGATGCTCTATCAACCAAAGAAGTCGATATGTGACTTATCTTTGTATCAGAAGAAGATGAAGAAGCCCCATCATTTAGGGGATGGTCTATGCTGCACAATGATTAAAAGTCACAGTTAAAGTCAGTTTATTGAAAGTGCATCTTCAGTATCAGCAAACCAATGAGAGACCTCAAACTTCTAAGACACAATAGTTAGCGATCGAGAAACAGAATTGGCAGAAGTAAAACTTGAATTGATGCCATATTTTGGGAGTATTATGTGTGTCATTTATGAAGCACATTCTGGAAGCGTCAAGTGTCTTATGGTTGTTTCATAGCTACTATTTGGAGAAAACTATTCCATCCAGAAACATCAAAGTACACCAAAGACCTTTTGCCTAGCGGCATGTGAGTGACCCATCAACCAAGAGGTTGTGGGTTCAAGTCTCTTAAGAGGCATTCATTTTCACAAAGTTTACTAGCTTTCATTCTATAGATGGCTTGTATGAAAGGCACAAATATAAGATTCGCAATCTGAATTGATCCAAGGAAGTAAATAGGATATACGGGCTCAAAGTTTCAAATCATTTTTTTATCTTATATTCTTTTTCTTTCACCTTCATGTTTACTGTATAAAAAGCATACAAAATTATGCAAATATACCTCTGCTCGACAAGAGAGTTCCAGGCACCCGGTGCCGGCTGCCCACTCATAAGATCCCGCCATTCCACGGGCCCTAGTCTTTCTGGAGAGCCCAGCGTTCCCGTGACATCATACCCATGAGTGATTATTGATGCTCTATCATCCAAAAAAGTCGGTCGGCTTATCTTTGTTTCAGAAGAAGATGCAGAAACCCCATCATTTAGGGGATAAGGAGACCTGTATTGGGTATCAAATAATTCAGTGCACAATGATTAAATAGTCAATGTTAAAGTCAAATTACTGACATTCCTTAAGCTGTGAACGATAATCACATAGACACCTACAACTCTCAAGAAGCAATAGTTTGCGGCAGAAACACTGATTTGGTGAAGTTTAAGCAGAATAGATGCAAAATTTTGGGCATCTTATGTGTGTCATTTATCAAACTTTAGCATTCTGAAAGCAAATAGTGTCTTACTATTCTAGCATATCAAAATTTTGGAGCAAACTTAACCATCTAGATCTATTGAAGCATGTCACTAGAAAATTATAACGTAGCTACAACTTAAGTAAGCATACTTAATAATGTACATCAAACAACTGGGAAAGCTTTTCGAAACATGTGAGACTAAAGTGGCAAAAACATGCATAGAAACAACAAAGCTAAACATAGAAAGAAAACAAGTCTTCCAAAGTAGAACATTCACTTTTAAAGGTTAAAAAACTAAATAATAACAAGATAAACATTGGTTAAATAGGTTTCTGGTTAATTCTGGATATACTTGCTATATATTACTAATTGAATCTCTCATTTTGTAAAAAGAACATACAAAAATACGAAAAAGTACCTCAGTGAGACTACAACCGTTTCGTCATAACTGCCAACTTTTTGTAAAATAAATAAGTTTAAAATGTAGCAATGTTATAGCAAAAAGTTTAAAAATACAAAGAAGTTAAACAGTGTTAAGGCAAGTTAAATAACTTTTAGAATGTGATTTATATGGTAACTATGAGAGCCACCAGTGTCATCCTTTGATTCTTCCATTCTGTAGAAATGTTAAAGTATAAAGTGACCCATATGTAAATATTAAGTTTTGGGAGCCTTAATAGACAGTGTTATACATATGTGGCCTCCAAACTCAGTTTTTGGATCAGTTCACGCGATCACAAGAGGAAAGCAAGATTATTATGCGAGTTCAAAGTTTCAAATATATACAAAGTTCAATCCTGCAGTCTCATTTATTCACCTTCAAGTTTTATATTAGTAAGAAAGCTTAGGTTCAAATTAAGTTTTAGCACAACTAGTATTATTTTGATAAAAGGAATCGCTGTAAAAGCAATCATTAAAAGTGTCTTTCAAAAATTGGAATATTCGACTCAGTCTTTATAAGCAGTAGAACAAAAAGTTGATTCATGACTATGTGAGCAGTAATACCTGTGTAGAAGCAATCATTAAAAAACTAGTATTCTGTACGAAGGAAACAAATATACTATTCACTATTAATGCCACACTTGATAAGGAATATCGTGTCTGAATTGAAATTAGCCATATGCAAACGCAAAATAAGAAATTGCCAGTTATACCCTTCAGTGTTGGTGTCATCTCTCTGTTGGACATTTGAAGATGATGATGCTTCTTGGTCCGAACTGAAAGAAGTTTTAGTCGATTTGAAACTGAATCATATACAAAAGATATCATGGTTAAATATACAACAAATTTAAATTTTGTAGTATCTGTATGAACATGCTACTGTACCTATCATGAGAGCTGACATCCCCTGCCGAACCTCTATAACATAAAAACAAAAAGTTAAACAATATTAAGACAAGTTAACTAAGTTCAAAATGTCATTGGTACCTATGAGAGCTGCCATTGTCATCGTTCGATTCTTCCATTCTGTAGAAGTGTTAAAGTCAAAGTAAGAGTATGTAAATATTACAATTAAAGTATGCAGCTCGTCTTAGCTAGTAATCTTCCGATATCAACCAGATAATCAAAACTAAGAAAACAAATAGCCTGAATTTAATTAATTAATTACATCAGAAATAAAAACCAACTATTTAAATGATTTAAATATTCAACTAACATATATTTAAATGATTTAAATAAACAAAGCAACAATGACAAGTGAGATAAAGCATAGTTGTTGTTGCATATATATGTGCCAGAACCACAAATGGATAAACTGGTGTGAAGATACTTCATATGCATCATAGAAATAAAAGACCCTCTTATAGAAAAAAGACACTAGCTAATAACTACAAAAATCACAAAGCACTGACATACCTTCTACCATCCAACAAAAATATGTAGAAATATGTTTTCTTGTTTAAAATGCATTACAAAAGAATTTTCTTGTCCAACAAAAGTTTTATTACTTGAACATTTGGTTCAGCAAAATACATAAAGTTTCTAACATTTACTTTCAAATTCTGATTATATATTCACCTATATATGAAAAACTAATAGAATTAAAAACTCTACAACTTTTTTAGCAAAAATTTGAATAAACAGCTATTAGTGCATCATAAGATAACAAAATTTTGAGATAGTTATATCTGATAAGAACTTTATATCAACACAGTTAAGTTCACAATGTTGTTTCTTTCTCCTTGGTTTAGAAAACATTTCAAGTAATTGAATATTTTGATAGATACCATCATGTATACATGCTAAAAATGAGTTTCCACGTATAAAAAGAATCAGAAACTGCATATGGTTTCTAGGGATCTTAATCATATAACCAATGAAATAGCAAAAGGAACTCTAGTGGTATTAAGCACAATACTCACTACAACATGACTCTTAGATACCGCTAAAAACAAATATCACAATCAAAGAAATCTAACTGATCTTCAAAACAAACTAGACAGTACAATCACAAAGTAACTCAATCATTTACAAGCGAACATACACACAACTGAAAACTTCGATCTAGTAGAAAGCTTACCATATTTTACATCATCAAATACAAACTAACATCTATCAAAAAGTTGAGATTAAACGTTTTTTTATTCCATAAATCTAACATGCATATCGTTACTCATTACACTACAGATCAGTCACATATTGATAAAAATCAAAGTAAAACCTAAACAATCAGCAATAACATATCAATATACACAGAATCTGAAGTTTTTAAAGTATCAACTAAATCAGAATGAACTACAAAGAGTAGAAAAACTAGTTATAAATCAATACATTTATAAATATTCGATTGTTTTATCACTTTCTTTTAAAGCATAAACGATTTCGATTACTAGAAACACGATTAAAAAAGACGAATATGAACAAAAGAAGCTGTATGTCAAAATAAAAATCAGACCTTTAGAATGAAGTTCATATGAAGTTAAAGATAAAATGAAGCTCACGGTAAAATGAAGTTAAAGATGAAGAAGAAGAATGAATGAATTTGTTAAGAATTAGAATTTGTTTTTAGCTTTAACCGAATTTGTTGGGAGTGAATGGAGTCTGTTAGGACAAAAAACAACCAGCAGCAGCATGGTTATAGGAAAGATGGTGGAGCTTTTGTACTGCTTGTCTTTTTATTTTCACAATGTGATTTTAAAAGTAGTTTTTTTTTTTTTTTTTTTTTTTACAAATTGTAATGAGTAAAGAAATTCTATGGTCGAACTAGTAACGCTTTAGATCAGAAATATAGTGGATAAGAGGTCTTGAAAAAATATATTTACAATACTTAATAGGACAAATGGTGCTATTAGACAGTGTGTGTAAATTTAAAATCATATAATAATAATGAAAGTAATATTGACAAAGAAAAGACTAATGTCAACGTTACAAAGCTTGTAATAACTTAAATGTAGTATATATAAATCAATGTTAAAAAATTGTGAAAATAATGTTAAAACAACTTTGTAACATCACAAAAACTAGCTAAATATAAATAAAAAAGGAAAATAATGGACTTACTAGCTTCATCTCCATGGTAACAATAAGATCAATGGAGGAACATGAACACTTTTTTGCGAGTGTGGGAGCAGCATGACACCTCCGCCGCAAATAGTTTAGCACTCCATCACCAAAAGCCATTTATACTTCACAACTTAAATCTTAATTCTTTGGAGCCAAAAAGCTTAGACATAAACGGGGATCGAAGACGGATAGTTTTCTCTTTAAAGTCACGCAGAGAGGGCGAGATGTACATGTGGCCAAACTAGGTATCCCAATGACCATTTGTGACCTTGTAGCACAATTTAAGAACATTTTGGTATCATACGTTCATATGTGTGTCTATAATTGGAGAATATAAGGTTGTAAAGTTGAGATGATCGGGTATGATATTGATTCGTTTATTTGTATGTGTGTGGGAAGAGAGAAGAAATTTGTATAGTAACTTTAAAGATGGGTTCATTCATATACTGCATACATTCCCACTTTCTACATTTTCGTTTACTAGGGGAAGGTAATTAAACTCAATAGAATTGCAAAAGACTTTGAAACAATATAACGCCAATTAAGTCACGATATGAATTCTAAATATGCTCTTACTTATTTTGAAATGTTATTTTATTTTATTCTTTTAAGTGCATTATGTTAAAACTAGACGAATACTCGCGCAAAGCGACGATGTATAGCGGCAAATAATTATACTTGTGAAACTTGTGGTTCCTTTTGAAGCAACACATACGGTTCTAATTTATAGTCATTGCGAGCAAACAGTTTATTAGTTATAAACGAAAAATAATAAAATTTTATGGATTAAACAATATTTAAAATATTAATTTAGTGATGGATGTTATTACCATTTTTAATTGATGGTATTAATGGATTACACTACTCAAATTTAAGAACTTTAAGTTTAAGGAAAAATGATACACACATTAAAAGTAGTATAGGTAAGATTCACAAGATGTTATACAAACAAAACAAGCTACAAACACATTTTTTTATTAAACGGCAACTTATTACAAATTTATACAACCTACCTCACATATATCTTTAACGAGACTTGAACTCACAACCTATTAGTTGATGGATCACTCACGTACTAATAAAACAAGCAAAAGCAAAAAAAAACTCGTACCTGATGGGGACCCGATCCCCAAACCCGATTTGACTGGGGAATCTCCGATTTAACCGGAGATGGGGACGAGACGAGGAATCTCCAAATTTTGTAACCGGGCATAGGGCGAGGATGGGGAGAGCATCAATCCCCTAACGTGAACCCGATCCTGAATTATTAAATATATAAAAATTATATTTATATCCATATAACATTTACTTTTATATGTATATTTTTATAAGCATTGACATGTAATATTTAACTATATATGCATGTTTCACAGTTATTTTTAAAAATAAAACAAATAAACACTGATTAATATATATTACTTAACAAATGTTTTGTCCAAATATACACATACAATGAACGTTATTCTTATATTATATGTGTTGTTTCAGTATCTATGATGCTTTAAAGTTTGATTAACATTGTAACTAATTTAATTATGATTGATGTACATTTCTTGAGATACTTTATTGGTAAAATTTTTTATATTTTTGATGAGTTTGTATATTTTTATGTTTACTTGACAACTCTTAAAAATCTCAGAATCCCCGCAGGGATCCCGATCCTTGTCGGGGACGGAGATGGGGATGTTAAACAATTCTACAACGAGGATGAGGGCGGGGATGGGATGGAGTGGGAAACAAGGATGAGGATGGAATATATGATCCCGACATTTCCTGCCCTGTTGCCATCCCTAAATTGAACATAGACGTTGCTTAGCTACAAACACTTATACAATAGCATATTGGATCTAAAATTCTATCATTCCAATTTGGTTTCTATGAAATGCAAATCTAAGAGCAAGATAACACCTTTATTTCTTAGGCAAAAGTATCAAGAGTCTTTAAGTCAAGAGAAATAAGGTTACAAAACATCAAACAAACCAAGTCATTAACAGTGCAGCACATTGAAGCATGTCTTGATCTTATTGTCATTAAGGTTAACCGAGTTGATCTCGTGAACTTATTAAAACATATCTAATTTAAAAATCTTATTTTATCATATTTTAAGTCAAGAGAAATAAGGTTACAAAACATCAAACAAACCAAGTCATTAATAGTGCAACACATTGAAGCATGTCTTGATCTTATTGTTATTAAGGTTAACCGAGTTGATCTCATGTACTTATTAAAACATATCAAATTTAAAAATCATATTTTATCAAACATTTACGATTAACCTTGTTAATTTTCAAATATATCTTGTAAAACAAATTTTAAATATAAACGAAAGACATGGTCTTTTATTATTCAATGAACGGTAAAACCGAAAGGAAAATTAGCAACTATTTTCCTTACGGTTTACTAGCGTTGTCGAAACAACCTCAAAAGAATTGCACAAAAGGTCCATGTTGTTACTTAGGATTATAGAAACAACGTACCTCTCAGTTAAATCCATAAACTGTTTATGTGACGACAAGTTACAAATACAGTCTTGTCGGTTAGTTATATTTACGAAAACTGCCTTTAAATTAAAAGTTACATAAATATTCACTGTCTTTTACCTCATTTTACGAAAAATTGTCATATTAAGTTCAAATCAAATAATATTGTTTTTCATGATTTTAAATTTCTTTTAACTTCGTATAATTAGTAATTAATCATTTTTAACTTTTAAATATATCTAAGTTAGCAATTGTTTTCCTTTTTATTTTATTTTATAAAAGTCTCTTTTAATGTATTTGCCAAGCACTTTGATATTATTAGATTATTACTTTTAGATTTTTTTTGCATATATTTAAAAAATTTATAAGTAAAACCAAACCGTTTTTAAATGAACTCTTAAATTAACATAAACTCTTTCACGTAAAACCTCGTGCCCTTCAGCCAAGCGCAAGTAAACATATGTTCCTTCAAAATAATCCACACCTTAAGTAAATCGAATTTCAACATTTATTAAAATTTAAGATATTAAAGTTAAAACTTTGTGCATTTTAAGGTTTTTATGAGTTTTTGATAGAGGTTATGGTAATAACTTTAAATGTCCAATTAAAACAAAATATACCAGATAATTAACCATTATTAGACGAGTACCCGTGCATAGCAATGAGATTTTATAATGTCAGATAATTATAGTGATATTTTTGTTACATAAAACACTTAACAAAAATATTATTATTACTATTTGCCATTATAAATCTCGTCGTTATGCACGGATACTCGTCGAGCATATTGAATGCAAGAAAGATTCTTGTATAAAATTACACACACAGATAGATGAGAAAACACAACTAATATTGTTGTAATTTGACAAAATTGGTTGGCGAACCCCATAACGTACCTTTCACTTTAGTGCCCCTAGTAACATTTAAAAGTTCTTAAATATAACATCTATTGAATGTGTAAATGGTTTTAGAAATTAATAATTAATATAAAAAATATTAATATAAGAGAAAATTTCAAAAGTAGCCCAGGTGCCCAAGTGCACTTTCTTTAAAAAAAAAAAAAAAAAAAAAAAAAAAAAAAAACTGAATAGCCCGGGGCGACTTTAGAATTAGGTGACTCCACTAGATTTTTGACATGTGTCCCATGTAGTTCTATTTTGTCTTTACTTTGTCTTGTTATAAATGACATATATACCGTCTTTTTCATCATCTCAATAAACAATTTCACCTTCTCCGCGCGAGCACCACCACCACGAACCACCGGCCATCACCACCACCACCCATCAACCACCACCGAAACGCCACCCACATTAAGATTCTACCAAGAAAATTGTTGTTATCTACAAATTAAACATGAACGAGCGTGCATACTACCAATCCGAGCATAATCCCCTTGTCAATTTTAACACACAACAACAAAACCTCAAAATTTATCCTATGTTCATTCGAAACCTTATTTATTCAATTAACAATTTATGAAATTGTTTTAGATGAATCGAACATGGTAGAGTGTTTGTAACTTCTTACCAAACAAATCCCCTCAATCAATTGATAAAAACAATTACTAAAACCCAAACCCTAGAAATCGATTTACTGTACGGCGAGGGAACTCAAGAGTTCACAGGTCCTCCATGCTCGGGGTAAAAGAACACCCACTTCTTTTGTGTTCTAAACATTACAGTTCATGATTTAACTTACTACAAGCCTTGTGTTTGCATTTAGGTAGAAATGACGACTTTGAAAAAACTTGGTAGTGATGTGCATATAGGCTGGATCTTGGTGGTGATTCGCATGGTAGTGATGGCTGGATCTTGGTGGTGATGGTGATGATCACTGGGATCTTAGTGGTGATGGCAGGTGGTTGTATATACGTAATAACAAATGAAGAAGATGGTATACATGTAATTTATTGTAAAGAAAAAATGGCACTACATGAGACATGGGGATTTTTTTATTATTTATTTATTTATTTATTTTTGTCTAGAAAAGGTAGTGCCAATGGGCACCCGGTCTACTCTCAAAATTAGCTCTTAATATAAAGTTTATTGTAAGTCCATTAGTTTCATATACTTCTTTTTACCGTGCTTCTCATTTGTATTATAATTATCCAATTTATCACATCTGATAGCTTGACCAATCACATTAGTATATTAAAATTAATGTTAACAAAAGTATGCTACCTTATATAAGTTTTGTAAATTGAAGAGCCTAATAATAAATTAATAGGCAATAAAAAATCACGTCCTTGTGCTTAATGGAGACAATTACCTACATATAAGATCAACATAGTATTAGCTTCAAAGAAAGCATTGTGATTTGAAAGATGAGAAACGAGATAACTCAAAGATGAGAATGAATGGGAACAAAATTCTGAATTCCGTATGACTATTCATTAAAATTTTAAATGAGCAAATAAAAATATTAAATTGTGATTAATTAGTTACCTAAGATAACACGTAGATAATAAAAGGCTTATTAACAACATTTACTATTTTTTTTCTTTCTAAAAGTCATATATTAGATTATAAAGTAAAATCTCTATAAATTAATAACCTCGACAAAATTAATAATTTGTCCGGTCCCAACTTGAGACCAGTATAAACTTGGATCTCAATCGATAAAATAATAAAATAACATTTTTTTAAAATCACAGTGTATATATATATATATATATATATATATATATATATATATATATATGGGTTAAAATAAAAAGGGCCTTATAATAAAAAGTGTAGGAAGGATTGTGAGGGCGACATGTGTCACCCATATGCCACATCATATGACACATGTCAGCCCCCCCCCCCCCCCCTCAAAAAAAAATTTTTCCCGCCAAAAAAAAATTGTTTTTTGAGAAATTTTTTTTTCCCGCCAAAATTTTTTAGTGCATCACAATTATAAAGTTACTGCATCACAATTATAAAAGTTACTGCATCACAGTTTTAAATTTTAGTGCATTAAGGTTATAAATTACTGCAACATAGTTGATGCACTAAACTATTAACTATGATGCAGTAACTTATAATAAAGATACACCAAAACTTAAAAAAGAATCGTATTTTAATTGTGATGCAGTTACATACATATATGATGCAGAAAACTTATAATAATTCAGTTTCTTTATAACCATGATGCAATAACTTTATAACCATGATGCAGTAACATTAAAACCATGAATGCCGTAACCGTGATACAGTAAAATCATAATTGTGATGCAGTAAACGTGATGCAGTAACTTTATAACCGTGATGCAGTAAATTTATAACAGTGATGTAGTAAAAATTTTTGGCAGGAACAAAAAAAAATTTTTTTTGCCCAAAAAAAAAATTTTTTTGGGGTGGGGTGACACGTGTCATATGATGTGGCAAGGGGGTGACACATGTCACTCCCACAATCCTTCCTACACTTTTTATTATAAGGTCCTTTTAAGAATAACCACACCATATATATATATATATATATATATATATATATATATATATATATAGAGAGAGAGAGAGAGAGAGAGAGAGAGAGAGGTGGGTTCATGAAAAAAGTCCACTTTGGTAGAAAAGTGAGAAAATTGTACAAATCATCCCCTCATTCCCCTCCTTTTTTTACACCAAACTACAGGGACCTAATTGTATTTTCCTTCATTCTTTAAGGAGGTTTTGTAAATTCGCACCCTACCCCTTTACCCCCCACCCCCCCACCCCCGAAAAAAAAAAAAAAAAAAAAAAAAAAAAAAAAAAAATTCCCACCAAAAAAAAATTTTTTTTGGGGCAAAAAAAAAAAAAAAAAAAAAAAATATTTTTTTTTGGTCCAAAAATTTTCCCGCAAAAAATTTATAACCCAGATGCACCTTTTTTTTTAGTGCATCTCAGTTATAAAAATTGGTGCATCTCAGTTATAACTATGATGCACTAATTTTTATAACTGAGATGCACTAAAAAAATGTGCATCTGGGTTATAAATTTTTGGCTCAAAAAAAAATTTTTTTTTGCCCCCAAAAAAATTTTTTTTTTGGTGGGAAAAAAAATTTTCGGGGGGGGGGGGGGGGGGGGGGGGTTTGGGTGGGGGTATGTTTCAAAACATACCCATGAAGTTTGAGATGTTTCAAATTAAACCCTATAACTTTTTTTCTCACTTTTCTACCGAAGTGAACTTTTCTCTAGAACCTTACCATATATATATATATATATATATATATATATATATATATATATATATACCCTACTAATTGGAACTTGTAACAACAAAACCAACTTTTTATTTATTAAAAAACAATGAACTTAACAAATTCAATTAATTTGTGAATATTAATTCATAAAACATTAATTGAAGCTTTTTTTTTTTTTTTTTTTTTTTTTTTTTTTTTTTTTTTTTTCTAATTTAGTTTTCATCTCTAACTAGTATACATGTAACTAATATATTGGACTTGAATGTTTTAAGGTTATACGTAAAATCTCTTTAATTTAATAAATTATTAATTTATCGATATAATAATATTTCTCTAAATTAATAAAATATCGTGGTCCCGACATTATTAATTTATAGAGGTTTTACTGTAAATACATTCCTATATTACAAACCGTGTCTTTCAATTCGTGTTTCAATTCAATTCAAACCGTGTTTTTCCTGATTTTAAGTTTCAAACTTGCATTAGTTTTGAGTTTTCAAGATTCTTGAATTTTCAAAAATGGGATACACTCTTTCTGTAGTATAGATATAGATATAGATAGTTAAGAAAAATGCCTGGCACCATCTTTTGAAGAAAAAACTACGTCATATCTTGATACATCTTAATTGAATTTGTTTGACGTATAGTATCTTTTATCGAATTTGCCCTAGTTATAAATTGTACTTGATAAGATTTTAATTGAGTGCCCTTTTTATAATGAAATAAAAACTCTTTAAAAACAAATTGATTTTTCCCACTTTATAAAATTCAATTATGTTCCGAACGATCTTTTATATAATAAAGAAATAATGTCATTTCAAATCAATATTTCAGAAAATATTTTTGTGAAAACCAAATTGAACCAATAAGAGATCTTTATTTTTTATTTTGAGTCACCCGCTGGCCAATAGAAGTCAAAATTAATTCTCGTGTTCGTCAAAATTTAATCAAATTATTTTTTGAAATATAAAATACGCATCGCGTTGAAAGCCTCATTTCTTTTTTTAGTTTATGGATAAAATAACGTTATATTAAAATCGATTGACTAATATAATTTACAATCAAGTTTAAAACTTTAAAAAAATGGCCGACTAATCTTATATTCAAATTCATAGATTCAAGTGTAAAATTCTTAATATCTATAACTTTTATTAAGTTTGTAAATTTAAAAGAAATACTACACGTACTTCGAGATTAGAAAAAAAGTTGTTGTTGTTGTTATTTATCTTTTTATTTTTTTTATTATAAACATCACTTTATTATAAATTAATAGGATTTACAAGAAATTAGTGGGGAATCAAGATACTATTTGAGCTCCCACCCCTCTAGCTATAACAATGTTAATCCTATTAAATATATGAATAGCAACACGTGCCCCAATGTGTTGAGTCACCGAAAACTTTCGGATTCGCTTCAGTAATGTCAGCGATGTCTTCAGTAAATATATGAGGAAATGCGAGTTAATACTTTAAGGATGGGTGTAGTAAATGACCCTTTATGACGGGCTGCATTGAGACATCACCGCCATCACCACACGTTGTGGTAAGTTTGTGTGAGATGTTAGTTATGGAGAAGACTGGGACGTGGAAGGATTAAAATAAAACCAATTGTCATTTTTTGTGTAGTTAACGACAAGTTTAAAACAACTTTATTTATATTTATCTATAAGTACCACAATACTCATCTTTTATATAATAAAAGAATTACATCATTTCGGAGTGTTTTTGCAAATCCCTTCTCATTGAAAAACCAATTGGACCAATAGCAGAGCTCAATTTTGCCATGTAAGCGAAAT
This sequence comes from Artemisia argyi, assembly GCA_030686995.1. Classification (NCBI taxonomy): domain Eukaryota; kingdom Viridiplantae; phylum Streptophyta; class Magnoliopsida; order Asterales; family Asteraceae; genus Artemisia; species Artemisia argyi. Next base: position 127,070,476 of record CM060697.1, read on the forward strand.
CGAGCAACGTGATTGGTCAATAGAAAGCCAAAATTAAATTGATTTTGGTCAAACTTTAAAAAATTTGGTGGAGAATTTGATTGTGGTAAAAAAACACATGAAAATATAGGTGTCAAATTTAGGAAAATAAAAACTTAAAAAAAGAGGAGGTAATTAATAAAACATTAGTGGTTGAATTTTAAATATACTATATGGAGTTAAGTGTAAAATTATAAATCTTCATGTTTTTTAATAACTTTAAATAATAACAAATAACCCCTTACATTTTATACCCCCTACACTTTATAATTTAAACTTTGTTTACAATTACACGAGTATTAGTATTGACTTGAGACTTCCATCCATTAAACTTACAAAATTTTATAAATGTACGAATTAGGTTTAATATAAGTTAAATATTTTTAAAATAAATATTAGTTTTAAATTTTCATCTATTAAAAAAAAAATTTACTATGTCATTAAATAAAGACTTATGTTATCCTATTTAAAAGTTTAATCTATGGGTACATGAATTTGAATATTAAATACGGCTAAATTATTATTAACGGTAATATAAATATCAACGACTAATGTAATTATTATTTAAAGTTAATATATGGATATCCTGACAACATTTTTAAAAAACTTTACAGAGTATATTTTAACTTCATCAGCTCATTATGTGCTACTAAACTCGCATATTTCGTACAACATGATACCAATTGTTAAAAGTTAAATAACAACATCGACCATAACATCTATGTCTGCTAAATAAAAGTTTATATACGTATATATTTTAACTTATAACAATGACAACGCTCGTGCTACTAAACTCGCACATTTTGTATAACATGATATCAAATATACGCGATTGTACTTATAACAACGACTCATGTAATTATTATTTAAATTTTATATACGGATATCCGGAAAAACATTTTCAAAAAACTTTACGGAACATTAGATTATTAAGTGGGTAAAATCTAACTTAACTGATAATTTATAGGTTAAGATTTGATATTAATGACTTAATGTAGCTGTGAGCTTAATGAGACTGTTGTTAGATTTCAGAACACATCTTTTTTTAAATTTAAGATTTTGAATTTAAATTAATCTGAACTGAATTTGGTGCATCATATATATGTGAGTTGACGTTTAACGATTAATTTGAAAACCCTAATTTGTTGTTGGAGAAAATTTTGAATTTTGGATTTTAATTAATGTGTTTTACTGATCATTTCGATACTTTAATAATATTTGAGAAGCCAGAACTAATGGGCATCGAATAAGACACTAAATGTTGATTTAAGTTGTGGATTATAAACAAAAGGTTCGAATTTCTAAATTCAAAATTATTGATCACATTTGATCTAATTCTTTGTTTAAATCTTGAATATTTATTAAGTTCTAAGTTTGATCAGGTTATGGAGATTGGATTATTTTAATGTTTTTTTTTTTTTTTTTTTTTTTTTTTTTTTTTTTTTTTTTTTTTGATGATAATTCATCTATTTTGAGGTCATTTGTAAAAGGGTGGATTTTAATATTTTATTAATGTTCCTTACGTTAATTTTGGAATTTATATAGACCGGTAGTAAACGATGAGTTAAATGCAGGTTTTAACTTGGAATACTGATGTGTGGGCTATGGGATTGGAGCTACATCTTTATACGGTTATACTAGTCACATCCTTCTTCCTAATGGAGAGGCATTTGGGAAAGGCACCAGAGCACGTGAAACGACATTCAACATCGAGCAAAATAAGTTTAAATGATCTATGTTATAATGCTAAACATGTAAAACGAGAATCATATATTGCAATATCTAACAAATAGGGCTTGGAATTTAATTTTTTTGTGTTTTTTTTTATCGATAGAGGCTGTCATTGCAAAATGATGGTTACGTTGGGATAAGTCGAAAGATGTTCCGCCAAAGGTACTTTTACAAAAGAATACATAAAGCCTTACATTTTACTTGAAGTTGCATTCTCGATGTATCTTAAGTGAAGTGTGAAGTTCAGTATAGTTTGTAAAACTAAATTTAATTTCAAGAGGTGTTATTAGTGAGTTTTTGAAAATATAATTAATATTTTTTATATACTGTATACTGATATTACAATTTTTAAAATTTTAACATCCACACTGTAGGCATACGTTAGATTTATTAGGTCCATTCTGATATGGTCTAAAAAGTTGTACAAGTCAATACTGAATCGAGCATAATTTTTTATGTAAATATTTGTAAATGATAGTTTAACTTTCCCGACCTGTTTCATAATGGTCAACTTTATTGGTGCTATTGCTACACTTTCAACTTACAATAGCTCAACATATTATACAGGCGTGATATAATAGTCCACAATATAACTAACAACATAATATAGTATTACCAAAAGCTTCGATATCTGTTTTGTTTAAGAAATTAAAGTAGAGACTCAATTTATGGGTGGTGATTAACAAAATGGCAGCAAGGCAATTTATACAAATCACCATTGGCGAATAAGACCTTATCACTCTATGTCACGAGTCATCAACACTCCGCTTCTACTCATTTCAGTAAAAAACGTATTTATAAAACTATTAGTTATACAAGAACCCAAACATAACAACTTTAACAGACTAACAAATAATTGACAGAGAGATCATCAAATGGACCGCACGACTTTAAAAAAGTTACAATCAAATAATATGTACATTTTGTAATGGTATCATCAAAATGCAAATCGTGTTATGCTATTTGTTTACATCAATAAAAAAAACTAACGTGTAAAAAAAGGAAGATACGAGGGTGAAAATAGAAGATTCATAAGCAGTAGATCGTAATAATTTTGTATCAAGTCTTTAGATGCGTCATTGATATATATATATATATATATATATATATATATATATATATATATATATATATATATATATATATATATATATATATAAACGGACAATAACATCTAAAGTAAATATGATCCATCTAAAAGTGTCATGTGTTATATTAGATGAATAAATGTAAAGTTCAATACATTTTAAGACAATATATTTGGTATTAAATACATGATAAAAGTTTTATATCAAAACCCCGTGCGTGCACGGGTATTATAACTAGTTCATCGTTAACTGGAATATTATGATTTCAACAAGAAAGACAACAACTTCTATAACGCTTACCACGATCATCTGATCGGAATTCAATGCCCAAAAATTATGGAGATAAGGCAAAAATTAAAGATAGATATAATCTAGATTATTAGTTTATGTTTTAAATTTCTTAAGTTCTGGTTATCAATTATTAATGTTAATATTAAAAAAAAAAAAGGCTGATTAATCGACACATAAGTGTTACTGAGCCATCAACTCTTAGCTATCACTTTTTCCTTTTGATCTCGTTAATATTTATTTTAAGGTATCTGCCGCCGCAACGCGCGGGTACCCTAATATATTATATGAAAAGAGTTCATTTACATACCATAAAAACCTTGCACATAAATGATTAATTAAAGTCATTGATTTTTTAATCAAATAACAAACTCACGTTCATTCGTTAAGAAACAAAGTTACTATCATCTGGTGCAAAAAATGTTACAATTATAAGTAAGATACAATCAATCATAATCATTGACAATTTTTGGCTTGTTCTTATAAAATGTAGTGTTCTTTTTACATGATGTTGACCATGTCAAAGGGCCTAATATGATAGTATGATACTATGAAGATTCATTTATGTATTTTATTGACATTTTTATCACTTAATGATCGATTATGATTTGACCATGTTAAGGGATGGAGCCAGGACCAAATATGATCGGGTGCACACAAAAAATTGAACACTAATACTAGAAATTTTTTTGATGAACCGGATGCATTTAAAATGACTTTAAGAAAAATCGATGTTTTTTTTCAAAAGGTAACACTATATCGAAAAAATTCATGGGGTGCCCGGCACCCGCGGGAACCCCTGGCTCCATCCCTAATCATGTTAGAGGTCTAGCTATTTGTGTACACAAAACAAGAAATAATACTTGGGAGCAAAACAGAAGCAAAATGACAAGCTTACATAAAAGACCCCAAAATGGAAAAGAGAAACTAACAACAAATGCGTCAACGCACAAATAGGAAAACATAAAAGAATGGGCTACACATGTACGTTTTTCTGCTAATTCCTTGTTTTTTATGCATTATTAAAAAAAATAATAATAATTAAAAAAAATAAAAATAAAATAAAAAGGGTTCCTTGTGTCATCTCATTTTCGCACCTTAGTACAAGCAGAGATGTGGGGGATGGTCATTGGGCTCACAAGGTTACCACATGGCTCATTATATTGTCTAATGAGTTGTGACTAATTAAAATGCACGAGTGCAAGTGAATAAGAGGAACAACTTGAGATCATATATCAATAGTACTATTTTTATCATATCTATCACAACATGGATGATGGAAGTCTAGTATTTCTTTAATTTAAGATCATTTCATGTAATGTTACACAAGTTTAAAAACCTAAAAACGGCACATAATCACACAACATAAAATTGAAATTGAGTATAGCACTTCGAGTAAAAAACACAACAAGATCAAGTACAAGATTTACGCCAATGAGTTCCACACTAGTAAATAACTATGATGATCGATCGAGTTGCATCATTTGTTTTTGGGATACAAATGAATCATCTAGAAAAAGTTGAAAGAAATCAACTATAATCGGTTTTAGACCTTTCACGTGATTTGCATCATTCTTTTTGAGGTTGACTGATACGACAGGGACCTAACCTAAATATGTGAATAAGAGGCAAATGAGCAGATCGAAAGAACATAACCAGGTATGCTTTTTTAAGTTAACTGTGTAGGGTCTGTTGACCAAAAACAATGTAGGTGATTTTCCAAAATTAAATAATTACCAAAGATACGAGCAATGTTGTGAATGCTTAGAGAGACGTTTAAAATAAAACTAAAAGGCTGAAACAGATGTATAGCAGTTAGAGAGACGTTTAAAATAAACTCCTCCATCCTAAATTAATATTTCACAATTTTTTTAGGACCTCCCATTTTAATTATTCACAGCTAAATCTAAATAGAGTATTTTAATCGAGTTTATCATATTACACTTTGTTGAAAGTATTACTATTACTGAAGTATTACTATTACAGCTTTAAATAAAATATTAATTAGTTACAAAAAGTAAAAGAGAAAATAGTAATGTTTATTTTTATTTTTTTAAAATTGTATGTTTTGTCAGGGGAAAATTATTTTGAGACGGGGTGAGTAGTACATTTAAAGTTAAAAATTTATTCTTATGAATGATAGCAACGAGGTGGTAAGCCCGCGCGTTGCAGCGGGGTGTTTTCCCAAAGAGTCATTCGATGGTGAATTTAGTAACCGTTGTGTGTAATCACTGACATTTCATACATCAAATGAAAACCAACAGTTAACCATGAAAGCAGATGGTGATTTTCAACAGTGTGTATATTTAAATTTACATATACATTGATTAATTAAAAGAACACATAGAGTATACTATTCCATGTTTCCTACAATGGGAGTGCTTGGCACTAACTACTATTTACTTCTTCTATTGATGCCCAAAAAAATGAACATAGAACCTAAGCGAGACTGAATCTTACATGCTATACTTTTACGGTTACAAAGCATCACAAAGTTGTGTGTAACAACATTTTACCTGCTGATGAAGTAACATGAAAGAAAGTGTCGGTTACCTAGTTCCTCTAGTGGATTTAACAGTCCACTTGCGATACACTCGTACACGTATGGCATTGGCAATGTCTGATGGTTTCATATCTGCGACTCCCACGGTTTCTAGTTGTCTAACAGGTCTTTTTCCGGCAGATTTTGCCATCACAGCTAATGCAGCGTTATCCGACATTTTCCTGCAAATCAATGAACATATCATATCTGTTAACATGCATAGATAGATGAACTCAACAAACGGACAGCTTGTGCAAAAAAAAAAAAAAAAAAAAAAGTAAAATAACGCGGTTTATATAATCAATTCATGCATGCTATTTGGCTGTACCGGGAGCTAGCCTAGTGCACATTTACCTAGATGCGAGAAACATATTGCTACAACATGGGAATAAAAACATGGACCGCCAATAGATGTTGTGTCATAGCCATTGTGGAAGTCTCTTAAAAGTTAAGCGTATAACCGCACTTCATATGCAACGTTTAACTTTCATTCAAGAAAGAGTTCACCAAAAACTTACTAATTTACTTCTTGTAATTGACTCCCAAAAGCGTTTTAGATGGGAAGTTGATTTGCTTACAAAGTTTTAAGCATTGATGTTTCCTAGTGTTAAGGCATAAAAAAAAATGAGTTTCAAACTTCATCGTGGTGATGGAGGCTTAAAAAATAGCGTATAAAGCTGTTAAAAAACATCAAAAAGAGCTGTTAGAAAACAGCGTAAAAGGCTGTAAAATCAGTGTCTAAAATCATTAAAAGCTGTTAAAAAATAGCACATAAAGCTGTTAAAAACTGCCTGCGAAGCTGTGAAACGTGAGCCCAAACACCCCTTTTCTCTGTTGCATTTTGCGAACAATTTCTACTATTGTATTTGAATGTTAGTGTGTGTTTATTTGTACCTTTGACTGAAAAAACTAAGACAACCATTGTTGTGTCAATTATATTCAGTTTGAAAATTGATGAGTATGGCATACATGTCAACTTATATACAGCTACAATTCGTTATTATAAATCTGATGTTTAGACTTTTGACATTATTATAAATATGATGTTTTTTGCTAAATAAGCATCATTAAAGAACAAACTATTTTGTCTAAAGAAAAGAAGCTTGTTTCGAATTTTGACAGTCATAAATCTCATGTTCTTTAGCCATCCTTCTATTTTTAAATAAAAATTGGACCAACGTGTTTTTTCAATCTGAAATATGCATAACCTTTTTAAATAATTAAACACCAAACAACCCGTTGTATGCATCCGAAATATTCTAGCAAAGTTTTGACCCATTTGATCTGCTCAATCCATTGAATTTAAGCATTAAAACTTAAAATATAACCCATTGGACCCGTTAAAAGGTATAACTATTATAGCATACCTGTTGTGTCTTTGCAAAAGGCATCCCTTGTGCATGGCAACATCTTCAATAAAGTAGCATAGGTGGAAATACGGCTGGCTCTGGACTGATTTGGCTGACAGTTGTGGCAATACACCTCTGAACACTCCCTTCACCACTATGACTGTAGGAATGGGATCCTGGTAATTGTTGTTGTGCCACCCTTTTCACACGCGTAGAACCCGAATTGCGCGATGTGTCTACATCTGCTGATGCCAAAAAGAAGAAACCGTAAGACTGTGGACATAGCAACAAATAAGAGTATAGTGAAAAAAAAACTAAATGTAGATAGCAGAACTGCAGCAAATTTTGGGTTTCAATATTCGGCTACAAAGTTTAAGACTAACAATCCAAACAATTATCCAACTAACCTACCAAAAAAATGCAATAAAGCCTTTTCCAACTAATCAAAACATAAATCCAAAATCCCTAATTTTTTCTTACACAGTTGCACAAATTTTTTTTGTTAGTTTTTTGCCTACTGCCCTATCTACCTTCTAATTTTCAACCGCCCCCAATCCAGTTTTAAATCCTAAGCTATCAATTGTTTAAAACTGGATTGGGGGCGGTTGAAAATTAGAAGGTAGATAGGGCAGTAGGCAAAAAACTAACAAAAAAAATTTGTGCAACTGTGTAAGAAAAAATTAGGGATTTTGGATTTTATGTTTTGATTAGTTGGAAAAGGCTTTATTGCATTTTTTTGGTAGGTTAGTTGGATAATTGTTTGGATTGTTAGTCTTAAACTTTGTAGCCGAATATTGTTTAAAACTATTGTGTTTGCGTATAGTGAGTGAGTCAATATGGTAAATTATTGTGAGTGAGTCAATAGTGAGTGAGTCAATAATTTACCATATTGACTCACTCACTATACGCAAACACCACACTCACTCACCGGTTGAATACCACACTGATCAATCATCTAGGTGTATGAATCAGGTAGCATACTCACCAATCCCCTGAAGCAAAACTCCTAAACCAAAAAGCTACATTAGTTAACGGTGTGATTATGGTTTAATTAAATTAGCTAAAATATGAGAAAAGATTTAATCGGGTCTTAAAACATTTGCTAGTACTAATAGGGAGTTAACAAATCAAGTTTAAATAAACTCATAAAATTCAAATCGAATACACTTTAAAATGTGTGCATTCGCTGGTGTACTATACAACATCTAAACACCACCCTTAAAACCAAGTTGTAAACAACACCCTAAGCATAGAGTTCTACACAATTTAAACAGCTACCGCAACTAAAATATTTAAAAAGGCACAACCAGTTCATACCTGCAAATCGGCAGGCATTCAAAGCCTCTTCGGTTAGGGTTTATTTTTCAGGTATGCATGTTTGATAAAAATGTCGAATCTATAACATGCATACCTGAAGGATAACATGGTGCGCACTTTTGGAGCTTGCTGTTGTACTTCATGCATCGATGGTGGTGTTGTTTCCGATCTACTGTAACCGTGAGTATTGTCAATGTGAACACATACATTCCCCGATGTTGATTAAAAGGCTCAGAAATCAGTTCATCATAGCCTGATTTGTAAGGCATGCCGAAAAGGAATACATCATGGACAAAAGGTTATCGACAACCCATGACCCCAGCATATCAAATTGACAGTGAGTATTAGGCTCAGAATAAAGGTTAATAATCAAAATAGGTGGTCGTCCGCCATGGCTGCAAACATAACAGTTTACCTAGCCAAGACACGGACGCACGCAACCTTATTCAACTTTCCTTGCATTCATCACAGCCTAGATGCCATATAAGGTGTGCACATTTGCTGGCACACTTGTTGCGAACGAAAGGTTGTTGACAACCCGTGAGTCTAGCATATGAAATTCATAGCAAGCATGAGGCTGACAGTAAAAGCTTAAGAAGCAAAAAAAAAAGAGCTCGTCCGCCATGGCTGCAAACATAAGAGTTTACCTAGCCAAGACACAGAGACACACAACTTTTAGTCAACGCTGCCTGCATTCATCACAGAGATGGTCCATATCAAGTATGCATATCTGCCAACCACCATATAATCCTAAAAATCAAAAATGAAAAATCAATCAACACCCACATAACCAAATCATATAACCTATGCAAAAGCAATAAATTCATACAAAAAACCCCTAAAAATAAAAAATTTCTGTTTTGATAGTGTAATCCGAATGGCGAACACATAAACAACTATGCCTAGGATTTTTTTAGTAATAATGAAATCAATAATTTCACATAAAAACTGAAATAAACACAAACACCCCCAAACAGAAAAGATTATAATCACCTAACAACATAAAAACTAACAAAGCTCATAAGCTGGGAAAATAAGGTAATCCAAACACCCCCAAACAGAAAAGATTATAATCACCTAACAACATAAAAAGATTATAATCCATTTCAGCAAACCAAAAACCCATATCACAATAATAATTATTTCCATCCCAAAAATTCAAAACAATATCTAAAGAAGAACATACCTCGTGGACCATGTTTGAAATCGATTATTCAATGTGCAAAAAAGAAACCATAAAAAAACCTAATCAAAGCAAAACCCTAATTTTACCTTCCTTTATGTTTATCTTCTACCCTAGATCCTAACTCAAACCAATAAACAGTTTGCTCATCACATCGTGAGCCAAAAAAAAAACAACCAAACCACATAAAGAAACCTCATATTTGTAGAAAGAGATAAGAGAGCAGGAGACACAGGAAAGAAAATGAAGAATCCAGAACTCACCTAAGATTATCTACACGAACCTAACAAAAAGATGTGAATAACAACCTTGGTAAGACTGTAGCAAGAACACATGGACCAAAATCAGCCACAAAACAAATATAAAAACCATTCTACTGTTCCTAACACTGTACACCTCCTCACAGTCCATTGTAGCAACTTTTTAACCCGTTGGATCGGACCTAATCGGTGGCGGGTGGTGTTATCGGAGGTAAGGTGATCGGATCCCCAAATTGGAAAGTATGTGTGAGTGAGGGTAAACAGTCGTGCATGAGCGGGTCATACCAAAATCACAAAAGGGCTGGGTCAAAATACATGGGGCTAGCAAAGTGGGCTATTAAAGCCCTATGCTTAGTATATTGATATAATGATATTGATGAGAACTTGGTTTTCAAAAGTTCAAATAAAGTCGTCGGTGCTAACAATTCCTAACATGGCCACATTATAGTGGAGGCACCTTCGAGGCTTCGATCCTTTAACTTATGAGTTTAGTGTTTCAAGGTTATCTTCTACATGTAAATCGTGAAACATATCATATTTGTATTTAGGTATGTTGATTTGGAATGCAGTTAATCCCTATTTTGGAACGATCTTTTGAATATGAATATATTATTAATGCTTTTGCAATACTTGTTCAATTAGTTGTTATATTGGACAAATGACAAAATCTATATAACGGGTTAATTTGAGATCAGTTGTTGGTATATAATGTATTTTGAGCTCAGTTGACTAAGATAGTCAAAGGAAAAACCTTTAGCTATTATGTTTGACTAGTGGTATATAATGGGTAATTTTGTTGGTAACTTTGAAAGATGGTAATCCTGTAGTTTTGTTGGTAACTTTGAAGTTCTTGTGGGAGTTCTTATTGGTTTTGGTGATGGTGATGGTGCGGGTGATGTAGAAGTTGTGGTGGTGTATGTGGGTTCAGTAAGAACTTGGTGAAGGAGAAGGAGTGTTTAGCGTATGTGTTGAAGATGAAAAATTGTCAATGTGAGGAGTGTTTGGGACATAGGAAGTAGGACTACTTGAGGTATGTGACTGTGAATCATTGGAAGTTTAGGTAGAGTTTGATGGCGTGGGAATGTGAAAGCGGCACCAATTTTGACTTATGTTAGTCAACATAACATTTTTAAGTATGCATAGAATTAAAAGACATAAACTTGCCAAAAGTAGAAGCCAATAATGCATCTAAATAAACTGTTTGACTGTGAAACCATCACCATAGTCTAACAACCATAACACCATTACAAACATATTAATTGTCTTAAACAATAACTCGCAAACATATTTGGTTGATTGTGACTCCCTTGGCTGACTTGGTCCTGCAACAACTCGACTTGGTTCAATATCTGCAACACCGTTAGTTCTTGTCTTCTTGTTACCTTTTCTATTTGCCTTCTTTTGTCTTTACCTGTACATGCTCTTTTGTTGTGACCCTTTGTACCACATTTACTACAAATGTTAGTCTTTCCTGATGCATTAGATCACGTCTTAAATTTATAAATTACAAACTACCCGTCATGTAACCTGATAAGCATTTCCCGTCCCGCCCCTAAAAGTTCGGGTCTCCCCATTGAGTTCAGGTTTTTTTTGCCATCCCTAAAATATACCCATTACCGTTTCTTATCCTTACACTAACCATCCCCAAATTACTAATGGGTGTTTGTTTAAGCTTATATGTTATGAGCTTATTTCATTTCGGCTTATATTTCATAAGCCCCAATTTCTCGGCTTATTTTACGACTTTTTGGCTTGTATGGGTTTATCATATAATAATAAGCGTAGCCCACAAGTCTCAATATAAGCCAGAAAATTGAGGCTTATGAAATATAAACCGAAACACAAATAAGCTCATAAGCAACATATAGGGTATGTTTGGCACTAGTAGGAGCTCGAGCGGATATCTAGAGCTGGTTGCTGGAGCATGTCGCTGGAGCTTTTTTCTACATGCTCCTTCAACTAGCATTCCATTTAGTAGCTTATTTTTTTTACATACTCCTTGAAGCTATGTCAGCCAAAAGAGACTTATTTTTAATAATAGATTATTTTCTAATAAAAATAAGCTTATGCTGTGATAAGCTCTGATAAGTTCGTGCGACAAACATGCCATAAGCTTAAACAAACACCCCCTTAATCTAACGAGATTTGAATCTCATATCTCTTTTTAGAAAGCAAAGGGCCTTACCAAACACATCTAGGTATAAAAAAAAGTAAAAAACTAATCTAACAAACACATCCTCGCTCATATTGGGAAAATAAAAGAATAATCCAATAGAGTAGAGTATAATAGCATTAATTGATTCATTTCCCTCCCCCTCTTCACATAAACAATTAGAGCCATGGCGAGTGGGTCTTGTTTATCCGGCACAGAAGTCCCAATAATAAGTAATGATACAGTTAAATGGTTAAATGTTTGTGTTCCTTCATCAACCTCCACTAATATTCAACCATCGTCGCCTCATCATGAGCTTCATACTCCACCAGTAAATGACGCTTCATCTATGTCTATCATACAACATCATCATTCCACTACTTATTTTCTATGGTATAGCTTTTAACCTATTTATATTATTTACCATACGTACTTCTTTGATTGATAATAAAATGTAGATATACTTTAGTGTGATGTTATTGAAAGTAAACGGATGAGGTTTTATATGTTTAGGTTAGCCGCGGAGTGTGAGTTTTTGACCCATACGTACGCGTATCGTTTCCGACTCTTCCCTGGTCACCCCCAAATGTGGAGTAAAAGATATTAACTATAAAATACGATTTTGTAAATGGACTTACTAAACAAGTTTTAGAAACTTCGAGATTTTTTACTAAAATTAGCTCAAGCCCTAGTTCCGCCCTTCGCTAGCATGTTGTGACTTGAATAACTAATTTAACTTAGTTGTAGGGTTTTTTTTTTTTTTTTTTTTTTTTTTTTTTTTTTTTTTTTAATATATGATATTTGCTCGCCGAGTAGATTATGAATATGATTAGTATGATAAATTCCTATTTTGAAGAAGCTTTTAAAGTAATATCCTCAAAGTAACGTGCTGCACATAGTTGTATAAGTAAACGAGAACAATATCACCTAGGTAGCTTGTTGTTTCAATTGTTTATATAATATTGTATCTTGTTGACAAAAAAACTATTTACGAGTAGTAGAGTGTACAAGACTATTCCAATTGTTAAATGTTACTTCCACAGGAGAATAAATAAGACGAGACCAAATGTATTGGAGATACTTCAATTTGGCAGTTTTGCGGAGTGCCCAAGGGTGGGGTTACGTATTTCTTTGATTGATAATAATAAATGTAGATATACTTTACGGTGATGTTAATTATTGCAAGTAAATGGATGAGGTTTTATATGTTTAGGTTAGCCGCGGAGTGTGAGTTTTTAACTCACATGTACGCGGATCGTTTCTGGTCACCCCCAAATGTGTACCTAGTGAGGTTTGAAGTTGAACCTTAACCTCTTGTAAGGAAGTCAAGTGACTTACACCCGACCATTTGATGTGGTTAGAACAATGTCTAAAAGTGATTTTCCCCCCTAAAACTGTAATATAAAGGAATTAAAAGATATTAACTATAAAATACGATTTTGTAAATGGACTTACTAAACAAGTTTTAGAAACATCGAGATTTTTTTACTAAAATTAGCTCAAGCCCTAATTCCGCCCTTCGCTAGCATGTTGTGACTTGAATAACTAATCTGACTAAAGTGTCGTTTTTTAATATATGATATTTGCTCGACGAGTGGATATATGAATATGAATAGTATGTTAAGTTACTTTCAATCAATTTACCTTAGTAAGAAATTACTATTTTGAAGAAGCTTTTAAAGTAATATCCTCCAAGTAACTGCACATAGTTGTATAAGTAAACGAGAACAATATCACCTAGCTGGCTTGTTGTTTCAATTGTTTATATAATCTGTTGTATCTTATTGACAAAAATATATTTACGCGTAGTAGAGTTTACAAGACTCTTCCAATTGTTAAATGTTACTTCCACAGGAGAATAAATAAGACAAGACCAAATGTATTGGAGATACTTCAATTTGGCAGTCTTGTGGAGTTCCCAATGGTGGGGTTACGTATTGTGTTTACGAGTGTGCTATGTCCATTTGCTTCTTTATGCAAGAATGAGGTTTTTCCCCTTTCATATTTGGCACTCGATCCCTTTTGTTTCTTTGTCCAGTTTGTGTGATATTAATACTGTCTTCTTTTGCAGATCGATAGTGCTTCAATGAAGCCTTACATGCTTTACACATTGAGTGTAGATGGAGTTGCATATCTTATTCGACTCAACAACCTTAATGACTATGCATCGTGCTCCGTTTTCCCATCTAGTGATGTTGTTGAGTTAAATCTGCATAGTTACGGTGATGGAACTATCACAGCCATTGCAGCAACTACAGGGTTTTTTGTAATAGGAAAGGAGGATGGATCCTTTAGTTGTTTCCGTCTAGGCAGCCTTGATTCTACTTCTCCAGGTATAGTTTACTTATTTATATATTTTATTCAGTTATATGTACGTGTGCATGTTTGAGATGTATATTATTTGCTATTATAAATAAAAGATATGATGTACCCACTTATAATGGAATAGGCAACGTACTGGAATGGACCATTTTATTCCATTATATGGTTGCTCGACTTGCAAGAATGAAATGAGTTTTCATATACTTCTTATATTAATCCAACCATAGACAATATATAGTTTTATATAGCTGTTTTATACATTATTTAAGAAGTTACTTATTTTTTATGTACTAATAATGCAAGTTGAATATAATCTTACTTCTCAAATCTCAGACATTACAAATTGAATGTTTTATGTACTAATCAACTTTGGCAAATTATTTTTGGAAAATAGAGAAGTACCTAAAGTCTAGTTTTTAAGTTTCCTGAAAAAATGTGTGGTATTGAAGATAACATTATTAAAGCAAGGGTCATATTTTAGTTTTTCATCAACAGAATGTCACCTTCCGCCCGGGGAATGAAATTTAACCAAATGAAAGAAATCACACACCATTGTATGGACATTTTCTTCCTTCTAAGATCTGATCATACCATACACTACCATAGACTTGTCGTCTTGGTTTACACAGAACTACAGAAGTCTGCAAAGACGTGATAATCCAATGTAGTCTATCTGGATAGCTGGATGCCTGATAATGCATGTTTGTCTAAATGTGACTGCCTATTACCTTGTATGTTAGCTGCAGGACTGTCTAATGTCTTCCAAACAAAATCTTAGGTTTTTTGCATGAATTACGAGAGCATTCCATTTTTGATCATGTACCGTGGCTCGTGACCAGGTATTCTTTTAACTTCTGTCTTAAGTTTGTTTTTGGAATATTTGCTTTGTGGTTTTTTATGCAACCTTTACCATTTTTTGTGAGTAAAATTAGAAGCGTCATGATGGCTCTGCAATCAAAAGCATCATCCTTGTATGTGTACAGTAAAAGGCATGTATAGTAGTAATATAAAAATATTCAATTTACAAACAAGTTCCATTATTTGAATGTAGTGATCACTTTCTGAGTTTGTACCGATCAATATCATTATGACTATGATGAACTTGATATTTTATTGTAACAAGTGAATTTAAAACTACTAGCTTTTAGTACTTTATCATTAATTAAGGATTAAAATTTATGATTTATTTATATATTTGGAAGAGGAAATATGTGGTTCAGATTTTCTAAGCTAATCTCATGTTTATCAAACAGGATTCCCACAACTGCAGTGAAGGATCTTCTATGTATAGAGATCCGGGGGAGAACACATCTTTTGGTGCTTCATTTGAATGGAGTGCTACAAGTGTGGGATCTTATAAGTTGTAGCAGATTTTATAATCAGTTTGTGAATTGGGCAACGCCAGAAGGCAAGTCCAATGTCTTTTCTTCTTAGTATACACCTTGAATATTAAAAATGGAAACTTTGTTCATAAAGGTTATATTCATACCATCAAATGGGTGAAATAAAAATATCTAAAAAGATAACAATGGGTCAAACGTGTAGAACGTTGTCGTATTTTATACAACATGCTAAATTGTATAAACCAGATTGCATATTTTTTTTATGGTCATATTTGACACACATGGTATTTTTCTTAGATATAAATATTTGGATAAAAGTTTTTTAGGTCAACACGACCCAACGTGTGTCGAGCTGTACCAAGACCATGTCTCTTATTTTTAAGATAGTCTAAGAGCTTTATATATACTCAAATCTAATCTACTATTGTTGACATTGGAAAAAATCATGGAATTTGTCTTAATAAAATGCTGCCATTAAGTTCTGTCGCATTTTAAGATCATGAAACATTTCCGGGACATCAGTCTTACCAAATTAAGGATCAAATTAGTCCCGAATTTCTGATGATATCATCTCATACTACTTTCCTATCTTTTGGTCCCAACTGGTAGCTATTTTATTTTTCCGCAAGGGTGCACGTGAAAAAATGAATTGATCTTAATTTATTTGCGTGTTTTCAACAATGACAAATATCGTGGATATCCTTATTTATAGGAACTACATTTGCGAGGTTATGGTCAGGCGAATTCAACAATGATTTAAGCATGTTACCTCTGGCGCTCCTACATAAGCCTGATCTGGTACTGTGAATTCTTTCAAACTTAAGATTGTTCTTTTATAATTTCATTCTAGAACATCTGATTTTGTTAAGCAGGTCTGCCAATTCTTTAATTATATCCTCCCTGTCCAAATTAAGTTAATTCTTGGTCAATGATACATTTAACATTTGAAAAAGTTTATTAGTTATCCTAACTTGTTAAAAATATCCCATATTACTGAAATAATCTCTACTGTGTCGATTATTTCATAACATTCTTTTTTTCTAATGTATATAATAGATGCCTAAAGAAAAATGAGATGACCTTGAGATTCCTCGTGCTTCTATTTGATTTCTGCTGATGATGCAATGTAGTTCATCCTTAATTGTAGTTCAATTTCTTCCATTTTGAAACAGAAGGAAGTTAATGGGGAGATGATCACTTTATACGCTTTGCATTTTTGTAAAGTTGGGAAGCTTAATTGTGGCATATGGCCTTCAGAAAGGGACATCTCAGTGGAGGAGGTGAGTTAAGTTATCGTATATTTCTCGCTAAAGTAAAATTTTCAATTGGCTATGTCTAACTAACTGATTGGGTATTTGTCAGGGTGCACTAATTGATGTCAAAGTTTCTTCAGATAAAATATGGATACTCAAAAAAGATGGACTTGTAATGCACAACCTCTCAGGTCCAAGTGAGACAGGGTAAGGATGATATATGTTTTGTGGGTCGTGGTTTCATTTTTCTAAAGTTTTCCCATTTATTCTGCCTTATTAGCCATATAACATGAGTTCTTGATTATCTTTTGGAAAGACTTAAATTCTTCCTTTTAAATGAATGTGGTTTATGCTTTCTTTTTCTTGTACATCCTTTTGTTTCTTGACTTTCTTCTATATATGCTCCAATCTTCTATATATGCTGATACTAGATAAGGATCAATTTTGAGGTGGCACTTAAACCCAATTAGTTCAAATGGTTAATTTAATTGGGTTGATTTGGGTTATGTTTTATCCTAATCCCTACCGGATCAAACTAAAAGTTCTGTCTGAAAAGGATAGGATTCAAATGTCATACTAAGTGTACCCATACCTCACGACAGGCATAATTTTAAGATATCTCTTATCTTAAGAATTGAGAAATTTACAAGCATGCCTATGTTCCAGCAATATCTGGACTAAGTTAGTATATCTTTCATTCTCATTGAAATTATTATTCTCTGTTATATTTATGAACTGAGAGCTCACTTGCATGACTATATTATAGCGAAATCTTCCTATATATTTTGTTGACTAGATTATTCGAGTACAACATATGTTGGCAGCATATTTTACAACCATTTACTGTTTGATCCCTTGTGTTGATTAAATTTTCAAATTCTTGATAGGGAAGACATGAATATTATAGTTAGCGAACACGAGCAATACTTTGGATTACAGGAATCAATTGTTGCTGAACAACTATTACAAAATTCCGAGCATGCTGCAGATGACATTTTTAGGCTTGCTCATTCAGTATATCCATCTGCAAAGGTGCTGTAACTTTTTTGATATTTGGTACACTTCTTATTTTTTGCATGTCTCTGATCTACAAGTATGGTAAAGATAAAAAGTCATGTCATTAAAAAATCTTAAAAATTCCTCCTTCAACTTTAGTCTGTTGCCGAAGGGCAAAAAACTATTCTTTATATGGCAGTTAGTAAGTAGGCATTTGTTCAAAACGATTATGTTATTACAAACATAATGACGACTTTGTGACTACTAGAATTCTGTTGACTTTTGCATCTGACAGTATTATGATCACTCAAGTTTATATCGTAGTATTAATTGCATCATATCTTCATCTGTGACAATTGTCCCATTTAAAGATGTTTATGTTTTTCTGTCAAATGAGTAGAAGGTGCATAATACCTATAACCTGTATTCTTTGCGAGTCCTTGTATCATCATCATTATCACTCTTGTAGTTTCACTAGTAAACTGTCTGTTCAATTTACAGTTAATTGTATTGTTCTAATTTTGCAGGAGCAAATTACCACATGTGTCTCATCAATCTTCATGCGTATGCTATTACTTCCTGGAATTTTTCATGATTCTGTTCTTCTAGCAACATTCCGAGATCTTAAGATGAATTTCACTAATTCTGAGTTCCGCTCTTTATCTGCTGATGGAATAAGAAAAGAGCTTATTTCTCTAATGGAACATCAGGTTTGAAGCGTACATGACACATCATTAATACTAATTCTGTTATTATTGTTATGGTATAGTGTGAGGTGTCAAAATGGATGGTAAGACATGTTTGGTAACATGTCAAATTGGATTTTTGAAAGGCATCACAACAGATTATTTATTATATAGTCTGAAACATCTAGGGTGGGTTGACCCGGAACAGTTTTGTCTAAACATATACTCCGTAATTTAAAAGAAATACTTTGTGTGTTGAGTATTGTCACGAATATTATATCATTAAAATAATAATCTTTATTTTTGAGTAAAATGATTTATGAACTTCAAGACATTAAACTACACTTTCTGTAAGTTTAGAGCCACTTGTCCCGCTTTCTAAGTGTATGGGTCTAACTTGTCACCTCTAGTTTTTCTTGATAAATTCTATTTTATTTAATCTCGTAGGGAGCTTCTAGGAGTCCATGTGCACTTCTATTCTGCTGGAAAAATTTCTATTCACGCTACTTGCACAATTGGTCTCACGAGAATGCACCATTTTGTTTACTTCTTGATGCATCAAATGGTGCTATTGGCTTGATAAGAAAATCATCAATTTCTCTGTTGCGATCTTTGGAGGACATCGAACTTCTTTCCTTCGGTATGTAGGCATAACTAAAGTTCAAATCATATGTAGCAGGGAAATTATTGTCAAAGTTTGCCGAAATCTTAACTGAAATTCAAATAAAAAACTTGAATGAGCTTTATAACGTATGACTGGAAACTGAGCAATGTGAAACCCAAAACCATGTAGATAGTGTATTTACAATTTTTGTCATAAACTGAGTTAGATACGGCAAAATGGGCGGGTCAGATAGGTTGGATAAATGCTCAACATGCTCAACATGGGTTTGGGACAAAACGGATATTCTGCAAGTACGACTCCAATCTGGTCAGCCCAGGTCTAGTGGTCCAACAGTGAAACACTCTTGGTCAAAACAGATATTTTTTAAGTACGTATGCATTCAGTCAGGCCAGGTCGAGTTACACCGATGATTCAACACTTTTTCTGCATTTTCAAGTTTTCTAAGGCAGCAATTTGTTTAGCTTAAAGGTTTTAGTGTGGTTATCCTAAACCCAACCCTTCAATACAAACATAAATGTTAAGGGTAAAACCTGTATACCAAATACGTTCTAAATAAATTTTCTGCTAAAAATCTCGGTTTCTAATAGAATGGTTTAGAGATTTTAAGCATTCGAGAACACTGTGGACGACTTTTGACCCGTTTCCCAAGATTTAAATAAATACTGATTTGATGCATCGGAGATTAAAAATATCCAAAATTGATCTGGTATTCAGTAAGCAGTTTCCCAAAGTGCCATCTTAACTGTGCCATATGATATTGAAAATTTGCTAGTATTATGTCGTGTGCCATGCTTTCAATTTTTTTTTTTTTTTTTTTTTTTTTTAATTTTTATTTTATTTTATTTATTTATTGATATAGGGTCTTTTGATGGACTTGGTGAAAGGGAAAGCTGTAGTACCAACTTATCAGGTGATACTGAACAGGAAGTGTTTTTCGAGGTTCTTCGATGCACAAGTATTCTCAGCCAACAGCTAGGATATGGTGCACCGGGTTTTATTTATGAATCATTTTTTAGCGAGCCATCTCTTGAAGACATAGTGGGTCGTTTATTGAAGGTCTTAGAAACCGGGTATACTTCTTCTATACCAGGTCTCCATAGTGTTGATAATGCTTGGGAGAATGGACGACGAGACCACAAAACGCATAGAAAATTTTCTGTGAATATGCGCTTGTCTCTTCTTCGGTTATGTCAAAAAGCCAAGACTTGGGGCAACATGGTCACTGTTATAAAGTTATATCTGGACTCTTTAGTGGCTCAAAATATTGATAACAATTCAGATTATGAAATGGGGTTTGACATTACTACTTGCATAACAGTCCAAGTGACTTCACAAATCGCCAAAGTTAGGTTTGAATCTGCAGTGGATATATTGTTGCTATTGCACTACATGGTGAAGTTAGGTGGTCAGGTTAGAATGCGTACTTATAAATAAACATACCTATGCATACATAATAGAAGAACCATGTGAGAATGCTGAAATCTTATTTATTTGTTGTTCATATGCAGATAAATATGCTACCTGACGACGTTTACAGGATACAACTTGAGTTATTGCCACTACTTCAAAAATTTATTACAGAGTGGCATATAATACATTTTCTTGGGACTACACCTTGTGAATCACCAGCCATGGAAGACTCCAGTTCTCGACTCTCACTTTTAGGTTAGAATATCTCATTACACCAAAATATTCGCTCGAGGTGCATGGGCTGGTCGGGCAGGTTGGGTAGTGGGTCAAAGAGGGTATTTTCAGGTACAGGTTAAATCGGGTGCCGATACAATTTCAGGTTAATTTATGTATGAATACAGTATTGATAAAAAAAAAAAAAAAAAAAAAGGGATGAAGGATGCGCATGCATTAAAAGTACACTTGGGTGACTTTCCACCCACATGGCACATTTAAGCCGTTTCCTTTGAAAAATATTAAAAATCCACCCATTTGACCCTTAACAGATATTACATAATCCGAATCAACTCATTAAAATTTAATTGATTGAATGTGTCTCATTTTTAATTAGACACTTCTAGTATTAGCAGCAGTGCACAACTGCACACTAGTGATTCTAACTATGTTCATTTTCAACAGAAATTATGCTAATAAATTAATTTTATATATCTTTGGCATTGATGCTATGTCTAATTTTATTAATTTATTGATTTATTGTTAATTATGCACCTTTAGATGGTGACGGCAACCAAAGATCATGGTATGCGAAGCTAGGGAAATGGGACTTCACATTGGCTTTTCTTCTGATACTTGATAATCAAAGATCATTTCAAGGCCAAAATGGTGTAAATTTAGGACATCTTCCAAACCCAACCTCTTTTAGTGCTCCACTACGAAAATATTTAAGCTGGATAGTATGGGGCATGAGTGAAAATGGGCCGTCTTCTTTTTCTACTAGCTCAATAAGGCTTGCTTTGGTCTTGCTTAAGTATGGACAATTTGATGCTGTTGAGGTAACTAATTTGCTTTTATGGAATCATCATTACAGCTAGATGCGCCAATCTCAAATAATTTAGATAAAATGATTCTCTTATTATTATTATTATTATTATTATTATTATTATTATTATTATTATTATTATTATTATTATTATTATTATTATTATTATTATTATTATTTTTGCAATGGGTGAAACAGGTAGAATAATTTAAATTAGCTATAAGGGAAATAGTTCAAACAGGATGGAAATAAGCCACTGAAATTTTATTAGTTACAAGCTTTAATTTTTTTATTTTCTATATTAATATTATATCTTACAGATTTATTTAATTATGCATAGAAAATATAGAAAGTTTGGCCAAAAAATAGCTGCTGGGCTACCCGACACAACGCAGTCTTGATCAGATACTAACACTTTGGTTTTGTTTTTAAGCATCTTCTCACTACGGTAAACCAGAATCTACTCAAGAAGAAAGTTTCTCATGGTCTTCAGAAGAGTGAATGGTGCACCATTCTTCATCTTCTTGGGTGCTGTTTCGTTGCTCAAGCACACAAAGAGGCATCACAGACTTGTACCCAGAAGAAAATTGATGGAGCAATCTCGTGCTTTTTCAGGTATATATTGAAAATATATTTATATTGTCAAATATTTATACTACTTGGTTTCCTTAAGCTCAGAAAGGATCTGATGTATGGTTAATTGCTTACTATGTCTCTAGAGTTGCAGCTTTGCAGGGGGCTTCAAATTCGTTGCAGAATTTGGCATTTGAATTTGAATCTGGATTGCCTCACCTTGCTGTTTGTAAGTCTACCTCTATATATGAATATAGTATAGTTTTCAACTTACACTGTAGATCTTATAATGTTCATGGCTGCAGCTGATCATGTCTCTCCTGAAACGTGGAAGCTTCATTATTATCAAAGGGCAATGACGATTTTTGAGCAATATAATATGAGCGCAGGTGCCTGCCAGTTTGCTCTTGCTGCTATTCAACAAGTTGATGAAGTTTTGGGCCTTGAAGAACCAAATCTTGTTAAAGGCCAGCTTTGGGCTAGTGCATTTAAATTCTATCTTGATTTAAAGAAATATCATGATGCATATTGTGCTATTATTTCGAATCCTGATGAAGAAAGCAAATACATTTGCTTAAGGCGTTTTATCCATGTTTTATTTAAGCACCGTGCAATTAAGGTTATTCTCTATCTCAACTTTATAATTTTATCTTCACTTGTTCTTTAAATCATGCATTACCGTATGCATGAAAAACATATACCTTCTAATGAACTTTTGGTGTAGATTCTTTGTGATGGCTCACTACCTTTTGCCGGTTTTGCTGAGAAGGTGGAACAAGAACTTGCTTTGAAGGTGTGTAGAATTATTTAAGCAAGTACTAATATATGTGGAATATTTCAACCCAATTACTTTTAAGTGGGTCAGTTCAGCTTATGTTTGTTATGTATCTCTACTGGGTAAATTGGAAAACAATAACAAAAAAGGTTGGTTTAAAGTCTCCCAAAGTGCAAAGTAAATGCATAAAACCTCTTGAATCATTTCGTTAAAGAACTAAGATAATATTTAACTAATATAACTTTTATATGACACACTCGCTACTAATGAAACATAAACTGATGTGAAAGAAGTGTTTCGGCTCAACTCAACCTAATGGGTACAAAACGTAACATATTCTGACCTGAACCCACCTCTAGAATATAAAGTAAAATGGTAGTTGCTCTACTAAACGTCCCTTGGATATTTAACATCTTTAAATATATTGTGTAGGCAATAAATTCAGATGTATCTGTAAAACCAAACCCCTTAAAGGTCTTATACGCGTATGCAATTCATCGACATAACTGGCGCAAGGCTGCAAAGTATATGTACCTCTACTCAATACAACTCAAAAGTGAGGCAGCTCGGAGAGATTATGAATTCAGATTATTTGCTTTGCAAGAAAGACTCAATTGCCTCTCTGCCACTATAAATGCGTTGCATCTTCTAAGTCCTAACTGTGCATGGATCAGTACTCTTCATCCAGGTAAATGTATTTTGAATAAGTTATATCATATTAGAAAGGCTAGATAACAATTCGAGGTGAGTAATCATTGAGAGACTTTCTTAAGTCTAATGATGCTTGTCATTTATCTTTGGCAGATGCTAATGATGCTTTTGCAAGTGAAAAACCTGTCCCCTGCATGGATATTGAGAAACTTGAAAAGGAGTTTGTATTAACTTCAGCGGAACACCTTCTATTGATGAAAAATATTGAATGGTCATTTACTGGTATAAACCGTTCCTCGCATAATTATTTTTTATATTATACTATTAATATTGAGTGACTTTATATTTCTCGCCAATATGCAAACAGCAATTTATGATCTTGAAGAATACTGCTGTAATATGGTATTCTTTGAACATTGATATAGCTCTTGCATACATTTTCAGGGATTGAGAGACCTCCATCCAACTTGATTGAGTTGTTGGTGCAGTCGAACCTATATGATATGGCTTTCACTGTGATCCTAAGGTTTTACACAGGTTCAAGATTGAAAGGGTAAGTCTACATTCTTACTTTCTTCAAAGAATTACCCATAATAGTTTAATACAACTCATATATATATATATATATATATATATATATATATATATATATATATATATATATATATATATATATGCTTTCTTGTATAGGGAACTAAAAAAGGTTTTTTCATCTATGTCACGAAAATGCTGTCTAAGCAGGTATCTATCAGTCATCACCTTTTTGTCTATGCTATTTTGGACTGTTAATTTTTCTTTATTCCATCTAGAAGTAGAAAAATGGGCAGGTTGTTTAAAGGGTCAACATGAGTTTGACATGAACAGGCTCTTTTCAGCTCAGGTCCACCCATTTTAATTATATTGTTAAAAATACAACCTCTATTTTTTTTTTTTTTTTTTTTTTTTTCTTTTTTTTTTTTAGTATTTTACTTGCAAGTGATCTTTTCAAGCTTGGACCTACCAGTCATTAGTTTTAGTTAGTATAATCTTCACACCAGCTGTTAGAATGAATAATTTTTCATATTAATTCCAGGAATGATACCAAAAAACATGGTCTGCTCGTAGCATCAAAGGATGAGGTTGCTCCTGCAGCACAAATTCCAAAGAGAATGACCAGTGGGATGCACTTGAGCAATACATGGTTCGTTTCTTCTAATCTGAAGTTTCTATCTAAAAATTTGTATGAATTATCACGTCCTTTCCACTGGCGTGGTTTATTAATAGGGTCTGGTACTCCAATAGTTCAATTTGAGTTAGTTATTGGGGTTAATGTTTCTGGTGTTCTTTGTCACCACTCAGCTTGTACCACATTTATTATTTCTCCAATTTTATTATTGCTTTTGTTATTGAAAAAAATTATTTGGAATTGATGATTTAATTACAATTTCTTTCAGTAACATTCTAGACAGGAACACCATTATACTTACCATGTTAGCCTATTCAACCAAATTGCAGATGATGAGAGTCTCTATTTACCTTACTGGTGTTTCATTTGAACTATTGAATGCAGGGAATATACAAGTCTTTTCATCCTAGATTACCAGTAATTGTTGCAGAAACCCTTCTCTGTGCTAACAGTTTGATGAAACTTCCTCTTTGGCTTGTTGAGATGTTTAAGGTATTTTGTTAATAAACTTCATTTCTTTTTTGTATTTTAGGTTCCTTGATGTATGTCTGACTGCATATTCTAGTAACTGAATTTTTTTTCTTTTTTCTTTTTTTTTTTTTTTTTTTTTTTTTTTTTTTTTTTTTTTCCTAAATAAAATTTCATTCTACATATTATACAATGGTTCATAGTTTTAGTCCATATTTTTTATCAAGGTATATCCTAGTTAAGTATACAATGCTCATATCTGTTACAAAGTAATACAAAAAAATCTGTAATTCAAACAAATAATGTTGGGTGCAAAGAAATCATGAAACACACTAGTTCATGATTATTTTTTCCCTCTAAGATGCAACCCTGGTAATATCCTAGATAAAACATATAACTTCAGGGTGTTTTCATGTATAATTCCACATAAAGTTAAGGGCCACATAAACACACTAGTTCATGCTTATATTATTGAGAAAGTATTTATCTTGACTACGATAATGGTTTTGGTACCTAAGTCATGTTGTATACTTATATGTATAATACAACAGCTAGCCTTGTAATTCTCCTTGTCACCTATAGAAATGCAATATTGTATATAAAGCATTTGTAGACTTAAAATTTGCATTAACATTGCTGCATATTGCAATGCATGCAATTGTACTTGATAGGTAAGTTTTCTAAATGATAATAGTACGTAGCAGTGGTGGTAGTAAAGACAACAAATAAAGAAGATTTGCTATTTATTGGAAATAAAAGAAATTATTTTGTTTAATATATAGAATTAAACTTATATAGGGTTAGGTACATTTCTGCCGCTTCAGTTATCTATTGTAAATCTATTTCATTAAAATGCAAAACAGGCAGTATTCACTTCAATTGTAAATTGTCAATGATAGTAAAGTAAAAACTATACGCTTTGCCCGGGATGCAAACATTCCACTTAAGTTACATATAGTTTCTCATTTTATATCTTGATTCAAATTTCCCTTTTAAGATTGTGCCTTTAGTTATACATATTTATGTGTACTGTAATATTAGGTTTCGTCAAACTAACTAAAAGTAATCCACTTCAAACCACCCAGTTTTGTGTGAAAAACAGCTCTTTTCTAGTGCATTCGTAAATAAAAAGTTGGGTATCTATACATTTAAGAGAAATTTGAGATTTTTTTCAATGTTTATAAAAAGAGAGTAAAAAATGATCGAAATGAATTGTGGACCAAATTGTTATCAAGGTAAAATGTTTATATTTAGTGGACAAAGTTAACAAGATAATTTTTTCCGTTTTGACCTTTCATTTCTAAAAACTTCAGCAATTGATATTAAGGTAAGATGATAATGGTAATGGTGATGGTGATGAATTATAATTATTTTCTCATAAATGACAGGGCGCACTCAAGGGAACCTTGGGCATGGCTGGGTCTGAATCAAGCCCTGCATCATTATTCCAACTGTATGTTGACTATGGGCGGTATGCAGAGGCTACTAATCTGGTGCTTCATTATTTGGAATCTGTTGCATCATTGGTATGTTTTTCTCGTTCCTTCGTGGACTTTTTTGGGGTTTGTTCAGTTTTAGCTATATTTTTTCGTTTAGAAAGATCAGAACGGTTACTACTAGTATATGAGTATTTGATATGCAAGTCCTACAATTTAATCTCTTAGGTAATAGTAGAAGTTATGTTCTGTAAACTAAGTCTACACTTACAATCTTACACATCTAGATTATTGTTAGTGTTTTCGCATGAATATAAAACTTGTGTTTTACTAGTATTACTGTATTAGATCTCTTTGTCGAGCAATAAGTTCTAATATTATTATGCAAAGTGTTGGTTGTATTTAAAGAGAGAAAATGCCTGCTATGCTTATCGTTCAATCAGGAAAAAAATTTCTAGTAATTTCTGTTTTCTAATAACTTCTACTGATACTTTTGTGCATAACGGCAGCGACCAGAAGATGTTATCCGCAGGAAGAAGCCATCTGCAGTGTGGTTTCCATACACAACAATTGAACGATTAAAGTTTAAACTTGAGGAGTTGATTAGTTCAGGCCAAATGGTAGCTGAATGTGAGGAGCAGAGAAACCTGTTAGAAACGGCGCTACTCAAGCATTTTCAACTGGTAATATTTTAATTCCTGGCTGATTTTAATCCCCCTTAGAGGTGGTATGGTCGGGATGGCTACCCAGTCAAACGGGTAAAAAAATTTTGGTTTGATTCAGCTTGACTCAACCTGAAACCCTTTCTGATTAGAGCTCTACTACAGATATGATCTTGTAGTTCGTATAAAACGATGAACTCCTCAGCATAAAAAAATACACTTTCCGACTTTCAACCTGTTTCTTTTTTTACTTTTATTTGATTTACCTATATGAGCCATTACAAACTGGTCTGCACAAGCAAATGGGTTAAAAAAAATTCACTCAACCCCCCCACCCCACACACACACACACACACAGAATAAGTATATAAACTTACCACGTTTTTGAATATTTCTTGCAGCTACAAAGTGACTCGCATGATGTAATGGAGATGTCCTTCGCAACCTCATGAAGTTTCATCCAGTTACTCTTACAGATTGCATGGCATGGTGTTTGTCATCTATGATACCCTATGAAACTTGAAAATTTGAACTCAAAGTGGTTTCTAGCATGGTGTTTGTCATTATTGCAATAGAAAAGTATTTTCAGTTTGTTCTTGAAGTATTAGATTTAAAGGGTAGTGTTTTGTTGGATGTCAAACTTCTTTTAAAAGAGTAGATTGCATTTCTCAGGTCATACTATTTCAAATGGCAATTATGTGCGAAATATATTGTGATTAAAAGAAAGCAAAAACCATCACAATTCTTCAATTTCAGTGGTCTTTTATTGCATTGTCCTTTTATCTATCTTTCAATTGGCGTTCTATATCAATATTAAAGATTAGGACTCCATTAATATCTCCCATATATAGAACAAACTATGGTATATGCACCTGCTCAATGAACGAAACTTTAAAAAAATCTTCAAAACTATGTCTTTTTCAATGAATGAAACTTAAAAGAATCTTCAAAACTATGTGTATATGTGTCTAACTATAGGTTTCTCCAAGTTATGTATGATGTAATGTATACATCCTGTATGATCAACATGATAAAATGCTTTCCATCTTTTTTTAGTAATGTTATACTTCCATAAAACCCCGATTAAATGATAATTAGCACACAAAAAAGCAAACATGAAACTTGTATAGTAAAATTATACTATACAAAAAAGTTGCCCCGACGTTGCATTCAATAGTTGGCTATGCACTAGTTGCCCAGGGCAACCCGGGCTAAAACGTGAATTTTTCAAAAAAAAAGGCTAAATATGCCTAGAACCAGGGCAACTGGGCTATTTTACCAATTATCCCAAATAAAAATAAGTAGTAGATTGAGCTGCATGATGATTTAATTACCTTGGAAAACGATCAACCTGCTGGAAAGTATATTATAGTCTTCACTAAAAAGCTTAAATTTGCAGTGACCAAGTGAAAACACTTGTTTATGGTGTACACATATCTTCAGGTTTTGGAGTAGAACCTGAATTTCCGTTGGCACACATCATGTAACATAAACAATGAGCCCAATCATATGGACCCAAATGATCCCATTAATTCTATGGGGCAATGATGCACAAAATTAAAGAAAGGTGTCACTAGGCCTGGATTCTTTTGAAGAAGAGTGTTCCAATTTTCAGTGACAGGCACCACACATTCAAAATAAAATAATGAAGTAAACTACGCTACTACACATTTGGGAATAGAGTCCCCTTAATAGAGCCCGGATATAGTGAAAAACGGGCTCTAAAGAGATCCCATGTTATAAGAAAGAGTATAGAGCCATGTTTTTTTATAAGAGAACCGGGCTCTAAAAGGAAAAAAATAAAATAAAATAAAGCCCGTTTTTCTACTATATAACCGGGCTCTATCTACTAACTATCTAAAGCATGGTTTTGAAAAGTCATCTCTAACCCAAAATACCTCTAAATTCGCCACGTGGATATTCATTTGATCCAATGGTCTAAAACGCATTCTGACCCAAAAATACCTCTAAAGCATTGAATGGTGGGGGGGGGGGGGGGGGATTTTTTTGGCGCCAGTGAATAACATTTATTCCTTTTGATAAAAGCTATCCAAAAACACACGGCCACCATTCTCTCTCTTTATCAAAATAAAACCCTAATCGACAAATCAAAACCCAATATTCATTCAAATTAACGTAAATCAAAATCATAAATCAAAATCCATACATCGAATCAAATTCATTCTCCAGACTTCATTGGATCAGATGATATTTTCGTATTTTATGATTAGAACAATCATAATGAATAGACCATTTTGGGGAAAAATTAAGTTCCTTATCAACCTTTATTATTTCCGATTACGTTCATATATTGGAAGAAGAAGATTAGGGTTTTGTTACCATTTTGGGGCAAATGCTATTTGCAATAAGGTTCTATTTTGATTTCATTTTTATTATACATTAATTATCATTTTATGTTTTGTGTTTTGATCTTCTTTCGATTGACTGCAGAAATTGAACGAAAATATTATGGATTACCCTCTATGGTCATTTTTGAGATTTCATTTTTGCAATAAGGTACTATTTATTATTCATTTAAATTTATATTTACTTTTTGATTTTTTATTTAGTTTTAATTTTAATAAGCATATGATATTGTTGGAAAATCAGATCATATATAGCTTCTAAATAGAATGATTTTCTTTAATTGGGATAATGTAGGAAAGTTTTTATTTTCGATAATAGATCATCATAATGAATAATAGTCATATTTTTAAAAACTTGCTTATAAAACGCCACATTAATTGTAAGTAACAAACTTGAAGAAAGTCATATTTTTAAAAATTTGCTTATAAAACGCCACATTATGATGTAAGTAACAAACTTCCTTGATTTTTGGTTAAACTTTAAAATTTTAAATTGTTTCCCTAAATATAGTCCATTTTTCAAAATTTCCTGTATTATTATCTCACCCCCAAAACTCATTTATAAATTTGAATGTTATATGCACATACTCACATATCTCCTCCATCTCTCTCTGTTTTAGTTTCTTAATCATTAAGGTAATATTTTATTCAAGTAAACATGTAAATGTCAATTATATCATTTATAAGCAGCTTTTGTCCTAATCATTGTTTAATGTTTGTTTTTGTGAAGCTAAAACAATGGAACAGAACATCACTCCTTTGTGCGACATTGATCCAATGTTGGATGATATTAAAATACTGGCACGCTGCATGAGCATATGGAAGTCCCACCCTGCAGGAAAGCCCAAATGAAGTTTGGAGCTTAGACATGATTCTCCAAGATCAATAGGTAGTTTTATACACACTTTCTAACATTTTCAATATTGTTTTTCTCATTATTTAATTTTAAACTTCAAAATATATTTCAAGGGAATCGTGTCCAAGCAACAGTTAGAACAAAGGAACATATTAATAAGTTCCAATTGCTGATGGATGAAGGTTCATGCTATCGGATTGCTAATTCCAGGGTGGGTGAAAATGGGGGGAAGTTCCCATTTTTGACTCATCGATTCAAAATTGCTTTCTTTAAGAACACTTCTGTCACAAGGGTAGTCAGCTTTGATAACAACATAAAGGGATTCAAGTTTGATATTAACCGAATTAGTGATGGTGGCCATTTATCATCAAGTTCTTCAATAACTAAAACGAAATCATGGAAATGCAATAATCATGAAATTTTTTTGTTTTATGGTAGTTTACGCTATAAATGATACAGAAAACTGAATGTGTTGGTAACATTTTGATTCTTTTATAATTTTAATGGATTTAGCAATATGGACAGGTTCTCAAAAGCAAAAACCAATGGCTTCCACGCTTGGTAGCTTTGATGTTGAAAACGAATGGATCGAAGATGTGCTAAAGTTTGTGTTCAGGTATATTCATCTCTGTGCTAAAACATAGAATCTAATAAGCTATTGTTTCAAATTTAAAATTGATATTGCACGTCTAAACCTTTAGGCACTACAAATTGATGAGGCGCAATTCGATATCTACATTCAGATTAGTGTTTTTTTAGATACAACACTTATTATCGAAAGATTCACTGTTGTTTCCAAACTAGATATATATACTATATTAATATAACTAATCGGTTGTTACTCTATAGGGTGTTTTAGTTGAAAAGGATTTTGACATTAATGATGAAGTAGGCGGGGCTGAGAAAGTAGTTGTGAAAAACTATAATGAGAAAGTAGTCCCATTTATCCTTGCTCTATAATTTTGAGCAGGTTTACTTTTCCACAAGAAATCCCCTATCCTTTCAACTGGTACGTCATTTCTCAACATGCTTTTCTCTTTGATATATTATATGTTTATCAACATGCTGATGCGTGGGAATCGCAACAGGCTTTACCTCTCGAGGGATCTCGAGAAGCTTACAACCCCCACCAGGCAGTGTACCTGATCGTTGTAGTATAGTATAGTGACAAGTACCGGGGGATTGATCGTTCAACTTAGGAATAGTGTCGCTAGGATTTGAAAGCCTAATTACTAGTTCTAAAGGTGAGGGATGATTATTTTTGTGTTTTTATATTTTTATGAAAGCAAGTAAAATCTCGGGGTTTTGGAAGAGTGGGCGGAATTAGTTGCTATTCAACTAACCCAAAACTAAGATGCAATCAAAATAAAATACTAAAAATGAAAATAAACTAATTATACTAAGGTTGTGAGCAGTAATTGGAGAAAATGTGTTTACTTAGATTTCACTACTCCCTAGATATCTTTTACACGTTAATTACTTGTTATAATTGCATGGATGACGGATTGTATTCCTTAATACCATTCATGGGGTGGCATACATAACTCCCCAATTCTATGAGCTCTTATCTCCTCCTACACCATGCCCAACACAACTATAGGGATTGTAAACAGTGGCTCATGCATTAAATACAACCAATAAAGACCTAGTACGCCTCGGTTCATGTTTCTTAAGACGTTCAAGCATGTTACCATTTGGAGATCTGCCAGTTTTCTTAAGCCTAACATATAAATCATTCATCCAAGACAAGAATAAACAAGTAATCAACACATAATCAATATTTAGGTTTCATTAGATCTAAGCAAACACAAAAGAGATCTAGCCTAGCATAATGGAATTGAGACAAGAACAAGATATAGACAACCAACACATAGACATATTGATTGAATTAGAAGAACACTTATCTCAATTACAATGCAAGGTATCAAGGGTTTGGAACCCTTGAAAAACCTGTAAAAGTTGCACCAAAATCGTCTTTAGGGTTTCTCCAAAACTTCTCTTCTTTAATGTGAAAAACTAGAAAACTATATATAGGAAAATAGGGATGACGGCGTCAAGAACAAAGGTGTGACGCCGTCATCTCGCCACCAAATACTTCCTCGGACGGCCTTGATCTACTTCTGACGCCGTCAAGGCCTAGGCCGTCACACAAATTACTCTTGACGCCCTGTGTGTGACGCCGTCATCAACTACGGATTTTAATTCTTGGGGTTTGACGCCGTCATGAGTTTACTCTTGACGCCTTCATGTACTGTTCCCAGCATGGAAAATTGAGACTTTGCCGTTTTCTTCACTTTTATGCTCCAAAAACGTCCAAAATGGCTTCTTTTCCAGAATTCACTCTCCAAGTACCTAAAATCACAAAAGGAACGATTTAGGGCAATATTTGATCAAATAAATTCGGATTCGGGCTTAAATGACCCCCTAAAAATGGATCATTTTTTGCCTCATCATATACCCTTACACTTGAGATTTGCTTGTCCTCAAGCAAATGCGCTTTTATTCTACTCAAAAGACAAGTTAGGGGTCATTTAACACTAATATAAAAGTAATTACAACAAATAATCGTTCCACTAAAGACCAATAAACAAGCACGGAGGTCATACACTAGCACCTCACAAATAGTGTTTAGATACTCACATCTCTCGGGTGTAATAAAGTAATATAACATTATGGAAATGGAAGATATCTCTCACTACCTGTCATAGCAAAATAGATCACCATAGGCTTGGGAAAGGATCAAACCTCCACCACATGGCGTAAGCACCTAGGATAAACTATCAAAGAGGTCTTTTAAAGGGTTGTAACGTTAGGTATAGGGATATGAATTACACGGTTTTGTTGGATAAAGGAAGTTTTACTGGTGGCGAGTTAACAATCTTGGTTAATTACATGTACAATATGGCGTTGCTAAGCCAAGACTAGACTCGACTTAAGCTAATAAATGAAAAATAACAAAAACATAGAATGAACATAGAATGAAACGGGATGGTAGTCCGTATGTTTTTTCACTTTTTCCTTTTTCTATATATATATATTTTTTTTTTTCGATTTTTTTTTTTTTTTTTTTTTTTTTTTTTTTTTTTTTTGCATACACTCTTACCATACCATCCAAAATAATACATCATAGGGAATGAAAATTCCCCTTACACTTGAATCTTTACATACTTTACATTAAACTAATCTAATGACTCGAATTAAGAAAATCAAAACACTTGGAGCACTTTTAAGATTAACGCACATATGGGGGTAATAAATGATGTTCTTCCCCATTACTCCATAAACAAGTACTTTACCCATGAGTCCCAATCGTCCCAAAACAATATGTACAATGATATGACTCGACTTAGCAACCATGTAATCAATTAGAAAGTTAACTTAGGGTTTATCAAATAACAATAATGCACTAAAAATGAGCGCATACACGGAAGGCTAAGGCGATTTGGTTGTACATTTAAGTGGGGTGTAACAAATTCTTCCTTTAAGTAAAATGCTTAAAGTTAGAAACGAAAAGATAGGCTCGGAGGGGTGTACTAGGGGTTTCGTGTACTAAAAATGAGTACAACGTAAAGGGTGTGGGAAAAATTAGTTGACTTAACTAGTCAAGTAGTATGACTTAAATGGTCAAGTAATTATGATACGGGTTTAACACAAGGGTGATCCTAATGCCTCTTATCATGTAGTAAATCCTACCACACAAATGTAGTCTCACTAGCGGTCTCGGAATGCATCACTAACGCAAGTTCTAGAATCTAAATGCTACCGGTACACTCATAAGCACTAATAGTAAATGCTTTTCCTATCAAATCTAAAGGCGAACCTCACATTTTTTGGTGGAAAATTTTTCTGAATATACGGTTATGTGCTACTCATACAATCTCCTATCCATGAGACGCTTGCTATGGCTAAAGTTTCACTCCTAAATGTTGTAAAAAATTTTAAATTTGGCGCTAAAATTACACTAACAAGTATTTTTGATAGTTTTATTACACATCTACCATTAAACAAAACAAACTCAAGCGAAAGTGCATATGTAAGGTATCATCTTTTTACCCTCCCCTTACACTTAAGATGAACATTGTCCCCAATGTTCAAGTAAAGAATGTAAAAGTGAAAAAGTAAAGAGAATGAAATCAAATACTCCCCTGATTCGCTCGGTATGGATTATAGGTGGCCAGGTTAAATCTTCCTCCAAGAAAATGAACAATCAAAGCTTCCCTTCCAGAATATAAATCATCTCCTTGTCGAACATAACCTGTAAATCCTGACTAAATAGACAAGACAACCTCGCGTAAAATCGGCGGCATCCTATATAAGTTACTAAATCCTAGAAAACAAAGTAAGATATAATGCTTGTGGAATGAAGTTTGCAGATCTCCTGGAGATTATAAAACTTAATAATTCACAAAAACCATAAGACTCCGTTAGAAAAACAAAACCGGTAAAATTTCCAGATTTTAACACCTGACGCCGTCAAGAGTAAACCTCTGACGCCGTCAGAATGGACCTGCAGAAATTTTTGTGTCAAGTTTCTGGAAAATTTCTAGAAAAACTTGGTCCTACTTCCTGGAAAATCCTGCAA
The DNA here is from genome assembly GCA_030686995.1 of Artemisia argyi. Lineage (NCBI taxonomy): Eukaryota > Viridiplantae > Streptophyta > Magnoliopsida > Asterales > Asteraceae > Artemisia > Artemisia argyi. Next base: position 127,105,612 of record CM060697.1, read on the forward strand.
AACTTCATTATGACTAAATACAAGCATTTGACTCTAACAAATACGAATATACATGTTCATTTAATATTGTGGAGAATCATGATCGGTTCGTTTCTTAAAAACATATTTGGGGTTTCCCCTTACACTTATCTTTTGCAAAAATACTTTTAGGTTGGAGTTAAGACTAGGCCAAACAACATAGTAAAGTATTTCCACATTTTAATTGAGAAACATGATCTACCAACAATAAAAATAAAACATGCATACGGAAGCAAATAACAATCAAACAAAATAAAATCACACAAAGCATGGGTTGCCTCCCAAGAAGCGCTTGTTTTTGTTCGAGTCACGAGCCTGACTCTACCCTTATTTAATGGAAATAGGTGAGGTTATCCCTACACTTAGGATTAAGTGCGGGTGGAAGTAGCGATACACACCCTTAAGATGGGAATATGCCTTGTGAGGAAAGAGTGGTGGATGAATTATATGCTCCAAGGGGTGTGCTCCTATCATCATAACCTTACCTAATTCAATTGGGTTAATGGGTGGATTGAGATTTCCTCCTAGAAAGGGATCATTTTCTATCAACTTCGAGAGATTCCTAGTTGGGAACCCATCTTGACCTAATAAACCCGGTTTAAACCCATAATGTTGCTTGTGATCAGTCACGAATGGGTGATGTAAGTACGTAAGGTCATTCTCCACTTCTATAGTAGCTTCCTCTCTACAAGGCTTAGAGTCCACTACCTTCATCCTAAGACTACCCGGACTATATGGTTTGATGGGTGGATCGGGACCTATTTCAATTCCTAAATCTTCATCCAAGGATGGAAGATTAGGTAACGGTTTTGGTTGAGGCTCCGGTTCATCAAAACTAGGAACTTCCCTAGAACTAAGAGTAAGGTTATCATTATAAGTATTCAAACCTATATCCTTTAGTTGTGTTTGGTTCAAAGGTTTTACCTCTGTTGGAGTTCCTATAGTCTCTTCTACTTCTTCCGGGTAAGTCACGGGTGGTGTATGTGCCTCAAATGATGGTAGGACTTGTGGGGTACTTTGTGGGCTTGGATTATCCACCTCATCCTCCATTGTACCTAGATTACCTATGTGTTTGTTTTGTACTATGGCTTTAGGTAACATCCACACAGGTATCCCTGAGTAATCATCCCCAGAGAAACTTCCTGTTTGCTCCTTCAAACTTGTTTTTGATTGATTTGTGATGTTGTTTGTTGGGTTGTCTACTCTATAATAATATTGGGCACAGTCTTCTATGGTATCCCATGCTTCTTCAGCATTTAATTCCCTAGGGCCCCCATTGGCAAAATCATCAATGCACATCTGGTCACATCGGTTGACACGATAGTAAAAGGTTTGGGTTAGGGATGCTAAAGAGAAACTATGATGAGGGAATTTTCGAAGTAAAATTTTAAAACGAGTCCATGCATCATATATGGTTTCATCTCGATATTGTTTTAAATTCGAGATGTCAATAGGGTAGAATGGCCTTTGTGGTTGGTGGTATGGTGGATTCGTGTACTCCATAATGGTGAACGGAAGAGTCAATGGAAATTACGAACAAACACACAAAGAAAAAGATAAACTAAAGAAAACCTAGAAAATAAAAATAAAATCTTACTAGAAAGGAATCTAGCAAGTAGACCTAATAAAAAGAGATTCTAACCTAGACAATAACTATTCCCCGGGCTGCGGCGCCAAAAACTTGATGCGTGGGAATCGCAACAGGCTTTACCTCTCGAGGGATCTCGAGAAGCTTACAACCCCCACCAGGCAGTGTACCTGATCGTTGTAGTATAGTATAGTGACAAGTACCGGGGGATTGATCGTTCAGCTTAGGAATAGTGTCGCTAGGATTAGAAAGCCTAATTACTAGTTCTAAAGGTGAGGGATGATTATTTTTGTGTTTTTATATTTTTATGAAAGCAAGTAAAATCTCGGGGTTTTGGAAGAGTGGGCGGAATTAGTTGCTATTCAACTAACCCAAAACTAAGATGCAATCAAAATAAAATACTAAAAATGAAAATAAACTAATTATACTAAGGTTGTGAGCAGTAATTGGAGAAAATGTGTTTACTTAGATTTCACTACTCCCTAGATATCTTTTACACGTTAATTACTTGTTATAATTGCATGGATGACGGATTGTATTCCTTAATACCATTCATGGGGTGGCATACATAACTCCCCAATTCTATGAGCTCTTATCTCCTCCTACACCATGCCCAGCACAACTATAGGGATTGTAAACAGTGGCTCATGCATTAAATACAACCAATAAAGACCTAGTACGCCTCGGTTCATGTTTCTTAAGACGTTCAAGCATGTTACCATTTGGAGATCTGCCAGTTTTCTTAAGCCTAACATATAAATCATTCATCCAAGACAAGAATAAACAAGTAATCAACACATAATCAATATCTAGGTTTCATTAGATCTAAGCAAACACAAAAGAGATCTAGCCTAGCATAATGGAATTGAGACAAGAACAAGATATAGACAACCAACACATAGACATATTGATTGAATTAGAAGAACACTTATCTCAATTACAATGCAAGGTATCAAGGGTTTGGAACCCTTGAAAAACCTGTAAAAGTTGCACCAAAATCGTCTTTAGGGTTTCTCCAAAACTTCTCTTCTTTAATGTGAAAAACTAGAAAACTATATATAGGAAAATAGGGATGACGGCGTCAAGAACAAAGGTGTGACGCCGTCATCTCGCCGCCAAATACTTCCTCGGACGGCCTTGATCTACTTCTGACGCCGTCATGGCCTAGGCCGTCACACAAATTACTCTTGACGCCCTGTGTGTGACGCCGTCATCAACTACGGATTTTAATTCTTGGGGTTTGACGCCGTCATGAGTTTACTCTTGACGCCTTCATGTACTGTTCCCAGCATGGAAAATTGAGACTTTGCCGTTTTCTTCACTTTTATGCTCCAAAAACGTCCAAAATGGCTTCTTTTCCAGAATTCACTCTCCAAGTACCTAAAATCACAAAAGGAACGATTTAGGGCAATATTTGATCAAATAAATTTGGATTCAGGCTTAAATGACCCCCTAAAAACGGATCATTTTTCGCCTCATCACATGTGTTGCCTTTAGAAAGGTAAGTGTGTAGCAAAGATTTCTTGAGCTTTGTGACACGCTCACCAACACAAAATGCTAAGGTAAGTAAGTAGCAAAGATTACAAAATAATTGGTTAACTTTTGCATAATTTAATCTAATCATATTTTACAATTCCAGCTTCTTGAAAAAAAAATTGTGCAACTGGCGGTGACACTAAAAAAACAACCTTTATTTCATATATGGTGTATTCAGGTATAACCCCCACTTCATTTGCTTTGAGGGTATCTAATGGTGTAGTTGGGCACAAGTAGTAAAAATATATTAGGTGTATACTTTATTCAATATTATGTTTGGATGTATACCGTCTAAAATGAAGCTATCCATATTACTAATGTCAATGGTGTAGGTTTGTACTAATGATCAATATATATATGGGGATATCTTAGCTACAATTTGTGTAGCCAATTGGCTACAATCCTTCACAAAAATTATACTAGCAATGAATCAGGGACCCACAGAAAAGAATCAGGACCCACAAAAATAATCAGGGTCCCGCATTTTATAGCTTAAAATTGTAGCCAATTAGCTACAATAAATTATAGCTAATATATTCTCTATGTGTATATATATATATATATATATATATATATATATATATATATATATATATATATATATATATATATATATATATATATATATATATTGTTCAGGCTTACATTAATGGGAGATGGTTTGCGGTGGGTTATGATGATGGCTCGAGGCATGCTACCACATGGCCTCATCTTTTAACAATTGTACTTTCTTCCATGCTTTAGTTTTTTTAATGGGAGACAGTTTGGTGTCTTTACGAGTGACTAAAACAGGCTCAGGCAGAAGAATATGATGAAGATGACCCAATAAATGTTATAGGGGAGGATGATGAAAAGGGATTGTCTACTCATAACATCAATGTACGACACCCCCCCCCCCCCCCCCAAACCTCCTTAGATTCTTTAGCTTTTTTACCGATGTGTAGTTGAGTAATAATATACATAATTTTGAATGCAATAGTTAACTGCTATCTACATGGTCCATATAATCTTAGTTTTGCATAATATCATGTTGGTTTTATAGAACTTATGGATGCAACGAAACCTGCACAGTTGTAAAAAGAAGTTAAAGATATGGAACCTGATGTTCCTTAAGTTTAGAGTCCAACAAAATCTCATGATGGTGAAGATGAGTTGTACTGATGAAGTCACTATAAAATTGAGATATAAGATATAAATACTTTTTGTAAAAAAAGTCGTTCATCCACCATAAGTTTACTCTTATTTCTTAGCTTCATTTTGTTAAAACAATCAAGGCTATTTAGTTTCCTTGTGAATGTTTTGCAAATGACATATTACCTAAACTTTTTTGGTTTTTAATATTATATCATTTAACATTATTTCTATTAACCATTTTACTACTTCTTTTTAGATTTTAACAATTCTTGAAGCTAATCGCCCATCGGGCGTGCCTTGAAGCTAGTTACAGATATAGAGCCATGTTCCATGTTTCCAAACTGGGTTTTATGCTTAAAACCAATAGACCCCTGCCTACTTCTTCAAAACGAGGCTCTATTCGTTTACCCACCACAAACGGCTCCTAATAATGAAATATTCTAAAATTTGATATTTCCCACACACATATTTTCAGTACTCCCACCTAGAGTTTTCCCCAAAATCAAAATGACATTTTCATTATCCCTCCATTTCTTATCTAGGTTACTTAAGCCACACTTATCCACTTTATCTCAGCTTTCACATCTTCTCACATCTATGTTGCCAACCATAACTCGCTGTTGTTATTCTTTCAGGATCCTCTCTAGTCACCTCCCACCATAACTCAGTCGCATCCTCGCCATGTAACAACCCGCATTTTCAGGACATTTCTCCTATTCACTATTCATCAGTTACTATTCATCATTTACTATTCACCGGTCACTATTCATCATTTTACTATTCATCGTTTTCGGAGTCAGTTTGTGATTCCGAGAAGCGTTCGAAAATTTTACTATTCATATGACACTATTCATTTCCGGAAGGAAATCACTATTCACGATTATCGTTCATCATTTCGTAAATCTAGTTTACGGGTATTCAAATTCGCGTAACCAGTTAGGTTTAGCTGCGAATTCATGCATCATCAGTAGGGACACGTCATATAGACTGGAGTAGTCTACATATCATTAGTAACATCATCAACACTTTAGGCCCTACACGGATATGCATTATTTTAATTTACGTATGCTTAATTTGTAATTAATGTTACCACTCAGTTTTTACTATGAACGTATACCCAATACTCCCGACTATGATCTTAACATATTTTCACACTCATTATAATAATATAAAAATTATATTATTAGTTTACCCGGTGTTTTCAAATCAATTGCTACATTTTACGGTCGGAGCTTATTACTCCGTCGGTTTGCGATATTTCAACCCGATAATTATTTTTACACCCGATTCTCATCAGGAATGTGATTTTATAATTTTTACAACTTCGTCATATTTTATTTCAACACGACACGATTTATTTTAGTTAACTCGGTACCCGATAACACCTAAACTACACAATAACTAACTAAATATACACAAAAGTCTTGCAAATCTTTTCCTCCCATTTAATTCCCCCCTGAAATGTGGATCTTGCTCCCTCCTAGCTTCTAATCCATGTGATATTTAATTAAAAACAAAGACGATAAATACTTAGCCTAAAAATATCTACACTTACATTTACAATAATTCAAGTAACTAGAAAAACTCTCTCTTTCTCTCCTCTTCTTCACATAATCAGCCAAGGCAAGAAAAACAAGAAGAATCCATGGCTTTTTCAAGATCAAGACATAATCAAGCTTTACTTTCATTCCTTGTTAAGGTTTTGTGATAAAAACCTAGGTTTCTAAATCAATTTCTCATCAAATCACCTCAAATCTTCAAGTAAGCTTCAAGTAAACTTTTTAATACTTTCATACTTCCATTTGATGTATTTTCAAGTCATAGTAGTAGATCATGCAAATATATATATGTTATATATATACCACTTTATACAATAATACTTTTTAATCCTAGATCTATAATTTTTATTAGTGATCTCATGAGATCCACCATTTTTGGTTAAGACTAGGAACCCATGACACCCTAAGAAGGTGTATGGTAGATCAAGAGATGGTTGATTGATTGGTTTTGGGACAAGTTACAAACTAGAAAACTCATTTTTGGCACTAATAGAAAAGTGGCTGTCCTTATTTTGAAAACGTGGCCAACTCAGTAGGTTGTGGGTAATTTTTAACCAAATATTTAGAAAATACTTTCCGAGACGAAACTATGGCCGAAAACGGGGATAAAAACGAGTTAATAACGAAGGAGATATGATCTTCCGAATATTAACAACGAAAAATACTTTCAAATATAGGTTCTGTCCTAAATCGCCAATTTCAGAAAACTCAGGGGTTTCCGGGTAACATTGGGTTAGATATTCAGAAAATACTTTCAAAAACGAAACCGTGGCCGCTTGAATCACTAAAATCCGAGTTACGGCGAAAAAGATATGCTATTTTCAATTTTAACGACAAAAACTATTTTCAATTAGTATGTTGTCCCACGATTCCGGGGATATAAAGAACGTAGAAAACGAGCTTATAACGAAAAAGATTCAAGCGTTTGAACTTAGACGATTTTTACAAATTTCCATCAGCTTTTCTATTATTATTTTGCCGCAAAACTGTCTTTGCGAGACACCATTGGCTGTTTTTCTTCATGATTGGATCAATTTGAGTCCGAGCCGTAGTTTTATGAAATCAAGATCTTCCAACAAGATTTTCAAATCATTTGGCCGTTCGTCGAATAGACTTATAACGAATAAACTACGACCTCATCTATATACCCGATAAACTATATATATTTTGACAGCTTTTACTATAATGAAATTTTCTAAGTGTTGAACACAATACTTTCAAGTAACAACAATAAGAGTCGATTTTCTCATCAATCAAGACCCGTATAACCAAAAGTTAAATGACACGACTTCAAGATATTGTTACAAGGTTTTCAAAAACGCCGAGTTTTATCACTAACCATTAACGTACAACATTTCGCGACTTGTTTTGCGAGGCCATTTTGGGCATATTTTCAAGTAATGAAAATGTTATTTTTGCAACAAAAACCTTAAATTTTTCGATAGAACACCAAACAAGGATCGTGGAGTACCATTTCAACCTATTTCCATGAAAAGTGGTTATTGACCTAACGAGACGTCAAAAACGTATTTGTCGACGATAAACGTTATTTTCAAAACTAATGAGTGGTATCGATAACATACGTATTTGCATGTGTAGCGTCATTTCATTTCTTACATTAGATCATATCATTCATATTAGGTTGCGGTTAGAGATCGTGCCTCATTTCTGTATATTCATTGTTGTCATCGTAGCTATTGCACCAGGTGAGTTCATAACCCCTACTTTTACTTGTTTTCACAACTGTTTTGGGGGAAGATACATGCTCCTTACTATTTAAATTCAATGCTTGTTTTACTTGAACGCGATTCATTTTCTCAAACATTACTGGATGGTTGAAATACTTGATTGATTACTTGAATACATTATGAATTACTTATTCCATCCTTGATTTTTTTTCTTATGAACACAAGTTCTTGCTTTTGCGTACATAAATATAAAACTGTTACTTTGCCTGAGTTACCTATTACTGCCACTGAAGTCCCCTTTATCATGAACCGTTAATTACATGCGTGTGAGCGCGAATGCTGTGGATAGATCTATTTGGGTTGACACCCCGTCCGAGTTGGTCGTGCCAACCTATCAAACGGACGCATATCATTCGGATTACTTCCGAGTGTCTGGAAAACACTTAATTGGGGCATTTTATGCTTGATTGCATACGATTACGTCGAGCTTCGGGGTCATGAGCTTAGGCACTGTATACCTTATTTTTAGCTGTGACATTGTATTTGTTATATTGTCTTGCTACTGAAAATCTTGTGTTCCGCAAATGACTTGTTTACTTAAACATATTACTTTTGGCAGTGGGTTGTAAACACACAGGTTACAAGTCTCTTATGGCGGGACTTGTAACTGAGTGGATTTACGATGCCTTTGCTGGGAAATACTTGATTTCTGGAAATACTTGTTTACGGGAAATACTTGTTTACTTAAAACTATGAACTCACCAGTTTTATGCTGACGTTTTAGCATGTATTTTCAGGTATTAAGCAATGGCATGCTACTGGAAGTTTTGGCAGGGTATGGCATGGTCATAGAAGACTCTGATATTCATTTGGGGACCGTTTTTAACTATTTTAAAGGCCTACTTCCGCACTAGTGTTAACGATGTAAATTCAATACTTTTGATTAAACGGTTTTATTCTAAATTATTAAAGTAAAAACCATTTTTGTACTTGTGTTGAGGTACCAATTGAGTTACACCCCAGCTACATGTATGCTTCCGCTGGACCCGATTTTGGGGGTGCGACACGCCACCAGCCTCACTCCAGAATTTCAGCCTCTTTATCCACCAATAAGGTACTTTTATTGTGTAATATGTTAAATTTAATAATCAAATTTAGGTGTTCATGGGTCGATTTCGTGTTTTGGCGATTTTAGGTACTAGGGTTCATGTAAACTCGAATATGTATCAACTTGGTATGTGCTTTCTGCTGAAATTGATGCTATTTACAAATTGGGCTCTATTACACATCATAAAGCCCGTTTCTTAAACCGGGCTCTATGGTAAGTCCTAATAGAGTCCCTCCCCCTTTGTACCCTCATGAAAAACCGGGCTCTATGTCCATTTTTGTAGTAGTGCTAGTAGATTATTTCTTAAAATGATATTTCCCCATCAAGATTATTTCTGGGCCCAAAAAGCAACATTTTTTATTCAATACACTCACATAACAACACCTTTTCAACATCTTGCTGATGGACTGATGACATCAAATAAGTACATTATATTGTCGTTATTTGTCCTATTTAATTGAATCTTTTTTATTATATTATGTATGAGAATTGGTGCTTAATCGTTTACTTTAGTAATTCTCAGGTAAAAACAAGCGATTGGTGAAACTTGGCGATTTTGGACGAAATATGAGGATAAATGACCAAGATTGGAAAAGTCTGGTGAGTAGAAGAGATTAAAGACCATTGCCTGACTTTGAAGCATGCGCCGCATCTGATTTTATCATGCGCTGCATATGAAACTTTGGTCAACAAAGAAGAACCAGCTTGTTCTACTTCAGATACGCCGCATCTCATTATCAGCATGCGCCGTATCACTATCAAGACTTCACCAAATACAATCAAAGACGCTGAAGGACATGCACCGCATAAGATTCAAGATGCGCCGCATCTAAATGCGGTGTATGAATATTCCAGAATATATTAATCTTGGACCCCACGTGAAGTTAAGTAGATGCGCCGCACATACTTAGTTAATGCGCCACATCTAACCTCTTACAGAAACTATAAATACCCCAAGACCTAGACGAATTTTGTGTACAACCAAAGCCTAAAGAGACGAATTTAGACGACAAGACAACACAAGACACACTCTAAACGAAGATCTTATAGCAGTAAGAAGGTTATGCATGTATTTAATTCATTAAGTAGTTTTGTATTATTGCATTAGTAAACTATAATCCATCAGGATTGATGGGCTTGTGGCCACCATACTACTCCCCTTAAAATTGCTTTCCCATCAATTATCAGTTTATATGATGTTATTTTTTGGTGACTTGTATATGTGCTTTGATAACCTCTGTGTCTAGCTGTGTTTTTCTTAGGCTGTCATACCCACTCCACGCTTACTTATCTAGCGTCTAGAAAGTAAGATAGGCATAAGTGATCATTAAGAGTTTACTCTCCTATATTTAGGATCCAACGAGAGAGAAGAGTTTACGATACTTATCATATAAAACTAGCAATAAAACAAGTGACAAGCTACTTAATAAAAGGACATGACTTCCATCTGTATCTATTATCTATCTGTGTACGTGTAATTCTTTCGCTGTTTCGTTCTCATTAGTTTTATTAGTTTAAATAATTAACCAAATATGTGCTAGTCTCTCAGACTAAAACCCCCCTTTGCGTTAGATTAGATTGTAAAACTAACTTAGTATATTTAAAATACTGATTAGATTAACTAGATATTACGTTCCACTCTTAGTGATCGACACTTTGCTTACCACTATATACATATTGATCGGGTACACTGCTCGTTAGTGTGTGTGTTATAGGATAAGTCGGCTAAATATAAATTTAAAACTTGAATAGGCAAAATCACTTTATACTACACGTGACACAACACGCATCAAGTTTTTGGCTCCGTTGCCGGGGAGTGAATTGTTATTATCTGTTTTTCTATTAGTATTTTAAATTAGGTTTTCTAACTTTTGAATTTTTTAGGTTTTTAGATTCTAACCACTAACTTTGTTGTATATTAGTTAGATTGCATTCATTGTATATTTTTGCATATTTTTGTTTTCTGCATTGCATCATTTGCATTCTGCATATACTTTGATCGTTTCACTACTCCTGTGCAAGTTATCTAATTTTTAGGATAACGGATGAATCAAGCATCACCATGGAAGATTATATTCTGAATCTAACCAGAGAAGCTTGTTGGAATGATCAAATCTTCGATAACTGGAAACTTGCAATAAACGGTAAGATGAAGAGGGAACTCAGTGATGGTAACATTGAGTGTCTTCGATTCTTTGAAATTAAATTTCTAGCAATCCTTTATGATGATTCACTTAGCTATAAGTAGAGTTCTCAACAAGACTCATCCCCAAAATTTGATGATTGTGAATTATCTTTATCTAAATTTGATTATTGCATGATCATGTCTGAAAAGAAAATTTTTAAGAAACAGTTTGCTAAAAAAGAAAATTTTGATATATTAAAAATTGACACAAATCTATTTTCTTATGAAGTACCTAAATTTAAAACCACCGAGCTCAACAACGAAAGTTGTGACTTCAGTAAAAAAATTCTTTAGACATTGTTCTATGTGATACATCGCCTTTAGATCATAATCGCAATTTTAATAAGCTTAAAACGTTACTTGTTTCAAACCTTGAAATAAAATATTATTTACTAAACAATGAGATTATGATTTATGATGAGGCGAAAAGTGAACCACTTTTCAGGGGTCATTTAAGCCTGAATTCGAGATTATTTGATCAATTATTGCCCTAAATCGTTCCTTTTGTCATTTTAGGTACTTTTGGAGAGAAATCTGGAAAAGGAAGCATTTTGGACGTTTTTTGAGCATAAAAGTGAAGAAAACGGCAAAGTCTCAATTTTATTTGCTGGGAACAGTATCTGACGGCGTCAAGATCTCCACATGACGGCATCAAGAGTTACAAAAGAGGTGGATATGGAAACTACACGTGAAAATCCAGAGAATTTTTGTGCATATGAGATGACGGCGTCACCCAAGGCCGTCAAGGTCCAAGTATTAGTGATGGCCCAGAGGAAAATCTTACATGACGGCATCACAAATTGATCTAGGCCATACGATTTCATTATGGCGGCGAGTTGACGGCGTCACAATCCAATACATGACGCCGTCATGCTATGTGATCTATATATAGTTTTCCAAATTTCATTCAATAGGGTGCAACTTTGAGGGAATAAACCCCAGTCCGAGTTTTATCAGCTTTTCAAGGGTTTCAACCCCTTGAATCTTTCATGTTCAATTAAAGATAAGTATCCCTTCAAATCATTCAATATGTCTATGTGTTGTTTGATTATATCTTACGCTTGTCTTCAATTTAACATGCTAGGCTAGATTTCTTTTGTGTTTGCTTAGATGTAGTGAAACCTAGATGTTAATTATGGGTTGATTGTTTGTTTATAGTTGTTACGGATGATTGTATTCGATGTTAGGCTTAAGAAAACTGGCAGACTTCCATTGGTAACTTGCTTGAACGTCTTAAGAAACATGATCGGAGGTGTACTACGATTTTTGGTTGTATTTAATGCGTAGGAGAATTCTAATGATCCCATGTTAGGAGCTTCTAACGGCTCGACATGGAGTGAAGTAGGATCCTATAGAGTTAGGGAATATTGTACACGGCCCTACGACTAGTATTAAGGAATATGACCCGTCATCCATGCAACTGTAACAAGCTATCAACCTGTAAAAGATATCTAGAAAGTAATGAAATCTAAATAAACACAACTCTCCCCATTATTGTTTCACCACATTAGTTTATTAGTTGTATTTTCATTTCTTTTATTTTATTTTGATTGCATCTTAGTTTATTGGGTTAGTTGGCTAGCAACTAATTCCGCCCACTCTTCCAAAAACCAAGATTTTAATTGCTTTCCTAAAAATATAAAAATACAAAAAGAATCATCCCTCACCTCTAGACTTAGTTTAGGAGGCTTTCTAATCCTAGCGACACTATTCCTGAGTTGAACGATCAATCCCCCGGTACTTGTCACTATACTATACTACAACAATCAGGTACACTGCCTGGTGGGGGTTGTAAGCTTCTCAAGATCCCTTGAGAGATAAAACCTGGTGCGGTCCCCACGTATCAAGTTTTTGGCACTGCAGCCCGGGGAATAGTTATTGTCTAGGTTAGAATTTCTTTTTATTAGGTCTACTTGCTAGATTCCTTTCTAGTATGATTTTATTTTTATTTTTAGGTTTTCTTTAGTCTATCTTTTTCTTCGTGCCTTTGTTAGTAAATTAAATTCATTGACTATTCCGTTAGCCATTATGGAAAACGCGAATCCACCCCTTTCCCCTAGTGAAGTGGCTTTGTTGCGTGAACAGATTGAGAATGAGATTAGGGAACTTAGGGAGCTTAATAGGTTAATTAATGTTGAGCTCGATCATGCATTTAGTGACTTAGCGACCACCTTGTATTCAAATAAGAACCTAGGATCTAATGATTTTGAGGATGTTGTTGAGGAACTTGAGGAAGGGGAGACAGAACCGAAGCCGGACGACTATTTCAATCTATATCCCACTAAGGAGGAGACTGCGTACTATAATAATCTTATTTATAATCCTCGACCTCCTTTTACTAGAATTGACCCTAAGATAAAGAGAGGCAATCCTAAGAATGCTAAGATACCATGTATGATTGGGTATAAGCACATTGACAATGCTTACATTGATTTTGAATCCCCAATAAATATTATGTCCTCAAGTGTCTATAATGATATAGTGAAAACAAGACTTGGACCTAGAAGAGATCCCAAATACCCTTGTGGAGTTTGTAACTTTATCGGGAGAATTAAAGGTCTACATGTCTTTGTTGGGAACTTTACTTATATCATTGACTTTATGGTTGTTGAAGACCTAGCTAGTGTTATCGATTGTCGCTTATCACATGTTATGTTTGGTAAGCCATTTGTTGAAGAATCCAAGTTAGAATATGATGAGGTAGAAGGGACGATCCGATTTACTAGTGAAACAGATAGGATCACATATAGGATGCCTAATATAATGAAGGAATTTCGTTTTGTGCCTCGATTTGATATGGATAACATTGGTGCTTTTGAGGACATCAATGAAGAGGATAGGAAAAAGGACATGGACTATGTATGGGAGAAGAAGAGCCTTTTCTATAAAGATTGCTTGACTCTAGGACCAAAATATAAAGTTGATAGGGAATTTGCCAATAGGATTATAGGAGCAATTGAGAAAAAGGTGGTTGGTCTCTACAAAGAACATTTACAATCGGATCCAAAATACAAAACTAAGATTGGAGATGACCTAGAGAATGAAACCAATGATGAGGTCACGTAATTGCCCATGACCTTGAGTCTAGCTACAAGACTCGTAAATAAAAAAAGCGCTTCTTGGGAGGCAACCCATGTTTTGTGTGATTTTTATTTGTTTGAATGTTATTTGCTTCCGTATGCATGCTTTATTTTTATTGTTGGTAGATCATGTTTCAAACTAAATTGTGAAAATGCTTTATTTTGTTGTTTAACTTCGTCTTAACTTCATATAAAGGTATTTTGCAAAAGCTAAGTGTAAGGGGAAACCCCAAATTTTTTTTTAAGAACAAAAATGATCATGATTCGCCACAATAATAAATGAACATGTGTATTAGTATTTGTTAGAGTCAAATGCTTGTATCGAGTCATAATGATGTTTTGCAGGATTTTCCAGGAAGTAGGACATAAGTTTTTCCAGAAATTTTCCGGAAACTTAACGTAAAGATTTCTGCAGGTCACTTCTGACGGCGTCAGGAGTTAATTCCTGATGGCGTCATGTGTAAAATTCTGGAAATTTTGCGAGTTTTTTTTCTAACGGAGTCTTGAAGTTTTTGTTAATTCTTTAGTTTTATAAACTCCAGGAAATCTGCAAACATTCATTCCACAAGCATTATATCTTAATTTGCTTTCTAGGATTTGTTAATATATATAGATTGCCGCCGATTTTATGCGAGGTTGCTTTGATTATTTTCTCAGGTTTAACAGGTTATATATGACAAGAAGATGATTTATTTTTCTGGAGGGGAAGCTTTGAATGTTCATTTTCTTGGAGGAAGATCAAACCTTGTTGCCACAGTATCCAAACCGAATGAATCAGGGGAGTATTTGTTTTCATTCTCTTACCTGTTTTACTTTTACATTCTTTAATTGAACATTGGGGACAATGTTCATCCTAAGTGTAAGGGGAGGGTAAATGATGATACCTTATAGGATACTATTGCACCTGAGTTTGTTTGTTTGATGGTAGGTTTGTAATAAAACTAAGAGAAATACTTGTTAGTGTAATTTTAGCGCCAAATTTAAAATTTTTTACAACATTTAGGAGTGAAACTTTAGCCTTAGCAAGCGTCTCATGGATAGGAGTTGTATGACTAGCATAAAGCCGTACCATTCAGAAAACTTTTCCACCCAAATATGTGAGGTTCTCCTTTAGATTTGATAGAAAAAGCATTCATTATTAGTGCTTATGAGTGTACCAGTAGCATTTAGATTCTAGAACTTGCTTTAGTGATGCATCCCGAGACCACTAGTGAGACTACATTCATGTAGTAGGATTTACTACATGATAAAAGGCATTAGGATGACCCTTGTGTTTAAACCCGTATCATAATTATTTGACCATTTAAGTCATATTACTTGGCTAGTAAAGTCAATTAATTTTTCCCACACCTTAGCGTTGTACTCATTTTTAGTACACGAAACTGCTAGTACACCCCTCCGAGCCTATACTTTCGTTTATAACTTTAAGCATCTTATAAAGGAGTACTCCAAGTGTTTTGATTATCTTAATTAGAGTCATTAGATTAGTTTATTGTAAAGTATGTAAAAATTCAAGTGTAAGGGGAATGTACATTCCCTATGATTTATTATTTTGGATGGTAAGGTAAGAGTGCATGCACAAAATAAATAAATAAAATTAAAAAATAATAATAATATCGAAAAAATTAAGAAAAAGTAAAAAAAAAAATAGAAAAAGAAAAGAGAAAAAAAAACATACGAACTACCATCCCGTTTCATTCTATGTTTATTTTATGTTTTTTGTTATTTTTGATAGATTAGCTTAAGTCAAGTCGAGTCTTGGCTTAGCAATGCCATATTGTACATGTAATTAACCAAGATGACTAACTCGCCACCAGTAAATATTGCCTTTATCCAACGAAACCGTGTATTCCATATCCCTACACCTAACGTTATAACCCTTTGAAAGACCTCTTTGACAGTTTATCCTAGGTGCTTATGCCAAATGGTGGAGGTTTGATTCTTTCCCAAGCCTATGGTAATCTATTTTGCTATGACAAGTAGTGAGAGATGTTTTCCATTTCCATATTGTGATATATACTTTATTACACCCGAGAGATGTGAATATCTAAACACTATTTGTGAGGTGCTAGTGTATGACCTCCGTGCTTGTCTTTGGTTTTTAGTGGAACAATTATTTGTTGTAATTACTTTTATATTAGTGTTAAATGACCCCTAACTTGTATTTTAATTAGAATAAAAGCGCATTTACTTGAGGACAAGCAAATCTCAAGTGTAAGGGTATTTGATGAAGTGAAAAGTGAACCACTTTTAAGGGGTCATTTAAGCCCGAATTCGAGATTATTTGATCAATTATTGCCCTAAATCATTCCTTTTGTCATTTTAGGTACTTTTGGAGAGAAATCTGGAAAACGAAGCATTTTGGACGTTTTTGGAGCATAAAAGTGAAGAAAACTGCAAAGTCTCAATTTTCCTTGCTGGGAACAGTACCTGACGGCGTCAAGGATCTCCACATGACGGCGTCAAGAGTTACAAAAGAGGTGGATGTGGAAAATACACGTGACAATCCAGAGAGTTTTTGTGCATAGGAGATGACGGCGTCACCCAAGGCCGTCAAGGTCCAAGTATTAGTGACGGCCCAGAGGAAAATCCTGCATGACGGCGTCACAAATAAATCTAGGCCATACGATTTCATTATGGCAGCGAGTTAACGACGTCACAATCCAATACATGACGCCGTCACGCTATGTAATCTATATATAGTTTTCCAAATTTCATTCAATAGGATGCAACTTTGAGGGAATAAACCCTAGTCCGAATTTTATCAGCTTTTCAAGGGTTTCAACCCCTTGAATCTTTCATGTTTAATTAAAGATAAGTATCCCTTCAAATCATTCAATATGTCTATGTGTTGTTTGATTATATCTTACGCTTGTCTTCAATTTAACATGCTAGGCTAGATTTCTTTTGTGTTTGCTTAGATGTAGTGAAACCTAGATGTTAATTATGGGTTGATTGTTTGTTTATAGTTGTTACGGATGATTGTATTCGATGTTAGGCTTAAGAAAACTGGCAGACTTCCATTGGTAACTTGCTTGAACGTCTTAAGAAACATGATCGGAGGTGTACTACGATTTTTGGTTGTATTTAATGCGTAAGAGAATTCTAATGATCCCATGTTAGGAGCTTCTAACGGCTCGACTTGGAGTGAAGTAGGATCCTATATAGTTAGGGAATATTGTACACGGCCCTATGACTAGTATTAAGGAATATGACCCGTCATCCATGCAACTGTAACGAGCTATCAACCTGTAAAATATATCTAGGGAGTAATGAAATCTAAGTAAACACAACTCTCCCCATTATTGTTTCACCATATTAGTTTATTAGTTGTATTTTCATTTCTTTTATTTTATTTTGATTGCATCTTAGTTTATTGGGTTAATTGGCTAGCAACTAATTCCGCCCACTCTTTCAAAAACCAAGATTTTAATTGCTTTCCTAAAAATATAAAAATACAAAAAGAATCATCCCTCACCTCTAGACCTAGTTTAGGAGGCTTTCTAATCCTAGCGACACTATTCCTGAGTTGAACGATCAATCCCCCGGTACTTGTCACTATACTATACTACAAAGATCAGGTACACTGCCTGGTGGGGGTTGTAAGCTTCTCAAAATCCCTTGAGAGGTAAAACCTGGTGCGATCCCCACGTATCAATTTACAATAAAACGGTTATGTCTACTATGCTTATATTGAATTTGTTCATATCATATGGTATACTGTTTGACCCCATATTGACGTATAGGGAAAAGTGTTGCGGAAGCCAAGGTAAGTTCTCTATTTAAATTTTGTTCACTGGCACATCAATACGGCACATCTTACTGCTCTATTGCACCGTATCTTTGACCTATTAAATATATTGACCAGTCAACGAATTTTAGATAATTATGGCGCATCACAATTATGTGATGCGGCGCATCGAATTTACCCTATATAAACAAAGGAGATGCGCCGGATTTCTGTTTTTACCCCTAAGTTGTCACACTGTAAAATCACACACTGCCATTAATTTTCTCTATAATCTCGATCGAAATCCGTTAATCCAAATTCTAGACCTATCTCTAACAAGCTTAAAGGTAATAATCCACCTAATTTTATTTAATTTTACGATTTTATATTTTTATAAAAATTAGGGTTTATGAGTAATTGATCGATTTAGACAGAATAGGTTTAGGGCTTATGATTCGAACATGTTTAGAAAGATTTTCCCTGGGTTAATTTATGATTTAATTAGTGTGATTGCCAGAAATCAAATTATTAAGAGAATTAGGGTTTGGGGATTTCGAAATAATAATTTAGAGGGAAACTGAATTGGGGAATAAGACCGGGTAAAATATTTTTGATGGAAGTATTTTAAAGTGTTTGTGATGTTGAGTGGTTGTTTGCGTCATGGACCGGGATTCTTGGAAAAATGCCTACCCATTTTCCTTTTTACTAATACTACATTAGATGCGGCGCATCTAGATTACTTGATACGGCGTAACAAACTATTTTTAACTAGACTTGCTCAGACCTTAGTTGTGTCGTATTACGTGATTAGATGCGACGCATGTTGGATGCGTTGCGCTTTACTTATACAATGCGGCGTATTAATAGTTATTGCTATATGCTCCGCATCTCCTTTATTAATACGCTACAATAAATATATGCCGCATTACCTAACCCAATGCGCCGTATCAACTATGTTTAATATTTTCTAAATTTTGAAAATCTGTTACAGATGGAGTTACCCGTTGCAGCACGCAGACACCAATGGCTCCGTTTTGAGTTAATGGGGTTGACTCAAGGAGCTGAGGAGGATTACATTAGGAGGACTAGGAGATTCTACCACAGGAAGGTGTTTAGTGTGCCCATTCTGGATTTTGAGAGTGTAAGGCAGGTAGATGGATGCTGCAGCTAGGATACGTGATAAGTTAGAAATGATACACCGTGATGCTGAGGGATAGGTGTTGTTCAGATCACGTGCTTGGGAGAGGTTGTTTGGTATCGAGGATCCGTTGGTTAGGGCGTTGATTTTAGACTTTTTCAATACTATGCATTACAGGGAGACTGATTTAGGGCTTGATACGATCGATACTATGGTTTTCAGGTTAGGAGGTGTTGCCCGTAGGATGTCGATGAGACAATTTGTGTTGGCTATGGGGTTACACACTGAGGCTGAGAGAGCATGAGAGAGATTCCTGATCGTGAGTTGCAAGGTGACTACTGGGAGAGGATTTCATCCGGGGGAGATTCCACAGCTACCACTCCATAAGAATAAGCATAATTACAAATAATAGGAAAAAAATATTTGTTTTACTCACAACATCTCTTTGTTGTTCTAAAAGTCATATGTTTTCTACAAGGGACGAAGAAAGTGTTAAAACTATATTCAAAATTAAATATTTTGATTTATCTTTTCATGAAACAAAGTTAATTGCATAAATCGTCCTTAAAATTTGGCCAAATTGCATGTTTCAATCCCAAATGTTACAAAAGTGCAACGATCGTCCCTGTGGGGAAAGCTTGGGTGCACCACAGTTTTCCTACTTGCACTAAAGTTTTCTCCAAGAAGGATGATAAAGGTTTCCTCGCAGGGAGGATCTTTGCATTTTAGTAACCTTTGGGGCAAAACAAACAATTTGACCGAACTTCAGTGACTATTTATGCAATTTACTCTAAAAATAAAAGGGTACATTTTAAAGGGCCCAAATTACCTGTAATGACCAGATTTAACAACATAACTGAATGGATTAACAGTCAAAAGATTCATTCGTTAGAAATGGAGAACCACGGGGAGATGAGGCTTAATTGTTAAAATTTATAGTGCAAATTGGTATAAACCTCGGGAACAAAATTTGTAATCAACTTCCTAATTGTGTATCGCTTGATGAACACCGTAACGTTTATGGCTATGAAATAAAGATTTATTTTTTCAAACAAGCATATGATGATATAAAGCATATTCATAATAATATTGCTACATTAACATGAGATAACCAACATAGTTTTGAAACATCTGATGATATAAAACATATTCATAATAATATTGATACCTCAGAAACACCTTTTTTTTTTACTTTTTTTTGTTGTCATTATTATTATTATTATTATTATTATTATTATTATTATTATTATTATTTAACGGCATTCATAAAACACTAGTAAAAAGCTAGTAAAAAAAACTACAAAAGAACAAGCATATGATTTTGTAACCATCCTACCAAATTAATGTTTGAATTACATCATTTATAAGATATCGTCAATCAATGTCGTCTCTTTCGGTTGTTTTAAACCAAAAATAATCTCATTTCGAAACTGCCAAATCTCCCACCACATTACATAGAAGATGCCTTCCAACACTTGGTTAACTTTAATACCAAAATGGAGCTCCTTGAACCATCTCAACCAATCTTTATAATTTGAAACATCCGAAAGCCTGATATACTCTAATGTTGTAGTCGAATACAATAATGTTGTAGTCAAATACAATAACATGCTCCATGACACTCTTAGTCAAACAAGGCAAATAACTCTCCGACACCAATATCGTTTATGTTGATATACTCTTAGCCAAACAAGGCAATAACTCTCCGATGCAAATATCGTTTACGTTGATATACTCACAAAGCGTTACTAAAACTTTTCCAAAATCGCACTTCTCATAGTACGGTTTTCACTATACGAATCTTAATGTTTAATGTTAATATCACTAAAGATGAAAAATTTGCACACAAACTCCTTTTAAGCAAATAGAAAAGTTTCTGTGTTCCTCAAATCAATTAACGAAGTTAAAGAAAGAGAAAAGTTTGTTTGTTGTTAATTGAAATGAAAAAAAAAAAAAAACAAAAAAAAAACAAAAAAAAAAACGGACACCACGAATTATGAGGCAATGCATGTAAATGTATTCATAGTATCCATACCTGTGTTACGAATATAAAATGATTTGAAGCTATATACTAACATTCACTTTCACCTTGTTCCTATGTGAGACATGAAACACATCATAAAGTCATAAACATTTGAAAATACTAGGTGAGTACCCGTGCATAGCAACGGAATTCTTAGCGGTTGTGGAGAGTGTTTTGTGTAGCGTTCAAAATATTTTGTGAAAAAGATTAAAATGTAATTGCAAACGGTTGTAACATACGATAATTCAACTTAATCAATACTTAGTGAAACTAAAAATAAAACATTACTTTAATTTTGAGATAACTAACAATGCACGTTACTTATCACGTAAAACTTCTTGGTATAGACTCCTCCTTGAGCGAACTTCTTGGTACATGACTTATTATCACGCTCATGTTTAAACGTTACATGAAACACCTAATACAATATCGCAACTATAAATGTTTGTCGCTAGAAAATTTCGTTGCTATGCACGGGTCCTCGTTTAGTATATATAAAAGAGTACACCTTTTCTCATAAATTAGTTATTAGAAAAGAAATAATTCGAATTCATCAATTTTTCACAAATAACAACTGCCTATGTATAAAAAAAATTACACCTAGTCCTACGTTAAAAATTTCTGGTTACAATTTATGACTCTTAGTAACTAACTTCCTTGTAACGCGTTCATCAAAACTGGTGTAGCATGGCTAAACCAAAAAAGGACAAATAATACACAAAGGAATAACATAATGAAGGGTGTCAAATTTGGCACATTGCTTGAAAATGGAACAATTATGTGTGTTACTGAAAGAAAAAAATAATATCACAAACTCCTAAACAAACTTAAACAGCAACTACCAGGGCCACTCGATGCACTTTTTCCATTGCAGGGCCATTTATTCAATAATCTACAAATTCCATTCATAAAACCAAAGTTGAATATCTTGGAATAATTTGCTTGGTCTTTCTCCAGTCGCATCGAACACCCAAGTATTGCTATTCCTCCATATGTAGTAACCCGGAACCCAGATAATTGACATAACCCGCAACCCCTTCATCAGCATGAGCAACCCCTCGTCATTAACCCGTCATCAGCAACCCTTCATCAAAAACCCCTCATCAGAACATTTGCAACGTGCAACACCAACCTAATATGCAATCAACAACCTACAATATGCAACATAAAATGACACTTAGGAAGCAAAGAAGTATGAATGTGAAACACAAAATAACATTGATAATGACTCCAATGATGTCTTCACTTTCATATTGAGCAACAAATTTAAAAGCCTAGGATCAAATTTGCAATAATTGATAGAAAAAAAGACATAAAACCGAATTAAATTTTGCGTCAAAAAAATCGTGTCAACATTTACATTTTCTAAAGTTTTAACCACAAATGAGATACACACAAACCTTGCATCATCATACGAAAACGAATGAAACCTGGAAAGAAGTTTGTGCTTTATGAGATGAAAAGTGTACCACTTTTAGGGGGTCATTTAAGCCCTAAGTCGAGATTATTTGATTAAATATTGCCCTAAATCGTTCTTTTTGTCATTTTAGGTACTTTGGAGAAGAAATCTGGAAAATGGAGCATTTTGGACATTTTGGAGCATAAAGTGAAGAAAACGGCAAAGTCTTCAAATCAAGCTGGAAATAGTACCTGACGGTGTCACGTATTGCATGTGATGGCGTCACGTTATGGCAAAGAGGTGGATAAAAAGTATAACGAGACACGCCAGAACGTTTTTGGGAGAAAACACATGACGGCGTCACAAAGGCCGTCAAGAGCAAAAACACACGTGACGGCCAAGAGTTGATTAACACATGACGGCGTCAAATCTGGATCTAGGCAATACGAGAAGAATATTGGCGGCGGGTTGACGGCGTCAGAATCATAATGTGACGCCGTCAGACCTCAAAATCTACATATAGTTTTCTACTTTTCGTGTATTAAAGAGGAGAATTTTAGAGAGACTTTTGGGAGAACTTGTGGAGAAACCCTAGGTCGAATTTTACAGGGTTTTTCACCCTTTTATCATCCATGTTTCAATAAAGATAAGTCTTCCAATAATCATTCAATATGTCTATGTGTTGTTTGATTCTATCTTATGCTTGTCTTTACTTTAACATGCTAGGCTAGGTTTTCTTTGTATTTGCTTAGATGTAATGAAACCTAGTTATTGATTATTGGTTGATTGTTTGTTATTAATTGTAATGGATGAATAATAACGATGTTAGGCTTAAGAAAACTGGAAGACTTCCAATTGGTAACATGCTTGAACGTCTTAAGAAACATGAATCGGATGTGTACTACAATTAATTGGTTGTATTTAATGCATGAGTAACTACTAAGGAGGCTATGTTAGGAGCTAGTAGTTGGCTCGACATAGGAAGAGGTAGAAGCTTATATAGTTGGGGAAGATCGTACACGGCCCCACGAATGGTATTAAGGAATATAACCCGTCATCCACTCAATTGTAACAAACTAATCAACTAGTAAAAGATAGCTAGGGAGTAGTGAAATCTAAGTAAACACATTTCTATTATTATTGTTTTTTTCTCTAAATTTACTTGTTATTTTATTTTCATTGCATTTGTAGTTATTTGGGTTAGTTGACTAGCAAGTAATTCCGCCCACTCTTTTAATACCCGAGATTTTTACTTGCTTTCTACAAAACTATAAAAATACAAAAAGAATCATCCCTCACCTCTAGACCTAGTTTAATTAAGTTTTGATCCTAACGACACTATTCCCCGAGAGAACGATCAATCCCCCGGTACTTGCCACTACACTATACTACATCGGTCAGGTACACTGCCTGGTGGGGATTGTAAGCTTCTCAATATCCCTTGAGAGGTAAAACCTTTTACAAGGTTGCAAAACCACGCATCAAGTTTTTGGCGCCGCTGCCGAGAAATAGTTATTGTTTAGGTTGAAATTTCTTTTTATTAGGTCTACTTTCTAGATTCCTTTCTAGTAATATTTTTATTTTTTATTTATAGGTTTTCTTTAGTCTATCTTTTTCTTTGTTCCTTTGTTCGTAACCATTGCCATCCGCCATCATGGAAGGTGATAATCTCTTTGACCCCATCAACCCACCACAACAAAAACCCACACCACAACCAAACCAACCTCCAGAGTACTCCCGTCCTAGCCACCAAGGCTATCAAAACACCATTGAGCTCACTCAATGAGCCAATGTTTCTCCCTTCCGATCCGACACCATCCGGTTGGTGCAAAGCGGATGTGCATTCCATGGACTTCGTTCTGAAGATCTTAATCAACATCTCAAGGATTTCCTCAAAATCGTAGATTCCATAGATCTTGATGTTGTAACTCGAGAGACGACCCGATTGCATCTCTTCCAATTCACTCTACATGACCAAGCTAGTCAATGGCTTGAGCGTTTACCCGCTGAATCCATCACCTCTTGGGATGATCTCACCACTCGTTTCCTTGCTCAATTTTTCCCACCGGGGAGAACCACCAAGCTAAGAAATGACATCTTGATGTTCCAACAACGTCAAGGTGAAACTCTCTATAAAGCATGGACTCGTTTCAAGGACTTACTCCAAAAAGTCCCTCATCATGGCATCAATCTTTGGCTATAAATCGAAATCTTTTACGACCATGTCGACTTCCATACCAAACACACCATTGATTGAGCCGCCGGAGGTAGGTTGAGTGACAAAGACGCCGAGGAATCATGGGAAATTATTGATGAACTTGCGTTCGACAATAATGAATTATGGGAAGTTGCTCATGTTATAAACTCGGCTGTCAAAGCAATTTCGTCACCAGGGGGACCACTCAACTCTCCGAAGAAAGCCTTTGTGAACTTGAGAAAAAGGTTGATTATCTCAAGGAAAAACAAAAGAGACCTTTAAGTCCAAAACGAGCAACGATCAACTCTATCTCAAATATAAATCCAACACCGTTGTCTGAATCACCTCTTAGAGAGAATGTCGAAACCTTTCAAAAATATGCTCGACCCTATTCACCTCCTCAAGACCTCAGTCCGGAATTCGAAACTCGAATGAGAGAATATATGTCAACTCATTCTGAACGGTTAGCAAAATTCGAGGAGGCCGTCTATAGACAAAAGGAGGAGATGCAGGAGAAAATGGCGGAAATGATGAGCCTATTGGAAGAATACTCGAACATAAAAACTCCAGAAAAGGTGTTGTTAAGGAAGGAAAGCGTCACCCCCACTACCAAGTTTGTTAACTCTATATCCATTGTCCACGAAAGCAATAAAGAGAAGGAAACCTCTATTGCACGGACCATTGAGGAACCACCAAAATCTCAACCATTAGGGTACTATCTAAAGCATAATATAAATGAGAAAACCATAACCAACTGGATAAGGGGTGACAGACGTAACCAATTGTCCAAAATGGTCCCTGAAGGAGAAGAAGAAGGAGAAGATGAGTATGATACATTACCTGGAGGGCTAATATACGAGAAGCTACTTAAGCAAAAAGTGGCTATGAATCAGATGGCTTATGGGAACTTCAAAATACCAGCTAGCATCTGGAAATTGCAATATTTGGATGCTTTCGCCGATCAAGGGTCAGAAGTAAACCTTATGCCCTTAACCATTTATACCCAGCTCACTAAAGAGGCACCGGCCACTACCCGCGTTAGGCTTTCCTTTGCTAGTCACTCTTACGTATATCCTTTGGGAATTGCAGAGGATGTGCAGGTCAATGTAGCAGGTTTCATGTATCCCGTCGATTTTATGATCATCGATGATAAAGAAAACGAGTGTATGCCCATAATCCTTGGAGCACCATTCCTTACCACAGCAAGAGTTGTCATTGCCTAGTTTGAGTATGTGTTGCGGTGGGTTCGCTGTGAATTGGTTTTTAGGAGGGGCTGACAAAAAAAATAAAAAATCTTGACTCATTAATGTCTTATTCCCACAACCATTCTCAACTCTTCATGTGACACATATATCATCTTCTTATTTCTTTCATTTTCTTGTATTTTTGTTTTTGCATCTACAAACATTTTAAGGTAATAGTAATTTTCTTTATTTTATATATACAATTATAATAACTGGCCATTTTATTTACCATAAAGACCATTCATTCATAAAGAAAGGGTGATACTATTGCTATTCATTCATGACCTCTTGACATGGTGCTAGACCATAGGTGATAAAGTTGTGGTATTGTGACTATTGTCCCATTAGTGTTTAAGCATATCAACATATTTATTCACTTCTCCAACTACATCCATTTATGTGTCTCAACAACTACAAAATTGCATTAAATAAGATTTCAACTCCTTTTTGGTTGAGCTATACTAAGTTCCCTCACATTTTCAATCCATACCACCTCTTGATTAGCTTCTCCCACCACCTACTACTTCTATGGCCACCATACTACCTCGAGTGACATCATCCGCCACCATGATTTGCAAGGTACGTAGTTCATGTGTTGTTTTATGTTGTTGTCGTAGATACATGTTATGAAACATGCAAAATACCCCACAAACAAAACACAAAATATGTGATTAATCAAGGTTATAACAGTTACTTAATCTATCATTTCAGAAACCAAGAAAAGAAAAGATCACAATTTATTCTATTGTATTAATCACTAAAATGGGTGGTCTCGGAAATGTGGGTGACAAACCTATGTTACTATGTGGTAACAAGGTTGGTGTAGCAAGTGAGCGTGTGTGCGCCATAGTGGCCACTCTCTCCCTCCATTTCAACCACAGTGGCTATTTACCGACCGCCGTGGTCGATATCTCCAATGCAAACCGGTTCAGTTTTGAAACCCACCTTACCTGAATTGTGTAAAATTCACCGACTGTATATGGACTACCAGTCTACAGAAGATATATGTGCAAAACACTATAGAGTAATTTGCAACACCTTGTTATCAAGATTTCGTATGCTTAAGATGGAGTATATATGTTACCCATATTTTCTTTTTGAAGAATTCAAAATATTTTACCTTTGGAATCTTGGTAAGTTCTTATCAAGTTTTGTGTGAAATATGTATTTTCATAAGCTGTTAATTCCAAACACTATATAGTTGATTTATATTACACAACTATAAAAGGCTCTTGTACAAGGGGGTTTTTTTAAACAAATATATATAAGCTATTAAGCATATATTGAAAGATGAATTTAAGAGTGAATATAATAGTTTATATCAAAGGGGTTTGGTAGATATTTGTATTGAAGTGGAATTTACTAAAAAGAACTACATTATCTCTTTGGTAGGTATAGTATTTTTAATGAACTTATTGTTGAAATTATAGATGCAAATATGTTTAGGCTGTTAAATATGTACAAGTAATTGCTAAAAATGCTTTTTCTTATATGTTAAATTAATCCATTACTAATAATCGCTAGATACATGGTTTTTGTTGATTAGACGTGGCTTTTTTGGTTGCAACTTTTGGTTGAAATCTATAGTCACACGGATCGATGACTAGGATTTCAATGTCACCTTACACAACAAATTAAAACCAAATATCATTGATGATCTACACTGTTCATTCGGTTGATAGGTCTGATCACACAGATCGATGAGGTGGCTTTCATTACCGTAGATGTGAATACCATGGATCGGTATTATATATACTCCTATTTGGTTCACAAAACTTGCAAATACAACATTTCTAACAACAAAATCAGTACTGCCTCTCTTTCTTTCACAAAGCAAAGCAACATCTCTAACTAACATTTTCTAATTTTTAGATCTCTCACATTTTCAGTCCATTCATACAACCCATTGTTTTTATGACAACCATACAGCCTCGTGTGACGTCATCTGCCATCATCTCCAAGGTATGTAGTACATTTCTCGTTTTATGTTGTTGTCACAACAAGTAGAACACAAACATGTGACTAATCAATGTTACTTACTTTATTTTGTCATTTCAGAAACCAAGAAAAAACAAGATCAAGATTAGTTTTTTAACATATGTTATTATCGACTAATTATTTTGGACTATGGATGTAATTAATGGTATCACTATGGATTTAGAAACTGGTATCATAATTTATTCATGTCGAGGTGTGGTGAGTCTAAGGTGTTGTTTGGTTTGTCTACCTATAATCACTATTGTTATAGATTTGATAATAGAGGAAATGACAGAAATGGACCGATTGGGCCCCTTAATGGTTTGACTTATTACCTCACCCTATCATAAGCTCAAAACAAGTGCATCTGATCTGTTGAAGTGTTTAACACTAAAGATAGGGTCAGATGTTGGTGTTGGTTAGAGGCTCAAATGGGTACAATCTTGGTAGTCGGCATCTTAAGACCATCAAAAAATCCAAGATTCTTATAAACTACAGCATAGTTGTAAAATTCAAAAAATCCATCATCATATTGACAGATTGCCCTGTGTCATAATATAAGGATCAGAAAATCTAGATACATTTATATCGGATGAGTTCAAGTAAAACAACATCTTAAACAGAAAAAGGTAAGACAACATAATAACCGTTAGACTGTTTGACTTAAACTTGATCTATGGTCAAAAATGTAACAACCGTGGTTTTGGCGGGTTAGTTTGACTAATAGTCTTGACTCGGTTGACGTTTGTTTGGTGTGTATTAGGTGTTTGAAGTGATATATGAGTGATATAGGTGAGTTTTATCACTAAATCCCTTTGCATAAATGGTTTTATTGTGATTTGGAAAGTTTGAAATTCGGGAAAGTTCATTTTGATCACCTTTGTGGTGTAGAAATGACTTGTGTAGTTTTGGTGTTTTTGTGTTTTTGCGTAACGAGGCTTCGTTCAAGTAATTGAAGCGTTAGTAAGTTACGTGGGATTTGTTTTTATGAGTTATGTTTCAAACGAGTGTGGAAATTCTATTTTTGGAAACTTTATTTTTGAAAATGATATTTTTCCGGTTTGTCGTAAAACTGAGGTTTATCGCGTAAGACGTTAGGATTAGCTACGGGTATTTATAAAATATGAAAAGTATGAGGTTTTGAGTGTAATAAATTAATTTAATAAAAAAATATAAAAATATATATATATGTAAGGAAAATCGGCTAGAAGGGGATAAGGGGGAAAAGGAAACCCAATTTGAGTCCAAATATGACTCTTTGGCCCAAGGAAACCTAGTTCAACCCAAACAAGCCCAACCCCTACCCATATATATCAAAACCAACGACCACATATCCCTTTTTCCTGCAATTAGAAGTCGATCCAAGTGAGAAAAAGAAGAAGAAAAATTAAGGTTTGTAATTTGGAAGCAATAATCAATAATCAAGGTAAAATCTTTAAACCCTATGTTAAATTATTTGATTAATTATTGGAATTCATGTAATATTAATATGATGGAATCTAAGGTTTGTAAACTTCTGTAAATTATTGAAGTAAAACATGTTAGGATGATTAGATGTTAATATTATGGGTAATGGTTAAGGGAATTGAGTGTTAAACGCGTTAGATTATGTGTTAGGGTTTGGACAGATTTGTAAGGCTGTAAAGATGTGAGTGTATATAATAGATGGTGATGAGTTAAGTCACGAATTTTAAGTCTAAATTGAAGTATAATGAAAGAGCTTTCCAAAAAGTCTAGCCACGATCAATTTTGAGTTCGGGAAGTCGGTCTTTTGATTTTTCTTTGTTAAGGTGTCAAAGCTGTCAAACCGGGACAGATTTTGGGTAAAAGTTTGAGGGTGGCATGTGGTTGTAAAAGTGGTATTTTGACTTGGTCTTCTGGTATAGTTAAGTTTTAGGTTATATTAGACTACCACGAAGAGGATTCGCGATAAAAACTTGTGGAAGTAATTATTAAAAATCAAAACTTTTTGGTGTGCGTTCAGATCCGAATTTGAGTAGTTGACAAGTTTGAATTTCTTGTGAGTACTTGTGTGTGTTATTGGTCCATGGACTTCTGGGATTAGCTTCTATGCTTATGAGAGACCATGGTAAATTTTTGGTGTGAGTTTTTGAGCTTTATTTTTCGAGATTTCATGTGAGTGAATGTACTCAAAAATTCTGCGTTTTCTGAGTTTTAGAGTGCAAGGGATTTAGTGAGTGTTAGGTTATGGTGGTGGTTAGTATGGTGTCTAGGAGATCCATGGTGGGTCATATGAGTCTTATACATCCATCATATGTGTATTACATGGTTTGTAGCTTTTAGCTTGACCTTGTGTAATGTGGATTATTTTTTGTGTGTTATAGATTATGAGTTGTTTTTGTGGAAGCTGCGGAGTTTAAGGTGAGTTCATAGTCCCATATTTTTACTTTGTTTTAAACTTGGGATGGGAATGATGCTTGTCTTAAATTTTTTGGTTTACTGTGATTATGTGTGTGGTATTAAAGAGCTTGGACTTATAATGTTATTGTACGTATGCTATGTGTGATTATTTGCTTGTGTGGATGTTTTGGGATTCAATTAGGATAGCGACCTAATTGATGATATATTTTGGGATTCAATTGGGAGGGTGCTTACCCTGTTGCTCGCGCATGCGACCTAATTGATGGCATATTGATGGGTACTACTTTGGATCGGTGGGCACGTTCCGCCCAATGGTTGCCTTATGAGTGTTGTTGCCTTAATTTGTGGATATTAACTTGCAAATGCATGTAGCAATATGATAACTATAATTTATTTGTCCATCTATATTTTGTAATCACAGTAAATTCGGTTGCCTAGTGTGTTGAGTCTAAAACCTATGAATCTCACCAACGTTATGTTGACATTTTAAGCATCATTTTCAGGTGAGCTTTCTAAGGATAAGATAGAAGGATGTGGATAGACGAGACCTTAGTTGCATTGGAAGTAGTTTATCATCTTTATTTGGATTTGTGTTTTGTTTCGGTTATTTTATTTTGGGGTATTGTTACAACACTTTGTGTTTGTACATTGCTCTATTTATATGCATGTAGTTGTTCTCTATGTAGACACCAGGTGTTGTGATGATATCCATGAAGTTACACCCGCGCGTTTCCGCCGTGGCGGGGTGTGATAGATTGGTATCAGAGCCATGGTTATAGAGAATTAGGCGGTTGGACCTAGACTATAACCTAGGAGTCCCCCATATAGTTGCATTTAGGACCTATGTGTAATTATAGTATTTTATATGTCTATTTTCCTATATTTATGTTATGTTTTATTGAGTTTTGGATGTATATTCTATCCCCTTTACGTAGTATTGTATATATCGACTTTATTATATCGTCTTCCGCGTGTAAGATGCATCATTGGACTAGCGTTGTCATTATCGGATGCGAGAGAAGTGGTAGGATAAAGCGGACTAACCGCAGAATCCGAGTTCCCGATAGCATGTATCTATGTTCGGACAAGGAGAGGACGTTTATGGGAAATGTTGGTGGAGAAGAATTGGAGAGGTTTGGAACCACGGTGACTTATGGAGATGGTTCCATTACCAAATACCCTTGGTAGTGTCCTCACTTCACCTAGGAAGGAGATGTGGTTTAGTCTAAACCTCGTGATTTGTATGCGCTTGTGAATTATGTAGAATTGGAAGAAAAGAGTAGAGATGGTTTTGCATGTTGTCGATTACCTCAACATGTAGGAAACATGAATGGGTGGTTGAATAAAGATGAAAGGGAGTTAGGATGAAATGGTGTGGATTCGGATCTAGAGTCCACAGCGAGTAGTAAGTTGAATTGATCTGAGTGGGGAGATAAGTGCGAGAGTGGAGTTGAGCCATTATGCGACGTCTTTTGTTTTGTGTTATGTTTTGGAATTTGTATATTTTCTTTTGCCGCCTGGAGCCATGTGGAGCGTGATTACTCTCGAATACTGGATCGACCTTATCCAAGTAATTTTGATTATAGAGTTTACGTGATCGTTGGAATTGTTCCATGCGAGATGATTGTTTGCGACGTCTTTAGTTTTTGTTTGCATGTTTGTTTGCATGATGTGTTGTCATAGGAGGGAGTACACTTATGAAAGGGGGCATAGATAATTATGGTGGCCAACATAATTATACATGCGTCACAACACAAGTGGACTTGCAAGCATGATAGCATGGATTGCATGGTGTATTAGGTGCTATGTGGTATATGTGCGTTATCATTAAGATGTGTGGTTTTGAAATAAGTATGCGTGTGGAATAGGCTTATAACTATGGTCGCGAACATAATTATAAGGGTATCACACATGTGGACTTGTGACCATTATTGCATTGATGATGTTTGTTGTTACATGTTGTGGTAGATGGTATGTGATATCATGTTGGTGATGGCTGTATGGTTAGAGAAGTATTCTCTTAACCATTTAGGCAGTCGTTATATGTTGGGGTGTGTAGGTGGTAAGATTCCATCCTACCTATCATATGTTGATACCTCAATTATCGGTGGGTACTTATGTTGTGGTATTTAAGTTGATTCGTTTGCTAGACGCTCCGTTTGTATACCAAATTCTTTGGTTGGCATTCCTACTCGTACCATGATGGTACAGATGCCATATTCTTTCTCTTTGACGTTGTGATAGGTGTTGGGTAATCGAATTCGTTTTTGCTGGATACTGGTTCGTTTCTTTGGTTATTCCTTGCATTCATTCCGCGAATGAATGTTATATTGTTCTTCGGGTATTGTTGGTTCGTGACGAGTTGGTGTGGATGTTTGATTCCTCATTTACACACACCAATTGAATTTTGTGACATGTTTTGTGACCTGTTAGTATCGTTGTTTTTCTATGATTTTGGTTTGATCGTTGTACGAATGAGTCTTTGCGTTCTTCGCTTGGGTTGCAATGTATTTGCGTGAGTGTTCGCTGGTATGAGTTCGTTTGAGGATTATTTTGATTACGGAATTCTTCAATGTCTTTCGTGTTCGATTAAGAGGTTGTGTTAGAGTCTTTATGGCATTTTACAAATTCGTTTTGGGTATTTCAAGGTCATTTGTGGGAAACTATTATTTTTATGGTGAAAATGATGTGAAAAAAATGGTTATGTTAATGTCTTACATAAAATGGTTTATATATATTTCATAAAAAAAATGTATAAGTTTAAGATATGCATTGTAAAGAAAAAAAAACGGTGTTTATTTGGTTTTGGGAAGGTCGAGTACGGGAATAAGAACTGTCTATGGTTCTCATTTACCAAACTTGTTATGTATTTGGTTTATCGAGTGTTTCTTTCGGTGAGGTACGCTTGTGCATGTTTTATGGGTATGTGTATTTTCTTTGTATGGGTTTTCATGAACATTTTATCCGTGTCTATTTTATTTGGGAAAATTTTCTCATTGTTTTTTTTTCTAGCTTTGATTTTGATGTTCGTTACTTCGTTGGTCGGTAATTCGTACCCCTTTTGAGTTCGTTAGTATACGTTTTAGTTCGAGCGGTTTCATGGTGCACGTCGTCTACTTAGGATAGATTGTCATTTTGATTATCAATTTGTTCGTTGAAGAAGAAAAGGATGTTTGCCAAGTTGTTCAAGTGAGAGGTGTAGCTTTAAGATGTACGTTCTTCAGGAAGGTGGTCAACAACAGCGAGTGTTCGTGGACATTAGTAAGATAAAAGTAGTGAAGAGTGGAAAGTACCTAAGACACCATCTAAGAGACGATTGTCCTTAGGAATGGCAGGTACTATTGGCGATTCATTTCTATCTTTCTATAGATTGCGTAGGCATCGCGGAGGTGGAAGATCCATAAGAGGAACTGTGTGATACATGGTTTAAAAGTTGGGAAATAGAACTTGGAGATGAGATTTGTATGGAGCAGGAAGTGTTATCTACACGGATCATAAGAATCTTTAGCATATATTTGACAAGAGGCTAATATATGTTGAAGAGAAGTTGGGTGTTGAATTTTTCAGCGACTACAATTGTCTTATTCGCTACCGTTAAGGAAGAGCGGACATCGTGGTAAGAGCGCTGAGCGGGAGTGAACGAGTGAAGCTTAGATGTTGACAGCCTAGAGAGAGTGGTTCAAGGATGAGAACATGTAAGAAGAATGATTACTTGGTTTAGACCAGTAGATGGAGAGGAACGAAGATGGAGGAGTGTATTTTGCGGACCGCTAATGCTTTCGTGGAGAGGAAGCTTAAGGACATCGATCATGCAAGGTATAAGATACATCCGAGAATGGATAAGACGTATTATTACCTTAGCAAGTGGTGAGACGCTTGAAGGTGAGTGTTGATGTCAATGATTATTATGGTGATGCAACGGTCAGAGATACTTGGAGATTTTGTTGAGAAGGAATTGGTGAGACATTTCATTTGATGAGTTGGTAGAGAGACGTAGAGTGTCGCGTCGATCAGCTTATATCATGATGAAATATTTACTTTGCGATAGTGGTAAACGTGTTATACAGTTTTGAGAACACGTATGAAGATGAGTACGACTTATCATTCTTAAATGAATGGACTAAGTGAGCGTACAAATCAGGCGTTAGATGGTATGATGAGAGCATGGATGTATTTGAGTTTGGGGGAAGCTGGGGTATGCATTTATCCTTAGTTGAGTTCTCCTATATCAACAATTGTCATTCTAGTATTGAGTATGTGTCGTGTGAAAAGTTGTATGGAAGGTAATGTAGCTCATCTGTTCTGTGGGCAAAGGTTGGAATAATTGGTCATAAACTAGAACGAGAGGCTACGAATAAGGTTTTCTGGCTAAGGAAAGACTAAAGGCAGCAAGAGATCGCCAAAAGAGATATGCGGGTTATTGCCGTAAGCCTTAGAGTTTGGTGTTGGTGATATTGTGAGGTTAAAAGTATCTCCTTGGAAGGGTGTTGTGCGTTTCGGTAAGAAAGGCAAGCTAGCACCGAGATACGTAGAACCATTTGAGATTTACGGAAAGGATTGGATTTGAAACATATCGGTTGAACTTGTCTGAGGAGTGAAGTAGAGTGCATGATACGTTTCATGTATCTAATGGAAAGAAGTGGTTGGCGGATGCTAGTCTGCATGTGCCATTAGATGAATGTAAGGTTGAAAAGACTCTTCGTTTTGTCGAGAAACCTGTTGAGATTATGGATCGAGATGTTAAGGGTTTGAAGTGTGGTGAGATAGCGTTGGTAAAGGCATGGTGGGATTCTAAGCGTGGTCCTGAGTTTACTTGGGAACGTGAGGATCCGATGATATTTAAGTACTCAAATTTGTTTGCGGATGTGGTTGCTGAGCAGACCGTTTGTAGTTGGATTTTAGATTGTGGAAGTTAGATGCGGGGTATTCATTAATGTTTGTTTTATGGGTATTTGTTATTTGTGAGTGTGTCTTGCGGTTACCATTCGGGTTTTCATTTGGTTCGAGGGTATCGTACCTACATGTGAGAAGTCGTTCGGATCTTTGGTGTTATTGATCGATGTAGTGTATCTATTTTCGTGTATTGTTAGAGTATCGATATGTTTTCTATCGTGTGAATTCGAGTATTTAATCGGTTCACATTTTTGCGATTCTTTCTCTGTGATTTTATGGGGTGGTATTATTCCGCTTAAAAATCCATAAATTCCTTTTGCTGTTGTGATTGGTGACTATAGTAGTTGAAATCTCGGGAAGCGATTTCCCTAAGTGGGGGATGATGTAACAACCGTGGTTTTGGTGGGTTAGTTTGACTAATAGTCTTGACTCGGTTGACGTTTGTTTGGTGTGTATTAGGTGTTTGAAGTGATATATGAGTGATATAGATGAGTTTTAGCACTAAATCCCTTTGCGTAAATGGTTTTATTGTGATTTGGAAAGTTTGGAATTCGGGAAAGTTCATTTTGATCACCTTTGTGGTGTAGAAATGACTTGTGTAGTTTTGGTGTTTTTGTGTTTTTGCGTAACGAGGCTTCGTTCAAGTAATTGAAGCGTTAGTAAGTTACGTGGGATTTGTTTTTATGAGTTATGTTTCAAAAGAGTGTGGAAATTCTATTTTTGGAAACTTTATTTTTGAAAATGATATTTTTCCGGTTTGTCGTAAAACTGAAGTTTATCGCGTAAGACGTTAGGATTAGCTACGGGTATTTATAAAATATGAAAAGTATGAGGTTTTGAGTGTAATAAATTAATTTAATATATATATATATATATATATATATATATATATATATATATATATATATATATATATATATATATATATATATATATATATATATATATGTAAGGAAAATCGGCTAGAAGGGGATAAGGGGGAAAAGGAAACCCAATTTGAGTCCAAATATGACTCTTAGGCCCAAGGAATCCTAGTTCAACCCAAACAAGCCCAACCTCTACGCATATATATCAAAACCAACGACCACATATCCCTTTTTCCTGCAATTAGAAGTCGATCCAAGTGAGAAAAAGAAGAAGAAAAATTAGGGTTTGTAATTTGGAAGCAATAATCAATAATCAAGGTAAAATCTTTAAACCCTATGTTAAATTTGTTTGATTAATTATTGGAATTCATGTAATATTAATATGATGGAATCTAGGGTTTGTAAACTTCTGTAAATTATTGAAGTAAAACATGTTAGGATGATTAGATGTTAATATTATGGGTAATGGTTAAGGGAATTGAGTGTTAAACGCGTTAGATTATGTGTTAGGGTTTGGACAGATTTGTAAGGCTGTAAAGATGTGAGTGTACATAACAGATGGTGATGCGTTAAGTCACGAATTTTAAGTCTAAATTGAAGTATAATGAGAGAGCTTTCCAAAAAGTCCAGCCACGATCAATTTTGAGTTCGGGAAGTCGGTCTTTTGATTTTTCTTTGTTAAGGTGTCAAAGCTGTCAAACCGGGACAGTTTTTGGGTAAAAGTTTGAGGGTGGCATGTGGTTGTAAAAGTGGTATTTTGACTTGGTCTTCTGGTATAGTTAATTTTTAGGTTATATTAGACTACCACGAAGAGGATTCGCGATAAAAACTTGTGGAAGTAATTATTAAAAATCAAAACTTTTTGGCGTGCGTTCAGATTCGAATTTGAGTAGTTGACAAGTTTGAATTTCTTGTGAGTACTTGTGTGTGTTATTGGTCCATGGCCTTCTGG
The DNA here is from genome assembly GCA_030686995.1 of Artemisia argyi. NCBI lineage: Eukaryota > Viridiplantae > Streptophyta > Magnoliopsida > Asterales > Asteraceae > Artemisia > Artemisia argyi. The sequence continues at coordinate 127,142,309 of CM060697.1, forward strand.
GATTAGCTTCTATGCTTATGAGAGACCATGGTAAATTTTTGGTGTGAGTTTTTGAGCTTTTTTTTTCGAGATTTCATGTGAGTGAATGTACTCAAAAATTCTGCGTTTTCTAAGTTTTAGAGTGCAAGGGATTTAGTGAGTGTTAGGTTATGGTGGTGGTTAGTATGGTGTCTAGGAGATCCATGGTGGGTCATATGAGTCTTAGACATCCATCATATGTGTATTACATGGTTTGTAGCTTTTAGCTTGACCTTGTGTAATGTGGATTATTTTTTGTGTGTTATAGATTATGAGTTGTTTTTGTGGAAGCTGCAGAGTTTAAGGTGAGTTCATAGTCCCATATTTTTACTTTGTTTTAAACTTGGGATGGGAATGATGCTTGTTTTAAATTTTTTGTTTTACTGTGATTATGTGTGTGGTATTAAAGAGCTTGGACTTATAATGTTATTGTACGTATGCTATGTGTGATTATTTGCTTGTGTGGATGTTTTGGGATTCAATTAGGATAGCGACCTAATTGATGATATATTTTGGGATTCAATTGGGAGGGTGCTTACCCTGTTGCTCGCGCATGCGACCTAATTGATGGCATATTGATGGGTACTACTTTGGATCGGTGGGCACGTTCCGCCCAATGGTTGCCTTATGAGTGTTGTTGCCTTAATGTGTGGATATTAACTTGCAAATGCATGTAGCAATATGATAACTATAATTTATTTGTCCAGCTATATTTTGTAATCACAGTAAATTCGGTTGCCTGGTGTGTTGAGTCTAAAACCTATGAATCTCACCAACGTTATGTTGACATTTTAAGCATCATTTTCAGGTGAGCTTTCTAAGATAAGATAGAAGGATGTGGATAGACGAGACCTTAGTTGCATTGGAAGTGGTTTATCATCTTTATTTGGATTTGTGTTTTGTTTCGGTTATTTTATTTTGGGGTATTATTACAACACTTTGTGTTTGTACATTGCTCTATTTATATGCATGTAGTTGTTCTCTATGTAGACACTAGGTGTTGTGATGATATCCATGAAGTTACACCCGCGCGTTTCCGCCGTGGCGGGGTGTGATAAAAAATACGGGTAGCATTTTTGTTAATAACACACCCAGTGTGGTCGTGCTCCACAATACGTTCAAATTGTACCTATTACGTCTAGTCTAATGTTGAGTATAAGATGATGGTTCTTTCCCCTTCTTAGATTTCGAGTGTATTCTTGGATAGTTAGATTGTGGAACTTTCAAGATGCTTGCTTGCGAAAGCCAACGGTCCTCTACCGATGACAAATGCTTGTTGACAAACACGTTCGATAGAGCATTTGGTAAGCGTCTCCAATCTCTATGACGTTTTTTATTTATTAGCATCAGTATAGATTATTATTTTTTTTCCCTACAATATGGATTTTCTATTTTTAAAGCTAAAACATGACATAACTTTATAGAGTACAAAGTAATAAACATATTATTTTTTCATTGGCATGGTAACCGATGGTTTCGTGTTGTCAATATCCATAATTAAACCATTGCTTTAGTGTCCTCATTTCCATCATAACAGTTCCAGGGTTTCGTTGTTCACCGACATTATTTCTCGTGTGTTTTCTCACTTTGTTTTCTTAGTGATGAATAGCTAGTTGAGATCCTCCCATTGTCTCTTGTCCTCTACATACTTCGAAAGCTGCCTCCCAAGAGAGTGTCAAGTACAACCCAATTCATTAGCAATGCCTGCTCCTATTCATCGGCTAATGCTAATCATTGACTTTGACATATGTTATAACAGTCAATTCAGTGTTTGATGCTATTGATTTGAGCCGACTTCAATACATGCAAGATTTATGTAGCCAATTTATCGTATAACGACTCAAGCAAATGTCATCACAACTTGATTGGAGAAAACTTTTTGGACAATTTCTTCATGGAGCTTTTGTGCTTTGCCATTTGGAAACATTATATTATTAATGATTAATGTAATGGAACCAGTTCTTAAGAGTATGGTTTACATTTTTGTACTTTTGTTGGGTGGCTTGTAGCTTCTTTAGTGAGTGTTAATTTTACTTTCAGAAAAGAAAAGCCAACAATAAAGTAATTTAGAAGTACTTGTTGATTTACTCTATAAAGAAGGATCAATAAGCAACTTATGTCTCAAATGAATAAGCTCATAAGCTAAGTGTTTGGATCGGCTTACAATGAAAGATGGAAAAATAAGTTTATAAAGTTATATCAGCCCATAAGTCACAAAAAGAGGGCTTATCGAACCCTTCTTAAATAAGCTCAAAAGTCTAAGCTTAAAAGCTTATCCAAAAATTTCAACGAGATTATTTTTGTCATATAAGCTAATAAGACTCGTACAAAAGCTAAAACACACACCACCCATTGTTGTAAAATGAAAAGATTAACCAGAAAAGGGATTTATTAGTTTCAAAGAACCCAAGGGCTGTGAATTTGTAACACTCGTTCCAAAGAAGCCAAGGGCCGCGTGAAACACCTCATCAAAAGCAATTTACAATATTTCTTTTTCTCAATACCAAGTTAATTATGAATACACACGAAAATAAGTTTAGGCACAAACATCACAAATCACAACAGTATGAATTTGAAACACCTTTTTGTTAGTTTTGACTTGCCCTTTGGTACACCAAAACAAGCAAAGTTAGTTACATACTTGAATCACCAAAACTTTTAGAGAAATTAGATGGGAAAAAAACAAAAAAATCAACAATCGGCTTTTTATGTAACAAATGATCTATTTATCTCAAATAGATCGACCTTTTCTTGAAACTCTCTATATGAAGTGATCTCTTTAATCTTTTTGTAGTAGTGGTTTAAACTTGATTTGTGATACGTGGGAATCGCACCAGGCTTTACCTCTCGAGGGATCTCGAGAAGCTTACAACCCCCACCAGGCAGTGTACCGGATCGTTGTAGTATAGTATAGTGACAAGTACCGGGGGATTGATCGTTCAACTCAGGAATAGTGTCGCTAGGATTAGAAAGTCTCCTAAACTAAGTCTAGAGGTGAGGGATGATACTTTTTGTATTTTTATATTTTATAAAAGCAATTAAAATCTCGGTTTTTGGAGGAGTGGGCGGAAATAGTTGCAAGCCAACTAACCCAATTAACTACAATTGCAATCAAAATTAAATAACAAAAATGAAATAAAACTAATTAAACTAATTTGGTGTAACAATAATGGGGAAAGTTGTGCTTACTTAGGTTTCATTACTCCCTAGATATCTTTTACAAGTTGATAGCTTGTTACAATTGCATGGATGACGGGTCATATTCCTTAATACTAGTCGTAGGGCCGTGTACAATATTCCCTAACTCTATAGGATCCTACTTCACTCCTATGTCGAGCCGTTAGAAGCTCCTAACATGGGATCATCAGAATTCTCCTACGCATTAAATACAACCTAATATCGTAGTACACCTCCGATCATGTTTCTTAAGACGTTCAACAATTTACCAATGGAAGTCTGCCAGTTTTCTTAAGCCTAACATCGAATACAACCATCTGTAACAACTATAAACAAACAATCAACCCATAATTAACATCTAGGTTTCACTACATCTAAGCAAACACAAATGAAATCTAGCCTAGCATGTTAAATTGAGGACAAGCGTAAGATATATTCAAGCAACACATAGACATATTGATTGAATTGAAAGAGTACTTATCTCAAATAGAACATGAAAGTTTCAAAGGGTTAAAACCCTTGAAAAAGCTGTGAAAATCGACCTAGGGTTTATCCCTCAAAGTTGCACCCTAAAAGTTACACACCAATGAATGAAATTTGGAAAACTATATATAGATTTTACAGGGTGACGGCGTCAAGAAGGAAATTGTGATGCCATAAACTCGCCGCCCATAATGAAATCGGATTGCCTAGATCCACTTTTGACGCCGTCATGTGTAAAATTGTTCTGGGCCGTCACTAATATTTGGACCATGACGGCCTTGGGTGACGCCGTCATCTCCAATGCACAAAACTCTCTGGATCGTCACATGTATAGTCCACATCCACCTATTTTTTAACTCTTGACGTCGTCACTTGGAAACTCTTGACGCCGTCATGTACTGTTCCTAGCAAGGAAAATTAACACTTTGCCGTTTTCTTCACTTTTATGCTCCAAAAACGTCCAAAATGCTTCCTTTTTTCAGATTTCTCTCCAAAAGTAACTAAAATGACAAAAGGAACAACTTAGGGCAATATTTGATCAAATAATCTCGACTTCGGGCTTAAATGACCTCTTAAAAACGGTTCATCTTTCGCCTCATCAAATACCCTTACACTTGAGATTTGCTTGTCCTCAAGCAAATGCGCTTTTATTCTAATCAAAATACAAGTTAGGGGTCATTTAACACTAATATAAAAGTAATTACAACAAATAATCGTTCCACTAAAGACCAAAGACAAGCACGGAGGTCATACACTAGCACCTCACAAATAGTGTTTAGATACTCACATCTCTCGGGTGTAATAAAGTATATATCACAATAAGGAAATGGAAAACATCTCTCACTACCTGTCATAACAAAATAGATTACCATAGGCTTGGGAAAGGATCAAACCTCCACCACTTGGCGTAAGCACCTAGGATAAACTATCAAAGAGGTCTTTCAAAGGGTTATAACGTTAGGTGTATGGATATGGAATACACGGTTTTGTTGGATAAAGGCAATATAAACTGGTGGCGAGTTAATCATCTTGGTTAATTACATGTACAATATGGCGTTGTTAAGCCAAGACTAGACTCGACTTAAGCTAATAAATTAAAAATAACAAAAACATAAAACAAACATAGAATGAAATGCGATGGTAGTTCGTATGTTTTTTCTCTTTTCCTTTTTTTATTCTTTTTTCTTTTTCTTTTTCTTTTTTTTTTTTTTGATTTTTTTTATTCATACACTCTTACCCTACTATCCAAAATAATACATCATAGGGAATGTACATTCCCCTTACACTTGAATTTTTACATACTTTACAATAAACTAATCTAATGACTCGAATCAAGATAATCAAAACACTTGGAGTGCTTTTAAGATTAACGCACATATGGGGGTAATATATGATGTTCTTCCCCATTACTCCATAACACAAGTACTTTACCCATGAGTCCCAATCATCCCAAAACAATATGTACAAGATATGACTCGACTTAGCAACCATGTAATTAATTAGATAATTAACTATGGGTTTAAACAAATAACAATAATGCACTAAAGATGAGTGCATACACGGAAGGCTAAGGCGATTTGGTTGCACATTTAGATGGGTTGTAACAAATTCTTCCTTTAAGTAAGATGCTTAAAGTTAGAAACGAAAGTATAGGCTCGGAGGGGTGTACTAGCGGTTTCGTGTACTAAAAATGAGTACAACGCTAAGGTCTGGGAAAAATTAATTGACTTTACTAGCCAAGTAATATGACTTAAATGGTCAAGTAATTATGATACGGGTTTAACACAAGGGTGATCCTAATGCCTCTTATCATGTAGCAAATCCTACTACACGAATGTAGTCTCACTAGCGGTCTTGGGATGCATCACTAACGCAAGTTCTAGAATCTAAATGCTACCGGTACACTCATAAGCACTAATAGTAAATGCTTTTCCTATCAAATCTAAAGGCGAACCTCACATATTTGGGTGGAAAATTTTTCTGAATGGTACGGTTTTGTGCTAGTCATACGACTCCTATCCATGAGACGCTTGCTAGGCTAAAGTTTCACTCCTAAATGTTGTAAAAAATTTAAAATTGGCGCTAAAATTACACTAACATGTATTTCTCTTAGTTTTATTGCACACCTACCATCAAACAAACAAACTTAAGTGCAATAGTATCCTATAAGGTATCATCATTTACCCTCCCCTTACACTTAGGATGAACATTGTCCCCAATGTTCAATTAAAGAATATAAAACTAAAACAAGTAAAAGAATGAAAGCAAATACTCCCCTGATTCGTTCGGTGTGGATAATGTGTCAACAAGGTTAGATCTTCCTCTAAGAAAATGAACATTCAAAGCTTCCCTTCCAAAAAAATAAATCATCTTCTTGTCATACATAACCTGTTAAACCTGAGAAAACAAACAAGGCAACCTCGCATAAAATCGGCGGCAATCTATATATACTAACAAGTCCTAGAAAATAATGTAAGATATAACGCTTGTGGAATGAATGTTTGCAGATTTCCTGGAGTTTATAAAACTAAAGAATTAACAAAAACTTTAAGACTCCGTTAGAAAAACAAAACTCGCAAAATTTCCAGAATTTTACACACGATGCCATCAGGAATTAATTCATGACGCCGTCAGAAGTGACCTACAGAAATCTTTATGTTAAGTTTTCGGAAAATTTCTGGAAAAACTTATGTCCTACTTCCTGGAAAAATCCTGCAAAGCATCATTATGACTCGATACAAGCATTTGACTCTAACAAATACTAATACACATGTTCATTTAATATTGTGGCGAATCAAGATCAATTTTGTTCTTAGAAACAAATTTGGGGTTTCCCCTTACACTTAGCTTTTACAAAATACCTCTATATGAAGTTAAGACGAAGTTAAACAAAACAATAAAGCGTTTTCACAATTTTAGTTTGAAACATGATCTACCAACAATAAAAATAAAGCATGCATATGGAAGCAAATAACATCAAACATTTAAAAATCACAAAAAACATGGGTTGCCTCCCAAGAAGCGCTTTTCTTTATTTTACAAGTCTTGTAGCTAGACTCAAGGTCATGGGCTATTATGTGACCTCATCGTTGGTCTCATCCACCGCTTATAAATGTTCTTTATAGAGACCAACCACCTTTTTCTTAATTGCTCCTATAATTCTATTGGAAAATTCCTTATCAACTTTATATTTTGGTCCTAGAGTCAAGCAATCCTTATAGAAAAGGCTCTTCTTCTCCCATACATAGTCCATGCCCTTTTTCTTATCCTCTTCATTGATGTCCTCAAAAGCACCAATGTTATCCATGTCAAATCGAGGCACAAAACGAAATTCTTTCATTCTATTAGGCATCCTATAGGTGATCCTATGGGTTTCACTAGCAAATCGGATTGTCCCTTCTATCTCATCATATTCTAACTTGGACTCTTCAACAAATGGTTTACCAAACACAACATGGGATAAGCGACAATCAATAACACTAGCTAGGTCTTCAACAACCATAAAGTCAGTGATATAAGTAAAGTTCCCAACAAAGACATGTAGACCTTTAATTCTCCCGACGAAGTTACAAACTCCACTGGGGTATTTGGGATCTCTTCTAGGTCCAAGTCTTGTTTTCACTATATCATTATAGACACTTGAGGACATAATGTTGATTGGGGATTTAAAATCAACGTAAGCATTGTCAATGTGTTTATACCCAATCATCCATGGTATCTTAGCATTCTTAGGATCGCCTCTCTTTATCTTAGGTTCAATTCTAGTGAAAGGAGGTCGAGGATTATCAATAAGATTATTATAGTACGCAATCTCCTCCTTAGTGGGGTATAGATTAAAATAGTCATCTAGCTTTGGATCTATCTCCCCTTCCTCAAGTTCCTCAACCACATCCTCAAAATCCTTAGATGCTAGGTCCTTATTTGAATACAAGGCAGTCGCTAGGTCACTAAATGCATGATCGAGCTCAACATTAATTAACCTATTAAGCTCCCTAAGTTCCCTAATCTCATTCTCAATCTGTTCACGCAACAAAGCCACTTCACTAGGGGAAAGGGGTGGATTCACGTTTTCCATAGTGGTCAACGGAATAGTCAATGAATTTAATTTACTAACAAAGGCACGAAAAAAAAAAGATAGACTAAGGGAAACCTAAAAATAAAAAATAAAATCTTACTAGAAAGGAATCTAGCAAGTAGAACTAATAAAAAGAAATCCTAACCTAGACAATAACTATTCCCCGGCAACAGCGCCAAAAACTTGATACGTGGGAATCGCACCAGGCTTTACCTCTCGAGGGATTTCGAGAAGCTTACAACCCCCACCAGGCAGTGTACATGATGTTGTAGTATAATATAGTGACATGTACCGGGGGATTGATCGTTCAACTCAGGAATAGTGTCGCTAGGATTAGAAAGTCTCCTAAACTAAGTCTAGAGGTGAGGGATGATTCTTTTTGTATTTTTATATTTTATAAAAGCAATTAAAATCTCGGTTTTTGGAGGAGTGGGCGGAATTAGTTGCTAGCCAACTAACCCAATTAACTACAATTGCAATCAAAATTAAATAACAAAAATGAAATGAAACTAACTAAACTAATTTGGTGTAACAATAATGGGGAAAGTTGTGTTTACTTAGGTTTCATTACTCCCTAGATATCTTTTACAGGTTGATAGCTTGTTACAATTGCATAGATGACGGGTCATATTCCTTAATACTAGTCGTAGGGCCGTGTACAATATCCCCTAACTCTATAGGATCCTACTTCACTCCTATGTCGAGCCGTTAGAAGCTCCTAACATAGGATCATTAGAATTCTCCTAAGCATTAAATACAACCTAATATCGTAGTACACCTCCGATCATGTTTCTTAAGACGTTCAAGCAAGTTACCAATGGAAGTCTGCCAGTTTTCTTAAGCCTAACATCAAATATAATCATCCGTAACAACTATAAACAAACAATCAACCCATAATTAACATCTAGGTTTCACTACATCTAAGCAAACACAAATGAAATCTAGCCTAGCATGTTAAATTGAAGACAAGAGTAAGATATATTCAAGCAACACATATACATATTGATTGAATTGAAAGAGTACTTATCTCAAATAGAACATGGAAGTTTCAAAGGGTTAAAACCCTTGAAAAAGCTGTGAAAATCGGCCTAGGGTTTTTCCCTCAAAGTTGCACCCTAAAAGTTACACACCAATGAATGAAATTTGGAAAACTATATATAGATTTTACAGGGTGACGGCGTCAAGAAGGAAATTTTGACGCCGTCAACTCACCGCCCATAATGAATCGGATTGCCTAGATCCACTTTTGACGCCGTCATGTGTAAAATTATTCTGGGCCGTCACTAATATTTGGACCATGACGGCCTTGGGTGACGTCGTCATCTCCAATGCACAAAACTCTCTGGATTGTCACGTGTATAGTCCACATCCACCTCTTTTGTAACTCTTGACGCCGTCACTTGGAAACTCTTGATGCCGTCAGGTACTGTTCCCAACAAGGAAAATTAAGACTTTGTCGTTTTCTTCACTTTTATGCTCCAAAAATGTCCAAATTTTGTGTCCACCTTTTTTATTTATTTATTTATTTATTTATTTTAATTCAACAACTACATTCGTGTAACATTCCAATCTGACATAAAGGACGAGACTTTGCTTTGTCGCGCAAACAAGAAACTTGCTAGTGGCGAAGGACAACAACTGGTGTGGTGGCAAGGGAACAACAAGCCACAACAAGTTCCACGTCATAGTGGCAAACCTGATTTCGTTACCACACCTCAAGCTCTAATGAAACTCCTATACTTGTACTTTTATGTAGATTTAACTTACAATCTCAGAACTATAAAAATGATTTGCAGTGGTTAATACAGTTGAGCCAAAATAGGGTGCCTTTTCCAGATTTCTCTCCAAAAGTACCTAAAATGACAAAAGGAACGATTTAGGGCAATATTTGATCAAATAATCTCGACTTCGGGCTTAAATGACCCCTTAAAAATGGTTCATCTTTCGCCTCATTAATTTTCTCACTAGATTTGGTTTTTTTTTTTTTTTTTTCATTTTAAATAAGTAAAGAAGCCAGTATTTAACCCATAAAAGGTATATAACCCAGGAAACTTTAAACATCAAAGTCTAAAACACAAACAATGTCCTCTTTTAGGGTTGAGTCTCTTTCTAACCTATCCGATAATACTTATATTATATAAGTTGGAAGCTTAAGTTTATTTTTCCATAAAACCATTTGACAAATTAGTTGAAGCTGAAACTTATTATTGTAAAATCACCTAAAAATACATCAAGTTGAATCACATATATTTCATGCTTTTCCGTGATAATCTATTATAATTTCAAAGGTATTTAGGTAATTTAACTAGAGAAAATTACTTAAATGAACCATCTATGAGTCTATATTTCAAAAATGGACCGCGCATTTACATCTTACCAAAATGGACCTTCAGCGCGTTTGCTTTGTGCGCTTCCGTTAGATATTGAACATGTGTCTCATCCAAAAAAATAAAAAAATAAAGCGCACTTACACATAAGAAGGCGCAACAATGTTCGCTTTGTGTAAAACAGAAAAATTCGAAAAAGGCCAAGCACCCTGCGCACGCTATTTGGCACGCTATGTGGTGCGTTTGTTGTCAAAATAAATGTCAAGCGTGCATGATTTTAAAAACTAGAAAAAATGAATGTTGCTTGGTATAAATTGAATAGAGAAAATTTATGTAATGGCCTACCATCTTCCCTCTTACTCATTACTATCATTTTTTCTCTTTTATATTAACACTCCAATTCTTTCTCTTTACTCATGCTCATCTCCCAACCATCACACACTTCAATTCATCTTTCCCTCTATTTTTTTATTTTTATTTATTTATTTATTTTCATTTCATTTGCATACTAAACAAATCTAGCCCACTTAATATCACCATAAAACTCTAAACTTGAATCTCTCCTACTGTTTAAGGTCACGAGTACGAACAGATTCAAACCATACAAACCCTTTTACTCCTTTTGTTCATGTTTTTAGAAGTTTTTTCATAGGTATAATTATTGTTCTTGGTTTGTTCATTTAGATCTATGATGATTTTCTCTCGATTTGTTAAGATCTTGAAATATATGAAAGAAAAACTAACATCTTGTTTTCTTTCTTTTCAAGTTCGAGCATTGGTCGTTTATTGAAAATAGAAAGATGAATGAGTACCTTCCCGGACCAAAGACAAATAAAACTCTACTGAAATAGGGCTCAACTTGATTTTCGTCATTAGCAATTACATTATCAATCCCAGCTTCAACACTAATTAAAAACACCCCAACAGTGTAACACCCCCAAAATTTGGTACAGCGGAAGACTCAACAAGCTTTCGAGGTGTTACGGGGATTGGTATCCAACACAAGACATAACAGAACGAGATAAAGTAAACATAAGAAAAACACAACCAAAACGGGGTTTTAAAGTTTACATTTATCCCAACATCATTCAGAGTCAGGCCCAAAAGAAATAAACGTAGGTCCACAATTAAATATCAGAGTTTTAGAAAAATAGATCCATAAACCAGGTGCCTTAGCCGAGCCTTCCAATCCATGCATCCAAATCATCACTTAATTACCTGAGAAAACGTACTAAAAGTCAGCTTTCGCTGGTGAGATCATAGGTTTAAATTCATAATTCAATATAGTGGACATATACGCAAAACGCTTGCTAGCTATACTAGGGATTCACTACAGCCTGCGGATACCCTCCGCTCCATCATAAATACACGGATACCCTCCATAATAAACCTGTGGATACCCTCCGCTCCAACAATAATCCTATAGGTGCACACTATAGTAAAATAATCAAATCAATATGTATGCGTAAAGATGCGACATACCCAACATGCGTAAGGATACGACATGTACAACTTACCTAGATCTAGTCTAGGCCTCGTTGTTTAGCTTACCTAACTCTAGGTTAGGCCTCGCTCTTCCTAGTTTTAAACGCATAGCAAGTTTTGAAAAGAATATAAAAGCGATAATAGTCCACATAAATAATTTGCACGTTTCTCACCCCAAGTATTGAAAACATAGTTCAAGAGAAAAAGTGGGGCTATGACTCACCTCAAGTCCAGAAATCAACAATAAGAAATCGGTAGAAGTAAGACGTATAGTAACTCAAAAGACGGCAACTACGGACTCGGCACGACCTAACAATATCAACTCGTTCAGAAAACATTTCCTCAAAATCGATATTCCCAAACCCGAACGTATTCCGTTTTATTTTCTGAAAATCCATTTCTTGTATTAGTTTGGAGTTTGACGTTTGGTATCCATACGGGTGGTGGGTCGACACAAACAAACCAAGAAGTCACACAAAAGAATAATAAAACAATCTATAGGTCTAATATTAGCCCAATATATTATTTAAATAAATCATCGAAGTTTATCAAATCCGTCGATTTGATAATCCCCATATTTATTTACGTAACATACCGTTCCAAGATTACACCCAACCTAAAGCACATAGCACAAAAATTACTATATGGTATATATCGTAGTCTAATAAATTCCTTATATACATCGTCAAATTGGCCAGATTCCATGATATATATATAGTAATTTATTATCCTAATACATATACCACAACCTATGGGCGTCGTGGGATACGATGCCCATTAATATACTCGTTTCATATAGCCAAATAACTCGGTTTAACCTGTCGATTAAATAAGTTATTTAGTTATAGAAAATGTTTATATTAATCGTCATATATCCGTGACAACACAAAAGTCACAAATAATAACCCACTTGGACTCAAGTGACCACGACTCCGTATAACTCGATAGTTTTCCTCGTTATATAAAAGATATTATTTCATTTAATATTTAGTTAACGTCTAGAATTCCTCGTTATTTATAATATTTATTCATAATAACGCTTCCAATAATATTACTTTACTCTCGTAGCATAATATATTTAGTCGCGTTATTGTTATAATATTACTCGTGATCTTTGTTATTATTAATATACGCATTTATATATTTATATATACGTTATTCACGTCTATATATTTATATAAACGTTTATATTACCAATAATATTATTACGAGTTTTATTATTCGCGTTTTAATTATAAATAATTATCGAGTCATACGAAATGGTCACATGTCCGAGTCATCACTCTCGGCTCATTGTTCAAGTCCAAAGATAACATAAGCAAGTCATAAATAAGCAATCCAACTCCGTCCAAATCAATCCCAATACACGTGCTACAACAATAGGGTCCGACTACGACACCCGACTAACCTATCTCCGTCAATCTAAGTGACCGTCTCACAATCGGTCCCCACTTTACCATTCGTCAACAACTCCTCAATATCACATTATACCCAATGTCGAGACCACAAAGGGTCTCGACCCAACAAAAGCATTCGGCCAAATCCAAAAATGCCACAACAATACCAAGCCAACATGAACCAAAACAAGGAAATAAAATATCAAAAGGACTAATTCCGGGTTGGTTTACCAAGCCGAGCCTTATGACCCACTTGGGTCTCGGCATAACACACGAGTCACCAAGACTCGAACTAAGACCATGAGGTCTCCAATCATAAGCTCGAATGAGCATTACAAAACTGCCCAAACAACCCTCTTGGGTCGCGACATCAACAACAACAACTCGGCCAAAAATCATGACTCAATCGAGTCAAGTCAAACACCATAGCAAACAAACATGAAATCAAAGAACCCAAGGACAACATCAAGAAAAAAATATCGAGCCAAAGGCTCATACCCACATCAAGCCGTGAGTCCAAGACTCACGGTTCACTCGACCCAACAAGATATCACCAATACCCGGATACCAAACTCATTTTCAATATCAAAAACATAAATTTCCAACCATTATAATTCGATTCCCATAAAAACCTTCCGTGTTCCCACGGATTTAACACCATATCGAGGCACCAATGGTGCCAAAACGAGCTTACTAACCTTCTTGAACCTCCAAACTTACGGATCTAGTGAAAACAATAAAACTCGACCGGATTTTTAAAGATTTCGTGGTGTTAAAGGATGTTTTAGAGCGCGTATTATATTTTAAAAGAAAGAGGATGAGATGAGGAGTAATATGGTGGTGTTGGTTTTGTGATGAGGGTGGCGGTGTGATGGTGGTGGCCGGCAATAGGGTGCGGCGGCTAGGGTTTAGAGAGAGGGAGAGAGAGAGTTGGTGAGGGTGAGTGGTGAGTTGTGTTTGTGTTATGAGGGGAAGTAACCACAAGGACGATTTTTGTATCTTTACTCTAAAAAAAATTATTTTTAATAATAATAATAATAATAATAATAATAATAATAATAATAATAATAATAATAATAATAATAATAATAATAATAATAATAATAATAATAATAATACTATTATTAGTATTATGGGTAATATGAGTGAGTGTAAAATACACGGTCCAAAACCCGAAACTCATTTCAAAACGTTTAATATCTCGCGAAACGTTCCATAAATAAATAAATATTGTCGAACTCGAAAAATCAAGACATAAAATTCTGTTAGGTTATCCTAGTGCCGGAGTCAACGTAGTACCAAATGAGAATTTCAAAATAAATCACCACGTATATTTCCATATCGAATCATTAAATAAATCTCAAATCCCATAACGATTTTAAATATAATCAACCATAAAATAGGTCTTACAAGCTCGTTACGAATAAAATTCCAAATAAAAATTTATAAGGAACTTTAACGTAATGCGGGTTTTCAAAATGGCTCCCTAATTTGCCAGTTGTCACATCCTCCCAGTCTCAGAAGAAACCCGTCCCGGGTTTCTCTCGGAACAATCCATCTACGAAGTGAAAAGCTTCGGATATCTCTTCCGAAACTCGTCCTCACGTTCCCACGTAAATTCCGTTCCATGTCGGGAATTCCAATGAACCTTGACGAGCGGAATGCGACTTCGCTTGAGTCGTTTAATCTCTCGGTCCAATATCTCAATCGGCTCTTCCACAAAGTTTAGTTTCTCATCAACACGGATATCCTTCATCGGAATAACCGGCGTCTCATTAGAAAGACACTTTTTCAATTTACTAACATGAAACACATCGTCAACTTTACTCAGTTCATGTGGTAATTCCAACCGATAAGCCACGGGCCCAATTCTTTCCAAAATAAGAAATGGTCCAATGTAGCGGGGGTTGAGTTTTCCACGTTTCCCGAAACGTATCACACCCTTCCAAGGCGAGACTTTCAGCATCACTTTGTCTCTAACTTGGAACTCTAGGGGTTTACGTCTCTGATCGGCGTAACTTTTCTGTCTATCTCTAGCTGCTTGCAACCGATCACGAATTTGAGTCACTTTCTCAGTAGTCTCCAAAATAAGTTCGGGGCCTGTGAGTTGGCTATCTCCAACTTCAGCCTAACCAATAGGCGAACGACATTTTTGGCCATACAAAGCTTCAAACGGTGCAGCTTTAAGACTTGTGTGGTAGCTATTATTATAGGAGAATTCCGCAAGGGGTAGATACTTCTCCCAGCCTTTACCAAAGTCTATTATACATGCACGAAGCATATCCTCCAAAGTCTGAATAGTCCTCTCACTTTGTCCATCGGTCTGGGGATGATATGCAGTACTCATATCAAGTCTCGTCCCCAAAGCAGTCTGGAGTGATCGCCACAAAGCTGACGTAAAGCGGCTATCGCGATCTGAAATAATCGATATTGGAACTCCATGACGAGAAATAATTTCCTTCACATACAACTTCGCAAGTTTGTCCACGCTATCATCTTCACTAATTGCCAGGAAATGAGCAGACTTAGTCAACCGATCCACAATTACCCAGAAAGCGTCACAACCGCTAGTTGTCTTTGGTAATTTGGTAATAAAGTCCATTGTAATCCGTTCCCATTTCCAAACTGGGAGTTCTGGTTGCGTAAATAATCCTGACGGTCTTTGATGTTCGGCTTTAGCCTTAGAGCATGTCAAGCACTTACTAACATACAACGCTATATCTGCCTTCATGTTTGGCCACCAATATAGCTTTTTCAAATCCTGGTACATCTTGTCAGATCCAGGATGAATAGAGTATCTTGACTTATGCGACTCGTGCATAACCAACTCTCGAATTGCTCCATACAAAGGTACCCAAACCCTATCTCCAAAACATAATACTCCATCAGAACGCTTAACAAATCCTTTCTCATTCTCAGCCATCCCAAATATGTTCTCAGCGGGTCGGTTTTCTGATTTCAACGCTTCTGTTTGTGCTTCAAATATTTGAGACGGTAACGGCGATACGATAGTCATTCCCAGTGACCTAACTCTTAACGGTGGTATTCTCTCTTTTCGACTAAGAGCATCAACAACAACGTTTGCTTTACCAGGATGTTAGCGAATTTCGCAATCATAATCGCTTAGCAACTCAATCCAACGTCGTTGTCTCATGTTGAGCTCTTTTTTATTCAAGATATGTTGTAGACTTTTGTGGTCAGTAAACACAACACACTTGGTTCCATACAAGTAATGTATCCATATCCTCAAGGCAAAAACCACAGCACCTAACTCCAAATCATGGGTGGTGTAGTTCTTCTCGTGCTTCTTGAGCTGTCGGGAAGCATAAGCTATCACTTTCTCTCGTTGCATTAACACAGCTCCCAAACCTTTATGCGAAGCGTCACAATAGACGACGAAATCCTCGCTACCTTCAGGTAACGCCAAGATAGGAGCACTACACAACATCTCCTTAAGTAATTGAAATGCTTCCTCTTCCTTATCTCCCCATTCGTATTTAACACTCTTTTGGGTTAATTTGGTCAACGGTTTAGCTATCTTCGAAAATCCCTCGATGAATCTTCGGTAATAACCGGCTAAACCCAAAAATTGACGAACTTCTGTTGGGGTTATTGGTGCAGCCCAATCTTTAATCGCTTCAATCTTAGCGGGATCTACATGAACTCCTTGTCTATCAATCACATGACCCAAAAATTGTACCGTCGGAATCCAAAATTCACATTTGGAGAACTTGGCATACAGTTTCTCTCTCCTGAGCAATTATAAAATAAGCCTTAGATGCTCCCCATACTCCTTCTCACTCTTCGAGTAGATTAAAATATCGTCAATGAACACGATCACAAACTTATCTAAATAAGGCTTACACACCCGATTCATGAGGTCCATGAATACCGCCGGTGCATTAGTCAACCCAAACGGCATCACCTGAAACTCGTAATGCCCGTAACGGGTCCTGAAAGCTGTTTTCGGAATATCTTCCTCGCGAACTCGAAGCTGATGATATCCTGATCTCAGATCGATCTTCGAGTACACACTCGATCCTTGAAGCTGATCGAACAAGTCGTCGATCCTTGGTAACGGGTATCTATTCTTCACCGTTAACTTGTTCAGCTCTCGATAATCAATACACATACGAAACGATCCATCCTTCTTCTTCACGAATAAGACCGGGGCTCCCCAAGGTGAAGAACTTGGTCTTATAAATCCTTTTTTGGCTAATTACGCTAATTGTTTCGACAACTCTTCTAGTTCAGTGGGTGCAAGTCGATAAGGCGCTCGTGCCACAAGTGCAGCACCAGGTATCAACTCAATCTGAAACTCCACTTGTCTAGTAGGTGGGATTCCCGGCAAATCATCAGGAAATACATCAGGAAAATCACGAACTATATGCACATCTCCAATGCATCTTTCCTTCTTCTTCTTCCCTCCTTTCTCAGAGATCTGAGCTAAGAAAAGGTAACATCCTTTTTCCATTAGCTTTGGTAGCTTAGTGCAAGAAATGACTGCTAACCGAGATGGACTCCTCGAACCTTTTCGATCTCCTAGTATATTTAGAATCTCCTTTCCGTAAGGTACTCGCACGATCTTCTCATCGCAAAGTATGTGAGCACGATACTTCGACAACCAATCCATACCAATGATGACATCGAAACTTCCTAACGTAACGGGTAGAAGATCTATGTTGAAAGGGTGATTCAAGAAATTTAACGTGCAACCGCGAATGATGGTCTTAATCCTTTCTATGTTTCCATTCGCTAGCTCTACATCATATGCAATTCCTAAGGCCATCGGGATTTTCTCTAGTAAGGGTGCAAACGTAGTGGACACAAAACTTCTATCGGCACCAGTATCAAATAGTATGGAAGCATAACGATTATTGAGAAGGAACGTACCAGTAACAACATTCGGATCTTCTCCTCTCTCGTTCCCAAGTGCATACACTCTTCCCTGGGCAGCTCCAGCTTCCACACATTGGTCCCCATTATCTTGTCGTCCACGGTTTCCTCCAACTCCACGATTTCCATGATTGTACCCATTACCACCCGATCCTTGATTTCCTCGGTTCCACGATTCCATACACTCATTCCTATAATGTCCCTTCTTTCCACATCCATAACAAGTAAAGTCTGCCTTACTTCTCACTTCAGGAGCAGCTTGAACCATAGCAAGACGTCGTGCTCTACAATCCCTAGCTATATGTCCTCTCCTTGTGCAATTCTGGCAAATCACAGTACATTGTCCTGTATGATTCCTGTAGCAACGACCACACTTGGGTGCATCACCATTATAGTTCTTCTTATTTCCATCCCCAATAGCATAAGCTTTAGCAACAGCTTGTCGCTTGTTTCGGTGATCATTACCCTTAGAGTGATGGTCTCTCTTTCTCTTTCCATTCTTATCCTTATTAGCTCCTTCCAATTCCAACGAATCCATTAGTTATTGAGCAATTGTGATTGCCTCATGGATGTTTGCAGGTCTAGCAGCAATCACATCATTCCTTGTAGCCACAGGCAACCCATCGGTATACCGCTCAATCTTTTGAGTCTCAGTTCTAACCATATCTGGGCAAAGCAAGGCCAACTCCTGGTAACGACGATTGTAAGTCGCCATATCAGTTCCCTTCACTTTGTGATTCCAAAACTCAATCTCCAGCTTCTTAACCTCATTTCTTGGGCAATAAGTCTGAATCAGCAAGGACTTAAATTGCTCCCAAGTCATAGCATAAGCCACATCACTCCCAACCAAATTTCGGTAATTGTTCCACCAAGTTAAAGCATCATCCTTGAAAGTAAAAGAAGCAAACTTTACCTTCGCATTCTCCGCACAACCACTGACATTAAACATTGACTCAGTCTTCTCTATCCACCTAACCAAGTAAACCACTCCTTCAGTTCCACCAAACTCAATAGGTCCACAAATCTTAAACTCCTTGTAGTGACATCCACTAGCACGAACAGGCAGAAAAGTTCCAGCAGAATTGTTGGAATGATTTGACTCAGCCAGTAGTTCAGCAACTCTTTGCTCCACAAGTTGATTGATCACTGCTTGATCCACAGTAGGTGCATTAAGTGGAACATGATCATTGTCTCCCTGAACATCAACATTTTGATTCCTGTTGTTGCGGTTATTGGTGTCCAGGTTATCAGGAGTAGGGGTTTCGAAATTTCGAGTAGGACGGCGTCCTCGGCGACCAGGGGTAGTCGCTGCAGGACCAGTTCTGGTAGCTCTAACAGGGTTTCGTCTTGGGGCCATTGATCTGAAACATCATACAAGGTTCATGAGTCTTCGATAGAACTTATCATATGCTCAACAAGAATTTAAATCAACGAAGCCAAGTCCTGGAAAGGATATCAACAATACACCACAAGACACCAATAAAACGAATAGGGACTCAATTTCCATAACATCCAAAAACCACATAATACCATATAATAATAACCATCAACCATACAATAGAGATCCAACATCGTTCCAACTACCGGAAAACACAAAATATACTAATCGTTCCAAACGAGACGAATACTGAATGGAAAATACATCAAAATATGATAACTAGCTTTTCTAACTAAACACTCCTCGGTGTAGAAAGCAACAAGACAATATAACTCAAACATCTAGCCACGCTGCTGGCGGAGGCCTCTCAACTCCTGCCTCAAGCTCTCAAGCTCTCTCCATAGTGATCCTAACTCCATACCATGAGTGTCGTTGTCTCTCTTGAGGTCAGCCATCTCCTTCTCCAGCTCGGCATTCCTCTGCCATAACTTGCGGTCGGCCTCTCGAGCTGTAATAAAACCTCGCTGTAAACTCCCAATATGCTCGTGAATCTCCATCAAAACTCTCCTCATCTCAGTAACTCTCCTCTCAGCCATAACCATGTCAATCCTCAACTCCCCAATGAACTCAACAGTCACCCTATCGATCCGCTCAGACATACGTGTAACTCTCTCACCAAGATCAGTAATCTGAGCCCACATCCTACCAGTCTCACCTAACTCTGCATGCTCAGCAGAAACCTCAGAAGGTGCATCCGACTCAACGGGACTACCAGGTGGCAACTCAAACAAAAATGGATGATCAGGTGAAACAGGCTCAATCGGATGTATAGGTGAATCAGGCTCCTCAACCTGAGCTGGTGGCATTAACAAATCATCATCATCAGGAATCTCCTCCTCCTGAGGGTCATCCTCCTCGTCAGGGTCATCATCATCACCCTGCTCAGCCTCCTGAGGGTCATCAGCCTCATCCTCACCCTCGTACTCCTCCTCCTCCTCATCGGAAGAGTACGTCATCAATCGTCGTCTCCTATCAGGTGAACCATGTGGAGATGTGGTAGGTGATCTAGGAAGACGACGTAATGATGTAGGTGGTGCCTCTGACAGAAGAGAGTGAGCATCTATCTGTAAAGGTGGTGAAATAGGGCGTACCGACATACGTGCCGTAGCTCGGTGTGCAAAGCGTGGAGCCACACGAGCTAAAGCCTGATGAAGAGTAAGTTGCCTCGATGTACCAGGGAGCCCTAGAGATGAGGGTCCCTGCGTAGATGCAGCAGGCGGTGCTGAAGTAGAAGCTGTCGGCGACACAGTAGCTGAATGCATGGCAACCTGGTAAGGATCATCAGGAGCCATGGTGAACTGTGTTGGGAATACCGGTGTAGTAAGAATATCCTCAACAACATCGGGCATATGGGAGGCCATAGTCTGTGACAACGGCGTAGGGTAGGTGTAAGTGTTTCAAAACAACTAAATCGCAACTCAAAATACCATACCAAAAACCCTCATCATATAATTTCAAATCATATATATCAAGAAAGATTTAAAATACCGCATTACTAAAACATTTATAAAACAATTAAACCATATAATTCCTCGAAACGCCATCTTATCACTAAATCAATATATCCCATAATCTCAAGTCATCTCAAAAATCTCATAATACCTCAAAATCGAAGATGCTGCAGCTTGGCGGGCTGGCGGGCAATGGTCAAGGATCGTTTTCTATAAAAATCGGTTATAGTTTAGGTGTTTATTTACCTAGTTCTCTATAACCTTGGCTCTGATACCAATCTGTAACACCCCCAAAATTTGGTACAGCGGAAGACTCAACAAGCTTTCGAGGTGTTACGGGGATTGGTATCCAACACAAGACATAACAAAACGGGATAAAGTAAACATAAGAAAAACACAACCAAAACGGGGTTTTAAAGTTTACATTTATCCCAACATCATTCAGAGTCAGGCCCAAAAGAAATAAACATAGGTCCACAATTAAATATCAGAGTTTTAGAAAAATAGATCCATAAACCAGGTGCCTTAGCCGAGCCTTCCAATCCATGCATCCAAATCATCACTTAATTACCTGAGAAAACGTGCTAAAAGTCAGCTTTCGCTGGTGAGATCATAGGTTTAAATTCATAATTCAATATAGTGGACATATACGCAAAACGCTTGCTAGCTATACTAGGGATTCACTACAGCCTGCGGATACCCTCCGCTCCATCATAAATACACAGATACCCTCCGTAATAAACCTGCGGATACCCTCTGCTCCAACAATAATCCTATAGGTGCACACTATACTCAAATAATCAAATCAATATGTATGCGTAAGGATACGACATACCCAATATGCGTAAGGATACGACATGTACAACTTACCTAGATCTAGTCTAGGCCTCGTTGTTTAGCTTACCTAACTCTAGGTTATGCCTCGCTCTTCCTAGTTTTAAACGCATAGCAAGTTTTGAAAAGAATATAAAAGCGATAATAGTCCACATAAATAATTTGCACGTTTCTCACCCCAAGTATTGAAAACATAGTTCAAGAGAAAAAGTGGGGCTATGACTCACCTCAAGTCTAGAAATCAGCAATAAGAAATCGGTAGAAGTAAGACGTATAGTAACTCAAAAGACGGCAACTACGGACTCGGCACGACCTAAGAATATCAACTCGTTCAGAAAACATTTCCTCAAAATCGAATATTCACAAACCCGAATGTATTCCGTTTTATTTTTCGAAAATCCATTTCTTGTATTAGTTTGGAGTTTGACGTTTGGTATCCATACAGGTGGTGGGTCGACACAAACAAACCAAGAAGTCACACAAAAGAATAATAAAACAATCTATAGGTCTAATATTAGCCCAATATATTATTTAAATAAATCATCGAAGTTTATCAAATCCGTCGATTTGATAATCCCCATATTTATTTACGTAATATACCGTTCCAAGATTACACCCAACCTAAAGCACATAGCACAAAAATTACTATATGGTATATATCGTAGTCTAATAAATTCCTTATATACATCGTCAAATTGGCCAGATTCCATGATATATATATATAGTAATTTATTATCCTAATACATATACCACAACATATGGGCGTCGTTGGATACGATGTCCATTAATATACTCATTTCATATAGCCAAATAACTCGGTTTAACCTGTCGATTAAATAAGTTATTTAGTTATAGAAAATGTTTATATTAATCGTCATATATCCGTGACAACACAAAAGTCACAAATAATAACCCACTTGGACTCAAGTGACCACGACTCCGTATAACTCGATAGTTTTCCTCGATATATAAAAGATATTATTTCATTTAATATTTAGTTAACGTCTAGAATTCCTCGTTATTTATAATATTTATTCATAATAACGCTTCCATGAGCATTACAAAACTGCCCAAACAACCCTCTTGGGTCGCGACATCAACAACAACAACTCGGCCAAAAATCATGACTCAATCGAGTCAAGTCAAACACCATAGCAAACAAACATGAAATCCAAGAACCCATGGACAACATCAAGAAAAAAATAGCGAGCCAAAGGCTCGTACCCACATCAAGCCGTGAGTCCAAGACTCACGGTTCACTCGACCCAACAAGATATCACCAATACCCGGATACCAAACTCATTTTCAATATCAAAAACATAAATTTCCAACCATTATAATTCGATTCTCATAAAAACCTTACGTGTTCCCACGGATTTAACACCATATCGAGGCACCAATGGTGCCAAAACGAGCTTACTCACCTTCTTGAACCTCCAAACTTACGGATCTAGTGAAAACAATAAAACTCGACCGGATTTTTAAAGATTTCGTGGTGTTAAAGGATGTTTTAGAGCGCGTATTATATGTCAAAAGAAAGAGAATGAGATGAGGAGTAATATGGTTGTGTTGGTTTTGTGATGAGGGTGGCGGTGTGATGGTGGTGGCCGGCAATAGGGTGCGGCGGCTAGGGTTTAGAGAGAGGGAGAGAGAGAGTTGGTGAGGGTGAGTGGTGAGTTGTGTTTGTGTTGTGAGGGGAAGTAACCACAAGGACGATTTTTGTATCTTTACTCTAAAAAAAGTTTTATTTTTAATAATAATAATAATAATAATAATAATAATAATAATAATAATACTATTATTAGTATTATGGGTAATATGAGTGAGTGTAAAATACACGGTCCAAAACCCGAAACTCATTTCAAAACGTTTAATATCTCGCGAAACGTTTCGTAAATAAATAAATATTGTCGAACTCGAAAAATCAAGACATAAAATTCTGTTAGGTTATCCTAGTGCCGGAGTTAATGTAGTACCAAATGAGAATTTCAAAATAAATCACCACGTATATTTCCATATCGAATTATTAAATAAATCTCAAATCCCATAACGATTTTAAATATAATCAACCATAAAATAGGTCTTACAAGCTCGTTACGAATAAAATTCCAAATAAAAATTTATAACGAACTTTAACGTAATGCGGGTTTTCAAAATGGCTCCCTAATTTGCCAGTTGTCACAAACAGTTTCTCCTTTTCGTTGCACAATCTCTTCACCTCATTAAATTCTACTAACACACTCCCCAAATTCTCAACTAAAGATGGTATAGGAAAATGGAAGAAATACTTGTTCGGAAAAGGTTAATGGGGATTGTTCAATCGTTGTACCAATGAAAAGCTGAAAAGGTTGGAATAAGCAGTTTTGGTGGCGGAATATGACATTTCATATCTCCTCCAACAAAATTGTCGAAAAGATTATAAGAAACAAGCTGTTATTGATTACACGGATGATGTATCTTGCTTAGTTGAGAATTTGGGGAATGTGTTAGTAGAATTTAATGAGATGAGGAGATTGTGCAACGAAAAGGAGAAACTGTTAAGTTGGGGTGTTTTTCGTGTTGAAGTTGGGATTGATGATGTAAGTGTTAATTGGGTAGTTAATCTCGGCTAGATCTCGTAAAGATCTCGGATCTCGGACATTGGGAAAATCTCGGTTCCAAATCTCAGAGTCGATATTCTCAGCAAGATTTTGCCGAGATTTTGATATCGGTGAGATTTCCGAGATTTTGCAAGTTGTAACTATATGTGAGTTTTTTATTGGAAGCCACTTTCTAGTAATGTAACATGAAGAAGAGAGAAGAAGGTGAAGGGTGAAGAAGAGAGAAGAAGGTGAAGGGAGGGTAAAAGTAGGTTGCATATGTTATTAGTATGAGAGAGATACAAATTTGATGAAAGAGATACAAAGTTTGGTGAGAGAGAATTTGTTATCATGAATGACTAAATGGAAGAAAGAGAGCTTAAATAGCTAGGTTTCTTGACTCTTCATCCACTTGCAACTTAATCCTTCAAGTATAAACACAGGAACAACTATAGTCCTTGAACTTTGAGTTTCCTTGCACAAAGACCCTTCAACTTGAATCAAAACGTATAAACAAACAAAAACAATCTATAATGGGCTCTAACGAAAGTAGACCAAAACATTAATATATTTATTAAAATATATTTTATTAATATCATAAAAGATTAAACAAAAAACATAGCATAAAAAAAGTCACATACAGTTACAACTTGCAAAATCTCGGTATTAATTAGGTTTTAAAGAAGGAAAAGTGTTACTCCGTATTAAAATATTCTAGATAATATAAAAACCGATATCTCGCCGTGATAACTGCTATTTCAAATCTTGGTCCTTAAACGATATTTGATTTTTGACCGAGATAACTACATAGACTGCTAATGATGGAAATCAAGTTGAGCCCTATTTCCTTAGAGTTTATTTGTCCCTGGTCCGGGAAGGTACTCATTCATCTTTCTATTTTCATTAGGCTGAAATGTCACAACAAATAATATAATGGAATAGCATATAATATAATGGAATGGCTTTTAACTTCGACTTACAAGAAATGTCGTACTCCATGTGTTTGTTGGGTGCATGACATTGTCTTGTGCTTATATGTTTAGTCTAATTGACTCGTAAGTTAGTTCAGTTAGCACTAGTGGACTAATGGTCATGGTATCATTCGGCAATCTGGGTATTTTTCGGTATTGCATAACGAATATATCGATTTTTTATTTTTATTTTTTTGTAAATAAACTCTATACTGGTACTCATCAGGATTCGATATATCCTTTTCGGTACGGTATCTATTCTCAAACATGGATTTCTCTATTCTCAAAATATGATGAACATGAGACAACTTTATATAATACGTGGCATGGTAAGTGATGGTTTGTTGCTTGCAAAATCCAGAATCAAACCACTCTAATTTTCAAACCATTGCTTTAGTGTCCTCATTTCCATCATAACAGTTCCTGGGTTTAATTGTTCAACGACATTATTACTCGCGTGTTTTCTGACTTTGTTTTGTTGGTGATGAACAGCTAGTTGAGATCCTGCCATCGGCTCTTGTCCTCTACGTACATTCTTCGAAAGCTGCCTCCCAAGAGAGTATCGAAGTACAACCCAATTCATTAGCAACGCCCGCTTCTATTCATCGGCTAATGCTAGTCGTTGAGTTTGACATAAGGTACAACAGTCAATTCAATGCTTGATGCTATTGGATTTGAGCCGACTTCAATACATGCAAGATTTATGTAGTCAATTCAATGCTTGATGCTATTGGAATTCTGCAGTAAAGAGCTACTAAATATGGTAAAAAATAAAAGATATATTCAAAATCAATAAAACGATTTGATATCTTTTTAACTTAACACATATATTCTGTAAAACTTGTTCACAAAGTTTAAATCTATTCCTAAAATATATTTACAGAAACTTGGAAAAACTGACCCGAACTAGCAGCAAAAATTTTCGCACGTAGGCGAGGTTTCGGAGCTGCATTCGTGTCCGCAGGTCGCGCGGGCTCGCATGAGTTCAGTAGCTTCGAACTCATTTTGGCCCAGAAATACCACAATATCTGCACCCCCCACTGCGCGCGCATACGAGTAGGAGCATAGCTCACCTAAAGGAATTTGGAAGCAAATACCAACTATTCCTTATAAATAAGCATTCACTTCTTGTTTTGGGCGATGTGGGACTTTTCCATTTTTTGTGTTTCACGTGCTTCACTTTGAGACACGATATCTCATTCATTTCAACTCTATTTTGGACATACTTTAGCTCGTTGCGAAGCTCTCTTGGAGGAGAACAAAACGCCCCCAAGAAACATAAATATATGTAACATATACATACATTAAATTATGTCCAAAGTTTGCAAAAACTCACTTGCAAATACTATTTTTCCAACAGTTATATCAGCCCATAAGTAACAAAAAGAGGGCTTATCAAACCCCTCTTAAATAAGCTCAAAAGTCTAAGCTTAAAAGCTTATCCAAAAATTTCAATGAGCTTATTTTTGCTATATAAGCTAATAATCCACATTTAAAAGCTAAAACAAACACCACCTATCGTTGTAAAATGAAAAGATTAACCAGAAAAGGGCAAAATACTTTTGTGCTGAAAGTTTATTATATCTTTCTATAGAACTTTTGATACACTAATATATGGAATCATTGTAGGAACAAAATAAATTTGTCCCTAAATGTATCTATTGAGATGACAAAATACTAAAGATCGAGTCCTTATTAGGTTGTTCACTCATTTAGTGTTGAATTTGACTTCGTTACGATAGTTTCAAAGAACCCAAGGGCAATGATTTTGTTACACTCGTTCCACACTTAATAAACACAAGTACATTTCAAGACACATGACTCAGTTGGGTCGAGTATGAGAGTTAGTCCTTGCGAAAAACCCATGTTGGACGGTCTAACTTGTAACTTAAAATCATTTAGTTACATAGCATTTGAAGGAGGGCCGAGAATGTGTCCTGGTATTGAACTTGCAAAAATGGAAACTTTAGCCATGATTCATCACTTAGTGACACGATTCACATGGGAGCTAGTTAAGAAAGACGAATCGTTCAAGAGACTCCCATTGCCTAAATTCGATCACGGGTTTATTAGTTCGGATCACACCTAAATAAATCTTTGGTTTCTTGTCAAACATGAATATAGGTTGAAACTTTTAGCCTATGAACGAACTATTGGTTGATTTAGAAGGCTCACTATATGTGAATTGTTGATTTCTAATACAACTTGACATGTCATTTTATAGTTTCTTCGTCCCTTTGTGTATAGTGTTACTTACACATTCATCTTTGTAAATAAATAACATAAGTGTCTTAAACAATCCTTTGCGTAAGCAAAGCCACGTAACAACCTAAACTTTGGACATGTTTCCTTTTATGAAAGAAAATGTAAAACTAAAATTACCATAAATATTTTTTCATGTATAAATATTAACTCTTACAAACATAAAACTTGTCTTCAATAAAAGTTATTAGATGCAAATAATATATTGAACATTTACATTCGATAAATTTGAACTAAATAGAAAATTACATATGAAATATGAGATACACTAAGTCACTAACCTCTCTCAAGGGTGACCAAGTGGCAAAAGGACTTGTGACTATCATTGTAAAATGTGTGAAGTCTCAAGTTTAATTCATGTGAGATGTAAACAACCTTAACCTTGAAGTGTTCACACCAACTTCTTAAAAAGAAATGGTTTTACCTAGTTTGAGTATTTATTGCGGTGGGTTCATATCTCATGGATTAGTCGATCAAAAGGTTATAAATCATGGTTAAAAAGAAGGGGAAAAAATAAAAATAAAAAATAATAGAGAGAGAGAGAGAGAGAGAGAGAGAGAGAGAGAGAGAGAGAGAGAGAGAGAGAGATCCACCATGAATAAAAGTTTCGATAATATTATTCCCTCGCAAGGATTCTATCAATACTTTCACGTTGAATCTTTGATATAATTCCATATATACCCAAAAGAAACTTCATAATTTCATATTTACTCAAATGACAAGTTTTCAATGCATGAATACAAGGCTTTTAAAGCATGTGTTGGGGAAATATGGAATTATGGTGTTTGTTTTGGGTATATATGGAATTGCCCCTTTTATTAATGGACAAACAGTTGTAGACTTGTAGACTTGTAGATAATATTGTTTCAAGTTAAGTGGGCTACAAATATTTGTTTTGTTGAGCTCAAAGCTTTGGCCTTTTATTCCATTTCCCATTTCCTGTATTCGAGATACATTTTTTTTATCAACCAATCTCATAAAACATAATTATACTTAAATCACACTCTAAATTTGGCAGATAGGTTGAATAATCTTTTGGTTTATTTACGCATCAAGTTGTATCTTGACTTTCATAATTTTCAAAATGAAACTCTTCTCAAATGATTATAAAAATGTATCCACGAAAGATCATACTATATTTAAAAATTATTCGCTGTGAATTGGTTTTTAGGAGGGACTGACCAAAAAAAAATCATACATCTCGACTCATGCATTAATGTCTTATTCTTACAACCATTCTCAACTCTTCATGTGACACATATATCATCTTCTTCTTTCTTTCGTTTTTCTCGTATTTTTGTTTTTGCATCTACAAACATTTTAAAGTAATAGTCATTTTCTTTATTTTATATATACAATAATAATAACCGGCCATTTAATTTACCATAAAGACCATTCATTCATAAAGAAAGGGTGATATTGTTGCTATTCATTCATGACCTCTTGACATGGTGCTAGACCATAGGTGATGAAGCTGTGGTATTGTGACTATTGTCCCATCAGTGTTTAAACATATCAACATATTCATTCATTTCTCCAACATCCAACTACATCCATTAAGAGTCTCAACAACTACAAAATTGCATTAAATAAGATTTCAACTACTTTTTGGTTGAGTTATATTAAGTTTCCTTACATTTTCAATCCATACCACCTCTTGATTAACTTCTCCCACCACCAACTGCTTCTATGGCCACCATTCTACCTCGAGTGACATCATCCGCCATCATGATCTCCAAGGTACGTAGTTCATGTGTTGTTTTATGTTGCCGTCGTAGATAAATGTTCTGAAACATGCAAATTACTCCACAAACAAAACACAAAATATGTGCTTAATCAAGGTTATAACAGTTACTTACTTTGTTCTATCATTTCAGAAACCAAGAAAAGACAAGATCGCAATTTATTGTATTGTATTAATCATTAAAATGGGTGGTCTCGGAAAGTTGGGTGACAAACCTATGTTACTATTGGTACGGAGACAACTTAAAATCTGTATTTTGCCCCTTCCAATAGGCATTAGTACCCTCGGTCTTTCTTTGAAAGCTCTTTCCAGACTTCGAAGATGTAGAGCCGTCTTAATCAGATATCCGCGTTTATCGGGTATATTCTCTACCTTTTAATAACTTAAAAGGCAGATCTTGAAACATGTCGTCATCCGGAGTGACAGCCTCATACTCCTTATTGAGTTTGATTGTGTGAAAATAGTTACTGATGTCGAATTCCAAAACCAGCTAGAGTATGTGATGATAAAGTGTTCACATTTTAATGATTGGTGTTTGAAATTGTGATTAAAACATCAACTAACATTAGTGAGTGTTTACATTTTAATGATGCTTTACTTATTAACTTTTGTTTATCTATTTTATTTTTGCAATTGTGTGCAAATAACACTAACTTTTCATTGCTAGGAAAATGAGTCAATCAACAAATCATGAAAAGCTGCCACCTTATGGGCATGGGCAGTCAGGGCCGAAAGTTGGGCACACTCAAACGAGGATTATAATAGGTAATGGGCCCTCTACATATTAGAACAGTTTAATATTGCCACCACCCGGACCATGGATGTGGCATCCAATAGAGGGTGCAAAATTGGAGCCACGAGGCGGGGATAGGCTTGCTAGTGTGCTTCATTTTGAGGGTTAGGACATGGATGTATCAGATAAAAAGCCTAGGCTAGAAGGCATGGATAGGCTAAATTATGGGCTCGGGCTCGAGAGCGGTGATGGGTTTGAGAGAAATATTGAGAAAGAGAGTAGTTCTTCCTCTTCAAGTGAAGACTCTTACCTTGGTTTAATGTATGAATGAAAGCTCGTAGTTTACTAACTCTTTTTTTTATTATTTTATTTCTTTACTGACAAAATTATACTTTTTTTTTAATTCAGAACCGTTACCTCTTTTCCGCCAGAACACGCAGAACACGGTATATTTAGGCCACTTCTTGGGCTTGGGCGCGGACACGGGCGAGTAATTGGTCATCGGCATGTTTCACCACTTCATGTACGAACAGCTGATAGTGAAACAGACTTGGAAGGCAGGTTTCAAGATGTAACGGATTTTTTTATCGAAGATGATGTTAACCACTTAATTAGGGAAAACATGCTAGTGATACGTGGGAATTGCGCCCTCGCAAAAGGTTTTACCTCTCAAGGGATCTCGAGAAGCTTACAAACCCCACCATGCAGTGTACCTGATCGTTGTAGTATAGTATAGTGACAAGTACCGGGGGATTGATCGTTCAACTCAGGAATAGTGTCGCTAGGATTAGAAAGCCTACTAAACTAGGTCTAGAGGTGAGGGATGATACTTTTTGTATTTTTATATTTTATGAAAGCAAGTAAAAATCTCGGGTTTTGAAGGAGTGGGCGGAATTAGTTGCTAGTCAACTAACCCAATAAACTAAAGATGCAATCAAAATAAAATAACAGAAATGAAAATAAAACTATTATACTAATGTGGTGGAAACAATAATGAGGAAAGTTGTGTTTACTTAGATTTCATTACTCCCTAGATATATTTTACAGGTTAATTAGCTTGTTACAAGTGCATGGATGACGGGTCATATTCCTTAATACTAGTCGTAGGGCCGTGTACAATATTCCCTAACTCTATAAGATCCTACTTCACTCCTATGTCGAGCCGTTAGAAGCTCCTAACATGGGATCATTAGAATTCTCTTACGCATTAAATACAACCAAAAATCGTAGTACACCTCCGATCATGTTTCTTAAGACGTTCAAGCAAGTTACCAATGGAAGTCTGCCAGTTTTCTTAAGCCTAACATCGAATACAATCATCCGTAAAAATTATAAACAAACAATCAACCCATAATTAACATCTAAGTTTCACTACATCTAAGCAAACACAAGAAAGATCTAGTCTAGCATGTTAAAGAGAAGACAAGCGTAAGATATAATCACACAACACATAGACATATTGAATGATTTGAATGAATACTTATCTTTAATTGAACATGGAAGAATCAAGGGGTTGAAACCCTTGAAAAGCTGATGAAATTCGGACTAGGGTTTATTCCCTCAAAGTTGCACAATAATGAATAAAATTTGAAAAACTATATATAGACTTTACACTTTGACGGCATCATGTATTAGCTCGTGACGCCGTCAAATCTCCGCCATGATAAAATTAGTATTGCCTAGATCCATTTGTGACGCCGTCATGTGTAAAAATACTCTGGGCCGTCACTAGTGTTTGGACCCTGACGGCCTTGGTGACGCCGTCAGGCCATAAGCTTGAAAACTCTCTGGGCCGTCACGTTATAAGTCCATATCCACCTATTTTGTAACTCTTGACGCCGTCATATGTAGATCTTTGACGCCGTCAGCTACTGTTCCAGCAAGGAAATTTGAGATTTTGCCGTTTTCTTCACTTTTATGCTCCAAAAACGTCCAAAATGCTTTCTTTTCCAGATTTCTCCTCAAAAGTACCTAAAATGACAAAAGGAACGATTTAGGGCAATAATTGATCAAATAATCTCGAATTCGGGCTTAAATGACCGCTTAAAAGCGGTACACTTTTCGCCTCATCAGCTAGACATGTTGAGACCACCCGTCCCACATAACTTCTTGATCATAAATGCGCGAGTGGGAGCTCTGAATAAAGAACCTGATGTAGACCTGAATGAGGAACCTGATGTAGATGACAGATTTGGGTGACGCTGCTTTGCTAATCCGAATTTGTTGGACCGCCTTAACCTATACCCCCAGGCAGAAGATGTTGGATAGGCTGATTCCATTTAGCAGGCATAACATTTATAACCAGTTGGCTGAATAGAGATTTTGGCTCAGATTTCTTCAGTTCTTTGGGACGAACCTGGGGCTTACACAAATACAAAATCTTATGATTACTCATGGGCCAGTGGAAGTGCAGAACATATCTATGACTCAGACAGTTTGTATTGTTCTTGTGGGTGTCCACTTGTTTTGTTCGACCGCTCTTCTTTTAACTTCCAATGCCCTTCACGAAGGTGGCTGTATTGCATTGGTTATCTATCTGGTGTTTTTGGCAACAACATTTTGTACTAGTTATATCATACCTGACTGTTCGGTGATGAACACATCCAAAGAACCTGTATGTAGACTTTGGAGGCTTGGCGTTCGGTAGACGGGGATGGATGGCAGTTTGGATTTGTACATGCGTGATTTCTTACGTAAGATTCAGGGCCGTCTGGTAAAATTTGAAGGCCCTATGCCAGATTTTTGAAATGGGCCCCTTTAACATCGGAAGTGAAGTATGTGTAAAATTAGCGAACTGTAAATATATTATACTTTTGTTTATATCGATCAAACAACACATCCATTTTTCTTCAAGTTTAAATAAATCTTCTATATTTTTAAGTATAAGTTTTGAGTTCTTAAAACATTTTATGATGATCCATGAAGTTCTATATACTTTTTTATAAGATAAGAGGATGTTATGTAGAACTTTCATAAAAAATTTATCAGTTTTTAGTGTTTGCTTTTCTAAAACAATCTACAATGTTTACTTTCTCTAAAACAATATTCTTAGCTAAAATATAGTTTTTCATGAGGCATGCGCTTTGTTTAAACTTTCAAACAAAAAATCTATGCTTCACATAAGGATAGAGTTTAAAATCATAAATATTAAAGACAAAGGGATTAAAGTGGAACTTTCATAAGAAATATGGTTAGAGAAAACAACACAACTTATGAGCACAACACACTTTCTTATGTCTTTGGCTTTGTCTTTCCCACAAAATTCCAGTACTTAATTTACGCTATTAAAGTACAAACATAAAGCTCTTTTTTCCTTTAAAAACTTTAAAATATTGATTTCTATCATACCGAAGTTACATTCTTCTTTTTAAATAATCTATTATTCTTCAAAAATGAGTTTATACCTATAAGAAAGTTTTAACAATCGAAGGCCCCTTAAAAAGGGAGGCCTTGTGCGGTTGATCACCCCACACATGCTTAAATCTGGCCCTAGTAAGATGTAGAATTGTACTTTATATTGCTATATCACTTTATGTATATACTTTGACAAACTAAAGTTACTAAACACTCTGTAGACAACATGCATTGACTGTTCTATGGCTAACCACGAGATACTGATCATGCTTTTTGCAAAGTCAGAAACGTACTTAAGTGTTCTATCAGTATTGATTCCAGCATTTGTTGTATTTTTCTGGAGTGTAAACGAGTACAATCCCGTTTGGAATGGTTTGTTGATAATTAAGTTATAGTTTCCATATATCTAATGACATTATTAATGTTCTTTTGTATGCTTTGTAGGTATTGGAGTCTTTCTTACAGTTGTTGTCATATTATGCTTTGCTAGCGTTGGTGTATCTAGTGTTGGGTTTCATTTAGAAGAAACACATTTGTTTCACACCGCCACCACCCATTTATCTATAGGATTCTTTTCGTGGTGCCTATGTGGCCATTCTTTCTTGCCTTTAGTGTATTCACAATTGCAAAACCAAAGAGGCTATTGCAAGATTCTTCTGATTATGTAAGCTCTGCGTAGATCAGCGTTTTTATAGAATTTCTATTATCTCTTTGTGTGTTTTTACTTAACCCAATATACTTCTATAATCTCATACTGTGTTACTCTGAAAATGAAGATTTGGGATCAGTACGACACTATACATGGGAACAACATGTATAGGTTATGGTATATTTAGCTCAGGAACGAAGTCCATTGTCATTATGAACCTTAATAAAAGTTTCGTTTTATCTCAAATGGCAATGTTCTTCACAGTACGCTTTCATTCTATTACTGATGTATGCTATTTTACACTTTTATTATTACACACAATTAAAGTTTGTTTCTTTGCAGGTTCTAAATAATATGATGAGGTACACATTAAATATAACGGCGTTGGCAGTTAACCTTGAAGCGCTTTTACCGGTGAACTACAAGACTTTTGTATGTCGAATGCTGCTGAGATCATTACTTGTTGACACTATTGCGGTAGCATTTTTTGGCTCCTACCACTATGGTATGTTCTATTATTGGATACACTTCTATTTTTTACTATGGTATGCTTCAGTTTTAGTTATACCTCTATTTTTACCATGGTATGTTCTGCTTATGTTAGCACCGTGTTTTTGACAATTCGCCCCTTCATTAACTTATGTTGAGTACTACTTCCCAAACTATTGACCCTGCATACCCATTGCATAGTTAGGTTCTCATTTCTCTCTTGCCATTTAATTTTGCTCAAAAGATTTCATACCAAAAACAAAAATTCCTCTCATCATTCACCTTCAAGATTGCACATCTGGGAAGAAACCATATAAGTGTATCATTTACAGTAGATCAATTGCGACCAAAAAGTATCGGTATCTTGGATTCGCAACTGTACGTACGGATGGTATAAACCCGTCATGCTAAACTAGTATATATCGTGGTGTCAATCTCTCTCTATCTATCTCTATCTCTTGGTTGTTGTGTTGTTTGATTGTTTCACCAATCGGGATCTTTGAGACTTGAGGTTGTTAAACTTCTAAGGAAGTCGAAAAGACCGTAAAGTCACATCTTTACATGGGGTTTCTTAAATCCTCAATATTTAGGCATGAACTTCATTTTCTAAACCAACACCTTTAACCAAACATTTTTTTAATGTCGTGTCAAAAACAAACCCAAATCAAAGTAGGCAAACAAAGACGCCCTAAGTTACCTAAAATATGCGTACTTTGAACCTATTACTTTTCTCATCAAGAAATGGGTCCAAAAATACGAGTAATAATGTATTGTACTAAAGATATGTGTAACTAACTATAGGAATGCATACTTGAACATGTTAGTTTTCAGTTTACTTCAAAATATGCCCTTTTGATTTTTGAGGTTTGCCTTTTACTATACTAAAGGTGTATGGTTGGTAGATACTACTGTTTTAGGTTAGGGCCAGATCATGGATGTATGTAATCAGTAATCCTAAAATTTGTATCATATATAAAGGAAAAAACAAAAAAGTGAAAAGTGAGAACTTAATTTATTGGGTAAAATGCAAAAATGTTCCCTAAACTATCACGAAATCGCAAAAATGGGACTAAGACAAAAAGTCACGCAAAAAAGCCACTAACGTTACACAAATTTGCAAAAAAACAACCGAGAGCCATTTTCCGTTAGTTTTCTCGTTAAGTGCCATGTCACTGAGGGTAAAATCGTTATTTCACTTATTTATGTCCACGTGTCATAGCAATGTTACTTTAGGGGCTAAATTTGCAAATTAAGTTTGATCTTTTATTTTCACAGCCACTCTCTACCACCACACAACCAACACCGCCACCACCACCACGGCCCTCTACCACCGCACAACCATCACCACCACCCTTCAACTTCATCTTCTCTGATACCAAACCCAGAATCCGGTGATTAAACCCAGATTCCGATAACTTTTTTTTTTGAAGTACCCTCTGCAAAGTAATCTTTAATTTGTGTAACTCAACTCCGCTTTAGCTCAATAATTCAACTCGAACAATATTAAGAAAAATCGAATACTCATGGTCAAGTAAATAAGTGTTTATTTGGGAACTTCAAATAACCACATGAACTTGTAAACAACTAATGCTAGAAGGAAGGAAGGATACTTTCTATCTGCTAAGAGCTTGACGAGTGCATTTACGTTTTCATATCTATTTCATATGAAAACCAGCCAGATATAAAAATATACTTTTACATACACAAATGCCATATGAATAAATATACTTTACATACCAACCAGATCTAAAAAGATTATATCATCATTAATCCATATGAAACCAATCTCCAATCCTCTGTCTCCCACTCTGTCTCCGATCTGGTTTCATATGGCAGATCTGGGTTTCATATCATCATAAATATAAGAGCCAGATCTGGTTTCTCCCACTCTGTCTTCGATCTTCCATAAGCGCTGCCAACCGCCATCACCATTGGCTCCAATCTCCATCACCACCACGACATAAAGTCTACAACCACCGTATCGGATTTAGGGACTTACCAAACCAAGAACCTGTATGGGGAATCACAAACATAAATGAAGGTATGTCATCTCTTTATGACGTTTAAATTTTTATTGATTCAATCACAAAACTTTAATTTACAATTTCCAAATTTTATGATGAACTAGGATTGATAGTAGAAATTTGATTATTTGTTTAGTACATTAAATGTTGACACGTATATGGTGGATGTTAAATAGCAATTTTCGTTCATTGAAATCATGCATCACTAAACAACTTCAGATGTCTTTTCATTAATTACGTTGCAGTTCGATACAATTTTGAATGTCTAATTAACAAACTTTGCGCTAATAAAGCTTGTTTGCCGATCATGTAATCAGAATGATGAAGGGCGGATTCATGTTTCCAGTGGTTTGAGTTATCTTATGGCACTTAAGTTTCATTCAAATCTACGTGGACATAAAGAAGTGAAATGACGATTTTACCCTCAGTGGCATGACACTTAACGAGAAAACTAACGGAAAATGGCTCTCAGTGGTTTTTTTGCAAATTTGCGTAACATTAGTGGCTTTTTTGCGTGACTTTTTGTCTCAGTCCCATTTTTGCGATTTCGTTATAGTTTTGGGACCATTTTTGCATTTTACCCTAATTTATTTAAAGAAATCTTGAAAGTGGAAACATTAAGAAAACTATATATGAAAACCGTAAATTTTTATTATTATTTTCATTTATAACCCACCAATATTATTTTCATTCAGTTTAAATAGTGTTTAATCAATGTTTTAAAAACCGGGTCTCTAATCGGCCTGGTCGAGTCACCGGGTTACCAGTTCAACCAGTTTGACCATCGAGTCAATCCGGTCTTCCACAAAAACGAAATATATATATATATATATATATATATATATATATATATATATATATATATATATATATATATATATATATATATATATATATATATATATATATATTGGCTACAATTGCATTGTAGCAAATTTCTTACAATTTTAGCTATAAAGTGTGGGTCCCTGAATCCTTCTGTGGGTTCTTGACTTATTTCTATGGGTCTCTGATTGATTTTATTTTGTATTTTGGTGGAGTATTGTAGTCAATTGGCTACAATAATTGTAGTCAAACTATCTCCATAATATATATATATATATATATATATATATATATATATATATATAGATTTGGGTTAAAATAAAAAGGGTCTTATAATAAAAAGTGTAGGAAGGATTGTGAGGGCGACATGTGTCACCCCTATGCCACATCATATGACACATGTCCCCCCCCCCCCACCCCCCCCCCCCACCCAAAAAAAAAAATTCCCGCCAAAAAAAATTTTTTTTTTGGGCAAAAAAAAAATTTTTTTTTTCCCGCCAAAAATTTTTAGTGCATCACAGTTATAAAGTTACTGCATCACAATTATAAAAGTTACTGCATCACAGTTTTAAATTTTAGTGCATTAAGGTTATAAGTTACTGCAACATAGCTAATGCACTCAAACTATTAACTATGATGCAGTAACTTATAATAAAGATGCACCAAAACTTAAAAAAGAATCGTATTTTAATTGTGATGCAGTTACAAACATATATGATGCATAAAACTTATGATAATTCAGTTTCTTTATAACCATGATGTAGTAACTTTATAACCATGATGCAGTAACATTAAAACCATGAATGCAGTAACCGTGATGCAGTAAAATCATAATTGTGATGCAGTAAACGTGATGCAGTAACTTTATGATGTGGGTGGGGGTGGGGTGACACGTGTCATATGATGTGTCATATGATGTGGCAAGGGGGTGACACATGTCACTCCCACAATCCTTCCTACACTTTTTATTATAAGACCCTTTTTATAATAACCCCACCCTATATATATATATATATATATATATATATATATATATATATATATATATATATATATTTGGAATTATACAAAACAAAATATTTATATGTGTGTATCGAAAACCGGGTTGACGGCGGGTCTAACCGGATTTCAAAAATATAAAAACCCGGTCTAATTGACCCCCATTTTTTTACCGGAACTAGTCGAGTCGAACCGGGTTTTAAGACATTATGTTTAAAATCTAATTGACCCCCATATTTTTCGTTTATAACCGATAAACATTTTTTATCACTATAACTATCTGCTTGTATAAAATCTCATTGATATACACAGGTACTCGTCTAGTAGTTGTAAAATATAATAACATTATAACTTCTGGGGAATTTTCAGTAATTCGATAAGTGTATGTATTTAAATTTTGGGACTAAAATACATGTTTACAAGTCCATGGGCTTTTTGTTATTTTTAACATGTTTTTTTGCCATATTTATACAAGTAAAAAGTTATTAACATATGCATATCTTGTTGACCAATATTATACTTCCAGTAACCAAATAAAACGCAGAGACAATTATTAAAACTTTTTATTATCATCTTATACATTATTTCTTTTTCTTAAAGTTTATGGTTTATTTGTTTGTGGTTAATTTTCTGAAAATTTTACTAGGGCCTAATTCATCAGCCCATGCAGTTCGCTTTAAATGTGGATCGTGTTAGCCCAAAAACCAATTTTCCATTCCAAGATACAGTAATTTTTATCAACGTTACGATGTATGGCCAATTAGCCATTTAAATTGTTTCAATCTCAAATAGAGGTGCAAAAAAATCGGTTTTTTTCGGTTTTCGGTTTTTTAATAACCAGTTATAAAAAAACCAGTTTTTCGAATAACCAGTTTCGGTTCGGTTTTGGTTTTTCGGAATCGGTTTTCTTCGGTTATAAATGTTCGGAATCAGTTTTTTTCGGTTATAAATTTTCGGAATCGGTTTTTTTCGGTTTTTTACCGGTTCGCTTTTTTCGGTTAAAAATGTTCGGATTCGGATTTTTTATCGGTTGTTTACCGGTTCGTTTTTTTTTTGTTCGTTTTTTTCCGGAATTTTACTAAAAGCTTCGAACATTTATTTAATAAAATTGTTAATTATCAAACATATAATTAAACAATATTCTCATAACTTTTATTTAAACAATACAATTATACAACAAAAAAATACAATCATAACTTTTATTTATACAATACAATCATAACTTTTATTTAAACAATACAATCATAAAAACATATAAATACTAATACATTTTGCGAGCTTCGGCATGGCCATCACCCGAAAACATATTAGTGTAATCAAGTATATCGAGCTTCGGCATTGCCATCACCCGT
Source organism: Artemisia argyi (assembly GCA_030686995.1). NCBI lineage: Eukaryota > Viridiplantae > Streptophyta > Magnoliopsida > Asterales > Asteraceae > Artemisia > Artemisia argyi. The sequence goes on from CM060697.1 coordinate 127,181,871, forward strand.
TATACTCAACTAGTCACTCAAGTCGTCATCAAGATCATTTTCTTCCAAAAAATCTTGTACATCTAAATCTTCAACTTCAAATTCTTCAAACTCACCTTCATCTAATTCGCCTTCGGTATTCGTAGTCGAAGACGAAGGTGATATCCCCGCTTCTTCTTCTTCTCTTATTATACCTTCTTCAACATCTTCATCTATTATTGGACCTTCCAACGACGATTCATGTTGTATCCTATCTACTCCGTCCAAATAATCTTTCAAACATACACATACTTCCACGGATTCGCATGTTAGTCTTTCAAACATAAAATAGGTTTTATACGTAATTTTAACAAGTCCATAGCTCTAGTATTATTTGATGCATTATCTAGTGAAATCGTAAAAACTTTATCATCTAAATTATATTCAATTAAAGTGTCATGCAAAATTTTTCTTAAATTACATCCCGTATGAGGATAACCAAATATTTTAAAAGCGATTGTCCGTTTCATTAATAACCAAGATTCGGGATTAAACCAATGAGCCGTAACGGCGAGATAAGAATTTGCCGTACCATGTGGTGCGGTCCAAGTATCTGTAGTTATAGAAACACCATATTTATAATCACGAAAACCTTCAATTATTTCTTTTTTAGCCGTTTTCCATAATTTAAAAGCATCACTTCTAAGAGTAGTACGACTTACATGTTGATACCGCGGTTGTAGCCTCCTTTTGATGATCTCCGTAAGCTTGACGTTGTCGAAGTGGTTGAATGGAAGCCCTTGTTGAATGACAAACTTCGTAAAATCAAGTCGAAGCGCATCCGCATCATATATAAAAACTTGACCATCCGCACCAATAGTAGCTTGCGAACTAGTATTTTGACCCGCCTTACAACTACCAATATGATTCCTGAGTGTAGAGTTAGACCCGGTGCTATAAAAATTCCCACATTTCCGGCAACGCGCTTTTACGTTACCATCTTTCATAACACACATATCGAAATTAGTCCACACATCACCTTTTCGGGTGGTTGGTCTAACATGTTCAACATCATCGTTTGTGTAATGTTGTTTTCGGACATTGCTAGTAGCAACGGAGGGAGTAGTGGAAGCTTGTTGTGATTGTGAGTTTTCTATTATAGCGAAAATGCGAAATAGCGATTTTTGAGCGTTTTTGAGAGATTAGAGAAAGAAATGAGATTGTTTTTGATGTGTTTTCAACCCCAACACATTACCTCTATTTATAGTGCCTTAAAACTCCCCAAAACCCTCAAAAAATTCAAAAAAAATGGCTATATTCATACTAGCCGTTTGGCTCGGTATTCTTTAAAAAAAACCGGAAAAAACCGGTTAAAACCGATTAAATCCGGTTTTTTTTCAAACGGCTACTTTTTTTTTTTTTTTTTTTTTTTTTTTTTTTAAACGGTTATATTTTTTTTAAAAAAACCGGTTAAATCCCGTTTTTTTTTCAAACGACTACTTTTTTTTTTTTTTTTAAACTGTTATATTTTTTTGAAAAAACCGGTTAAATCCGGTTTTTTCAAACGGTAACATTTTTTACTTTTTTTTTTTTTTTTTTAAAAAAACAAATAAAACCGGTTTTATTTTAAAACCGGAAAAAAACCGGTATATTATGAAAACTCATAACCGGTCTAACCGGATCGGTTTTAGAAAACCGGACCGGTTTTTTATAAAACCGGTTTTGTGAAAACCGGTCACCGGTTTAACTACCGGTTAAAAAAAAAACCAGTCGGGGACTTGCACCTCTAATCTCAAATCGGCTTTGATTAAGTACAAATTTTAACTATTTTCATCATAAGCAACCATATCTATATTAAGCATGAGGAATGATAATTAAATTTGGCAAAATTCATATGTACAATAAAACATTACATAAACCTCCTCACAAGAGGGGTATATACTATATATAGTGTTTAAAGTTCAAACATGACTCGGTGCACGTTTTCACGTTTGGGGTGGCAGAGAAAGAGTCGAAAAACTGTCATGGGGATACCTCGGTTAGGACGCGTACATCTAAGTCAAATACCCGCCTCCTCTGTGATTTTTTTTTTTTTTTTTTTTTTTTTTTTTTTTTTTTTTTTTCCTCCTTTGAAGAGGCATGGCACTTTTATATATATACACACTAAACTAATTCTTGAGGTTTGAATAAAATAAGCTAGTTTTTAGTATAAACAAATGACACACTTTATTTATTGGGGTAATTGTGTATTTGCCCCATGGAAAAACTCATGCTTCAAGTCTTGCCTTTTTTTATTTTACATTTCGCATTTGCCCTATTGCGACTTATGTAACCTAAGCGAATCGTACAAACCAATACCATCTTGCCACATGTTCTAGTACCAAGTACACTTTTACAAGTGTGTGTAAGACACAAGTACCTTTGTGTAAGTGTCCTTTTTGTACTATGCGTAAGTGAACTATTATGCAACTTGTACTATTTTTAAAAAAAAAGTCAAACTTGTAACAAATAAAGTATACATTATTTTTTTATGCAACTTGTACAATTAGTATTCGATTTGATGTTTGTACTTGTAGTTGTGTAAGTGTCAACTATTATGCAACTTGTATTTTTTGGCAAATAAGTCAAACATGTAAGAATTGTACTTTTAACTTATACAAATTGTACTTTTAATACTTTTTTTATTTATGTATTATTACACCGAACCTAACTCCAACCCAAAGTTTTAAAATCTAACACCCGAACCTAACTCCAAACCCATAATTAAGCGAATTGTACTTATAATATTTTTTTAATTTATGCATTATTACACCGAACCTAACTCCAAACCAAAGTTTTAATGTTCAACACCCGAACCTAACTCCAACCATAAATTATGTGAATTGTACTTGTAATTATTTTTTTATTTATGCATTATTGACCTTTTCCTAACCGAACCTAAATCCAATCCAAAGTTTTAAGATCCAAACATCCGAACCTACCCAAAATTATGCAAATTGTACTTTTAATAATTTTTTTATTTATGCATTATTGCACCGAACCTAAGACCGAACCTAACTCCTACCCAAAGTTTTAAGATCCAAACACCCGAACCTTACTCCAAACCTACATTTTTTTACCAAGCGTATCTAACACACCTCTTTTTAAAAAAAAAGAACACGCTTATAAAAGCGTACACCTCTTTTGAAACACACTTACTTCCTCCCTCTCTCTCACTCACAAAGCGTTTGCACTCTCTTCACTCACAGATCTGAGGTCCAATCGTTAAAAAAATGATTTGGGTTAGGTAACGAATTATCAATAGGATTTAGGGTTACTCTAATTTAGGTTTATGGTTTGTTTATTTGGTTTAATTGTTCGATGATTATTCAAATTGATTTAGGGTTAGGGCTTTATGTAGTTCAGGTTATTTAGTGGTAGGGTTTATGGCTGTTTTTGGGAGATTTATATCAGAAGTAAATCCTATTTACAAGGCTCTCAATTTATTTATCTGCTTAGCAATCGTGGGAGTCACTAACCTCTTCAACTGAGTTAAGTTTGAAGAGGTTAGAGACTACCACGATTACCAAGTTGGATAATCAGTTTCGTCTTCCGTTGCATACCGAGGAAAGCACTGTAAGTCTCTCTATTATGTTTAGTCTACAGTTTGTTGTGTCTAGGTCGATGGAGTTTAGGGTTTGGGTATTCTTGGAAGTTGAGATTGATTGGATTGTTTGTGGCTAATATTTTATACTTTTTTTCTGGTTTACGTCATATATGCTAGTTGTCAAAATTTTTAATTGTCTTGCAGTTGATTTGGGGTGTCTCGGCAGTTTAAGATTTAGGACATATTATGTTAACTCTATGACAGTTTATGTGCTAGTTGTGGAAAGTTTTTTGGTTTATATAATGCAACTTATGATATATTGAATAAATCAATATTGATTATAAAAATGATTTTGAAGAAAATGAGACTTCACACAATTTTTAAAAGTGATTTTTCAAGTGCTACTTGTGGAAACTTGTGTACTTGTCTTTGCGATAGCGATCGATACAAGTGTTGTATCGGAATGGTGGTAAGCAGCTATTCTATGGGAAAAAACAAGACTTAAACGGGTCTAGGGGTGATCCCGGGCATGTCGAAACCATAGATGATCTGCTTACTTAACCCAGCGGAGTTGCACTCAGATATCGGGCCTCAGCCTATATACATCCTGCTTGTGATTAAGACACGGCGGAAATAGTTTGTACTCTCGATCAGAGGGAACCGGTTTGGGCAACTGTTTTGACAGCTTGAGATTGTAATTGCCAAGATTTCAGTACATTGGCGGTACGCATAGTCTTGTAAATTATTTTTAAAATTTGTGCAATTTAATTATATTTTTTTAAATTATTACTTAATATTAAAAAAAAAAAGGAAAAAGATGAGACTAGTTTACTTATACTTTTTTTTTATAAAAACTCAAACTTAGTTTGATTATTTAATTTTGTTCATATTCAGTTAACTTTAATCTTCTATAATTTTAAAAATAAGTCAAGTAATAGATTAAGTATCGTATGGCTAGATTTTGACCACTTTCGCTTACAGTAGGTGTTTATTTGGATCTGTTTTAGTTTTTTTCTACTGGACTTGTTAGGTGTCCCTAGATTAAGTCTAATAGTGACCTTTAGTTTGCTTTGACTTAGATGTTCTGACACTTCAAGCGTTAATATGTTGTTCTTTAAGTCTTGGATGAGAGAAATAAATCTGTTTTGAAAAAAGTTGCATTTGAGTAGCTAAAAATCAATTTTTAAAAAATAAAAAATATAATAAAAATAAAAGAATACTAAAAAAATAACGTAGATGAAGTGTGTTACATGGTAGTTAACATGTACAAGTTTATGTGTGTTATATAGTGGCTGAAACTATATAAGAGTTTGAATGTGAAGCTCATTTTAGATGGATTCCATCTAAAATTTATAAGAAGAAGTTCAATTATTAAGGCAGGATCATCTGTCAACTTAGATGGATTCCATTGATAATCTTGTAACCATCTAGTTTCATTTATGTGTTTCATCTTGATGACAAGTTTTGCCTCTTTCAAAACAGAATGAAGATCTATCGGACAAAAACAAGTGATGAAAAGTCGTCCGTTTAATGTTGATAAAAAGTTTTCTTTTGCTAGATCGTCATTCTCTTTTTGGAATAGCCAAAACATGTAACCTATATCAAGCACATAAGTGATACTAGACGGTGTCCAAATTAAGCATTGGAATCTGTCTATGTTGACAGATGATTCAGCCTTAATATTTGAGACGTGTTGATAGGGATAATGATATAGTGATTATTGTTCATGACATGTCACACTCCTTCATTATCTCATTCAAGACGAGTCCTATTACTCAAACTATTTTATAGATTCAAACGTGTATTACATGCGAATGGATTTATGTTAATTATCATATATGAGGGTGAAGTGATGATGGTACTTTTGGGTGTAGGATACACTTTTCAGGAGTGTATCATACACCCAAAATTATCATCATCAACTTCACCCACATATATGATGTTTGACATGACATGCCACACTCCTTCATTATCTCAGTCAAGACGAGCCCTGTTACTGCAAACTATTTTATAGATTCAAACGTATATTACATTTGAATGTATTTATGTGAAATATCATATATGAGGGTGAAGTGATGATGATATTTTTGGGTTTAGGATACACTTTTCAGGAGTGTATCATACACCCAAAATTATCATCATCAACTTCACCCACATTTATGATGTTTGACGTAAATCCTTTTGCATGTAATACACTTTTATTTGTATGACCTTTTTATCATATTGTTTTTTTAAAATCAAATTAATATGGCAGAACCTATTTTACTTTAGTAACAGACATTCAGCACCGTTTGTTAATATCAACAACTTAAGAATTCAAAACAACTTTTTCCACCTCATTTTTCATTTGTTAATATTTTAAATTGATTAGTTGGTATACGTATTAATTCTAGGGTTTCTGAAAGTGTATTCCTATTTTTTAATGTATATATTTCCGATGAAACCTCTTTTGCGAAATATTTTAGTTGATATATGTTACATAGTTAGTTAACAAAGTTAAGGATCGATATGCTATAAATGTAGATTCTAGAAATAGTGAGTGAAAGAGAAGTTTAATGTAACAAGGTATGTATTTTGTGGCCGCATTACTTTGCCTTAGATGAATTGTTTAACTTCATAAATGAGACTGGAATTTAAGCATACTTACTCATCCACAAATGCGACAATACACATCTTGATACATTCAACTTCACTTTGGAAAACTTAATAATCAAGGCCCACCTATCTAACGTTGTAGATGGCTTCTATTGCTTAAAGTGACAGATTTACCTACGCACACGGAAGTGCTTGATATTGACACAGAGACACTCTAATGACCTTAGCTAACTCGGTCAATTTAAGCAAGGGAACCCACATACATCGTCAGATAGATGGGCCTTGATAATTGAGTTGTGTTGATTGTGATAATGATATATCGTGTATTGTTCATGGCAAACCACCATCCTTCATTATCCCATTCAACACGACTGACTCACATGCTTTTCTAGAATCGATAACTTTTTAATTGGGCACACATTGGTACTTTGAGCTTCCCCTCGAAAACCCATTCATATGTCAGTGTCATTGCAATCAATTTGGCGCAAATCATTTCGGGAATTTCGTCGATGTGGCAATGAGATTTCGAATGGAGGCTGAAAGTACCAAAGTGTCTCCACTTGCATATGTAGACAGTTCTAAATGGTAAGTCCCGTGTTGTTTGCGATAAATTTGTGGTATGTTTTTTTACGAGAAAACACAATCCTTTTTTAATCAATAGCTTTATAGCTCATAAAGTTTTCTTAATAGCGAGAGATGAGAAAGAAAAAAGAGGAGTACAAGTGTATTTGGTGCAGATTCATTTTGTCACATTCTCTTTCTCTTGCTTATGTCGCGCTATATAAAACTACCTTATGAGTGCATCCTGTTATACTATAGAGTGATAATTAGGGAAGAGAGGATGTCGTAAAAGTGTATTTGTTGCAAATACATTCTTTTACCATATCCTCTTTTTCCTTCTTATCATCCTATATTATTGGAGTCTGTGTTACTAGTCTAGGGAGGTGTATGGTACTCATAATGAAGAAGTACTCAGCTTGTGCTACCAAAGACAATACAGGAATCAAATATAGTGCATTTAACAGACCTTACAGTCAACCAAGATGAAGATGTTCAGGAAGGAATTGACTCTACAACAGTAATTATACCACCCAATCACAGAGCTCATGTTGACAGTCCAACAAAAAAGATGAAGTCAGATGATGAGCCTGCAGTTCCTAGTTCTTAAACAATATGTTTCACTTTATTGTCTGTTGGATTCTATGTTTGTATTCTTTGTTTAAATGTATTGCATTTTGACTTCCAAAAGTAAAACTTGCAAATGTTGAATGGGAGTGACCTAGTCACTCGCTCCCTTGTGCCCATTGCATTTGCACCCATTGCATTTGCAATTTCAGAAGTCAAACTGCAAATGTTGAATTCCATAAAGTCAATTGTCATGTAAGTGTTTTTTTTTTGGTCCAACACATGTATACACAGTACGTGGCAATCTTATAAGCCCTTTTATAGGCAAACACGTCCATAATAAATACGCATCTCTCAAAACACCCACTTGCAAAACAAACATCCCTATTTCCTTAACCATGAACAACTCTCAATGTGATATTGATTTAAAGGTTGTCTGTAACGGTTTTTAAATTTTGGAATAGACACAGGGTTTAGTGATTCATTAGTAACGGTTAGTGACTTTTTAAACACACGGTTCGCAGTTATTTTTTAAACACACCGTTTGGTGGTTAGTGACTTTTCAATTGGATTGAATTGTTTGTCTTAGTATAAATAACAAAGTCTCTCACCCATTCTGTCAATCATTCACCCTAATGGCATCTTCATCATCAAACGCTGATTCCAGGAAAAATAAACGACCAAGAGATGATTCTATTCCTCCTATTCTTGAGAAGTACAAGATTTTTGACATACCCCAAGATATATGGGATAAATGCCATTCTGGCGCTTATGGAACTGAAAAAACGCTGATTGATCTTTATAACAACCGTATAAAATTACTTGAAAAACAAATCAAGAGGGATGAGGAGATCATACAGGAACGCCAGAAGATGATTGAAGAATGCAATACAACAATAGCGTCACTACGTAAACAAATTGTTGATGTCTACAAAGAGATTGAAGATAATTTGTTTACTTCTTAATGTTTCGCTAAGTTTGTGTGTATGTATGTGTCTATGTTATCATAAATATTAACAATGTTTCACTAATGTTTCACTAAGTGTGTATGTATGTGTCTTTAATCTTGAAATGTAAGTTTGTTTACTTGTTGAAAGATCAATTTTGTTCTTGTTTGATGTTGAACCTGGTGATGAGTTACTATGTCTTTTGCGGTATCATGTGATGTACAAAAAATTTATTAACCTGCTTCTAACATACTAATGCGCATCACGTACAGGTAAAATTATATGTAGACATCACTTTGAATATTAAAGATAACTACAACTTAATATTAATCGTTCATCAAAGTCATTACAAGACAAGGCTTAAAGCCATTTCATTAAAAGTTACACAACATAAACATAGAAAATAACTGCCATAATATAACCGCAAAACACAATCATGATGATCATACTCTTACCACCACATCAGAGGAGACTTTTTTTATATTTTTTTTTTGGTGCACAGGCTTCTTCTTCTTGGACCTCCATAAGCTGCACTTGGTGTTCCTTCTCCTGAATCCCATCACTGATATCATTGATTAGAGCTGTTAACAAAACAATCCTGTTACACTCCCTTACCTGTGATTCAATTAGAGAACGTATAATAGCATTTCTATTTTCGTCCAATGGGACCAGATGCTGAGTCTCATTGAGTACAACTTGACGGTCTTCAACTTGCTTTTGTATTTGATTACGTTCTTTCACAAATCTCTTCAAACGACCCCTCTCTTGAGTCAACTCTTTCTTGAAGTGCCTCTTCACTGTTGTTGCCAAATTGTAGGAAGAAGAAGAAGCCATGTATGATATGATAAGTTATATTTTATATAAATATAGTTATGAGTTTTGGTCAAATAAAATGAGTTGTAGTTATTGTGTTTTGATGCATGTGGAAGGGAAGTTAATGATGAATAACTATTCATGGGTGTGGCTCAAGGGTGGCATTCTAACCAACTGGCCTTATAAGTCAAATATAAACAGATATTAACAATCATAAGCATAGAAAAATACATATTAAACCGACACACACAGTCACACACACACACAATCTCAGTTTAAACCCACTCTACAGTTGGGTCATAACAAGCTTATTAATAGGACAGTGAACTTAAATGTGCATAAGGGGAGGTTGGGCTTTGAGAGGATAAGAGCCTTGTCAAATCACAATTAAACTTATCAATCTATATTTTGCAATGATGTCTCTGCAGTAGCATTCAAACTTGTGCATTGTGTTTGCTTTGTTTTTAGACTTGTTTATTGTTACGGAATTTTACTACTTTTGTGATACGCATAAATTAACACAAAAAACCTTCATATTAATGATACTCTAAATTTGGGTCGTATCAAAATTGGTACTATGACAGTAAACTAAAGTTGGGAATCAGGTTTGGTTTTGAGAGGGTAAGACCCATATCAAACTAGACATGTTTCAATAAACACTAAATTATTAAACGAAATACACTTCAAAGGAAAATGTAAGTATAGAATGAATCATATATCCACACACCATACCTCAATTTAGTAAAGATATATAAAACACCATACCTCATTTTATAGCTGTTAAACCAAACAAAGTTATATATATTCTCAAATTGAAAGATGGCTTACCATTGAAACAGATCAACGGTATTCGAAAACCCCAAACCAACCACAAACAAACTCCAAACAAACTCATTACTACACAAATGAAGAACTTCCAAACACTTCAAATGAAATATGACAACATGAACTTTCCCTTCAAACAAATTTCGACATAAACTAAACGGCCTAAGATGATACAAACTACTCAATGATTCAAATAAAGTATCCACTAACCTTTTTTTATTGTTCCAACTTCAACAACTATATCATCAAGATTGCCAGTATCAGCATCCCAATCAAAAGACTGTCAAGACTAGAATCGAATACCTGAAATATTAGGCTGAATCATCAAAGACTAGAATCCTTTATCATAGCCCTGATAAATATTTGATTGTTTATAATTTTGGCTTAGAATGAAAACCCTAAATCTGCTATTGAGATCTACCAACTTGTTTTGACCGTCTGTGAGAGAGAAATGTGTGAGATAACAAAAGTCAAACACACACACTACTTTACCCTTTATACCAAAAAAAAATTAAATAAATAAAAATAAAAATAAATATACTCTAAAAGGTAATAAGCCATAAGTGTAATAAACATAACTGGTCATGCTTGATCCGTTGTTCCATTGATTGATAATAAACATATAGACACAACCCTAGTACATACAGTAAAACACAAAAGACATTGATCAAAACATACTAATCTTCGTCATCCGCTTCAGCTTCTTCCAACTTCTCCAAAAGCTCATCCTTCTCCTCCAAGCTTTGACGAGACAACACAAGTAGTTGAGCCAACAGATCAAGCTTCCTGCGGTCTTTTTGTTGAACTTCAAGCAGGCATTGACGGCCAGTTTCAGCCACAGCATTGAAACAAGTAAATGAGGTAGCTACCTCAGTTAGTGTTTTCTCCTTCTTATCAATCACCGCCCTCAACTGGCTACTCTCCTCCCCAATACGAGCTATAAAACTAATCTCCTCTGCTTTGTCATGCGTTACCAACAGCTTGAACGCATCAACTAGCTTACCAGATTCTGTTGCATCTTTCATCTCATTAAGGTTTGGTGTGTCTGCCATCTTAAGGTTAGGGTTAACAAGTGGGTAAATGTATGTTGAGAATATAGGGTTAAAAGTATGTGATCAATGTATTAGTATATATAATGAAAATAGGGGTTTGGTGGTTGTAATTAATGATAGCAAATTGCAATGTATAAAAATAACACCACAAATACACTCTCGAGGCATTGGAACATTCAGTTTAGTTGTTAATGCAGCCTTTCCATCTTCTCCCATGCATAAATGGGGAATGCAGTATTTAGGAAGATGTCCAACTTTACAATTTAAACCCCTAATTTATGCAATGGATATAAATCAACCCTTCCAGGCACAATGCATTACCATTAACTTCCTAAAATTCAGAAAATTACTTATAACTTATATTTTTATACTTATAAAAAAATCCCAATTAAGATTGTATTTTTTCTAAAAACATAAATACATGATAAAAAATAATAACTAAAATAATATTAGTTTGAAGAATAACAACAAAATAATTATCAAACTTGATACTATTAATGTGCAAATTATCAGATTTAATACACATAATAACATATACAGTTTTTAAAAAGGAATTTAGGGATTTTAGCATAACCAATATTAAACAAACACTCATTAATTATATATTATAAATTGAAAGGTCCATTCATGTAACACCATCATAGAACATAAAAAAAGATAAATGATAAACATAAACCAGTTTTTATACAAATAACATATGCAGCTTTTAAAAAGGAATTTAGGGAGAGTAAATCAAACATAATCAATATTAAACAACATCGTTAATTATATATTATAAAATTAAAAGTCGATTCTTGTAACAACATCATCGAGCATAAAAAATAAAAATGATCACTAAACATAAACCAGATTTAATAAAAAAAACCATATGCATTTTTTAAAAACGAATATGGGATAAATTCAACAATACAATATTAAACAAAACGTCATTAATTATATGGGATAAATTCAAAAGTCGATTCATGTAACAGTATCATACCGCATAAAAAATAAGAATGATCCTAAACATAAACCTGCAGATTTTTAAAAAATAAGAATGATCCTAAACATAAGAATGATCCTAAACAAATAACATATGCAGTTTTTAAAAAGTAATTTAGGGAGAGTAGCATAACCAAACTTAATCAAAAAATATAAATGATAAACATAAACCATAGAGCAAAAAATATTTAAAACAAATAACATATGCATTTTTTTAAAAAGGAATTTAGGGAGAGTAGCATAACCAAACTTAATCAAAAAATAAAAACATTAAACATAAACCACATAGCAAAAAATGATAAACATAAACAATAAACATTAGATAAAAAAAATTTAAGAGTCCAATGTCCAAATCAAGTAATCAACATAAACCAGAAACATGATAATGATAATGATAAACATAAACAAGAAACATGTTAAACATAAACAAATAAACATAAACCAAATCCGAAATCCATCCAGAGACTTCCAAGAGCATCACCCAGATACTTAGAATGGCAACCATCCCTTCAGCTTCTCAGCAAATATATCTTTCTCACGCATGCTCAACTCAGTCTCCTTCATAGAAATCATCAGAGCCATCAGCCGAAGCAGATCCTTATGCTGACGCTGCTTAAGGAACTTTGCAGTCTCCACAGCCTCGACCCTACCCTTCAGGACATCGACTTCATTCAGAAAAGCTTGGGCTTCTTTGATGGACTCAGATAACTTCATGCATACTTTCGTGATATCACGCTCCAGATCCTTGTCTTTGGCAGAAGACCTCTCAAGATACAAATCTAGCTGGCGTTCCAACAAGGTGGAACCACAAGCATGAGCAAGTTCATCGAAAAGTGGTAGTGGAGCCATTGTTGTTTTGCTTTAGAAAAAAGTTGTATGTGTGTGTCATTGTGGTATGAGGTATATGTAGAGGACCGTGGGGAATTGATACACTTTGGTACATGAACCACCGGTTGGTTATCCCATGAAAGACTGTTGAGTGCCCAATGTTTAACAATGGTCAATGCATTTAATATAAATCTAACTTATATCTTTTACATTTTATAAAATTGTTAGAACTAGTAACAACATAACAAATAAAGCAAGAACATATTTACGTGGTGGTGCTGTTCCAAAAAAAAAAAAAAAAAAACGTGGTGGTGTTGTGGCTGTACCGTGGTGGCTGTAACATGGTGTTGGTGCTGCTGTATGAGATGGGAGAGAGATGTTATGTATATATTTGAAAAGGAGATGAAATGTGGTAAGGTTTTGTAAGGTTTTGTACTTGGTTTGGATGCTGGTTAGGGACTTGGTTCGGATGTTGAATCTTAAAACTTAGGTTCGTGATAAGTACAAGTCGCATAATCAAGTACATAAACTTTCAACATATCAAATCAAATAAAATTTTGTACAAAACGCATAACAAAGTACATATAACTATTTGAAACATCTAATCTCATTAAAAAGTACATTTTGCATAAAAAATAAATTATATTTTATTTTTCAAAAGTTTGACTTTTTTTATAAAATTGTACATGTTGCATAATAGTGCACTTACACATAGGTACATGTCGCATACAAAAGGACACTTACACAAGTGTACTTGGGTCTTACACACACTTACACACATGTATTTGATTTTGAGGCAAAAATGGTCATATGAACATAATGGCATAAACCGCATAAGTCGAATTGGGGCAAAACCCTTTACTCGAGGTCGCATGGGGCTAGGCTTGAAGCATGGGTTTTTCCATGGGGCAAATACACAGTTACCCCTTATTTATTTTATATTTTTTATTTTATTTTATTTTTTTTCTTTTTTCTGAGATTATAAAATCAGTTTTTTTCCATGAAACACTGAATTAAGGTTTGGTTCAAATAAAATTAAAAAGAAATAAGATGGAACATAACAGATTAACAGTTGAGAGGTAAATGAGTGGTTCTATACAGACCAGAGAGATGGAATAATTATTTAGGCATGCTATTTCAAGTGTATATTGTATAAACGCAACAAAGTGTTTATCGATTTGGCTCACATAACTCCAATAAATTTTATCTACCTGAAAAAACCGTCGCTTTACTTGTTACTTTGTTAGCTTGTAACAAAATATGATAACATTGTAGTATTGCAGAAGATTTGACAACAGTTAGGTTATATACTTATATAGTTATATATCATATATATGAAGTCAAAAGTTATAAGTAGTCTATATATGTGATATTTAAGCTTTCATGTATAAGCCACGCTCACATTTCAGTTACTTAATTAGTTCTCACAAGCTTAGGATTCCCTGTCAAACAATGTAACCATTTATTCTCGCCAAACATAGGATCAACAAGTCTTCTCTTCAACCCCTCTCTTACTGATCTCTGATCACAACCATTATCACTTGCTGTCGTGATAGGCTTCAATGGTGGCAATGGTTCTTCTAGGCCCATCTTATCGGCTTCCACAATCTGGTTAACCATTTCCAACACTTGGCTCATTCTCGGCCTCATTCTTGCTTGTTTAAGCAAACATTTATTAGCCACTGCAGCTAACTTTTGTGCAGACTTGAGGGAAAAGTTTCCATTGAGCCGAGGGTCTAAAATCAGCTGGAATTTTTTCATGTCTTGAGAGATGTGTGGTCTGACCCAATCCAATAGCTTTTGCTCGTTTTTTGGCCTGTTGAGATCCAACGGTCTCCTACCTGTTATAAGCTCATATAAGAAGACTCCATAGCTCCATACATCACTTTTGTACGTGAGGCGTCCTGTTTGCATGTACTCTGGAGCTGCGTATCCAACTGTTCCAACTACCTATATAAAACAAGAAAAATATATCCAGTTTAAATAGAAGTCCAAATGAGGGGTATTATGGTTAATTTATAAAAATTTAACAGACAATTAAGTAACATACTGCTGTTGAGACATGGCTTAGCCCCTCTGAAGGACCAAGCCTAGCCAATCCAAAATCTGAAAGCTTTGCGTTCCAGTTCTCGTCCAACAGAATATTTGAAGATTTGAAATCTCTAAAGATTATCTGCACCAAAACACATGAACACAATGTTATAATAAGAGGTGCAATAGAAAATGGTTCAGTCTGGTTTGATAAAATGTCAATTTGGATTCGGGTTAAAATGAATCAGGTCTGGTTAAGTTGACCAACAAAAAGTTTTTATCCATTAGTTAAACTAAATTACAAATAATTAATTCGCTAATATGATGATAAAAGCTATATTATGATGATAATGATAATTTTAACATCTTAATACAAGGTTTTATTGGAGAATACAAGGTTTTATGCATTAGAAAAAATACAGTATGGGAGACTTTCGGTTTGACCCCTTTTTAATCTTTTGCTAGAATTATTCCTTTGACCCGTTTGAGATAAAGTGTAGCTTAAATTGTCTCATGTAATGGGTATTATTACCACATCTAGTATCGACTAACTTATTTCATAATGTACCTGAAATTCCATTTCTTCATGGAGGTAAGCTAACCCTCGAGCAGCATCCTGCGCAATTTTCAGTCGTGTTGACCATGTAAGAGGTGTTTGAGCTTTACTAGATAAATGATCCTGGACACTCCTATTTGGCATATATTCATACACGAGAAGACGTTGGATCCCTCTTTCATCGTCTTCAGCACAATAGCCAACAAGTTTGACCAAGTTCGGATGGTCAACAAATCCAAGAACATTTACTTCTGTAATCCATTCCTTGTGTCCCTTAGAAAAGTTAAAATACGAACATAAGGATCATGCTTAAAACACAGCATAAGAATATTAATGTGATTAAATACACACAAGAAAGAAATTAATACCTGTAAACCCCTTCTGCCTAGTTGTTTAACAGCAGTATCTATCTTTTTGCCCGAACCGTCTGTGTTTTTCAGCATGGCCCGATACACGCATCCAAAACCACCTTCCCCAATCATGAGGGCGCGGCTAAAGTTCCTTGTGGCACTTTTTAATTCAGAAAATGTGAATTGTCTGATATTATTATTACTATTACGACTTGGTCTTTGAGTCAAACTCGTGAATGAAGTCCTTGTGGAGGAATCGGTGCTGACATCAGAGACATTGTGTGAAGTAAATCCGGAGCCTGTTTTCATCTCATCTTGACCAATGGATATAGAAGGAGAGGAATGGACTGGGGTTGACTTTGTAGTCCTAGTGTCATTGCTTTTAACTCCGTGGGAAGATGAGAAGGAGAAACATCTCATGGCCTTCATTTTCTGAGAATTATTGTTGGTTCAGCAAGATTTAGCGAATGTAGAAAAAGTCACCTAATGTGTATTCAAATACTTACAAGATTCTCAATCGTTTATTAATACTCCATGTAAAGTTTCTTATTATTTAACTAAACATTTTTTATAGTCATGTTTAACACATTCTTTATAGTCATGTTTAAAGTTTCTTATTATTTGACCCATATACAAAATTACCCGTTTCACTCTGAACATATTTTGAAACGTTACACGACCCACACCCACCTTAACGGGTTTTAACCCTCACATAAGAAACCATGGTTCATCCAACCATTAGTCTAGAACAGCTTACTTTTTCAATATTTAGTATCTTTTCACATTTTGCAATAGTGATTCATAATACTCCGTACTAAACTATGATCATCAATAACATGAAACGCAAGAGTGATAACGATACTAACTTTAAAAGAACTATTTGTGTGTAATGACATCATTAGTCATGTACATATATGAAGCTAAGCAAAGAATCTTTGCCAAGGTGGCAACAAAATCCCACAGTAACACATGTTAATTTTCTAATCAGGAAATTATATTTGACTTTTGGATGTTAATTATTTATGGTTTCCATCTCTTAAGGCTTCTGGTTGTCAATGAGTCATGCCATCTATATTATAAAGATTATATTTTTCTAGAATTTTTTTGACTCATTCAACATGAATACTTTATATTTTATATACAATTAAACTTTAAAAAGGTTACATGTTGCCATGTTGGCATCTTTCATGGCCAGTTTTCATGCAGAAGTCGATAGAACATTTGATAATTGAGCCTGAATCATGAGACCTTGTAAATTAATGCTTAACTGTTAATAGATGATCATATAAATGACTATGATAACGTAAACTTATTTTCACTATGCATAAACTTTGTAATGCTCGATAAAGACAGACGTATCACATAAAGATCGCGTTACATGAATAATGTGACAAAGAAATTTTCATAAACATCTTCCCACTATGGTTTCTCAATTCATAAGCCTCTAGATGTACTATTTACAAAAGATATAAAATCTTGCAATTATCAAAGAACACAACTAGTCTCTACTAACAAAAAGTAAATGCACACCTAGTTAAACAACATGATTAAGAACTACTTGTAATGAAAGAGTAATCAAGAAAAAGTTGAGATGATTAAGAAGAGATGGCATACCTTGATGTAATGTGTGCTTCGAATAAGTTGAAATTCTGGTAACTATAAGGCTATAGAAGAATGCATATTGAGAGAATTTAGTGATATGCAAAAAAACTTAAAACAAGGAAATAGAGAGTATATTAAGAAGGTGGGAATGCAAATTCATAAAAATAGAAGGTTGACAGCTGGTATTAATTAGCTTACCAAACTTTGAAAGGGATATTTACAAAAAGATGACACATATCAAAAGCTAAAAGTTAAAACTATACTCTTTCCTTAAACACAATAGACACAAGCACATAAAATTTACAAGTATAAAATCAAAAAATTTATATTAACATCGTAAGTCTCTCAACTTTCATTTTTACATGGTCGATCCTTATCATGAAGTTTTGTATTATTCGTCCTTATCAATTACACCGTTCATCCATGTGGTTTGGCCTTAATAACATCGCAAGTCCCTCGGTCGTTAGTGATAAGGACAAATGGTTTTACAAAACTTCATTATAAATATTTACCATGCAAAAATGAAAGTCGAAATATTTGCGATGTTATTATAGCCAAACCACAAGGACGAACGGTGTAATTTACTCTATTTTGAGAGTTGATACTCATAAAGTAGTATGAATATTGGACTAATATCTTGCAAATAATATAATCATTGTATATAAATTATTTGCTACAATGCCTTCTATAGAAACATGTTGCAGAGTTGATACTCATAAAGTAGTATGAATATTGGACTAATATCTTGCAAATAATTAACTTATAATCATTGTATATAAATTATTTGCTACAATGCGTCTATAGAAACATGTTGCTTTATTTGCCGGACATCTTTTTGGTAACAATGAATATACAAAAACAAAAACTTAAAACCAAGAAGCTAGTTTAATTAATATATTAAGTCTTAACATATGCTATTATTATTGTCGACACTAGTTTTAAAGGCGCGTTCGTTTTGAAGGACACTCTTCTAAACGGGTTATTATTTAATTCTAACATTGTCTTTCACATATTTTGTAGAGCATATACTAGCGTAAGTAAGTATTGCCAGTTATCAATGTTTCTATAATAATATACACTGCTGTATTATTTTATTCTTTCCAATATAATCAAACAGCAATTTGCATCATAAAACTATTAGTACACTTGTAGGAGACTTTATGGGTTATGTATATCATTGTGGGCAACCGTTGTTGAAATTTAGCATCTTAAAAGCAACGCGGCGAAACATGTAGCACCCACGTTTATGTTTTTTATTTTAATGATTGATCGTATCATGGGCACAACATCAAACATATAGATTCTTAAGTTATTTGGTATTTGACATCTAAATTGCGGCCAAATGTCAATTTTTGCATCATGTACACAAATAGTCAAGCCTATATACCCACATTTTTCACTCAAGTTTAATGGTGACAAATGGAGTTTAGATAAGGGTTGTTTTGGCTCATTTTCAAATGACTTATGTGTTGTACTATAATTCGAGTTATAGAGTTATAGTCTTGAAATGAAGACTTGTTGTATTTTTATTTATGATGGTTGGTTGGTTGATGTAATTGGTTTTTTGTTGTTTGTCCATGTCATTTTAACTTGTTAGTTGTTATTGAAAAGTGTAAGAGAAGGTTGTGTATTGTTATTCAACCTTTCATGTGTCAATTGTGATTCTCTTTAGACTTTTAGAGTGGAGCGTTTTCATGATAGTTTCTTTTAATATAAGAGACAATGGCGTAACTTACTTTATGTTATTTGGTAACAAGCACTTGAAAATCGGACAAATAACAATATTAAGATTGTGATAATATCATAGCGTTTCTTTAGTAAACTAGCAAATACCCGCGCAAAGTGATGGTGTATAGTGACAAATATGTAGAGGATAACAATAATGAATACAACCGGATATATTTGAATCTCTGAAAGGCGTATAAACACTTTCAGATCGAATCAATTCGGTGGTTCTCCCGAATTATTCAATCGGATACAATACAGAGATTGAGAACGTTTTGTACGGTTTTTGTTTGAAATCTTATGAACCAGATAACCAAAATTGACCAAGAGAAAACGTATATCTATGAAAAACGGGATTAGGGCCATCATAACCGCCTTTTTGGCAGGTTTCAAAGTTGTTAAATTTAGTCCCTCAATTTCCGAAAATTTGATTTTCTGAGGAATTTTTAACATAGCAACTTAATGGACCCTGCCAGGGGCTGTCGCCCCTTGGACCCTGCTACCAGGGGCGGTCCCAGGGGCGTTGCCCCCGGACCCCCGTCCCTTAGGGGCTTCGCCCCTAACATCATACTAAATTCAAATAGGTGTGCACTCCACACGTCCAATCCTAAATGATGTCTTATTATGACGAAATTGATCAAACAAGTTAATCCAATTACACTAAAATATCCAACAAAAAAATTGTACATGCGAATTTGTGGTTTTTATGTGACCTTTAATGCAAGGGCATGGATACATCTACCCACCGGGTAGTTTACCCGGATGAGGTGACATTAAGTCATTGGGAGAGAAGGAACAATATTCTCCTTTTTCCTCTAACATAGCATTAATTGTGTTTTAATTATGTTTTTATTCTAAATGGGTAGACTACCTAGTGGGTAGCTTATGGTATAAAAATATTAGTTATGCGTTTATGATTGATAACTATACCTACTCATAATTAAGAGAAACAATAAATTTTTTGTTAGCGCGTTGCAGCGGGTGCAAAACATTTATTTTCTAAACTAGGCAGAATTGCCCGTGCGATGCACACGGGCTTAATAAAAGTTGTTAAAGTGTAATTTTTTGTATTTTTTTTCGTCATTTTATATTTAAGTTGTGATGGTATCATAAATTTTGTTACCATTATACGTATTTAAAATACTTTATTGAGTTGCATATGGTTTGTATATAAGTTTTTATTGCGTAATATTTGGGACGTATGCTGTATAAAAATTGTGAGAGTGTAGTAGTTGGCTTTTATTTTCAGTATTTTATATTTAAGTTGTCATGATATCTCACATTTTCTAAGCTTTATATATATATATATATATATATATATATATATATATATATATATATATATATATATATATATATATATATATATATATATATATATACTTTTTAAAATGGATGTATCCGGGATAGCCCGTGCGATGCACAAGGGCTTTGTAGAAGGTGTCAAAGTATAGTTTTTTGGGTTTATGTTTGTCGTTTTAGATTTCAGTTGTCATGGTATCACAAATGTGTTAACCTTTAAACGTTTTTAATAGACTTTTCTTTGTTGCTTTAGGGTTGTATATTAGTTTTTATATCTTAATATTTGGTACGTATGTTGTATAAAAGTTGTCATATTATTACTCATTTTCTAAGGTTTATAAGAATAAAGTACTTTATTTACTTGTATATGAGTTGCACATGGGATGTATATAAGTTTTTATATCGTAATCTTCGGAACTTATTTTCGTCATTATATATCTAAGTTGTGATGGTATCACATTTCTAAGCATGACATACATTTAAAATAGTTTATTGACATTAAAAGAGTATATGTGAAGAGATTTTTTTTAAGATATTATATTGAAAAGAGTCTCTTCACATGTAAATTTTTAATATGTATAAGTTACATAAATTATTTTAAATATGAAGCGATGGCATTAATGTTGGAGACCTTTTATATTCATTCTCGTGCAATGCAAACAGGTTTGGACTGCCCCAGGACCCATGCGCTGCACACAAGTTGGATCTAATTGTTGTTTTCGTAATGTTCGGGACTAATTTTCGGTTATTGTTTGAAACTCTCATTTTTTTGTGAAAGACGGACTTCGTTGTTTAAACAAATTACATTATAAAAAGCGGACTATAAAACAAATTTCCTTTTTAACAAAACTATAAAAACATAAAACGTTAAAGTAATTAGTATATTAAAGATTATAAATTATAATTCGTATAATAAATTATAATTCGTATAGTAAAATATTGCATGTTTAATTTGTAATGTACTATTAATATGAATGCTAAGTATTCATCTATATTGACACCGGTGGCCGTGGCGTTGTTCTTGTTGTTGTTGTTTTTGTCGTTGTTGTTCATTGGCATTTTGCATGTTTTGTTCTTAATGCAATTTTCATGACTTCTCGATCTCTTTCTTTAATGTGAAGAGGTTTTTTGCAAAATGTTATATTTAAATGAGGCTTTTCATATGTAATTTTTAATATTAGTAAGTTACATAAATTATTTTTTAATTAATGCGTTATTACAACATTTTTCCATAAACTATAATATCGAATTTGAAACATTCATTAGTAACTCATTCTAAGTATTTACAGTATGACGACATGAATCATATGATCTCAAACTCAAATGAATAATGCTTACCTCGTGATAGGTGTAGGATAACATTTCAAATACAATTTTATTCTCCTTTACATACTTCTTCGGTTTAAAAGATTCTCATTGTTATGATAATAGTGTGAAAATATTTTTATTATATACTACCATTTTCAATATGTAATATCGACATAATTACACAGTCACATCAAATATCAAAGTCACGCAATATTCCAAGACGTTTAATTAAGAAAGTGACATTAACACAACGCAAGACAGAAAACTACATTAAGAGCAAAAATATTAAAATGCACAAAGTATAGTAATAATTATTGACTAAAAATTGAATGCTCGTCAAATTATTTTCAATAAACTTACTTGCTAACGAATCAATAGTATTAGCCCATTTATCGGTATTACATGAAGTAAAATATTGCATGTTTAATTTGTAACATACTATTAATATGAATGCTAAGTATTCATCCCACCGGTGGCCGTGGCTTTGTTCTTGTTGTTGTTGTCTTTGTCGTTGTTGTTCATTCTTTTGCATTTTTTGTTCTTGATACAATTTTTGTGACTTCTCGATCTCTTTCTTTAATGCTTCTTGACTCGCTACAAAAAAAATTAGATATAGTTGATCGTTAGTAACTTAAATACAGTTATTTTTTATCAAAGTAAAAATGTTCGTGCATGTTCCACTTAATTGATAAGAAAACAATGTGTAGGATCTCTTAAACCATTATAGAAGATGATATTACTACCAAAGCTCCTAAGTACCATCTTTATGTCCTATATTGTTACAAACACAAAATACACGTGAAATTTTCATAAAATAATATAAATCAATATGCTAAATAAGTAAGATGATATGATGCTTACTTTAACATCATAATAAGTTGTAGCCCAAATGTGCATGCGGTGTGGAGGAAGTTGTAGTTTGTTGTGTGTGATTTTTGACACATTATATAGTTGATAAAATATTTGTAACTCATGGACGGGAAGGTAAAAAGACTAACCATTAATTGGTGTGTTAAATTTATGCATTCATGGCATTTTTGGTTTGTATTCTTTGAGGTTTAGAGATGGCTTGAAACATGTTGTAACGTACAAACTTTTGTGCACGATTTCTATGTACTTACCCTTATGCATGACTATTAAATCAATGTACTAACATATGAAGCCTTCACATTTCACTTTTAATTCATGAAACATTTATTGGTTTAGAGATGGCTTGAAACATGTTGTACCGTACAAACTTTTGTGCACGATTTCTATGTACTTACCCTTATGCATGACTATTAAATCAATGTACTAACACATGAAGCCTCCACATTTCACAATCAATTCAAGAAATATTTATGGAGAGCACTTTGCATTTATAAGACAACTTAAGCTTTTAGTATATAAGATACGGAATATAGTTTTAATATTAACTAGAATGGTACCCGCGCAATGCGACGGCGGGTATTGTGTGATTATATTTTGCATTATTTGATTAAACGTTTAGTTGTCTTCATGCTTTATAATTAGAGATATTAAGGATAGTTAAGCCAAATAATTTTAGTTTGAACAACCAACCCCTTCCTAACAAACTTTCTAACCAACTTGCTTCCTAACAAATTAATTTTGAAATCTTTCCATAATAAGTAAGAAAAAAGTCTGAATTTTAAGCATTTTTAATTATAGAATAGTCCCAAATGTATTATATAGTAGTATAGATAAGATTTTTTTTAATATAAATATGATTATAAAAGAGTAAAAGTACAGAGTTTCAACAGGTTTAAAAGTTAATTTGTTATATCATTATACTTAAGATGTATTTTGTTTGATGTGTTTATTGACTTTTTTGTATTATTAGAAAATTTAACAGTTTTTTTTTTTTTTTTTTTTTTTTTTTTTTTTTTTTTTTTTTTTTTTTAATGAGGGTGTTCAAATATAAACTTAATGATATTGGAGCTATTATGTATTATTTGTAAATTTATGTACTATTTTTAATTTAAGAGGCGTTAAAATATAAAATTTGACGTGTTTATGGGTTATTTTGTATGTTTTTAATTATCAGAAGTGTTAAAATATAAATGTTAAGGAGTTTTAAATTTTAGATGAGGTGTTTATAACTTTTTAAAAGGTCGACTATTCACCTACAATGATCACATGTGATAAAGGTATTTATATAAACTCCACATCATCTATTCATAAAGAAAATTTTGGCATCTATTAAAAAAAAGGAGTTTAGAGCAAATTAGTGTAGGAAGGATTTATATAATAAGGAAAAAGAAAAATATTTAAAATGGGTTATTATTTTCGATCAATAAGATAGCTAAATTTCAAAATCAAATCTTATTGTTAACAAAATAAAAAGTCATTTATTTTTTTATTTTTTTCTCAAATTCTATTAATTTTTCATCTTGATAAAAAAATCTGCATAAAAGTACACGTCTTAATATTGTAAAAAAATAAGGTTATTTATAAAATTTAGTGGTTAAGTTGAAACTACTAATAAATTCGATTCTGTGATTTTGATGTAGAAAAAAATTATAAAGAACTGATGTAAATTGATGATAAATAAACTTAACGAAAAATAGGGTAATTAATTAAACTTAAAAGGTTAAATTAAAAATTACGTTATATTTTGCTTGATTAATATAGGTTATAGTCATGCTGAAAACTTCATAAAAATATCTAATTTTAAATTTTATACTATGTATAACAAATACATCCCATACTTTATATTTGTTTATAACATTTCTTATTATTTTTATAATTCATAATGTTGTTATTTAGAGATCAAAAAATATGACAAAACCAATTAATACGACTTATGTTAAAACTCCTTTAAAGCAACTTATGTCAAAACCTCGCAAGCGAAAAATTTAAACTAGTAACTTGACATGAGGGACGTTTTGCTACATAACAAAAGACTCAACTTTTTTACTTTAACTATAATTAGAGGTGCGTTTGGTATGCTGTCATGAATCACAATCGGTATCGGTTTCTGTATAAGATGGGTCCCTCACCTATGATAAATTCATACCTCCCCTCTTGAACTCCTATGGAGTATGGACAATATTCATATTTCATTCCATATAATGTGAGCCCCTCATCTTAACCAAACACTTAAAATCAGTACCACTATGATTCCCTCATTCCTATAAGGGGATACCTAACGTACCCTAAGAACAAGATATTCTTGTAGGGTAACAACTACTCAAACAAAAATTAGTTTTAACAAAACTTGGGTTGTCCAAATGACCAAATTAGAAAACATTGTTTTATCGGATTTATCTGTTTTATTTTAATTTTAATTTTCCGACCAACAACTTACACCTTACAAAAAGAATATAACATAATTTTTCGGTTTTATCTGCCATTACTTTGGATAGGTATCTATCTGGTCATAGGCCTTTTATTTTTGCGTGAGGTTTGTTTAGATATGGTCCTACTCGATTTTATCATTATTGGTTTGAATTGGATGGTTTTGATAATTTTGTTTAGATATGGTCCTAACGCTATGTTAAGATTCATGAAGAAACAGAAGTTCCTAAAAGAAAAGATTCGTTCGTGGGTTAAAGATAAGAACGAGAGTTCGAAGAATAAAATAATAAGCCTCAAAGGTACACTTGACGATATTGATTCTTTAGTAGATAAAGGGAAGGCTGGTATAGATTTATTAAATAAGCGTATGCAAGTGATGAAATCATTACAAGATCTAGAAAACACAATGTCGTTGGAGGTGGCTCAGAAAGCTAAGATTAAATGGTCGATTGAAGGAGACGAGAATTCTAAATATTTTTATGGCATCCAAAATAAGAAAAGAAGTCAACTTGCAATTCGTGGTATCTTGTTGATGGTGTTTAGATTGATTGTCCTAGTATGGTGAAGAATGAGTTTCTTTTACATTTTAAGGATCGGTTTGATCGACCATGCTCGTCTCGTTTACTTCTAGACATGGTCTTTCCTAATAAATTATCTTTGGATCAAAAGGCTGACATGGAAAGAAACATTACCAATGAAGAAATCAAACAGGCTGTTTGGGATTGGGGTATGGATAAGCTACCGGGTCCAGATGGTTTTACTTTCGGTTTTTATAGAAGATATTGGAGTTTTATTGAAAAAAATGTGGTGGATGTTGTGTCGTATTTTTTCCAATATGGTTCGTTTCCTAGAGGTGGTAACTCTTCTTTTATTGCTTTGATTCCAAAAATGCAAGACGCCAAAATGGTAAAAGATTTTAGGCCTATTAGTTTGATTGGAAGCTTGAACAAAATTATTGCAAAGGCTTTGGTGAATCTTCTTGTAGTTGTGTTGGTAGATATTGTTAATGAAGTGCAATCCGCTTTTGTCGTGAATAGGCAAATTTTAGATGGCCCTTTCATTTTGAATGAATTGATTAATTGGTGTAAATCTAAGAAGAAGCAAACTATGATCTTCAAAGTGGATTTTGAGAAGGCTTATGATTCGGTTTGATGGGATTATTTAGATGATGTTTTGAAGAATTTTGGCTTTGGTGATAAATGGCGGGGTTGGATCCAAAATTGTTTACGTTCGTCCAGAGGCTCGATTCTTGTGAACGGGAAACCTACAGGCGAATTTCAATTTCATAAAGGCCTTAAACAGGGAGATCCTCTTTCTCCTTTTCTTTTTATATTAGTTGTGGAAAGTCTTCACCTCTCATTTCAACAACTCGTTAATGAAGGCTTATTCAAAGGAGTTTCCATTGGTTCGTCTTTGCAAGTTTCTCATTTGTTTTATGCAGATGATGTTGTTTTTACAGGGCAATGGAATGATTCTAATATTTCAACTATTGTTCAAGCTTTAGAATGCTTCTTTCGAGCTTCTAGTCTTCGTATAAATATGCACAAAAGTAAATTGTTAGGGATAGCAGTGGATGATGAAAGAGTAAACCGGGCAGCAAAAAAGTAAATCGGGCAGCAAAAAAGATAGGGTGTTGGACGTTTAAAAATCCTTTTTCATATCTTGGTATCAAAGTTGGTGGCGTGATGTCTCGAATTAACTCTTGGGATGAGATTATCTGTTACACTCGTATCCCGATGAGGTATCATTTATGTAAATATTATGCTATCTAAATATAAGTTATGTGTTATAGATTAAGTAATAACTTAATGTGTGGCCAAAATAGGAAGAATGAGACTTAGATGGACTACAATTGCCAAATGACCAAAGTTAATCCTACACATGATTAAATATCTAGCTCCTACAATTGTCTGGAAAGATTGAGTGAGTTCATATGTGTCGACATTTTGAGGAGAAAAAGAAGGGAAGACCAAAATCATCATTTTAACTCATTTTGGTTATCTAGGAGTGATCAAGAACCATTAGAGACTCCTTAATGTAGTCTCTTCATCAAGTAAGTAATTTCCCCAATTGAGAAATTAGGGTTCTTGACATGAAATTGGGTATTATTGATAAAGGTTGTAAATTTATGATTCTCTTAGTTAATTAGTTGCTAATTAAGGTTAATTTTGAAATAGGAATCATTATAGAAGCCCAACGCAAGCCAAGTAGGAAGCTAGTAGGAAATTGAGGTAAGTATATGAGTATAACTTGTAAATGTTATGATGTTGATGTTATGATTGTGTTAATGTGATTGTTATGGAGCTTGTGAATGTATGTTAGCTTGGATCCAATGCTAAATGTGTTAATGTTACATAATTACTTGCTTGGTCAAGGTGAGTAATAATCCCATTTTATGCTCCTTGTTAATGTTATGATTGGTGTTAATCACTAATCTCATATAAATGTGATGTTGGTTATATCTTATATACTTACTAAGCGTTTTCGCTTACGGTTATAGTTAATGTCAATTTTGTAGGTACAAGTGAAGGAGCCAAAGGTAAGGAATTAGCCTAGTCGTAGCCTTGGAAGGAAGTATTAGCGTAGTTGTAAAAGGTAACTAGAAGACCGTAATCTTTTGGACCAAGTGTGTTGAAGTTGGAAGCCTCGAAGTGTCCTTTCGTGTTTTGGTATATTTCAATCCATGTGGTCATTTTGCTATTTAACGGTCTTGTTGTCATCCATGGTCTTTAGTCATGATAGGTCATGAGTCAAGTTTATGTAAATGTCAAGAAGTCTTAATGGTATGTGTTTATGGTGGTAATTAGGAGGGTGATTGGCAAATAGCCAATCTCACCCATTTTGGAAAGATATGGGTTAAGACTTTGTACCATCAACTTTGCAATATAATTGAAATGTTAAGTAAAGTGTGTTTTAAGTGGTTACATAGTTGTTATGTGTATTAGGTAAAAAGTGGGTATTGTTAATGAGTTTTAAGGGGGTGTTTGGCGTAAGCGGGTTCACACCCATTTTGGAGTGTGAACGGGTCACGAGTTTATGAGTCAAGTTTAGTAGGTTAAGTTATGGATGTTGGTTTAGTATGGTGGGTAAATGAAGTGTTTTAAGTGATTTGGAGCGTCAATGGGTTGAAATGGTTTTATGCATAACCCGTCTATTTTTAAAAGTACTATTCCGAAGTGTCTAACGGTGAATGTTTTTACATTAACATGAGCCCAATGATGTATTAATAAATCCTGGAAGTTTTAGTGTCTTTTCGAGTAATAGAAGTCAATTTACAAAAAACGGGTAAAAAGTGTACAAAAAGGGGATATGCATAAAAAGGAGTGTTTGGGACAAGGTCGTTTTTAACCCATTTTGGGTCGAGTGAGTCCAGGAATTTGGAAAAACATTAAATATGATATATATTAGTCTAATGTGGATTATATATGTGTAAATTTAGGTCTAAAGTGTCGATTTTATGTTTAAAAGTGTACGGGTCATTTTGAGAAGGTATAGTGCACTTTAGGGGTCCATAGTGCGTCAGAAGTGTTTCAGTGCACTTTAGGGGTCCATAGTGTATCAGAAGTGTTTCAGTGCACCTTAGGGGTCCATAGTGCACCGAAGGTGTTATAGTGCATTTTAGGGGCCCTCAGCGCATAAGACGGGTATTGCAGTTCGGTCAGTTTCGGCCCTGTAAAAAAAATCGTGTCGTTTTTGGGGCGTTACATTATCAATAGACTTTTAGCTCGTCTATCTAAATGGAAGATGAAGACTCTTTCAATAGGTGGAAGATTAACCCTGCTCAAATCAGTCTTAGGTTCGACTCCTATTTTTTATATGTCATTGTTCAAAGTCCCTATTAAGGTGTTAAATATAATGGAATCCATTCGAAGTCATTTTTTTAGTGGGGCTGAGCTTATTGATAAGAAAATGTCACAGGTGAAATGGAGTAGAGTTTTGGCTTCAAAAAATAAAGGGGGTCTAGGAGTGTCGAGTTTTTTTGCGTTGAATCGAGCTATAATGTTTAAGTGGGTTTGGCGTTTTTGTAATGAAAGGAGTTCTTTGTGGGCTAGGGTTATAAGAGTTGTGCATGGTGACGACGATAACCTTGGTAACCCGTCTAATTCCTCTCATTCATCTATATAGATGGATATTGTTCGAGAGTTGGCTAAGCTCAAGTATCAAGGAATCGACCTTCTTGGTTTTATTAAGAAAAAAGTCGGTAATGGTGTAGACACTTTATTCTGAAAGGAAATTTGGACGGGAGATACTGCTTTTAAGGTATGATATCCGAGAGTTTTCTTGTTGGAATCTAATAAGAAGATTTCAGTTGCTGAGAAATTGGCTCACGTTCATTTGGGCTGTTCTTTGCGTTGCATTCCGAGGGATGGAGTTGAAAATGCTCAGTTCACTGAGTTGGCAGCAAGTTTAGAGGGTTTTCAACTTCCTGTGATGCAAGATAGATGGACTTGGTCATTAGTGGGATCAAGAGATTTCTCTGTTGCTTCAGACCTTCAGTAAGGAGGTATATCGATGATCATTTGATAACTGATGTTTCTTCTAAAACTCATTGGGTTAATGTTGTCCTTATTAAAGTAAATGTTCTTGCTTGGAGAGTAAGTTTAAATGCTTTACCCACTCGGTTTAATCTCTCTCGAAGAGGCTTGGAGCTTCAATCCATTCTATGTCCAAGCTGTGGAAAAGGTGCTCAGTCTTCTAATCATGTTTTCTTTGCATGTCCTATGGCGAGAGATATTTTTCATAAGATTGTTTCATGGTGGGATGTAAGTTATTTAGAGCTTTCATCGTATGAGGAGTATGAGGAGTGGTTAGTTTGGATTTTGAATCTTCATTTCCCGCCTAAGCTTAAAGAGGTGTTGGAAAGTGTTTTATATGTTATGTGGTGGTTTGTTTGGAGTTTTCAGAATAAATCCATTTTCAATTCGAGCACTACTTCCAAAGTGGTCATTTTTGATGATATTGTGGCTCGTTCGTTTCAGTGGTGTAGATATAGATACAAAGCTAAATTTAGTTGGATAGATTGGTTGAAAAATTCCTCTCTTATTTCCTTGTATTTTTTTTTTCTTCTAGCTTCTTACTAGTGGTTTAATATAATCCACCGTTAAAAATAAATAAATAAATAAATAACTTACACCTTACAAAAAACAAGCAAAACAACCTATAAGGTCATCCATAATGATGAGTTTATGAAAAGTTTATCCTGTAGTGAATTGAATACTTTGTTCATATAAATAGTTACCTAAACAACCTATAAGGTCATCCATAATGATGAGTTTATGAAAAGTTTTATAAAAGTTAAGAGATTTAAGTTTTTGAACATGTTTTATGCTTAGGTGGATTGAAGAGGTTTAAGTGTTTAACATTGTGTTATTCACTTTTTATTTGAAGGAAGAAGAAAGTAAAAGGAAGTATAAAAAGCGGTTGGAGAGAAAAAGAAAGATTGTTAAAAGTTAATTAGTGTTATTAAGTTGTAAAAGAAAAAAAAAAGGAGAAAAATGATTAAAAAAAAAAAAAAAAAAATTAACAATTATGTACTCGATCATATATTTAATTGAGATTCAAGTTAAAGTATTAGAGAGCAATTTCATCACCTAAAAATAAGTCACTTTATTCTCACTTTCATCTCAAAAGTTTTTGAGGTGAAAGTTTTGGCATAAAAAACTCAATCATTTTTTTTTTTTTTTTTTTTTTTTTTCTCATGCTTTCCTTTTACTTTCTCTTTTAGGAAAACTTAAAACATATTTATTTTTTTTGTTTTTTCTTCACTTCTTTTCATTTTTCATCCAAAGTTATAACTTGAGAACATACCATTATGAAGTGGTTTAAAAAAATTGTTGTTTCTTTTATACTTTATTTTTTTTTATCCCAAATATAAATGCCATCAATGTTGTTATTGTTGTAATAGGGCCGATTTGGTTTAAAAATAAAACTTTATTATACTTTGATGGTATCATGTCTAAGCTTTTTGGGTTTTGTCATATTATGTATGTGGCTTCAAATACCTTTAATAAATTTTTAGGTGCAGTTGGGTGTTTTCGTAGTTTTCAAGTTTCAACTATGACCAAGTCTTGCATAAAGAATATATAAAGATTTCTAGAAACTCAAATTAAATTGATTTTTTTGTTAAGCCTTATTAAATCGATTGATAATTTTGTTAACGTATGAATTCAGGTTGAATAAGAGCACATACCATGCTATTAGTTCATCTACAGAATACATATTACTCGTACGAAGAGTCCTAACACTTGTATCAAAACAGAAAATGATGTGTTTGTATAAACCTAGAGATATTAAACAGTTTTAAAAATGCTTTCGATTTGTGTTAAATTCTTCATTTGTACAAGCTTAGAAACAATACATAAATGAGAAAAGCTTGATCGGAATGCAAATAAACGTATTTCAAACATTTAAGGATGAACGATTTGCACTGTGACTTCTTGTGGTTTACATACCTACCCATATGCTAGCTAGGCTTGCTACCTGAGCTATCTCAGGATTTTGAATCGGCTACTAAAGTCAACGTAAAATTTTGAATCGGCTACGAAAGTCAACGTAAACCTTTTACAATCGGTGCATTGCTCAGGGGCAAAGCAGTTTATGATCAACTAACAATACTGGTCAATCTTAGCTCAGTTGATATATGCAGGCGTGTCGAAAGTAACCCAAACCGACCTGATAAGATTAATCAGGCTTCCAAGCTTCTGTACCTGATAAGATTAATCAGGCTTCCAAGCTTCTTTGTTGGGTAACACCATTGTACCCAGATCAGTATACACGGTTGACTTTTTACTGGGCTAACTCGGATACGGGGTTGGTTAAATCTTCAACCATCCAAATAATGTTCAAAGTTCCTATCAGTTAATGAAACTCCAGCAGAAACCCGACCAACCCGAATCCAATCTTCTAATGGGGTAAATTCTTGTGCCTCTGAAACCGACCAAAACAACCCAATCAGACCAAACAACCCTCATAAACTTTTAAAGTTTGAGTTCATCAATTTAGTAAGCCCAAGTGATGGCTGGCGACTAAGATATGGGTGTGAAACCCCCCACCAAAACTGCAGATCCAGAAACAAGATTGCTACTGCCTGATTACTCAAATTAGAAACGCTTAACATGGCAACCAAATATGCTCCAAATAAAAAATAAAAAATGTACTAAGCAAATAATAAGAAACATTCAGAAGGGCCAAAACATCGCTGATGATGACCGGACATCGGATGCCTATCAGCCTATATACCCTAACTATTCACTAAGACAAACTGGATTACCGTACTAACCAGCCCATGAAGCTGCACTGGCTAAACACTACTTAAAAATCTGAAGAAACACCAGAATCAGTGTCGTCACACAGGTCAGATGACACAGACTCAATACACGCCAAGATAAATTAAGCAGATAACAGAGGCTTCAGATTCTAACTTGGACCAGCAGCAACAAAAACAGAAACATTGAAAGCTATATAAAGTTGAAGGCTGACACTATATCTGTGACTAGAACCAAAGTGAAATGAGACCAAACCTATCTACTAAAACCAAATGTAAACGAGCCATACATGAAATAGACAAATGAAACATAGTTCTAACTTATCCAAGCTTATTATTTTATCCCACCATAAAGTTCGAAATTCTATCACATTGAATAAAGAAGAAATTAGTCATACCAGTAACTATCTTACAACTACCAATGCAACAAAAACAATCAGTTCATTTTCATGATTTCGCCATTCCAACAAGATCCTCAAGTGTAAGGTTCAATGTATCTGAATTTCCTTTCCTGACTTCCTCACCACGAGCAGCAAGAATATCCTCAATGTTTCCTTTCTCGCCAAACATCCCCAAATGATCAGCAATCAGGTGGTAGTTATTACATCCGCCACATCGAGCCACCACCACACCTTTATCGTATGATTCACGAGAAATTGTCTTCACTGATCTCGTATCACAGACTTTGCAAGTGAACATCATGGCAAGATCATGTCTGGGAGATATCTTTAAATCAGATTTAGCAGTGAATGTGACCCCAGTAGTGTTGTTGGTTGCAGAGGACTCAGTGTTTGCTAAGTTCTCAATCGTGTTTGAAACTGGCGCTACCGGAGCTTCATCCTCTATAGCGTTCTTGACAGATGGACTGCTGATTTCTGAAAATCTTCGGGTTTGTGTTCTATGGACTTGTCCACCAAGCATGAATGCACTAAGAGAAGGAAGAAACTGTGTTGCGGAATCTGTCAAGTGTAAAAATGATTTAACATAGATAAAATATGGAAAAGTAGCATCTTAGACACTTTGATGTGCAATATTAGGTCGGAAACTAATACATATGAATTCATTATAAATTTGGAAAGAACGAAGTGTCATCTAATTTTTTACATTCATAACCCGATATTTATTTACATGTGATTAACTTCTCAAACCGCTGGCCATTCTATAAAATAAAATAAAAAACTTCTCAAACCGTTGTATTTCGACTTCAAATACAACTAACTTCATCGCATACTCACTTTCACCATCTTCTCGTAAAGGGTGTTTAGCATTTCTATTCGAAATTGGTGTTTAGCATTTCTACTCGAAATTAATTGCCTAATTTATATTTTTTAAACATAAATTGCATTTCCTCAAATTCAAACTTAGCGCAAAGATTACTCAGCGACGGACTTTATCAACACAATCAAACCACTACTAATTTGCTCATGACAATTGACTCGAAGCAAATTCTAAACCTTCTAATCCCAGTTTCAGCCATCATGAGGGTGATTGTCTTATTATTGCAAAGCATAATATGATTACCTACAGTCAAAAAGTCCCTTTCATATAGACCAATTCGGTAACAGCTACAATACAAATGATACCGATTTTCTTATCATGAGTGATTAAACAAGCAAATCCCTAACTAATAAGATTTTTCCGAAAACACAAACATCTTACAGTACTATGTAATTATAACAGCTAAAAAAACAACATAATAACGCCCAAACACTATTTCCTAGCCTGATTTATTACAGCTAAGAGAGTTTGGGATTGCTTATGCGTCTGCTTATAGATAAGTACTTATAACTTATAAGCTCGTTAAATATAAGCACTTGGGTAAACATTGTTCGGATTTGTTTATTATGTACAAAAACGCAATAACAGTCCCAAAAAATCACTAAGCAGCCTCTAAATTACGTTCAGGTTCATCTCGAATAAGCTCTTTAAAATAAGCAGCCTCAAAATAAGCAGTTGGGATGACACAGAAACTCCCTTGTGCATAAAAATAAGCAATCCCAAACACCCCCTAATAATCCCAAATATTTTTTCAACATATAATTACAACAACAAAAACAAAAAATGAAATTTTATAAATTCTGGGCAAATGAAAAAAAGATTATTTTTTCTAGGGTTTGATGAAAAGAGAGCTGACCGTTACGGATAGAGATATTGGGTTGTCTGGTGGCGTTGGTGATGATGGAAAATAACCGCCTAGCCGCCATTTATTATCAAATGAAGAAGAAGATTCAAGAAGATTTATAAGTGTGACAGTATCCTTCTTTGCAAGTAATTTTAAGTACCAAGTTGATCACAGGGTGCCAAAAATGTGTTTATAAAATGTGTTTAACCAAGTACAATAGAGGTTGCGAAAAATGTTTTAAAACCCGGGTTGAACCAGTTGATCGTGAACCAGTCAGGTGATAGATAGCCGATTTTGAAAAACAAACATGGTTGAACTGTCGATTAAACCGCTAACCGACAGCTCGACTAGATCAATTAAAAAATCGGTTTTTAAAACATCGAATGTCATGTTATAATACGTGTATTCTAAAACTGCTCATTTGATATATGAACTTTTTATTTTGTTCTAATATGACATTTGGGAAACAAGTAACTGACTCACGACTCACACTCACCTAGTAAAAAAAAATTTTCTTCGTATATTTTTCATTTTTGTGTGCTCACGTTACTTAAACTTAAATCCAAACACCTTTTTTTAACTTAATAAAACAAGTTTCCAAGTATCATATTAGCACGAACCTAAAATTTCAAAGAGTACTTTTTTAGTACGAAGATAGATCCTCTCAAGTTATTTATAACTTGATTGATCAAGTTGGGCAATTATCAATCATTTGATCAAATTCAATGACTCAAATCAAAAGAACATGAGATGATTTGAGCCATTGAATTTAATCAAATGGTTAATAATTGCTCAACTTGATCAATCAAGTTATAAATAACTTTAGAGAATCTCTTCCCTTTTGGTAAAGTACAACACATTTAGAAAATCACATGTCTAATGTATGGATTAAACTATTATAAATAGTAAAACATAATATGGTTTGGGAAGACATGGGTACTATAAATTTTAAGAAAATCGTATGTCTTGAAGTGTTTTTCTTTACTTTATTTGGCTATATACTCGGTTAACCAAATATTAACGTGGACTATATGTATTTGGCGGGTTTGGATGGCAAATTCAATGGACCATATAGAGAGACGTATATGTCTAAAAAGAATGTGATATATGGCGTGAAATAAAGTAAACCATCGAGTTTGCTGTAAGAAATTTATTCCAACAAGTTCAAAACTTTGTGTACCATCAAAGGCGTATATGAGAGTATGCGAGGCATCGCACAGAGCCTCCAAATTTTAGGGGCCTCAAAATTGTTATATGCTATGTACATATATCATATAAAAGTGACTTCATGTATTTGATTTATAGTGTTGCATTAAAAAATGATGGTCAGACACATTGAAAATGATTATTTCTCATTTTATCTTTTAATTAAATTATTTATTTTTTATTTTAGGCCCGTAATTTTCTTTAAACTGAATCTCGCACTGGACCTCTATAGAGACGGCACTATGTACCATAGCCACACTCACACACGAAGGGAAACGGGCTTAAAGCCTTGAACCGGCAAACCCTACAGGCCTACAGTTATCATCCAAAAAAAATAATAGATCCACCACCCGCCCCAATTTTTAACCCGATCTCTCTCTTTCATTCATTCACAAATCAAACACACCAACCAAACGCACATCTTCTCTTTTCACAGGTATATTCTCATTAATTCACTCCCTTAATCAATTAAGTCCTCTACATTTTTTGTTAATTATTAACGCCTGTTATATATATATATATATATATATATATATATATATATATATATATATATATATATATATATATATATACTTCAGTTTCTTACAGTTATTAATTATAAGTAGTATTATTATTTAGGGTTTGGAGTTGATTATTGAACTTATTAGGATTAATTGCTTATATGTTGATTTGGATGAATGATGAAATTCGTAAAGAGTGGAGATGATTTTACGGTTTAGAGTTTATGTCAAGTGTCAATAAGCTTTTTATAATGTCGGCGAGTACTTTTGTTTGGTTATTCAACTTCTAATTAACTTTTTTGGATGAATGATGAAGTTTCTACACTGGAGATTGAGTTGTGGTTTATTCAGGTCGATATTGGTTTTTTTTCAAGTTTTAGGTTTATTTGGAGGATTAGATAAAGTGTGAAGAGAATGGAGATAGAGTTACGGTTAGTATAAGGTTGAATTGTTGTCGATTTCAAAGTTTATGTGAAGTGTGAAAAAGTTTGTTATTTTGTCGATGATGATGGCGAGTACTTTTATTTGATTATTGAACTTGTAATTAGAGTTAAGGTTTATTGAGGTCGAATCGGTTTTTTAGCAAGTTTTAGGTTTATGTCGAGTATGTGGTTTGATTTGGAGGATTAGATAAAGTGTGATGAAATTTTAAGATAATGGAGATAGAGTTACGGTTAATATAAGGTTGAATTGGCGGTTTTTTGAGTTTAGAGTTTATGTGAAAGCGTGAAGATGTTTGTTATAATGTCGAGGGTGATGGCAAGTACTTTTGTTTCGTTATTGGACTTGTAGTTAAGTACTTAAGTTATTAGGATTGCTTTATTAGGTTATATACAGTATTAGTTTTGCTTTATTGGACTTGTAAAGAGTGGAGAGAGAGTTACGGTTAAGGTCGGATCAATCGCTTTTCGAGTTTAGAGTGTATGTCGATTCTATGGTTTAATTTGGAGGATTAGATAAAGTGTGAAGAAGTTTGTTGTAATGTTGATGGTGATGGCGAGTACGTTTATTTGGTTGTTGAAACATATTAGGGTTGCTCGCATGTTATATATTGTTACTGTATTAGTGTTGGAATTTGAAAGAATGGTGATAGAGTTTCGGTTTATTGAAGATCGAATCAACGGTTTTTTCAAATATAAAGTATTTTTAAAATATGTATATGGCAAGTACTTTATTTGATTATTGAACTAGTAATTAACTTATTAGGATTGCTCTATTAGGTTATTTGGTATTATTAGTTGTGGTTAGTATGTGAATATGTGGTTTAATTTGGATGATTAGTGAAACTGTTTAAGGTCGAACTTGCGGTTTTTCGAGCTTAAAGTTTATATGAAGTGTGAAGAAGTTTGTTATAATGTTTATAGTGGCAAGTATTGAACTTGTAATTAACTGTTTGATTAGGTTATATAGTATTGTGCTGTTTTGTATGTAAACGTATGGTTTAATTTGGATGGTTAGTTAAACTGGTTATATTTGTATTGGAATTTGAGAACTTGGATATAGAGTTATGGTTATAATAAGTCGAATTTGACTTGAATATCTGCACACTTTCAAAAAGATGTTAATATTATTGGTAATCACACACTATACTTTCTGGAAAGTAGTTTAAACTGATGTATTTAGTCTGGTCATGTCAC
This sequence comes from Artemisia argyi, assembly GCA_030686995.1. Taxonomy (NCBI): domain Eukaryota; kingdom Viridiplantae; phylum Streptophyta; class Magnoliopsida; order Asterales; family Asteraceae; genus Artemisia; species Artemisia argyi. The sequence goes on from CM060697.1 coordinate 127,219,484, forward strand.
TTGATTCGTTGCAGTTAATGGATTTTGGGGGGGGGGGGGGGGGGGGGGGGGGTTAACTTTAACTTATACATGCCTGTGATCAGCAGCTTTGATTGAGTTTCTATGCTAATTGAGTTTGATATGTTAGGGTTTCGAATTGATTGCAGAAACTGTATTTTTGATTATTGAACATGTGTATAACTTATTGCATGCTTGGAATATTGAGCATTAGTGTTTTACTGTGTCTGAACATATGGTCAGTTTAGATGATTAAAAAAAATATCTTTACTTTTGTTGCAGTTACTGGTATTCTTAGGTCAAAATTTGGACTTGCTTTTATATCTAAATCAGCAAAAAGTTTGTAATATTATTGGTGATTACACTATACTTTCTGTAAAGTACTTCAAACAGTTGCATATAGTTGAGTATGCATAGACATCTATATCTGTTTTTTTTATTTGCAAGTTAGTGTAGTAGTATCACATAGTTTTGAACTTAAAATTCGAATTGTTTCTCTTATGTATGGAGAAAAATTGTATCTTGTTTCTAAAATCATATTAAAGCGAGGGAGTGTATATTGTAAATTTAGGGTTGATAACCATGTCTATTTGTCATGCTATAAATATGAAGTTGCAAAAGAGAGTGATTCATACATTTGTTTTTGCAGGATGGTGTGCTAGTGTTCTTGTAGTATATTGTTTTGAAATTTATAGTACAAATTTGAGGGATATTTGATGGGTTCACCTGAGCGCGTAAAAGGTCATTCGAAACGGGATGTAGAGGATAGTACTAGAAGTGATAGGAATGATAGGGCCAGAGATGATGAAACATGGGAAGCAGATGAGAGGAGAAAACGGAGGTCAGGTAAGTCGAGGCAGTCTGGGAGTGGAGAGGAAGCAGAAGGATTGGAAAGTAATGGAAGAAGGAGAAGTGGCGAGGAGAAAAGTGAGAGTAGAAAGAGGCCTAGTAGCTCGAGTAAGGTTGTTAGCGAGGATGATGATTATGAGTCACGGAAGGAGTCACGAGCTAGACAGATGAAAAAGAAACAGGAGGAGAGTGCTTTGGAGTCGTTGAGCAATTGGTATCAGGATGGAGAGGGTGGTGAGAACAGGCATGATGGAGGAGAAAGAAGTGACAGAAGAAAATCGAGTTCAAAGGTGTCTGACCGTGAGAATTCCCATAGCAGAAATAAGGTTAGAGATGAAAGATCGCATGATGGAGAGCTTGAAAAGGTGTATGAAAAGGATTCACGACACTCTGAGAGAAAGGAAAGTATTCGAGAAAAGGGTCATGGATCTTCTGATCAGGGAAGACATTCAAGAAAAAGGTGGGATGATGCAAATAGTGCAAGCAAGGTAGAAGAATATAGCCATGGGGAAAAATCTGATCAAAGGGCTGCAAAGTCATCAGATAGGAAGCACGAGGGTTCTAGAGAACGAAGCTTGCCTGGACCTAGTGAAACAAATGAAAGTAGAAACAGGGGTATTGATGCGAGTGGTGATAAAGGTCTTAAATATCATGAAAAGGATGAGAGAAGAGGTGAAAATGAGAAGAATAAGAGTAAAGGGGATGTAGACGTGCACAATGAAGAAGATCCCCCGGTTCGTGAAGATATGTCAGGCAAGGAGAAAGTGGGTACAGTCGAAAGCCGTGAGAGGTCCTTTCATGCTGAAGAAGATGGTAATGCATCGTTAAGGGATAGGGGTAGAAGGGACATTGACCGCTCGACCAGATCCAGGACTCCGGAGAGAAGCGCAAGGCGTCATCATGAGGCAGAATATAATGAGCTGGATACAGATAAAAGCAGCAGTTATAGAAGGAAGGACCTGGAAAAAGATGGTTACAGAGATGAAAGATCAAAAGGAAGAGATGATAGCTGGAGTGACAAGAACAGGGACCGTGATGGTTCGAAAGATAATTGGAAAAGAAGGCAACCAAATTATTCTGATAAGGAAATGAAAGATGGCGATGCCCCTTATGACTACACCCGAGATTGGGAGACACCATCGCAAAGACGTGGTCGAGATAGGGCTGACACTGAAAGGCATATGGGTCGTGCTGGTGGTAGAAAGGATGGGAACAGGACTGATGCTGTGAAAACTTCATCAAATTACGGTATTTCGAAAGACAATTACGATGTTATAGAAATTGAAACTAAGCCTTTCGGTTATGCCAGAGAGGATTCCAGATCTTCGTTGGGGAAGAACAATGAAGTTATTGACCAAACTGATGTCAAAACAGGACCAAATGATGATCGTGGGAATAGTTCAAGAAATGTTGATGATCTATCTGTTGAAGATTCGAAAGATCGATATGGAGATGATAGAAACATAGATGACACTGAGGGAGGGAGAGGGAGGGGTCAGCGTAGTGGTCCACCCAGTCGTGTTGGTGGGTGGCAAGGACAATCTTCAACCAATGATTCACAGCCATCTTTTGGATACCAAGAATCAGGTTCCTTTAACAGAGGTGGTTCTCAAGGTCCTAAAGGTAACAACAGAATGGGGAGAGGAGGAAGGGGTCGGCCTACAGGGAGAGATGGTCAACAAGTCAATATGCAAGTCCCGATGATCGGTTCACCTTTTCCACCACTCGGAATGCCGCCACCTGGTGGATTGCAACCACTTACTCCTAGCATGTCTCCTGGTCCAGGTCCTCCAATGTCTCCTGCTGTTTTTATCCCGCAGTATCCTCCCCCCGTTGTTTGGCCTCCTGGTCTCCCAGGTGTTCCTCCTGGTGGGCCATCGGGACCTAGATTTCCTCCAATGGGGACCCCGCCTAATTCGGCTATGTTTTTCAACCAACCTGGACTTCCAAGAGGAATGCCTCCAACTATGCCTGGTGCTGGTTTTAATGCTCTAGTACCCATGGGCCGTGGGCAGCAACAAGACAAGGGACCTGGTGGGTGGACCCCTTCCAGAAATAATGGCCCACCTGGTAAAGCTCCATCTAGAGGAGAACAAAATGATTATTCCCAAAACTTTGTTGACACTGGTATGCGACCCCAAAATTTCATCAGGGAACTAGAGCTCACTAGTGTTGTGGAGGACTATCCAAAGCTTCGGGAGCTCATACAAAAGAAGGATGAAATCGTTGCCAATTCTGCTTCTGCTCCTATGTATTACAAGTGTGACCTGCGTCAGCAAGTTTTATCTCCTGAGTTCTTTGGGACCAAGTTTGATGTTATTCTTGTGGACCCTCCTTGGGAGGAATATGTTCATCGGGCTCCTGGTGTCACTGATCATATGGACTACTGGACATTGCAGGAAATAATGGACCTCAAGATTGAGGTAGTTATGCTTCCCTTAGCTCGTTTTTCATCATGCCGTTTTGATAAACTCACTACTATTTCCTTTGGAGTTAGAGAACATGAATGTTTCTGATTGTTCATACTTTTTTTATTTCATTTTTTTTTCTTTCTCTCGGTGAACGCATACAAATGTTTTAACTTGCATCAAAACTAGCGCACCTTTTATGGAAACTATTCCTGATTAATGCTTCATTATTCAGTTATTTAGGCGTTATTGTTTTAAAAAGTTTGTTGGGTATCGTACCAAGAGATAATATTGATTTTACTCATTTCTAGATTATCAAAAAACATACTTATACTTGTCATGCAGGATAACTGTCATATGATTTGTAATGTAGTTAGGAAATTCAGTTTTGCAAAGCATTTAGATCCTAACAAAAGTAACCCATTTGACTACGCCAATGTTAATAGTTGATCTATTCTTTTGTATGCGATATAGGAAGTATGTCCATTTCAGATTTTCTTCTTTACAGCACAGTTTCTGAACTTTTGTTATTTCTCCAGGCCATAGCGGACACACCATCTTTTATTTTCCTCTGGGTTGGTGATGGAGTTGGCCTTGAGCAAGGTCGTCAATGTCTAAAGAAGGTATATATGGTGTCGAGACCATATTATGCATTATTTTTGTCTTTTTTGAAACTCTTTTGGCAATCCTGTTGGTTTGATCATTGGTTGAATCTTTTAGTCATTTTCTCTTCATTGTACTATTGTAGTGGGGGTTCCGTAGGTGTGAAGATATATGCTGGGTGAAAACGAACAAAACCACCGCAACACCTGGACTTCGCCATGATTCACATACACTATTTCAACGTTCAAAGGTTGGCTGTTTTTGCTGCATCATTTTCTATCCTTCGATTTATTTTAGGGTGTGTTTGGTTTAAATGTTTGTGAATAAGGGAAATGGGATGGCAGTGATCCGTTGTGTTTATACTTTATATAAAGGATATGGGTTTATATTAAAATATAAAATAAGGGCTTTTCTAAACCATGGGAGGGGGTTGGTTTCGTGATAAATTCAAGCCAGTCCTCTTTCTTTCTACAATTTGGTATATAAAAAATTAAACAATACCCAAACCCAGCTTATGTACCAAACAGTGTCACTGTATTATTTAGAAATTCTTACCCATTTCTATTACACCCTCTTTTAAAGTCCACATCCGTTGTGATTCTAGGATGACAAACCAAATTCCACCCAAGTAATCTGGCAACACTACACTTATATTAGAATTTACCGATGGTGAAAAAAGTGATCATGGACTTTGAGGGTGGTTTTGGTAAAAGATGATACGTCCTCTTCTTTATACAAATTCTGAATTCTCTTATCTGTTATCCTATTGCTTATAATTTGTACAGGAGCACTGCTTGATGGGCATAAAAGGAACTGTTAGGCGCAGCACTGATGGCCACATTATCCATGCTAACATTGATACAGATGTAATTATTGCTGAGGAGCCTCCGTATGGTTAGTATCTGTGGATGTTTTTTGATTTGTTGGTTCACAAATTATCTAATTATTTGCTTCTTTTAGCCTTCTAGTTACACGCAGTTGTGTTCTTTTATATTTCGAAGACCTTTTTTTCCTATATTTTTTATAGGACTTGGCAGACTGAAACATTTAGGGTTTTTGCTACATCCTTAGAAGAACATAGCATCCACATTTGACTTTTGCAAGTCTGATGGGCTACACTTTTCGTTAGAAGAATGATAAGTATTATTTTAAGGGAAAGCGCGTATAAAATCAACAAAATTTACGCAGAGGCGTACTCCCGATCTGGAACTTCTCTTCTGTACCTATTTGATTATTGAACTTTATGACTATATATACATTTGACGTTTGCTAACCTCAATAGAACTAATCTTATAGTTCAAGAGTTTTAGGTCGTAAATAGTGTCATGGGGATAATATGTTCTAACCCAACAACACACAGAGGAGTGTTAAGGAAGGGTGTAGTATGCTCTTTGGCCCAGAATCATATTCAATGGTGTAACAAATCTATGAAAACGTACTCGCATTAATTGATTAAATTGAGCAACCAAACTGCCAAAAAAGACCCCTATCTATTTAAAAATTAAAAATTGAAGTTTTGGTTCTCCAAAGTCATAAGGGCCATATGTCTGTCATATTAAAGAATAATCCAAGCTTACCTTTCTTCTGTGCATTATTTTTCCATAGAAATCGACGGTATTATTTGGGTCTAGATGAACCTTACGATTGTCTCTATTAAAGGATGTTCTATGCAACTGAGAAATAATTGAGCATTTTCCTTAAAAGTATGTGTCAAACTAAATGTTGCAAGATGGAGTACTTAATGTGGGTGTACATTGTAGACACTGTAAATATAAAAGTCCACACAGTAGCTATACCTATTTCTCTAACCTGGTTCCAATTGAAATGCAGGTTCTACTGCAAAACCTGAAGATATGTACCGAATTATCGAGCATTTTTCACTCGGTCGACGTAGGCTTGAGCTTTTTGGAGAAGACCATAATATACGGTCTGGCTGGTTGACTGTTGGTAAAGACTTGTCCTCATCAAATTTCAATCCTGAGGTACTATCTCTCTCATGCCCTCTTTCTGCTACCACTTTCTTTAAAAAATTAAGGGTTACTGTGCTACTAAAATGACTAATGAATACAATAATGAAAGATGCCTACCCCTGATGTAATGTGTATGAACGTGATTAGAAGAAGAGTTGAATAACCGTATTAAAAAGGAGATCGATTTATGTTCTATTCAATTGGCATTGACTAAGCAAAGATTAGCAAATTGTTTATGGATAGTTTGTTGAGGTAGCTTACTTTGTCATCCGCCATGGAAAAGTTCAAAAGAGTCGTTAGTTTTGGTCAAACAAGTTGCTAGTAAGTTCAGGGTTGATTTCACCAAAAGTTATAGTTTTAGTGGAAAATTTTATGATTATAGGCAACTGTTGCTACTTGCTAGTGTGTTGGCCCAACCAAAAAATTGTATTAGGCAGGTGGGTCTTGCACTGTTCTCGTGTTTTCAAATTTTTGTATATGTAGTTATGATGCAATTAAAACTAAGACTGGCCACTTATAATTCATTTAAATTTATGAATCATTATCTTTCTTGAAATTTAGGGATATGTTCGGAATTTTGCGGATAAGGATGGGAAAGTGTGGCAAGGAGGCGGAGGAAGAAACCCGCCACCAGAAGCTGGTCATCTTGTGCTAACAACTCCTGACATCGAAGCTCTTAGACCAAAGTCACCGATGAAAAACCAACTTCAGATGCAGCAGCAGCAACAACAGACTAATACCATAGCCCTTACAGGCGGTGGCGCAAGCAACAAGAGGCCAACTGGCAACTCCCCATCAAACCATAATGGGCCCGGTATGAACCAGGAAGCGTCAAGCTCTTCAGTGCAGGGTCAAATGCATGGTCAGATGCCTTGGGGTCAACCTCCTCCTATGGGCGGTGGTATGGGTATGGGAATGGTTCCCGATGAAAGGTTTTTTGATAATAATATGTATGGGTATAATGGTCCTTTTGTACCTATGGGTGGAGACTACATGGACTTTGAAACGCATAGAGCCATGAACAATATGATGTAGTTTAAAACAATTTATTTATTGTTTATTTTATTTTATATTCATTCCAATGATTGTAAATCTTACCAACAAAATCACAATTCTCTAGTAAGAATGGTGATGATCTTTAGAAAGATCTTTGACTTTGCTAAAGTCAAAATCACATTATCTAACTAAACTTTTAGGCGTTAAAGCATCGGGTATGGTGGTGTGCACCCATGTTCCATCCAACGTGCCACCAAGCCATGGCACCAACCAAGTGCCATCCAACAAGCCACCAAGCTATGCCCCCCCCCCCCCCCCCCCCCCCCCCCCCCCCCTCGTGTGCTATTTCATACGCAAGGGAATTGGCTTGTGCCAAAAGGACGACTTTTGTTTTTGTTTTCTTTCTTTAATTGGGTTTTTGTGTTTTAATTAGGTATGGGTCTCAAAACAGGTGTTTTGGCTTGAGTTATGAGGGAAGGGAGTTTTGGTTGTGTTACTGAAAAATGGTGTTTTGTTGAGGTGACTACCTGACATCCAAAAGTGTTTTTAGCTCATGACTACCTAAAATGTCCTTGGCTCATGGCTACCTGATGCTATTATTAGCATCAAGGAATCCTATAAAACCCCACATAGAACATTTTCTAAACTTTTGGCTGGAAAAATGGCCATCTTGTCCAAGAATTATGTTTTTGTGAATTTGGTCCATGAATAATGAGGTTTTCAAAGATAAGCTCTATTAGGAATCAAATAAATGATATTCCAAAACATGAAACACGTCTCTGTATTCTGTTTTTGGGTGTTTAACAGTTTGGTTTGAGTACGAGTGGTAGGCAATTTTGAACGGTGGCTTTTGGGGCGGGTAACTCATTTTACAATTGAAAACCGAGAACAAGGTGTGTACCTAAATTACATGTGGTCATAACAAGATGGTTACACGTGGTTTGGATAACGTTAGCATGTTAGGGGATATAATTGAAGATGATTTTCACAAACTCGCATTGGTATCAATAACTTGAAAGAAAATAGTAGCCCTGGTCACGGGGTACTGGTTGTTAGCTAGAAATAGAAACTCATATAGTCCTTGTGATTCTTCTTACGCAAAGGTCAAAAATAAAATAATGTCGTTTAAATAATTCAGTTTTGCGAAACCTCTCCAGTCTCTATTATGCATTCATGCTCCTTTGATTAGTTTTATTTTATTAGTTGCGTAGTCGCAACTTCTTCCCCAAATTGTTAAAGAGAATCAAATAATAGTTAACAAGTTTTGATCATTTCTTACACGATACTTTTTCAATGACTCTTTTGTTTACTAATCTCATTTTGTGGATTTAAAAAACAAATATAGTAATGTGTCTATTAGAATATTAGCTGTTATAATCATAAAAAGTAAAACGATGATGCATTCCAAAAAATAAAATAAGAATGATGATAGCTATTTCAGTACATAACATATCACATATGCATTACTTTATTAGTTAAGGATACTTTAAGATTTTACCAGCAAGTACGTACTCCATGATAATGTAACGTTCAGAGACGGAATCAGGACTAAATATAACCGGGTAAACAAAAATTTTTGAACCGTAATATAGACACATATCTCGATGGACCGGGTGCATTTAAAATACATTTAGAAAAAATTGACGTTTTTTTTCAAAAATTAACACTACATCGTAAAAATCCATAGGGGTCCCGGGCACCCGTGGGAACCCCCGACTCCGTCCCTGGAACGTCTATATATGAAAAACATGTTCAATTAACCATGAGGTTTTGGAAGTAGCTAGTTTGTTATAATATCTACCCTGGAAGACTGAATCAATCAATTTTATATGTTGATAGCTTGTTAATCTATCTATGTATTTCTGCTTCGACAGAAATTCTGATTCAAGTGAAGGAATATTTCAAACATTGCGTTGGTTAAATGGTTTCTAGACAGCATTCATATGTAATTATTTGGTTATCCGTAGAGGTGATAATTTGTGCCCCAAAATAAAAAAAAATAGGTTAAATGCGCAAATTTTTAAAAGATTTTGGTACATTTAGACCCCCTTTTTTTTTTGAAATGGGCATATATTGCCCATTTAGAAGTTAAATGGGCATAATGGGCACTTGTTTTTCTCACATTAAATTGTTTTTAATGAAAAACTTATGGATATAGTATATTTAGTTACTTAAATATAAATGGGGTATTACATTTGAGGAATTTTTTTTGTTGTTTTAAGTCTTTTTTAAGACGATTCGTATAACATACGCCCGTTTGGCCCGTGCCCGTTTAGCCCGTGCCCGTTTAACCCATAGCCCGTTTAGCCCGTCGCTCATACCCGCCCGGCCCGCCCGTTTTGACACCTCTAGTTATCCGTCAACTAATATAACTCTATATATATTTGCAGAATGAATCATATCTCGTTTTTGTTTCGATAAAATAAAATGTGAAAGCATTATTCATATAATCATTGAATAATCAACACTCTAGACAACTTGCATGTATTATATTATTGTACGTGACCTGTGTTTCTAGACAGCATATTCTTAAAAAGTTTGATTTGGTAGCACGCTTGTATTGATCTATTGGTTTCCCCACACCAAATATTATAACCACACACAAGATTAAATAACTAAATAATTAAATATTGCTTTTGCATATTTTAACCAATAAGACGCATTATTCTTTTACCAATTAAATCCAGCACATTCCCCATTACTAAATAGGCAAAAATACACATAAGAGTCACAATGTCACATCCACATCAATCAAGGTGAGTTTCATGGCTCCTAAGTTCTCTATGGACTTTTTCTGCGTTGCTTTAGTTTTTATAAAAAATCTTAAATTTTCATAAATGCACATGCACCTGATTCTAAAAAATGTGTTTACTCCAAAATACACATAAGATTTAAAAATGTATTAGAAACTCTGTATTAGATTTAGGGATGGAGCCAGGCGGGGTTCCGTAAGTGCCCAGGACACCTATGAATTTTTTCGATGTAGTGTTAATTTAAAAAAAAAACATCGATTTTTCATAAATGTATCTTAAATGACCCCGGTTCATCGAAATGTGTTTTAAGCCTTATTTACTTAGCATCTTAAACTCTATTATATCATGGTTAAAAATATTTTGTGCACCCGGTCATATTTGTTACTGACTCCGTCTCTCATTAGATTCTTCTTGTTTCTCTTTATTTTCTCCCATTTTGAAAATCTTTAAAACACATCTACTCTCTTAACATTTCTGTATTTTCTTTTTAAAATAAGCAAAAACGTACAACACAAAACGCGCACACTACCAATCTAAAACACACGAGTGTGCACACGCACTCTCTCTTCTTTTCTCTCGGGAATGATATGTCGAGAAATTTGGTCTTGCATAAACAAGGGTGAGGATGATGATGCCGTTTCCTTGACGTTAAATCACTAACATGACATGACATAGATGTCAATGGTTTGCTTTGCCCCACACTATGCAGCATATCAATAACAAAGATCCAATGCCATTAAATTCAAAAGTTACTGAATTATTGCCATTAAGTTCAAATTAAAGTTATTGACTTATTGCCATTCGAGAAAATGTTTAGTTTTTTAGATCACTATAATTAAATTGTTATTGTTATTCAGTTAGTCACTAAACTTTTAAAAGTATACGTCCAAGTTATGATCTTATTCTTACTTTTTCTCATCAACTAATCATATTCATAACTTGACTTACTAACTTTAGTATTCTGTTCCACAAAATTCAATTCAAAACTGGACCTTAAAGGTACAATAGCGACAAAACTAGCATACAGTAACAAAAATAATTAACCTTCTCAAAGTATAAAAAACCAAACAACAAATGAAACAAGTTGATCTAAAAGAGTACCTCTAAAATGTACATCAATAACACAAACTTTACACCAAATTATCATTATCTACCACCAACAGAAACAGTAAAATCCTCTGGAAATTTACCCATTTGTTCTACCCAACTTACTGACTCCAAATACATTTTCGAAACCCGACCCGCAATCCATCTCATATCCGGTCTCTTATCCGGATCCTCATCCAAACACTCCACCGCCAACCGCACCAACTTCTCCACCACTTCCTCAGGATACGAGTCTTTTAACCGTCTATCGATCCACGTCCTCAAATATCCCCCCTTGACCGCCTTGTTAACCGTTTCAATTACCGACACTCTAACATAATTACCACTGTTATCTCTCCCGTACTTTAATGCCTCTTCACCCGACAAAAGCTCGAGTATCACTACTCCAAAGGCGTACACGTCAGACTTATGTGACGGTACGCCTGTTGTCTGATACTCGGGTGACATGTAACCTCTAGTACCTTCAAATTTTGTCTCGGATAATTTATCCGTCTCACCACATAACTCCGCGGTGCCAAAATGACATATTTTCACGTTAAATGACCCTGGAACCGAATCCGATTCTGTTATTATTATACTAGTAGACTTTATATGATTATGAATAAAATTTTTCTCTAGACCTGTTGAATTATGGATGTAGTCAATCCCATGTGCCAAATCAGCCGCGACTTGTATTCGCGACATCCACGTCGAAAGTATCGTAAAACTAGGGTTTTTAGGGTTTGTAAGACACTCGGACAAAGTTAACCCTTTGATATAATCGTAAACTAGGTATATATAACTACCAGACATAGATGCGCCTTTAAGTTTGATTAAACTCGAGTGGTGGCTCCTACAAATCACAAGCAGGCGTTCACGGAGCTCGTTTTCGCTTATAATTCTTCGTAATTTACGTTGGAATACGATAACGTCATCTCCACGTATCGCGCATCGCCATGCGGTTGAAGATGAAGATGATGAATGTTTTTTGTTGAGGAACTTGTTTGTGGCTGTGAATATTTCTTTGAAGTCGTATAAGTGTGGGTTCTCGGGCAAGGAATCGCGAAGGCTCGTGAGGGAGCTGTGGCTCGAAACAGATGATTTCCATGAGTCTTTGTTGTAGCTATTGTTGTTTTCGTTTTCTGTCGAAGTAGAGGGGTGTAAAACCGAAGATATGAAGGACGAAGAGCGAGGAGATTGGTTTGTTTGGTTTGATTTAGATGTTCTCCGTGAGGAGGACGAGGGTTGTTGAGTTGCGGAGACTGATTTATCGGATTTTGTACTAGGGGAAATTACATCCGAGGTCATGTTTTTTGATCCGCATCTACAAAAAAACTGCATATTTTGGAAAATAAATCATGTGGAATTTGTTGGAAAAGGATCTATGGATCATGGATTGGTTGGATTGAAATGAAATGGAATTGTGAAAGGTTAGGATTTGGGTGTTTGAATCTGAGTTTTGTAGTTTTCTAGTTTAGTCACTGTCTATATAAAATAAGGACATTATTTTCTACTAGACAAAAGTTGACCAAAAAGAGGTAAGTTAGGTGGGTCTTGTACGTCGACGGGAACATGTTAAATTGTTGTGTTGGTTCATTCATTATTAATTGTTGTGTTGGTGCAGTTACGTAGCTCTTGCGCCAAACTCACACGGCGCCAAGCCGGCGCTACCATATCGGTACCCTCTTTTGCCATGGTGCGAGTGAAGTTCATGGCTTGAGCCAAAGAGGAGAAACGTTTAAAATTTTGGCCGTTGGCCCCTCTGATAAATAGAAATTTATTTATTTTTCATTTTTAATTCCACCTTTATATATATTATTCATACAATTTTCTTTATCATCTCTACCATAAAATACTTTTAAAAAAATATTGTAAACTATGAACACCGATCGTGTATATGATCCGATGATGAAGGCGAGTATTTGCTTTTGATGCAAGCTTATCAGTATCACCAATCGTTGCAACAACAAAACTTCAAAGTTCACGATTGCGTAATTCAATATACCTGAACATGATGTTGCAGAAGAATGTTTGTTGGCTGATTATTTTGGTGATAATTCAAAATATCCAGAGTACTATTTTAGATATCGATATCGTATGAGCAGGAAGCTATTTTTAGAAATAGTTGAAGGTATATATATATATATATATATATATATATATATATATATATATATATATATATATATATATACTTCAGATCGTCTTCCCGAACATTTTAATTTCTTTAAAGTCCAACCCGATTTACAAGTCAAATGGGTTTTAGTGTCATTATGAAATGCACTTTGTCATACGCCAATTGGCATACGACACATCACCTGATGAATATTTACAAATTGGTGAACATTATGCACGCGATTGTCTAAATTATTTTACTACGTGCATTGATGATTTATACATGTCAGAGATTTTAAGGAAACCAAACTTTAATGCCATTCAAATCTTATATGCCACGCATAAGAGGGTTTATGAGTTTCCGTGAATGCTTGAAAACATTGATTATATGCGTTGAGAATGCACAAACTGTCCGAAAGCGTGACACAATAATTTGCAAGGGGTGATAAAAAAATATTCAACTATAATGCTTGAAGCTGTTGCGTCGTACGATTTGTGGATTTGACATGCCTTTTTTTTTGTGTAGCGAATTCGAATGATGATCTTAACATTTTAAGTTATTCGTGACCTTATTGATGATATCACCCTGTAGCTCCGTTTGAAGTATATGGAGCCATGGAGGTACATATGGAAAAGGGTGTTACCTAGCCGAAGGAATTTACTCACAGTGAGCAACTTTTGTCAAATCATTTATGGTGGGCTGGTGGCATGAGACGAGAAATATAGAATCTTTAAATGCCGACAAGAAAATGCAAGAAATGATGTCGAATGAGCTTTTGGTGTCCTCGAAGGATGGCGGAGAATTATGTAAAAACCGACTCGAGGTACACCAATAACAAGCTACGAAGAATCGTGTACACTTGCATCATATTGTATAACAAGATTTTAAAAGATTAAAAGTTTGAGATAAGTGAATTCAACGAATTGTACATTAGTCCGCAACAAAATATACAAACGTACTTGGATCAAGAGATGAAATATACAACGGATGAAAACAAAAGAATTACGTGAAGAACAAACACACGAGATGTAATTTCTATTTTTATTTTAGTGATTGAAAACTTAATTGGTTTAAAAAAAATAGAAAAGAAAAAAAAAATGGTGGGAGTCAAAAGTGAGGTTTTGGCTTGAGTGATTAGTGAGAAGGCTTTTTGATGTGTGAGTCAAAAGGAGAAATGTTGAGGTGACGTGACACTTTTTGGCTTTGGCTTGAGCCACATATATCTAACATCGTTCAACATGATTTTCTTAGCTATATTTTTCTAAGGACTCGAATACTTTAGTTTTTGTTACGTGTTCATTATACTAGTATTTCTTATATAGTCAACAAGCTATGGAATTGACATTGATTTAAGATGAAAAATGATATATCCTCCTATTATGATCCGATACATTGTAGTTATAATACTGCAAGAATAATCCGTATCAAGTAGCAATGGTTGAGCAATATAGTTGAAAGTCAGTTTTTCAATCTGAATTTTTGAAAGTACATACACTGTGTGTCAACTACAATAACCAATTTGAACTTGGCTTCAATTTCTTACTCAACAGTCAACACATATCCAATATGCTAAGTATCTAATTAAACATTGAATGCTCTGTTCAAAAAAAAAAAAAAATTAAACATTGAATGTAATTTTTCAATATTCTTCCGGAAATAAAGGCGTAGACCCCTAAAACCATGTTCAGCAACTTACAATTCTTATGCAATTTCTGTGGTAAATCCGCTAGAATAAAAACTAATCTGGAATAAGGGAATTACAAAACAGATGCACTTGTTCAAGATTGTAGTATCAGGAACGCCTCTTAGTCAAGTGATATGACTAAAGAAAGTCTTAAAATACTATGTAACTTAGAAAAAACTATCATTCACTGTCTCTTTTGATGACTATAGCGAGTTGACAGAAAGTCGTACAACTAAATTTAGATACAAGTGTCCTAAAATGACTATAGAAGCTGTTGAATGATTTCAGATAAGGCTGTGTAGGTTCCAAATACTGCTGAGACACTGGCGATCGTCACGATTAGTACACAAAGTGACCCCTACCAAGCAACAAGTAAACAAAAACATATGAGACGAATATAAACACCCCTTACAACGGATAAATTCCATGCAATATCCGGTTGCAAATGTAATATTTACATGATCATATAATAAGAATTTATTTAATTTTAACATGAACAACATTATCTGTTTATCGTTTTTTTCTTGGTTTTTCATCTTAAGCTTGTAGGTCCTCATTTTGAGAGTCCCAAAAATGAAATTGAAGACTGAAAGAGGATGACTATAATACTGGTGAATAACGCTAATGAATGACAACATGATCACAACTTAGTTTTATGAAGTTCTTTTTGTCGAGGAGAGTTATAAGTGATACCTGAAAGCGAGTTATGTTTCCACTTCGGAGACGTGAAAAACAAGCACAAGGAAATATCATTGACTGAAATAGAAAACATCGCATTAGGTTGTGTAAGCCAGTGCATACAGACTAAGTATACTATATTATGGAGTTGAGCTTGTACGGTTGGGTCTTGGTCGTGTAATAAAATTAAATAGTCTCACAATAAGTTACCTCGGGTGGGACAATAAACGGATAATAACAATTTCACCCTCTTCAATGTGAGTTATCGAATCTTTTTAAAAAAGGAAATGAACTCTGGAGCATGTATATGTTATGAGAAATGTTTTGTAGACTTAAAAATGTGCTTAATTTTATGCCTAAAGTTGCATGGAAGCATCATTTTGGGTGTAGCTAAGGAGGGGCTACTTCATCACAAACCAACAAAACACTGACACTTAGATTTATTTCGAAATTTGTCATATTTACAGGCCTCTCTAGCAGTTCTCATATTTTATATGGCCTTTTATTGCTTGGTAAACTGCAGGAAGGACAAAAGCATAAAATTGATGTTTTGACATAATTAAGAACTTACCACCAGCATCGATAAGAGGGATCCGATCAGTGACATAACCAGGCCTGCAAAAGACTCAAAAGTACAAATGGTCCACATAACGTGTTCCAACATGGTGATTAAGGAAAGCAAATATTTGTATGATCGTACAATCAATTACATTAAAATACTGTAGTGATAGGCAAAAATTTTAGGGAGACTTTTTCCAACAAAAACCCCAGAACAGTTCTAGAATGGGTTTTACTTTTTGTCAATTATTTACCAGATCACCATTTATAGCTAAAGATCAATTGTTTACCAGATCACCATATTTTTAAAAT
Source organism: Artemisia argyi (assembly GCA_030686995.1). Lineage (NCBI taxonomy): Eukaryota > Viridiplantae > Streptophyta > Magnoliopsida > Asterales > Asteraceae > Artemisia > Artemisia argyi. Next base: position 127,235,494 of record CM060697.1, read on the forward strand.
GGTGTTCAAGATTCACGAAGTAGGATTAACCATTTATTAGAATGCACACAAATAGGAGCAAAATTGAGAAGGTGTAAAAACACGTATAGTGATTAGTACTGAGAACTTACCAAAGAACGGGAAGGTGAGGGCCACAACCATAGTAGAGATCACCAATGTCGTTCTAACGAGGACGGAGTAAAAACGAGACCTCAAGTCGTTTGATGGTATGAGTTCCTCCAGACTCATAGCCACTGGGGATATAGTTAAAGCATACGTGACTCTTGTTAAGAAAACACAATTGCTCAATGCTAAACTGTGAAATATCATAAGGTTCTAGGATCATGCTTCTAATTCACGCTAGGTTGGTGCAAAGACATAATAAGTTTAAATTATAAGTAGTAATTGAAAGGTTTTAAAAGGCTTAGAGGCTTGATCCTCACACCTCACTTTAAGTAAAAGGATATTTGGTAAATGGATTGATTACCTACATAAGAACAAATGACACACATGAGTACAACAAAGTTCAAAAAATTATTGTGCACACAATCTCTAGTCCTAAAAAGAAATTAGATCACGTGCGTGATCTATGATAAGTTTAGCGCATATAGTAAATACACATATTATTTATTTCAAAACCACATAAACCTCACAATTAAATATATACTTGTCTTGTCATTAAATGACCTAACTATTTGAATAATAAATATTTGCACGGAGAAGAATGTTTTGCAAATTGCAATGATCTATTTTGAGACACAAGAAGAAATACTTATAACTAGAGTACTCAAGATTAAATGATAATTTATAAGAAAACCTAGATTAAGAGTTCCTTCACTCTCATCTTAAAAATCCAAACACTCTATTTAGATAGCATACCGTAGCCCAGATAGCAATTTTCGAGGCAGCAAGATTTGCAGGCAGGTTGAGAGTGAATTGTGATTCTGTTGCTTCACCAAACATCATGTATCCCATTATGGCGACTCCAGCATAAAGAAAGGTACATATTGCAAAGCTTCAAAAACAATGAAGTTCGTAAACATATAATTATATAAATATACAAAATATACCCACAATTTAAGAATACGATTATCGAATTTCACAAATCACATAAAGTGTTTAGAGTTGGATATACGTCATTAATTACTAAATACTCCCTTTTGAGTAAGAAATATTTATTGGCTTTGAGCATCGAATTGTGTTAGTCACAAAAGTGTTCATATGTACCTGGCTAAAAGGACTAACGGAAATTGACTTCGATTTTCCATGGAAGTATAGATGTTAGGAAGAACAGCATGCCCTGCATAACAATAACCATAGAGCCCTACAGCCACAGGCAGCGTTGCGAAGTTCACTGTCTTTGTACTTTCAATCTGAAAGCCGATATTATCCACCAAACCAACCCAAAACAAACAAATGACCAAAAGAATGGATACAAAAACTCCACCCGCTGAATACCAAGTCAATTGCAAAGTTAGAACTTGTTAAGCTCACAAGCTTTGAAAAATATCACTATATTGTTCACTAACCGGATATGTAACTGAGAACGCTCATGTCATTAAGCCAAACTGTAGGAAGCACAACAAGAGTGACGATAATAGCAAATAAATAATGTGAGCTTAGTTGATGTCCTCCAATACTTAAATATGCTGTTGGAAACAAAGAGGATAGGTTATCACTCTCCAAAATTATATATTCAACACATGCTGCCTGCAATAGTGAAGACAGGGGTGATCTATTTAAAATCAGTGGCTAGGTAAAGTAGTAACAACACTGCAAAAAACATGAAATATGATTGCTCAACATTTAAACCTACATATGTTTTATAAAGGTGAAAGATGAATTTCTGAACCACACTCAAATTGTTCTGTTTTGGAAAACAAATTTGAGCATGTAGGCTAAATATGACCTTAATTAAGCTATGGAAAGTAATCAGTCGTGTCAGATATACTTACATACAACTCCACATATAAAATTATCTGCAGCAAGAACAAAGAAGAAATCAAGGTTAACTTACAATCATATAAATAAACTAGTTTATGAGGTATTCTTTATATATTCTAGTTAAGGAATATACATTACTACACTTTGGCATCGATCAACTTACAGAGATGATAAGACGTCCGGATCTACCAAAGGCAGCCTCACCAATATCAGGGTAACTCTTAAGACCGGGACGACTATCCAAGCAACGACTGAGAAGGATACCAGTGTAGAGTGAAAGAGCACAAAAGATGAACAATATAGACAGACCAACCCATCCTCCTTGTTTCGCTGCATAAGGAGTAGAAAGAAGTCCTACTCCACAAAGAAGATTCACCCCTACAAGATAGCAAAATCACCATGTTAATACAAATAGCCATAATAACTATGAAAATATATAACATGTGATTTATGTTTCAAGAAGGTGATATGCTTACTATTAAGTATGTTATGTTAAAAGTGAACAAATTATATATTATGTCAGAAAAACATAATCTATATACCATTAATCACAGCTAGGCCGAAAGAACTTTTTTTCATCTTAAAAGACTTCTGATGCGACAAGTTTTTCGTAGAAGACGTCCATTGAGGACTGAGTGAAGGATCAGAACTATGATGTTCTTGTAGTTGTTTGTCTGCTTCCGTTGGCAGTAAAGGTTTCTCCAAACTAGTGATTGTATTGGGAGTGTATCTCCGTTTAGGTGACGAGGAAAGGAATGAACCACCTAATGATGAGAAAGTAGGAGACCCGAGAAAGTTCAGACTCAGAGATGCTAAAAGATCCATTGATTTCCTGAAACATCATAGCTATGACATTAGCTATAAAAAAGTCTTTCTGGTGGAATATATACCACTTATATCGATTTCTAATGTGTTAACTTCATCGGAGTCATATGTCAACTAGCTACTGTTTTCAATTTTTAGTAGTTGATTGGTATAAAAAATGGTTTGACTAACATGGCATGGACTGCGTGACTAGCTTTAGTCTGGCGGTATCAAGGTGCTCTACCAGTCAAGAGGTTGTGGGTTCAAATCCCAACAAAGCTAAGTATGTGTTAGAATTTCCAATATAGTTGGGGTGTACCTGTAACTTCGAGGCCACGACGCGTCCAAAGTATCGGGTTTGCTCGGGTGGTGAGGATCTTCATCAGCATATTTTGAAGGATCAGTGTCCTTCCCAACATCTTCATCAGCATCGAAATACTTGTCTTCATTTTCATCTCCCTCGACGTCCTTATCTTCATTGTCATTTTCACTGTCAACAATAAATATGCAATCTGCAGATTCCTCCTGATTCTTCATTGCCTCTCAAACTTTGAGCTGCAGAACCTAAAACATCACAAAATATTCAACTCTTATAATAATCTTCAAAATGAATTTCATTAATATGTATTGTTTTTTGAGCAAATATATTTTTTCCTTGATCAACAGCCCTTAAGTATATCACATCGTCATCAAGCCATGACCTTATCGTCCCACCAACTAACGGGCCGGTTCAAGTTCTAGGAACAAGTGTGTGTTCGAGTACGTATTTGCAGTTGAAAATATAGAAACACAAACTACATGTAACAGACATAGAGAAACATGTTTTGATCACGATAGATTATATTGATCAGCAGAATAATTTCACAGGGTTTTAACGCGAAAACAAATCACAAATGAATAATTCAAATAGGAAATGCGCCCATTTGATTATGCTTTTGAGCATTTACACATACCTAGTTAAGAAAATGTATTGAAATTGTTAGTATTACCATGCAATATATTAAACACTAACAGCTTCACTGAATTTAAGACTGAATATCTTTTGTTAGATCTGAATTCTAATGTGGTGGTGTTGATGCAAAGAATTAGGAAGAGGGAGGAATATATATATATATACGGATAATACGGTTGTAAAATTATGGGCCTTAAAATTATAATGGTAACATTTATCCTGTTTGAGTTATTTAGCAGTTATAATAAAATGTTATCACTTATAATAAACTGAAAAATATAGCTCTTTAACATGTTTTAAGATATTACAGATAGAGATGCATTAATTAAATGCATATTCAATATTTGAATAATTTATATTTTAAATATTTATATAATTAATTAATACTTTCTCCAATTTATAAGTCAACTTTCAAAATACATACAATTTAAACTTTTTTTCCCCCAAATCCACAAACTAGACATTTTACCAATCAAATAACATCTCTCCACAGTAAAGTCATTTTTGATTGGTTCAATATGAAATTGGACAAGTATTTTAGGAGAATCCAAAATAAAAATATAGACTTTTTAAATATTTAAATATTTTATTTATTTAAGTAATACTTTTAGCGATAACATGTGTCGTCCTTAAAATGTACGAGACCCAGTCCTTTTTGGGGACCCACCAGTCGAAGCTCAAACCCTTTGATTTTCTTCGCCAAAACTTTTCGCGATGGCTTTACAGCGACGACCTTCTGGCGATTACATGCCGCCGTGAAAATCTTTTAGTGATGACAAATTGGGCCAAAACCAACAACCTTTTGACTGCATGCCATTGTTAAAACTAGGGGTGAGCAGAAACCGCATCGCAAACCGCAAAACCACAAAACCCGCAAAAAACCGAACCACAAAAACCGCACCACGGCAAAAACCGGTGGATTGGTTTTAAGAAAAAATAAAAACCGCAAAATGCGGTGCGGTTGTGGTTTTACCCGTAAAACCGAACCACAAAACCCGCACCGCACCGCACTTGATTTTTAAAACCGAAAAACGGCACATTGATTATTTAATGTGTGTTATAAGGCTTCTAGTGCATATTATGATTAATATTCTTGTAAGTAATAAGTGATGTATGTGTGTGTTTAAATTAAATATTTACATTTTTATAACAAAAAAGACAAACATTGTGAACTAAAAACCGCAAAAACCCACATTAATTATATAAGTCATAAGTGATGGTGCAGTGCGGTTAAAACCCGCAAAACCAACATAAAGCGTAAAAAACCCGCAAAACCGAAACCGCAAAATGTGGTGCGGTTCGGTTTCTATTTTTTATAGAAACCGCTATTGCGGTTGCGTTCGGTTTTAGTCAAAACCCACACCAACCCGCACCATGCTCACCCCTAGTTAAAACCTTTTAGTGATGACAAATTAGGCCTTTGGCGACAACTTGATTTGTTGCCAAAGGCCACAAACGCTGTACGCTCACAAAGCAATTAATAGTTTTATGCACTAATGAATTATCTTTGCTCACTATGCCGACACAACAGTTGATAGTAAAATGAGTATATGTGGTTTGTTAATTACATATATAGTGCCAAAACATGCCACGTAAACCTAAAACACCTAATTAGTTTGATATCGTAATGATTATCTCTTTCAATTTCGATCGCTATTTGATTCGACGTATGATAGTTTCCGCGAAATAAATGCATGCACCAAAAAATTATTTTAACAAATGTTTCTATTAAACATGCTTTTGACATGTATTCCATGGATTCCTCTTTTAACACTAATACCAAACATGCTTTTGACATGTATTCCATGGATTCCTCTTTTAACACCAATACCAAGTTGCTTAAACCCAACTTCTTTTGAGCATTCACGATTTTATAAAACATTGTCATCTATAATATAAATATTTAAAATATAAATTATTCAAATATTGAATATGCGGTTAATTAATGCATCTCCATCTGTAATATCTTAAAACATGTTAAAGAGCTACGGAGTATATTTTTCAGTTTATTATAAGTGATAACATTTTATTATAACTACTCAATAACTCAAACAGGATAAAGGGAAAATTGTCCAGAAATGCATCAAACTTGCCACTTGTTCCTATTGTATGGTGTGAACTTTTTTTTTCCTATTATATACACGAACTTTCTTAATCTTCCTATTGTATACATGAATCTGACTTGGCATGGAGTTAATTAAATAAATTTACATGAATCGTCCCTGTGGCTCAAAACAATTACACCATTCGTCCTTGAAACAATTGCATAAAAGGTCCCTGTAGCTCAAGAGTTAAAATATTTGCATCGTTAGTCCACCCACCACCGCCACCGCCACCTACCAACACCAAGTCATCCCCCAGTTACGGTCACGGTGGAATACACCAAATTATTTTAACAAATGTTTCTATTCATCTTTGTGGTTTTAGATAATGAACCTAAATGATATCATATGTTTCTACATGTTTGATCCTAAATGAAGTACCGAAAAATCATGACTTTGATGTTTCTTAAGGATCATCGATTTGCCATTTATCTACTACATGGAGTCGTCACTTTTCAAACCAATAAAGGCAATAAGCACTTGTCAATGTCATTCACTCATTATAATTTGTATTTAATTATGTATAATAACATATTGTTTCAGAATTCAACCGTTACATGATTATTACAAATACAAAGTAATTAAGAAAGAATTGTTATTTTCAATCTTGCATTTCCTGTTTAAAGGATCGACATTTATTATTCTCGTTGTTAAACGGGTGAAAATAGGCTTCCAAGTTCCGCAAGGTTGATCTTCAACTTGGACAACTACCTTTCTTGTGCTAATACCAACTTTCGTTCCATAATCTCTAGGCAAAGATCGTTACTTCTTGACAAATGAGTTGGTTTCTCATATTTGGGCTTGGGAAAGGGTGTAAAAAATGGGTTCAAATCTGCGTACATAATGGGCCGGTCTAACACCTCCATAAGACCGTAACTGGGGGATGACTGGTTGTTGACTTGTTTCTCTTCGAATGACTCCAAAGAATAGACTGTCTCATTTTTAGACAGTTCCATCTTAACATCCACTGTTGACAAAATTATGTGGAACAAACTTTCTCCCTCTAAACTCTAAAGTTAATATGGAGACCCGGTTTGGACTAGTGGCGGATCCTATACGCCTTTAGTGTAAATAATGTTAAATTCTAGAAAATAAATTGAAATATATATACAAAAACAATTATCTACATGCATATCGTTTACCTCAAGTATGTCTGTCAATGCCTTGAACTTTTTTGCTACCCGGTGCAATTATTGATACACGTGGTGTTGGATAAAACCTCCAACAAACGGAAAAGTTAGCACATAATTAATCAAAGTGTTCATAAGAAAAGTCGACACCTCAAAATCACAAGATAATCAATAAAAGAAAAGAACAAGATGCAAACGATATATACTCTTGAACCCTCTTTATTAATAACTAATAAAGGCTTACATTGAGATAAGAAGAATGGATAAAACTAGCATCCTCGATCACCTCTATTTATAGAGATGAGAGGGTAAAATCCCTATATATAAACTAATTAACTTACTAAGAATTGCTACTCTATTATAACAATTTTCACTTTAGTAGTGATTCTTAGTCTCTATACCGATATTCAACATTTTTATCCAATGCTGAAACCTCAAACCAGGATCCACCATGTTAACCAGACATAATACCTTAGTAAATATTCAAGTTAGTTTCCTTAAAGGCTTAAACCTCTTTCACCTTCTTCCTTTCAGTAACATTACCCTCTGCACCTTGACCACGTACTCCGGTGTCCATAATGTCTGCCTCACCTTTGCACCAAGGTGTACCTGCTCATTTACCAAGCAATCTATGTTTGTCGTTTCTTCAAGTTGTTTAACCTCAAATTTTCTTTGAGCAACTACAACATTATCGTTACTACCTGAATTACCACATCTTCACGATTTTCTTGAGCTCCATGTAGTTCCAGCTCAAACCAAACATGCTTTTGACATGTATTCCATGGATTCCTCTTTTAACACCAATACCAAGTTGCTTAAACCCAACTTCTTTTGAGCATTCACGATTTTATAAAACATTGTCATCGAGCTTTTCTTAAACATAGTACTTGTATGAGCCGTTCTTCTGTAAGCTTTGCTTTAACCTTGTCAACTTGATTTAAACCTTTGGAAAAACTAAAGATTCAACTTTTTCAATAAGCCTCACAAGTCGTGTGCTAAACCCGCTTTCTTGAAATCATGATCTACTTTAATTTATAAAACCCCTAAAGATTCGATATTTTCACCTCAAATCTACAAAACTTGTACTCCAAGAAATCACGTTCTTTGAATCCTCAAGAAACAGCTAAACCTTGCTTCTCTTCCAACTTATCACTAAGACTTGATCTTCACACAACATGGGGAGAGACAAATGAAGAGAAAACTTGAAATTGATCAACAACCCTGAAAGCTTAGAGCGGAACTGATCAAAGATCTCACAAGAAAATCAACACATCAAGATCACAAGATAATCAACAAATAAAGAATAGCATGCACACTATGAGTATGTTTGCTGCAACAGGCTGGGCTGGGGCTTACATTATTAGCCGAAAGTTGAAGCTTATATTTTTATAAAGCTGTTTGGTGAATTTGTTGGAGCTGAAGCTTATTATATAAAATCACATAAGAATACATCAATTTAAATTCACATATATTTTCAACTTTTACGTGATAATTCATTATATTTTGAAGGTTATTTAAGTAATTTGACTAAGTATAAGCCCTTTTATATGGGTTTGGGCTTATGGTTTTAAGCCATAAGCCTCCACAAGCCTGTGTGACAAACAAAGTTATTTTATAAGCCAACTTATTTTAAAAGCTCAAGCCTCTTGTAAGCACCGATAAGCTCGTTGCCAAACATAGATATATACCCCTAAACCCCCTTTACTAAAAACCAATTAAGGCTTACATAAAGACAAGAATAATGAATTAACTAGCATCCTCACCTCTATTTATAGAGATGATGGGGTACAATGTAACACCCCCAAAATATCGTAACAGAAGATAGTGTCACTGGGGTGTTACTTTATAGCACAAAGTACAAGTTATGCAAAACGAACTCTAAATGAGACGTTTTGAAAAATTACCATTCGATAAATAATATAAGAGTCATAACAAGAGGTCCCAAAGTATCATATTACATAAATTTTTTCAAAAATTTTATCGAATGGTGAATATAATGCATCCCCGTCTTCAAAACAAACCATGTGACTCAAATGATCCAAGTCAATGTTATGCCTTACGAACTTGAGAAAATACATGCTAAAAGTGTCAATACAAAGGTTGGTGAGTTCATAGGTTTAATGTAAACTAGGCATTCAGACCCGTGCGATGCACACGGGCTCGATCTAAATGTTCATATTCATGAAAGCCCGTGCGATGCACATGGGCTGTATAGAAGTTTTCAAAGTTTAATATCCGTCTTTTATTTTTGTTATTTTATATTCGAGACGTATTTTTGTCATCATATATATAAGTTGTCATGGTAGCATACATTTTGTAAGCATGATACGTATTTAAAATAGTTTATTGACATGTAATCTTTTAAGATGTATTTTTTACGTAATATTTTTTGTCTATTTATTTGGTATTGACTCTATCATTTTTTATTAGAACTAACTAATATTAATACATTCAGCTAAGTTATAACTATTTCTTATGATATTCAACAATGCCCGTGCGATGCACATGGGCTGTATAGAAGTTTTCATAGATTTAAAATACGTGCGATGCACATGGGCTGTATAGAAGTTTTTATAACGTAAAATTTGGCACTGATTTTCGTCATTTTATTTTTAAGTTGTCATGGTGTCACACATTTGCTAAGGTTTATACGTATTTAAAATACTTTATTGAGTTGCACATGGGATGTATATAAGTTTTTATAGCGTAATCTTCGGCATTTATTTTCGTCATTATATATCTAAGTTGTGATGGTATCACATTTCCAAGCATGTCACACATTTAAAATAGTTTATTGACATTAAAAGAGTATATGTGAAGAGATTTTTTTAAAGATGTTACATTGAAAAGAGTCTCTTCACATGTAATATTTTAATATGTATAAGTTACTATACCTAAATTATTTTAAATATGAAGCGATGACATTAATGTTGGAGACCTTTTATATTCATCCCATGCGATGCACATATGTTTGGACTGCCTCAGGACCCATGCGATGCACACATGTTGGATCTAATTGTTTTTTTCTTAATGTTCGGGACTAATTTTTTGTTCATATTTGAAACTCTCATTTTTTGTGAAAGACGGACTTCGTTGTTCAAATAAATTACATTATTAAAAGCGAACTATAAAACAAATTTCCTTTTTAACAAAACTATAAAAACATAAAACACTAAAGTAATTAGTATATTAAAGAGTATAATTATAATTCGTATAATAAATTATAATTCATATAGTAAAATATTGCATATTTAATTTGTAACGTACTATTAATATGCATGCTAGTATTCATCTATATTGACACTGGTAGCCATGTTGTTGTTTATTAGCGTTTTGCATGTTTTGTTCTTGATACAATTTTCGTGACTTCTCGATCTCTTTCATTAATGTGAAGAGGTTTTTTTGTAAAATGTTATATTTAAATGAGGCTTTTCATATGTAATCTTTTAATATGATTAAGTTACATAAATTATTTTTTTAATTAATGCATTATTACAACATTTTTTCATAAACTATAATATCGAATTTGGAGCATTCATTAGTAACTCAATCTAAGTATTTACAGTATGACAACATGAATCACATGATCTCAAACTCAAATGAATAATGTTCATCTCGTGATAGGTGTAGGATAACACTTGAAATACAATTTTCTTCTCCTTTATATACTTCTTCGATTTAGAAGATTCTTATTGTTAAGATGATAGTGTGAAGATATTTTTATTATATAATACCATTTTCAATATGTAACATCGATATAATTTACACAGTCATATCAAATATCAAAGTCACGCAATATTTCAAGACGTTTAATTAAGAAAGTGACATTAACACACCGCAAGACAAAAACTACATTAAGAGCAAAAATATTGAAATGCACCAACAAAGTGTAGTAATAATTATTGATTAAAAATTGAATGCTCGTCATATTATTTTCGATAAACTTACATGCTAACGAATCAATAGTATTAGCCCGTTTAGCGGTATTACATGAAGTAAAATATTGCATGTTTAATTTGTAACGTACTATTAATATGAATGTTAAGTATTCATCCCACCGGTGGCCGTGGCATTGTTCTTGTTGATGTTGTTGTTGTTGTTCTTGTTGTTGTTGTTGTCTTTGTCGTTGTTGTTCATTGGCCTGTTGCATGTTATGTTCTTAATACAATTTTTGTGACTTCTCGATCTCTTTCTTTAATGCTTCTTGACGCACTACAAAAAAAATTAGATATAGTTGATCATTAGTAACTTAAAGACAGTTAATCAATATATTGCATTTTCGATCAAAGTAAAAATGTTCATGCATTTTCTACTTAATTGATAAGACAACGATGTGTAGGATCTCTTAAACCATTAGAGAAGATGATGTTACTACCAAACCTCCTAAGCACCATCTTTATGTCCTACATTCTTACACACACAAAATACACATGAAATTTACATAAAATAATATAAATCAATATGTTAATTAAGTAAGACGATATGATGCTTACTTTACCACCATAATAAGCTATAGCCCAATGTGCACGCGTTGTGGAGAAAGTTGTGGTTTGTTCTGTGTGATTTTTGACACATTATATAGTTGATAAAATATTTGTAACTCATGGACGGGAAGATAAAAAGACTAACAAATAATTGGTGTGTTTAATTTATGCATTCATGACATTTTTTATTTGTATTCTTTGAGGTTTAGAGATGGCTTGAAACATGTTGTACCGTACAAACTTTTGTGCACGATTCCTTATGCAAAACATATTGTACCATACAAACTTTTGTGCACAATGCCTCTTGCGCATTAAATTAAGCACTCCAATTTTTAGATAGTATAGAAGATATATTTATCATGTTGCTTAAACTAACTTGTACCGTACTACAATTTGTGCACAAATCCTCTTGCACATTAAATTAAGTCACCCGATATTGTGTAATTGATATACTTTTGATGTTGCTTAAACTACCTTGTACTTTACAAATTTTTTCAATTACTTGAATCACTAATTATATGTACTTACCCTTATGCATGACTATTAAATCAATGTACTAACACATGAAGACTCCACATTTCACTTTTAATTCATGAAACATTTATTGTGAGCACTTTGCATTTATAAGACAACTTAAGTTTTTAGTAAGATAAGATAAAAACCTTTTTGAGTAAATCCTCATGACAAGTGTATGTCAACCTTTTCCTGTCACACGTCCCGCCTATACTAGACTTGTAACATCTTAGGTCCACATATAAATTCATAATGATAAATGTAAATGTTAAGTGTAAAAGTCAAGTATGGACCACAAGTTTTAAAGTTTGTTTGACCGGTTCATTCGTTTATGTGACTAGTTCATTCGGTCATATTATCAGTTTATTCGGTTATGTTACCAGTTCATTTGGTTATGTGACCAGTTCATTCGGTCATGTATGTTTATAGCAGTTTGCCCGGTTCATTCGGTTATGTATCCGGTACATTCGGTTATCCAGGAATAATAGTTTAGAGTACCCGTGTCCATAAATAAAACAAGCAATGTATTTAAATAAAGCGAACAATGTGTTTCTAGTAAACAAGTAGAGTGTTTCAATAAACGAGTAAAATATGTATAAAACGAGCATGCATTTTCACTCAAAAAAAAAAAAAAAAATGGGGGGGCAATGAACTCACCGTAAAGCAACAAGATATTGCAACGAGAAGCCGCGGATTATTCTAGGAGCATCCTAAAATAATATGGCGCAACTTAGATTGAGAATAATGAATGTGAATATGCAAGTGAGTTTTATAAAATTTATATCGATTATACCATGTAGCTTAGTGTTTATAAGATTTATATCACCAATATATGCTTGGTCAAAGTTTTACGAGCAAAAATACATTTTTTAAAAAAGTATTGAAACTTTAATATTTTGGAATAACGATGATAACGAACTCTAAATGGCTTGTTTTGAAGAAAGGGGTGCATTACATTCACAACTCGATAATATTTTTGAAAAACATTTATGTAGTCATATACTTTGGGACCTTTTGTTATAACTCTAATATTATTTATCGAAAGGTAACTTTTTAAAACGTCTCATTTAGAGGTTTTTTTTTTTTTTTTTTTTTTTTTTTTTTTTTTTTTTTTTTAACTTGTACTTTGTGCTATGAAGTAACACCCAATGACACTATTTTCCGCTACGATATTTTAGGTGTGTTACATACAATCCCCATGGAATTCTAATTTCATAGTATTCGTGCTTGCTTTGCACACCAAGCAATCATAGTTTAAGTTTAAGAATGTGCTTGGGAGAGGCTTCTAAGGGGCTTATGGGGACTTAAACTCTTAAAATAAGTCATTAAAATAAGTCTTGTTTGTCACACGGGCTTATATAAGCCATAAGCCTCTATAAGCTCAACACTATTGAAATGGGCTTATAAATAGTTAAATTACTTAAATGCCCTTTAAAATATAATGGATTATCACACAAAACCCGGAAATATATCTGAATCTAATTTGATGTATTTTTATGCAATTTTACATTAATAAGCTTCAGTTCCAACTAATTCACCAAATAACTTTATAAAAATATAAGCTCCAGCTTTCTGATTATAATATAAGCCCCAGCCCCGACCCATTGCGCCAAACATACCCTGACTGGTGTTGTTTGTTTATTAAAAGGCTTTGAGTTTGAATCTGATTTGCACATCTGAATCTGAATATATAGTAGAAAAGTCTAAATCTGATTTTCATCTTAATCTGAATAAGTGGTTGAGAAATCTGAATCTGACTCACATAAAACTATTTGTTTTTGTAAAAATGTGTTAAACTATCGATTTTTACAATTTATATATAAAATAAATACGATTGTATTCGAACGAGAAATAAACTTTATTAAATATAAAAAAGAAATTTTTATAATATAATCAATTAAGAGTTATAATTATTTTAAACATGCAATCTCATGTTTATTTGTCAAAATAAATGTGTCAGGGTTTAAATTGAACTTTTTAAAACAAATAACTAGAAGTGTCGCGTTAGAGGTGAGATATGTCCGAAACCAAACCCTTCAATTTGAACAAAATACGAATTATCACATATCATCTTATACATTCTTTATCTAACAAAACATATGCAATGATTATATTTAATACAACAGACGGTAGGGATGGCAACGGGGCGGGTTTGGGGCGGGGCGGCCATCCCCATCCCCAAACCCGATTACCAAAGTTCTCCCCAAACCTGCCGCGATCCCCATCGGGGCGCCCCGTTAGGGCGTGATAGTCCCCCAAACCCATCTCGTATTAATCGAGGATCTTATTGGGGTGTCCTCTTTATGTGCAATTCTCGACCAAAGCCATATCATTTCACATTTATTATTATTTTTAGACCGTTAGTAATAACGAACCTGTTAATAATCAATTACAAACAAGCCGTATTAAGTTTTCAAGGATAGTATTATACATAAATAATGATAATTATACCATCAAAAATTAAAACTTAAAAATATGACACTAAACAAGTTTCTATAATCATAATTTTCATTCTTACAAAAAAAAAAAAAAAAAAAAAAAAAAAAAAAAAAAAAAAAAAAACTAACAATATTAGAGTAATTTTTTTTTTTATTACGTAACTACTAACAAAATACTATATAGGTATAGATACATATGTATATGTGTATATATTAATCGGGCGGGGTGAGTATTCCCCGCTCTCCGCCCCAAACCTGATTAGAATCCCCGTTTAATCCCCAAATCCGCACCGTAACCCGATTAGCATGCCCCGCCCCGCCCCAATTAGTTCGGGTTTCGGGTTTCCCCGTCGGGTTCGGGTTTTTTTGTCATCCCTAAATAGACGAGAGCAAAAAAAATAATAATAAAAAATAAAAATAAATAAATAAATCATAACATAAGAAATAAATGTAAGAAAAATAAAAAATAAAAAGAAATATTAAGAGGTGTTAAGACACCCGCTCCCCATCTAGTTCATTAAGAGGTTTATGCCTTTTACTGCATCTGAAAAAAGTTGAACGCTTTTAACGCTGACTATTTCTTACCGCCTCTTAATGACTCGAAAAAAACAAAACATTTTCAATGACCAAAATGTGTGGACCACATCTAAATAAGTTATATTAAGATATTAAATCCCAATACATAGACTAATAACATTTTAGCCCGCTAAGAATGAAATTCCCCCAAAAATGTCATATATATTGCAAAATGTGCAGATACTTCAATATATGCGATAGCAGAAAACTTGTTGACATTGCTTATGCCTCAACAACGGAATTCAAAATAGATTCACTCGTTCAAGACTGTAGTACAAAAAATGACCTCTTGTAAAATGCATTGATACAATACTACTATATATATAATTATAGGTAAGCTCACTGTCTCTTTTGATATCTTGTCAACAGAATGTCCTACAAGTTTGATTATAGGCATGTACCAAGACATGATCATACCAGCTGTTGAATGATCTCTGATAGGGCTGTATAGGTTCCAATCGATAATGAGACAATTCCGATTGCAATGATTAATATGCAAAGCGATCCCTACAAACCAAACAAAGTACATGGGGTAAGAAACTAACAAAGATATAATACCACACAATACATTCACAGATAAAGCACTTCGATAAAGGGTAACAATGAATCATCCATTTGCGATAATTTGGCAACCAAAAAAAAAAAAATCAATGCATGAAGTAGAGTTTGAACTTCGTTACTCACCTTGATTTAGACTATAGTTGTTTTGTAATTTTTTTATTTTTATTTTTATTTTTATTTTTTTTTTCCAATTTCTCAATTATTTTTTGTAGGTTTCAAATTTGCATGGATTATTATCTAATGAAAAATAGTCCCACAATTGTAAATGAAGAACAAAAAAATATCACCAACATGATACAGTATCATTTTGTGATACAACCGAAGTTGAAGGGAGTTATGCATGGATACCTGAAAGCATGTTACTTTTCCCCTTACAATGCGCAAAAAGCAGGCACACGGAAATATGAATGACTGGAACAACAAAAGATGAATAATTAATGTTTCCATACAGCGATAAAGTACTAAAAACATTGTGATGCTAAGTTAATACAAAGGGTTGGAGACATAATCAGTTCATAAGATCAGATGCAAGCGCCAAGTAAACTAAGGCTGGGTCAACAGAGTTACAGAGGGTCAGTAAAATTATTGTAAAAATGATGTTTAACTCATATATGTTTTTGAATTTTCATGTGCGTCAATCTTTGTTAGACATATAATTAGCCAAATTAACTAATGCCCAAAATGTCACTCTCATAGGTGTAGGTTTTTGAGTTTTTTCTTAAAGACATCCTAAAACATTTATCACATGGTCTCTTATTTGTTTTGTTAAGAATAGCACGGGTTGACATAGCAATGAAGAGCTTACCACTAGCATCGTGAGGAAAGATCCGATGAGTGACATTACAAGACCTGTAAAAAAATAATTATCACCATACATGTTACAACGAGGGAATAACGGAAATTAAAACTGTGGAATTATGATAGTTAGATTTGATTACGTTTCCACACACCAACTTAACCCTCTCTTAATTTTATTTTTTTTTCAAGTTTTATTGTACTCCTGTTACAGTATTAATTACAAATAAACCATCATTCTTGTAAACTTATAGAGAGCATAGACAATACAGGAATGAGTGCTGTTTTTGGCCAATATAATGCAGCATTTCCATATTATATCCGAAATTTCTGACTTTTATCAAGTATACTACTATTAGTTTTGTAGTTTTACAAAATAACGTTTTAAAAAGGATGCTTTCTTAGTAATGATGGGCATACTTAAGATCACAAACTTCAAATAAAAGTGCTGTGTTGACTGTTGAGCGACAGCAGGAATTGCCTTCAGTCAGCACATAATGCAACATTCATGATCCATTTACAGAATAATATGTACTAACTTAGCATGCATTTTATTTAGCCAACTATGTGAATACGCGAGAGCTTACCAAAGAAGGGAACAGAGAGTGCCACAAGTAAAGTAGAGATCACCAAAGCCGTTCTAATGAGAATTGAGTAAATGTGAGACTTTTGACAGTTTGATGGTATCAGCTCCTCCAAACTCTTAGCCACGGGGGATATGGTTAAAGCATATGTGATTCTTGTTAAGAGAATACTATTGTTCCTTATATTTACTTGAGATTGGTGCAGCATTAAAAAAAACATATACTCGTAATATACAAAAACCTAGTAAGGGTTTTAATTAACAGTGATCATGGCTTCAAGAAAAATTTAAAGGATATTTGGTAAGCGGGCTGATTACCTACAAAAGAAAATTCAAATAATCAATATGAATGAGTACAAAGAAAATTAGCGGAACTTAATTGTGGATAGACTCTGTTAAAGTCCACGGTGTAAAGGATGCTTGCAGGATGCTAATCATAATGTTTTACAAGTTAAGCTAGCATTTATTTAGTAAACGTACCGTGGCCCAGACAGCAATTTTGGAGGCAAACAAATTTGCAGGCAGGTTGAGAGTAAACTGTGATTCTGTCGAGTCCCCAAACATCAGGTATCCCAATACTGCTACTCCAGCGTAGAGAAAAGTAACTATTCCAAAGCTTCATGAAAAAAAGATGATGTTCAAAAACATAGAACTACGCAAGTTACATAAATGCTCTTCATCTATAAAATGATAACGCTATGACTATTAAGTTTCTGCTACTATTGTGACATATGTAATAATGGACGAGTGCTAGAGCAGAAAATTACTGCAAAAGTATTCTTACCTGGCTAAGAGGACTAGAGGATATTGACTTCGTTTTTCCATTGACACATAGATGTTAGGAAGAACAGCATGCCCTGCATAACAGTAACCATAAAGCCCAATAGATACAGGCAGAGTGGAAAGGTTCAACGTCTTTGTGCTTTCAGTCTGAAAGCCAATATCATCCACCAAACCAACCCAGAACAAGCAGATTACCAAAAGAATCGTCACAAAAACTCCACCAGCTGGACACAAAAGCATAACAAAGTTAGACATTAAAGGAAAGCAATTTATAAAGATATTCCATTACATTTGGCACTAACCCGATATGTAACTGAGAACACTCAAGTCACGAAGCCAAACAGTAGGAAGCACAATAAGAGTGATAAGAATTGCAAACAAATAATTTGAACTTAGTTCATATCCTCCAAGAAATAAATGTGCTTTCGGAAACAAAGAAGTTAGGTTATCACTCTCCAAGATTATAAATTCAACGCATGATGCCTGCAAAGGTAAGATGTGGGTGATCGAATTAAAACCAATGTAAAGACCAAGTGACAAACACATGTAAAACAACAAATATAACCACTGCATCAGTTGTGCCAGGTATACTTACATATAACTCCACGTACAAAACTATCTGCAAAATCAAGAGAAAAAAATGATCTAATCAGCAACCATTCATTATGCAAAGGCAAGTAGAAAAACTAAGGAAAGAAAAGAAAGTAATTTGTTGTATAGACTTCCTTCAGATGTGAATTGAGTATTTAACAGTAATAGTTCTCTAGACGAGCTTACAAAATAAGTTATTTTGTTAAGCTAGTAAAAAAGATAAATTTGTCAAGGGAATTACGAAAAAAAAAAAAAAAAAAAAAAAAAAAAAAAAAAAAAAAAAGAACAAACAAGATTACTATGACAAATAACTTGACAGAGTTCATCTTTAATTAAACTTACAGAGATGATTAGACGTCCGGCTATGCCAAATGCAGCCTCACCAATATCTGGGTAAGTCTTAAGACCAGGTTGACTATCCAAGCAGGACCGTAGAAGTATACCGGTGTAGAATGAAAGAACACAAAGTATAAACAATATAGACAGCCCAACCCATCCTCCTTCTTTCACAGCATAAGGAATAGAAAGAAGTGCTACACCGCAAAGAAGATTCACACCTACAAGCAGCCATAATTGATCAGAAGAATTTTGGTTAGTGAAAATGTCATGTATCAGGTAATCAGGATCAGTGAACTTTCTATAAAAAAAATCGAGAAAGTTATAGACATACCATTAACCACAGATTGACCAAATGAACTCTGTCTATTTTGAGTTTTCTGATATTGAGATAACTTTTTGGCAGAAGATGTCAATATTTGACGATGAAGTGAATGATCAGAGCTATAACGCTCTTGTGGTTGCTGCTTGTCTGCTACGGATGGCAAGAGAGGGTTGCTCAAATTAGTTATTATCTTGGAAGTGTGTCTCCTTTTAGGTGACGACAAAATGAATGAACCTCCAAATGATGACACACTAGACGACCCAAGTAAATTCAGACTTGGAGATGCCACACCACTATAAAGATCCATCGACTTCCTAAATAATGACACCAATAAAGTATAGTAATTGAGATTAGCTATATAAGAAATGACATATAACTATTTTCTAAATAGTTAAAACAAAAGGACTCTTTTAAATTATATTTTTGAAAATCAAACCATTAGATTAAGATACAAATTTGTCTGACCATAAGATAAACAGATTATAATATGCACTAACTATGATGAGCAAACTAAAATAATTGTTGGGATTTTATCAACTACACCAATTTTTTTTCAGATTTTGTTGATACTTCTGAACTTGCCTAGACTCGACTGTGATGATTTATTTCACATGTACTGAATTCCATGATTTGTTAATACGTTTGAGTTCAGCTTTACCAACTCAATGAATTAATTATATCTGAAAATATATTAAAGCAGGGGAGGACTCCTAACTTCCAATAAGAGCCTAAAATCTTCTCTTACAGAGGTTGAAAATTCACAAATTTTGTAGTCGTAAGTGACAATCTGTTGACCAGTATGATTCAAATATAACTTTTGATTAGTTATTTCACTTCTTACCAATTTTTTAGTTCTTATTTAATCTATATTATAAATACACAAAAGCAAAAGCAAAACAAACTTGATAAGCTAGGCTCACAAACTTTAAACACGAGATTTTGAAATGTCAAAAGTTTCAACTCGCCTTGAATCTGAATCGAGTCAATTTTGATTTTTTCTAGTCGTATTAAGTTTGCTTGACTCGATTACACCTCTAAAATGAATTTCAAAAGCACAGACCTATAGAGAAGGGGTATACCTGTAACTTTGTGGCCATGATGGGTCCAAAGAATATTGTTTGTCATCATCTTCATGGTCTGAAGAATTGCAATTCTCCAAATCATCTTCCTCTTCATCTCCATAAAAATCCTTATCTTCGTTTGTATCTCCAAAATTCTTATCTTCATCCTCATTTTCACTCTCAACATGAAAGATACACTCAGATTCCATATTCTTCATTCCTCTGCAAATCCTAAAAATCAAAACACCTTAAACTTTAGATAATACAATCCTTAACAAGACACCTTACCAGTCGATTTTCACATCCTTACAATAGGGCAAGTGCGCCAGACCATTGGTTAAAAAAAATAATAATAACAAATAAATAAATAAATACACATGCATACCAATATAGTGACGTCCAAAACCACAACAAGTATACAGCTTATATCATTAGAGCAATGTAACATGTTTTTAACATGAAGTTTCTATTGAAATCGTAAACAGAAAATTAAGGTGTGGACATAGCACAACTTTTGATGCAAAAAACATGTAAAACTTAAGCATCCTAAAGTAAACGTACTACAGTTAATCAACACGTACAAACTTAAGCAATAGCAAAGAAATATAATAATTTAACATGGCTCTAATGTATAAACCCCTACTTTTTTATGTGATCGTATATATTACATTCAGTATTGGTATGCAAACATTTGATAGTAAAAGTGTAGTCAGCCAAGAAGAAAGACAAATAGAAGGAGCACATACCAAGTGTACGTTGTGTTTTGAATGAGTTGAAAAAGAGAGCAAGAATCTTGTGTCGGATCTGAGTATGTTTTTATTGATTGGAAGATGTCGAAAACTGAGCAGAGGCACAGAGGCTGCTGCCAAGTGCCAGCTCTGAATAAATCTATATGGATGTCACCCTAATCATCATAATCCAAATTTTATGATAAAAACAAAAATAGAACAAATATCGTTTAAGAATTTAATTTAATATGATTTAATTAATAAAGGAAATTTTATTTATACATCCCTAATAAATTTCAAATTACATATGTATTGAATATTCTTTTAATTAAATGCATTTAATAAGAATTAAATGCATCTTTTATATAATAAAACAAAATCCTTATTGGGAATTTTCCATTTCAAAAAAATGCATTCATACCTTATTTAATAATAATTTTATTTAAAAAAAAAATATTTTCTTATTAGGTAACATTTTATATTTATCCATAACACAAGTAGAAGATAAGTAAAAAAAATATAGATAAGATGCAATTAACACAAGTAGAAGATAAATATAAAAAATATAGATAAGATGTAATTAATAAATTAAAATTTTTAAATAATTATCTTTAATAATAAAAAACTATAATTAAGCCTCATAAATCAAACAAAACAAAGATTAAATTATTTATTTTTTAATAAATAAAAATATATGATTCAAAAAATTAAAAAAAACCCGCGCGTGTGCGGGTATTATAACTAGTTTTCTGATATAGAAAAAAGTTTATGTTTAATAAACATAATTAAATGCATTTAAATATATATAGTTTTCTTAATCCAATAACGGTTTTGGAGTTCTCTACAGGCACAGAATTTTGACGTAAGTCAAACTTAATGAGTATTCGTGACGCTCATACACGGGATTTTAATATAAAATTTAATTTGATAACAACATTACAAAAATGGATGTCACCCTAATCATCATAATCCAAATTTTATGATAAAAACAAAAATAGAACAAATATCGTTTAAGAATTTAATTTAATATGATTTAATTAATAAAGGAAATTTTATTTATACATCCCTAATAAATTTCAAATTACATATGTATTGAATATTCTTTTAATTAAATGCATTTAATAAGAATTAAATGCATTTTCTGATATAGAAAAAAGTTTGTGTTTAATAAACATAATTAAATGCATTTAAATATATATAGTTTTCTTAATCCAATAACAGTTTTGGAGTTCTCTACACGCACAGAATTTTGACGTAAGTCAAACTTAATGAGTATTCGTGACGCTTATACACGGGATTTTAATATAAAATTTAATTTTATAACAACATTACAAAAATGGTTTTAGTTAAGACATTGAAGTCAAGGCCTCATGTATATTTTTACATATCTGGTAACCTGATTTATAATTTATTTTATCTCGTGCGTACAATGAGTTTTTAGTATTACAATCAATTTAATAATAATAATAATGATAATAATAATAGTTGTTTTCTTTTAAAGTTTAAAGTACATTGCTAAACTTATAAATTTACAAAAAATTATGGGAATTGAGAAGTTTACGGCTTTACGCCTATATTCATAAATTCGAATTTAAGATTAGCATACTTGTAAAAGTTTTAGACTTGACTATAAAATTCTTATGTTAAAAATATATAGAATTTCTTTTTTTGAAGTAATGTTTATTCTAAAATACTATTACGAGTCTTCGTCGTACGTATGCTAAAATGAATTAAAAGGAGACATGTATATGATATATGTAAAAGTACTTTTGTTAATAAAAATTTGTATCAAAAAACATAATAATTAATCATTTTAAAAGAAAGAAATAATATTTCAAAATTAGGTCATGCTTTACATTTGTTAACCACTTTACCTTATTTAATTTTTATATATAAAAAGTTTAAAAACCTTATGAATATTACAAGTTGGTTCACAATTGTATATTATATATATTAATAGTAATAAGAATTTTGTGATCCACAAATTTTAACTTATGGTGCAAAACAGCAATATGACAAACAAAATATAAGATTTTTTTTTACTACTTTACACACATGACAAAACAAACGTTCCTTCTCTTCTGCACACATGACACATGCATGACACACACCCTTCACATGTTTTCACATCTTGCCATCACACTTTGTATTCTTTTTATCCTATTTAATTAATTAGAGAAACATGAAAGTTGTGGTTAGCGATTCCATAATACTATAACATGAAATGAATGCATAGAGAAACATGAAAAGCTAGATGAATTCATAATTACGTTATAACTTATAAGGAAAATGCATGATATATGAAGACATGTACGAGAAATGTATAAGACTTGTTTGGAGAATTGGAGAGTAATTTTACGCAACAAAATTAATAAATTAGCCGATATTTGGATATTAAAAAGTTCATGGTCATGCAATAAGCGTATACAATATAGTAACTTAACCTCAAGAGGCCAACCTAGTGGTAAAGGCTTGAGAGTTTAAATAAAAGGTCTCGAGTTTAAATTTTGTTAGTAAAAACTCATTGGGACCATCCCGTCCCCCTTAGCGGTATAATACACTAAGGTGAAAGGCTATGATTTACAAGGTTCTATGAGTCTTGCAAGATAGTTTGTGATGTAGTACGCCTGAGGTTTCTTTCATACCAAAAATTTAATGGAAAAAGATTATTTTAAAAGCTAGAAATATGCTATAACAATCAATATGTATATTCATTTTTGCATATGGTTGTGCAAGAGACAAATGAGTCCGTGTTTAAAGAAGGAAAGAAACAAAAAGTGAGGTGTGACATGCATGTCGTTAGAGTGGAAGGTATGGCAACAAGCTTGAAGAGGTAATTTGGGGTCCACCGGTGCCACCTCACCTTAATACCTCTTCACAACAAACCCCCTCCTCACTCACAACAAACCTCAACTTATTCATTTGAGGCCCACCACTTACATCTTTATTTTTTTATTCACTCACAACCACTAAAAAATAAAAAGCAAAAACAATAAAAAAAATAAAAGCCCCACATGTCAGCCCCACATGTCAGATGGTTTAGCTCGTTGCGGGGGTGAAGAGGGTGGGATGGCAAGCCTTCACAACAAGGCACCTGGTGTAGTGGCAAGCTGCAACAAGCTAAAATGCTAATCCACGTGGGATGGCAAGGCTTCACAACAAGGCCATACCCTCTGCTCTTAAGAGCACTGGGTGCAAAGGCAAGGCATTGCCTCCTCATTTGGGTCCCACCATGCCACATCACCAAAACACCTCAACTTCAACTAACAACAACAAACCTCCCCTCACCAAACAACAAACCTCAACTTTCTCATTCGGGCCCCACCTCTTACACACTTATTTTTTTATTCATTTCTTTAAATAAATTAAATTATTTCACAAACACTAAAAAAAAAAAAAAACATACTAATTTTATTTTATCAAATTAAAAAGTTACAATACGGAAAAAAAAAATACGATACGGGAAAAAAAATACAACACATACGACACTAAAAACCGAACCTAATTATTATTATTTCGTTGAAATTCTTCCCATTGTTGTTGTTGCCAAACATGCTCGATGAGACATAGTTGAAGCCTTGAGTGTGTGCGTTTATCATGTAGTTCTTTGGTTTTTCTTCTTTGCGTTGCGCAACGTTCGACCCATGACTGTTGTATATTTGGTGTCGGCGGAATATACAATTCGGCAGCGTCGGCTATTTGAAAATGTTGATCTTTCAAAATCATGTTATGCATTATGATGCACGAGTACATGATTCTCCGTAACTTGCCCACAGTATATGCACGCGCCGGTTGGGCAATAATATGCCAACGTCCTTGTACGACACCAAAAGCTCTTTCGATATCTTTTCACGCACTTTCTTGTTTCGCTTTCCATGCGGCGTGTTTTGGGTTGCTTGCAATAGTAAAGGACTTGACAAACGATGCCCACTGCGGGTAAATTCCATCTGCTAGATAATAGCCATTTTTAAATGTACGTCCGTGTACTTCAAACGGAACTTGAGGGCCAATATCGTCAATCAGGTCGTCGAATAAAGGAGAATTATATAAAACGGTCAAATCGTTATTCGCACCTGCTACACCAAAAAACGCATGCCAAATCCACAAATCATAAGACGCAACAGCTTCAAGCATTATAGTTGGATATTTTTTATCACCTCTGTGAAATTGCCCTTGCCATTCTTTTGGGCAATTCTTCCATTCCCAGTGCATACAATCGATGCTTCTCAACATTCCCGGAATCTTATGAACCTGGCTATGTGCGTCGTATAAGTTACGAACGTCATCCTCAGTTGGTTTTCTTAAAAACTCCTTCCTAAACAAATGGATTATGCACATAGTAAAAAAATCAAGACAATCACGTGCACAATGTTCACCTATTTGTAAATACTCATCTAATGAATCAGGTGCTAACCCGTACGCCAATTGGCGTAGGGCACATGTGCATTTCATAATCACACTAAAACTCATTACACCCGCAGCATTGGTTCGTTGTCTAAAGAAATCAAAATGAGCAGGAAGAGGATCATGAGTGTCAATATATGTTTCAATACCTTCGACTATTTCTAAGAATAGTTTACGGCTCATACGGTAACGACGTCGAAATGTATCTTCAGTATAATTTGGCACATCACCAAAATAGTCGGCCTGTAGACGTGCTTCAGCAACATCACGTTCACGCCGAATGTATGTAAGGCGATTTGAAGGACCGGCTTCTTGATTTTGCAACTCTTGCTCGTTTTCGAACTCTTGTATAATCAACTCTAGCTCATGTAGCTCTTCAAAGTCACTAATGTCAGAATAAGATGATTCACTCATTGTTTTTGCTTTGGAATGAAATGAGTTAGGTTTTTTAGAATGAAATGTTTTGGGTTTTTGGGAATGAAATATATGTGAAATATGTAAATATATATAGGGATAGTGTATATGGTTTTAGGAGTTAGAAAAAAAAGGGACGAACGTTATATTTTAAAACGTTACACAACGTTTACAACTCAAAAGCTGCAAATTGTCAGAATCTTACCTTCGCCGTGGCCACGGGGAGGTGACCATCGGCGAAGAACGGCGAGGCTATGATGGTGTGGCGGCGAGCAACGGCTCGCCGTTGCCCATGCCACATCGGACGGCGAGGTGCCCAAATTCATCTGCACCCAGTGCTCTAAGACTCATCCTAATGACCACATCATTTCACCTTTTATCTCATCAACACGTCAGTTTTCTTCTCTCTTTTTACTCCTTTTCATTTTCACTCCCTCCCACTTTTAATTAATGTTGGTCACCGCTCCATTATCTTTTATTAAAATATTCACTTTTATACAAATATACCACAGAATACTCCACACACAGTTACAAGCCAAATAATTAATAATAAAAACACTAAAGGGGATCCACTTTGCCCAAATTCATGTTCGGTGAGCACCTCACCTTTCGTTACTTGGTGTGAGCCGCCTCACGCGCCATTGTCTTCTTCCTCAGCAACACTCACGCGTGTGTTTGGTGACTCACGATGGCTCACGGCTACTGCTGAGATCAGTCTAATACAATACACATATTAAAAATTTTATTTAATAAATATAATTAGTAAGATTTTAATCTTTGTTATAACAACTATGCTCATATCCAAGTTAGAACCAAAAAATAATCCATTTATAGAATGAAGTTAAAAACCAATATCATACATACCGCGGATATTTGTGTTATGTACTAACGCAATTATTAATTGATATAAGCGGGAGTTATAAAAAGACATTTAATAAAATTAGCTAATTAAGCGTTAATTATTTATATTAAGTCATATAATTAATTCTATTTTTTAAAAACCTTTTGGATATAACCTTTTTTATTTTTTTTTTATTATTTTTTTTAATCAGCTCACTTTTGGAAAGAAAGTTTTGGACAAACATTTTGCCCAAATTTACGCTCATCTTCTTTTCTCTTCTCTTTTAGAAACACTAGAGAACATAAATTTATTTTATTTTCTTCTCGCTTCTTTACTCTTCTTTTAAAAATAAAACTAAAAAAACACAACGTTTAATTTAAAATTATTATTGTCTAGTCATTCTGCATCACCGCGTCATCAAATCAATATAACCAGTATAAATTATAAATTTTAGGATCCTCATTAAGTAACATAGTATTCATATTTATAAAAAGTAATATTGTAGGCAATGTATAAACTAAAACTATTGTATAACATCAAAATCATTAAAATAAAAAGCATACAATACACTTATGGAAAGTGTTTTATAACATTAAATCAAACATATAATTAGTGATGGCAAAATTTATATAGAATTAAGAAAAAAATAATTTAAGTTAAATAAATTTTAAAAAGCCAAAAAGGGAAATGAAGTTTATAATTATAACCAAACTTAAATTGTAAATTATAAAATTTAAGGCTAAGAACTTATGTTCCTTTGATTAATTTCTATCAATCTTACCACCTCATCCCACTAAGGATTTGTCAATTTACTTCCTTATCGATCTTATATATTATATATATAAAAAAATTAAATCCTTAAAAACATCAAAATTTGTTACGTGAATGTATATATGATCATTTATAAAGACTACAAAACGAAGAACAACAAAACAAATAAACAAAAAATCGTCTTAACCATCGAATTCAAACTTCCCCACCACCGCATTGGCTCCTCTTGACATCTATATGTTTATGATAATTTCCAAAAATGATGCATTTATAATAGACTTGCGAAATCGTAGATACTAGCATTTCTTTTATGGTATGAAGGCGTTAACTTATATACAATAAGTAAAAGGTGTTTAACTTAAACTCTTTTTCAGAATAATAATGTTTTCACACTTTTACATGATCGCATAATATATATCTCTTACATGTGCTGAGATTTAAACCCACAACCGTTTTATTAGCACACAACTCAAAATCTCACATGTCACTAGGTCAAGGAGATAAATTTAAAAGGAAAATTTTCTGATCTTTATGTTTGGTAGTTTGATTTAAAACTTTACAAGTTTCAAAGCTTATATAATGCTCTAAATCTCTAAATATTAAAAGCATTCTTTTCACTTGTGTTATACAATGGTAACTTTTTTTCCAGACTAAATTATTAGGTTCTTCATTCTCTCTCTTAATTTTTTTTTACTACTTTACTTCATAATCATTTGAATAAAGATCATACAAAATCATACACCGCTTTCTTGAGTTTAATTTGAAAAAAAATAAAAAAAAAAGAGAGGAAATTTAAAAGAATGTGCATTCTCCAATTTCATTAAGATATGAAAAAGAAGAGGTGGGGGAGAGGAAAATTCATTATAGATCACAAATTATTCAAAAATAAACACATCTACATTGTAAAATCTATTTTGATCCAAAGGTTTAGATTAAATAAGATTTTTGATTAAACATTAAATAAATTTAATTGATTAACAATGGAGGGGCAATATTATTGTTCCATGTGACCCAACTATGGAATTTTCTTGGTGGTGCATAATGTGAAAATTCAACCAAGGTACTACTGCCTGATTATTTGGGTTTTGAATATTTTCGTTTTTCTTAAATTAGAATAATATAGAATATAAAACAAGAATAAACGTAGACAAAAGAAATGGTTTTTCTTATTCGATTTTCTATCTAAAAAAAATGTTCATGAGATTTTCTCTTCTTCTCTTGGAAACAAGAAGAAAGGGGGTCTCATGGAATTTTCTTGCGTATTGTAAAATTGTGTGAATTATACCAATTTTTATAAAACAAACTTAATCCTTAATTCTTGGGTTACGATTTTTGATTCTCTTCGTAAAATGAACCTGATGACTCATGCTCCTGGGTCTGCCACTGCTAGCAACCTGCCACACATAACAAACACACATAGTTATAACACTCCTTCAAACCCCCCCCCCCCCCCCCCCCCCCACATACACACACAAAACAAAGCCCTAACATTTTCCCCAATTTCAAATCTCACAAACGTCATCAAATTAATGAATTTAAGAAGCAAAATCATGCAATTTAGGTTGATTTATATAGTGTATATTGTGGATTTTATGATTTAAAGTGATTTAGTTACAGATTTGTTACTCATGATTGTTAATATATATAGTGAGACACACAAGAATACTCAAAAATATTTCTATATTTTTTTTTTATACAGGTCAACCAATAACTAAACAAGATCAACTTGCACATATAAAAGATAAGTGATTTAGCTAACAAGTTCAATGGTGATGATGGAGAATATGAAAAGAAGTTTATCAAACAATTGGCTTTAGAACTAGGAATTTGTGTCTTTACGGTTTGATAAGCATGTTTTTGGAATAAAAGACTACCTGCTATTTAGATATTTGTTAACATTTCTACTAGTATCATATATACATCAAAGTGTATATGCCGTTTATTTAGTCAATCACGTGTGATTTAGGTACAATGGAAGCATTTGTTATTTTTTTTCATATCTCAACTGAGGATATTGAAAAGCTATATTTGACATAATAAGAGCCTAATTTGACTTTATTGGCCATTGACATGGGTCAATTTTGTCATGTGATGAAATCAAGCTTTTCAGAAGTGCTATATTGGTTTTTCTGTGAGTATATTGTTATTTTTTATTTTGTTAAAACAATAAGTTAGTGGAAAGTAATCAAAGTTTCACATCTTTTCATTTCATCATAAGTCTTCACTTTAGTAATAATACACAGTTTCAGAAAACACAAAAAATTATTGTTAACAATCAAATATGCCCTTTCAAGCATAGAAATGTTTTGATCGGTTAAAGACATAAAATTTAGATTTAGATTTAGATTTAGATTTATTTTGAAACAAGCTAAATTAGTTTGGTGTAGACATGCGGAGTACTTAATTAATACATGTACTTGTTTAACATAGGGATGGAAATGGGCGGGTCGTGGGTGAAAAAATGAACCCACCAGCGGGTCGTTGGCGGGTGGCAGGTAGTGTATATCCGTCGTGGGTAAACCTGTCACACCCATTTTAAAATACCCACGAGTATACCTTTCAAAATACTCGTGAACTTTTTTTTTCTTTCATTTTTTCCCCCTCAAACTTACATTTATTATATTACTTAAATATATGTGAAGTTATTAATAGATATATTTAATAGTCACCTAAACCTATTAAAAACATAGCTTACTAATCGTCCGTTTTGAGTTGCATGACTATAAGAAGAATATGAATCATCAAAATATCAAATATATAGTTAATGTCTCAATTTCAAACCAAGTTCGTTCATAGTTGGTTTTGTGATTAATTTAATGCATAGGTAACCACTTGTCTTAGACAAGAATTCATGAGTTACAAAAGTAGTATTTTTCTTTTTATATGTATTAATGCTATTAATAATATATAATTAGTGGATAGTTGACTAATTGCGTTCATATTTATCAACAATGTCATAACTTAAGCACCTTCTAATCATGTTTTATTTTCAAAATATTCGGAAGCAAGTATGTAAATGTTAC
Organism: Artemisia argyi; assembly: GCA_030686995.1. Classification (NCBI taxonomy): domain Eukaryota; kingdom Viridiplantae; phylum Streptophyta; class Magnoliopsida; order Asterales; family Asteraceae; genus Artemisia; species Artemisia argyi. The sequence goes on from CM060697.1 coordinate 127,265,632, forward strand.
GTTTCACAAACTCATAGAGTCACGGGTATGCTCGCAGGCATGGACATGAGCAAAAAACTGTACCCAAATATAGGTGACGGGTGGATGACGGATTGACGGGCAAGAAAAAAATCATGACAATATACCTATACCCATTACCCAGATGTGTCATCCTAGTCTAACAGGCTTCTAAACACTTTGTGGGCGACTATTTGTTGGATTATAAAGGATGCCATATTGTTGGACTATTTGTGAGCGACTATTTATTTTGGACTATTTGTTTAACATGCCATATTGATTTGCTATTAGGCTTGTCAGATTTTTCTTGTTGGGCGGGCTTTTGATAGTTAATATTAACACCAACAAATTACTATTTATTTATAAATATATAAAGTGAAACGAACCTCATCGTTTTTAATGTGGCAATTAGGGCTGTAAACGAACCAGACGAACACGAACGGAGCGCTGTTCATGTTCGTTCATTTAATTTTAACCGGACAAATAAACGGACACGGACGCTTAAACGGACGAATTTTCTTGTTTATGTTCGTTTTTTAAGAAAATGAATTGTTCATGTTCGTTTATGTTCGTTCATTAAGACACTAAACGAACGCTAAACGAACATAAACGATCGAACATAAATGAAAATAGACAAACAAACATAAACTTTATTGAATTCTTCACAATATATTGTATTATAAGTGCTTTTTTGTTTAAGCAAACCAATTTTTAATATATAAAATTAAAAAATATGATATATGAACATAAATAGATAAATAAATATAAACGAACTTAACGAAAGTTTAATCGGACGTTCACGAACATAAATGAACGAACGAGACTTTTGTTCATGTTCGTTCATTTAACTAAACGAACGTAAAATATTGTTCATGTTCGTTCATTTAATAAACGAACGAACATAAACGGACTTTTTACCGAACGGTTCATGAAATGTTCACTGAACGTTCAGTTCGTTTACAGCCCTAGTGGCAATTAACAATTTGTTTTTCATTATATATACGTTAAACAACAAAGCACAATCACTAAGTGTTGCTAGTATGACGTTAAAGTTTAGAATTTTTGTAAGTGGCCTAGGTTCCATTCTTCGCTTTGACACACTAATTTCCGGTTAGCTAAATGAATGGAATGGATACTGGATATGGGGCAATGATTTATTATTGCCCAACAAGCCAAATTTGTATAGAATTTTTTTTTAAAAGGCTATTAATTAGATTAACATATCTTTTAATTCAAAGCAACTTATTCTTGAAAATAGTCAACTGATCTCCCACAAAAAATATAACAAAATCAAAGTTGTAATACATACGGAAATAAAAAAAGAAAACGAAAAATTCTAAGATTTTTTACAAACTCGCAACAACGTGCGATCGCCGCTATAAAAACAATGACAAGCATGTAAACTTTTTATTGTCTATTATATAATACCCTTTCCGTTTCAAATTAAATGTCAATTTTTATTTTTTACAATTAAGAAAAATGAGTTTACAATATTAATTAAACAAGTTTTATTCTCACCAGCTAAAAGCATTTTAAAATTTTAATTAGTTAAAATGGAAAATAAACACTAATTCTAAAACAACAAATATAAGACATATATTTTAAAACGAGTGGGTATACAGTTAGATACCTTTCTTATGAAACAAAGTAAGATATGGGTAAGTTTTGATAAGCAAAAATTCATATATGAGAAAGATGATGTGTTTTATGGTGAAGTGGCATCATTTGTATGGCTATGTAGTCATAACTTGACGTCACCATACAAGTAAAATGTACGTTTCTTTTGATCTTTTCTTGAAACTTCGAGACTGCTCTCGGTTTCTAGCAATTTCTTGAAACTCATAGATAATTCCTCTCTTCATAACCTCTACCCACAAGGCGTATATATAAAGCCCAACCATTCCAACGCTAAACCACAGATCGAATTTAAACACTTGCACCATTTCCTACATAACACATTATCTTAATTGTTCAATACTTTCTGATTCAAAACTTACATTTTAAATCTACCGAAAATGGCATTGTCAAAGCAACATTTGATCATGCTATTATTAACAACGACAGTGGCATGGATGTTGATCATGTTACCCGCAAAAACCGAGGCTTTAATCCCATACAACAACAGACCTCTATGGGACATGATGATCCCATCCGAAGACCCATTCAAGATCCTCGAACAAAACCCATTCAATCTCGCTAAAAACCTCGAAACACTAAACTTGGCACGTGCAGATTGGAAGGAGACATCCATGCATCACGTAATATCTTTAGATGTCCCCGGGATGAAGAGAGAAGACATAAAGATAGAAGTTGAAGAGAATAGGGTTTTGAAAGTGAGTGGAGAGAAAAAGGCCGAAGAAGAAGCAGACGGAGACAAATGGCACAGGGCCGAAAGAACAAGTGGTAAGTTTTGGAGACAATTTAAGTTACCTGCGAATTCGGATTTGGAGAATATAACAGCGCACCTTGAAGACGGGGTTTTGAAGATCAAGGTTCCAAAGATGGCTCAAGAAAAGAAGCAGTCTAAGGTTATTGATATTATGGAGCATGGAACATCTGGTGAAGATATTAAAGCAACAAAGGCTGCTGCTTAAACTAGCATGTTTTGATACGGAGTATATAACATATGCCTAATAGAATGTCGCTTAATTACTTTGTGGTTGTTTTATAGTACGATGGATGCTATGATTGTAATTTCATAGTTTGTTCAGTAATCGTGCTTTGTAATAACAAAAAATAATACTCCGTAATGGATTTTTGGTTTTGGTGGTAAATATTTGTTATTACTCCGTATATGGCAAATCCGCAAAGAGAAATGATATATCTTTTTAATTTTTATGCTTAAAAATCTTTTTAGTTGGAGACGCATAACTCGATTGGAATGTGTTAAAGGTGAGCAAACTTCTTTAACCTATAAATTTAAGACACGAGGGGGTAGAAATATTTTTAGAAGGCTATAGCGTTGCTTATAAAAGAAAAAGATTTCGTTTATTCTTCTTTACAGATAAAAATATGTCACCAAAAACATAGCGGTTATTAAGAGTGCTAATAGTTATTCACATCATAGACTGTATACTCCATGTTTGTTTTAGGTTTGAAAGTCATTTAAGAAATTTAGTCAAATTTTAGCTTAAATGGTCGATTGATGGTACTAATTAACTAAACGATCATGCATGGTTTCACCAATATCTTGGAGTAATGTACAATTTTCACACGATCGTCATCGAGTTCACGAGCTCAAAGATCGTCGTATAAAGTATAAGCCATAGCAAACAAATGAATGACTTTACGGATTAAATCACTGTCATACCGAATTCTACTTTCAAGGAGGTAAACTTTAAATAGAACGAAGCGATGCACGCGGACTGTATTTAATTGTTCATTGCGTAATATTTGTGTAAATTGTTTAAGTGTAAGTAAGATGATGCATCTAATTGAGACGTATTACATACCGTTTAGCTAAATAGTTATAAAATAAGTTGAGTTAAATGAACCTTAAACGCATACGGCTCTATCAAAATAAGGTTTAGCAAAAAGTTGGCAATAAATAATAATCCGCGTAGTCTAGCCGTGTAAAAATTAACCAACCTGTGAAAACTTGTATGTGTAAAATACCACTCTTTATACCAAATAATTATAAAAACATTTGGCTAAATCACACAATTTTATCTAAGCATTGTTGTCCAACTCAATTCGTATGATAGTAACCCAGGTCTTAAAAATATTCAAGCCCAAAATCAATACAATTCATTTCAGCCCAGTCCAATATGAATGATATACCCGGTCCAATGTACAATCCAACCAAAATGATAAACCCGATATTAAATAGTTACCCTAATCCTTCGGATCTTATATGACCTAATCTCTCACACATACTTTGGTTTATCCGCCTCCCACCTAATTTTCCATTAAATGACTCATCTCCTTCATCTTATCAAAATACATTTGTCTCATCTCCCATCATATCATCATCAAAAAATGAACACACACTTAAATAAATCAACCCACTCACCTGTCTGATGTTTCTGCTCAGTTTGTTAGTCGACATATTTGGCTTCAAGATCCTTTAAAAGGTTCTCTGGTAAGGTTTGGCATGTTGTGTTTTGTTTTGTTTTGTTGTATCAAGATCAATGATAGGCATGTTCAAACATAAGAATCTTTAAAGATTTGCAACAAAGTTGAACAATATGATATTTTCGTTTATTTCTTTTCAGTTTTGAATCTTGTTTGAGTGTTGGGGGTGAAGTTGAGGGTTCTTGGTAGCGCCTAGATATAGGTTTTGTGTTGTTGTTGGACTTTGTCTTGGGTTCGTGTGTTTTGGTGATTTGGTTTGAGTTTAGGTATTTTGTTTTTGAGATTCGATATTTTACGAAGCTAAGTTTCAAATAATCAATGATGGGTTATTTATTCAACTCAAAAAAACCGATATCATTTTCATATGAGAATCGTTCAGAAAAAATGATGGTGGTGAAGAATCGTTCAGAAAAAATGATGGTGGTAATGATGGTGATAGTTTGTTATTTGCAATCTTCAAAAATCCAACTGAAAAATCGCATTTAAAAACTTGTTAATGTAATTATTGTAGGCAACTAATAAGATGTGAAGATTTGGTGGAAAAAAAACTGTAGCAACATTTCATATTCAGCAACAATTGATATTCAGCTTTATGGTTGCATTGAATTGGTTGAAAAAAAAAAAAAAAACTACTCATATTCAGCACATTCTCCTAAACAATTTTGATAGAGGAGTTAAAGCTTTAAGACTCCACATTAAGAATAGGGCTGAATCTTTTATTAGATATAGATTTATCCATGACACATCGGTTATTAATAAGTATACTAACTTTTTTTTTTTTTTTTTTTTTTTTTAATCTAAAATTGGTATTATTTACCAAAAACTAAATTTTATGATACTTTTTTCGTCTCAAAATTATATTCCCCATTTCTATTTTTAGATATTCCAAAATAATAGTCTCATTCTTGTCTGAACCAATCAAAAAACAATTTAGCGGGTGAGGATAATATTTGATTGATTGAAGAGTGTAGTGGTTTTTTTTTTCTTCTTAAACTTCATGTAATTTTGAGACAGATGGAGTATTAGCTATCTCTAGGTGAGATGATAGCTCGATAGTGTAAATGTTTATAGCAATAAAACAAGCTATAAATAATCTTATTAAAAATTACACATCAAGAGAAAATAATTTTACACATTAGAGTTTCCCAAAAGCAAACACCACAAAGGCTAAAGATGTAAAGTGTGCTAAATGCGCATATAGGATACATGGATATATACCTTACCTTCTTCTTTAGCCGCCGGATTAGGCCGGCGGTCCGGAGGCTTCCTTCTCGCGTTCATCTTCGTGTTTCTTTCTCTTACCTATTTCTTCAGAGAATTTGACAGACTTTGAATATAGGGTTGGTTTTCGCCTTTTCGGTAAGTGCTTCGAGGTGAGTTTCTTTTCTGATGATGTGTACAGGGTTTCTTGTTTGGGCCGTGGGTGTTGTTTTACGGTTAAAACCGTGGTTCTTGTTGTGAGTGTCTTTGGAGATTGTTTCAGTAACAAGTTTGGTGGTTTGAGGGTCAGATCGTGGTTCAGGTTTGGTAGTTTTTGTTATGGTGATTATGTTTTGGGTCATTATGCTTGTTGTTTGTATCATGGCTCTAGATTAGGATAGTGATTAACATCTGACATTGTGTTAATTTGTAGAGTTTTCTTTCAAATCTTGATTGTAGGTTCGATGTTTCAGATCGAGTTTCAAGATTGACTGACAAATTTAGGCTTTAGTTCGGTTGTCGGGTTTGTGGTTCTGTTGTAGCATGTGTAGTTCAAAGAGTCTTGTTTCATGTTTGGATGTAGGTCGTGATGTAGTCGTGGTTCAGGAGAGAGGGTGTCAGTTTTCTTCATTTGTTGTCAAGGAATGATCAAAGGGGTTCATGGTCGTTGTATATATGATAGTTTGGGCCTTGAGATGGATATGGTGAGGCCGTGAGATGGTCCAGGGTTATGGATATAGTGAGGTTGTGAGATAGTTCAGTTCATGGTAGTGAGGTTGTGACATAGTTTGGGTCGTGGATATGGTGAGGTTATGGGTATGGTGAGGTCGTGAGATCATGAGGTTGTGGAGAATGGTAGGTTTGTCAGATGGTATTGTCTTGAAGATAGTGATGTCAATGTGATTCAGGCCAGGAGATGGTGATAGTTTGGTTGTAAGCAAAGGGTAGTAGAAGCAAGAGTTTTCTTGAAGGATTGTTCGTTTCACTATGGGGTTTTCATTAAGCGGTATTAACACAACTTGAGGTATTTTATCTAATCTTCTGCCCTTACCATTCGCAGTGCCACCACATGGTTAGATTGTGTGTTGCATGGGCAGTGCCACCACTTGGTTAGATTGTGTGTTGCATTGCGGGTTACGTTTCATGTGTGGCGTCTTGAGTCATGGTCAGTTCTCAACCCGCGTCATACTTTCTAGCGGGTGTTTGCCATTAGTGTTACTGTGTTTGGTGGGTTTGATAGGTTGGAATTACATCTTAGTATGTCGGGTATTCACTTAATAATCTTCGTGTTTGATACTAGTGTAGTTGTTGGTCATAGGTTAAGTTCATCGGTGTAAGTTCGTGGGTTTTTTATGTTCGTGTCCATGTAATTTTTGCATCTTGCCATTATATCTATACAAAATATATTGCCTTTCAAAAAAAGGATACACGGATATATCTAACCAAAAGATGTGAGATTGTGTGAAAAACAAAAACAAAAACAAAAACAAAAACAAAAAAAAAAAAAAAAAAAAAAAAAAAAACCAACAAAAGGAGTAGGGTGAAGAGTGTTAGGCTATGTTATTTATGATAATGATCCAACCGATTCGAGGTACAAAGCAATAAATACATAATATTAAATGAAAAGAAGTGCAAAAGATAGAAATATAACTTGCCGACCAATTTGTGTAATGACTCTCAAATATTTCAACCAACCTTGCCACACGTCACAAAAACAATAGTCATTCATATTTCCATTTATTTAAAATGGATTTCCCATGTTATAGATAAGGTAATAGATAATGTATGTTATATATATATTTTTTAAATAATAATTATACGATTAATTTCAGTTTTCAACTCTATATAAATCTAGTCCAATATTGCCATATTTACATACACCTTCTCAAATCTTCATTTCTAGTTTCTTAACCTTCTTATATCTAGTTTATCTATTCAAATAAGAATAATAATAAAAATAAGAAGGATGAGAAGTTATCACAACCACATATTCTAGATGCACCTACAAAAATGGATGCATCTTCATTCAAATTTTCTCTCCCAAATTAAAATGTGTGGCTAGAATTACTTCTTATCCTTCTCATTTTAATTATTTTTCTTATTAGATCCATTCCCTATGGATCATAACTATCCAAATTATTTCCAAACTCTTATAAACTCTCAATCTCAAGAAAACTCGCAGTTTTCTCAGAATCTAAATCAAATACCTAGTATACCAAATTGTGAAACTTCACAACGTCTTTCTAGAAATTTGTTTGACGATTCTCAAATACCAAGCATAAGTACCAAACAATTGCAAAATAGAAACCAAAGAAGATATAGCACTGATGTCATCATTGTGTCATGTTAGTGGTGATTCAACCCATCAGACCAAAGCTGAAAACCTAAAAGATATCGGTCCATGATGAAGCTCGAATTATATAGCATTATTTGTTAGTTTCTATATGATTTATAATGACTTTCGATACTTAATTGCATGAAAATACATTTCAAGTCCTCTTGACAAAGATCTTCAATAAACATGGAAAATATGCAAATTCAAGCTAATCTTATGATAAAGCCTATTCCAAGTAAAAGAGCGCTGAGTTTATATTAAAAGAGCGCCGGTTACGGGGATGAATATATTCCTACACAATCTAAGTCAAATCAAGTAAAGAGTGGCGATCTTATATCTGAAGCCCGCCGACCTTCAAGTTCTATTAATGACCCTTTGACCCCAAGAAAATATCTGAAGGTCGCTGTAGTTTACCTTCATAATCGCCGGTATTCAGTGCAAAGCCCGCTGACCTTTTCCTGAAGAGTGGCGTATTCCATTGCCTCGCTAGTCACCCTTCGCCTATAAATAGAGCCTCATTTCGCCTCATTTTAAACACACCAATACACCAACACTCCTCCCAAAAACCAATACAACTTTGATAATAATCAATCCCTCGTTCCAATTATTGGGGGTGATAGAAATAAAGTCAAAGTTCTAAAAGCGTTGTAATACTATCTTGATATTAATTGTGGTGATCGCTAGTGACGGTAGCTTCTTTATTACGTTAATTCAGAAAGTATGTCGATCATTTCATACGATATTACCACTGTAAGCATGATTATTAAAGCCATGTTAAGCTAAAACTCCTTATGGTTGCTTGGATATGTTAATATAATAAAGCGTTTGGTTATGATTATGATGTCTTGTTGATTTCCTGTTTATGTCACGATCTTGTTATGTTCTAAACTATTCACCATTGTTTATCTCTTTGATTATAATTACTAATTGAAATGGGTCGAAAGATTCAACTAGTATTTTATGGTTTTTAACATATGTCTATGTATATTGATCAATTAAAGGAGAGATCGATTTTGTATTGAAATAAACAATCAAGTTTGAAACGTTGCAACTAGTACTTATACTTGTCAACCACTCGTGTAAGGACCAATAGACATAAGTCTTGAATCATTCCTATTAACTAATGAGACGTTATTTTGACGAAAACAACTACTCATTTGTTGAACTTACTGAGATCACTATCATATACAATCACTGAGTTATATGAACTATCCAAGTAATCATATTTTTCCCATATCTGAATTTCAAATCATTTGCATAAGTTTGCTAAATCATCTCGATTAAACTAATTGATATATAAGTGCATACCATAGTCCTTGTGGAACGACCGGTCTTACCAAAACTCTTTACTATAAACGAGGGTTATACTTTTACCCGTGTGTTTTGAGTAATAAGGAATCGGTAAAATTAGTCTTATAAATTTAAAGCTTTTCGAAACACATCAGTCCTCAAAATGAAAATCATATGAAAGGTCTTTTTAAATGACTTAGCAAAAATGGAAGCAAGCGGGTCGCTTCTTACACGACGACATATAGCAGAAAAACGAGTGGAATGAGTTTGAAAGATGTGCAATTTGATGCTCATAAAATTTACGAGGGAGATGGTAGCAAGTTTTAGCCTTGACTGTATTTAACGAAGTTATGTGTAAAAATCCTAAGTGGAAGTTAAACATAAATCGTGAAAAGACACATTTACAAGAACTTAATGAAGAAAGTAGTGGCAGTACGAAAAGATTGAGAACTTGTGAAGAATGAGATTATGTTGTTCACTCCAACCATGAAACACCAAACAGTGGTATTTCAACTATTCAACAACCTATTGGTAGAGACACTACTAAAAAGAAAGGAGATGGTAAGGCATCATAATCTTTTTCATCCCCTAATAACGAATTTGTTGAAGAATTGCGTGCAATAAGGAACACTAGGGAAAGTGAAATCAAAGTCATGAATATAAGGCTCGAAATAGATAAGAAAAGAGAAGAAAGAAACTTAAACGGGAAGAAATGGAGCTCAAAAAAGAAGAAAGAAAAACTAAAAAGTCGTATCTTTTGCATCTGAATGCTTTGCTGGCAAGAGATCATTTATCACCGGAAGAAGAAGACATGAAGCGTAATTTGTATGAAATGTTGTATGGAAAGTGATGTTTTGATACAAATGATGATATTGTTGCTGAGTACTCTACTGAACGAATTGCGGATTTGGCAAGTTTTATGAGAAATGGTGAACAACTACGCAACAAAAAAGCTCATTCAGCATTAAAAAATGACTTGATTGAGCATGTATGGAAAAATTTTGGCGATAATAATTAATTAAGTCATTTGTATCTCTTTTATTTGTAATTTTTAATTTATGCATCTATTTATAATTTTGTTTGTTTCTTTTAATGGAGTACATATTTTGTTTCAATTACAACATAAAAATATAAAACAAAATTTTTAATTAAAACCGCTTCTTTTAAATAATATACATATAAAGTAATTAAATTAAATATAAAAGAAATAATATTATATGTTAGGCTGGGTCGTTGATAAATAGTAAAAAAGTTGAGGTTGGTTGTATCTAATGGTTGTATAGGAGGAGGAATAAGAAAATAATATTTTAATGAGAGATTGAGTTATGATAGATTGTTGATAAACATAGTCTTAATAACTACATAGTCTCTTGTCGCTGTATATATTTTTATTTGAACACAAATTGTATTAAAAATAAAGGTACAAGAGAAGAGTTACATATTGGATCATGGAGGCAACAAAAGGATTATAAAACCAATCAATTCAACTAAGATATGATTGCTTACTTTTAGATGTAAACCACATGAAGGAAGTGGGCTTGATATCCGTCGAAGATGAGCTCTTAAGTTTCTTGGCCGAAAAAATTGTCTCGTTATGTAACACTCCTATTTTTATAATATTAATCCCAGATATATTTTATAATTTAAAAGTATACTCATGTCATAGTTATAAGCTTTTGTTAGTCAAAAGGATCTTGCACGGAAATAGTTTAACAGAGAAATGACACTTTATACAGTAAATTGACTAGCAGGGACTAACCTTGCTAAATCATGAAACAGCATGCATTTTACATTACCTTCTTAAGAAGACACTTCCTTCTCATTTTGCACGTATCTAGGGAGGTGTCAAGGTGTGTTTTTACTAATAATCATCCCATTAATTCTAGCAAGAATCGAGGATTAAAGCAAGAATTTAATTGGAATTAGAATTGTATTAAGGCTAAAATTTTAATGTTATATTCAAAGTACTTCAAGGTAAGAATCTCTGCTAACACCAAAATTCTTGTTCAAGCTTAAACCCATTATGGGTTTTGATTGATTAACATGTTATGAGTTCATAAGAGGGGTTATGGTAAATTTAAGAATGAACTTTGATGATCCATGAAATTATAATTTTTGACAATTATCAAGAAATCATGAAAACAATGAGATTATGATAAGAGGAATCATATGTAATATTATAGAGTTGTTTTACATCATTATTGTGACACCCCGTGAACGACACGACTTAAAATTATTAAAATTTGAACTTTTTACATGGAAACGACCCAACTTTAACGGATACTTTGTTACTCTTTTGACCATCGAAAAAAATCTATAAACTTTCTGATCTTGGAAATACTTTTAAATGAAACTAGACTCAATTACCTTCAAAACGATGGATGGCTCGACCTCTAACGACTTATGGATTAAAAGATTTGATTTTCGGAAAATCGACTAAAATCTGCCAAGACTACCAGTGTACCATACGCCCTTACACCCATGGTCCATAAGGGCGTATAGTCTGTACTCAGAAACTGTGAAAATACATTTTTAAGGCAGAAGGCCTTATGCCTAGCCATGAGGATTTAGCTTGGAATCAAGGTAAGTAAACCGGTTGTAATATGATGTTATGAGGATCTTATATATTATGTGTTATGTGACTTGTTATGTTAAGTTAATTTAGTGATTGGATGTATATGCTTATGTGAAAGTGTGTGTAGACTAGTTGGCATAGTAGTCATGAAGAGTTAGATGAGGATGGATTAGGCTAAGGGATGTTGGTGCTGGGTTCATAAGATAATTCGCCTTACAATGACACAAAGCGTTTTATGGTCTAATGCGGGTGGAGTTCTTAGGAACTAGTAGTTAAGCGTGCTCATGTGAGAGGTAGTACTGGCTTCGGTGACCTGCCACGAAGTTTTCATATGAGGCTACAAAAACAAAGCCATGAGCCTGTGGGCAAAGCGGACAATATTGTGGTCTGAATAGGCGGGATGTTACAATTATGTGAGGTAGTTTCATGAAAGGTTGAATTTTTTGTTAGTGTTAGTCGACGTTCCAAATGCCCCTTATGTTCTTGACTATTCCAAACACTAGATTTAGTAGTGTTGAATTCATGCTTGTGTTATGATTAGGTGCAAGAATTTAGTTAGGAACTTTGAAACCCACATAGACGATTCCATATAAGTGGGTAAACTGTTCAACTTCTTATCCCATATAAAAACCGAAACCCTCACAAAACACACACAACTTTCAAAATCTTCAAAGGTTTTTTTTAAAGGAAAAAAAGTTTCCTTTTAAACTAGAATCTTGTCAAAGCTAAAATCCTTTCAAACTTTACCATGGCTTCATCATCTTCAAACTCTAGAAACACTATGAAACCGACCCCAAATGTTGATTTTGAACTTGAACAAGGTATTATAAAAGCTAAAAATTATATTGCTAGGTTTGATCATCCAAATGATTTATACAAACCCATTGACACATTCACAAAAAAATGTTGTATATCTGTTGCTTTTCCTAAAACCATGAATCTTTCTACCAAGAATACCTTAGGGAATTCTGGTATACTGCTTGAGCTGATAAAGCAACCAAAACTTTGACCTTCACTATTCTTAATGGTACAATGGATTTATCCTTAAACCTAATTGGCTTCACAGAAGTCGCTAGGTTAAAGTATGATGGACCCTATGATCAAGAAGATGAACAACCATCCACTTAGATAGTGAAGAAAGATTTGGCAACTTTCGAACTATATGATTGAATAATGTGGAAGCAACTCCCTTTATTCTTATCAGATCATCACCGTTGAGAAACATGTACTTCTCACTGATTTTCAGGGTTTCAATAGCACATATAGTTAGATTTTTGGGTTTAAAACATGGATCTCATAATCAGCTGAATGAAACATAACAACTTATCGCACTAGGCTTCTAGGGCATAAATATTGACTACGCCAGATTGATCTTCAACGATCTTGTGGAAAAGCTGAGCCCTAAAAAGAGAGGCCAGAATATTTGGTATACAAGATATATATCCTTGATTATTGAACACTTGCTAGAAGAACAAAACCTTGACTGGCAAATATGCTTAAGCTTCCAAATAAGATCAGGTCCATACGTTGATAAACTAGTGGCTTCTGTGGTGTACCTGACACCTTACATGCATGATCAGTGTATGTGATGGTCTCTCTGGACACAAACTTCAATCGCTTCATTTATGAAGTTGAATGCTAAAGGATCCTCTGATAAGCCTTTGTCTAAAACCTCTGTGTAAGGTACCTCTTAACTCGAAGCAACATTTGGCAAGAAGGATAAGACAAAGACTAAAAAATCTAAGTCTAAACCTAGCCTTTTTAAGAAAGCCAAGAAACCCAAACCAAAGAAAATCATATTTGATCTACACATTGCGGTGATTACAGAGACTTACCAAGGCAACCCTAAGAGTCTACATTCATCCTTGCCCAAGGAATTAAGAAACCAACCTAAACTACCAGCTACCAAAAAGGTAGCTGATGTACAAAAAAGGGCAATGAAAGCAGTTTCCTCGCAATCTTCTATAAGAAGAGGAAGTGAAGATTAGAGCCACTCGAGTGCCATAGTCTGCAGTACCAATCTCTTTTATATACCCTGAGTCTGCACCTAAGAAAGATGGATCGGGGTTGTCGAAGCCTGATCTTGACTTAGTCAATCTCTAGAACCTTCATTTCAATACTTCGACCAAATTGGAGCTGTTGGTTTCACTCTGGATGATGTGCTGGATAGTACCGTCGAAACAAATGGAACGATTGGGACACCAAAAGACATCAAAGTTTAGAATCTTTAGGTTTGTATATACTGTTCTGTACGAAGTGTTTGTGTTTGCTGATTGTTAACACATGTTAGTTTTTCTATAATCTCAGGTATCCCATCATCATCTGATTCAGCTAAGGTAGGAGGTGTGGGAAAAACAACTTTTAGAAGTGAGCCTAGGACTAGATGTGTGTAGTTAAACAATTCATGTTTATGTTTAGGTTGGTGTATTATCGGATCTTTAAACAAGTTGTTGAACAATCTTTGTTGTTGGAAATTTAGTAATGTCATTCGTATTTTTGAAATATCGTTTGTGTGGTGTACTTATGAAAGAGGATTCACTTTAGTAATCTAACGACATTGTAACTTTTATAGTTCTGGGGTGTGGAAATATATGGGGTTGCCAATGGGTGAAAATGGGTAAATGTTGCTCTATCAAAGACATTCTTTTGTGAAAACTATTGATTCTACCAGTCGTTTCAGTGTTCTCTTAATAATACACTTTACGATTTAAGTGTTGGCGTTGTAGCGTTCCCTTGCATACATGTTTTAAAAGCTCTTTACCGTTGCCTATCCTACTTTAAAATTTCAGTTTAATGGTTTCGTATATCACTTGCGATGTTGCAAACATGCAGTTTTAGTTTATCAGCTACTATAAGTCTTAAAATGCGTTTTAAGACATTTTAAGTTTTACTAAGAATTGACGTCTATGTAGCTTTTTCAGGTGCAAATGATGGGTAACTTTTACTTATTGGATACACACCTTATACCAATATAAATTAGCTCAAAATCAAAGTTTTGGAAAACCGAAAACACTATTGTATACAAGCATTCCGCAGCAACGCGCGGGTGGGAATCCTTGTTACAAACATATAGAAAACACCTATTAAAATCTATAGATAGATACTAAATATATCGGAGTACTAGCATTTTTCTATTATAAGTACGTACATCTTTTTCGGCAGTTGTAAGTGTAAAAGATAGTTATGTACGTGGTTATAAAGGAAACACTACAAAAAAAGTCCGTTTAATGACACATAAAAAAGTGTCACCAAATGTCAAAAAAGTGTCACTATAACTAAAAAAGTGTTATCAAAAGTAAAAAGATGGCCACTAAAAAATTATTTGCTTCTCCCACACTTATAAAAGTGTAGGTAGAAATCCAGTAAATAAAAGTCTATTTACAGTGACAAAAAAAATGTGTGAGTATATATTTTTTGCCTTTTGTGACACATTTGTTTATAAAAAGTTTCATTAAAATCTCTTAATTTTAAGCTTTTGCTCATATTTTTTAGAAAATGTCATTAAAAGGTTTGATTTAATGACATTTTATTGTGTCATTTGAACCTCTGGCACTGGCACTGAATGTCTATTTTCTTATAGTAAAACCATCTTGTATGGATTTTTAAAGTCCGGACAGATTGACAAAATATAAGGGTGTGTTTCGTTTGTAAATTGTATCAGAAACGGTGGTAGGTAATTTAAGAAAGTGTTTGGTTTGCCCAAGAAAGTGGTAGGTAATTTGTGTTCTTCAACATTGTTAAGTTGAAGTTCTATGATATGTTCGTTTTGCCAGAAAAAAAGGGCTAGTTTACCCCTATATATATATGTACATACTGTCCGTCATATAAGACACAGGTTTCATTTACTGAACGTTGTCCAATTAATGAATTAATTAAAGATCCAAAAGAAAATTCCAAATGAAATTTCCGATCCAAGATTAAGGGGTATTAGGTTATCCATAATAGAGGTTCTTGAATAGGTGAAAAACTCATGAATCAGTTTATATTTTGTTTCACACACAGTGAACTTCAATTTTATGTCTATGTGACACGAAAAAGTCCAAAATCCGAACCCATTTATAAATTGAGGGGTGATTGGGAGGCCTAAAAGATGTGCCTAAATTTATGACTAAACGTTTGTGGCATCATCCTGTTGGTTGCAGTCAAGGGACCCACTTTTTCACAAACCAACAGGATCATGCCACATAAGTTTAGACATGAAATTAGATATACATTTAGGTCTCCCCATCATTTTCCTTATAATTTATTGCATGTTATTGTAAATTTATAAAGTTGTAAAAGTTTTATACATAGTAAAAATAGGTTCATAACTTTAAAAGGTTTACTAATTACTGTAATAATTTAATATAACATGTCAAGTTTATAAACATACGAAAGTTGAATTATACTGGATGCTCTTTTATGCAACAATTGCCTATGAAAAACCACTACGGTATTGAACAGTGGGAAAGAAAAAACGGCTGCAATCTTTTATAGTAAAATTTACCGGGAAAAAAAATCTAATGTAACATATGTATCCACAACTAACTAGGACTGAGGACAGAGAGAATCATTGATGACTTGATGTGGTCCAGAATACAGGTAACAGATATAAGGAGAGAAAAAGCAGCTCTTATTAGCTTTCTTTTTTGCCAAACATCATAAATTATGTGGCTATAAGTGATAATAAAGTCTCATCGTACATTTTTTTGGGTGAAAAGTCTCATCGTACATTGTATATTAATTGCCATTTAATTACTCCTTGTCAATGTGGTAAGAATGGCCGCATCGTGTTCAATATCATGTGGTCACTGTGAAAGTAGATCAGTAACGCTCTGCGATATAGTGGTCCACAACCATATACGGAGTACAAGCTTTGGATAAATACGGTGGGGGTCATGATGCGACCAATCTTATACTGTATTTCTAGAAAAAACTATGTAAAACTCACCACTGACCTTGAATCTGCAGGTTAGTACTGTCTGAAATATCACCATTATTATAGTAGAAACTAGAAAGATGGTGGAGTACGTACACACAACATATAATTCCAAAGATATAAATATTGCAGGCAGATGTTTTCTCTTTATAAAGTTTCAAGAAACAACATCATGCAATGAATTCATTCAATATTTCAGCGGAAGTGTCGGTAGAAGAAATAAATTATTTATGTTTAAGATACTGTTTGTATGTATGCATTATAAATCAGAAGAGAAATACAAATGCTAAGCAGAGATAGAAAGATCCTCAATGGCTATTTTTCACCAGATTTATTTATATTTAAATTTTCATAAAAAGCAATAAGAAGCTAGAGATTAAAATCTATATATCAAATGACTTGCAGACTTTTGGCCTAGCAACCGCATCCACCGTGTATTTGAGGTGCCTTGTCAACCAACTAGTTGTTTGTTTAAATCCCAAATGAGACAACAGTGCGCGAGTTTGTAGTTTAAGATAAACAATTTGGGAGTAACATTAGGGACTTGCTGTAATTAGCCAGCAGATGTTCCAAGAGGTATGATTGTACACAACCAAAATCACTACCCACACAATCAAATAAGACATAAGTAATATTCATATATGACAATAAGACAAGACAGGTGCTAATTTGGTGTTACTAAAACAAGTTATGCTTCAACTTGAAACATATGAGAAAGGATTCATTTTTTGGAGATATAAACCCACTGTCAACTATGGATCACAAATAGAAATAGTAGTTTATGCATAAATTGGATTGAAGTGATCAATGATCCAATATTTGCTTGAAATTCACATTGTAACTCACCATATAGCTTTTTGCTATGTTGTTTTTAACATATTTTGATGTTCAAATAAAATGGTTAGTAGTTTTTTAAACATGACAAAACATGTTCTGGTTACAAAAATTGACTTTACAAGCTAATTTATTAATGGATTTATTAAATTTTAGTTGTATTAAAAAGACATGAATAAAAAAAATTAGTTAATTTTTTTATTAAAATTGAATTAAGGACAAATAAAGAAGTAATTCTTGGACCTAAAATTTGTAAAATGAGGATTTGGATACAAATTGAGGGTAGAAACGTAATTTCCAACACAAAAATGCTTCACAAATTTTGGAACACTAACTCATCAACCTTTTAATATTGGAGTTTTCAACTTAAAAGCTTTGATTATTCCATCCAAACAAAGCTTTTATTTAGCAGAAGGTTTTTTTTTTTTTTTTTTTTTTTTTTTTTTTTTTTTTTTTTTTTTTTTTAATAACAAATTAGAGCTAAAATCGCATAAAAGATTTAAAAAAGCTTCATGCCAAACATGTCATAAGAAAAAAGTTTCACCTATAATAGGGTGCGATTTCTTAGGTCCAAATTAGAAAATATGCTTTAGGCCCCTTAAATATCTTGAGACGACCCTAGCAATATTGATTTTGTATATGAACTCTTTTTTATTCTTTTCATAATGAAAAGTGTACATATTCAGTCTTAATTTCTGGTTTATTTTTCCCTTTACATTACATATCAAAAAAATATACAACAGATCACTTTCAGACTTAGAATCGTCACTTATATTTAGATACCAGATGGGCCAAAAGAAGCATAAACATCAGTGGCGGATCCAGGTTTTTAACTTGGTTTAGCACAAAAAATATCCTGAAAAATGTTTGCACCTTAACTCGATCTTCAAATTTCTTCTTTTATCCACTCGGTTTTTTGAATTTTACCGTGTATAAACTAAAAACGACACTTACGAGCACCCTCTTGACACAAAACTTGCAGCACCAAGAAAATTTGCTAGTAGCACAATGGAAAATTTCATTTTTTATATATAGTGTAGGCTAATAATGGGTGTAGCCTGTGCTACACCTACCACCATGCTAGATCCGCCCTTGATAAAGATATACTTTGACATACAAACCAATTGAACAGACCTGCTCATACTATCAAGTATTCAAGTTATATGGTGTGTATTCAAGACAAACCAAATCAAATTAATCAAAAGAATATGCTAATATACGATGTAATTTCAGTGTTTCAATATATCCATTGATTAATTAGCTTTTACCATTCTTAATATGCAGATTTCTTTGGAGAAAAACATTGATGAGCTACAAAAGAAGAAAACTTGAGATAGTGATTGGGCCGGCAATCTATACAGCCACCCTCTTCGGATTTACATCGGCTTAGAGTGCTAGTTACCATGGATGTTATATAGGTGTGTATAGCACCCACCACGTCAGCTTTTTTATATAACAAACGACCAAAAAAATACAATCCCTCATAACATTCCTATAACATACAACCAAAAAAACATAGTCACTCACTTTTTATTCAATTTACATTAAAAGTAAAATCTTATAACACTTGTTATGCGCTTGCTTATGTCACGAGCACTGAGAGCGCATAACGGCACCATAGGCACCCTTTTTCCACCTGTAACGGGTGGCCTATAACCACCCACAGCATGCACTGTTATAGAACTTTAGGAATTTTTTTTGTTGAAAAGTTAATTTTTTTATGTATGTGTTTACCTTCTTTATAGTTAAAAACCCAACAAAAGCATACAAAAAAATTATCTAGACAGAAAGAAATACAGAACTCCATCATAATTAACCATTATATAGCGCTAACGATCTTATTGCAATAGTACAGACTTGTAAAAGGGGTTTGAGCTTTCTTCATAACAACTTACAATATGGCTGCAAGTATCTCTCCTCGATCATGCTTGGTTTTGTTTTCTATGAAGATAAAAAAAAAATAGAAATCTCTAACTTCACAGAGATACTTCTAAATAAGAATTAACCCTAATCAATAACAATACCAAAATACCAAAACTCAGCCGCAACAAATAGAGAATTTTAATTGGTCCATTGGTATAAAAACTCAGATAACCTAGGTAATACAAAGTGTCAAATATGCGCAAAATTTTTAAGATGGATGTCTTCAAAATTGAAAAATAACAAGAATAAGAACTTACAAACAAACACCATGAATCCTCATGGTGAAAGCATTAGCTCCAAATAAGATTTAAGATTGATATTATTGCAAGAAATCTATTTAACCATCGATACCTTTGCATTCTTCATAGATCCTTTCAGTGGATATGATAGTCGTCATACAGTCTATTGATTTCTGATGCAGCATCATCAAGATTCTCATTCATTACCCTGAAGACTAAATTGGGTATCCATGTGAATCTTGAAGATGCCGCATTAGTAAACAATGACAGTTTTCTCCTTGGAGAATCTATTAATTTCAAATCTTTGCTGATGTGAACCTTGCTAACTAGGTTAACCAAACCCTAAATTCTTTATACGAATAAATAAAGAAAAATACACACACAAAAATAAATAAAAAGTATACGAGCTTTATATGTTTGTGATGCTTGTTTATACAAGTTACATGCCATTATCAAAAGCAAATCTGTGGTTTTTATGGAAGATAAAATAAAAGGGAAAATTTCATGTATATCCTTGAAAATTTCAAAAATTTCATATATATCCTTTTTACTAGTTTTTAATGCATAAAGTACAATGCATTTAATGCATTCAAAGGATATATATATGAAATTTTTGAATTTTACAAGGATATAAATGAAATTCCCCCAAAATAAAAAGTAGAAAAGAACACCACATGCTAAATCACTTTTTTAGACTCAAAATGATACTAACATTCTTGATGAATCATGAAGAATGAAAGCTCACAAATAAAAAAAAGAGCACTAAAGAGAGGAAAGTAGAGGTTTGGTGTAGAAAGGGTTAGGGTTGAGGTAGAAGATATATAGGAGATTAGGAGTGGAGAGTGGATCCCATTTGAATCGGAATCCTATTTTGTACGAATAAATTGGATCTAGGTATTTGATATATGCGAAATTACATGTATACCCAACAAAACTTCAATAATTACATATTTTACAACACAATTTTCTATGCTATGTAAAATATTGAAGTTCTGATGGCAATTAATGATTATCGAACGATTTTATGCACCTCAATCACGTAATAATTGACGGGGCCGGGTTATAAGAAAAATGAAAATGCTACCAACACGCATAAGAGCTATGGTTAAAAACGATCACCAATTTTATCACTTGAAAATGATAGTTCTAAGAGCTATGGTTCAAACTTTAGTAGATCACTTATTAACAAAAAAACCGATCTACTTATCAAATTTTCCCCTCCTTTTCCTTTGTTAGATCGGTTTTTAACATAACCGCTATATGTGAAGTGATCTATGTAACCTATTGTATAGTAGTGTCACGATTTCTCGTGTAAAACAAATAAGAAAATGAATTATAAACGCACTTGAGAAAAAGTAGTAAACGATCACCCGTTGATGGCGATTATGTATATATATATATATATATATATATATATATATATATATATATTACTAGTTATAATACCCGTGCACGCACAGAGTTATGACAAAAAAAATTGTTATATAAATATTGCTTATTGCTAGTCTATATAAATATATACATTAATTTATTTTGATTTTATGTGATAGATAATTACTTAAATAAGTGTTTTAAATGGTAAATGTTAAATATTTTTCAGTAAGATAGTTTGAACTAACATTTCATGTCATTTTTTCATGTTTTTGTTATTTTTTTTTTTTTTTTAAGTAAAGGGCTGGCGAAGGAACCAACAATGCAGCAATGGCGCATTCTCAGGTGCAGTTTGGCGGCGTAATAGGGAAAAAAACACTATGACGTGTGTTACGCCACTGCATCAGGCACTCAAAGAATTCTTAAGGGATCTTTGAGAGTGTATTCGCAAAATAAAATTCAAGGTAAGAATATTTGTAGACCAAATATCGTCGGCTTTGACCCACTTTTTCCCCATAAGATTGTTTTGTCCAAAAAAAAAAAAAAAAAAAAAAAAAAAAAAAAAAAAAAAAAACCTTCAGAAATGATGTAATTCTTTTATTATATAAAAGATTCCACGTAATAGGCAATTCAAACAACCTACCCATTTTTCCGGGGATGAGTAAATTGTAATTTGCTTTTTAGCATCTTTTGAGTCTCTGTGGAAGCCTAAATCTTCTCAGCATTTGTGTCTGTATAAAGCTCTTGCATGCACAACAAAGGTTGAATGAATCTTTCTTTTCATGTCAAAACATTGTACAACAAAGGTTAAGCAATGACTTGCGCAAATACTAAGTGTGACTATACATAAATCAAATTTATTTTAAAATTTTAGTTTACTATATGGACATATAAGAATTTACCCATGAAATGTAATATAAGTGCAACTAATAAATATGCATGAGTTTTTCATTATGTATTAATATCTATTAATATTTTGTAAAAAAAATTATTTGATGAAAGATTTAACTTTGTTTAGCTGGCATAGATGTTGAGGTTGAGGTTAATGTTGTTGTTTAACTTTAACTATTGATATCATGTCGTACAAAATGTGCGAGTTTAGTAGCACCTAATGAGCGTTGAGGAAGTTAAAATACACTCCGTATATAAACGTTAAATAAAATTACATGAGTCGTTGTTATAAGTACAATTGCGTATACTTGATATCATGATTTACAAAATGTGCGAGTTTAGTAGCATATAATGAGCGATGATAAAGTTAAAATATACTCCGTAAAGTTTTAACAATGTTTTTTTGTATATCCGTATATAAACTTTTATTTAGCTGACAAAGATGTTGAGGTTGATGTCATTATTTAACTTTAACTATTAGTTTCATGTTGTACAAAATGTGTTAGTTTTGTAGCATATAATGAGCATTGATAAAGTTAAAATATACTCCGTAAAGTTTTATAAAAATGTATTTCCGGATATCTTTATATAAAATTTAAATAATAGTTACATGAGTCGTTGTTATAACTACAATCGCGTATATTTGTTTTTATATCACAGTAACTTGTGTTTAACATTTAATATTTATATTACCGTTAATAATAATTTAGCCGTTTTTAATATTCAAACCTGTGTAGGCATAGATTAAACTTTTAAATAGGATAACATTAGTCCTTATTTAACATATATAGTAAAAATATATTTTAATAAATGAAAGTTTAAAACTAATATTTATTTTAAAAATATTTAAATATATTAAAACTAATTAGTATATTTACAAAATTTTGTAATTTAAATAGATGAAAGTCTCAAGCTAATATTTATACATGTAATTATAAACAAAGTTCATATTATAAAGTACATGAGGTATAAAGTGTAAGGGGTTATTAGTTTATTATCTAAAATTATTAAAAAACATGGAGACTTATAATTTTACACTTAACTCTATATACTATATTTAAAATTCAAACACTAAAGTTTTATTAATTATCTCATTTTTTTTTTAAGTTTTTGTTTTCATAAACTTGACACCTATATTTTTTTGTGTTTTTTTCTCAATCAAATTTTTCACCAAATTTATTAAAGTTTTACCAAAATCAACTCAATTTTAACTTTTTTTTGGTCAATTATATTGCTTGATTTCGCCTATGTGTCAAAATCAAGCTCTCCTATTAGTCCTATTTTTTCCCCATAAGATTGTTTTGTCAAAAAAAAAAAAAAAAAAAAAAAAAAAAAAAAAACCTGAAATAACGTAATTTTTTTATTATATAAAAGATGCGTGTTATTTCAGTCTAATAAAAAAAGCTGAAAATTAGTTGCTAACTATAAACCTAAGAACTCTTGTTGGCAGAATGTTAAACGAAATTTTGTGATGATAGTAGCAAGATTAATTAATTAATATACAATAAGACTTGTTTGAACGTCGTTATCCAAACAACAACTTGGATCTTATGGAGATATACGAATAGTATTTGCTTTAATGAGAAACCTCTTAGTAAGGATTCCTTAGGCGCCAAAATCAAAGTATTATCCTACACTTGGATAATAAATAGAAATAGGAATGCAAATCCCATTTGGTTAGATTGGATCTATGATCCAAAGAATGCTTGTAAAATCCCGTTGTAATCTCTTTTCTCTCTAGCTTCTTGCTAGAGTTTGTTTTTACCAATAAATCGCCGTTCAAAAAAGTATACAAAAAGATGAGAAAAATCCATTTGATGTAGCGTCACATGTCGTCTAGTGGTAACACTTTCTAAAATGGCCTAAATCGAATAGAAACATAAAGTAGTTGAGATTAGGTTTGAACAGGTTTCGAGCCATTTTTGGTCGACTCATATTACTTGTTTAGTAAACAAGCCTATGGTTAAACGGGTTGATTTTCCGGTTCATTTGAAAGTTTACCGACCAATTACTTTTTAAGAACACAAATAGTATAAAAACTAGCAAGACAAACAATTTGATGAAATCCAAATAGTGGGCTTAATGGTTGGTTTAGCATTGTTTTAGCTTAATTAAGCTTATATTATATATAAATTAATATCTATATTAAATGTGCAAAAGATGGCATTGGGCCTTAGTGCTTTTGGTTTAATTGATAATCTGAAATCATTTTTTTTTTTTTTTTTTTTTTTTTTTTTTTTTTTAGGTTTCATTTTGGCGGTTTGGCAAAAATACGCAACCTTTATTTTTTTTTCAAGTCGACGGTTTAATAAAATGCTTCATACACTATATATACAGTTTTCTAATCCGGAAGAATCCATAGAAAGTCAAAGATAATCCACATCAAAGACCATCATGAAACCTTATCAGATTCGCCAGATTCAAGTTTTATACTTGAATTGAATGTTTGCGGCAGATTTTGAAAGGGTCGCCTTACAGTTGAATCATAAAAATATAATAGCAGAAAAAATCTTCTGAATGCTTTGGATGATTCCATATTTCCAAGCATGATATTTATTCAACCTTTGAAACCGCAAGGGAGATTTGGGGATCACTGGAAAAGAAATAAAGGACTGAAGTTGCATGTTCTAAGAAATTTGTTATCGGTAATTTTCTGAATTTTAAGATGAATGATGAAATGGTTATTGTGAAGTAGGTGGAAGAACTCTAAATCATAGTCCACGAAGTGTAAGTAGAAGGCATGAGTATTAACTCTAACTTTCTTATTGGTTCTATTATTGAAAAATGGCTCCAATCCTTGAAAACTTATAAGTGATATCTTAAATATTTGACTGGTGATATGAATTTTGAGCAACTTGCTCTCAAAATTTGTGATGAGGATGATAACAAGATGAACGAAAAGGTTGATGCAAATCAACAGAAGCAAGAGCTCGGCATCTACTACTAAGCGCCTACGCATTTACTAAATACTTCCAATTCCATGCTTCCAAATTTTAGGTCTTTAGTCAAGACCTTACTTCCTCTACTTATGAACCTACAAAATGGTTAGACAACTAAACCGTAAGCTTTCTCTTAGTAAGTAAAAGACATAATAAGTTATTATATATCATTAATCACAATTTGCATCATAAACCTCACTTAATCCATTAATCATTCATATACACATAGAATCCACATACCATGCTATTTTCATAAATAGACTATCCACATCTTTGTTAGGTACACATCAACTAATTCCATTCAACTCTTAAGCTTCACATATCTTGCTATGGCATATCAACTATGTAAAACACAACTAGCTAGTTTGATCAACTAGCCTCACCTTAATCTTATTCCAACCACATTAGTTTTAGGACATTCATATCCGTAACATAACAATCACCTAACACATAACACATAATACAAAACATGACAAACCAAATATAACATCTTATTATAGTCAATTTACTTACCTCGAATCAATGCTATATTTACCAATCATTCATCATCTTCATCCTTGTTCCCTAAACCATAATCATCAAAATATCTATTAACACATACAAGCCATAACAATAATAATGGTTTATACAACACATAACTCACCTAATTTCTATCATTAATCATCATATGATCATATCTTAATCATATGATGAAATCCCCAATTACTCCCCATGAACCCTGATTCAATGTTCATCAACTAACTCTAATATTATAATTACATACTTGTAAAGGATGATTGGTATGTACTTGTTTCTTGGATTGATACACTAAACCTCTTCATTCAAAGATCATTAAGCTTGTTCTTCCTTCTCTTTTCTCTCTATGGTACGACACATACAAACACACTAGATGAGTGGAGAAGTCTGTAGAAAAATCTAGGATTTTAAGTATAAGCATTCTTCATATTTAAGTTATTTCATCAATTCACACATTTGGTTCCTCAAGTGTTATTCTATTATGTTTGTGACATGTGATGCTTTCTAAAACTATTTACATAATATATTTGACCATCGGGTTTGACTAACCAATCATGTAAGCCTTTGAACTCATAAAGGTCGTAGTCAAACCATTAAAATGGCATTCTCATAAATAACCGCTTAAAACTCAGTTTTGAGGTGTAACAGTAGATCCGATTAGTACTTACTAGAATAGGTTCAAGTTCAAAAGACAACTAACTTGATACATGTCATATTACATTTAATGGAAATAGAATAATAAGTAACTTCGCATTATCTTATTTTCTATTCAAATGTGGGATATTGTTGAAACATACAAAGTTTAATCCCACATTGCTAACAAAATGATACTAGCATGATGCAAGGATTGTGGCCTCACAAAAAGGTTTTACTTCTTAAGGGATCTTGAGAAGCTTTGCAATCCTTCAGGCAGTGTACGTGGTCGTTGTAATGTAGTATAGGTATGTTTGGGGGATTGATCGTTCTCAAGGGGAATAGTGTCGTTAGGTTGAGATGTATGTCAATTTAATCCTAAAGGTGCGTGATGATTCTTTTTGTATTTTTATATTTTATTAAAGCAGGTTAAAATCTCGGTTTTGAAAGAGTGGGCGAAATTATTTGCTAGTCAACTAACCCAAAACTAATAATTAAACTAATAATAAAATTAAATAACAAGAAAATAAAAGTGGTGGACTTCTTATAATGAGACAAATGTGTTTACTTAGACATAATTACTCCCTATTTATCTCTTGTTGATTTGTTGAACGTCACAGTGCAATGTTTTTAGTTGAAGCGTTGTATTCCTTAATACTAGTCGTGGGGGTGTGCGACCTTCCACAACTCTATGAATATCAATTTCTCCTAAGGCTACGCGTTAAGCGCTCAAACCATAGAATCATTAACATTTATTCATGCATTAAATACAACGAGAAAAATCGTATTGCACATACGATTACGTTTTCTAATATGTTCAAGCTAGTTACACAAAGGAGGTTAGCCAGTTTTCTTAGCTTAACGTGAAGCAATCAACTAAACAATAAACAACTTATCAACAATCAATAACTAGATTTCATTATATCTAAGCAAACACTAATAAACTTAAGCTAGCATGTTAAAAGAAAGAAAAGAAAAATAAATAATCAAACAACACATAGACATATTGAATAATTAAAAGAAAACTTAACTTCAATTGAATATGGAAAAAAGAGGGTATGTAAACCCCTAAAATCTTCTGAAATTTGTCCTAGGGTTTTGTCTCTAAAGTTGCACACTAATGAATGAAAAATCGAAAAGTATATATAAATTTACAAGTCTGACGGTGACAAGTCGCCCTTTTTAGGGTTTCGTCTTGTGCAAGATAACCTTATGACATCATCACATTATAAGTCTTCTGGGCCGTCTCTCTTTAAGTAATAACCAGACGGCTTAGTTCCAAATACACCTGACGCCGTCAGGTGTAAATCCATCAAAGGTTCACTAGAGCGTCATGTGTAATATTTTCCAACTCCTTTGTCTTCAAGTGACGGCGTCAGCTTTTAAGGCTTGACGCCGTCAGGTGCATATCCTGACAGGTTTTCTTGACTTTGTTGTTTTCTTCACTTTTGAGCGAAAAAACGTTCAAAATGCTCCAAATTCCAGAAATCGCGTCCAAAGTACCTAAAATGAGAAAAGAAATTATTTGAGGCACATTTGATCATAAAAACACGATTTAAGGCTTAAATAACCTCTTAAAAATGTAACTAATAAATCCTTATCATAGCATCTCTTTATAAGACCATTGAACAAATGACTAACAATTAGATGAAGTCCATAATATTGGGCTTAATGGTTGGTTTAGGCTTGTTTTGGCTTATTGTGCTTATAATATTATGGTCAAAAGATGGGCCTAGGGGCTCTTGGGCTCAATAGATAATCTGGAGTTAATTTCTTATTATTTCTTTTTAGGGTTTCATTGTGACGGTCTGGCAAAAAGATGAGATGTTTCTTTCGATTAGTTATATAACATAACGGTATTTTGAAGAGTTACAACAGTTCAATGGAACGCTTCATACACTATATATGCAGTATTCTAGAAGAAGACATAGAAAACCACATATAATCCAAATCAAAGTCCATCATGAAACCATACCAGATTCACTAGATTCAGGTTCTATACTTGAATTAATTATTTAATCCTCTAAACAATCGTACTAGTTAGGACGAAATTCTGTTTAAGGACATTGCATTCGTAGGCCTCAATCACGTTGTTGTGTTATTTGATACGAGTGTAAATTATTCTCTAACAAGAAGTAGTAGAGTAGAGGATACTTTATATCAAAATTTCAAGACTTGAACTTGTATTCGATATCAATTATAAACAATTTGGAGTGATGCTACTAGAACTACTCAATATATGCAAGTGTGAAAGTAATATCACACCACAAAATGAGTACCATAACGCGACATAGCTGCCTAGAATGAGACTTCACTATTAGAATCTAAGTTTACCATATAGAGGATTGGATCATAACATCCACACATATTCGTTGAGTATGAACCATTCGATTGACTTGAGGGATGAGATAGAGAATTTAATGAATGAGGAAAATGATGATAACGAGTATGAAAGTCGTATTTGTATAGTTGTTGAACTATGATGAGACATGTTTTGAAACAATGAAATGACGATTAGCATGTTTTTGAATCATCGTATATTATTGTGTGCATGGAACATTTCTCGAATTGAATATTTTGGGCAGGTTACTAAGAATTTTCAAGAGACGTTTTAGGACATGTATTATCCCAAAAGGTTTTCATAGTTTGTATTTGCTTTCTTTCTGGATTAACCACTTTAGTGAAGACAAATATCATAGAAAAATTTCATTTCAAAAGGCATACATAACTAAATTGTTATTCTTTCTAGATACTTATTGCCATAACAACTTACGTCGCTATGGTAGTCAAAAATACCCAACCTCACTAACCCGATCCGAAAATGAATAATCTTATTGGAGTTGGGTTATACGGGTTAAAAACGTTATTAGGTTAATCCGAATAACCCTCACAAGAGATTTTTTGAGTTTCCTTACGGTCTACTTTCTTGTTTTTTCACAAAAAAAATTACCCACTTTTATAAACTTTATGTTACAATAGGGCTTATTCGAGTTAATGTGAAACCAATTAGATTGAAATAGAAATGCGTACCTAAATAACCCAAATCTTACTAGAGCCAAGTACAGATAATATTTGTCTTTCTCGAACCCCGATTAACCCGACTGAATAATTAATAGTTTTAGCGACAACTTTCATTTCCAAAAGTTCCAACATGAGTAAAAACGTAGGTTCACAGGTGTCGTCACAAAATATCTTTAGCTACGAGCCTTTGCAATAACCTTTGTGCGACGACACCTATTTCGACAACTTTTTGAGTTCTTGTGTTGACATACATTTACCATCCAAAATCCCATTTGTGACCTCAAAATGGATAATATATAAATTTCAAAATTCACAAGAATGTGTTATTAGAAGTTTGATTTAGAAATCTTTCTTAGGATATGTTTGTCTTAACTTATATAATAGACTTACATGGTTTTGTAAATTTGAAAAAACTTGTAAACCTACTTTTTTCTTCTTATGGGTTTATCAAGTTAAGCTTACACGTAATTTAGAGCCATAATCTTAACTGGTATGTTTATAAGCTGGAAAAAATGCTTTGCGAGCTTTTATAAATTTACATACTTATTTACAAGCCTACTACATATAACGCAAACACCCCCCTTAAACCTTTTCAACATATAAGGGATAGAGAATATGGTGGAAAATTCCGGATGCTTCAATCACTTCCCTTTCAGACGCGGTAAACCTAGCGGATAGAATTTTCCTTCTGGCCCATCAAGTGATTCAATTTGATGTTTGTCACACCCCGACAAGGCGGAAACGCGAGGGTGTAACTTCATGGATATCATCACAAAACATGGTGTCTATATAGAGAATAACTACATGCAATAAAATGGCAAAGTATAGACACAAAGTGTCATAACAATACCCGAAAAGAAACAACATGATAAACTCCAAACGCATAGATGAACCATTTCCAATGCAACTAAAGTCTCGTCTAATGACTCCCTTCTATCTTATCCTTAGAAAGATCACCTGAAAATGATGCTTAAAACGTCAACATAAAGTTGGTGAGATTCATAGGTTTAGACAAACAAACACTCACAAGGCAACCAGTTTACTGTGATCATAAAAATATAGCTGGACAAATAAGTTACAGTTATCATATAGCTACATGTATTTGCAAGTCAATAATCACACACAAAGGCAACAACACACATAAGGCAACATCACACATAAGGCAACATCAGGACGGCTCGTGTCCTCGATCCCACAATGATTACAATAGGACGGCTCGTGTCCTCCGACCCCACAATGATTACAACAGGACGGCTCGTGTCCTCCGACCCCAATAAACCACAATTAGGTCGCATGCGCGAGCAACAGGATAAGCATCCTCCTAATTGGAACACATAAACTAGTAACGAGTAGGAGTATTACTCTCCAATTGGATACTCCCCCCCAATTGGACCACACAACATTATCATCACATTATCCAACCCACATAATCTGGTACGAGTAGGAGTATTACTCTCCAATTGGATACTCCCCCCCCCCCCCAATTGGACCACACAAGCAAATAATCACACATAGCATGCATACGATAACATTATAAGTCCAAGCTATTTTGACACACACATAATCACAGTAACTCAAATAGTTAAGACAAGCATCATTCACATCCCAATTTTAAAACAAGGTAAAAATATGGGACTATGAACTCACCTCAAACCTTGCAGCTTCCACAAAACAATTCACAATCTATAACACACAAAAAAATAAATCCACATTACACATGGTCAAGCTAAAAGCTACAACCCATGTAATATACATATGATGGATGTATAAGACTCATATG
The DNA here is from genome assembly GCA_030686995.1 of Artemisia argyi. Lineage (NCBI taxonomy): Eukaryota > Viridiplantae > Streptophyta > Magnoliopsida > Asterales > Asteraceae > Artemisia > Artemisia argyi. The sequence goes on from CM060697.1 coordinate 127,296,168, forward strand.
ACCCACCATGGATCTCCTAGACACCATATTAACCACCACCATAACTTAATACTCACTAAATCCCTTGCACTCTTAAAATCAGAAAACGCATAATTTTTGGGTACATTCGCCCACATAAAATCACAACAAATAAAGCTCAACAACTCACACCAAAAATTTACCATGGTCTCTCATAAGCATAGAAGCTAATCCCAGAAGGACATGGACCAATAACACACACAAATACCCAAAAGAAAATCAAACTTGTCAACTATCCAAATTCGGATCTGAACGCACACCAAAAAGTTTTAATTAACATAAAATACTTCCACAAGTTTTTATCGCGAATCTTTTTCATAGTAGTCTAATATAACCTAATACTTAACTATTCCAGAAGGGCTAGTCAAAATACCACTTTTACAACCACAACTCACCCTCAAACTTTTACCCAAAATTATGTCCCAGTTTGACAGCTTTGACACCTTAACAAAGAAAAATCAAAAGACCAACTTTCCGACCTTGAAATCAATCGTGGCTGGACTTTTTGGAAAGCTCTTTCATTAAACTCCAATTTAAACCTAAAATTCGTGACCTAACTCTTCACCATCTGTTATTTACACTCACATCTTTACAGCCATAGTTTTCTGTCCAAATCCTAACACATAATCTAACGTGTTTTACACTCAATTCCTTTAACCAATTACCATACTATCATCAACCAATGATTCTAACATGTTTTAATTAATTAATTTACAGAAGTTTACAAACCCTAGATCCATCATACTTAATATTACATGAATTATATTAATTAATCAAACAATTGAACATAGGGTTTAAAGATTTTACCTTGATTCTTGATTTTAGCTTCAAAACTATAAACCCTAATTTTTCCCCTCTTCTCTTGCCCTTGTGATCGACTCAAATTTCAGAAAATAGGGGGTTTGGGTCATTCTATATGGTTACAAGGGTAAGGGTTGGGCTTGTTTGGGTTGAACTAGGATTCCTTGGGCCTAAGAGTCATATTTAGACTCAAATTGGGTTTCCTTTTTCCCCCTTATCCCCTTCTAGCCGAATTTTATGTATACCCATACATATTTTATGTTTTTTTATTAAAATTATTTATTACACTCAAAACCTCATACTTTTTATATTTTATAAACACCCGTAGCTAATCCTAGCGTCTTACGCGATAAACCTTAACTTTTACGACAACCGGAATAATTATCATTTTCAAAACAAAGTTTCCAAAAATAGAATTTCACACTCTTTTTGAAACGTAACTCATAAAAACAAACTCCTCGTAACCCACTAACGCTCAAACACTTGAACGAAGACTCGTTACGCAAAAACACAAAAACACCAAAACTACACAAGTCATTTCTACACCACAAAGGTGATCACAATGAACTTTCCCAAATTCCAGACTTTCCAAATCATAATAAAAACCATTTACGCAAAGGGATTTAGTGCTAAAACTCACATATCACATATATAACACTTCAATAACCTAGAACACACCAAAAAAATGTCAACCGAGTCAAGACTATCAGTCAAACTGACCTGCTAAAACCACGGTTGTTACATCATCCCCCACTTAGGGAAATCGCGTCCCGAGATTTCAACTACTATAGTCACCACTCACAACAACAAAAGGAAATTTATGGATTTTTAAGCGGATAAATACCACACCATAAAATCAGAGAGAAAGAATTGCAAAAATGTGAACCGACTAAATACTCGAATTCACACGATAGAAAACATTCCGTCACTCCAACAATACGCGCAAATAGATACACTACACCGATCAATAACACCAATGATCCAAACGACTTCTCACAGGTAGGTACGATACCCTCGAACCAAATGAAAACCCGAATGGTAACCGCAAGACGCACTCACAAATAACAAATACCCATAAAACAAACATTTATGAATATCCCGCATCTAACTTCCACGATCTAAATCCAACTACAAACGATCTACTCAGCAACCACATCCGCAAACAAATTTGAGTACTTAAATATCATCTAATCCTCACGTTCCCAAGTAAACTCAGGACCACGCTTAGAATCCCACCATACCTTTAACAACGCTATCTCACCACACTTCAAACCCTTAGCATCTCGATCCATAATCTCAACAGGTTTCTCGACAAAATGAAGGGTCTTGTCAACCTTACATTCATCTAATGGCACATGCAGACTAACATCCGCCAACTACTTCTTTCCATTAGATACGTGAAACGTATCATGCACTCTACTTCATTCCTCAGGCAAATTCAACCGATATGTCTCAAATCCAATCCTTTCCGTAAATCTCAAATGGTCCTACGTATCTCGGTGCTAGCTTGCCTTTCTTACCAAAACGCACAACACCCTTCCAAGGAGATACTTTTAACCCCACAATATCACCAACACGAAACTCTAAGGGCTTACGGCAATAACCCGCATAACTCTTTTGGCGATCTCTTGCTGCCTTAAGTCTTTCCTTAGTCAGAAAACCTTATTCGTAGTCTCTCATTCTAGTTCAGGACCAATTAGTTGGCTTGTCCCAACCTTTGCCCACAAAACAGTTGACCTACATTACCTTCCATACAACTCTTCATACAACACATACTCAATACTATAATGATAATTGTTGATATACGAGAACTCAGCTAAGGGTAAATGTATACCCCGGCTTCCTCCAAAAGCAAACACACCCATGCTTTCAGCTCACCATCCAACGCCTGATTTGTACGCTCACTTAGTCCATTCATTTAAGAACGATAAGTCGAACTCATCTTCATATGCTATCTCAAGGCTCCATAAAACATTTACCACATTCGCGAAGTAAGTATTTTATCATGTTTCTTGCGACAACCCATGGCTCATTACCAACTCACTGAGCGAAAAGTCTCGCCTACTCCTCCATACATCTCTTGCAAAGGTAATGATATGTCTTATCCATTCTCGGATGTATCAAATACCTTGCATGACTGCTGTCCTTACACTTCCTCTCAATAGAACCAATAGATGATCCCCAAAGTACATTCCTCCATCTTTGTTCCTTTCCATTTACTGGTCTAAACCAAGTAATCATTCTTCTTACATGTTCTCATCCTTGAACCACTCTCTCTAGGCTGTCAACATCATCCTCTTAACTCCGAACTGAATTATCATAATCATTGCTCACAATATCTAAGTTTCACTCGTTCACTCCCGCTCAGTGCTCTTACCACGATGTCCGCTCTTCCTTAACGGTAGCGAATAAGGCAATCGTAGTCACTGAAAAAATTCAACACCCAACTTCTCTTCAACATATATTAACCTCTTCTCAAATATATGCTAACGGTTCTTACGATCTATGAAGATAACGCTATTTGTTCCATATCAATATCATCTCCAAGTTCTACTCCCCAACTCTAAGTCACGTATCACATAGTTCCTCATATGGTTCTTCTACCTCCGCGATGCCTGAAGAACGTACATCTTGAAGCTGAACTTCTCACTTGGACAACTTGGCAAACACCCTCTTCTTCTTCAACGAACAAATTGATAATCAAAACGACAATCTATCCTAAGTAAACTACGCGAACCATGAAACCGGTCGAACTAAAACGTATACTAACGAACTCAAAAGGGGTACGAATTTCCGACTAACGAAGTAACGAACATCAAAATCAAAGCTAGAAAAACACAATGAGAAAATTTTCCCAATAAAAATAGACACGGATAAAATGTTCATGAAAACCCATACAAAGAAAATATAAAATACACATACCCATAAAACATCCACCAGCGTAACTCAACAAAAGAAACACTCAATGAACTAAATACATAACAAGTTTGGTAAATGAGAACCATAGACAGTTCTTATTCCCGTACTCAACCTTCCCAAAAACAAATGAACACCGTTTTTTACAAGACATATCTTAAACTTATACATTTTTATAAAATATATATAAACCATTTTATGTAAGACATTAACATAACCATTTTTTTTCACACTTCATTTTCACCATAAAAATAATGGTTTCTAACAAATGACCTTGAAATACCCAAAACGAGTTTTAAAATACCATAAGGACTCCAACACAACCCCTTTACTGAATACGAAAAAAAACACAGAAGAATCACATAATCAAAATAATCATCAAATGAATATCATACAGTGAACACTCACGCAAATGCATTGCAAACCAAACAATGAACTTACAGACTCATTCGTACAAAGATCAAACCAAAATCATAGAAAAACACCGATACTAACATGTCAGGAAATTCAATTGGTGTGTGTAACTTAGGGATTAAATATCCACACCAACTCGTCACGAACCAACAATATTTGAAGAATAGTATAACATTCATCTGAGGAATGAATGTATGGAATAACCAAAGAAACGAACCAGTATCCAACAAAAATGAATTCGATTACACAACACCTATTACGACGTCAAATAGAAAGAATATGGCATCTGTACCATCATGGTACGAATAGGAATGCCAACCAAAGAATTAGATATACAAACGGAGCGTCTAGCAAACGAATCAACTTAAATACCACAACATAAGTACCCACCGATAATTGAGGTATCAACATATGATAGGTAGGATGGAATCTTACCACCTACACACCCCAACATATAATGACTGCCCTAACGGTTAAGAGAATACTTCTCTAACCATACAGCCATCACCAACATGATATCACATACCATCTACCACAATATACAACAACAAACATCAATCAATGCAATAATGGTTACAAGTCCACTTGTGTGATACCCTTATAATTATGTTCGTGACCATAGTTATAAGCCTATTCCACACGCATACTTACTTCCAAAACCACACATCTCAATGATAACGCACATATACCACATAACACCTAATACACCATGCAATCCATGCTATCATACTTGCAAGTCCACCTGTGTTGTGACGCATGTATAATTATGTTGGCCACCATAATTATCTATGCCCCCTTTCATAAGTGTACTCCCTCCTATGACAACACATCATGCAAACAATCATGCAAACAAAAACAAAAGACGTCACAAACAATCATCTCACATGGAACAATTCCATCGATCACATAAACTCTATAATCCAAAATCACTTGGATAAGGTCGATCCAATATCTAAGAATAATCACGCTCCAACATGGCTCCAGACGGCAAAAGACAATATACGAATTCCAAAACATAACACAAAACAAAAGACGTTGCATAATGGCTCAAACTCCACTCTCGCACTTATCTCCCCACTCAGATCAATTCAACTTACTACTCGTTGTGGACTCTAGATCCGATTCCACACCATTCCATCCTAACTCCCTTTCATCTTTACTCAACCACCCATTCATGTTTCCTACATGTTGAGGTAGTCGACAACATGCAAAACCATCTCTATTCTTTTCTTCCAATTCCACATGATTCACAAGCGCATACAAATCACGAGGTTTAGACTAAACCACATCTCCTTCCTATGTGAAGTGAGGACATTACCAAGGGTATTTAGTAATGGCTCCATCTCCAGAAGTCACCGTGGTTCCAAACCTCTCCACTTTTTCTCCACCAACGTTTCCCATAAACGTCCTCTCCTTGTCCGAACATAGATACATGCTATCGGGAACTCGGATTCTGCAGTTAATCCGTTTCATCCGACCACTTCTCTCGCATCCGATAGCGACAATGGTAGTCCAACGAAGCATCTTACGCACGGAAGTCGATAAATAAAGTCGATATATACAATACTACGTATAGGGGATAGAATAGACATCCGAAACTCAATAAAACATCTCATAAATATAGGAAAATAGACATATAAAATACTATACTTACACATAGATCCTAAATGCAACTATATGAGGGACTCCTAAGTTATAGTCTAGGTTCAACCACCTAATTCTCTATAACCAAGGCTCTGATACCAATCTGTCACACCCCGCCAAGGCGGAAACTCGAAGGTGTAACTTCATGGATATCATAACATCACATGGTGTCTATATAGAGAATAACTACATGCAATAAAATGGCAAAGTATAGACACAAAGTGTCATAACAATACCCGAAAAGAAACAACATGATAAACTCCAAACGCATAGATGAACCACTTCCAATGCAACTAAAGTCTCGTCTAATCACTTCCTTCTATCTTATCCTTAGAAAGATCACCTGAAAATGATGCTTAAAACGTCAACATAATGTTGGTGAGATTCATAGGCTTAGACACACAAACACTCACAAGGCAACCAGTTTACTGTGATCATAAAAATATAGCTGGACAAATAAGTTACAGTTATCATATAGCTACATGTATTTGCAAGTCAATAATCACACACAAATGCAACAACACACATAAGGCAACACCACACATAAGGTAACATCAGGACGGCTCGTGTCCTCCGATGCCACAATGATTACAACAGGACGGCTCGTGTCCTCCGACCCCACAATGATTACAACAGGATGGCTCGTGTCCTCCAACCCCAATAAACCACAATTAGGTCGCATGCGCGAGCAACAGGATAAAGCATCCTCCTAATTGGAACACATAAACTAGTAGCGAGTAGGAGTATTACTCTCCAATTGGATACTCCCCCCAATTGGACAACACAACATTATCATCACATTATCCAACCCACATAATCTGGTACGAGTAGGAGTATTACTCTCCAATTGGATACTCCCCCCTAATTGGACCACACAAGCAAATAATCACACATAGCATGCATACGATAACATTATAAGTCCAAGCTCTTTTGACACACACATAATCACAGTAACTCAAATATTTAAGACAAGCATCATTCCCATCCCAATTTTAAAACAAGGTAAAAATATGGGACTATGAACTCACCTCAAACCTTGCAGCTTCCACAAAACAATTTTCAATCTATAACACACAAAAAAATAAATCCACATTACACATGGTCAAGATAAAAGCTACAACCCATGTAATACACATATGATGGATGTCTAAGACTCATATGACCCACCATGGATCTCCTAGACACCATACTAACAACCACCATAACTTAATACTCACTAAATCCCTTGCACTCTTAAAATCAGAAAACGCATAATTTTTGGGTACATTCGCCCACATAAAATCACAACAAATAAAGCTCAACAACTCAGACCAAAAATTTACCATGGTCTATCATAAGCATAGAAGCTAATCCCAGAAGGCCATGGACCAATAACACACACAAGTACACAAAAGAAAATCAAACTTGTCAACTATCCAAATTCGGATCTGAACGCACACCAAAAAGTTTTAATTAACAAAAAATACTTCCACAAGTTTTTATCGCGAATCCTTTTCATAGTAGTCTAATATAACCTAATAATTAACTATTCCAGAAGGGCTAGTCAAAATACCACTTTTACAACCACAACTCACCTTCAAACTTTTACCCAAATTCTGCCAGGTTTGACAGCTTTGACACCTTAACAAAGAAAAATCAAAAGACCAACTTCCCGACCATGAAATCAATCGTGGCTGGACTTTTTGGAAAACTCTTTCATTAAACTTCAATTTAGACCTAAAATTCGTGACCTAACTCTTCACCATCTGTTATTTATACTCACATCTTTACATCCATAGTTTTCTGTCCAAATCCTAACACATAATCTAACGTGTTTTACACTCAATTCCCTTAACTAGTTACCATACTATCATCAACCAATGATCCTAAAATGTTTTAATTAATTAATTTACAGAAGTTTACAAACCCTAGATCCATCATACTTAATATTACATGAATTATATTAATTAATCAAACAATTGAACATAGGGTTTAAAGATTTTACCTTGATTCTTGATTTTAGATTCAAAACTATAAACCCTAATTTTTCCCGTCTTCTCTTGCCCTTGTGATCGACTCAAATTGCAGAAAATAGGGGGTTTGGGTCGTTCTATATGGTTACAAGGGTAAGGGTTGGGCTTGTTTGGGTTGAACTAGGATTCCTTGGGCCTAAGAGTCATATTTGGACTCAAATTGGGTTTCCTTTTTCCCCCTTATCCCCTTCTAGCCGAATTTTATGTGTACCCATACATAATTTATATTTTTTTTAATTAAAATTAGTTATTATACTCAAAACCTCATACTTTTCATATTTTATAAACACCCGTAGCTAATCCTAGCGTCTTACGCGATAAACCATAACTTTTATGACAACCGAAAAAATTATCATTTTCAAAACAAAGTTTCCAAAAATAGAATTTCATACTCTTTTTGAAACGTAACTCATAAAAACAAACTCCTCGTAACCAACTAACGCTCAAACACTTGAACGAAGACTCGTTACGCAAAAACACAAAAACACCAAAACTACACAAGTCATTCCTACACCACAAAGGTGATCAAAATGAACTTTCCCAAATTCCAGACTTTCCAAATCATAATAAAAACCATTTACGCAAAGGGATTTAGTGCTAAAACTCGCCTATATCACACATATAACACTTCAATCACCTAGAACACACCAAAAACGTCAACCGAGTCAAGACTATCAGTCAAACTGACCTGCTAAAACCATAGTTGTTACAATGTTGTCGTGCAAACAACCCTCTGGGCCCATTGGAGATTCCGAAACGAGATTTCCTTCTCCACCAAACGACCTTCCAAAGATCTGCTTCTTAATGACATTAAGTTGTTTTCATTTAACTGGATTTTTAGCGGGCTTAAAAGGACTAATGTGAACTGGATTGAGTGGTTTGATAACCCACAAAAACAGTCTCTGTAATTAATCATTGTATCTTGGTCTCCTAGTGCCTTATTAGGATGCTCCATTTGTATATATATTCTTCTTGTTGTTGTTAAAAAAAAAGGCTAGAGAATATGTGGATGTCATGTATCGAAGCTTAGGTATAGAACCTTATCAAAAGTGCATTTTGTTCTTAATCAAAATCATGAAAAATGTCAGGATGGTGGCAACCTGGCGGTTTGTTCCATTCGGCAACCATGAATGCCAGTCCAACGGTAAGCAAAAATCGGCAACCAAATCGGTATACCATACCGAATCGGTATGGCTATTCCCAAAAAGAAAAATGAACGTTGCATATTAAATGCAATCGAACGTTAGGCAATTTTCAATATATATATATATATATATATATATATATATATATATATATATATATATATATATATATATATATATATATCCCTTTAAATATTGTTAAATAATACACACATTCATTTTAAATTTACCTACTTATTCCACTACTTCACACTTGCAACTATTTCTTTCATATAAAAAGAATAGTTTAACAAAAATCAAAACGTGGTTCAAACTCATCCAAAGTTCGAGGACGGGGATCTCAATCACAACCCGTTCAATCACAATCAACTAGTCCGCAAGTTCAATCACAACCAATTCGTCTGCAACTTCCACCTCAACCCTACTATCCCCAACCTCCACCTCAATCACAACGGCAATATTATCACCAACCTCCACCGATAACATAGCTGATCCGGCTATGCGAGAGATTACACTTGCAACAAAACGTGAGTACGCGGCGAAATATGGATGACCTTGTAATTTTTAGAAATAACTATGTTTTTTTCCTAACTATTATGTAATTTTCTATGAATTATTAACAAAATTTAATGTTTTTATTAAATTGTTTAATAAAATTATGAATATATATATATATATATATATATATATATATATATATATATATATATATATATATATATATATATATATACTAGCTTCATAATCGCCCGATGGGCGGGTTCGCTTCATAATATTGTTCGACAAAAATCATACGCACGTAAATAAAAAATGAATAACGGGTTGAACAAAATAATTGGAAACAAAAATAAAGTAATCATGTATGTATTATATGAAAAAAGAGCGATGAAAAGTATAAGAACAAATAAGTTAGATGGTGCTTAGTCATCTACAAAGTAAAACATCTTCGTACACAACGTTTGCTCTAGAGTTTCGGTATTCATTGTCTTTGTCACAATGTAATAGCTACTTATCTCTTTTTGCTGTCTTTATGTGAACGCTAAACTTATGGAAACCTTTCAAGACTATTCATTCACCCAAAAGCTTTAATATGAACCCATTTGCTGGTGAGTGAACTGGAAGATATGTATAATATCCAAAACACTTGCATACAATTAAAACGAATAACACATACGTTTGTTAATTATAGATTAAGAGCAAGCATAAATTTTCTTCATTAGGATAAGATTAAGTGGCCTGAATATATCTTACATTATCTGTGATCTCAAACCTCAAACCTTAAGGGGAGCACCTATGATCTTTTTATATTTTATTAGATTAGATCATGTCAAACAGTAACAAAGGATACCTATTAATAAATCGATAGAATATATAGCATACTTGAAATTCAATACAACTCGATAGCTGGAATATCTAAGGGTTTTTGGTGAAAAATAAGACTTTTTTGGTGATATGGATTATGGAAATAGAAGTCCCTTGAATTAGGTTTTAAAAATAAACAAAATAGTAATTTGACCACTAAACAATCAATAGTAGACAAAGATATTATAATTTGGTTGGCCACGGAGTTGAGCAAAACTTGCTTAATTTGGCTGATATTTCTAGAATAGCTACATTAAAATAGGATGACTTACAAAGTTTTGCGATCATTGTAGCATGAACGAATGCTCCAAATATGAAGAGAATAGGGACATCTAGCATACCCTCCATATCATTAACTGTTTTAGTCTTTTATTCAAATTTAGCAGGACAATAGTGAATAAGAAATAAATAATATTATTAAAGAAAGTTTTACATTGATAACGGTCCAATTCTCATATGCACCAGGAGACCACGCGGTTGGGCTAAAAGATGTCCTGGGATTCTGATCTAGACACTTTCATCTGGTGCATAGGACACAGCAGTCCACTCAAGGACCTGTAATATGCTATAAGGCTTCTAATCCAACCTGTAGGTACAAAAGCAAATGCATTAAAATTGGGCACATGAGTTTTTGGTTAAGTGTTTTGAAAGTGATCCATGTAGCACTTCGTGTTATAGTAGACTATCCGATTCTGACTACTAAATACGGATCATATATATTAAGACACAATGCCAAGCACCACTTTAATATAGCTTGACGAATTATAAATTTATCCTTTGAAACCATCTGTCAATCCAAATGTTGTTAAGAAAATAAAGATACCAAATAGGCACAATCACGAAGCCGTGTAGTTGAGGCGGTATCGATTACATCACTGTCCTAACAATTTTAGAACATCCCTTTTCAAAATCAATGTGATGATATATATGCAATTGGTTCTGCTGCCGTTGCTGACCTACATAACTACTTTGAGAGCCCAAATGCCGCTGATGAATAGAAAAGTTGTTATGTTGACCAATTGAGTGTTGTTGTGAGCTGGAAATATTCTTCTACTGGCCTATCAACCTTGGGTGCTGTTGCTGATGCATTTCAAAAAAGCTACCTGGCTGTCCTAAGTTGTATTTCGGAAAAACAACCCATTTTTCAGGTTGTTAAGGAAGTAGACTCGTACCAGATGTTCAAGGTGTTTGGAAAACGCAAGCAAAATATGCTCTTTCATGAGTTTCAGGAATATCAGCCTGGTTGAACTAATAGAAAATTGAGGCTCGACTTCAAGCCCTTTAGTCTTGGTCAACATTATGCATCTCAGCATAGTAGCAGAGTATCTTCACTTCAGGAAGATGATCAAGTAAACTTGTGTTTAGCTCAAGTGTATCAAATGCTAGATGCTTACATTCCTTGTCGTCAATTCGTAATCGACCACTGCAGTAATTCAGAAGGATGCAAATTCGTAAGCGGCTACACACAAAGGAAAAGTAAGAAAAACATATTAACAGGGATATCATTCCAGAAGGGTTCCAAGTAAACAATGTTGATGCCATGTGATGGGGCCAAGATTAATGTTAAAAATCCAGCCAATTATCAAGTATGGAATAGCAATTTTGATCTTAGTATTGCATATAAAAGTACTAATCTCATAACAAAAACGTATATAAGGTTTTAAAACATTACATCACCATCGCCATTGATATTTAGCTCGATCTATATTTCTTACCCGGAAGGAGCCACTGCAGAAATAAGTACATCACCATCCTGATAAGCTCATAAGCCTAAAAAATGGAATTTTATTCAAAATCAAATAAGCCCATAAGCTGCTAAAATAAGCTTATCCAAACACCCCTAAATACTTTTGGTTAATGTTAATCAAAAGTTTTTGTGCTTATTTTCAGCTTATTTTTCAGTTTAAAACTTATTTTTTATCTTTATAACAAAATAAGCTCAAAAATGTGACGTTATGAAATATAAGACAAAAGCATATAAGCCAAACAATATGAAATATAATATGAAATCATATAAGGATTTTATTTTTGCTCAAAGCACTCTAACTCCTAACCTCGCATAAAAAAATCAGTTAGTACTCCATTATTAATAGTGCTCTTAATAATACATGTGTGACTACATCTCTTTTCTTATGTCAAATAGCAAAATGATCTAGCCACCAACCTGTGGATATTAGTTAATACTCCTTCTGGTGTAGGCATAAGGATCTTACTTGCTTTTGCTTCACTTGATAAACCACCTTCATTTGAATCTACTGATGGCGTGTCTTCGAGTTTAGGGTCTGAAAGTCAACTACAAAGAATAAACATAGGTAACATGTTAGAAAAACTATTGTTTAGACGGATAATTTGTATGTGTGGGTCAAAATGGATTGGGCTGACCTTAAAACATTATTTTATCCATAGTTTTATTTTATTTATTTATTTATTTATTTTTTTAATTTTATGAATAATCAATGTACCTGGAACTATAGACTGAACCGTCATGTAGATATGAACAACTGCATATCTACTTATATAAATGACAAAATCACATGAATAAAATACTCTCTCTCTCTCTTGTTAACGACGTTAGTAACAATTATACACTACATATTAACAGGGATTTCATTCCAGAAGGGTTGCAAGTAAACAATATTGATGCCATGTGATGGGCCAAGATTAATGTTAAAAATCCAGCCAATTATCAAGTATGGAATAACAATTTTGATCTTAGTATTGAATATAAAAGTACTAATCTCATAACAAAAACATAAATAAGGTTTTAAAACATTACATCACCATCGCCATTGATATTTAGCCCTATCTATATTTCTTACCCGGAAGGAGCCACTACAGAAATAAGTACATCACCATCCTGATAAGCTCATAAGCCTAAAAAAAATGGAATTTTATTCAAAATCAAATAAGCCCATAAGCTGCTAAAATAAGCTTATCCAAACACCCCTAAGTACTTTTGGTTAATGTTTAGCAAAAGTTTTTGTGCTTATTTTCATCTTATTTTTCAGTTTAAAACTTATTTTTCATCTTTATAACAAAATAAGCTCATAAGTAAAAAAATGTGACGTTATGAAATATAAGATAAAAGCATATAAGCCGAACAATATGAAATATAATCTGAAATCATATAAGGATTTTATTTTTGCTCAAAGCACTTTGACTCCTAACCTCGCATAGTTAAAAAAATATCAGTCAATGCTCCATTATTTATAGTGCTCTTAATAATACATGTGCGACTACATCTATTTTCTTACGTCAAATAGCAAAATGATCTAGCCACCAACCTGTGGATATTAGTTAATACTCCTTCTCGTGTAGGCATAAGGATCTTACTTGCTTTTGCTTCACTTGCTAAACCACCTTCACTTGAATCAACCGATGGCGTGTCTTCGAGTTTAAGGCCTGAAAGTAATAAACATAGGTAACATGTTAGAAAACTGTTGTTTAGACGGATAATTTGTATGTGTGGGTCAAAATGGATTGGGCTGACCTTAAAACATTATTTTATCCATTGTGTTTTTTTTTTTTTTTTTTTTTTTTTTTTTTTTTTTTTTTTTTCTTTCTTTTTTTTAATGAATAATCAATGTACCTGGAATCGTAGACTGAACCATCATATAGATATGAACAACTGCATATCTACTTATATAAATGACAAAATCACATGAATAAAATACTCTCTCTTGTTAACGACGTTAGTAACAATTATACACTACATACACACACATATTGAGGCAACATTTGTATAGAAACAAAGCTAATCCATACCACATCATGGGAGTAGCTAATGCCCAAAATGAGTTGCTGAAAGAAGAACCGTGCCTGCAACACAACAACCATCAACACTTTTAACACAAACAAAATCGCATATGGCAAACAATTGAATACATTAAGAGCAAACCTCATATTCTAGAAACCGTCCAACATTACATATCCGCTCAAATAGCTCTCCTCTAGATGCTTATTCCATAACAATTGCCAGATGTTGTGTTAAAATAGCCTAAAAGATTAAATTAACCAATTTCAATATAACCACTACTTTAAAACATAATCTTCCGCAGCTAACAAACATACATACCTCTTTAAGTCTAACGATATTTGGATGCCTTAGTGATCGGTGATCAATAATTTCCCTTGGACATCTCATCTATTTGTTAACAATAAAGAAAACAAACAACAAATTAAAAAATAAATCACTAACACTCAATTCCAATATTAGACCATATGGACACGTAAATCATCACATAGTGACCAAACAAATAATAAGAATCATATAAAAGATTGATCATAATTTCTCGACATGAAAGTAATCATAATTGAAAGAAGAAAATGAGATTGAACAAACCTGAGTCAGGGTTGATTTCAAAACTGAAATCAATAATCAAAATCTGTTAATGGCAACAAAAAATATTCTCTAATTCAACAAAAGTAACCTAATTCGGATTAAATTCGAACAAAACATAAAAATAAAAACTACCTGATATTGAATTTGGTTGATTACTAATGATGCAATATAAATTAGCAGCAAATCTTCAACCTTAATGAATAACAACTTTTTCAAAATCATAAAAAAAGGAACAATTGATACTAAGAACCTGAAACTAAGTAAAAGATCAATTAGTAAAACAAAATTTGAAGAAGTAATGAAGAATGTTATAAAACACAATCAAACTTATAATCATAGGGACCCATTTAAATTCAGATCAAATGATGAATGACAATCGATTTATCAATCAAATGTTATGATATTGATCAAGAAGAAAAGGATTGATTTAAAAAATGAATTGTCAAATTTCAGTTTTATAGAAAACGTGAAATCATAGGCATTTTGATTTTGAATTGTTACACGCTCCTCTCATTGAATTTGCTTTTAATATTGCTACAATTTGAGGATTTTTAAAACTGGTTGATTTTTCTATGAATTATTAATAAAATTTAATGTTTTTATTAAATTGTTTAATTAAATTATGAATATATATATATATATATATATATATATATATATATATATATATATATATATATATATAGTTCTTTTTTGCATCAAATAGCCACTAAAAAATGAAGATGAGGTATGATGTGGCATTAAAAGTGTTGGCAATATTTTATTTGTTCATTTTGGTTGATGTTGAGGTATGGTGTGGCAAGGTTGTCACCCTCTCATATCTTCTTATTTTCATCATTTCCTATTACTATCAGTAGTTTCTTAAAGCATTTTATATTTTACGGAAATCAAAATGTATAGCAAGTTAATACTAATAAAAAAGACTTATCCAAAAGGTGCAAGCTCCACGACCAAAAAAAAAAAAAAAAAAAAAAAAAAGATCACCAAACAAAATTCATACAAGCTCATTTTGACATCATCTAATATTTTTATTTATTTATTTATTTTGAAAGGCTACTCAATTTTGATGTTATTTGATACATTTTAAACAAGAAAATATAGTTTTGAAATAGTTATATACCTAACTTAGATAAAAGACAGACACATTCACTTTTCTCATATTTATGACAAATTTTTAGAAATTAGCGTTGTAGAGTTTAGAAAAACTCTCTTCGTCTTAACATAAGTGTTCACATTTCTATTTTGGATATCCCAAAATAAATGTTTATTTTTTGTTTTAACCAATTAAAAGTAATTTTGTTTGGTAAAGATGATATTTGATTAGTGCAGAGAATAATTAGCAGGAAATTTTAAAACTTTATGCAATATAAAAATTGATATTTAATTTCAGACGGGATGATTAGGCTTCTAGCATTGGCCCGGAAGAAATCGATCATGAGGATCGATCGATCAATTTGCAAGATTGATCGTCCCACTGTGGGTTTAATGCATATCGATCGCCGGTCAAGCTAGATACCACAAATCGTTCGGGTAGCCAATCGATATTGAATCAATACTTTCCAAGACAATTTTACCACTTTTCAAAAAATGTAACCGTTGTTTACATAAAAAAATAAATAAATAAATAAATAAATAAAACTTTTTTTCCAAAATATTTACCACTTTTCATCCTATAAATACCTACATTAAACCCACTTTCAAACACACAATTTCAAAAACAATTCATCCAAATTCATATCAAAAAACACACAATGTCAAAGAAAAACACTCCACAATCAAAAAACCGACGATCCCGACTAACCCAAAATGCACCGGACATAAATTTCTCTCCGCAAAACACCTTTGAACTAACCGGCATAACACCACCACAACAAAGGGAACATACGCTTTCGTCCACAATCTTTTGAATATCCAACACAATTATCACAAGTCAATCAAAAAGAAAACTTGTTTTCCGTTCATCGTCCTTTTGTCCCACCACAACGTGTTGATCATCACGAAGAACCAAGTGAGCCGTCTTATTGTCCTAACATGGATTTCTTGCATTGTTCCCAACCGTATCAAAACATTCTCCGATTCGGTCTACTAATCTTGATATGAATTTGGATGATTGGGCAGACTCTCATAACTATGGCTATTCGACCCAACACTATCCAAGCCAAGACCAACCGAGTCAAGATGTTTCGATGGGGGACGGTTCGGGTCACGGTTCCTACCCCGGTTCTATGCCCGTTAATGACGATGAGTCTGACAAAATCGAAGAGAAATCACCCGTCAAGCCAAAGAAGCCTTCGCGGTGTGCTACAATGGCGAAAGGCAAAGCCAAAGCCAGAGAACCCGAACCAGCCAAAAAAGCTGAACCATGGTCTAGCAGAGAAAAGGTCATTCTTTGTAAAGCTTTCATCTTTGTTTCTGAAAATGAAAAAAAAGGAAACTCTATTAATCGGCACAAATTTTGGGAGAAAGTGGTAGCCTACTTTTGGAGAGAAATTGGTTCAGACCGGACAATGAATTCGATCATTTCCAAATGGAAGACTAGAATTCGTTGTCAAGTTGCGAATTTTGGTGCTATTGTTGATAATGTCAAGGGGACACATGGAAATGGTGAGAATGACCTTGACGATATGTCCAAAGCTCTTTTGGAGTATCGTAAGCGTTACGATCAAGATTTCACTATGGTGGAGTGTTGGAAAGTTTTGAGGGGGCATGATGCTTGGAAGGAAGAGATACCCCTTTTCCAATCGGGCTGTAAAGAAAGTGAATGTTTCAACAACTACGTCGGGGTCAACACAAGGCCCCCCGAATTTTCAAGACTTGGATGATGACGATGATGAAACGGAGGATGATACTAGAGAATCACGACCACAAGGTCGTGACAAAGCAAGGAGGAAATCATCCACCCCATTCTCTTGTGAAACATCAAAATCATTCATGAGTGGGCTAATAGCGGACTTGTGGAAATCATGACCGTTAAAGAAAGAAAAAGGTAAAGAGCGTGATGAGTCGTGGAGACAATTCAAGGAATGAGAGCTAGCGCTCAAAGAACAAAATTTGGAATATCAACGAAAGCTCTTGCAATGCCAGGAGGAACAAAAGGAACTCTTGAGAAATACCAAACGGATCAAGAATTGATTTTCTACAACTCGGCAATCGACCCAAATTTGCCCGAACGACAACGAGAGTAACTTATGCGAATTAAAGCGGAAATCAATAAACGCCACAAGCTAAATTATTAGTTTTTAAATAAGTGTTCGCGTGTTTAATTTTTAATTGTTTAAGTTTTTTATTTAGTTGTAATGGTTTTCATTTCGTATCGTTTCGTTTATGTAATATTTACGTTTTATTAATAAAATTTGTGTTTGTGTTAAAAAATGTTTTTTTTTAAAGAAAAAAAAAAGAAAGAAAATATGATACAATATGAGTTGCCATTGTGATGAGAGTGGTGAATATAGGTTGAGGAGAGAGAATGCTCAGGTGGCAGCCGGAAAGATAATTAAATATATGTCACCACTGTGGGTAGCCTTATAAATTATCTAGAGTTACTTTTGTAGGTGCAGATAGTTCGACATGAACTGCCATTAGGAGTGGAAACGAGCCGAGCCGAGCCGAGCCCGAGCTCGAGCTCGGCTCGTTTATATATATAAAGCTCGAGCTCGGGCTCGAGCTCGTTTCGAGCCTTATATTTTGAGCTCGAGCTCGGCTCGTAAAAAATTTCACAAGCTCGAGCTCGGCTCGGGCTCGACTAATTTATATGATATGTTAAAGAAAACAAAGTTCAAATGGAGCTCGGCTCGTTAATTACATAAGGCTCGAGCTCGTTTACTACTTTTAAGCTCGTTATACGTATAGACAATTTATTTACGTATGTATTTCTAGGGCTCGTTTAGGCTCTCGAGCCTACTCGAGCTTTTTCTATAGAGCTCGGGCTCGAGCTCGATTATTAAATGAGCCCAAACTTAGGCTCGAATTCGGGCTCGAGCTCGTTTAAGCTCGGCTCGTTCGAGCTTTTTACCGATCCAATCTCAAGCTTTTCACGAGCGGCTCGGCTCGTTTTCATCCCTAACTGCCATAATAAGTGGTTCCGTACAAGTCCAGTATCACTTTATTCCTTTTTTAATTCATGGTCCAGTTGACACAGTTATTCAGGACTCGCATACTCGAGCAGTTTGTGGCAAACAACATCAGTGCACCATCTTCCCCACATCCACCTGCTCAAAACCCCACAAGTCCACAACAATTCACCGAAACTAATATATATATAGAAGTGTCATCAAACTTAATGATATTTTTCTTTTATAAGTCAAAGATAATGCAAACTTTTAAAATAACCTTATTCTTGCCATAAATTATGTCGACTTCGCATGAGTTTGTGTTATCTAAATATTTTACTCAATAAACTCTCATTTCCTGACATATATATGCGCACCACTTTATTTTTGTGTGAAGAAGGCCGAGGGAATCTTTATTTCATCCCATTATTAATTTTATATTATGTTGATCGCCCATCAATAATGTATAGTGGCCAACAACCTTGTACCATTTAGATATTTCTCCCTTTTCTAAAAAGATATTGTTTACTTCAAGTAATTATTAATGATATTATAAAGGAAACACTAACAAGATGGTGGCAGTAACACTGGTAAGAATAGAAGTTAAGTACGTGTAAAGAAATATTTGCTACACGAGAGTGTAAAGTTATATCGTTAGCTTATACTTGAAAAATATACAAAGAAAAAGGAAAAGTGATCGAGTGCGAAATATGTTACGAGTAAATTACAAGATTTATTCGATCACATGGTCTGCTATCAGACGTTCAAAGCTTAATAAATACATTGGACGTCCATCCCTTAACCGGCGTTTATCCAATGTCGTCCATTACCTCATCTGATCTTCAATAGCTCCACTCGCTCCAATTAAGCCATGAATCGACTCCCACTTTTTATCAAAATCTTCAAACAAATTAAAACCGTTTCATCAAAGTGATTCAAGGCATGCGCTTATAAACGCATGATATATAATAAAGACTTTAACCATATAAACTTACATGCTATAATTTAGATTCAATGTGATTTTATAAATATATTGTGCTAGAACAAACTTACTTCCATAAATAAAAGGTGTATCGTCATTGAACATATACATGCAACTACAGCATTCTAGGTTTCTTGCCAAAGGTGAGTAATTAAATGATGTTTCACTTTTACTTTTTTATTAATAAACAGGGTCGTCTCATTGATTTTAGTTGTCATGTGCCAAAATAAGAAAATAGGCCCTTGAACTCGATAATTTAAACGTATAAGATGTAGAAAGGTGAAATTGTCTGACTTGCATTCCACAACCGAACCACATAAATACATACATAGATGGTTCTAGACTTGGGCTTGAGCCCGTCATAATACATAACAATTATATGGGCTAAACTACATAATAATATCGACTAACACTCTCCTGTAGTTTGAGCGGGAGGACACCGGACGCTTAAACTGGACCTAAATTCCTCAAATAAAGCTGATGGTAAGCCTTTGGTGAAGATATCCGCAAACTGATAACGAGAGGGAACATGTAGAACACGAACCTGACCAGCAGCAACTAAATCACGAACAAAATGTATGTCAATCTCAATGTGTTTCGTACGCTGATGCTGAACTGGATTGCAGGACAAATAAACAGCACTAACATTATCACAATAAACAATCGTAGCGGAAGACAATGGAGAATGCAACTCACGCAATAAATTGCGGATCCAACAAGTTTCCGCAACAGCATTGGCAACACCACGATACTCTGCCTCAGCACTGGAACGAGAAAGCGTAGGCTGACGCTTTGAGGACCAAGAGAGTAAGTTGTTGCCCAGAAATACACAATAACCCGAAGTCGAACGCCGTGTAGTTGGACAACCAGCCCAATCCGCATCTGAATAAGCAACTAAATCTGTAGTAGAAGAAGAAAATAACTGTAACCCGTAGTCCAAAGTACCACGAACATAGCGTAAAATCCGTTTGAGAGCTGACATATGAGGCTCCCGCGGATCATGCATATGAAGACAAACCTGCTGAACATCATACGAGATATCTGGCCGAGTAAAAGCAAGGTACTGAAGAGACCCTGCCAGACGACGATATAATGTCGGATCAGAAACCATATCACCTGAATCACCCAGCTTGGACTCAGTATCAACAGGAGTCCGACTGGAATTAGAATTAACCATGCCGGCCCGCTCAAGAATCTCAAAAGCATATTTCTTCTGAGATAAAAACATCCCGGAAGAATCACGAGTAACAGAAATGCCCAAAAAATAGTTAAGAGAACCCAAATCTGTCATGGAGAACTCCTGATGTAACCAACCAATAACCTGCTGTAGCAATAACTCAGAAGAGGCTGTAAGAACAATATCATCCACATATAACAACAAATAAGCAGTGTCAGATCCCTGGCGATAAATGAACAGAGAAGAGTCACAACGACTATGGTGAAACCCAACACGAGTGATGTATGAAGTAAATCTCTAAAACCATGCTCGTGGGGCTTGTTTAAGCCTATAAAGAGACCGCTGTAATAAACAAACATAGTCAGGATGAGCAGAATCCTGAAATCCCGGAGGTTGATGCATATAAACTGTCTCAGATAGATCACCATGTAAAAAGGCATTCTTGACATCAAGCTGATGAACAGGCCAATGTGGAGAAGCAGCTAAACTAAGAACTGTCCGAATAGTGCCCGGTTTAACAACCGGACTAAAAGTCTCATCAACATCCACTCCCTCTATCTGAGTACTTCCATTCACCACAAGTCGAGCTTTGTATCTACTAAGTGTGCCATCAGCATGATACTTATGGCGAAAAAGCCACATACAACGGACAATATTGACGTCCGTGGGTCGCGGTACTAGAATCCAAGTATTATTTTTAATAAGTTCCTGATATTCATCACACATAGCATTTTGCCAATTCAGATTATTAAATGCATCCTTATAGGTTTTAGGTAAAGGGGAGACCGAAGAAACAAGCATATTAAGACGGTCTGTAGGACGGTTAGTCCCGACACGATAGCGTATGACCATTGGGTGAATCGAGACCGGGTTTGGGTTGTAAGGTGGATCGGGTATAATTGTGGATTGTGTCATAGTGAAAGGTTGGGCCGAAGGTGATTGTGGCGGTGTAGGGAAAAGATTAACAGGTGTAAGTGTTTGGGCCGTAGGGTGTGATGAGTGGGTTTGTTGGGTTGTAGTAGTAGGCGAAGGGGGTTGGGCCGAAGATGGGCCGATTGTGACATGAGGTGATTGAGTCGAAGTTGGGTCAGTGGGAGCAGTTTGGGGAACATGAGCTAGTGTGAGAGGTAAACTGTGAGGGATATCGGGTAAGTCATCAAGAAAATTATATTTAGGTGGTGGGACGTTAGAAATAGTGCCATATGGGAAAATAGTTTCATCGAAGGTTACATGACGGGAAATGACAATTTGCTTAGTGTTTAAATCAAATCAACGGTAACCGCGATGGTTTGAGGCATGTCCTAAAAAGATCGATGGTGTGGCCCGGGGTTCAAGTTTGTGAGTGGTGCAGACATGAGGATAACATAGGCATCCAAAGGTGCGTAGGAGATTATAGTCCGGATTTTTTCCATATAAGCGGGTATAGGGAATATCATTTTCAATGGCGGTGGATGGTAATATATTAAGTAAATAAACGGCCATATTTAGGGCTTCGACCCAAAAGGTTGGTGGTAGATTGGCTTGAAAAAGTAAGGTCCGAATGAGGTTGTTGATAGTGCGAATCATACGTTCGGACTTACCATTTTGTTGAGAGGTATGGGCACAAGAAAAACGAAACTGAATGCCATTGTCGGCAAATAGTTTGTGTAAGGCACGGTTGTCAAATTCACCACCATGATCACACTGAAATGACTTAATTTCACAATTAAACTGGGTATGAACAAATTTACGAAACAACACAAATTTAGATAACACATCAGACTTATGAATTAATGGATAAACCCAAACAAATTGCGAGTAATGATCCAAAAACAGAACATAATATTTAAAACCTGAAAGACTCGGAATGGGTGATGTCCACACATCCGAGTGGATAATGTCAAAACAAGAACTGACCACAGTATTAGAACTAACAAATGGAAGCCGGACGTGTTTGCCAAGCTGACAAGCATGAAAAAGAACGGGAGGCTTCTCTTTATTACAGGAAATAAAATTAGAAGACACTAGACGACGTAACACTTCACTTCCTGGATGCCCAAGTCGTTGATGCCACGTATGCTGACTCATAAGAAACGCATGCGGGATAGGAGATGGAGCAGTAACTGGGTAAAGATCCCCCGTGCTATCACATCGGAGAAGCACTTGACGCGTCAGGAAATCCTTAACAGAAAAACCAAAAGGGTCAAATTCAACAGTGCAATGATTATCACGAACAAATTTACGAACAGAAATTAAATTTTTAACAATATGAGGTGTAATGAGAACATTATTTAGATGGAGTGATCTAGAGGTAGTAGGCAAAATGCTATGTCCCGAATTAGTGACAGGTATTGAATGACCATCACCAACCGAAACGGATGGATACATACACGAATTAAAAATAGTAGTAAGACTAGTAACCGAATCATTTAAATGAGAACTCACACCTGTATCCATATTCCAAGCACCAGTAGTAGGGTCATGAAGAGTCCCGGCAGTGAATGCATGAGGAAGCGTGGTTGCTTGTCCTGTGTTATCCATGGGCCCTGTGACAGAAACGGGTGAGGCAGATGGTTGGGCCTGTTGAACCGAGGTCGCAACAGTAGGTGGTTGGGCCGACTGTTGGACGAGTGGGTGATGGGTCGGGGGGTAAGCAAAGCCCGGTGGAGGAACCATATAGTGGGTCGGTGGAGGCATGACAAAAGGACTAACATGTTGGGCTGGGTAATACAATGAATTAGGAGTAACAGTAGCATTGTACGCCACAGGTTGTGAAATTTTTGGAAGGGTATTGTTGTTCCTACCAGTCCCACTATCATGCAAGCCTAACTTGTCCAACAATTTAAGAAGTAAAGCATCAGTGGTATTGCTAGACTGTCCACGCGAGTTACTAGTATTGGCTTTAGCATTCTCATGATGCACATAACGACATTCACTACCAAACCGACATGACCCTTTTGCAAAATTGAAACATGGGCGCCACGATTTAACTGGTGGATTAGAGGGGCGACGGGATGTACCTGATTCTGTCAAAAGCACCATAGGAGAAGACGAGGTGGAGTCCACAGGAGATGCAAGAGATTTGGACTTGAGCCGCATCTATTTGGTAATCAACAAAGATCGAGCCGTGCGGAAATCCGGAAAAGTGTCTTTGTAATGCATATACCCAAAAACTTGATTGTATTTTTTCGGGAGACCAGCGAGCACATAATGAACCACATCTTCATCACTAACAGGTGAATCAAGGCTAGCCAAAATAGTCATAATTGACTCGATTTTCTGAAAATACGCTTCCATACTTAAGTCGCCAAGCTTGATCGACCGTAATTCAGTTTTCAAAGCCGAAGTGCGAGACCGTTTATTATCTTTCACAAGGTTACTGATAAAATCCCACGCCTCCTTAGCAGATTTAGGTCTTGCAATCACTAGTCGCTTTTGAAGAGAATCAGAAATAGTCGCAAAGATCCATGACATGATTACTTTGTCGACTTTCATCTCTTCCGGTGTAAGGGCAGCAGTAGTGCTGGTCGTGGCCTCATCAGAAACTCCATGAATGAGTTTAGAAACATCATAGCTATCACATAGTTGAGAAAAAAAGAATTCCCAAGAGCCGTAATTCCAATCTTCAAAATCAAGCTTGATGGGAACACGTGTGAGAAGCTGATGGTGAGTCACAAGAGATAGCTTGTCGGAGAGGGAAGTGGTAGTGTTGATGTCGGCTCCTGTCATCGTGACAGTAGGGTTTATAGAGGTAAGGGAAAATAGGGTTTATATGAGAAGAATAACACAAAGGAAAGTTGAGTGCTTCGTGACCTTGCACAAAGCCTGAACAACGTGACCTGTGCACGTATAACAATCTTCAAACGTGACCTTGCACGTATAAACCAAGTGGTAGGGCTGTGGAGATCGGCAAAAGTGAGATTTCAAAATTAGGGTTTTAGGATCTTATGGAAGGCTGTGATACCATGTAGAAAGGTGAAATTGTCTGACTTGCATTCCACAACCGAACCACATAAATACATACATAGATGGTTCTAGACTTGGGCTTGAGCCCGTCATAATACATAACAATTATATGGGCTAAACTACATAATAATATCGACTAACATAAGAGAATATAGACATATTATAACAAATCTCTTTAAACGGCACTAACTGAATAAAATCATATCTCATAAATCACGTATGTCTAATTTATTTTCAAAGCATATATCATATCTATCCAGAAAGGCAGAAATCACCTCTAAAGTAAATGAGCATGTTTTGAAAATAAGGCAAATCACTAGAAAAAAATTTGGTGGAGTAAAAGCAAATATATTATTAAATAATACATTACAAAACTGATTATATGTAGCTATGGGTCAAAATGAAAATAGTTACTTAAATTTGTGCTCAAAATTTGGAGGCACTATAGAAGATGAAGCCCTGTGCATAGGCACATGTTGCACATGCTCTCCTCCGGGCCTGTGTATATAATCCACAAAAGGTGTAGATTGGCAGGAACACCTTAACCCCGGGTGTCTTTTGGCACCAGCCATTATCCAACCCACAAGGAATAGCTCCGGATAACTCTCCTGGCCTAACTGGAGTGAGCCGATACTCTTGGACTCTTGAGCTCTTATCCACAAAGTCTCTCTAGTGAACCCATAGGTTTTACGAAAGTAGGTACCTATCTGAGAGCAAAGTGCCAAGCATGAGATTCGATCCCAATTTTGTTGACTTAAGAATAAAAGCTTCACCCACTGAACCAATGCCCCAGTGGTCTATTGTACATAATATAATCTGGCATCTATAAATTGTAGTGTTTTATACTTAGAAACCTCACTTGCTAAAACTTAGTAGACGAGAAATTACATAAACATGCATCATTGTACATGACAAAGCTTTGCAGTGATAATTATATCGATGATAATAAGAGTGTCTTTGTGTTTCCTCTTTATGGGCTTACCGGCTTAATTTTAAACATATAAAAAAGTTTTAGTGTTTGACAAAAATCTGAAAGAAGCACTTAAATAAATAAGCATTCCCAGTCACCCATCTATAAGACCTTAAGGCTATAAGCCATATCTCTTGGTCGTATTATAAACTTGTCAAAGTTGTTTTGCTAACGTGACCTTTGAGGGGTATAACCATACAAACATGCAAAATTTTTTAAAAGACAACCTATACGATATGCAAATTTTGAATAGAGTAAATAACATAAATGGTCCCTGTGGTTTGGCGAAATTTGCATCTACCATCCCTAAGAGTTTAAAGTTGCACTTTTCATCCTTATCTTTGCAAAGAAGAACACCCATAGCCCTTGCATCTAATGGACGTTAAAACTGACTGTTAAAGCAGCTCATGCGCAAGTCACATGACCGCATTATACTAATTGTTTTACTCAATTCTTCTTCAACGGGCAATTTTTCTGTTGAATTTTTAATTTCTTTCTATCCAAGTTAATAAATGTTGAAGAACATTAATATTAACACAAATTCATAATATAAACATTTACACTAATGTTAAAAAACTTAAACAACTTTGGTAAAAACAAACACCCACTAATAAACTAAAGAATCACCTTCTTCCCCATATAATCTATAATCCATTTCAAAAACCCTATAATTTAATTCAAAACCAACATTTACAGTTGAAATCAAGTGCCACTACAAATACACAACATGAAACAAAACCCAAATTTGATTTGTAAAGGTAAAAGATATCGAACCTTAGAACTTCAATCAATATGTAAACAAGCCCCATCAGTTCCAATGATGGTGTTGCATTACTAGCGATGGTCGGTATGCATAAGCATCGTAAACCACCACAACCGTAGGCACCTATATCTTTTCGGCGAACTCTCGATTGGCACGATCTCTTAGTGGTTTTGGTCTGACCTACTTTCGGTGATGACTTTTAAAAGACACATCTCTTCCTGGTTGTGGCCTGACCTACTTCCATTGTAAACAAGCCCCGCGATGGTTGAAATCAAAGCAAGTTAGGGAGGATCATGAAAGTCAACCCCCGTGGGGCTACCACACAAGGAGAACTAGCCACGCTCCATTTGCTGCTAATTGTGCTTTCTAAACATATCATGATGGTTGAAATCAGAGCAAGTTTATAAGCTTTATAGTTTCGGCATACACAAAAGTCACAAATCCAAAGATCCTCTTTTGCTGGTGTAGGATATGAACATCTAGATAAATAAATAAAGAAAAAAAATAAAAATATCATACTAAATGTGATGTTTATGGGGGATTGGATTGGATCGATGGTGGTGGTAGAATATTAATGGTGGGTTGATACGTGGGAATCGCACCGGGCTTTACCTCTCGAGGGATCTCGAGAAGCTTACAACCCCCACCAGGCAGTGTACCTGATCGTTGTAGTATCGTATAGTGACAAGTACCGGGGGATTGATTGTTCAACTTAGGAATAGTGTCGCTAGGATTAGAGAGCCTAAAAACTAGGTCTAGAGGCAAGGGATGATTCTTTTTGTGTTTTTATATTTTTTATAAAGCAAGTAAAATCTCGGTTTTTGGAAGAGTGGGCGGAATTAGTTGCTAATCAACTAACCCAATAACTAAGATGCAATCAAAATAAAATAACAAAAAAGAAATGAAATCTAATTAAACTAGTGGTGTGAACAATAATAGGGAGAGTTGTGTTTACTTAGGTTTCATTACTCCCTAGATATCTTTTATAGGTTGATAGTTTGTTATAATCGCATGGATGACGGGTCGTACTCCTTAATACTAGTCGTAGGGCCGTGTACAATATTCCCTAACTCTATAGGATCCTACTTCACTCATATGCCGAGTCGTTAGAAGCTCCTAACATGGGATCATTAGAATTCTCCTACGCATTAAATACAACCAAAAATCATAGTACACCTCTGTTCATGTTTCTTAAAACGTTCAAGCATGTCACCAATGGAAGTCTGCCAGTTTTCTTAAGCCTAACATCGAATACAATCATCCATAACAACTATAAACAAACAATCAACCCATAATTAACATCTAGGTTTCACTACATCTAAGCAAACACACAAGAGATCTAGCCAAGCATGTTAAATTCAAGACAAGTTTAAGATATATTCAAACAACACATAGACATATTGAAAGAGTACTTATCTCAATTGAACATGAAAGGTTTCAAAGGGTAAAAACCCTTGAAAAAGCTGTAATATTCATACTAGGGTTTCTCTCCAAAGTTACACCCTACTTGTCCCTCTCTAATGAATGAAAATTACAAAACTATATATAGATTTTACAGGGTGACGGCGTCAAGAAGGAAATTCTGACGCCGTCAACTCGCCGCCCATAATGAAATCGGATTGCCTAGATCCACTTTTGACGCCGTCATGTGCAATTCTACTCTGGGCCGTCACTCATATTTGGCCCATGACGGCCTATGGTGACGCCGTCATGTCCATAGTGCAAAACTCTTATGGATCGTCACGGACTTTATCCACTTCCACATCTTGTATTACTCTTGACGCCGTCACTTGATAACTCTTGACGCTGTCAGGTACTGTTCCCAGCAAGGAAAATTAAGACTTTGCCGTTTTCTTCACTTTTATGCTCCAAAAACATCCAAAATGCTTCCTTTTCCAGAATTCACTTCAAAAGTACCTAAAATGACAAAAGGAACGATTTAGGGCATTATTTGATCAAATAAATTCGAATCCGGGCTAAAATGACCCCCTAAAAACGGTTCATTTTTCGCCTCATCATGGGTGTTGACTAGGATGAAATAAGAAGGAAGGTGAGTATGGTGGGGAAAAAAATGAGAAGGTTGAGAGTGCAAATTTACCTATATTATTTTTTATTAAATATTATTTTCTCAATTACAGAAATGGGGAGTATAAAGATGATTTTACCCTCTTGTGCAAAGCACATGAAGGATTTAATGGAAAAAGTTAATGGAAGTTAATGCGAGGGACTATAGGTGTTATTCTTTGCAAGGTTGTGAAAATCGCTAGGCGCTAGTGAGGCGGTCAGGTAGGGCCTAACGATTAATTGGTTAGGCGGGGATTAATCGGATTGGAATTTTTATGCATCAAATTGTAATTTTAGATATTATATTACATTATATGTGTGAGATAAGCATAATGCATCAAAATTAAAATATTTCAAGTGTTCAAATATAAACATAATACATAATTCTTCAAAGTTTAAAGTTAAACATAGATATTACTTGATTTGTTGACCATTTTTAAGGGATCTTTAACTGATTTTGTCTGATTAATCGGTTTGTTGACTGATTTTTAAGTGATTTTGTCCGATTTTTAAGCGATTTTGTTCGATTAGACCGATTTTATCCGATTAATCGGTTTGTTGACCGGTTTTTAAGCGATCTTTGACCAAACCGATTAAGCAGGCCGATTATGATAAATCAAGGTGCTTAGTGAGCGATCAGCGATTATGCGAGGATTAATCGGCCGCCTGGGCCGATTTTTACAACACTGATTCTTTGTAAAGTTAAGGACCACCAATGCAATATGAAACTACCATGGACGATAGATGCAATTTTGGACAAACTACAGGGACCATCCATGTAATTTACTCTTTTGAATATATAGTCCCATGGGATTAGGGTGTTCATCTGTTTGGTTATCGGGTTGTTCGATTATTCGGTTTGATTTGTTCGACTAAAATTATTTTTCTAGGTAAAACCAAAAACTGAATATGAATTTGGTCCGGTTTCAGGTTGATCCGAATAACTCGAATGACATAATTTATATTTTTTATTTAATTATATAAATTATTAACACAAAACAATATTTAAGCTTAAAAGATGTTATATTTATAATAGGAAAGAATTTTAATGGTTTTTTTTATAAATATATATAAAACGTATATATATTTGTGTTTATGTGTATTCGGTTCGGTTTCATTTTGCCGAAACCATATCTCAACCGAAAAACCAAATATTTCATTCAGTTCGGTTCAGTTTCGAAATATTTGGTTCGGTTACATGTTATATTTTCGATGACTTATTCTAATATCATGAACATTTACACGGCATTTCCTAACAATAACGTGCAAGAAGAATTTCCTCATTGGTTTGATAACCAGGTAAACACATTATATATATATATATATATATATATATATATATATATATATATATATATATATATATATATATATATATATATATATATATTACCCTGTAAAAGTAACAATTATTACTCATCTAAATCTATTTTCAACTTTTTCATAGATCCGTGAAAAGTGCGTGGACAACGACCTAAGTTGTACTCCTAAGTTATTCTTTTTGGCTTGTAGACCTAATTTGAATACAATCTCACTCACCGCTTACCTAGTTAACAGTGTGAGGTTTTTGGTACATGACTACGCTATACGTCATACAACTCTAAACAGCAGAGTTTCATCATATGGCTTCATGGAGAAACCTATTATGGTCATCTGGAATAAATTTTGGAGCTCAGTTATATCAACTCTCGTAGGGTTATGTTGTTTCGATGTAAATGGTTCGACACTAGTAACGATTCCGCACGTTCCAAAGGTTGTGTCACTAAAAATAACATAACACATATTTTGACTTACAGTGATTCTTATAAAAATCAATCATACATTCTTGCAACACAAGCAATACAAGTCTGCAACCTTGAAGACCGGGCTAGATGACCACTTCATTGGAATGTCATCCAAGATGTTAATCATCGAAAGATCTGGGACCGGGATGTCATCATGGTATAGAACGATGAAGATGTTGTACATGACAGCATCTCATCATCTTGCATTGTCCGCTGATTTGGGTAATTTGGATTACATGAATTTGAGTATAAATGATGAATCAACGTTTTCTGATGCTGATGATGATTTTATTGATGATGAAGATGATGTTCCTCATGATATTGAAGATGACGAAGAAGTTGTTGTGCCTAATGATGAAGTTAATGTTCATGTTTATTCTAGTGAGGTGGAAGATTGATCTTATAATCAAACTATGTAACACCGTTCGTCCTTATCGCTCAATTCAGTTATCTTCTCCGTTAGCTTGCAGTCATCAAGTGGTAACGTTAGTACTTTAAGCAAATGATCATTTGCAACGATAGTCCTTTATACTAACAGCCATTTCTAATTAACTTAAAATTTGGTTTTCATAACGTTTACGTCCGTTTTTATACGTCTTCATCCGGTTTTTATATGTTTTTGCCCGTTTTCTTACGTTTTTGTCGATTTTTTTATGATTCGCCCGTTTTCATACGTTTTGTCCGTTTTTATACGTTATTGTCCATTTTTATACGTTTTCGTCCGTTTTTATATGTTTTCGTCTATTTTTCTAAGTTTTCGTCCATTTTTATACTTTTTCTTCCGTTATTTACGTTTACATCCGTTTTTATACGTTTTAATCCGTTTTCATAAGTTTTTATCCGTTGTTGCTGGTAGCCACTTTTTGCGACGAAAGGTGTGGTGTCCCAGCCAATAAAATATTGTGATTTTTAGTAATTTATATTTATATATTTACATAATTAAATAAAAGATTGTCTAACGAGTGCCCTAATTAAGTGTAATGCTTAAATCACGTTTATTAAACTCAAACTTTGCTTTTATATTACAAATTGTATTTAATACACATTAATTAAAGTAATAAGATTAAATAACTCAAACTTTTCTTTTATATTCACGTTAAACCTTGCCCTGAAGGCAACCGTTAGACAAACCCATTAAATAATCATTTTTTTTTAATTTAATTTAGAAGATTCTCCTAGCAACGACATATGTCATCGCAAAGGTCTCTAGACCCCGCGTCGGTCAAGTCTTGAAACTGAGTTCGCGTGGGCCCCACTTGTCGTCGCTAAAGGCTTTGACTTTTCATCGCCAAAAGTTAGCAACAAGGATACGACAACAACACTTTGGCGACAATATGTCGTCGCCAAAGCTTTTAGCGACGACATATGTGTACTTTTAACAACGAATCCCTCCATCGCTAAAAGTTAAAATCCTTTGTAGTGTATATGTGTCGTCAACCAGGCTTGCCTAAAGAGAAACAAGAAAAACACGTTTTGTGGCACGCTAACTTTGATACACTGTACAATACTTCTGATTTTATCATTCATATACTGAATAGTGGCATACTCGCATGTAATTAGGAAAACCATCACTAAATTGAAGTAATTAGTAAGTTATTCCAGTGGATAAGTTTGTAACAAAACTCAATCATACATAAATTTTGGACTTTCATCGATTTTTTAGTTAATTTAACATTCCTTCGTATTTAAGAATACAAACCTACATTTACTATACAATTAATTATTAACATTTTTAATTGTTAAAACTTATGGATTCTATTACATTTTCGAAGTAAAAACCAATTAATGAGCGGCTTTATGCTCTTAACACTGCAAGAAAAATGACAGTACTCACTCAAAACAGAGTCGATATAAGTAAGCAACTGTAACTAAGGACAATTATTATCACCTATACTTAAATGAAGTGTCACAACAAAAGCTGTCGGTATAGATATCAATACCAACACCTTTTGTATGGTATGTGAATAGGTTGGAAATGAGACGACTGATTCGGTCACTGTACGTGATTATTACTGACACAAATATATGTCATTATATACTCATAAATGACAGTTTTGTATATGTTACTATAAGTTAAAACAACTTGGACAAATTTCTCTCATTACAAATTTACAACGCTGACACAATTTTTTGCCACTAATTTAAAACTAAAGCCCAAAAAAATCAATCAAAAGAATAGAATTATAGAACTAACAAAACCTAAAAAACACAATTACGTTACCAAACTTTTGGTTCAGGTTTCACTTTTATGAACATAACTTGCTAGTCACCCCTAAATTATTCGGTCGAGTATAAATAGCCTAGCTAACAAAATCCGTTGAGTTCTTTTAACTTTCTAGAAATCCATTACACTATAAGTTTAAACTTGAACAAAATGGCTCATGTCCTATTAGAGCATGTGGTATCGTCACTTGTGGTCTGCGCCATTCTCATGTGGCAGTCAATGGCGGCACCATTGCTGCGTTACCACACCACTTGTCGTATGCGCCATTTCTCAAGTGACTTTAGTCACTCATGCCAAATGCACATTTGGTCTAAATGTTTTGACCGTTTGGCTGCCAAACGGCTAGTTTTTCACTTATTTTAATTTTTTTCATTTTTTTCATCCTACCTTTGTAAATAATACGCATATTTTATCATTTTTCACACACAAAAGTGAATTCTTTCTATCATTTTCTACATACAAAACTTAATTCTTTCTAAAAAAATCATGGCTTGTTCGCTTTCACATACCATCAATGAAATCAAAGCTTGTATTGAGAAACTAATTGAGAAGGATACCGCTTGTCAGCAAGCGATTATCAACTTAGTCGTGCAATTTGAGAATGCAAGCACAGCTAAAGATGATCTGAGGAAAGCATACGAGAAATGCAATGACATTCCGCAAGAAAATCGTGATTTGATTGAGATATTTTAAACGAAGAATCTTGAAAAGACTAGTAAGATGCATAATGCGTTGTTTAGAAATACGGCAAAAATACAAAAAACAATTCAATACTAAATTTGTTTGGCCACATGCAAAATATAAATAGGGCGATTATGTTTTAGTTGTTATATTATTTTTAAATTTTGCATCGTATTGTAATTTATATTATTATTTCAACGTATGGGGTTTTTTAAGGATATTTATAAGAAATTAAATAAAATGAAATGAGAAAGGCCGTTGTAAATTTTCCACATTGGATGAGTAATTGGTGTTACAAGGTTGCGTAGTAATTGGTGTTACAACTTACAAGATTGCGTTGGACCGTTGGTGGTAGTTGAGATATACTCGTTCTACCATATCTATCTTTCGTTGTTCGATTGGATATTCTAAAGAGATACACGTGGCAAGTTTTCAACAATGAAAGCTAGACAGGTTTTTCAGGTAGGAAAGAAGCATAATCTATATCACCACGTGTCCCAATCTTAGATCAACATTTGTCCTTGCTAAGATGACATGGTTAACTTTGAAATCCGAAGTCACTTTATGAAAGATCATGTCTGTCACAGATTCGGATTATAGTTTATAATCCAAATCTACAATGATCTTTTCTAGCATCACTGCCAAGAGCCAATCACTCGCCCACACGTGTCCCTAATTTTTTTTTTTTTTTTTTTTTTTCATAATTAAAAGTTTAAAACAATACAAAGGTGGTCTCAATTGATTATATTTTGTGATATAGTTAAAGACAATCAAAAGCTTTATAAGGAGAACACCTGCAAATCAAGACATCATATCTTTTGTATAACGAAACCTGAAGAACCTAAGAAACCATAAGAAAACGCTAACAAGCAACACCGAACACTAAATACTAAATTATCTGCAATTTTTCAATCTCTTAACATTTAACCAAATTATCTGCATATATAGCATTAATTAGATACCTACATACGTTTTCCCAAAAATAAATATGGAGATAAGGAAAGAATGAGAGGTTGTTTAGTTGACTTAGAAACTACTTAGGACACATTAACAAGAATCAATTTAGCACTTTTGCACTTTTGCTTGGTGGAAGCTATGAGCTGGTTTCCTTACCATCCTATATAAGCCCTTTCAATGGCTTAATCCTATGTCAACGTATAACACATAACATGGCTAGGATTCCTTTGTCTATGGTGATAATGCTTCTTCTCGTCCATCTTTTATCTCCTCCCTCCATCGGTGGCAGCACCATATCATGTGGTGTTGCCGCCATGAGGCCATTAGAAGAAAAAGGTGGAGAACATGTTACGTACAAGCCCAAAGCAAGTGTGACAACTCAAGGTCAAGGTGTGGATGGTTGTTTGCCTAAAGGACTTCGACATAGTTCTGGTCCTAGCCGCTACATAAATAATCAACCTCTTAGCTTGACTGGTTCATCATGCTCCACTACTTCGCCATGAACCTACATAAGCTCACATTGTACCAAAGAACGGTTAATTAACCATGTAGTATATATATACTATGTCATCGTAAGCTACGTCATGAGCATGTATAGGACCATTTAGTCTTATTTGCCTATTACTCACGTTATATATACAATTTCAGGATTGTTTAAGTCGTAAATAGAAGTTTACGTGTATACGTCAGTGAGTTATATAATGCATGCACTATATACTTGTTTATAAGTTTCTTTTGTTTTCGTATTTAGCTATGTTTCTAACAAATATGTGAAGCTTGGTGTGCTAATTCGACTATAGCTAGATAACACCACAAGAACCAACTTCATCAATCAACTTGGACGGACCCACCTGAGAGCCGGGTGTGGCCGGTAACGAAGTGTAAAATTGTTTTTAAAATATGTATTTTTCTATTACATGCAACCCTCGATTTTAGCTAATATATTCTTTCTGATGCAACACCCTCTAAACACTTGGGTGCAACACATCAATATGTTATACTCTACGTAGAGAAATCGAGCTAATTTTGAGTTTAGCTAACTAGACACCCGTACATGACGTTTTAAATATACCAATACAGTATATCTTAAAATTATGGTAAACCAGAAAGGCTGTTTTTGGCATATAACATTGCATAGATAATTTATAGGTTAATTAATCATACGGGGGCAGAGCCAAAAGGCCAGTTGGTGCTTGGCCTCCTCCAATAGCCCAACTAGTCTGTTTCTCTTGCACGTTATAAGGTGATCCTACACATGACATTATAATATGACAAAAGATATGTAACGTAACAATTTTAAAGAGTTCGGCCCCTTTTAACACACAATCCTGGCTTCACCTCTGATCATACCTTAAGTTTTAGTCACTTTGCCTAGTTCCACTTGTTTGAATCAGCTGTAGGATTGTTTGAGGCTACAGAGTTCAGATTCAAATGTTGATTCACTGTCAATCATATGAGATTCAAAATTTCATTTTGTGAGAATTTATTTAATTTTTTTTGCTCATTTATACAAGTTTACAATTATATTGATAATTTCACTTTGTTCTGATTAAGTTTATTAACGTAAAAAAAATGGATAGTTGACTGGTTGATGACCAACGTTATACCGAATTCATTTTAATGATTAATGTTAAAAAACATGTGATGAAAATGTTGAAATATAGTTTGATATATCAAGCTATGTCTTGATATAATAAGTCCAGGGACTTATTATGTCATTTCTTTCTCATGTTTGTATGTTTAGCTTTATGTGGCAAGTTTTAGTTTCTTCAGGGACTAAAGTGTAATATCTCTCTATATAAGCTGAAGACTAACCCTAGCAGCCATTATTCAGCCTTATTCTTCACATACAAACACTCATCTCTTTCTCTCAAGTTGTTGTTGGTCTGGTATTAGTCTTCTGATCATCTTGATCAGGGTTATAGTTTGATAGTTGTTATTGAGAGTTGTAGTGAGGATATTTTTTTTATCTTTATCATTGTAGTAAGATAGATAGGATCCTTCTGAAGGGGACTATCTTGTTTCTTGTGTATTTGTTTGGTGAGCACACGTTTTGTGGACTCATCCTCTTTCATATTCAGTTAATAAAAGATTTTCACCAAGGGGTGGTTGGCTGGGTGAATCAGCTGTGTTGTGATTGGTTTTGGTGTTAGATTCATAAGTTTTTACATAGTATCAGAGCCACGGGTTTGATCTCCGTTAGCTCTTGATATTAGGGTTTGATCTCAGTTTGGGGGGTTTCTTGATTTGAGTGCAATTGGGCTCAATTGTGGTTGTTATCTCAACGGCCATAGTGTTAATCGTTGATTTTGATGCGATTCTTGGATTTATCAGTTAGGGTCTCTTGAAACCCTAATTTTGAAATTTATGGATCTTGATTCTGGAGGTTTCCTGAGGTACTATTGGGTTCATTCTTGGTTACTAACACTCTTGACTAAGTGAATCAAGAGTGTTGGTGATTTGTCATTCTGCTGCGTATCTTCTCATCACTGTAAGGTTTCTTCTTTATTTAATTCACTGAGTACTTTAGTTGTCACGCTGCAAAAGCTGTGGGTAACATCTTGACCTGCTTCCTTGAGAAGTACAGAAACCTGCTCTTCCCATAGACAGGTGTAAGACTGGGTACTACAGTCGAATTGGGTGGGAGTTTTGTTTTTCTGCTAAGTAGTTAAATTTGTTGAGTCTAGGTCGTTAAAGGATAGGATATTGGGCAGTCTTTGAAGTCTGGTGGTTGATTAGTTTGTTAAGTTGGTTTGTTTCTTATTTGTTGATTAGTTGGTATCTGGTTGTTATTTCTGTTTTTTACTCTCTGTTTGTTTTCTTGTTATCTTGGTTGTTATAGTATGGCTGAGGTCTTGATTAGTAGCTTAGATGCTGGTAATCCTTTATTTTTGCATTCTAATGATAATTCTAATGTGCCTATTGTTCACTTTAAATTGTCTGGTTCTGATAACTATAAGATATGATCTACTGCTATAAAAGGAAAAAATAAAATGGGATTTGTTGATGGTACTTGTGTTAAACCTGCTACTAGTGTTGTATTATCCCCAGCAATGGGAGAGGTGCAAGGCTATTATTCTTGGATGGATTCTCGGATCCTTGTCTCCTGAGTTGTACTTAGGACAAGTTTATTCTGAGATTGCATCTGAAGTATGGAAAGAATTAGAAGAAACTTATGATAAAATGGATGGGTCTGTTATTTTTAATGTGATTCACAAGATTAACTCTCTTAAGCAAGGTAAATTGTCTGTGCCTGATTATTATCATAAGTTGAACTCTCTCTGGAGAGAGTTTGATACCTTGACTTTGTTACCTGCTTGTACTTGTGCTGCACATGAAGGTGTTTTGAAACATAACCAGCTTATTAGACTCATGCAGTTTCTTATGGGCTTAAATGAAGTTTATCAACCAATTAGGAGTAACATTCTGGCTAGGGACCCTTTACCTGATGTTAAAGAAGCCTTTAATGTCATTTCTAGGGAGGAGTCTCATAGTGGACTCCACCCAAGTTCTGGTTCTAGCAGCAAGGTCCAACCTGCTACTTTTGTTGTTAAGGCCAATAATAATTCAAACTCTAATAATAATTTTGTTAGAAGAGTTAATAACAACAATGGTAATGGTAATAGGGGACCTAATCCTAACCTCATTTGTAAACATTGTGGTTTAATTGGCCATACAATTGAAAGATGTTTTGAGCTTAATGGTTATCCTCCTGGTTTTAAGAGAAACCCAAATTTGTCTAAACAATCTGCTTCTGTCAAAAAGTTTAATGGTAATGCGGATATCTCTCAACCCTCTACTTCTTCTGGATCTTTGACTGGGTCTTTCACTAATGATCAAATGATGAAACTCTTAAGTCTCATTAATGGAAAACCCTCTGCTAATGTCTCTGCTAGTATGGCAGGTATATCTCCCACTTTTTTTCAATAATAATGTGATGTTTAACTTGCATTTTGAAAAGTTTTTTTTTTTTGTGCTAAAACTAGTTCTGTGAAGTACAATGTTACTCTTGGATGGATTATTGATTTTGGTGCTAATCAGCATATGACTGATTCCACTAAGAATATGTTTAATGTGGTTAATATTTTTAGTCTTATGTTAACTGTTGGTCATCCTAATGGCACTGTGGCTAAGATTTCTGCCATTGGTAGCCTTAGATTAACTTTCGGTGTGGTTTTATTTGATGTTCTTGTTGTTCCTGAATACAATGTCAGTCTGTTATATGTTAATAAGATGATTAAGGATAGTAAATTTTTTGTTGGTTTTGATGAACATAAATGTTATATTCAGGATTTGAATCTGGGCAAAATTGTGGTGACTGGTAGTGAGTCTGGTGGACTCTATTTGTTTGATGAACCTATGTGTGGTGAGTATGTTCTTTCTAAGTGTAATTCTATGTTTGTTGCATGTGATTGAGGCAAAAACAGTCAACTAAAGTCAACCACGGATGTGGTCAGTATAGTCAAACTCCTTAGGCTCAATGCTCCGTGGAATATAGGGTTTCCCCGGGTCGTTATGTCCCGACGAGGTGTGATGGTAATCAAAACGGGTTTGTGATTGGGTGAATTTGGACAGAAAGGGGTTTGAGATTGATTAAACTAAGGAATCTACAAGGGAATAGCTTAAATAAGCTATTTTAACAAAACTGTAAAAGTAGAAAAACCAGAAACGTTTAAAACCTAAAAACGTGTACGTTCAGATTAAATTTACGCGAACGTACAAAATAAAACGCGAGTTTTTGTGAAATAAAATACTTACAAAGATGGAAATCACATTTTTACAATCCTAATAATATAAGAAAATTTTTAAAAAATTAAAATTAATTTTACACTATTTAATTAATTATTATTAATTAAATACTATTTTCTAATTACTTATTAATTATTTAAATTAACCTAAATTATAACTAATTATGAAATTACACTAAAAATATGAAAAATAAATTTGAAAAAATGTAAAATATTATAAAGCTAATTTTCAAACTTAAAATATATTTTTCCTACTTTTTAAATAATTATCATTAATTAAAAACTAATTATAACTATTTAAAAATACACTAAATAATAAGAAAATGTAAAATAAGCTTAGAAAATTAAAATTAAAACTTAGAAAAATCTAAAATTATATAAAACTAATTTTAAAACAGAAAATATATTTTTAAGACTTTTTAAATAATTATTATTAATTATTAACTAATTATTAATTAATAAAATCTAATATTAATTATTAAAAATACTAAATGGAATGAGAAAAATCTAAAAAAATTCAAAAAAATACTACAGTATGTTAGTAACCTAGGAAAATTATAAACATGACAAGTGCTTTTTGAAAAAGCTGAAAATAAGCTAATAAGCTCAAGCTTCTTAAATAGAAGCTATCACATCTATTTAAATTGATGTTTTTTTGTGATTTTCTTTTTATGGAACTATTAAACTACTGGAAAAATGCAACTTTAATGAAAACAAAAGTTTTGAAAATAAAAAATAAGGAAACTGTGAGCTTATGGAACAAGTAGATGAACTATTGGCTCAAATGAAGCTCAAAAGCTCAAATGAGCTATGAAACTGGAAACCAAGGGTAAATATAATGCAACTATGTTATAGGAACTGGAAATGAACAAATGGAACAAGAAACAAGCACTGAATAAGCTCTTATGAGCAATTAAGGACTTAGCCAAAAGCTGAGTGCCAAACAGGCCTGATTGGCCAAGTTTAAGCCAATGTGGGGCCCACTAGGTGGATAGCAAGCCCAAACTAATGGTGAAACCAGAGAACTCAGCTCCTAGGCTTTCCAAAAAGCTAGAAAATAAGCTATGGGGCTGATGAGGCGAAAAATGAACCACTTTTAGGGGGTCATTTAAGCCCGGAATTGAATTTATTTGATCAAGTATTGCCCTAAATCGTTCCTTTTGTGATTTTAGGTACTTTGAGAGAGAAATCTGGAAAAGGAAGCAATTCGGACGTTTTTGGAGCATAAAAGTGAAGAAAATGCCAAAGTCTTAATTTTCCTTGCTGGGAACAGTAGGTGACGGCGTCAAGAGCAACATCCTGACGGCGTCAAGAGTAATTTGCATGATGGCCAAGTGCAAACGTGAAGGCGTCACAAGTAGAGCGTCAAGAGTAAAAGACGTGACGGCCTGGAAGACCATAACACATGACGGCTTCAGATGAAGATTAAGGCAGTCCGAGAAGTATTTTGGCGGCGAGATGACGGCGTCACCTATTTGGTCTTGACGTCGTCAGCCTCAATTTCCTATACATAGTTTTCTAATTTTCATTCATAAAAAGACAGAAAGTTTGGAGAAACCCTAGGGCCGAACCTATTACGAATTTTACAGGTTTTTCAAGGGTTTTCAGCCCTTGAACACTTTCATGTGTAATTGAGATAAGTGTTCTTTTAATTCAATCAATATGTCTATGTGTTGGTTGTCTATATCTTGTTCTTGTCTTAATTCCATCATGTTAGGCTAGATCTATCTTGTGTTTGCTTAGATCTAATGAAACCTAGATGTTGATTATGGGTTGATTACTTGTTTATGGTTTTATTGGTTGAATGACTTCGATGTTAGGCTTAAGAAAACTGGCAGATCTCCAAATGGTAACATGCTTGAACGTCTTAGGAAACATGAACTGACGTGCACTAGGTTTTATTGGTTGTATTTAGTAAATTCTAATGATCCCATGTTAGGAGCTTCTTAGCCGGCTCGAGATAGGAGTGAAGTAGGCACTCATAGGATTGGGGAATTAAATGCGCCACCCCATGAATGGTATTAAGGAATACAATCCGTCATCCACGCAACTATAACAACTAATTAACGTGTAAAAGATATCTAGGGAGTAGTGAAATCTAAGTAAACACAATTTCTCCACTTATTGCTCACAACCTTAGTTTAATTTAGTTTTATTTTCATTTCTAGTATTTTATTTTGATTGCATCTTTAGTATTGGGTTAGTTGACTAGCAACTAATTCCGCCCAAATCCTTCAAACCCGAGATATTTACTTGCTTTCTAAAAAAATATAAAAATACAAAAATAATCATCCCTCATCTTTAGAACTAGTATTTAGGTTTTCTAATCCTAGCGACACTATTCCTAGCTGAACGATCAATCCCCCGGTACTTGTCACTATACTATACTACAACGATCAGGTACGCTGCCTGGTGGGGGTTGTAAGCTTCTCAAGATCCCTTGAGAGGTAAAGCCTGGTGCGATTCCCACGTATCAAGATTTTGGCGCCACAGCCCGGGGAATAGTTATTGTCTAGGTTAGAATCTCTTTTTATTAGGTCTACTTGCTAGATTCCTTTCTAGAAAGATTTTATTTTTATTTTTTAGGTTTTCTTTAGTCTATCTTATTTCTTTGTATTTTTGTTCGTAATTCTTCACCACCTGACATCATTGACGATGGGAACATCTTTGAACCCGTCATCCTACCACAACAAAACCCACCACTAGAACCTCTTAGGCCCTGAACCTTAGGAGAGTATTCCCGACCTAGTCACCAAGGCTACCGAAACACCATTGAGCTCACCGGAGCCAATGTGACCCCTTGCGATCCGACACCATCCGGTTGGTGCAAAGCGGATGTGCATTCCATGGACTTCGTTCCGAAGATCCAAACCAACATCTTAAGGACTTCCTTAAAATAGACACCATAGATTTAGATGTTGAAACTAGAGAGACAACCCGATTACGCCTATTCCAATTCTCTCTACGGGATCAAGCTAGTCAATGGCTTAAGCGTTTACCCGCGGGATCCATCACCACATGGGATAATCTCACCAATCGCTTCCTTACTCAATTCTTCCCATCGGGGAAGACTTCAATGCTTAGAAATGACATTTTGATGTTTGAACAACATCAGGGTGAAACTTTCTACGAAGCATGGGCCCGCTTTAAGGATCTCCTCCATAAGGTCCCTCATCACGGTATAAACCTTTGGTTATTAGTTCAGATTTTCTACGACCATGTTGACTATCACACTAAACACACAATCGATAGGGCCGCGGGAGGTAAACTGCGTGATAAGAACGCCGAGGAGTCCTGGGCAATTATTGAGGAGCTCGCCGCCGATAATCAAGAGATGTGGGAGTTTAATCATACAATAAAAGCGGCCATCAATGCAGTCTCAACATCGGGAGGAACCACCGAAATCCCCGATGAACTCCTATGCAAACTCGAGGCAAAAGTTGACAATTTTGAGGAAAGGCAAAGGAGACCTTTAAGTCCTAGGCGGGCTACTGTCAATTCTGTCTTGAAACCGACTTCAACACCATTATCAGAGTCACCCTCTAGAGAAAATATTGGGACTTTTCAAAACTATGCCCCACCTTGTTTCCCTCCCGAGGAGCTTAGCTCGGAGTTTGAAGCTAGGATGAGAGAATATATGGCAACTCACTCAGATCGGCTTGCTAGATTCGAGGAAGCAGTTTTTAAGCAAAAAGAGGAGATGCAAGAGAAAATGAATGAGATGATGAGTCTATTGGAGGAGTATGTCAACCAGAGAACCCCTGAAAGAATGCTACTAAGGAAAGAAAGCGGCACTCCCACTACCCAATTTGTTAATTCCATCACAATTGTCCACAAGGATAGCGAGAAGGTAGAAGCCCCTACTAAACAGACCTTAGAAAAGCCACCAAAATCCCAACCCTTGAGTCAGTACCTGAAACATGATATAAACGAAAACATCATAACAAATTGGATTAAGGATG
Organism: Artemisia argyi; assembly: GCA_030686995.1. Lineage (NCBI taxonomy): Eukaryota > Viridiplantae > Streptophyta > Magnoliopsida > Asterales > Asteraceae > Artemisia > Artemisia argyi. Next base: position 127,339,128 of record CM060697.1, read on the forward strand.
ACGGACGTAACCAACCTTCCAAACAGGGTACTGAGAAAGAGGAAAAGGTAAAAGATGAGTATGATACGTTACCTGGGGGATCAATATTCGAGAGGCTATTGGTACAAAAAGTGGCTACTAAGCAGATTGCGTGTGGGAACTTTGAGATACCAACTAGCATCGGGGATTTGAAATATCTTAGTGCTTTCGCCGACCAAGGATTGGAGGTTAATCTTATGCCCCTAACTATTTACATTCAACTAACATCAAAAATGCCAGCCCCTACTCGTGTTAGGTTGTCCCTCGCTGGACACTCGTACGTATACCCCTTGGGAATTGCAGAAGATGTATTAGTTAATGTCGTAGGATTCATGTACCCCATTGATTTTATGATCATCGATGATAAGGGAGATGGATGCATGCCAATAATCCTTGGGGCACCATTCCTCGCCACCGCTAGGGCTGTCATTAAGTATGAAGGCAGAAAAATTAAGCTTAAATCTGGAAAAAGAAAGATTAGCTTCCCCATGACTCCGCGAAGTGGGCATGAGAATTTGAGTTGGAGAAAGCTCAAAAACAACATTGACAGGACACCCATTCGTGTTCAGAATAAAATTCTTGCATGGGAGGCAAGAATCAAAAGCTATAAGGAGGCTAAATATGAAAGAAGCAAAAGCAATAAGGTTCAGGTCGAATTCAAACATACTCAACCCGCAGAAAATCATGTACCATTTGAGGAAGGGAACTTGGTACTCTTGAGACACTTGGAAACAACAATACCACCCGATAAACCAAGTCCTTGGTGGTATGGGCCTTTCACACTTGAGACCATGAACCAAGATGGGATGGCTAACCTGAGAAGTGAAGTAGGTGGAGAGGTGATTGCAAGTATCGACAGGTTAAGGCACTATCACCATAATAGTAATGATCACAACTACATGGGGTACATCATTTCAAACGATGAGGTCACGTAGTAACCCATAACCTTGAGTCTAGCTACAAGACTCGTAAATAAAGAAAAGCGCTTCTTGGGAGGCAACCCATGCTTTGTGTGATTTTATTTTGTTTGTTTGTTATTTGCTTCCGTATGCATGTTTTATTTTTATTGTTGGTAGATCATGTTTCTCAATTAAATAGTGGAAATACTTTACTTTTGTTGTTTTGGCCTAGTCTTAACTCCACCTAAAAGTATTTTTGGAAAAGATAAGTGTAAGGGGAAACCCCAAATATGTTTTTAAGAAACAAACCGATCATGATTCTCCACAATATTAAAGGAACATGTATATTCGTATTTGTTAGAGTCAAATGCTTGTATTGAGTCATAATGAAGTTTTGCAGGATTTTCCAGGAAGTGAGACCAAGTTTTTCCAGAAATTTTCCGGAAACTTAACATAAGAATTTCTGCAGGTCGCTTCTGACGGCGTCATGAGATTGCTCTTGATGGCGTCACGTGTAAAAATCTGGAAATTTTACCCGGTTTTGTTTTTCTAACGGAGTTTTAAAGTTTTTGTGAATTATTAAGTTTTATAATCTCCAGGAAATCTGCAAACTTCATTCCACAAGCATTATATCTTATTTTGTTTTACAGGATTTAGTAACTAGATTGCCGCCGATTTTATGCGAGGTTGCCTTGTTTGTTTTCTCAGGATTTACGGGTTATGTATGACAAGAAGATGATTTATTATTCTGGAAGGGAAGCTTTGATTGTTCATTTTCTTGGAGGAAGATTTAACCTGGCCACCTTATTATCCATACCGAGCAAATCAGGGGAGTATTTGATTTCATTCCTTTTACTTTTTCTCTTTTACATTCTTTACTTGAACATTGGGGACAATGTTCATCCAAAGTGTAATGGGAGGGTAAAAAGATGATACCTTACATGTACACTTTCGCTTGAGTTTGTTTTGTTTAATGGTAGATGTGTAATAAAACTATGAGAAATACTTGTTAGTGCAATTTTAGCGCCAAATTTAAAATTTTTTTACAACATTTAGGAGTGAAACTTTAGCCATAGCAAGCGTCTCATGGATAGGAGATTGTATGACTAGCACATAACCGTATCATTCAGAAAAATTTTCCACCCAAATATGTGATGTTCGTCTTTAGATTTGATAGGAAAAGCATTTACTATTAGTGCTTATGAGTGTACCGGTAGTATTTAGATTCTAGAACTTGCGTTAGTGATGCATCCCGAGACCGCTAGTGAGACTACATTCGTGTAGTAGGATTTACTACATGATAAGAGGCATTAGGATCACCCTTGTGTTAAACCCGTATTATAATTACTTGACCATTTAAGTCATATTACTTGGCTAGTTAAGTCAACTAATTTTTCCCACACCCTTAGCGTTGTACTCAATTTTAGTACACGAAACCCCTAGTACACCCCTCCGAGCCTATCTTTTCGTTTCTAACTTTAAGCATTTTACTTAAAGGAAGAATTTGTTACACCCCACTTAAATGTACACCCAAATCGCCTTAGCCTTCCGTGTATGCACTCATCTTTAGTGCATTATTGTTATTTGTTAAACCCTAAGTTAACTATCTAATTGATTACATGGTTGCTAAGTCGAGTCATATCCTTGTACATATTGTTTTGGGACTCATGGGACTCATGGGTAAAGTACTTATTTTATGGAGTAATGGGGAAGAACATCATATATTACCCCCATATGTACGTTACTCTTAAAAGTACTCCAAGTGTTTTGATATTCTTAATTCGAGTCATTAGATTAGTTTATTGTAAAGTATGTAAATATTCAAGTGTAAGGGAAATGTTCATTCCCTGTGATGTATTATTTTGGATGGTAGGGTAAGAGTGTATGCAAAAAAAAAAAAAAAAAAAAAAAAAAAAAAAAAAAAAAAATCGAAAAAAAGAAAATCGAAAAAATCAAGAAAAAGAAAAGAAAAAAATAGAAAAAGGAAAAGAGAAAAAAACATACGGACTACCATCCCTTTTCATTCTATGTTCATTTTATGTTTTTGTTATTTTTCATTTATTAGCTTAAGTCGAGTCTAGTCTTGGCTTAGCAACGCCATATTGTACATGTACTTAACCAAGATTGTTAACTCGCCACCAGTAAAAACTTCCTTTATCCAACAAAACCGTGTATTTCATATCCCTACACCTAACGTTACAACCCTTTAAAAAGACCTCTTTGATAGTTTATCCTAGGTGCTTACGCCATGTGGTGGAGGTTTGAACATTTCCCAAGCCTATGGTAATCTATTTTGCTATGACAGGTAGTGAGAGATATCTTCCGTTTCCATATTGTAATTTATACTTTATTACACCCGAGAGATGTGAGTATCTAAACACTATTTGTGAGGTGCTAGTATATGACCTCCGTGCTTGTCTTTGGTCTTTAGTGGAATGATTATTTGTTGTAATTACTTTTATATTAGTGTTAAATGACCCATAACTTGTATTTTGACTAGAATAAAAGCGCATTTGCTTGAGGACAAGCAAATCTCAAGTGTAACGGTATATGATGAGGCGAAAAATGAACCACTTTTAGGGGGTCATTTAAGCCCGGAATTGAATTTATTTGATCAAATATTGCCCTAAATCGTTCCTTTTGTGATTTTAGGTACTTTGAGAGAGAAATCTGGAAAAGGAAGCAATTCGGATGTTTTTGGAGCATAAAAGTGAAGAAAACGCCAAAGTCTTAATTTTCCTTGCTGGGAACAGTAGGTGACGGCGTCAAGAGCAACATCTTGACGGCGTCAAGAGTAATTTGCATGATGGCCCAGTGCAAACGTGAAGGCGTCACAAGTAGAGCGTCAAGAGTAAAAGACGTGACGGCCTGGAAGACCATAACACATGACGGCGTCAGATGAAGATTAAAGCAGTCCGAGAAGTATTTTGGCGGCGAGATGACGGCGTCACCTATTTGGTCTTGACGCCGTCAGCCTCAATTTTCTATATATAGTTTTCTAATTTTCATTCATAAAAAGAGAGAAGTTTTGGAGAAACCCTAGGGCCGAACCTATTATGAATTTTACAGGTTTTTCAAGGGTTTTCAGCCCTTGAACCCTTTCATGTGTAATTGAGATAAGTCTTCTTTTAATTCAATCAATATGTCTATGTGTTGGTTGTCTATATCTTGTTCTTGTCTTAATTCCATCATGCTAGGCTAGATCTATCTTGTGTTTGCTTAGATCTAATGAAACCTAGATGTTGATTATGTGTTGATTACTTGTTTATGGTTGTATTGGATGAATGATTTCGATGTTAGGCTTAAGAAAACTGGCAGATCTCCAAATGGTAACATGCTTGAACGTCTTAGGAAACATGAACTGACGTGCACTAGGTTTTATTGGTTGTATTTAATGCATGAGTAAATTCTAATGATCCCATGTTAGGAGCTTCTTAGCCGGCTCGACATAGGAGTGAAGTAGGCACTCATAGGATTGGGGAATTAAATGCGCCACCCCATGAATGGTATTAAGGAATACAATCCGTCATCCACGCAACTATAACAAGTAATTAACGTGTAAAAGATATCTAGGGAGTAGTGAAATCTAAGTAAACACAATTTCTCCACTTATTGCTCACAACCTTAGTTTAATTTAGTTTTATTTTCATTTCTAGTATTTTATTTTGATTGCATCTTTAGTATTGGGTTAGTTGACTAGCAACTAATTCCGCCCAAATCCTTCAAACCCGAGATATTTACTTGCTTTCTAAAAAAATATAAAAATACAAAAATAATCATCCCTCATCTTTAGAACTAGTATTTAGGTTTTCTAATCCTAGCGACACTATTCCTAGCTGAACAATCAATCCCCCGGTACTTGTCACTATACTATACTACAACGATCAGGTACACTGCCTGGTTGGGGTTGTAAGCTTCTCAAGATCCCTTGAGAGGTAAAGCCTGGTGCGAATCCCACGTATCAGGGGCTCACTAGATTGGTTAGGGGAGGGCATGAAAGGTTGGTATAAAACTTGAATACTCAGTATGCATTCAGAAGGTGGACAACAATCAAGGGACAATCAGCCCTACCTAATGAACTCTAAACCACCAAATAAGCTATAAGCCTTGAAGTCTGGCTTATTGGATTTCCAATAAGCCAAAAATCAATAGGTGGGGCCCACTAAGGAAGCCAAGAAAAGCACAAGAAAGTGAGTGTTGGGACTAAGGTCTGTGTAGCAGGGGAGGTCACTCCCCCTGCAGGTGTCTTTGGACCAGAATGGGGACCACTACAAAAATCACAAAAATGAATTGAGGGGGGGGGGGGAAATGGAGATGAGCTGGGATACAACAAACCCTAAAAATCCCAAAGCCTGAATCCAACTACAAAATTCTATAAAATTCCTTGAATTTTTGGTTTTTTCTGACAAAGGAAAAATTGACTTTTTGTGAAAAACTTAGAACTTTGACTATATTGAATTTTGGTTGATCACAGGTGATTGATTGAAGTTTATTAGACCCTAATGAAGTTAAACTTAACAAGCTAAACCATTTTCACACTAAATCCAAGAATTGGACTCACCAAATCCTCAACAGATAATCAGTGGCACATAGAAACCTTGATCTTTGACTTTTGTTTAAATAACTTGCCAATTTATTGACTGATATGAATTATATTAGCCTAATGACACATGTCTAAACTTAAAGTAACAGCAAAAACACAAAAGGGCATGCAGAAGCTGCTTAAACTAAACACACCTTAGATCCAATGATATGAATGAAACTAGATGAAACTGGAACTAAGGTATAATCTACCAATCAAAAACTATCTAATAAACCACAATGAAGCAAAATAAGCAATAAAAAGTAACTAAAAAGCATAAGCTATCACAATCACAGATTATGCAATATAATGTGAAAGTCTTACAAATTTATCCCAGGCAAGAAACTGAGGTACACAAGAACCAAGAGCTATCCTAGCACCTCACCTGAGGTTTCTAAAACCATGAACAACCACAATCCACCATTTGCACCACCTTGACTTTCATTGACTAGTTTGGAGTTTTTTGAGCATTTGAGAATGAGGCAATACTATTGAGCTGTGGAGCTCATCAATAGCTATCAAGAAACTAGAATGAGCTCACAGGAACTAATGTAAGCTTATAAAAGCTTATACTCAACTTATTGTTAGAAAAGATGAATTCAGGTTATGAATAAGGAAAACCATTACTCTTTGAACAAACATTAAAAGATAAACCTAAATTTCATTAAAAGAAAGCATGATTAAAATATCTAGAAAGGGATTACACTAGATTAAAACAGATATTACAAATTTTAACCTAAATTACACTAAAATTCCTAATTAACTAACTAGATGCTTGTCTGCTTCCTCTTTTCACTTAAATAGGACCTGGAGCATTCCACTATCTTTCCCACTTCTTTTGTGAGCCGTTGGATGGCTTTGTTTCAATCCTAGCCTTTGAATCTCTTTTTGGCGGGAAATGGTTTTGGGAGCAATTGGGTGGGGTTTGGTGAGGCATTAATGAGGAGGGGGGTTGGTTGGGTGTAGGTGATAGTATTAATGAGGTTTGGTGAAAGTATCATGGAGGAGGGGGGAGCAGGAAGCAGGAATTAAGGGATTGGGGGTAGAGGTGAACAGTGGTGAGTTTGACTGTTTGTTTGACCCTGGTGTGTTGACTCGTTGACCCTGGGGTTTGACCGGTTTTGATATTCAAAAGGGATGGGTGGACTGGGCTTTAAAGGTTGTTGGGCTTGGGGTGTATTTATGGATCAGACTTGGTTTTGGGTATTTAATTAATCAAGGGTCCATTTGGTTAGATAATAATTCACAAGGACCATTGTTGCAAATGCTAAAAATCCCAAGGACTGAAAATTTAATTCCCCAATATTATCATGAGGGTAATTCCTGCCAAGTACCAATAATCAAAGGACCATAATTTGTAATTTCCAAAAATTGAAATCCCAGGACCTTTTATGCCAATTTTCAGAGTACGGGGACCAAACCTGTAATTTCGCCAAACATTTTTCCCAAGGACCATATTTGCCAACTTGTGATTTCCCAAGGACTCAAAATGATTTTTCTTTCAAAAATATCCCACCAGGGACCAATCTTGCCAAAGTTTGAAACTCCAGGGACTGATTTGCAAATTTCCAAAACTTTTGAGATTTTTTCACCAAAGGACTAAATATGACAACTTATGATTTTAAAAGGACATTTGGTGATAATTTTCCATATTTTGAATGACCAGGGACTAGTTTTGTCAAATTTTGAAAGTTGAGGGACTAAAACTGCCAATTATGCAAACTTTGTACGTTTTTCATCTGTTTTTGCTCATTTTGCATCTAAAACATATAAAACACAATTTTGAAATATTTTTTGTATTTTGATGCATTTCTGAGTGTTTTTGTATGTTTTGCAGTTCAGATTTGACCAAAAATGATGAGTGTTTGAGCACTCATCAATCCCCCACACTAAACTATTGCTAGTCCCTAGCAATAAACTGTTTTGAAAACTTAATGGATTTTAATCTCTTTACTAAAAGCCATCACTTCTAGAGTAGCCAGATGTATCGATTCAAGTAAGAACTATGGTCCACCTGATAACCATGTGATTTTGAGCAAACCACCAACTGTCAACGGATTTGATTAGTCTTTACCAAAAGCCGTTTGCTTCTGGACTAGCCAACTCTTGATGGATAAAGTCAACATCTTGGTGAGCTGATTACCAATTATGGTTTTTCCACTGCCTTTACCACAAGCTATAATCTTGCGGGCTAGCCAACTCATTCGCTTTTTAGGATATGGCGAGTTGAGGTACCATACAATTTTGGGCAAATTGCAAGCCATCAACGGATTTGATATATCTTTACCAAGAGCCGTTTGCTCCTGGATTAGCCAATCCTTTTGTCACGGACTGATAACCACAAAAATTTTGAAGCACAAGTGAAAAAATTTTAAATTTTTTGAGATTTTGGCCAAAACGGGGGTACTAGATAGTAAAATGTGATAAAATTCGCTAGAATACCCCCCACACTTAGAATGAATATTGTCCTCAATATTCAAAGTCCCGGCTATTATGCCGACTCTTTGAACGTAAAAGGGCAACATTACAAGCGAAATGTGGAAACACCAGTTTGTATTTTCACTATATTTGTAACCACAGTAGGGGTAACTCCCCCACACTTAGGGTGAAAACCCTATAAGCATGCTACTGTTTTTGTTTACCGAGTCGCTAGCTTGACTCGACCCCGAATTCATTGGTCCTTGGGGAAGCATGATATGGAAGAGACAATCTCAATCGGACTTTCATTCAAGATGTTTGGACAAACATTTGAAGCACGTGAAAGTTCCACTCCGATGAGATATATAGACCCTAGCTTAAAATAGTATAAACTATAAGCGGTGATGCCGGGGTCAAAGATAATGTCTTCATTCCCGAAGGAGTGAAGAACAGGAGAAGTCACCCGGTAGGTGAAGAAAGGAAGAAAGATCATGATGACAATCAAGATTGACTCATCATCATTAGAAAGAGAATTCATGATTGGTGTATCATGAATCTCATCATTTAGGCTCGTATGATCTAGACATATTATGGGTGGGAGGGTTGGGATTTTGATATCAATGAAATTCTCAAGGTTGAGAATATTTCCCTCCGGAAAACAAAGATTAACTTTGTCTAGATCAAAGTAAAAGTTATCATACTCCGGTGGAGATATGATATGAGTGAGTTCACCGGAGAACTCCTCAAAGGTGAATGAATCATATTCGGGGAGAGAATTATGAGAATGAGAAGTGGTACTGCCACTAATCTTCTCTCCCATATGATCAAAGGTAAAGGCTTCAAACTCCGGAATAGGATCATCGGAGAAAATGTCACTATCCTTTATGGGGATAGGAGATGAAATAGGTTTCATATTGAAAGCCTCGATTTTAGAAATGAGGAGATCGACATTCAATAATGTTGCACGAAGTGCTTCATCCTTGATTTCAGTGTCAATCTCATCATTCTTTTCTTCTAAGCTAAATAGCTTAGAAGTTAATTTTTCCATAAAAACGATGTCTCCACAAGATAACGAATCGTCATCAGTAGAATCGGAGAACATCTCAACATGATCAGTCGGGAAGACAAGAGGAGGAGGAAGATCACATATATGATCAAGAATTCCCTGTGACTCTCTTGGGTTTGGAACAAGGTTCTCAACACTAGACTTTATGAATTCGTCCGATTCCCTTTGAGGAACAGTGTCAAGATGCTCGTCCCCCATGCTCAGAGAGTGAGTGGGAACCTCGGGTGTGATAAGAGTGGGTTGAGATGGAATCTCAACTGATGGAATTTCATCTGATGAACCTGATGAATCTTTATAAAATCCAAGGATATCAAGGGTATCTTCATCATCACTATCATCAGGAATGAAACGGAATCGAGAGCTAGATCTGGCTGCTTTTTCTTTTGCAATTGATTCCCTAATAGATCTTTCATAGGCATCTTGGGAATTTATTTTAGCAGCCTGTTCTTCAGCTAACAATTCTTCCATCGATTTTTGGTTTGGATTATCAGGGGTGTGTATGATTCCTTTCAAGTCTTTCACTAAATCCAAAAGATCAAGGAGAAGACTTTGAGGAATTGGCTGAGATGGAGGTTCGTCATAATGCGATGTGTCAAAATTGTTACAAGGAAATGGATTCCTTGTTTGACAATCGGAGCTGAAGTGTGGACCTCCACAGTAATCACAACAGTAAAACTGATGTGGCTGTGAGTCGTATGTGCTAGAGTTATAATCGTAATCAGGAAACTGCTCATAGACAAGCGTGTTTCCCGAATGACAATCAGAACTATAGTGTGAACCACCACAGTACTCACAACAGTGAAACTGCTGAGTATCATGGTGTGGTAGCTGGTGGAATAAATCAGTCGTGTCATGGTAAGAATAGGGATCTTGGTTATAGAGAGACCCGTTTCCTGACTCTACCATGCCACAACCGGGGCAATTACCACCATTATAAGAACTACCACACCACTGACAAATCAGAAGGTGTGGATGAGACATAGAAAGAATCAAAAGGTTTGGGAGGGTAAGGAATGAAGAATCAAAAGGGTAGGAGGGTAAAGATGAATATTTTTGGGTTTTTGGAAATACATTTTATATACAAATAAGAAGGAAAATCTTTTTGGGTTTTTTGTGTTCGTTGAAAACTGATTTTAAAATGTTTTCGGGAACAATTTTGTTTTTATATGAAAATAAGAAGATAATATGAACAAGGGTGGTAAATATACAATGGATGTATATCCCGATTCACTAATCTGAAAACCGTTTAAGAAAAACGCACACAACCTCCCCGGCAACGGCGCCAAATTTTGATTGAGGCAAAAGCAGTCAACTAAAGTCAACCACGGATGTGGTCAGTATAGTCAAACTCCTTAGGCTCAATGCTCCGTGGAATATAGGGTTTCCCCGGGTCGTTATATCCCGATGAGGTGTGATGGTAATCAAAACGGGTTTGTGATCGGGTGAATTTGGACAGAAAGGGGTTTGAGATTGATTAAACTAAGGAATCTACAAGGGAATAACTTAAATAAGCTATTTGAACAAGACTGTAAAAGTAGAAAAACCAGAAACGTTTAAAACCTAAAAACGTGTACGTTCAGATTAAATTTACGCGAACGTACAAAATAAAATGCGAATTTTTGTGAAATAAAATACTTACAAAGATGGAAATCACATTTTTACAATCCTAATAATATAAGAAAATTTTTAAAAAATTATAATTAATTTTTACACTATTTAATTAATTATTATTAATTAAATACTATTTTCTAATTACTTATTAATTATTTAAATTAACCTAAATTATAACTAATAATGAAATTACACTCAAAATATGAAAAATAAATTTGGAAAAATCTAAAATATTATAAAACTAATTTTCAAACTTAAAATAAATTTTTCCTACTTTTTAAATAATTATCATTAATTAAAAACTAATTATAACTATTTAAAAATACACTAAATAATAAGAAAATGTAAAATAAGCTTAGAAAATTAAAATTAAAACTTAGAAAAATCTAAAATTATATAAAACTAATTTTAAAACAGAAAAAATATTTTTAAGACTTTTTAAAAATTATTATTAATTATTAACTAATTATTAATTAATAAAATCTAATATTAATTATTAAAAATACTAAATGGAATGAGAAAAATCTGAAAAAATTCATAAAAATACTACAGTATGTCAGTAACCTAGGAAAATTATAAACATGGCAAGTGCCTTTTGAAAAAGCTGAAAAAAAGCTAATAAGCTCAAGCTTCTTAAATAGAAGCTATCACTTCTATTTAAATTGATGTTTTTTTGTGATTTTCTTTTTATGGAACTATTAAACTACTGGAAAAATGCAACTTTAATGAAAACAAAAGTTTTGAAAATAAAAAATAAGCAAACTGTGAGCTTATGGAACAAGCAGATGAGCTTTTGGCTCAAATGAAGCTCAAAAGCTCAAATGAGCTATGAAACTGGAAACCAAGGGTAAATATAATGCAACTATGTTATAGGAACTAGATATGAACAAATGGAACAAGAAACAAACACTAAATAAGCTCTTATGAGCAATTAAGCACTTAGCCAAAAGCTGAGTGCCAAACAGGCCTGATTGGCCAAGTTTAAGCCAATGTATGGCCCACTAGGTGGATAGCAAGCCCAAACTAATGGTGAAACCAGAGAACTCAGCTCCTAGGCTTTCCAAAAAGCTAGAAAATAAGCTATGGGGCTCACTAGATTGGTTAGGGGAGGGCATGAAAGGTTGGTATAAAACCTGAATACTCAGTATGCATTCAGAAGGTGGACAACAATCAAGGGACAATCTGCCCTACCTAATGAACTCTAAACCACCAAATAAGCTATAAGCCTTGAAGTCTTGCTTATTGGATTTCCAATAAGCCAAAAATCAACAGGTGGGGCCCACTAAGGAAGCTAAGAAAAGCACAAGAAAGTGAGTGTTGGGACTAAGGCCTGTGTAGCAGGGGAGGTCACTCCCCCTGCAGGTGTCTTTGGACCAGAATGGGGCCCACTACAAAAATCACAAAATGAATTGAGGGGGGGGGGGGGAATGGAGATGAGCTGGGATACAACAAACCCTAAAAATCCCAAAGCCTGAATCCAACTATAAAATTCTATAAAATTCATTGAATTTTTGGTTTTTTCGGACAAAGGAAAAATTGACTTTTTGTGAAAAACTTAGAACTTTGACTATATTGAATTTTGGTTGATCACAGGTGATTGATTGAAGTTTATTAGACCCTAATGAAGTTAAACTTAACAATCTAAACCATTTTCACACTAAATCCAAGAATTGGACCAACCAAATCCTCAACAGATAATCAGTGGCACATAGAAACCTTGATCTTTGACTTTTGTTTAAAAAACTTGCCAATTTATTGACTGATATGAATTATATTAGCCTAATGACACATGTCTAAACTTAAAGTAACAGCAAAAACACAAAAGGGCATGCAGAAGCTGCTTAAACCAAACACACCTTAGATCCAATGATATGAATGAAACTATATGAAACTGGAACTAAGGTATAATCTACCAATCAAAAACTATCTAATAAACCACAATGAAGCAAAATAAGCAATAAAAAGTAACTAAAAAGCATAACTATCACAATCACAGATTATGCAATATAATGTGAAAGTCTTACAAATTTATCCCAGGCAAGAAACTGAGGTACACAAGAACCAAGAGCTATCCTAGCACCTCACCTGAGGTTTCTAAAACCATGAACAGCCACAATCCACCATTTGCACCACCTTACTTTCATTGACTAGTTTGGAGTTTTTTGAGCATTTGAGAATGAGGCAATACTATTGAGCTGTGGAGCTCATCAATAGCTATCAAGAAACTAGAATGAGCACACAGGAACTAATGTAAGCTTATACTCAGCTTATTGTTAGAAAAGGTGAATTCAGGTTATCAATAAGGAAAACAATTACTCTTTGAACAAACATAAAAAGATAAAGCTAAATTTCATTAAAAGAAAGCAGGGTTACAATATCTAGAAAGGGATTACACTAGATTAAAACAGATATTACAAATTTTAACCTAAATTACACTAAAATTCCTAATTAACTAACTATTAACTAACTAGATGCTTGTCTGCTTCCTCTTTTCACTTAAATAGGACCTGGAGCATTCCACTATCTTTCCCACTTCTTTTGTGAGCCGTTGGATGGCTTTGTTTCAATCCTAGCCTTTGAATCTCTTTTTGGCGGGAAATGGTTTTGGGAGCAATTGGGTGGGGTTTGGTGAGGTATTAATGAGGAGGGGGTTGGTTGGGTGTATGTGATAGTATTAATGAGGTTTGGTGAAAGTATCATGGAGGAGGGGGGAGCATGAAGCAGGAATTAAGGGATTGGGGGTGGAGGTGAACAGTGGTGAGTTTGACTGTTTGTTTGACCCTAGTGTGTTGACTCGTTGACCCTGGGGTTTGACCGGTTTTGATATTCAAAAGGGATGGGTGGACTGGGCTTTAAAGGTTGTTGGGCTTGGGGTGTATTTATGGATCAGACTTGGTTTTGGGTATTTAATTAATCAAGGGTCCATTTGGTTAGATAATAATACACAAGGACCATTGTTGCAAATGCTGAATATCCCAAGGACTGAAAATGTAATTCCCTAATATTGTCATGAGGGTAATTCCTGCCAAGTACCAATAATCAAAGGACCATAATTTGTAATTTCCAAAAATTGAAATCCCAGGGACCTTTTATGCCAATTTTCAAAGTACAGGGACCAAAACTGTAATTTCTCCAAACATTTTACCCAAGGACCATATTTGCCAACTTGTGATTTCCCAAGGACTCAAAATGATTTTTCTTTCAAAAATATCCCACCAGGGACCAATCCTGCCAAAGTTTGAAACTCTAGGGACTAATTTGCAAATTTCCAAAACTCTTGAGATTTTTTCACCAAAGGACTAAATATGAAAACTTATGATTTTAAAAGGACCTTTGTTGATAATTTTCCATATTTTGAATGACCAGGGACTAGTTTTGTCAATTTTTAAAAGTTGAGGGACTGAAACTGCCAATTATGCAAACTTTGTACGTTTTTCATCTGTTTTTGCTCATTTTGCATCTAAAACATATAAAACACAATTTTGAAATATTTTTAGTATTTTGATGCATTTCTGAGTGTTTTTGTATGTTTTGCAGTTCAGATTTGACCAAAAATGATGAGTGTTTGAGCACTCATCAGCATGTTTCTAATGAGTTTTGGCACCAAAGACTTGGTCATCCTTCTGATCAAGTCCTGTCTTCTTTAGGTAATAAAATTGGTTTAAAAAGGTGAATCATCTGTCTCCTTGTGATGTGTGTCACAAGGCTAAACAAACTAGAGAACCTTTTCCACTTAGTGATCATAAAACTGAATCTGTGGGTGATCTCATACATTGTGATGTTTGGGGTCCTTATAAGGTTATTAGTAAAGATGGTTTTAGGTATTTTTTGACTTTGGTTAATGATTTTAGTAGAGCAGTGTGGGTGTATATGCTAAAATCAAAGACTGAGGTTGGTAATTGCATTGCAAACTTTATAAAACTTTTCTTTACTCAATTTAACAAAAAGATTAAGATCATAAGGTCTGATAATGGAACAGAGTTTGTCAATAATCAGTTATCAACTCTTTTTACTGAATTAGGGATGGTTCACCAAACCTCATGTGCCTATACTCCTCAGCAAACTGGGATTGCTGAGAGGAAACATAGACACCTTCTTAATGTGGCTAGGAGTCTTATGTTTCAGGGGGGATTCCCTTGAATATGTGGTCTGAATGTGTTTTAACTGTTGTGTACTTAATTAACAGGCTTCCCTCCTCTGTCTTATCTGGTGCTTCCCCTTAGTTTTTAGTTTATGGTAAGGATCCTAGTCTCTCTCATATCAGATCTTTTGGATGCTTATTGATAATGTACCCTCCGGTTAGCTCGAAGGTCACCCCCCCCCCCTTTCGAGCCTCATTGCAACCTACATATCGAAGGCTCTGGATAGCCTCCTAAAACTTTCAATGGCATAAAACTAATCACCAGTGATCTAGTTACCAAGTGGGAATTCGCCAGTCGAAGGATTAAGCCTTTCGGGGTATCATTCAATAAGTTGTAAGGACGGAACAATGCCAAGTCCAAACATTGGTAAGACCAAGTCTTACCCACGTCTCCTCTTCCTCCTTAGCTCCCCCACTAAACCAGGAGGAGTGGGGCACTAAACCCTACCAGTTACCATAAATCATGGGACGCCCCCATGATCTCCAAGAAACGTGTTACCATAAATCATGGCACTAAACACTCTCCAAGGTTATTTCATCACCTATAAATAGTCTTGGACGAGTCATAAATCTGGTATGCAATCTCCACTACTCTACTTTACCACATTCTTATTTAACTTCTCATATCAAATACTTATTCACATCGGAGGTGGTTCGCAGGGCCCAACCCCTGCGCAATCACTTAACATAGTGTCTTCGTATTTCTTATTTCAGGTTAGACACAAGCTTGGCTCAACCACAACATCCCTTATATCCTTTGATCACCATCGAAGGCTTGGTCGTGCAATTTATTGTACAATTAGTGGCGCCATCCGTGGGACCCGCTACAATTGGTCTCATTATTCCCAAGCAAATAACCAGTCAAACATACTCACTACTTTTTCGGCATGAATCAGGAAAGAGAAGTTACACCCCCACCGGGTTTTTCGACTTTGACCCCTTTACCAGCAACTGACCCTAACGGTCTCCCACCAATTACGGTGTCTACATTCACAACACGATCTCACCTTGAAACAATACCCAATCATCACGCCTCAACATCAGCCAATCCGGAACCAGCCATTAGCCCTGCTTTCGTTAAGGCTAATTACGAAGCGTTGAAATCTTTGCTAAGGGCCCGTAGGAGGCAAATTCGTAACACAGATATGCGAAGGGAGTTGGAATACTCCAGTGATGAGTACTATGAAGAAATAGAGATTTAGCCAAGGCCTTCGGCTCCAGGGGCTACTCCTTCTGCCCTACGCATTGGATCCCCTATCGGCCGAAGGATAGGAGAAAGATCTGTCAACTTTGAGGGAGTCCCTGAGAGGACTCCCACAAGGAGGGAAGGAGTTTCAGGTGAGGGTTCCAATGGAAGGAGCCAACGAAGGGATAACTCGGGGGTAAACCTACCTACTTTGCTAGCTACTCATTTGGGGAGAACTGAGACAAGGATGCCTCTACAACCTTCTTACTCATCCGGTGTAGAAGGCCATCAACCTCAATTCAATATAGGGGGAAGCCTCCCTCACAATGGTATGTACCCTCAGTTCCAGACTCAGACTTATCCTCAAAACCTTTATCCTCCCATAAACAATCAACCTAGTAATAACCATTTCCCACAAGTTACTACACCCTACGGACAGCCCGTGATATACCCTCCGTACACCATGTTTAACAACTACCCTTTTAACATGAATACCCCTTATGCTCCTTATCCTAACCAAACCCCTTCAGGGGCACTTCCTCTTCACAATCCCTATAACACCGTCCCCACAAACATGCCACCCTACAATTGCCTATATCCAGAGCCTACAGGCCCTTCAACGCCTTTTGTAAGGTGGATCGAAGACTATCCTTTACCTGATGGTTTGAAGATGTCTTCGTACATAGGCCCCTATGATGCAAAGGGGGACCCGGAAAAATTTATACACTTGCTCGAAGGAGCGATCAGGATGCAAAAGTGGGTTATGCCAGTAGCCTGTCACATGTTCACCTATGCCCTCTGAGATTCTGCCCGTATCTGGTGGAATGGGCAGAAATCAGGCAGCATCGTAAACCTTGATGATCTGAAGGCCAAATTCAGGTCACACTTTAGTCAACAAAAGAAATTCACAAGGACTCACCTTATAGTGCATAACATTAAGCAAAAGGAGAACGAAAGCACGAGGAGTTTCGTCACAAGATACACAGACGAGACCCTACAAATTATGGGCTTACATGAAGAGCACCGTATCTCTGGTTTCATACATGGCCTACGAAACCGTCACCTGGTGGAATTCCTATCCACAGACCTTCCTGCGACTTACAAGGGTCTTATGGAAAGGATGTACACTTGGATAGAAGCCAAAGAAGTATCCACCAATAGGGTTCCAGTAGAAAGCAACAAGATGGCAAAACACTCCTCATGGGAGGGATCGAGGAACGAAAACAAGAACCAACATAGGTCCAGCCCTTATAACAAAGGCCCCAGTCACTTTCTGTTGGAAAGCCTAACGAAGTCCCTAAAGGAAATTTTAGCCACGGAGAAGGCCGCGAAGGATTTCGAAACCCCTCCCCGCAAAACCAATAAAGGTAGAAATCGAGACATGACCAAATATTGTCACTTCCACGAAGATTCCGATCACGACACGAACAGTTGCAGAGAGTTGAAGAGACAGATAGAATAAGCCGTCAAATCTGGACAGTTAGCACACCTTGTGAAAGGCATTAGAAAAGACAAAGAAAAGACCTTTGATAGTACGTTGGGAAAAAATACTGCCCGCGAAACTCCAATCCTCATGGTTCGCCGAGGAGGCCCAAGCCAGAAAAGAAAGGAAGTAGAAGAGGAGTTACAAACTGTGGAGGAAGTGACATTCCCACCTATAACAGGCCAAGCTCCTTCAGACGAACCAGTAGTGATAAAGGTCCTTATCTCCAATCGAGAAGTGTACAGAGCTTACATGGACTGTGGAAGCTCCTGTGAAATCATATATGAACACTGCTTCCTAAAACTTAAATCTTCGATCAGGTCAGAGGGTGGATTCAAAGGTACCTTTAGTAGGTTTCTCGGGGGAGCACTCGTGGCCCTTGGGAGAGGTCCCCCTCGAAATAACCATTGGCGAAGGAAGACTCACGAGGACGGGAACCCTTATCTTTGCAATCGTAAGGTCCGACTCTCCTTATAACCTGTTAATAGGAAGAACCGCCATGCAAAGGATGGGTATTGTAGTATCCACCATACATGCAGCAGTTAAGTTCCAAACAGCGTATGGGGTTGGGACCGTATTTTCCAGTTACCACCAAAGAAAGTCACAAGATGACGGGAAGAAGATCAAGGAGAATCCTCAAGAATCTCCGAAAGTCATTTTAAGCTGCGGAGACGCAGAAGAACGTATGGTGATAAACGAGCAGCATCCGGATCAAACTGTCGTAATTGGGAAATAGCTACCAGACACCTTCAAAGCAAGCCTAACGAAACTCTTAAGAGACAACAAAGATGTCTTCGCGTGGACGTATTCTGATATGACGGGGGGTTCCGAGAAAACTCTCAATCGATGGTAAGTCCTTCAGTACAGAACATAAGCTTAACGAGTTCAAGTACATTGAACCAAGTCTGGCACCCGAAAGGAATGCAGCAGCCTGCAAGGAGGTAGATGAACTTGTGCAAGCAGGAATACTCTGGGAGGTAAAATACCAAACATGGGTAGCCAACCCAGTTATGGTCAAGAAAAGCGGAGGGTGGCGTATGTGCGTTGATTTAACTGACATCAACAAAGCATGCCCAAAAGATTGCTACCCTCTACCGGAGATAGATTGGAAAGTAGAGTCCTTATCAGGGTTTCGCTTGAAATGCTTTCTAGACGCCTACAAAGGCTACCATCAGATACAAATGGCAGAGGAAGATGAAGAGAAAACGGATTTCTATATTGGAAAGGGAGTTTACTGCTACAAGAAAATGCCTTTCGGGTTAAAGAACGCAGGGGCAACGTATCAGCGTTTGGTAGACAAGGCCTTCAACAAACAGATAGGATGAAATTTGGAAGCCTACGTTGATGACATGGTCATAAAGAGTAAAATGGAGGAAGACATGCTCTCCGACATTCAAGAAACTTTCGATCAATTAAGAGCGATCAACATGAAGCTTAATCTTAAGAAATGCTCCTTTGGTGTCGAAGAAGGACAATTGCTCGGGCATTTAAGCACGAAGCAAGGGATCAAAGCTAACCCTTCAAAGGTGAAAGCCATTACGGATTTGCAACCTCCAAAGACATTGAAAGAGGTATAAAGCCTTAATGGAAAACTAGCAGCACTCAGCAGATTCTTGTCAAAAGGTGCGGATCGATCACTGCCATTCTTCAAAACCCTCAAAGGATGCACAGATAAGAAGACTTTCCAATGGTGTGTTGAAGCCGAAGCTGCCTTCCAGAATTTGAAAGAGTTCATGGAAATCCTACCAACACTCACAGCCCCAATCAACGGAGAAGTGATATATATGAATATCGCAGCATCTTACGAAAGTATCAGCGCAGTACTCCTGGCAGAGAGGGAAAAGAAACAAATTACGATTTATTTTGTCAGTCGCATTTTTCGAGGAGCTGAATTAAACTACCCAGAACTAGAAAAGCTAATTTTAGCTCTGGTTCACGCTGGAAGATGCCTTCGAAGATATTTCCAAGCTCACCCCATCACTGTACTAACTGATAAGCCCATCAAACAAATTTTGTTGAAGCCAGAAAAATCAAGAAGGATAGCCAAGTGGGCTATCGAGTTGGGGGAACACGAGATCGAATACAAGGGAAGGAATTCCATAAAAGGTCATATATTGGCAGATTTCTTAGCTGAAACCGCATCTGAACCTGGCCATATTACGAATGAACCAAAAATAGAGTCCTCCAAAGAGAAAGAAGGATGGAAGTTATACACGGACGGAGCATCTAGCTCTGACGGTTCGGGAGCAGGACTAATGCTTGTAAGTCCTGAAGGAAAGGAGTATACTTACGCATTAAGGTTCGAATTTGAAGCAATAAACAATGAAGCCGAGTACGAAGCTTTGTTAGCAGCCCTTCGCTTAGCTAGGGATATGGAGGTGAGTCATCTTTTGGTCTTCGTAGATTCACAACTGGTCACAAACCAAATTAAAGGCTCTTATGAGGCAAGGTAGTCTACCATTAAATAGTACCTGGATAAAGCTAAGGAAATCCTTGACAGATTCGCATCTTATACCATCGAGCATGTACGAAGGAATCAAAACAAGAAAGCAAATGCATTGAGCAAGCTTGCTTCAATGGCTTTTGCTCACCTAGCTAAAGAAGTTCTAGTTGAGGTGTTAGCAGAAAGGTCCATCTAAAGGAAGGAGGTGTCAGATGTCATATTTGAAGAAGAATCCAATTGGATGACTCCAATTAGAGAATACCTGATAAGTGGAATCTTGACAGAAGACCCGAAGTTGGCAAGAAAAGTCAAAATCAAGGCCCCACAATATAAGCTGATAGGGAACAATTTATACAGAAGGTCATTCCTCACCCCTTGGCTTGTTGTGTGGGGCCGAAGCAAGCTTCGAACATCAAACACGAGATACTGAAGGGTCTTGTAGTCTACACATAGGACCTTGCTCCGCTGTTTCAAAGATAATGAAGCTAGGATATTATTGGCCGTCCATGCACAGAGACGCAATAGATATAATTCACAAATGTGAAGCATGCCAAATCCACTCGAATGTCCCCAGACTTCCTAAGCAAGATATGACCTCTGTTACATCTGCTTGGCCTTTTTCCCAATGGGGGATTGACATCGTCGGACCTCTACCAGTGGCTCCAGGAGGAGTAAAATTCTTGGTAGTCGCCATAGATTATTTCACTAAATGGGTGGAAGCTAAGTCTTTAGCATCTGTAACCGGAAGACACATGGAGAAATTTGTTTGGGAACATATCATATGTCACTTCGGGGTCCCTCACATCATCATCTCTGAAAACGGAAAGCAATTTGTCGAAGGTGTATTCCCTACTTTTTGCAAAGGTATAAAAATCAAACAATCGTTTACATCTGTGTATCATCCCCAAGGCAACGGTCAAGTAGAGGTCACCAATAGGGACATTGTTAATGGAATTGAACGAAGGCTGGGTCGGAGCCATCAGGGATGGGTAGATGAGCTGCCCCAAGTCCTATGGGTCCACAGGACACACCCCAAGTCGAGTCATGGGGAAACGCCTTTCAGTCTCGCTTATGGAACAGAAGCTGTCATTCCCTCAGAGATAAGTGTGGAAACAGAACGCATGATGAACTTCGACAATTCAGGAAATGAAGAAAGGATTCGAGAAAACCTAGATTTACTCGAAGAGCGAAGAGAAATAGCCTCCATCAAAGAAGCTATATACAAGCAAAAGTTGGAAAAGTATTATAACAACAGGGTGAAACCTTCAAGCTTTACGCCAGGCGAATATGTCCTGCGGCTCAATAGCGCAAGCAAAGCTGAATACCAAGGGAAATTAGGACCTACATGGGAAGGGCCTTACGTGCTAGCCGAAGCCTACGGCAATGGAGCCTACAAACCGACGACACTCTTCGGAGACGAGGTTGATAGGACATGGAACGGTACCAACCTTCGTAAGTTTTAAACATAAAACTTGCAGTTTAAAGACAATTTGTTTGTTTCAATTTATCTATTGCACTCTTCTCATGTTGGGAAAGAAGCATTAATGGTAGGTGTCTTTGTATTCATTTGATCAAATGATGTAATCCTCCCTACCCCATTAATGATATAACGTATTTCCCTCAAATCTCTTGTTTCGTTTTATACAACAAAGATTTATCCAACCAAGTAATACAAGTTTCAATGTTCGAAGGATGATTTAAGATATTTATGTCTTGTACACAACATCCATCATAATTCACATTAACTTTCCTAGAAATTCTAAGGGTATTGGAAGCCCTATGACTAGAAGGATTAAGATGGAGTGGGTCGCAACCCTCCGTCAGCAGTTAAATTATACGATTGCTAAAAATCTTGGTTCAAAGTACACAAAATAAGGATATTCATCTACGATAACCTTAGGTTGTATATTAATGTTGTTAAAAAGCGTTGAGAGAAGAGAAATGTAATATTAAAAGGGATAAAATTCCTAAGCAAGTAGATTCCAAGTTAACATAGGCAGAAGAATTATACACATTCGAAATAAGAAAAAAGCAATAAAATGTTTGAAGGGTACACACCACCCTCGGGGCATAATCATTGGCAACATGGCAGCCTCTATGCATTCTTGGATGAGGTGGGATTTTCTTGACGTAGGATAGATGAAGGTGATGAAGCAAAAAGTGTACCGCTTTTAGGGGAGTCATTTCAGCCCTAATTCGAGATTATTTGATCAAATATTGCTCTAAATCGTTCCTTTTGTCATTTTAGGTACTTTGGAGAAGAAATATGGAAAAGGAAGCATTTTGGACGTTTTTGGAGCAAAAAGTGAAGAAAACGGCAAAGTCTCCAAAATATGCTGAAAACAGTACCTGAAGGCGTCAAGAATTGTTCTTGATGGCGTCACGACTTGGAAATGGGTTGGATAAATAAAATACACGTGACGATCCAGAAGGTTTTTGAAGGAGTTTGTGACGGCGTCACCCTTTAAGGTGATCAAGGCCGTCACTTGTAAATGCAAAGAGTGATGGCCATCAGGATTAAAGAGTGACGGCGTCACGTGTTAATGGAGGTAGGCCATCACGTGTTAAATTAAAGAGTGATGGCCCAGAAGACTTCCTGAAGGCGTCACATAGGCCATCACGTGTTAACTTGTCACAACTTGCGCGTGCGGTAGCTGTTACTGTTTTGGCCATAACTTTTGCATACGAACTCGGATTTGAGCGATTCAAAAAAGGAAACGATCGGGACGAAAAGATCTGAAATTTGGTGAAGAAAATTTTTTCTTGACGCCATCAAGGATGGTCTGACACTGTCAAGATTGGGCCAGGCAGAATAGAGCCTATAAATATAACATCATAACTTCACTTTTTGTAAGCCCTAAACCCGATCGATTCCTGGGTTTAGGTAGGTGTTTTTCTAGCAACTTAGAGGGTTTCAATCACTCCATAAACATCTTATATTGGTTTGTTGATTCTATCTTAATTCATGTCTTCAATTATCATTATTGTTGCTTGTTCTTCATTAATTATGCTTGGCTAATTCACCTTGTGTCTACTTATGATTGTGTGAAACTTGTATATAATTGATTAGATCTTATTGATTCCTTGTTTATGTTTGTGTCTATCTTCATCAATTAAGGCGTGACACTTCAATAGGTCTAGTTGATTTAGCTTATGATTCTTGTTTCCTATTGTCTCTTGTTTAATTGAATGATATCGATGTTAGGCTTAAGAAAACTGGCAGACTTCTAATTGGTAACTTGCTTGAACGTCTTAAGAAACATGATCGGAGGTGTACTATGATTTTTGGTTGTATTTAATGCATAAGTGAATTCTAATGATCCCATGTTAGGAGCTTTTAACGGTTCGACATAGGAGTGAAGTAGGATCTTATAGAGTTAGGGAATATTGTACACGGCCCTACGACTAGTATTAAGGAATACAACCCGTCAATTAAAACAAGGTGTGACAATTCAATAGGTAGAATTGGATAGCTAGCAAGGAGTAACATATCATGGGTAGACATGTTTCACATCCCTTGTAGAACCTTAGTTTAGTTTTCTTGCACATTAGTTTAATTAGTAGCTTTTGGGTTAGTTGATTAGCAACTAATTCCTCCCCTCCTTCCAATACCCGTGATTTTTACCTGCTTTTCATAAAAT
This sequence comes from Artemisia argyi, assembly GCA_030686995.1. Lineage (NCBI taxonomy): Eukaryota > Viridiplantae > Streptophyta > Magnoliopsida > Asterales > Asteraceae > Artemisia > Artemisia argyi. The sequence continues at coordinate 127,362,616 of CM060697.1, forward strand.
ATAAAAACACAAAAAAGGATCATCTTTCACCTTTAGACCTAGTTAGATTAATTTCAATCCTAACGACACTATTCTTGAGTTGAACGATCAATCCCCCGGTACTTGTCACTATACTATACTAAAACGATCAGGTACACTGCCTGGTGGGGGTTGTAAGCTTCTCAAGATCCCTTGAGAGGTAAAACCTGTTGCGAGGGCGCAATTCCCACGTATCAAGTTTTTGGCGCCGCAGCCCGGGGAATTGTTATTGCTTAGGTTGGAATTTATTTTTAATTAGGTCTACTCATTAGATTCATATCAAGTGAGATTTTTATTTTGTTTTTATTAGATTTCTTGTAGTCTATCTCTTTTTTTGTGTCCTTTGTTTGTAAAACCATTTTCATTTGTCACTATGGCGGATGAAATTCCATTTAGATCATTGACAATGGAGGAACAATTATATTTCACTAATAGATTTGCTTCCTATCATTCCAATGAATTTTTGTGTGATCTTAGAAATATCCAAGAGGATTTGGGGGTAAAGTTAGATGGGTTTGATGAATTTTATGCATGTGTGATTTCTATTAGACGATCATTATCAGGATCAATTCCTTTTAGTGAGACCATTTGGATGAATTTTGAGGAAAGCTCCGCAGCCATGGGCCATAAGTATAACGAATTGGTAGATTCGTATGAGCAAGAATGCCTAGTTTCTAAGAGCATGGACTTAGAATCAAACCAAGATTATGAGATTGTTAGTGTTGAACTACCTAGTTGCATGAGCGGGATAGATTTCACCAAAACATACGACACACATGAGGTTAGAGTTGAGCCACCTAGTTGCATGTCATGGTTAGGCACTGCCATAATACAAGATGAACACATAGGTGATATTGATGTGATGGAAGAGATAGTAGAAAGCCCAAGCCCACTAAGTACCCAACAAGTCCTACCATCATTTGAGGCATACACACCGCCTGTGACTTACCCGGAAGAAGTAGAAAAGACTATATGAACCCCAATTGAGGTAGAACCCTTGGACCAAGCACCACTAGAGGATATAGGATTGAATACTTGTAATGATAACCTTACTCCTAGTTCTAGGGAATTTCCTAGTGTTGATAAACCGGAACCTCAATCTTTACATAACTTCCCATCCTTAGATTTACATCCAGGAGACAAAAGAGGAACCGACCCACCCATCAACCAATATTATCCGGGTAGTTTTAGGATGAAGGAAGCCATTCACTCACCCCCTTCACCTCATGTGGCATATTTCCACACTAAGGGCGTGTATCGCTACTTCCACCCACACTTAATCCTAAGTGTAGGGAAAACCTCCCCTATTCCCGTTAAATAAGGGTAGAGTCAGGCTCGTAACTCGAACAAAAACAAGCGCTTCTTGGGAGGCAACCCATGTTTTTAATTGTTTGATGTTTTTATTTTATTTGTTTGTGTCATATATGCTTAATCATAGTTGTTTAATTTTCATGTTTCGAACGATTTGTGAAAATACTTTATTTTGTTTTTAACCTCGTCTTAATTACATATAAAGGTATTTTACAAAAAGATAAGTGTAGGGAAGTTTATATTTTGTTAAAAAGAACGAAATTCGAACATGAAAAATTCACAATTCATGATTAGCATATATTCTATCTTGTTTGTGTGTCAATACTTGTGGATATGTTTTATGAGTTCCTATTTGTAATTCATTCCACAAGTATCCTATCCTTTTATTTCTTTGTTTTGTTTTTATCTCTAAGTATAGAATTACATCTAGTTGTGGTTTTTCTTTGTTCGGTTTGATGCTTTGGTTTTTGTGTTTGTTGATTACAAGTTATATTGGACAAGAAGATGATTAAATTTCTAGAGTGGAGCTTATAATGTTTATTCTCTTCGAGGAAGATTTAACTGTGTTATCACATCGTCCATACCGAGCGAATCAGGGGAGTATTAGTTTCTTTTATTCTTATTTATTTTTACTTTTACATTTTTATCTAGAACATTGGGGACAATGTTCGGTTTAAGTGTAGGGAGTGTATATTAGAAACTATAACTCCACTTGATTTTTGTTTTGTTTGATAGTGAATGTGTAATAAAACTGAGAGAAATATTTGTTAGGGCAATTTTAACACCAAATTTAAATTTTTTTGCAACATATAGGAGTGAAACTTTAGTCTTAATAAGCGTCTCATGGATAGGAATTGTATGACTAGCACAAAAACCATACCACTCAAAAATTTCCACCCCAAAAATGTGAGGTTCGCCTTTAGATCTTTAGGAAAAAGCATACATTCTTAATGCTTGTGAGTGTACCAGTAGTAGTTAGATTCTAGAACTTGTGATAGCGATGCATCCCGAGACCGCTAGTGAGACTACGTTCGTGTAGTTAGGATTTACTACATGATAAGAGACATTAGGATAACCCTTGTTTTAAACCTGTAATATGATTACATTGACTTCATAGGTCAAGTAATTCTCCCACACCTTTGTGTTGTACTCATTTTTAGTACACGATACCCCTAGTATACCCCTCATAGCCTATCTTTCTTGTTTCTAACTTTAAGCATCTTACTTAAAGATAGAATTTGTTTACAATCCACCCCAAAATGTACACCCAAATCGCCTTAGCTTTCCTTGTATGCACTCATCTTTAGTGCATTATTGTTACAACAATTGTTAAACCCTTACTTAGTTATCTAATTGATTACATGGTTGATAAGTCGAGTCATATCTTGTACATATTGTTTTGGGACGCTTGAGACTCATGGGTAAAGTACTGTTGTAATGGAGTAATGGGGATGACGTCAATTATTACCCCCATATGTGCGTTAATATTTAAAAGTACTCAAAGTGTTTTGATTATCTTGATTCGAGTCATTAGAATAGTGATTGTAAAGTATGTAAAAGCTCAGGTGTAGGGAGGAAACGAGCTCCTTTCGATGTATTATTTTGGATGGTAGAGTAAAAGTGTATGCACAAAAAAAAAAAAAAAAAAAAAAAAAAAAAAAAAAAAAAAAAGGTTGAAAAGCATAAAACGTAAAAGAAAAGAGAAAAACATACGGGCTACCATCCGTTTCTTTTATTTATATTTAAGTCAAATAGTGTCTTGAAAAAAATCCAAAAAGAGTCGTAGTTAGTTTAAGTTGAGTCGAGTCTTGGCTTAGCAACGCCTCATTGTACATGTAGTTAACTAAGACAATTGACTTGCCACCAGTAAAATATTCGTTTATCCAACAAAACCGTGTTTCCATATCTCCTACACCTAACGTTATAACCTTTTAAAAAACCTCTTTGATAGTTTATCCTAGGTGCTTACGCCAAGTGGTGGAGGTTTTGATCCTTTCCCAAGCCTATGGTAATCTATTTGCTATGACAGGTAATGAGTGATATTTCTCCATTTCCAATTATGATATATAAATTTGCAACACCCGAGAGATGAGAGTATCCAAATACTTAATGTGAGGTGCTAGTGTATGATTTATGTGCTTGTTTTGATTAAGGTGGAATGATCATTTGTTGTAATTACTTTTATATTAGTGTTAAATGACCCCTAACTTGTATTTTTATTGGTGGAAAAGCTCATTTGCTTGAGGACAAGCAAATCCCAAGTGTAGGGATATTTGATGAAGCAAAAACTGTACCGCTTTTAAGGGGTCATTTAAGCCCTAATTCAAGATTATTTGATCAAATATTGCCCTAAATCGTTCCTTTTATCATTTTAGGTACTTTGGAGAAGAAATCTGGAAAAGGAAGCATTTTGGACATTTTCGGAGCAAAAAGTGAAGAAAACGGTAAAGTCTCCAAAATATGCTGAAAATAGTACCTGAAGGCATCAAGAATTGCTCTTGACGGCGTCACGACTTGGAAATGGGTTGGATAAATAAAATACACATGACGATCCAGAAGGTTTTTGAAGGAGTTTGTGACGGCGTCACCCTTTAAGGTGATCAAGGCCGTCACGTGTAAATGCAAAGAGTGATGGCCATCAGGATTAAAGAGTGACGGCATCACGTGTTAATGGAGGTAGGCCATCACGTGTTAAATTAAAGAGTGATGGCCCAGAAGACTTCCTGAAGGCGTCACGTAGGCCATCACGTGTTAACTTGTCACAACTTGCGCGTACGATAGTTGTTACTGTTTTGGCCATAACTTTTGCATACGAACTCGGATTTGAGCGATTCAAAAAAGGAAACGATCGGGACGAAGAGATCTACAATTTGGTGAAAAAATTTTTTTCTTGACGCTGTCAAGATCAGACCGGGCAGAAAAGAGCCTATAAATATAACATCATAACTTCACTTTTTGTAAGCCCTAAACCCTAAGATCGATTCCTGGGTTTACGTAGGTGTTTTTCCAGCAACTTAGAGGGTTTCAATCACTCAATAAACATCTTATATTGGTTTGTTGATTCTATCTTAATTCATGTCTTCAATTATCATTATTGTTGCGTGTTCTTCATTAATTATGCTTGGCTAATTCACCTTGTGTCTACTTATGATTGTGTGAAACTTGTATATAATTGATTAGATCTTATTGATTCCTTGTTGATGTTTGTGTCTATCTTCATCAATTAAGGAGTGACACTTCAGTAGGTCTAGTTGATTTAGCTTATGATTCTTGTTTCCTATTGTCTCTTGTTTAATTGAATGATATCGATGTTAGGCTTAAGAAAACTGGCAGACTTCTAATTGGTAACTTGTTTGAACGTCTTAAGAAACATGATCGGAGGTGTACTACGATTTTTGGTTGTATTTAATGCATAAGTGAATTCTAATGATCCCATGTTAGGAGCTTTTAACGGCTCGACATAGGAGTGAAGTAGTATCTTATAAAGTTAGGGAATATCGTACACGGCCCTACGACTAGTATTAAGGAATACATCCCGTCAATTAAAACAAGGTGTGACAATTCAATAGGTAGAATTGGATAGCTAGCAAGGAGTAACATATCATGGGTAGACATGCTTCACTTACCTTGTAGAACCCTAGTTTATTTTCCTACACATTAGTTTAAGTAGTAGCTTTTGGGTTAGTTGATTAGCAACTAATTTCGCCCCTCCTTCCAATACTCGAGATTTTTACCTGCTTTTCATAAAATATAAAAACACAAAAAAGAATCATCCTTCACCTTTAGACCTAATTAGATTAATTTCAATCCTAACGACACTATTCCTGAGTTGAACGATCAATCCCCCGGTACTTGTCACTATACTATACTACAACGATCAGGTACACTGCCTAGTGGGGGTTGTAAGCTTCTCAAGATCCCTTGAGAGGTAAAACCTATTGCGAGGGCGCAATTCCCACGTATCATAAGGCTTAATTGGTGATGTCTTACTACTCGGAGAACATGGTTGGATCATACGAGGCTTCTTAGATAGAAGTTCCTCAATGGACATCATAGGATCTTTGGTCACCTCAGTAAGGAAGGGATACTCTGCTGATGCAAATGCATTACTAGCATCATTATACTTTCATGCGTTGGGCGGTAGTAGGGCACTTTCGATAGGATCACAGGTTCTCCTGTATCAGCAATTTCCTCCAAGGTGGTACATTTACCATGATATATAGCAGCATTCACCAAGTCGGCTATCACTCTCCCAACCTCATCACTATGATATAGTTCCATGGTGATGTACGGAACAACCTTCGATATAATCTCTCCTCTATACTTCTGCAGGCCTTCACATCGAAGGTTTAATGCAACTAACTCCTGCTGTAGTTTAGACTTTTGCTCTTCAAGTCTAGTCTTTTTAGATTTAAGACCTGCACACTTGGACTCGAGTATGGACAATCTTTCTCTAAGCCCAATCACTTTAGCCTCCTCCATTTTGAGCCTTCCACATTCAGCTCAGGCTTCTTTAAGTTGACTGGCAAGTTTCATGGTATTAACACGAAGGTCTTGATCAATGGGGTTCTTTTCAACGTCCTTCGAAGCTCTGTCGCATTTAGCCTTCAACTCGCTAATCCTTAACTCCCCATCCTCCTCTCGAGCCAGGGCCACTCTCAACTCCTCTTTAGCATTCTTGACAGTCTGAACTAGTTCTCTTGTTCGGGTATTGAGATGGTTGTCAAGAACGGCCTGCCTCGCATAGCTTTTGTCATGAAGGTCACAAAAAGTTTCAATGCACATGTTGTCAAGGGTTCCCTTCCAACTGGCAGGCGTAACACCTTCGACCAGTCGATGGCAAGCAACGGAATTAGGGAGTTCCCTTGTGTTGGAAAATCCTGCACAAACAAGGATTATATATAAAAAAAAGTTATAATAATGCTTGAGGCATGATAAGTTTTACCATGAATATCATCATCATCCGGATCCTCCGAAGCTGCTGTGACAATAGTTTCGTATTGAAACTCCTTTTGTTTTGGAGCCCTGGATAGGGAAGCCTGTTCATCAAATTTTCTTTTGACAGGGGGCTTTGGGGCTTTCATGACAGTTCCTTTCCTCTCACGAACCCGATCGGCTATGCCAGATGACCTAGCAAGAGTTACAGGACCATCATCTGAGGAAAGGACCTCTACGTCAGGGACACTCTCTATTGCTAATGGAGTCTCTTTGGTATCTGCTGGCGTGAATGCCTCAACCATAGTTATCGGTTCTACTACTATGGCATCCACATCATTATTGTTCACTAAGACTGAGGGAGAACCTACCCCATAGTTAAATTCTTTCGGATCCCTAGGAAGAAAGATAGCCTCCTTTTCGCCACCAGATACAACGAAATTACGGAATGTCATCCCTGGAAAATGAACAAATACATAAATATCATCAGACAGGTTATTAATCCCTATTCAATTATTTGCACATACTTTGACCATCACAGTGAATTTCAGGAATCATGGGAGATCCCTCCCAACGATCCACAATGCCGGCCATGAAAAGGACAGGCTTTGGAAAAGTTTGCACGTCCGCAGGGTATCGAGCGAGGCGTTGGTAGAGCGGATTACTTAGAACATTGTAAGGAAGCTGATCATTGAATTTCTTATGGTCAAAATGGAACGATTCATTCAAGAGTGCTGGATATTGTCGAGGTATGATAGTATCCTGCACATAGAAGAACTTTCCTTTCTAATTGGTTATATTTGCAAAAGGGTTTGGTAATCAGTATTGGCACATCTGTCTCAACCCTCTTCGACAACGTAAGCCAATCCCCTCCGGGGCAAAGGTTAAGGAAGCCTCGAAGCACATCTAGTGTAGGCTCATAACCATAAGCCTTACACATTACTATATAGGTAGTAAGTTTGGCAAGGCCGAAGGGGTTAAACCTTGAGATGTGTGCCTCATAGTATTGTAACAGCTCTAAAAACAATGGATGACGGGGTATTCTCAAGTTGGATCGAGTAAAGGCATGAGTATATAAACCCACATACCCTTTTTGGGGCATCATAAATGCTTTGATTTTTGTTAGGAAGCATGACTTTGTGTTGTTTGGGTATAGGGTAATCTTCTAAAAATAAGACCAAAGCCTCTCTCGACAAGGTACATTTTTGTTGCCTTATAATACGTTTGGCATCCATGCTCATGGCTAATGAGTATACCTAAAATTAATTGCTAATAGATTATGGAAAAGGTTACCTTTTGGTTGTCGCAGTAAATTACGTCATAGCTTTGTATAAGTTATAGCGGCGAAGTGTGAATATATTAGGGTTTGTGAGTTTCTGATCATTTATACTGTGTATGGATGTATCTAGAAGAGGTTTTAAATTTTAAAAACTTGTTTGAAATTACCGATAATCATGCCGTTGTAATTTTTGTTCAACGGTTGTATCACAGGCATGCGCATTTATTGCGTTTTTGAAATTTTAAACATTTTTACTTATATAATATACGGGGATAGGGAGAATTTGTTACTTTATCCTAGAGTTGAAAGCCATACATCCTTGAACGAATATCTAACTTTCAACTGGGGGGCTTGATAATGTACCCTCCGGTTAGCTCGAAGGACCCCCCCCCCCCCCCCTTCAAGCCTCATCGCAACCTACATATCGAAGGCTCTGGCTAGCCTCCTAAAACTTTCAATGGCGTAAAACTAATCACCAGTGATCTAGTTACCAAGTGGGAATTCATCAGTCGAAGGATTAAGCCCTTCGGGGTATCCTTCAATAAGTTGTAAGGACGGAACAATGACAAGTCCAAACATTGGTAAGACCAAGTCTTACCCACGTCTCCTCTTCCTCCTTAGCTCCCCCGGTAAACCAGGAGGAGTGGGGCACTAAACCCTAGCGGTTACCATGTAAAAATTCGCATTTTCAGGTTAATTTCTATTCCCAAAAATTTTACTATTCATTCTACTATTCATGGTTACTATTCACTTTACTATTCATCATCACTATTCATCCCCGAAAATTTTATTTCATATTCATGTAGGTTAAATTATTTTAATGATAATCCGAGAGTTTGACACTCGTCGGATCATTTCTGCAAAAATCACGAAACCGTGTCCGAGAATTACTTTAAGGTTTAAACGTCATTCAGGCATCCCGATATGTCCCCACAAAATCACAAACAATAGAAATATAAGTTTTTCACCTTCCGTGACTTTCTCAGGAATTTTGGAATTTTACATTTTCCGAATCTGCGTTTTACGCAATTTAAGCGTTTTCAGCTTATGATTTCCAGCGTTAACTGCGTTTTCGCGACCCATTAAACCTATCACTCATTTTTATAAGGTAATAATGAGTATATTGATAATTTTAATCATTTCTACAAGTTTCATATTTATAGGATACCCGGTTTTAAGTTTCATGACTTAACGGCATACATTTAGCAATTAACGGGACCAAAACTCACACTGTAAATTAGATAATACCAAGTTTATGCATCTAGTCATCTCTTATCCCATTTGAACGTGTGTTATGGTGTGTCACAAGTCTTGTTGGCTTGTGATAAGCCTTGTTCACTTAGGATGGTTACATGTGTTTACTTCCAAAATATCCAAAACTCTTAGCCTCCTCAATTCAGTCCTAGGTGGCATTTTCCATGAGTCATGAGGGGACTTGGCATAATTGTGATAGCCTTGTCCAAGATGTGTACACATATGTTAACTTAATGACTAAGTTTTACTTAATCTTATAACACATATTTATCTTAGCAAGGAAGTAAGGTGATTCACCTAGCTCATCACCTCCTCAAGACTCTATAAAAGCCCTCTTCCCCCTCCTTTCATTCTCATCCCACATAACTGTCACAACTCGTAATTTCAGGTCCTCTTTCAAACGTCAAAATTTCATTATTCATCTCGGAAGTTACTATTCATCAGTTACTATTCACTAATCACTATTCATCATTTCACTATTCATCGTTTTCGGAGTCAGTTTGAGATTCTGAGAAGTGTTTCAAAATTTCACTATTCACAAAACACTATTCATTCCTAGAGGGAAATCACTATTCATGATCATCATGCATCTTCTCGTAAACCGAGTTTACGGGTTTTCAAATTCGCGTAACCAGTGTGGTTTAGCTTTGTAATCATGCACCATCAGTAATGACATATCATATAGATTAGAGTAGTCTAAATATCATCAATAACATCATCTGTATATTAGGCCATGCACGGATATGCATTATTTCAATATACGTATGTTTAAATAATTAATAAACGTTACCACTCAGTTTTTGCTACTAACATATACCCGATACTGCCGACTACGATTCTAATATATTTTCATACTCATTATAATAAAATAAAATTTATATTATTAATTTACCCGGCGTTTTGAGACCTGTTGCTATATTTTCCGGTATACGCTAAAAATTACGTCGGATCACGATATCTCAACACGACAATTATTTTAACACCCGATTCTCATCAGAAATGTAATTTTATAATTTCTACAACATTGTCACATTTTATTTGGTACCGTTAAATTTTATTTCTAGCAAACTCGGTACCCGGTATCCCCTAAAACTATTAAAATATATACAATAATACTTAAAGTCTACAAAAATCTTACACAAATCTCACCACCCCATCCATTGCTGCCCCTCCCTTATCAATTTCTTACACTTTGATTTTTTTTTTCACCAACTCTAATTAAAGAGTTTACCTTTTGTCTACAACAATAATACATAAACTTATACTTAGATATTTTCTCATTATACAAGCAACTAAAAACAAAATATTTCTCTCTTTCTCTCCTCTTGTGTGCTCGACCAAGAACCAACCAAGAAGCCATCACCATCAATTTTTCAAGAACAATACATAATCAAGTATATTTAGTACTCCTTTTAGGATTTTGAAATAAAAATCTAAGGGGTTATTAGGTTTTCATCTTCAAAACTCACTAATCCTTCAAAGTAAGTGTACTAAACTCTTTTTCATAATTTTACCAAGCTCTTACAAAGTTAATACAATTTCTATACAAGTTTTACATGCATATGCAATTTTATACCACTCTATTTATAATTTTTATACCATTTTAGCCTTAAAAATGTATAATATGTAAACCCTTGATAGATTAGCTTGGTTGATGATGTTTAGGAACCCATGACACTCTAAGAAGGTGTATGGTAGATTAATAGTTGTTTTGAAGTTGATTGGAGTGGGTTTGAACAAGTTATAAACTAGAAAAATGAGTATTAAACACTATTAGAAAGTTGTTGTTTATTTTTGCAAAACGTGGAAACATCAGGGGTTCCTGGGTAATTTTGGCTTAAAGATTCAGAAAATACTTTCAAAAACGAAGCTATGGGCAAAAGAACAGATAAAAAGGAGTTTATAACGAAGGAGATATGATTTTGCAAAGTTTAACGACGAAAAACTATTTTCTGAAAATGCACGTGCTGTTGCGCGAATTTCAACGGACAAAACAAGGCGTTAGACGTGTTCTATAAGAGTCGACTTACTGAAAATATATTAGTACATGTTAATACGAAACCATGGATATAAAGTACGTAGAAAACAAGCTCATAACGACCAAGATATACACTTTTGAAACCCGACGAAATCTATTTATTTTGACAGCTTCTAATAGCAAAATATTTCTAAGTATAGAAAAACTGTTTTTGTAATACGTCATGTTAAAAGCCATTTTCTCATTGATCGAGACCCGTACGGACAAAATTTAAATGACACGACTACTAGATATTGTTACAAGGTTTTCAAAAATATCGAGTTTCACCACTAACACTTAACGTACAATATTTCGCGACTAGTTTTGCGAGGCCATTTTGGGCATATTTCCAAGTAATGAAAATGTTATTTTTGCGACAAAAACATTATATTTACCTATAGAACACCAAACAAGGATCGTGGAGTACCGTTTCAACATATTAACATGAAAAGTGTTTATTAACTTAACGAGACGTCAAAAATATATTTTTCGACGATAAACATTATTTTCAAATTTCACGAGTGGTATCGATAACATACGTAATTGCATGTGTAGCATCATTTCATTGCTTATATTAGAACCTATCATTCAAATTAGGTTGCGGCTAGTGTTCGCGCCTTGTTGTCCTGATCATTTCACCATCATTGTACCATCATATCAGGTGTGTTTTCATAGCCCTGTTTTAAATTACTTATTTCATTTTAAAACTCTCGGGGGAGAATACATTGTACATACCAAAGTATCAAATTCCATACATTGCTTAAGTTACCTTATTACTATATCAAGTCCCCTTATTATCATGGACCGTTAATTATGCGTAAGAGAGAGTGAGTGGATAGATCTATTGGGGGTGACTCCCCCGTCCGAGTTGGTAGCACCAACGAGTCATACGGACGCATTTCATTTGAATCATATTTGAGTGCCTTGTAAACACTCGGTTGGGGCCATTTCATATCATGTCTAGTTTCGGGGTCATGAGCTTAAGAGCCAATGTAGCATTATTTTGACATCTTGTCACTTCACTTTATACTTGTGGCTAGTGTACATACGATTGAATTCATAAACCTATGATTTCTCACCAACATTATTGTTGACCGTTTTTAGCAATGTATTTTCAGGTAATTAAAGTAGCTCATGTTGGCTTACATTTTGGACCTACATGGAGTCGCAGAGTCGACGCATCTCACCTTTTATTTCATGTACTTATGTAACGTTTGATCTTGTCGAACTTGTTTTTCCTAAACTTGCAACACTTTTTGGGACCTTGTTTCGTAAACTCTGAATGTTTTTAATGATCAAACAATGTATTTTCTAAACGACACTTTAGGTCGTTCAATACAACTGTAATTGTGGTGCTAGGACAGTCACGCCCCAGGTATTCCATTCCGCTGCAAATCATGAATTTGGGGGTGTGACGGATTGGTATCAGAGCAATGGTTATAGAGAACTAGGTTGCATCTTTGACCCTAGACTGTAACTACACCTTCATAAGCACCACATCATTACATCATAAGTGCATATTCATTATCCATATTATTCCATATATAGATTATGCGGGATATTCACTTCATTTCAAATCGATTGTCACAGAATCATGCCTTCAGATTCCTATCCCATCATCATTACTTTAGACTCTGACATGGAAGATACCTTGTCACTCCCTATTGTAGTTGTACCATCAGTTGGCTTTACACTAAACTCATCACTCATGTTATCCAATGCTGAGACTGAACCCTTTTGGGAATAGAGTTTTTCCTATCATTCAGCCCATACATAGAGTGTCGTTTGGTAGGGTATTCAGACTTAATATTAATGGACCTATTAGGATGCTTATTGCAAGGAAGATAGTATGTTTTCTTTACCTCACTAGTAGGGCACTCGCTACTCATGTACTACCACCACCATCAGCTACTTATAACACTATTGGTCGTCCTGTAGTGCGTACTTAAGTTTTACCTCTTAGATGTCGCGAGATAGCGTGAAAGAGGTTAGTATTCCATTCACTATTATCACCATCATCTCCTAACTCACCACTAGAACCTCATCGTCATCAATTTCATTCTCATCATCTAGAGCACCACCAGCACCATCACATCTTAGAGACCCTACACCCATATATGACATGCCGCTTAAGAAGCGCCCACTATTTGACATACCATTACCATATACCACACGTTGCACCACCTTATAGGTTTGAGGTAGGTGAGAGTTTGAGAGCCTCTACTGCTTGACAACCTACTACTCTTCATCGTCAGATGATGACGTCTAATTATTTGAGATTACACACGAGTGTTTGGACGATACACTCAGAATAATACCACAACCCCCAGAAACATAACAAGAGCAACAACAAATCGCCCCAGGGTGGCATTCATCGCAAGGACTCTATATTGTCTTAGATATGATCGACTCATACCTCCATGAAATAATGAACCAATAAGATGCTTTGAACGGTATTATACCATCACAATGGAACTCATCACAACTCTCCCTCCATTATCAAGTTTGATTACACCACATTCTTAACCGATGAGTTGGATCACATCATTGATCACTTTAGCAACACCCCACCGAACAATATGGACACATTAGTAGTTTTGACATATAATTACAACTTTGGAAGATGCAAGTAAGACAATAGGATTAATAAAGACGATGATGTCTTTACGATTAAATGGTCATGTTAACCAAGATAAAAATGATTGCCCTAGTTTTCGTGTTTCGGAGATAATAACAATTCAAGTAAGTCAAAATCTAACTAAATTTTTGAACAAACAAAAAGATTTCTTGCAAACCTTACGAAGTATGACAAATTATTGATTCTCAACGGTTGGATTAAAAATCATTTTTGTTTAAGCAACAATCTTCTTGAATTCCCTTTTTTCAAAGACATATATGAGATATTGTTTTTATCAAAGTACAAAATATTTCGTAGTCACATCTTTTACATGACTATACTCACTACAAACTTCAAATAAAGTCACTCCAAAATAGATTTATGATCAAATTTTCACAATGTTTCACTCAAATAAATGTTGTTAACAAATTTCAGAAACCATATCTCCAAGAAGGAACACGCATAACTCATGAACGAATCTCGAAAGCAACCACTATACCTACTTACTATTTGACCTTAGAAGCGAAATAAACACCTCTGCCAGAGATTGCCAATATTGATACACCATGCCTCCACCACTGCTTCAAATTACAACTTTTTCGCTCATTCCATAGGATAAGACTCTCACGCTAGTATAAGTTCGTTGGATTAAAAGATCAAGGTACAATTACTCAACAAAATTTATATTCTTTTCGGAGATCGATATAGCTTAATCACATTGGGACAAGACCTCATTTTCATGAAAGGATATCGAGATGTTTCACCTGACCATAAGGAATTTAGCTTTCATTCACGGCAAATCAAACATCATTCGAAGTGGTATCTACTTGACTCAGACCACCCGTACAACAATTTCCATTCTTTATACATCTTGGTCATGCCTAGAGGGATTAAGCATTTGAACCTGCTAGCTTTACCTAGTATAAATTCTCGAATACTTCAAATCATTGGCAACAATTTCTGCCCTATATCCTTTAACACAAAGACTAACATCTTCAGTTGACTGTAGATCCCTTAATGACACGTTCAGCTTTCACGCTCTCAATATCACTACCATATTCTCGACCACTTCATAATCATAGACCACTACCCTGTTATGAACTAAGTTATTTACATTCTTTAGATAATGGATTAGTAGACTTTTACCACCCTATAAAAACATGTTCTTCCAAGTGTCATACAAGCTGTTTCACAAATTCATTGCAAGTTATTTTGTTACCATCGTACGTACTATTTCACAATTTCATAGAAGCTATTTTATTATCGCCCTACAAAATGTTCTACTATTACCCTACAAACTACTTTCGGTATCAATTCATAAACTGTTTTACTATGCAAATTGTTTCGACTAGTATTTTACAAAGAGTGAGATTAACACTACTTAACTTTTGGGAAACATAATACTATTTTATCAAAACCAAGCATTACATCATTTGTCTTCAATTATACATAGCCTGATCACCTATGTATAATTCTGGAAGAATCATGTCATGATGGAAACAAACTTCCTTTCAAACTTCATAAAACAGTCTTCATTCAAAACATCATGTAGTCAAAGCTTTGTAAACTAAATAAACCATTCATAAACGTTTCTTTTATAAACATCCTATAGGCATTGACAACATTCATCCTTCGCGCAATCAATAAATTGAGTTCTTTTATCAACAGCCCATATAGGAGAGACTTTCCATATCATTTACAAGGAGGATTCCTCGATACAAGAAAACAATGAAAGGATTACAGAATCACTAACCTGGACTAGAAGTATATAGTAAGACAATTCATAACTCAACAGAAATCATAAGATACCACGAGACTATCCGAACCACCATCTCTGACCTAGTTGTCCAATTCTATCATTCAAAAGTACTAGCTAGATCGAGTTCAATGCGAATGCACACTAAACAACACTATAGAAATGAACCAAGTCTCCCAACAGATATTGTAGAGCATTTCATTTAAACATGATCTCATCCTTACACCAACTTCCCTGCTATGAGTTTTCACCAAGGATAATTGAGTTGAATTAAGGATATCGATATAGGTTCCCCTAAGGCATTGTTTTCTCTAGAAATTCTAGATAACTTCATGTTCATATCAAGAGAGGCATCAGGCCCGCACCTATCTCCCCATCTACATGTGAAAATAAAACAGACATTCATCGACATAGTATCAGTTGATATCTTCGTTTTTGCCAACATGATGACAATTTCAATGATAAACCATTTCAGGACTTAAGTTAGTTTGAATACCACTGCCTATAGCTTTTTCCTGATATCCACCAATAGGCATTATCCAACATCAGAAACTAAATGTTAGACATCTATGCATTTATGCGAACATACCTACCCGACCACTTCATCCTCATCAGTGCTTTCACTTTTAAATGGATTTCATTTAAAATACATTTATACGAATCACATACCTTGTAGAAAATAATTTCTGAAATTCCTATTTTGAATAAGTACGATATTTTTTTGGTCAATCTTTAGCAAAACCATCGTACAATGAGAAATGTATAAACATCAACTTTTGGTAAATAGTCCTATTCACAGCATATTTGAAAACGGCTTCACATTTCATAAACTACTAAATTTGAATCACCAAGAAAAATATTACCTAATAAGCCATTCGCTCAATGTTGTAAATACGTTTATTCAGAAAAAGAATCAAAACTCACAATCGCGAGACAAATTTTGAAAACCCATTACCATACTACCTCGCTTATGCATTTAGGGTTTTGTGATTTAACAACAAAGAACATTGGAATATGTGATGAAGGACATTAGGAGAGACATCATCAATCAATTACAAACTTCAGTAATGGAGACCAAGCACCATAGGCAAAGAAAGACATATGTCATAGCATTCATTAGAACAAAATACAAGGAATCAAAACTGTTACCCATATTCTATCTTCTTCAAATAATGCCCTTTTCGAAAGGCATAATGTTGTGAAATAAGTCACAAGATTCATTGTACCCATTTCAATTATTCCTGATAAGGGTAATCGATTCACCTCAGACTTCTAGCAATCATTTTAAGATTTCCTTCGGAACCCAATAAGATATAAACACCGCCTATCATCCTCAGACCAATGGTCAGAGCGAGAGAACAATTCAAACATAGGAAGATATGCTCAGAGCATGAGTGATTAACTCTAGAAATGGTTGGATTAACCATTTACCATAAATCAAATTCATCTACAACAATAGTTATCACACAAGCATAGAGACTACACCATCTGAGGCACTCTATGGTCGAAGTGCCAACATCCATTGACAGACCGAAATTGGAAAAGCCCAACTCACTAGTCCAATACACATTCATGAAATAACCAAGAATTTCTTACAAATCAAGAATCATTTGCAAGTTCAATAAGAAGTAAACCATTAGGATTTCAAGTTGGTGACAGGGTTATGTTGAAAGTTCCGCCTAGGAAAGGCATGATGCCATTCAGAAAAATGCGGGAAGTTAAACCCGATATACACTAGACCATTTAATATTTCAAACAGAGTAGGCCTAGTGGCCGACAAACTTGAGCCTTGTTAGAGAACAATAGGTTACACAAACATCTTTCATGTTTACAAATCTCAAGATATGTCTTCCAGATGAGTCACTCATGATTCCATTGGAAGGAATCCAACCCAATGACAAACTTAAACCTTGTAAGAGAACCAATAGAAATCATGGACCGTGAGGTCAGACAATGAAACATAGTCGAATTCCTATCGTGAAAGTTCGCTGGAATTCTCGAAGATGTCTAGAGTGTACTTGGGTACGGGAAGACCGGATGCAACTCAAATATCTACATCTTTTCACTAATACCACTCCAGAGACCAACACAAACTGAACTTCGGGACGAAGTTCCTTTTAAGGGAGAAGACTGTCACAACTCGTAATTTTAGGTCCTTTTTCAAACGTCGATATTTCATTATTCATCTCTGAAGTTACTATTCATCAGTTACTATTCACCGATCACTATTCATCATTTCACTATTCATCATTTTCGGAGTCAGTTTGAGATTCTGAGAAGTGTTTCAAAATTTCACTATTCACAAAACACTATTCATTCCCGGAGGGAAATCACTATTCATGATCATCATGCATCCTCTCGTAAACCGAGTTTACGGGTTTTCAAATTCGCGTAACCAGTGTGGTTTAGCTGCGTATTCATGCATCATCAGTAAGGACATATCATATAGACCAGAGTAGTCTACATATCATTAGTAACATAATCTGTATATTAGGTCATGCACGGATATGCATTATTTCAATATACGTATGTTTAAATGTTTAATAAACGTTACCACTCAGTTTTTACTACTAACATATACCCGATACTCCCGACTACGATCCTAATATATTTTCATACTCATTATAATAATATAAAATTTATATTATTAATTTACCCGGCGTTTTGAGACCTGTTGCTGTATTTTCCCGTATACGCTGAAAATTACGTCGGATCACGATATCTCAACACGACAATTATTTTAACACCCGATTCTCATCAGGAATGTAATTTTATAATTTTTACAACGTCGTCACATTTTATTTGGTACCGTTAAATTTTATTTCTAGCAAACTCGGTACCCGGTATCCCCTAAAACTATTAAAATATATACAATAATATTTAAAGTCTACAAAAATCCTACACAAATCTCACCACCCCATCCATTGCCGCCCCTCCCTTATCAATCTCTTACACTTTTTTTTTCACCAACTCTAATTAAAGAGTGTACCTTTTGTCTATAACAATAATACATAAACTTATACTTAGATATTTTCTCATTATACAAGCAACTAAAAAGAAAATATTTCTCTCTTTCTCTCCTCTTGTGTGCTCGGCCAAGAACCAACCAAGAAGCCATCACCATCAATTTTTCAAGAACAATACATAATCAAGTATATTTAGTACTCCTTTTAGGATTATGAAATAAAAATCCAAGGGGTTATTAGGTTTTCATCTTCAAAACTCACTAATCCTTCAAAGCAAGTGTACTAAACTCTTTTTCATAATTTTACCAAGCTCTTACAAAGATAATACAATTTCTATACAAGTTTTACATGCATATGCAAGTTTATACCACTCTATTTATAATTTTTATACCATTTTAGCCTTAAAAATGTATAATATGTAAACCCTTGATAGATTAGCTTGGTTGATGATGTTTAGGAACCCATGACACCCTAAGAAGGTGTATGGTAGATTAAGAGTTGTTTTGAAGTTGATTGGAGTGGATTTGAACAAGTTATAAACTAGAAAAATGAGTTTTAAACACTATTAGAAAGTTGCTGTCCATTTTTGCAAAACATAGAAACATCAGGGGTTCTTGGGTAATTTTGGCTTAAAGATTCAGAAAATAATTTCAAAAGCAAAGCTATGGGAGAAAGAACGGATAAAAACGAGTTTATAACGAAGGAGATATGATTTTTCAAAGTTTAACGACGAAAAACTATTTTCTGAAAATGCACGTGCTGTTGCGCGAATTTCAACGGACAAAACGAGGCGTTAGACGTGTTCTGTAAGAGTCGACTTACTGAAAATATATTAGTACATGTTAATACGAAACCGTGGGTATAAAGAACGTAGAAAACAAGCTCATAACGACCAAGATATACACGTTTGAAACCCGACGAAATTTATTTATTTTGACAGCTTCTAATAGCAAAATATTTCTAAGTATAGAAAAACTGTTTTTGTAATACGTCATGTTGAAAGTCATTTTCTCATTGATCGAGACCCGTACGGACAAAAGTTAAATGACACAACTACTAGATATTGTTACAAGGTTTTCAAATACATCGAGTTTAACCACTAACACTTAACGTACAATATTTCGCGACTAATTTTGCGAGGCCATTTTGAGCATATTTCCAAGTAATGAAAATGTTATTTTTACGACAAAACATTATATTTGCCGATAGAACACCAAACAAGGATCGTGGAGTACCATTTCAACATATTAACATGAAAAGTGTTTATTAACTAAACGAGACGTCAAAAATATATTTTTCGACGATAAACATTATTTTCAAATTTCCCGAGTGGTATCGATAACATACGTAATTGCATGTGTAGCATCATTTCATTGCTTACATTAGAACCTATCATTCATATTAGGTTGCGGCTAGTGTTCGGGCCTTGTTGTCCTGATCATTTCACCATCATTGTACCATCATATCAGGTGAGTTTTCATAGCCCCGTTTTAAATTACTTATTTCATTTTAAAACTCTCGGGGGAGAATACATTGCACCATTTGTTTTTGTACATGCCAAAGTATCAAATTCCATACATTGCTTAAGTTACCTTATTACCATATCAAGTCCCCTTATTAACATGGACCTTTAATTATGCGTAAGCGAGAGTGAGTGGATAGATCTATTGGAGTGACTCCCCCATCCGAGTTGGTAGCACCAACGAGTCATACGGACGCATTTCATTTGAATCATATTTGAGTGCCTGGTAAACACTCGGTTGGGGCCATTTCATATCATGTCTAGCTTCGGGGTCATGAGCTTAAGAGCCAATGTAGCATTATTTTGACATCTTGTCACTTCACTTTATACTTGTGGCTAGTGTACATGCAATTGAATTCATATACCTATGATTTCTCACCAACATTATTGTTGACCGTTTTTAGCAATGTATTTTCAGGTAATTAAAGTAGCTCATGTTGGCTTGCATTTTGGACCTACATGGAGTCGCGGAGTCGACGCGTCTCACCTTTTATTTCATGCACTTATGTAACGTTTGATCTTGTTGAACTTGTTTTTCCTAAACTTGCAACACCTTTTGGGACCTTGTTTTGTAAACTCTGAATGTTTTTAATGATCAAACGATGTATTTTCTAAACGACACTTTAGGTCGTTCAATATAACTGTAACTGTGGTGCTAGGACAGTCACGCCCCAGGTATTCCATTCCGCTGCAAATCATGAATTTGGGAGTGTGACAATAACACAAACATAATCATACAATTTCTCTCTACATCAAGTATTATCTCAAGAATTCAAGCTACAAGTAAACTACATTCAAATCCTTGCAATCTTTGGTGATTCTTCTTGAATTTAAATCCATTCAAGTCACCTAAGATCTCAACACAAAGTCCTTCAAGAATACAAGAGTGTAGAAGGATTGCTAGAAGTGTGGAGAAATTGCTCAATCAAAGTCCTAGTTCTAATCATTGATTTCCTTTCTTTAGAAAGCCTAAAGTTGTAAGAAACTCTAATACACTTTCTTGCTCAATATCATTTTCATGCTTATTATGTTTCATTCATTCTATATATGGTCTTTTTGTTATGTTCATGATGTATAAAAACTCTTAAAACAAGTTATGGAAACTATATGTTAACCTATGTTAAGTAGACAAGGAAACTAGAGACTTATATTAGAAAACATGATAAAAATAGTTTAAACATGATATTGGAAAATTACCTACTGTAATATAGGACTTCACAAGGAAAACATTGAAATTTGAATCATCAAAAACGAGTACATGAGTCAAAAGTTATGGCCAAAAGAAGTTAGCGAACCTAAAAACTCGAAACTGCCTAATAGCATTCTATTTGAAATCCATATTTTTTTGAGGCCCTTCTGGTCCATTTCATCAAAAAGTTAAAACACAAAAGTTGTCCGGAACAACGTTTTCATTCAGGAGATAAGAAGCTTGAACCCTGAAAACGCATAACGAGTGATATTTTTCTTCAAATTCTTAACAGCCCCTTTTTAAATATCCAAATGACCATGTATTGGTTATAGCTAAGTAAAACCAAGAGGTATAATGACCTTAAAGCCGAGACCATAGCCATGGCTAAGGCCAAGGATGAGTCTCAAGACCATGGTAGCCATGACCAAAGTTATGGCAAGGCCACGGCTAAGACCTTATGGCTTTCTAAGTCGAAAACATGAACTAAAGTGTTAGTCGTAACATAATCAACCAATTTGGATCTACTCCATCGATAGACCATGAGATTTTTCAAGTAATATCACATATGTACTAGACTTAATAAACTTATAAAGATAACAATCATCATTTAAAATAAACTTTCCAAAGTTTATCCAACCTTAGGACATGTAACTTTTAATGACCAAAAACATATATTTTCCCTATCGATTGCTACAACACTAGGGAACTTCATGTGAGGGGTTTCATTTGGGTAAACGGATCGACGAGTTGCTGGATTTATGAATTAAAGTGTCCTAGCTCCTCGAGCGTTTGCTACATGACCTCTGAATCATGATGGTCCGAACGGTAGTGCGAGATATACAGACTAAACGTGTTTTCATAAGCCATCTTTATACAACAACCTACACAACATACTAGGTACTACATCATGAACAATATACAAGACATATATAGGCACATTTTTGTATTCTTAGACATTGTTCCAACCTAAGTCGCAACATTCTATTCTAGGTTGTGTGTAGCGGTTTTCCCGGCTTATCCATCGACTTCGTCATACATTTGATGTCATTAACTCACGGTGAGTTCGTAGCCCCACTCTCTATATTTTAACTATTTTACAAACCCGTCGGGGGATACATGCTATTATTTTTCTACTCGAACACAATGCTTTCTACTGTATGCTTACCCGACTATGTTTTATTGTCACTAAGTAGCGATTGCCATGTTCAAAGTCCCTATATCATGAACCATTAGTCACTAGCTTAGTGAGGGCGAATATTGTGAATAGGCCTATTGGGATTGACGAATCCCGTTTGTGTTGAACAACCACGAGTTCAAACAAACGCACTATATTTAAGATTTAAAGGTATAATGGCAATATTACCTTGGTAGGGCTTCTATAATGCCAATTTTTGGTTTGATGTTAATGCTTTGGTTGCATGAGCTTAGTGCAATAATAACGGTTTTGTTTTCTAACTATGAATGTGAGATTAATTACCTCGCGTTACGATTATTGTGTTCAAACGATTTAACTAAACCTACGAATTTCACTCAACCTTTGTGTTGACAGTTTTAAACATGTATTTCAGTTCCATGATGTTAGAGGTTTGCAAGGAGGAGCACGGATATTCAAGTGTGCTATAAATTTTATTATCATTTGAAAACTCATTTAATGTAATTTGTAAACATGGAACCATCTGGGACCTCATTTTGTAAACTCTGATATTTATATAAATCGAATGATAGTGTTTTTAAAATGACTCCATTAGAGTTCGTTTTCTATTGTTATAACTGTTGTGCCATGAAGTAACACCCAGTTTGAATTCCGATGCGTATCACGAAATTGGGGGTGTTACATACCATAAATCATGGGACGCCCCCATGATCTCCAAGAAACGTGTGAACACTCTCCAAGGTTATTTCATCACCTATAAATAGTCTTGGATGAGTCATAAATCTGGTATGCAATCTCCACTACTCTACTTTACCACATTGTTATTTAACTTCTCATATCAAATACTTATTCACACGTAGGAGGTGGTTCGCAGGGCCCAACCCCTTCGCAATCACTTAACGTAGTGTCTTCGTATTTCTTATTTCAGATTAAACACAAGCTTGGCTCAACCACAACATCCCCTATATACTTTGATCACCATCGAAGGCCTGGTCGTGCAATTTATTGTACAATCACTTATGTTACTCTACTGTTTTAACTTCAAATGATAAGTTTGATTCTAAATCTGAAAAATGTGTTTTAATTGGTTTTCTACTACCAAAAAGGCTTATAAGTTGTATGGTTTGGAAAGTAAATCTGTTTTTTATTCAAGAGATGTGAGATTTTATGAAACTGTGTTTCCTTTTAAAATGAAATCTTCAAGTACTTTAAATGAATCTGAAAATCTTAACATCTTAGAATCAAACTGTGATGAAGTTAGAGTAAACAATCTAAACTTTTTTGACATCCAAGGGAGCGAAAGACCCAATGATGAAGAGGGGGACCCTTCTAATGTGGAAGGTAGTGGGATGGTTCCTCCAGGAGACTGTGTCAATACAGTCAATGATGGAGGGGAAACCACAGCAACCCAGATAAGAGAAATTATCACCTCTGAGGGCAATAATCAAACTATTTTCAATGGTGAGTATCATGTTCAAATGGAAGCACCACCTAGTCTTAGGAGGTCTAATAGAAATAGAAGTCAACATGTTAGGTTCAATGACTTTGTGGTTGGTAGTAATGTCAAGTATGGTCTTGAAAAATATGTTTCTTAATCTAGTCTTTCTAGAGTGAATTTGTGTTTTTCTACTACTTTAAATAAGTCTAGTGAGCCAAAAACTCTTGTTGAGGCAACTCAGAATCCTATGTGGAGAGAAGCCATGAAATAGAGGCTTTACATATGAACAATACTTATGAGTTGTGTGAGTTGCCTGAAGGCAGGTTTGCTATTAGTTGTACGTGGATATGGAAACTTAAGTATAAGTCTTCTGGTGAGATAGACATATATAAAGCCAGGCTTGTTGGCAAAGGATTTAATCAAAGGGAAGGTATTGACTATGAGGAAACTTTTAGTCCTGTGGTTAAAATGCTCACTGTTAGATGTTTAATTGCCTTATCTGTTTATAATAAATGGCCTTTGTTTCAACTTGATGTTAATAATGCATTCTTATATGGTAATCTGTATAAAGATGTTTACATACAATTGCCTCCTGGTTTTTATGATAAAGATGAAACTAGAGTGTATAAGTTGAATAAATCTCTTTATGGATTAAAAGAGGCTCCAAGGCAGTGGAATGAAAAATTTACTACTGCTTTGGTTGAAAATGGTTTTAAGCAAAGTATTATTGAATTATTCTTTATACACTAAGGATAAAAATGGTGTTTTCTTGGCTTTGTTAGTCTATGTTGATGACATTGTCATTACTGGTAACAATATAGATGAGATTGAAAAGTTTAAAGGTTTTCTTAACTCTAAATTCATGATTAAGGACCTTGATCCTCTCAAATATTTCTTGGGAATTGAAGTTTTAGAAAACAAAGTTGGTATTTGTCTTTCTCAAAGGAAATATTGTTTGGATTTGTTAAGTGAGTATGGCTTGTTGGCTTGTAAGCCTGCTGCTACTCCTATGCAGCAGAATGTTGTGTTGAGTTATGTTGAAACTAAGACTGACAAGTTTTTGTCCAACATGACTGAGTATCAAAAGTTGGTTGGTAAGTTGATATATTTGTCTGTTACTAGACCTGGCATATCTTATGCAGTTCATTGTCTAAGTCAGCATATGCATGCTCCTCTTAATTCTCATTTTACTGCAACACTAAGAGTTTTGAGATATTTGAAGCAGGCTCCTGGTACAGGTATTTAGTTTGGGTATGGTAATAAGCTTAATCTGTATGCTTTTTCAGATGCAGATTGGGCAAAGTGTCCTATTTCTAGGAAATCTGTTTCTGGTTTCTGTGTTTATTTTTGGAATAACTTGATTTCCTGGAAAAGTAAAAAACAAACCACTATTTCTAGATCTTCAGCTGAAGCTGAATATAGATGTATTTCTTCTACTACTTGTGAGCTTGTTTGGATTGTTAAGATATTAAAGGATCTTGGTATTAATGATTTGTTACCTACAAATTTGTTTTGTGATAGCAGTTCTGCTATTCAAATTGCAGCTAATCCAGTTTTTCATGAAAAAACTAAACATTTTGAAATTGATCTTCATTTGGTTAGAGAAAAAGTTTCTGCTGGTGTTATTAAAACTTTAATGGTTTCTTTTGCTAATAATGTAGCAGATGTTTTTACCAAAGGTCTTAGTATTTCTCAGCATAAGTTGTTTTGTGAAAAACTTGGGTTAATTGATATGTTCAAGCCATAAGCTTGAGAGGGGGTGTTGAAATATAGTTTGGTATATCAAGCTATGTCTTGATATAATAAGTCCAGGGACTTATTATGTCATTTCTTTCTCATGTTTGTATGTTTAGCTTTATGTGGCAGGTTTTAGTTTCTTCAGGGACTAAAGTGTAATATCTCTCTATATAAGCTGAAGACTAACCCTTGCAGCCATTATTCAGCCGTATTCTTCACACATAAACACTCATCTCTTTCTCTTAAGTTGTTATTGGTCTGGTATTAGTCTTCTGTTAGTATTCTGATCATCTTGATCAGGGTTATAGTTTGATAGTTGTTATTGAGAGTTGTAGTGAGGATATTTTGTATCTTTATCATCGTAGTGAGATAGATAGGATCCTTCTGAAGGGGACTATCTTGTTTCTTGTGTATTTGTTTGGTGAGCACACGTTTTGTGGACTCATCTTCTTTCATATTCAATTAATAAAAGATTTTCACCAAGGGGTGGTTGGCTGGGTGAATCAGCTGTGTTGTGATTGGTTTTGATGTTAGATTCATAAGTTTTTACAGAAAATATAGATCATGAGGACTAATGTGAGTCCAAGCTAAGAAGATTAATCTGATCATAAAATGATTGAAAGTCGTTTTCATCGTTGTAAGTGTGTAGTAAATGTTTTTAGATTTAAATGATCAATCGAGTTTATACTTTGTATGAAGTTATGAATTAAACTAACCCAATTATCAATGTCAAAAATGAATTTTTCTTCTCTAAAAGAACACTATATCATCAGTAATATAAATAACGAGAATGGCGTCGGCCGTCGCGTTGCGTGCTGGCCTGTTTTTTTGCTGTATTTTTTTTAAGTAGAAAGTGGGTCGGCTGTTCGGTGCGCCGTTCATCGCTAATTTTTTGGGTATGAAATATATGGTTTTTGAATGACAAAGATGGGTGTGTCTCATGTTTGGGTCACTCATGACCATAACCAAATCCAAAGTATGAAAAGGGGTATAGTTACAACTACTTGTTTACCTTTGACATCCTAACCACTATTTGCATAGGGCACTGCAATTCTTGCAATTAGGTGATTCACTCCAGCTTAAATAGGGATTTGATCTTACGTATACGTTTCGCTCCAAATTCCAACAACTGTGTTTATTTGTTGGTTGTACACTTGCGAGAAAGATGGGACCCGGCGTGTTGTGGCAATACCATTGGTGGTGCTTATCCTATAGTTTTCAGTAGTTCAATAAAGAATTATAAAGGTTTCAAGAACAGCGAGTCTGTTTAAAGCAACCAACTGTAAGGTATCTTTTTGTCGTAAACCATTACCCATTTTTGAAACAATATTTAATGGATAATTAAGCAAGGCTTATGAACCATCTGTTAAACCCTAAGGTATATCGACAGCCCTAATAACCAACCGTAATGTATGTTTAAGTCGTAAACCATTAGCTATTGCTAAACCATTATTTAATGGATAATTAAGGAAGCTTTGTGACCTTAAAGTATATGTACAATCCAAGTTAAATACCGTTTAATTCAAGCTTCTGATCCATTACTTAAGACGCGTGGCCAACAATTTGTTTTTAAGCTTTAAATTGATGCAAAAGAAAGGAATGTAACCTGGATGTACTGGCCAACATATTATAACCGTAAAAGCAAAACCGATGATGCTCTAACTCGCTCTTTGATGGGCGCAAGAAAGCAAGCGGCGTTTCATAAAAGTATCCTCAAGTTACATATGTACGACCGTATATTAAAAAACATTTAATGTGAACTAATAGTAGTAAAATTAGGTTGCGTGATCAGATAGTTAAAAATACGTTTTATGATCAATATAATATGAACGTTTCAGCTGTAGTGCTTGACCCATTTCCAAACCATCCTATTCCTTAAAAAATTTATAACAACCAAATGTCTACAATATCAGGTACGGAACTGAGATTCCTGACCTCAACTTTATTGATAAAACCTATAAGACCTTGTTAAAAGTCGATCATCAATACCCTTATCTTCACCACCCTTGTCAGGTGAATGCCACGCTTTCCCTATCAACTCCTAGATTAGAGGAATGGTTGGCTGCAACATCACCCTGCATACAGCACAGAAGGGTGGTCAGCGGGCAAATCTGGCAGATGCAATGACTTTTTTTTTTGCAAACTACTTGCTCTGGACTTTTTTCTGCGTAGACACAAATACATAGTAAGGAAATGACTATCTGATTTAAGGCCACATGATGCTTACCAATGTATCTGCTGAGTTCTGGCCAGAACCATCCAGTTTCTTGATTGAAATGTGTAAAAGAATCCAAACAATCCTGTCAAGCAAGCAATGCACATGAAATAGTATCCTTTTCTAGAATCAAAATCATATCTATTGACCTTTTAACAAAGAGAAAATAATGAACATATGGTATTTCATTCTAAGGGATATGAAGCAACTTACCTGGACCATTGTCGATGGATGCAATTTTAGATGCAGCTGGTTGCGAAAATATTTTTTGCCTGCATAATTAGTCATATGTTAGATGCATTAATTAGTTACCAAATTCCTGTGAGTAATTGTCAACTGTGACATAATAATATTGTGACATATGTTAGATAACTACAAAATAATTGCATCCATCATTTTCAATCATAATATAGTTTCCAGATAGACTAAATCAGTTGTTTTAACATATTATATTAGGTGTCGCGTTAACAAACACTGCAATAACTTTATGTAGTGACATTGTAGTGATGTGTTGAAGAATGGTCTAGTTGTATCAGCTTTTAGTAGTACATAATCGAAAGTGGATGCCAACATACCAGTTCAGGTGGTTGTGGACTCCCTTCAGTCTTTGATTACACAACATCTGACATTTTATCTTGACGTTGAAGCGAAGTTTTACCGCGACCTTCAAAATGTATGCCAGCAAGCGGGGAAAAACTATTAGTAAAAATGGTGTTTTGTTAGCAAAAGGTCATAGGAGAAATAACTTATATACATGCAAGTTGGGTGATAACTCTAAGCAACACATATGTCTTACGTCCATGGTGGACAACTCAATGCTTTGGCATAGGAGGTTAGGTCACGCCAATATGAGGTTAGTTCAAAACCTAGCTTCTAACGAGCTAGTACGGAATTTACCAAAGTTGAGCTTTGAAAGGCATTATTGTGACACATGTCTAGGGAGTCAAGGACAAACCAATAATAGGAATAAAAAGGAAGTGACAACTAATAGGGTTTTAGAGTTGATTCATTTGGATTTGTATGGTCCATCTCCGATCCAAAGTTATGGAGGAAACTTCTACACTTTAATGATTGTAGATGATTATTCAAATTACACTTGGATTTTATTCTTAGAAAACAAGGATGGAGTCTTGAATAAATTCAACATTTTAAGAAAGAAACTTGAAAACCTACTTGATTGTTCAATTGTCTCAATTAAAACAAATCATAGTAGTGAATTTGATAAAATGCAATTTGGAACCTTTTGTGAACAACATGGAATATCTTATAACTTATCGGGCCCGTTCACTTCTCAATAGCTTGAGATTGTTGAAAGAACACATCATAAGTTAAGAAAGATGAGTCGTGCAAAGCTTGACGAGCAATCCATCCCACAAAAGTTTTGGTGTCATGCCCTAGATACCGCATGTTATATCTTTAATAGAGCTCATATAAGAAAGGTCATTAATAAAACTCCATATGAAATACTTAGAAATAGGAAGCCTTCCTTAGAGTGTTTTAGAGTATTTGGTTGCAAAGTATTTATACTTAACACCAAAGAATATCTCACCAAATTTGACCCAAAGTCATATGAAGGTGTGTTCCTAGGATACTCTCAAACTAGTAAAGCATAGATAGTGCTTAACAAGGAAACAATGAGGATTGAGGAATCTCTCAATGTGACCTTTGATGAGAGCATGCCCGAGCCTAAATCATCTCCTTCGGAAGAAGATGATGTGATCAATGAACCTATAGTTCAAGATCAAGAAAGGTCGCCGACATTACAAGTTAATGTTTCAGATGAAGGCAATCCTAAGGAAGTGAGAGAAGCGAGGGGTCATCCTATACAACAAGTCATTGGTGACTTGATTAAAAGGACACTTAGGTCACAAAACAAACAAGTATAAGTTTTGGCATGACATTTTTCAAAAATCCAATTTGTTTTTGGGATAGGTTTGGATGTTCATGGATAACATGCATCTTAGGAGAACAATCTTTAGGTGCTATTAGAGCTTATGTGTTTACATGATTAAGGCTTATATGCAGGCATGGATGGAAGACCAAATAAATGTCTTCCAAGAGGAAAGATATGTATCAACTCATTATTCAAACAATGATTGATAATATCCAAGATTCTACATGTCTATACTATGTGTTTGAACAAGAAAACTTGACACAAATTATCTTGATTCATCTCGAAAATCTTGACTATGTTAAGTTTCCAAGATTAGATAAAATATCGAAACACAATTCACACTTGTGTTAAAGATCTTGTATCTAATTCTACTTGTTCACCTTATGTGATAAACTACATGTTGCATGCTTAAATTAAATTGAATAATGTTGTCTCTTAATAATTAATTGTTTGTAGTTTCATGCATAAGTTTGATGCATGCATGATAAATTATGTGAACTATCATCGTATCCCTACCTACTACAACTAATAAAACTCATCACTTTCTTTTATTCCTTACACCATCACATGCTTAATGACATATTGGTACATGCTTTTGTTGATATAAATAATTGACTAAAAACGTTATTCATATCATTCGAGTTCTCTATGTTTTGATAATCACAAAACGAAAACTCATCAAACCAAAGATCATGATGTAAACAAGTATTTAGTAGTAAATAATCATTTTCACCATCTAATCACTTAAGGTATGAATAAACATTGTGTTTAATGCATTATAAGATCAAAGGGGTATTTAATTAATTACTACAAAGTTTATTTTAATATATAAACTTATTATATATTTTTGAAAAACACTTTTGGTAATAAAGAAAAATGTTTGATTCATACAAAATATATGAATTCAAATTTTTAACCAAAATTAGTTAGTTTTTCACCAAATAAACTTTCCCCACTAAAAAACAAAAATTCTGGCCGTTACAGCTGGGCGGCCCCCTTAATCAGTTGTCAGAATCTGTTGCTTATAAATACCACCTTAAATCTGGAATTTTTCTCACTTTTTTGCACTAAAAACTTTCTGATTCAATCCTCCATTTCCATCTTAAAAATCCTTTGATCATATAATTCATAAACCTTCATTTCCAAGTGATCCAAAGCCTCATTCATTCAAGTGAAAAGAGAAGAATACTTTTATTTATCAAGACTAGGAGTATTACAACTTAGTATCATCTTGCTATCTAAGTTGTTTGATCATCTCATCTTGTATATCATTCATTCTTTGGTGAATATAGTGTATACATTGGTTAGCTAGATTTAGATATAGGATCTAGATTTATTGAAGGTGTAAAGTAGTACTAGAAGTGAAGAAGTAGAGGTGGATAGGATTAGTGATAGAAGAAATAAGAAGTGGTAGTATATTAAAGTAGAGATAGTTGTGAAGACAAAGAAGTTGAAGCCTTGAAGTTGAGAAGACATTGAAGCCTAGAAGTTGTGAAGTAGTCTATATCTTGAAGTAGTAGATAGAACTAAGTAGTGAAGGTGTGAAGAAACAAGTGGAGTGTAGAAGAAGTGTTAGGAAGTAGAAAGGTGTGAAGAAAATAGGTGTGAAGTAGAAAGGTGTGAAGAAGTATTGGTGTGAAGAAGATTGGTGTGAAGAAGTTGTGTAGAAGTTGTGATTGAGTTGTGACAAAGTTGTGGTGTGTAAATTGGTGTGTAAGGTTTTCTCCGCCATAAGGGAGGTTTTTGATCTAGTGAAGAAAACTCTCGAGTAGGTGACTCGGGGAGTGGAGTAGGGCAAGTAAGGTGTCCTTGTAGCCGAACCACTATAAATCCTTTGTCTCTCGGTTTGATCTTTCTATTTCTCACTCTTTGATTATTTACTTGTTAGCATTTCATACATAATTATAATTGCTTGTGTTGTGCATATATTGATTTCACATAAAGATTAAACTAGGATTCATTCATAACATTAATTTTACAAAAACAAACCAAGTACATAAACTTTT
Source organism: Artemisia argyi (assembly GCA_030686995.1). NCBI lineage: Eukaryota > Viridiplantae > Streptophyta > Magnoliopsida > Asterales > Asteraceae > Artemisia > Artemisia argyi. Next base: position 127,393,923 of record CM060697.1, read on the forward strand.
ATTAAAACACTTATACATGTATATGCTTATATATGATATATGAAATTGTAAATTCTTTCCCAACATTAAATATAAGTAGTGTTTATACGAAAACCGTAAATAAACTAGTATCTATATTTTTGCATTAAAGAGTTTTGAAATTTACGTCTATTCTTTAGAAGTAAACTTTTATAAAACAAATAAAACGAAAAAGACGTAAAATTATTCATCCCCCCCCCCCTACTAGTTTTCCACAATTGGTATCAGAGACACGTCTAGCAAGATTTTTAAAATATATTGTATTTTAAAAATATATTGTAACGATCTATCGAATTTGAAAAATATCTGGAAGGGGAAATTACACAAAAATAACCATTATTTAAAAATGATCAATTTCTTGAATGGAAAAATAAATTTGAAAATTATGTGAAATCAATGGATCTTGATCTTTAGCATATCATTTCAATTGGTGATCTTAAACCAACCAAAATGGATTTTGAAAACCAATATAACAATCTTCAAACAAAGATTGATAAAAATACTAAAGCTAAATTACTTATTTTCAAAACTCTACCAAGAGTTAAATATGAAAGATTATTCTTTTGTAAAACGGCAAATGATATTTGGAAATGTCTTTTAAAGTTTCACCAAGAGAAATGTAAAACCAAAGATGATAAACTTGATGTTGCACAAGATTTAGTCACTCTAGAAAATTTAATAGATAAATATCTAGTTGAAATAAACACATGTACTACTAGTTCAAATGTGAAGGTAGCAACAACGAAGAAGATGATGAAAATATGGCTTGTGAGAATATTCAAACAAATGTGAATACAAGTATTGATGGCAAGGACTACATGCTTCAAGATCTAAGTGAGACTACTAAGAAAACATGGAGCGACATAGACGATGTAATTGATCACCGTATAGCATGTGAAGAATGTATAACTAAAAATGAGGTACAATCTGAAACTAAACATTTTTTCTATGATCAATCTATATTATAATTTTCAAAATTGGAAAACAACTTCAAACATTTTTGCAACATTGACTCAAAAATGATTCTTAAAAATAAATCTTCAATATCCATTGAAAACAATTTTGAAAAGGAAATAATTTTAGAAGATAAAATGTCTAGACTTGAAAGTAATATTGAAATTGATCTTAAATGTAAATATTGTCAAGACTAAAAACATGTAATTAAAATGGAAAATGAAAAAGCAAAAATTTTAGCCAAATTTGAAAATAGTTCTAGATCTTTAAAATATTTACTTAACATTCAAAAGTCATTTTATGATAAAACTGGTTTAGGATTTACTGCAAATGATTCTTTAACAAATATATCAAAACAAATAAAGTTTGTTAAATCTAGTGGAGAAATTTAGAATTAATTTTATTCACATTCATTGTTTACTACTCTAGTCAAGAAAGTCATTGTTTGTTAGTTAAAACAAACTATTGATGAATTCTTGTACTTCTCGGCGACATCCTCATCATATGCATTCAAATGCAATAGATGTTCTCTACTAACCATCTCGGACCCATGAGAATCTGGGTACCAAACTCTTTGTCATGTTTAGGTAATTAACGAACGAAGGGATTACTACTTTTTGGATCGCTCTCTTCGCTTTCTTTCATTTGATGACTATTGGTTCCTATTACTCTATTTCACATTCTACACACGATTTGCCTATGACGTTGTTGCGGTCATTTATTGTTTTTGGCGGTTTGTTCTTCACTTTTGGAGCATTGATCTTATGGTGTGTTCGTTACTACGTCAAGACGAAGGATTCTTGTATTACCATTCCTGATCTACACGACTTGTGATGATTGTTGTGATCGTTTAAGTATTTCAGATCAAGCCTCCTTGATCTTTATTGTGTTGGGATTTTACTTTGCTACTACGACATGCTTTGGGCGAACTTTAAAGATGTCTTCTATTACTCTCATGCCTACTCTTAAAGAAAAGATGGACATGAGGTAAGTTTTCTTTTCAAAACTTGTCAATATTACATTATATTAGAGTATGCTTTAATTAGTATGTTAATATGATTTAATTTATAAGTTGCCATGCTTTTAGATCATTAATACTAATATATGTATACATGATATTAGGCTAGTTAACCCTCTTGTTGTTTAGTCTATTATCATTTTTCTTATTCTTCATTTATATTGAAAATCATCTATGATCTATAATAGAATACTTACCATTTAAGCTATATGACCTTACTAGTTGCATTAATAAATGTGCTATAATTAAGACTTGTTAGTAACTTAATATTATGATGTGTTTAGTATACATACATACATATATATATATATATATATATATATATATATATATATATATATATATATATATATATATATATATATATATATATATATATATATATATATATACATATGTCTATCTTGTATCCATAGATGATTTACTTTATCCCTCTCTATCACATTGCATTTAGATCATTTGAATCCACCAACTCTCTTCCATATCTTTAGTTGCCATTGGAGATGATTATATGTGACAATGGGCTTAATTGATTCTCTTGAGTATGATAAGTTTCTATTTCTAATCCTTCACTTGCAATTTCTTGTTATCAAAATTAAAATATCATTTTTTAAAACCTCTCTCTTTGAATAATAATCTTTCAAATATCTATATCATTTCTCTTTAAACAACATGTTTAACTATAAGCTAACATAACTTTATTTTAATCAAAAATCAAGATTGAAATTTTTTTTTCAACATGTTATGAAGCAAAAATCAATCTATTTCATTCTAATGCACACTTAAATCTATTTTCAAAACATTGTTGAATAAAACTAAAAACGTTTTATTAAAAACATATTTGATCATCTCACATGTGTCATACACTTCTATGGAAATGACATTCACAATTTAATCAAATCATTTCTTGAGAATCATGGTTTACCCATATGGATCTTGTTTGTAACAAGTCTTGAAGTCCATATAATCATATCTTCCTACTTGTTACTTGTAAGCTCTCATCAATATTTTTGCACTAGCCTACATATTATCATTTTCATATAGTTGCATATTTAACTAGTTTGATTTATTGCTTCCTTAGTTGTCTATCTTAATTGATCAATTAGTAGATTGCATGATTATTAGAAATTAATTGTCTACTTTACTTATTTCTGTAACACTCTCTACATTCATAAATAGTATGCCCTATATTGCCTCAAAGAGTTGAACTTACTTGAATCCAAATCCAAAAACACAACCTTTTTGAAAATTTTCTGCCAAAAACCCATTTCTGGCATTCTGGGAATCACCAGATGGGCGGCCCCCTTAGTTATATAAGGTGGCCCCCTTAATTTTAAGGGGACCGGCCCCTAATTAAGGGGACCGGCCATCTGATGGCCGGGGATACTATTTTTTTTATCACTTTTTGACCCATTTCACCCTATACTTCCCAAAATTCACAAACATATTTTGTCCCATACTATCCCTCAAAATTTACCTTCCTAAACCACATTTCTCATACACTCCCATCATTAATGCCATCACACCCAAACATGTCATCTCCCAACAACCAAAAACCCAAGATTTCAAGAACCGCAAGGATTTCCGTCAAACCCGTTTGGAGGAGAAAACTTGATTCTTGTCATAACTCAAATGATGTTGTTCCAAGTAAATCAACAACTAAACCTCAAACCCATACTAATGACTCATCTCACAACCAATCATCCACTCATGCCCTCATTAATGCTTCTTCTTATGATGAGCATGCTCAATCCCAATCTCTCAATCAATACTTCACATGTTGCTCATTCAACAAAAACACCACCCACTCATGAAGAATCTCTTCCACCCATATCATGTTTTCATGACTACCCAAGCTCAACCATGTCTCCACCACCAAGAGTACCACCACCACATCCTACTACTTCACATGCCACTCCTATGTTGCATGTTCAAACCTTCACCCAAGACAACTATCATGTTCCACCACCATCACCTTCCTCCGAACACTTGAAGTTCGTTGAGGAGCTAAAAGAGGCTCATGAGCTTAGTGCTCTTTTAGCATTACATCTTGCTCAATGCAATTTGGATCCACCTCAATCAAGCTCACCATCATCACCACACAACATTAACCAAATTGAGAAGCATGTTAACAATTGCCCTTGTTGCATCTTCCTCCAACAACAAACCATTGCAGTGAATGAGCACTTTACTTGGATTGAGTATCTTCTTACTAGATCTCAACAATCACCATCACTTGAGAACATCAAAACCCTCAACCTACAAACCCAACTTCAAATCCACCACCTCCAAGCTCCACATCTCCAAACTCACCAACATCCATGAAACCAAAGGTTTACCTCCATTAAACCACCAAGCATTTTATATGCTTATGTTTCTCATTTTCAAATAAAACCCTCAACCATTTTGGGATGCAAGAAAGTTTGGTGACACTCTTTGTTGGCACAATAGGATATTCTACTTAATTTAGAATTCTATCTTTATGGCTTATGTAACAATGATTATGGGTTGACATAATCATTTTCTATTAATGAATGATTTTATATGTGTTTCAAATTCTCTTTTGCCATGATTTTTATTAGTTGTTATTATGCTATATGTATTTGCTTGTGCCTCTAATATTTTTCTTGCAAGAATTCCATAACTCGAACCCTTGGTGCCCTCAAACGAGGGGGAGCATACATCAAGGGGGAGCTTTCATCTTTACGGCTTAAACCTTTTTGATTCTACAAAAAGGGGGAGAAGTGAATAGAAACTCACTAAATACTTGTCTAAAAATAAATTTTTGGATTTAATGAGTTTAGGTTTTATAATCATCAAAAAGGGGGAGATTGTTGATATAAATAATTGACTAAAAACGTTATTCATATCATTCGAGTTCTCTATGTTTTGATAATCACAAAACGAAAACTCATCAAACCAAAGATCATGATGTAAACAAGTATTTAGTAGTAAATAATCATTTTCACCATCTAATCACTTAAGGTATGAATAAACATTTTGTTTAATGCATTATAAGATCAAAGGGGTATTTAATTAATTACTACAAAGTTTATTTTAATATATAAACTTATTATATATTTTTGAAAAACACTTTTGGTAATAAAGAAAAATATTTTATTCATACTAAATATATGAATTCAAATTTTTAACCAAAATCAGTTAGTTTTTCACCAAATAAACTTTCTCCACTAAAAAACAAAAATTCTGGCCGTTACAGCTGGGCGACCCCCTTAATTATAAGGGGCGGTACCCTTAATTTTAAGGGGGGCGGCCATGATTTAAGGGGATCGGCACGCTCCAGTTGTCAGAATCTGTTGCCTATAAATACCACCTTAAATCTGGAATTTTTCTCACCTTTTTGCACTGAAAACTTTCTGATTCAATCCTCCATTTCCATCTTAAAAATCCTTTGATCATATAATTCATAAGCCTTTGTTTCCAAGTGATCTAAAGCCTCATTCATTCAAGTGCAAAGAGAAGAATACTTCTATTCATCAAGACTAGGAGTATTACAACTTAGTATCATCTTGCTATCTAAGTTGTTTGATCATCTCATCTTGTATATCATTCATTCTTTGGTGAATATAGTGTATACATTGGTTAGCTAGATCTAGATATAGGATCTAGATTTATTGAAGGTGTGAAGTAGTACTAGAAGTGAAGAAGTAGAGGTGGATAGGATTAGTGATAGAAGAAATAAGAAGTGGTAGTATATTGAAGTAGAGATAGTTGTGAAGATAAAGAAGTTAAAGCCTTGAAGTTGAGAAGACTTTGAAGCCTAGAAGTTGTGAAGTAGTATATATCTTGAAGTAGTAGATAGAACTAAGTAGTGAAGGTGTGAAGAAAAAAGTGGAGTGTAGAAGAAGTGTTAGGAAGTAGAAAGGTGTGATGAAAATAGGTGTGAAGTAGAAAGGTGTGAAGAAGTATTGGTGTGAAGAAGATTGGTGTGAAGAAGTTGTGTAGAAGTTGTGATTGAGTTGTGACAAAGTTGTGGTGTGTAAATTGGTGTGTAAGGTTTTCTCCGCCATAAGGGAGGTTTTTGATCTAGTGAAGAAAACTCTCGAGTAGGTGACTCGGGGAGTGGAGTAGGGCAAGGAAGGTGTCCTTGTAGCCGAACCACTATAAATCCTTTGTCTCTCGGTTTGATCTTTCCATCTCTCACTCTTTGATTATTTACTTGTTAGCATTTCATACATAATTATAATTGCTTGTGTTGTGCATATATTGATTTCACATAAAGATCAAACTAGGATTCATTCATAACATTAGTTTTACAAAAACAAACCAAGTACATAAACTTTTATTAAAACACTTATACATATATATGCTTATATATGATATATGAAATTGTAAATTCTTTCCCAACATTATATATAAGTAGTGTTTATACGAAAACCGTAAATAAACTAGTATCTATATTTTTGCATTAAAGAGTTTTGAAATTTACGTCTATTCTTTAGAAGTAAACTTTTATAAAACAAATAAAATGAAAAGGGCGTAAAACTATTCAACCCCCCCCCCCCTTCTAGTTTTCCATAGATTTAGATGGCTTGACCATCTCTTCAAGCACCTTAGTAGTTGAACTCATCATAAACATGAAGAACTAGTTTCTTTACTCATACCTACCACCCTTCTTCCATCCTATATAAATCACATTATTACTTGTATCTTGATGCGTGGGAATTGCACCAGGCTTTACCTCTCAAGGGATCTCGAGAAGCTTACAACCCCCACCAGGCTGTGTACCTGATCGTTGTAGTATAGTATAGTGACAAGTACCGGGGGATTGATCGTTCAACTCAGGAATAGTGTCGCTAGGATTAGAAAGCCTAAAAACTAGGTCTAGAGGTGAGGGATGATTCTTTTTGTATTTTTATATTTTTATGAAAGCAAGTAAAATCTCGGGTTTTGGAAGAGTGGGCGGAATTAGTTGCTAGTCAACTAACCCAATAACTAAAGATGCAGTAAAAATAAAATAACAGAAATGTAAATAAAGCTAATTAAACTAGTGGTGTGAACAATAGATGGGAGAATTGTGTTTACTTAGATTTCACTACTCCCTAGATATCTTTTACAGGTTAATTGTTTGTTACAGTTGCGTGGATAACGGGTTATATTCCTTAATACCAATCGTGGGGTGGCGTACGTACTTCCCCAACTCTATGAAGCTCCTACTTCACTCCTATGTCGAGCCTGCAAGAAGCTCCTAACATGGGATCACTAGAATTCGCTCATGCATTAAATACAACCATAAAAACCTTAGCACGCATTGGTTCATGTTTCCTTAGACGTTCAAGCATGTTACACAATGGAAGTCTGCCAGTTTTCTTATGCCTAACATCGAAATCATTCAACCATTACAACTATAAACAAGCAATCAACCTATAATCAACATCTAGATTTCATTACATCTAAGCAAACATACAAGAGATCTAGCCTAGCATTTAAAATTAAGACAAGCGTAAGATATATTCAAACAACACATAGGCATATTGAATGAATTGAAAGGATACTTATCTCAATTGAACATGAAGGGTTTCAAGGGGTGAAAACCCTTGAAAATACTGTAAAAGTCGTGTTAGGGTTTATGCAATTCGACCCTAAAATTCTCCTCTCTTTAGAATGAAAATTACAAAAACTATATATAGATTTCCTAAGGTGACGGCGTCAAGAATAAACTTCTGACGCCGTCAACCCGCCGCCAAAAATATTCTCGGATTGCCCAGACCAGATCTGGCGCCGTCATGTGTAATCATGTTCTGGGCCGTCACCACTTTTACTCTTGACGGCCATGTCTTGACGCCGTCACGTTTTCTCTAGGCCGTCATCATTTTTGCTCCTGACGCCGTCATAATATTGCTCTTGACGTCGTCAGGTACTGTTCCCAGCAAGGAAAATTAAGACTTTGCCGTTTTCTTCACTTTTATGCTCCAAAAACGTCCAAAATGCTTCCTTTTCCAGAATTCACTCCCAAAGTACCAGAAATCACAAAAGGAACGATTTAAGGCAATATTTGATCAAATAAATTCCAATTCCGGCTTAAATGACCCCCCAAAAACGGATCATTTTCGCCTCATCATATACCCTTACACTTGAGATTTGCTTGTCCTCAAGCAAATAAGCTTTTATTCTATTCAAAATACAAGTTAGGGGTCATTTAACACTAATATAAAAGTAATTACAACAAATAATCATTCCACTAAAGACCAAAGACAAGCACGGAGGTCATACACTAGCACCTCACAAATAGTGTTTAGATACTCACATCTCTCGGGTGTAATAAAGTATATATCACAATATGGAAATGGAAAACATCTCTCACTACCTGTCATAGCAAAATAGATTACCATAGGCTTGGGAAAGGATCAAACCTCCACACATGGCGTAAGCACCTAGGATAAACTATCAAAGAGGTCTTTTAAAGGGTTATAACGTTAGGTGTAGGGATATGGAATACACGATTTTGTTGGATATAGGCAATCTTTACTAGTGGCGAGTTCATAATCTTGGTTAATTACATGTACAATATGGCGTTGCTAAGCCAAGACTAGACTCGACTTAAGCTAATAAATGAAAAATAACAAAAACATAAAATAAACATAGAATGAAACGAGATGGTAGTCCGTATGTTTTTTCTCTTTTCTTTTTCTTTTTTTTTTCTTTTTCATAATTTTTTTTTTTTTTTTTTTTTTTTTTTTTTTTTTTTTTTTTGCATACACTCTTACCCTACCATCCAAAATAATACATCATAGGGAATGAACATTCCTCTTACACTTGAATTTTTACATACTTTATAATAAACTAATCTAATGACTCGAATTAAGATAATCAAAACACTTAGAGTACTTTTAAGATTAACGTAAATATGGGGGTAATAAAATGATGTTCTTCCCCATTACTCCATAACATAAGTACTTTACCCATGAGTCCCAATCGTCCCAAAACAATATGTACAAGGATATGACTCGACTTACCAACCATGTAATCAATTAGATAATAAACTAATGGTTTAAACAAATAACAATAATGCACTAAAGATGAGTGCATACATGGAAGGCTAAGGCGATTTGGGTGTACATTTAAGTAGGGTGTAACAAATTCTTCCTTTAAGTAAGATGCTTAAAGTTAGAAACGAAAAGATAGGCTCGGTGGGGTGTACTAGGGGTTTCGTGTACTAAAAATGAGTACAACGCTAAGGTGTGGGAAAAATTAATTGACTTTACTAGCCAAAGTAATATGACTGATGAGTGTGTAAATACTCATCATTTCTGTCACATTTAGACTACAAAAACATCTAAAAACACACAGGAATGCCTTAAAATACATAAAATATCCCTGGATTGTGTTTTTATGCAGAAGGATTGAAAACTGATGAAAAACAACATATTTCACATAATTTACAGTTTCAGTCCCTAAACTTTGAAAAATTGGCAAATCTAGTCCCTGGTAACTCAAAACATGAAAAATATCATCCAAGGTCCTTAGGGATTCATAAGTTGTCAAGTTTAGTCCTTTAAAGTTAAAAATTGCAAAATGACAACTTTAGTCCCTCAAGTTTCAAAAATGTCAAATATAGTCCTTAAGGTTTTGAAAATAAAAAAATATTAAAAGTAAACATTGCACTATTCTTAAATGGCATAATTGGTCCTTTTGATAACTTTTGAGAAATTACAACTTCAACCCTTCAACTTTCAGAAAATGACATAAAAGGTCCTTGGTTTTGAAATAATGGAAAAATATGCAAAAAAGGTCCTTGTATTATCTAATGTTGCAGGTATGGTCCCTATGATAACTTTTGGAAGCTTGTCACATGAGGTCCTCAAGAAATTCAGAAGTTACAATTTTAGTCCTTGTGATATTTGGGCCATAACCAAACCGGACCCTTTATTATTATTAAACCAAAACCAAACCTAATCCAATCCAAACACAATACCCAAGCCCACCCTTTTTTCTTTTACCCAGGCCCAAAACAAACCGGCCCAAACCCCTTTTAATACTTCCCAGGGTTTGACCCTGGTCAACCCACGCCAAAACCATCACCACTGTACCACTTCCACCTCCACCCCTGCTTACCCAAAACCATGGTGGTTTTCACCATCACCTCACCCCCCAGCTGGCTACCCTACATCCTCCACATCATCCCACACCCCATCATAACAACCTATCCCACATTTAATGCTTCCCCACCAATTGCCTTCCATTGTTACACTCACATACCCTGTTTTTGTGGGTAACTTGCCCAAAACTCCTCTCAGACACTTTTCCATTGTCCCCTCCACATCTACAAACTCCCAAAATTCTTTAATTGTAAAGAAACCACCCTAATCCACCTTTTTCAACTTTGGCGCCAAAAATGCCATATGGACGGATGGGATCAATTACAGAGATTGAATGATCATGATGAGTTGGGAAAGTCTCAGAAGCAAGTGGAGAGTGCAAAAAAGTCATTATAAAGAAAAAAGGAAGCAATGTGGATAGATATCTAGTGTAATTTTATTTCATGTATGTCGACTTATGTAACTTTTTAAATTCCAGTGCTAAATTCAGCTTTCAAGCTTTTGTTAAGTATTATCAAGTGTAATCTGAATCTTTTAAGTGATAAATTCAAGTTCTCAGTTTGATTTTAATTTTGTGATATTTTTATTTAAAATATAATCTTTGGTTAATGCTAGTATTAGTGGAAACAATGGATTAGAATAAAACATATAAGCTCCCAGGAAGCTGTTATAAGCTTCTAGTAACTTACAATTCAGTTTAGCTAAAAAAGTTTACAAATACAAAATTGGTCAACATAAGTCAACTGTGAAGCTTGTATCTGATTTCTGGGATTCAGAGGTGATTTGGAAGCAAGAAAGCTTTGGATTGTGGGTTTAGATCCTCAGGGAGGAGTTAGGATCCTTGGTTCTTGGTCATTGATGCTAACAGTCCTTAAAATTGTAAGCCTTTTGCTCAAATTTTCCATTTCACTGTTCAAGTTCTTATAACTGCTTATGTTTGTGTTTTTTGTACTTGTTAGGTGTATTTAAGTTAAATTGTAGCTGAATATTGCATGCTTTTTTATTTGGATCTCTTGTTACTCATTGTTCACATATTCACAGTGAAAAATGCTTTATAGTGATTCATGGTTGTATGTTGTTAAAGTATGCATATTTGTGCTTATCTGAACTCAGTATAACATATTAAGTCATTAAGAATCATTTTCTTGGTTTTAATCAGTCTCTTGTTTGAATAATCACTAAATCACCTCCATAAGGGAGTGTTTGGGTTAAGCTGTTCACCTAGGTTCTGTGTTGTTATTGTTTGTTGTTTTAGTATTTTTAGATTGCTTTAGGTTATAGTAGTGTAATACAACCATAGAACACAAGTCTCAAGTGCTAAAAGTCAAAATCACAAGAATTGCCCCTCACAATTAACTTTGTGGTGTTTTGAGTTCCATAAATCATTACATAAGCTTATTAGTTGTAGCTTTAGCCTAAGTTAGATTTATTTAAGCTTATCATATCATATATAATCAGCTAGGATAAAGTAAATTTCATATAAGTCAAAGTCGAAGTATATCTAAAAAAGTCAAAACATACTTTTGCAGAAAATCCTAAAATGGCATGAATTATTATGATTTTTGTGTAAGGTCTTAGGGTTTGAAACTTCTTGTGTGTATAATCTATCAGTAGAATTTGAGATTTCCATAAGTGTTGTATTTTTGTGAAATTTATTTGTGGGCTAAATTGCCCCTCAAAGTAGGCTGCAGGGAAAGACCTTCCCCTGCTACACAGACCATCACCACCACAACCACCACATTGGTGGTTGATTGTGGCCACCACAGTGGTCCCACAGGCCCCAATATTGGTTCTCCCAACCCCCTCTTACCAGGCTTCAATATTTGACCATTTGTTTGACCTTAGGACCACTGGGTCCCACCTGAATCACCCCTTGAAATCTGTCCCATTTCTGTCTTAGTCACCCAATAAGCAGTTGCTTATTGTGGCTTTTTAGCTTATTCCATGAGCTTATCTTATCAAATCTAGCTTATTCAAGTCCAACTAACTCAAAGGAACCAGATTTCACCCTTGTGGACCCCACATAAGCTCATTTGATCTTATTTCTTGGTTTAGTCAAACTTGGTCAACTATCAAGGCAAATAAGCACTCACAGTGCTTATTTTTGGTTTCCAAATTAGTTGTCTTTATAAAAGTTTTATATTTTAAGTATTTTAATAGTTCTATAAAAGAAAAAACAGAAAAAGCCAAATTTAATTATAGTGATAGCTTCTATTTAATAGAAATTATCTATTTAATTTTCTTTTTAGCTTATTTATAAGCACTTCTACATTTTTATATTTTAATTAAATCTCTTTTATATTAAAGTAATTTTAGAAATTTTTCCAGATTTTTCTTTTGTTTTTAGTGGTTTTTAGAATTAATTTTAGTTTAATTAATTATTAATTAATAAATAAGGATTAAATAGCATAATTATATTTTATAAAGTACCGCCTAGTTTTTATAATTTCTCTAGCTTTTATATAAGGTAAAACATTTTTATAAATTTTTCTAGAATTTATACTGTTAATTTTCTATTTTTTTATAATATAAATAGTTTAAATAGTAATTAATTAATAATTAGAATAATAATTAGTAAATTAGTTTAAAAATACATAAAATCAACTTTTTATAATTTTTTAGGATTCCTGTTATGGTTAATTAGATTTATAAAAATCTTCTTAATTATCTAAGTCTTTTTAGTATTTTTAATAATTTAATTCAATATAATTAGTTAAATAATAATTAAATAATAATTAATTAATAATAATTAGATAAATAGTGTGAAAAATATAATTTTAGTTTTAAAATAAGTTTTATAATATTTTAGACTTTTAGAAATTTTAATTTTATTTTTCAAGACTTATTTTACATTTTCTTATTTATTAGTGAATTATTAAATAATTAAAAATAGTTATTAAATAATAATAATTAATTAAATAGTTATAAAAATAATTTTAATTTTCTAATAATTTTCTAATAAGTTTAGGATTCCAAAAATATAATTTTCATATTTGTGGGAGTTTTATTTAACAGAATTCACATTTAGTTTAGTACGTTTACGTTTATTAAACGTACATTTTATTTCTTTTTGCATTTTTAGATTTTCTTAATTTTTAAATAAATTAGTAATTATAAAATAAATATTTTAAGTTTATTTAATTTGCATTTAAGCCCCTAAGGCATACAAATTACTACTATAGTTAAAATTGTTTTTGTTGTTTACGTTTAAATATTAAACGTATACATTTTACAGTTCCTTTTCATTTGTACTTATCTGATTTCACGTATTAGTTGATATAGCCTATCAAAGCTATTCTAACTTATATTTCAGTAGTACAATCACTTAAACCCTTTTCCTGTTCAAATCACCTGATCTCGAAGTCATTTTATTTCAGATTTCACGCCTCGTTGGGATTTAACGATCCGGGGAAACACTACACTCCACGGAGTATTGGTTTAGACTGTTTGACTTGTTGACCATTACTTGGTTAATATTTTCTGACTGTTTGAGGCCAATCAAAATTTGGCGCCTCTGCCGGGGAAGTGTGCTGCGTATTACGACTTTTGAAGCATCTGTGAGTTTGAATAATTCACTCATTGTTATATATCATCTTTTGTCCATATTTCTATATTATCTCATAAAAATATAAATCCAAAAAGATTTTTCTTTTCCATTTTTAATTTCCCGTCACTCTAAGGATTCTTAGAGTCGTCTCTAGTGCATGCGCACTCGTTCTTCTAGGTCAACAAGCCCTTTCCGTGAGCTTGTCAGAATTCCTCGAAGACGCCGTAGACGTTCTGCCCCAACAGCCGTATCTGAGATACGTGCTGTTTCCCCAAACAAAGTTATCATGGCGGAAGACCGTCCGATGAATGAGCTTCTCCAAGCACCCATTGAGGGTTACGGAGACGCTATTGTTGTCCCAGCCATTGTGGCTGAATACTTTGAGCTCAAAACCGGGTTACTTAATCTTGTAACCTCAAGCCAATTTTATGGTTTTGAGAGGGATGATCCTCATGCTCATATTCGATGGTTTAACAAGATTACATCTACCATCAAATACAAAAACGTCCCTTCCGAAGCAGTCAAACTTCTTCTATTCCCATTTTCTCTTGAGGGGGCAGCCCGGATTTGGTTGGAAAAACAACCTCCTCGTTCAATAACATCATGGGAGGATTTAGTTACCAAATTTGTAAACGAATTTTTTCCCCCGTCCAGAATGAAAAGTCTTAAAAATGAAATCATCAAATTTACTCAAAGGTTTGATGAATCGTTTGGTGACGCATGGGATCGTTTCAAAGAATTGCTTCGTCGATGTCCTCATCATGGTTTCACTGAATTAATGCAAATTGACACTTTTTATAATGGTGTGAGTCAATCTGACCAAGATTCTCTCAATGCCTCCGCAGGAGGTAATTTTTTTAGCAAACCCACTAAAGAAGCTTTAGAAATCATTAAAAATAAGTCCAAGGTCCGCACTACACACACAAAGCCATATAACTCCCAAGTGAGTGCTGGTCCTTCTACTTCATCTCCCGTGAGTACTTCTAGCACCGATGCTAAGATAGACAAACTCACGGACGCTATTCAAGCTTTGGTTCTCTCAAACCAGAAGAAAGTCACTTTCACACAAAACCCTTCACATGCTGAAGTAAAAAAGGTGGAAGTTTGTGTCACTTGTGGTGGCCCACATGCTTACTACAACTGTACTGCCACCGATGGTAGTCCTTTTGAAGCCAATGCCTTAGCCGGTACTACAAATCAGGGAGGTAATCAATACCGTCCTCAAATGGAACCAAGTTACCGTGCTAACACACATATGGGACCACCCGGGTTTAACCAAAACCCAAATTTGCAAAATCGAAACCAGAACCAACCTCGAATGAACCAAGGTTATCAAAACCAAGGGAATTTCAATCCTGGATAGAATCAAGGTTTCCACAATCAAGGAAACTTTAACAGAAACAATTTCAACCCGGGAAATCATTTTCAGGGAAATGGTAATCCAAATCAGGGAAATTTTCAACCACAACAACGTTATAATCAAAATAACCGAGTCTAAAATTTCCCCAACCAAACACAAGCCTTTCTCCCAGCTCCACAATCATCATCTGATGAGTTGTTGAAGCAGTTCATGAAAACTCAAGAAGAGACAAATAGGTTATTGGTCAGCCAGATTTCCGAAATCAAGAAATCTTTAAATGAACAACCCTCGGGCTCTGGAAAACTTCCGAGCAACACGATCGCAAACCAGAGGGGCGATGCAAAGGCGATCACAACCAGGAGCGGAGTTTCATATGACGGACCCACTGTTCCCACTACTCCTTCTTCTTCTTCTCCCAAAGTAGTGGAAAACAAAACCGAGGTAAATAAGGACGAAGTACTTCCTACTCATAATGGGGGTACCCAAGACGTCCCACCTCATGTTGTCCTGAAACCCAAACCAAAACCTAGAGTTGTTTTTGAACCAAATGATATCCCAGTTGAAACATCTAAGTCCAAACCTTCTACCTCCTCTATTCCTTACCCCTCACGTTTGAATGAGCAAAAGCTCCGCGAAAAAGCTAGTCACCAGATGGATAAATTCTTTCAAATCTTCCAAGATTTGCATTTTGACATTAGCTTTGCGGATGCTATTATTCTGATGCCCAAATTTGCATCAACAATCAAACACTTGTTAAGCAACAAGGAGAAACTGTTTGAGATGGCAAAGACTCCCTTGAATGAGAACTGCTCAGCAGTTCTTTTAAAGAAGCTTCCCGAGAAGCTGGGAGATCCTGGAAAATTTCTAATACCTTGTGTATTCCCAGGAATGGTTGATTGCTATGCCTTGGCCGATCTTGGTGCAAGCATCAACCTAATGCCTTATACAGTTTGGAAGAAACTTTCTCTTCCGGATCTTACTCCTACCTACATGACTCTAGAGCTTGCAGATCGATCGATATCTCGTCCTCTTGGCATTGCCGAGGACGTGTTTGTGAAGGTAGGAAAGTTCCATCTCCCCGCTGACTTTGTAGTGGTTGATTTCGATGCTGATCAAAGGGTTCCTCTCATTGTTGGGAGGGGTTTCCTTAGAACGGGTCGTGCTCTTATCGATGTATTTGAGCAAGAAATCACCTTGCGTGTGGGTAATGAAGCCGTTACCTTTAACCTCGATCAAACCTCGAGGTACTCCTCAAATTATGATTCTGAAGCAGTTAATCAAATAGATATCATAGACATTGCTTCAGAGGAGTACTCTCAAGAGTTTCTTGGTTATTCTCATAATTCTGTGAGTGGGGATTCCACTCCATCATCTGAACCTATCATTTCCGACTCTTCCCCTTCTCTCACTCCGTTTGAGGGAAGTGATTTCCTTTTGGAAGAGGTCGAGGCTTTTCTCAAAAGTGATTCAATTCCATCGGGAATTGATAACACTGAGATTGATCTAGAGGGAGATATTCTTCTCCTTGAGAAATTGCTAAATCAAGACAATTCTCCTCCACTCCCTCCCGTACAACTTCATAATGAGGAAATTAAATCGGTTGATAAAAACGATGAATTTCCTGAGGTCGAGCTCAAGGACTTACCTCCTCATCTTGAATACGCATTTTTGGAGGGTGATGATAAATTACCCGTCATTATTGCTAAAGGTTTAAGTGATGAGGAAAAGGTTGCTCTCATAAAGGTCTTGAAGTCACACAAGCAAGCATTTACTTGGAAGCTCTCCGATATAAAGGGTATTAACCCATATTTTTGTACACACAAAATCTTAATGGAGGATGACTTCAAGCCTGCAGTGCAACATCAAAGACGGGTGAATCCAAAAATCCATGATGTGATTAAACAAGAGGTTCTCAAACTTCTTGATGCAGGATTGATTTACCCTATCTCTGACAGTCCATGGGTTAGTCCCATCCATTGCGTCCCAAAAAAAGGGTGGCATAACTGTTGTCACTAATGAGGAAAATGAGTTGATTCCAACTCGGCTGGTTACCGGATGGCGTATTTGCATTGACTATCGTAAGTTGAATGACGCCACCCGCAAAGACCACTTTCCGCTGCCCTTTATGGACCAGATGCTTGAGAGATTAGCAGGGAACGAGTACTATTGTTTCCTTGATGGTTTCTCAGGATACTTTATGTGGAAAACTAGAAGGGGGGTTGAACAGTTTTACGTCTTTTTAATTTTATTATGAAAACTTAGTTTAGTTTTAAAACCTTGTTTGCTTTTAAAACTTTGATTCAATCTTATGTGAACTCAAATCTTGAACAATATGAACAAGTATATCTAAGTATGAACAATAATAATGTAACCTAACTATGTGAAATCAACACATGCATAATATAAACAAATATAACTATATATAAGAGATAAGTACGAAATCGTTTATTTTATAATCCTTAGTTATATTTTGTATGAAACTATACTTGATCGAAATGATCAATTATATGTATGTAACCTTTTTAGTTTGATTGTAAAAACTTTGTTTTGTGAATGAAACTTTCGTTTGATCTTTAAGTAAAATCAATACTAGCACTATATGAGCAACTATATATATACTTCTACGTCTACAAAAGTAATAACGATATAAGCAAGATAATACGTAAGATATGGAAAGATCTAACCGCAAGACAAAGGATTTATAGTGGTTCGGCTACAAGGACACCTTCCTTGCCCTACTCCACTCCTCGAGTCACCTACTCGAGAGTTTTCTTCACTATGTCAACAAGCTCCTTATGGCGGAGAAACCTTACACACCAATATACACACCACAATTTCGTCACAACTTATTCACACCTTCTACACAACTTCTTCACACCTAGTCACTACTTCTTCACACCTATCTATCTTCACAACTATCTACTTCAAGCCTATCTTCTTCACACCAATTTACTTCACAACTAACAACTTCACACCTAGCTTCTTCACTATAATCTAATTCCTAACTTTCCTTCTTCACACCAAACAACTAACTAATCACACAATCAATATACCCAGCACAACTATCTACAATCACATATACACAACAATCTTCACAAAAAGTAATGTAAATAATCTTGATGATGCACCAACAACTTGTATGTGGAGGTCACAACAAGTTGTAATACTTCTTGTCTTGGGGGATAGAAGTATTCTTCTCTTGCACTTGAGAGGAGAAAGTTTGAATCACTTTGAAACAAAGAATTATACACTTATGATCAAAGGATTAAGAGAATAGAAATGTGGATCTAGAACAGAAAGTTTAGGAGTGCAAAAGGTGAGAAAATTATGTGGGATGAACCAGTATTTATAGGGAGAAAAATACTGTTTGGGAGCGTGGCCGGTCCCCTTAATTGGGTGCCGGTCCCCTTAATAATTAAGGGGACCGCCTAGTATAATTAAGGGGGCCGCCTAAGAAAAAAATATTTTTTCTTCAGATTTTTTGTCTTTTTGTGGCGGAGGTTTTTCCTGAAGAATGTAGCCGTTTTTTGGGTTGAAATTTGAATTAAAATATTTATTTTGAATAAAACATTTCTTATAAATACAAAAATGTTTTGTATAAGTTTAAAAATGTTTGTCCCACTTTAATAAAATGTAAGGTTTGTAAAAATAAAAATTCCTTTGATCATAAAATGCATTAGACACTTTGTTTATTCATACCTTAAGTGATATGGATGCTAAAACAAATATTTACGACTAAATACTTGTTTACGTCATAATTTGTAGTTCAATGAGTTTACGTTTTGTGATTATCAAAACATAGAGATATCGATATATGTTAATAATGTTTTTAGGCATTATTTATATCAACAATCTCCCCCTTTTTGATGATTACAAAACCTAAACTCATCAAGTCTAAAAATTAATTTTTAGACATGTATTTAGTGAGTTTATATTCACTTCTCCCCCTTTTTGTAGAATCAAAAAGGTTATGCCGGCTAGCTTCATAAATGAAGTTAGACGGGATGAAAGCTCCCCCTTGATGTGTGCTCCCCCTCGTTCGATGGCACCAAGGGATCGAGATATGGAATGCTCGCAAGAAAAATATTAGAAGCACAAGCATATATGGAAGAATATGCAATATACAAATAACAATCATAGCAATCAAATATTAAGGATACATAACAATTAATTCAAAGAGATTATGTTAAAGATCCTAATTTGCCAAAGAGAGCCATCGGACTTGCTTGTAACAAAAGGTTGGTTGATTCGTATTTGAAAGTGAAAATCATAAGCATATAGTATGCTTAGATGGTTGATGATGGAGTGTTTGGAATGAAGATGGTTGAGTTAGGGTAAGGTTGTTGGATTAATGGAGGTATATGTTTGGGTCATGAATGTTGGAGAGTTTGATTGTGGAGAGTTTGTAGCGGAAGAGGTTGATTAAGGTTTTGGATGTTGTTCAAGTGAGGGTATTGGATGTGATCTAGTGAGAAGATATTCAATCCAAATGAAGTGTTCATTGAATGCAATGGTTTTTAGGAGAAAGAGGCAACAAGGTCAATTTTTGACATGCTTCTCAAGTTGATTTATGTTGTGTGGTGATGAGGGTGATCTAGATGAAGGTGGATCCAAATTGCGTTGAGCAAGATGTAAGGCTAAAAGAGCACTAAGCTCATGGGATTCTTTTAGCGCCTCAACGAACATTAAGTGTTCGGAGGAAGGTGATGGTGGTGGAGCATGATAGTTGTCTTGGGTGAGGGTTTGAACATGCAACATAGGAATGGCATGTGAAGTTGTAGGATGTGGTGGTGATACTCTTGGTGGTGGAGACATGTTTGAGCTTGGGTAATCATGAAAACATGATATGGGTGGAAGAGATGCTTCATAAGTGGATGGTGTTTTTGTTGAATGAGCAACATGTAAAGTGTTGGTAATGAGGTTGGGATTATTGTTTTGGGATTGGGCATGCTCATCATAAGAAGGAGCATTAGTGGAAGCACGAATGGATGATTTATTGTTAAACGGATCATTTGTGTGAGAGTAAGGTTTAGGTGTTGGATGATTATGAACAACATCGCTTGAGTTGTGAAAAGATTATGAGGTTTGAGTGTAATGTAGAAAGATATAGGTAAGTAAAGGTTTTTGATATGTAATGTTGGTGAGAAGGAGAGTGGGGTGTTAGGTATGTAATGTTGAAGACATAGGAGGAATTTGGTGTTGGATGTTTGACAACATCATTTGGTTTAACCGGCTTTTAATGGAAGTTAAGCTTTCTTCTCCAAACGGGTTATTTGGTGGTTTTGATTTAATGGGAGAGGTCATGAAGAGATGAGTATAGATTGAGAGGAATGAGAGTGTTTATAATGTAGGATTGGTGGGATTAAGGATGTATAAATTTTGATAGAGGGTTTATGATAAAATAGGTTTATGAATTTTGGGAAGTGTAGGATGAAATGGGCTAAAAAGTAGAAAAAGGAAACAACACCTTCGACCATAAGATAGTCGGTCCCCTTAATTGGAGGCCGGTCCCCTTAATAATTAAGGGGGCCGCCTTATGATTTAAGGGGGCCGCCCATCTTGTGATTCCCAAATTGCTATAAAAGGGTTTTTGGTAGTGAATTGCAGAAAGGTTGTGTTTTTGGTTTCAAACAAGTCCAACTCTTTGAGGCAATTAAGCATATACTAATTATGTTGGCAATTATATGGCCAAAGCATGTTAATCAAAAAGATTAAGTAAACAAGCAATTTCATCTAGCATGCAAGCATACTCATCAAGCAAGTAAAATATAAGTGCTAGGAAACAATAAGCAACATCAAGTATTTTATAACTACATAACTAGGAGGATAAATCCTAATGTGTATCAATGTGCAATAAGTGGGTAGTTATGATAGCATGGATTTCTAGACTTGTTACAAACAAAGTCTTAATGAACAAACCATGGTCCTCTTGATTTGATTTAGTTCACTTATAAGTGTCATTTATATAAATATAGATGACAAATATGAGATCACGATGCATGATTTTAAAAGAGACGTTTTTAGCATTATTCAACAATGTTTGAAAGTAAGTTTTCACTTAGATGTGAGAGTTATTTGAATAAAATAGATTGGGTTTTTACTTCAAAATGTGTGAATGAACGGTAAAGAATATTTTCCCAATCTTTAGTTTTGATCAAAACAAAATTGTGGATATTGATAGTGAAAACATGTTATTTAAAAGTGGGATAGTTATTTGAAAAACTATTTTCCAAAATGTGAGGTTTTTGCATATTTTTAGAAATATTTGATTTTTGACAACAAATATCATAAATCAAATATTTTCAAAAAATGTTTATTAAAGATCTCATGCTCAAGAGGATTGGTTAAGCATATTATTATCTCATGCTATCGTTCTACATATCCTATGATCCTAAAGGAAATGAAGACGATAATTTATATGTTAGATGCGAGAGTGTTGAATGGGGTATAACCTAACATCTATAGTTCCTTAGTTTTCGCACGCTTATCTAACTTAATGCTATAGTCTACGAGAGCTTGTTTCATCCATAGTTTTCCTACTCGAGGGATCTAATCCTACTTCTATATTAACGATCGATCCACTTAACTCATTTCACTTCATCACCATGAGTTTGCTAATAGTGGATATAGAAGATTTCCATTTTCTATTTCGTTCGGCAATAAACAGTTTTATCTTATTCCTAGGAGAGTCAACCAATGATGTATCTAGGTTATAAGAATATAAGCAATTATGTACTAAGCATTAATCTAACTAATCATTTATCTAAGCATGCATATTATAGTGATGAACTTAAAAGAAACGCATACCTTTTAGTCTTCAATGGAATATCTTCAAGCACTTCAAGTGACCATGTTGACTTAAAGAAGTCATTTGTAGATGATATTCCAACTTCTTCCAAGATTGACAACTTAGCCACTTGGTCCCCATTGTCTCATTGGTCCAAAGTTGTTTGGTCCAAACATATTTAACATTTGGCTAGGATGCATGTATGGTGGTAATATTTCCCAAGGATTGTAACTTGGTTTATAATTCCACATTTGATTTCTAGTGTTATTGTAATATTGTCTATTTTGATTTCTTCCAGGTTGAGGTGTTTTAGATCTTAGATGATGATTGTTAGGTTTTCTTGGTGGTGGAGTTTTAGATCTTAATTTAGGTTTAGAGGATCCTACTTCGGTCTTTAAGGATGGTTTATAAAAAGTTTTTACTTTTTCATCATTCGCAATGGGTATTTTTCTATCTTTTGTAAGTATATACTTAAGATTTGATTCTAATGATTTTTGTTTACTAGATTCACATTCAAACTTTATACTTTTATTTTCACTAGTTGAAACATTAGTTGAAGTTAATCCTAGACCGGTTTTATCTCCCGAAGTTTCTTGAACACTTATTATTTTCTTAAGTGGGTTACTACAATTTTTAAACTTGTCAAGTTTGAAAATTTCATTTTTAAGTTTTTCGTTTTCATTTTTAACCTCTAAGCATGTTTTACATTTTATAAAAACTTCTTTTCCTTTTTCCAAATGTTGTAGTTTAATTTTTAATTCAAGTACTTCATTTTCTAATAGATTATTAATATGTTTTAGTGACTTATTTTTAGCTATAACCTTTTTACCTAATATGCATAACCTATTATATTCACTATCTAGGTCTTTTTCGTCTAATGATAAATTTTCGTCACTAAAGTATTCGGTTTCGGAACGTACCTCGCTTGATGTCTTAGCCATAAGACACTTTTCTTCATTTGTGGTTTCTTTCTTGTCCTCATCACTATCACTCCAAGCACCTCCGATAAACGCCTTTTGATTTTGATCTCTTGACATCATTGGACACTTTCTGATGAGATGATTTGGATTGCCACATTTAAAACACTTCCTTTCATTATATGGTTGCCTAACATATCTTCCTCGTCTTTTGAAGAATTTCTTGAAGTCTCGTACGGCCATAGCATACTCTTCATCGTCACTTTTGGAGGTTGAGCATTCATCGTCACTAGAGTCCTTTTTAGCTCTCAACACAATTGATTTGCTTTGCTCCCTTTTTCCTTTGACCATCTCGGAGTCTTTCTTTATTATTTCTTCGTAGACCTTTAAGTTGCCGATCAATTCGTCAAGTTGTAGAGTTGACAGATTTCTTGATTCTTCAATAGCCGTGACTTTAGCTCGCCATTTTGGATGAAGAGCCCTAAGAAATTTCCTAACAAAATTCTTACTAGAAGAATTCTCATCAAGTGCTTTTAAACTTGTGATAATAGTTTTAAATCTAGCAAAAGCATTATCTATTGATTCCTCCTCCGGAATCGTAAATTGTTCATATTGTTGAACAAGAAGATCTATTTTGTTATCTTTAACTTGACTATTACCTTGGTGAGTGGTTAGTAAATAATCCCAAATTTCTTTTGCGGTTTTACACATAAAAATTCTTTCGTATTCTTTACGTGGTAACGCATTGTAAATAACCATTTTTGTTTCATTGTTTTTAGAAAGTCTTCTTTTTAAATCATCATTTTGTTTTTCAAAAGGTACTATTTCATCTTTATTTATTTCGGGATTATTTTGAGTAGGTAAAAAATCACCATTAGTAATAACATGCCAAAGTTCTAAATCCTTTGATTACACATAAGTTTCGAATCGATTTTTCCAATATAAAAATCCATCACTTTCAAATAGTGGTGGTCTTTGCATAGATTACCCTTCTAAATATTTTTCAGATACCATAGATCGTTACAAGTTTTAAAATACAATATATTTTAAAAATCTTGCTAGACGTGGCTCCTGATACCAATTGTGGAAAACTAGAAGGGGGGTTGAATAGTTTTACATCTTTTTAATTTTATTATGAAAACTTAGTTTAGTTTTAAAACCTTGTTTGCTTTTAAAACTTTGATTCAATCTTATATGAACTCAAATCTTGAACAATATGAACAAGTATATCTAAGTATGAACAATAATAATAATGTAAGCTAAGTATGTGAAATCAACACATGCATAATATAAACAATTATAACTATAATAAGAGATAAGTACGTAATCGTTTATTTTATAATCCTTAGTTATATTTTGTATGAAAACTATACTTGATCGAAATGATCAATTATATGTATGTAACCTTTTTAGTTTGATTGTAAAAACTTTGTTTTGTGAATGAAACTTTCGTTTGATCTTTAAGTAAAATCAATACTAGCACTATATGAGCAACTATATATATACTTCTACGTCTACAAAAGTAATAACGATATAAGCAAGATAATACGTAAGATATGGAAAGATCTAACCGCGAGACAAATGATTTATAGTGGTTCGGCTACAAGGACACCTTCCTTGCCTTACTCCACTCCTCGAGTCACCTACTCGAGAGTTTTCTTCACTATGTCAACAAGCTCCTTATGGCGGAGAAACCTTACACACCACAACTTCGTCACAACTTATTCATACCTTCTACATAACTTCTTCACACCTAGTCACTACTTAATCACAACACTACTTCTTCACACCTATCTATCTTCACAACTATCTACTTCAAGCCTATCTTCTTCACACCAATTTACTTCACAACTAACAACTTCACACCTAGCTTCTTCACTATAATCTAATTCCTAACTTTTCTTCTTCACACCAAACAACTAACTAATCACACAATCAATATACCTAGCACAACTATCAACAATCACATATACACAACAATCTTTACAAAAAGTAATGTAAATAATCTTGATGATGCACCAACAACTTGTATGTGGAGGTCACAACAAGTTGTAATACTTCTTGTCTTGGGGGATAGAGGTATTCTTCTTTTGCACTTGAGAGGATGAAGTTTGAATCACTTTGAAACAAAGAATTATACACTTATGATCAAAGGATTAAGAGAATAGAAATGTGGATCTAGAACAGAAATTTTAGGAGTGCAAAAGGTGAGAAAATTCTGTGGGATGAACCAGTATTTATAGGGAGAAAAATATTGTTTGGGAGCGTGGCCGGTCCCCTTAATTGGGTGCCGGTCCCCTTAATAATTAAGGGGACCGCCTAGTATAATTAAGGTGGCCGCCTAAGAAAAAAATATTTTTTCTTCAAAATTTTTGTCTTTTTGTGGGAGAGGTTTTTCCTAAAAAATGTAGCCGTTTTTTGGGTTGAAATTTGAATTCAAAATATTTATTTTGAATAAAACATTTCTTATAAACACAAATATGTTTTGTATAAGTTTAAAAATGTTTGTCCCACTTTAATAAAATGTAAGGTTTGTAAAAATAAAAATTCCTTTGATCATAAAATATATTAGACACTTTGTTTATTCATACCTTAAGTGATATGGATGCTAAAGCAAATATTTACGACTAAATACTTGTTTATGTCATAATTTGTAGTTCAATGAGTTTACGTTTTGTGAGTATCAAAACATAGAGATATCGATATATGTTAATAATGTTTTTAGGCATTATTTATATCAACACTTTCAAATCCCCATTGATCCATCGGATCAAGAAAAGACTACCTTTACATGCCCTTATGGAACCTTTGCTTATAAACGTATGCCTTTTGGCTTATGTAATGCTCCAGGTACGTTCCAGACGTGCATGATGGCCATATTTACCGACATGATCGGTAAAACCATGGAGGTCTTTATGGATGACTTCTCGGTCATTGGGGATTCATTTCAAACATGTCTCACCAATTTAGAAAAAATGTTGAAAAGGTGTGAAGACACCAATTTATGTCTAAATTGGGAAAAGAGTCATTTTATGGTCAAAGAGGGCATTGTCCTCGGCCATAAGATTTCCAAGAATGGGATTGAGGTTGACAGAGCTAAGGTTGATGTCATTGTTAAATTGCCTCACCCTACTACCGTCAAAGGTATTAGGAGTTTCTTGGGTCATGCCGGTTTCTATCGTCGATTCATACAAGATTTTTCTAAAATCTCACGGCCTATGACTCATCTCCTCGAGAAGGATGCTCCTTTTATCTTCTCACCAGAGTGCATCGAGCTTTTGAAACATTAAAGAAAAAGCTTACTGAGGCACCCATTCTTATTGCCCCCGACTGGGATTTACCCTTTGAGCTTATGTGCGATGCAAGTGATTTTGCTATCGATGCAGTCTTGGGGCAACGTAAAACGAAACACTTTCAGCCTATCCACTACGCAAGCAAAACTATGAACGAAGCTCGAACTCATTACACCACTACGGAAAAAGAATTATTAGCCATGGTGTATGCTTTTGAAAAGTTTCGGACATACTTAATCTTGACCAAATGCGTAGTGTATACGGATCACTCGGCTCTAAAATATCTCTTTGCAAAACAAGATGCAAAGCCGAGATTGCTCCGTTGGGTTCTCCTCCTTCAGGAATTTGATATCATTATTCGTGATAAAAAAGGAGCTGAGAACCTGGCTGCTGATCATCTGTCCCGATTAGAGAACCTCATCAAGATGTGTATGAGAAAAAGGAAATAAATGAAACATTTCCTCTCGAAACACTCAATGCGGTTGCTTTTCGCGGAGATTCTACTACCCCATGGTTTGCTGACTTTGCAAACTACCATGCGGGTAACTTTTTTGTGAAAGGGATGTCAACCCAACAGAAGAATAAATTCTTTAAGGATGTTAAACATTACTTCTGGGATGACCCCTACTTATTCAAAATCTGTGCGGATCAAGTCATCCGACGGTGTGTATATGGACAGGAAGCCACTGAAATTCTCAAGGCTTGCCATGCTGGACCCACTGGGGGACATCATAGTCCCAATTACACCGCCAAAAAGGTGTTTGATTCCGGATTCTTCTGGCCCACAATTTATAAAGATGCCCAGGATCTCATTAAAACCTGTGCCGCTTGTCAACGTCATGAAAACATTTCACAAAGAAATGAAATGCCACAAAATGCTATTCAAGTCTGTGAGATCTTTGATATCTGGGGCATTGACTTTATGGGGCCATTCCCATCATCTAGAGGAAACAAATACATACTTGTGGCTGTTGATTATTTATCAAAGTGGGTTGAAGCGAAAGCTTTACCTACAAATGATGCCCGAGTTGTAGTGAAATTCCTGAAATCTCTTTTTGCCCATTTTGGAACCCCACGTGCTATCATAAGTGATCGTGGTACGCATTTTTGCAATGACAAATTTGACAAAGTCATGCAAAAGTATGGTGTAACTCACCGTCTTTCTACCGCGTATCACCCACAAACAAGTGGGCAAGTGGAGGTTTCAAACCGTGGTATCAAAAGGATACTTGAGAGGACTGTAGGAGAAAATCGTGCTGCCTGGTCGGATAAATTAGATGACGCACTATGGGCCTTTCGTACAGCTTACAAAACACCCATTGGGTGTACACCTTACAAGCTTGTGTACGGAAAGACATGTCATCTACCGATGGAACTTGAGCACAAAGCCTACTGGGCATTAAAACATGCCAACTTTGACCTCAAAACTGCGGGTGATCACAGAAAAGTTCAAATGAATGAATTAAATGAACTACGTGATCAGGCTTACAAGAACTCTTTAATCTATAAAGAAAAAACAAAGAGAATTCATGACTCAAAAATAAAGAACCGCATTTTTAACGTTGGTGATCGAGTACTTCTCTTTAATTCTAGATTAAAGATCTTCTCGGGTAAACTAAAAACCCGTTGGACTGGCCCATTCACTATCATTAAGGTTTATCCATATGGTACCGTTGAGTTATCTCAAAATGACGGTCCATGTTTTAAAGTGAATGGCCATCGAGTGAAACACTACTTTGGAGAGGACATACCAACCATGGTTGTCCCGGATCTCCAAACTTTCCCTAAGGACAATTAAATTCGGGGTCGAGTCAAGCTAGCGACTCGGTACTCAAAAACAGTAGCAATATGGGTTTTCACTCATATTTTTGTCTTCTTTTTCTTTTCTACCACCCTAGTGTGGGGGAGATGCCCCACATGTTGTATATATGTATATCTCTCTCTAAAAAAATTAAAAAAAAAAAAAAAAAAAAAAAAAAAAAAAAAAAAACATGTAAATAGCCTAAAATAAATGTTATTAATATTTCCTTCTTACGTTCTAAATGTCGGTTTAACACCCGGTGTTTGAATATTGAGGGCAATATTCATTTCTAAGTGTGTGGGGGGGGGGGGGATTCTCACGAATTCAAACACATGTTCCATCAAGCACCCTCATTTGATCAAAATTTAAAGTTTTTTCACACTTAGAAATGCAATAAATGGTTATCAGTCCGCCATGTCTAACCCACATAAGGATTGGCTAATCCAGGAGCAAACGGCTCTTGGTAAAGATATCTCAATACCGTTGATGCTTGCAATTTACCCAAAATTGTATGGTAAATCAACTCGCCATATCCTAAAAAGTTAATGAGTTGGCTAGCCCGCAAGATTATGGCTTGTCGTAAAGGCAGTGGAAAAACCATAATTGATAATCAGCTCACCAAGATGTTGATTTTGTCCATCAAGAGTTGGCTAGTCCATAAGCAAACGACTTTTAGTAAAGACAAAACAAATCCGTTGACAGCTGGTGGTTTGCTAAAAATCACATGGTTATCAGGTGGACCATAGTTCTTACTTGAATCGATAAATCTGGCTACTCCAGAAGTGATGGCTTTTGGTAAAGAGATAAAATCCATTAAAATTTTCTCAAAAGATTGCTAGGGACTAGAAATAGTTTAGTGTGGGGGATTGATGAGTGTGTAAATACTCATCTTTTCTGTCACATTTAGACTGCAAAAACATCTGAAAACACACAGAAATGCCTTAAAATACATAAAATATCCCTGGATTGTGTTTTTATGCAGAAGGATTGAAAACTGATGAAAAACAACATATTTCACATAATTTACAGTTTCAGTCCCTGAACTTTGAAAATTTGGCAAATCTAGTCCCTGGTAAATCAAAACATGAAAAATATCATCAAAGGTCCTTAGGGATTCATAAGTTGTCAAGTTTAGTCCTTTAAAGTTAAAAATTGCAAAATGACAACTTTAGTCCCTCAAGTTTCAAAAATGTCAAATATAGTCCTTAAGGTTTTGAAAATGAAAAAAATATTAAAAGTAAACCTTGCATTATTCTTAATTGGCATAATTGGTCCTTTTGATAACTTTTGAGAAATTACAACTTCAACCCTTCAACTTTCAGAAAATGACATAAAAGTTCCTTGGTTTTGAAATAATGGAAAAATATGCAAAAATGGTCCTTGTATTATCTAGTGTTGCAGGTATGGTCCCTATGATAACTTTTGGAAGCTTGTCACATGAGGTCCTCAAGAAATTCAAAAGTTACAATTTTAGTCCTTGTGATATTTGGGCCATAACCAAACCGGACCCTTTATTATTATTAAACCAAAACCAAACCTAATCCAATCCAAACACAATACCCAAGCCCACCCTTTTTTCTTTTACCCAGGCCCAAAACAAACCGGCCCATACCCCTTTTAATACTTCCCAGGGTTTGACCCTGGTCAACCCCCGCCAAAACCATCACCACTGTACCACTTCCACCTCCACCTCCACCCCTGCTTACCCAAAACCATGGTGGTTTTCACCACCACCTCACCCCCCAGCTGGCTACCCTACATCCTCCACCTCATCCCACACCCCATCATAACAACCCATCCCACATTTAATGCTTCCCCGCCAATTGCCTTTCACTGGTACACTCACATACCCTGTTTTTGTGGGTAACTTGCCCAAAACTCCTCTCAGACACTTTTCCATTGTCCCCTCCACATCTACAAGCTCCCAAAATTCTTTAATTGTAAAGAAACCACCCTAATCCACCTTTTTCAACTTTGGCGCCAAAAATGCCATATGGACGGATGGGATCAATTACAGAGATTGAATGATCAAGATGAGTTGGGAAAGTCTCAGAAGCAAGTGGAGAGTGCAAAAAAGTCATTATAAAGAAGAAAGGAAGCAATGTGGATAGATATCTAGTGTAATTTTATTTCATGTATGTCGACTTATGTAACTTTTTAAATTCCAGTGCTAAATTCAGCTTTCAAGCTTTTGTTAAGTATTATCAAGTGTAATCTGAATCTTTTAAGTGATAAATTCAAGTTCTCAGTTTGATTTTAATTTTGTGATATTTTTATTTAAAATATAATCTTTGGTTAATGCTAGTATTAGTGGAAACAATGGATTAGAATAAAACATATAAGCTCCCAGGAAGCTGTTATAAGCTTCTAGTAACTTACAATTCAGTTTAGCTAAAAAAGTTTACAAATACAAAATTGGTCAACATGAGTCAACTGTGAAGCTTGTATCTGATTTCTGGGATTCAGAGGTGATTTGGAAGCAAGAAAGCTTTGGATTGTGGGTTTAGATCCTCAGGGAGGAGTTAGGATCCTTGGTTCTTGGTCATTGATGCTAACAGTCCTTAAAATTGTAAGCCTTTTGCTCAAATTTTCCATTTCACTGTTCAAGTTCTTATAACTGCTTATGTTTGTGTTTTTTGTACTTGTTAGGTGTATTTAAGTTAAATTGTAGCTGAATATTGCATGCTTTTTTACTTGGATCTCTTGTTACTCATTGTTCACATATTCACAGTGAAAAATGCTTTATAGTGATCCATGGTTGTATGTTGTTAAAGTATGCATATTTGTGCTTATCTGAACTCAGTATAACATATTAAGTCATTAAGAATCATTTTCTTGGTTTTAATCAGTCTCTTGTTTGAATAATCACTAAATCACCTCCATAAGGGAGTGTTTGGGTTAAGCTGTTCACCTAGGTTCTGTGTTGTTATTGTTTGTTGTTTTAGTATTTTTAGATTGCTTTAGGTTATAGTAGTGTAATACAACCATAGAACACAAGTCTCAAGTGCTAAAAGTCAAAATCACAAGAATTGCCCCTCACAATTAACTTTGTGGTGTTTTGAGTTCCATAAATCATTACATAAGCTTATTAGTTGTAGCTTTAGCCTAAGTTAGATTTATTTAAGCTTATCATATCATATATAATCAGCTAGGATAAAGTAAATTTCATATAAGTCAAAGTCGAAGTATATCTAAAAAAGTCAAAACATACTTTTGCAGAAAATCCTAAAATGGCATGAATTATTATGATTTTTGTGTAAGGTCTTAGGGTTTGAAACTTCTTGTGTGTATAATCTATCAGTAGAATTTGAGATTTCCATAAGTGTTGTATTTTTGTGAAATTTATTTGTGGGCTAAATTGCCCCTCAAAGTAGGCTGCAGGGAAAGACCTTCCCCTGCTACACAGACCATCACCACCACAACCACCACATTGGTGGTTGATTGTGGCCACCACAGTGGTCCCACAGGCCCCAATATTGGTTCTCCCAACCCCCCTCTTACCAGGCTTCAATATTTGACCATTTGTTTGACCTTAGGACCACTGGGTCCCACCTGAATCACCCCTTGAAATATGTCCCATTTCTGTCTTAGTCACCCAATAAGCAGTTGCTTATTGTGGCTTTTTAGCTTATTCCATGAGCTTATCTTATCAAATCTAGCTTATTCAAGTCCAACTAACTCAAAGGAACCAGATTTCACCCTTGTGGACCCCACATAAGCTCATTTGATCTTATTTCTTGGTTTAGTCAAACTTGGTCAACTGTCAAGGCAAATAAGCACTCACAATGCTTATTTTTGGTTTCCAAATTAGTTGTCTTTATAAAAGTTTCATATTTTAAGTATTTTAATAGTTCTATAAAAGAAAAAACAGAAAAAGCCAAATTTAATTATAGTGATAGCTTCTATTTAATAGAAATTATCTATTTAATTTTCTTTTTAGCTTATTTATAAGCACTTCTACATTTTTATATTTTTATTAAATCTATTTTATATTAAAGTAATTTTAGAAATTTTTACAGATTTTTATTTTGTCTTTTAGTGGTTTTTAGAAATAATTTTAGTTTAATTAATTATTAATTAATAAATAAGGATTAAATAGCATAATTATATTTTATAAAGTACCGCCTAGTTTTTATAATTTTTCTAGATTTTATATAAGGTAAAACATTTTTTATAATTTTTCTAGAATTTATACTGTTCATTTTCTATTTTTTATAATATAAATAGTTTATATAGTAATTAATTAATAATTAGAATAATAATTAGTAAATTAGCTTAAAAATACATAAAATCAACTTTTTATAATTTTTTAGGATTCCTGTGATGGTTAATTAGATTTATAAAAATCTTCTTAATTATCTAAGTCTTTTTAGTATTTTTAATAATTTAATTCAATATAATTAGTTAAATAATAATTAAATAATAATTAGATAAATAGTGTGAAAAATATAATTTTAGTTTTAAAATAAGTTTTATAATATTTTAGACTTTTAGAAATTTTATTTTTATTTTTCAAGACTTATTTTACATTTTCTTATTTATTAGTGAATTATTAAATAATTAAAAATAGTTATTAAATAATAATAATTAATTAAATAGTTATAAAAATAATTTTAATCTTCCAATAATTTTCTAATAAGTTTAGGATTCCAAAAATATAATTTTCATATTTGTGGGAGTTTTATTTAACAGAATTCACATTTAGTTTAGTACGTTTACGTTTATTAAACGTACATTTTATTTCTTTTTACATTTTTAGATTTTCTTAATTTTTAAATAAATTAGTAATTATAAAATAAATATTTTAACTTTATTTAAATTGCATTTAAGCCCCTAAGGCATACAAATTACTACTATAGTTAAAATTGTTTTTGTTGTTTACGTTTAAATATTAAACGTATACGTTTTACAGTTCCTTTTCATTTGCACTTATCTGATTTCACTTATTAGTTGATATAGCCTATCAAAGCTATTCTAACTTATATTTCAGTAGTACGATCACTTAAACCCTTTTCCTGTTCAAATCACCTGATCTCGAAGTCATTTTATTTCAGATTTCACGCTTCGTTGGGATTTAACGATCCGGGGAAACACTACACTCCACGGAGTATTGGTTTAGACTGTTTGACTTGTTGACCATTACTTGGTTAATATTTTCTGACTGTTTGAGGCCAATCAATGACTTAAATTGTCAAGTAATTATGATACGGGTTTAACACAAGGGTGATCCTAATGCCTCTTATCATGTAGTAAATCCTACTACACGAATGTAGTCTCACTAGCGGTCTCGGGATGTATCACTAACGCAAGTTCTAGAATCTAAATGCTACCTGTACACTCATAAGCACTAATAGTAAATGCTTTTCCTATCAAATCTAAAGGCGAACCTCACATATTTGGGTGGAAAATTTTTCTGAATGGTACGGTTTTGTGCTAGTCATACGACTCCTATCCATGAGACGCTTGCTAAGGCTAAAGTTTCACTCCTAAATGTTGTAAAAAATTTTAAATTTGGCGCTAAAATTATACTAACAAGTATTTCTCATAGTTTTATTACACACCTACCATCAAACAAACAAACTCAAGCGAAAGTGTATCCTATGAGGTATCATCATTTTACCCTCCCCTTACACTTAGGATGAACATTGTCCCCAATGTTCAATTAAAGAATGTAAAAGTAAAACAGGTAAAAGAATGAAATCAAATACTCCCCTAATTCGCTCGGTATGGATAGTATGGTAACAAGGTTAGATCTTCCTCCAAGAAAATGAACAATCAAAGCTTCCCTTCCAGAAATATAAATCATCTTCTTGCCATACATAACCTGTTAAACCTGAGAAAACAAACAAGGCAACCTCGCGTAAAATCGGCGGCAATCTATTTATGATAATAAATCCTAAAAAGCAAAGTAAGATATAATGCTTGTGGAATGATGTTTGCAGATCCCCTGGAGATTATAAAACTAAAGATTTAACAAAAACTTTAAGACTCCGTTAGAAAAACAAAACTAGCAAAATTTCCAGATTTTTACACGTGACGCCGTCAGGAATTTCTTCCTGACGCCATCAGAAGTGACCTGCAGAAATCTTTACGTTAAGTTTCCGGAAAATTTTTGGAAAAACTTATGTCCTACTTCATGGAAAATCCTGCAAAACATCATTATGACTTGATACAAGCATTTGACTCTAACAAATATGAATATACATGTTCATTTAATATTGTGGAGAATCATGATCAATTTTGTTTCTTAAAAACATATTTGGGGTTTCCCCTTACACTTATCTTTTGCGAAATACCTTTAGATGAAGTTAAGACAAAGCCAAACAACAAAATAAAGTATTTTCACCATTTTAGTTTTGAAACATGATCTACCAACAATAAAAATAAAGCATGCATACGGAAACAAATATCAATCAAACAAAATAAAAATCACACAAAACATGGGTTGCCTCCCAAGAAGCGCTTTTCTTTATTTACGAGTCTTGTAGCTGATTGGATATTGTAACTGCAGGTTGGTAACATGTATGCGCAGCCTTGGTCATGTGCTTGCTTGCTAGAACTGCTGTTGGGGTTGCCGTTGGCGGCTTGGCGCTACTCCAGTTCTGTTGGTGTAATGTGTTGCTGGCCATCTCTTATGGGAATCAGCTGAGCCTAAAATGACAATATAAAAGTTAGTATAAGAAGGCAGTCGACATATGTAAACTTGAAGGTGTACATGCACCTGACATTAAACAATGGTTATAGGAATAGACACACTTAGCATATATGCAGTGCACAACGTAATTCATGAATCACATCATATTATCAAATGGACTATATTGAAGCAAAATAGGCGGTAAGCAAAAAAAATCATTAGCATAAAGTTTTTAAGCTTAAATGATATTAACTTGCCATAAATAATGGATACTCTATCTTTCCTTTATAGTGTATGATCCTTTCTTTGTCAATAATTGCATACCTTGTTCCTGATGTACCAAAATCCATCCCTAAGTATAACTTTTCACCAATTTTAACATGAGGGCTCTAACTTGCTTTACACTAACTTCTCTTTTTACAAATGACATAAATACTTTAAATCTTTAATGTTTAATTGCTATGATATAAAATGAACAATCAATCATTGATATACCTGCCAAGCTTGCTTCTAATAAGCGTCATAATAACCTGCTGAAAGGGCATATCTCCCCATCAAAATCATCCTTTTTGCCTGTAAAATATACAAATATTAGTTTTATTTAGTTAAATACCACAACTGTGGTCCGGTCATGATCAAGCTTATTAGACTCGGGGCAAAAACTAAAACTGTCTAGTAGAAACTTTTTCACTTAGACGTTTCATCAAACATTTGGTGTGCAACCTATTTCTTTGACAAAAGCAACATAAAATTACATAAATCTCAAAACTTAGCATTATCCTTTATCAAGAATCATATTTGAATATCTAATTCATGAAACTAAGAACCGCAAACAAAATAATTTACAACAGCTATGCAAACAAAAATCATTAAAAAATGTTCAAACCCATTATTAGAAGCAAAAAGTGAAACCCTAGACCAAGAGGGCTAAAATCTGCTATAGAAATCTTGAAACTTGCCGTCGTAAACATACTATCCGTCGCTTAAATCTCTCTATCTGTTTTTTCATAGGTGGCTTTCATAAGTGGTTAGTATTGTTAGGCTACAAAGCAATCAGGTATTAGGTGGAAGGGACGAAGTAGGGAGGTTTCCAGAACTTCGTAGTAGTTATAGAAATTATACGGGCCACATAGAAACCTTTTTTTTTATCACCTGGGCTGCGGAAAAAGGCCAACCAGTTGGCCATAATTTTGGCGGGAAACCCATAGGCAAAAATGGCGTCGTTTCACACGGGTTTTAAATATATATAGAATAATCATATACACTTGGGCCTACTCATTAGTTCATTTTGATTGGGCCAATCTCATTAGTTATTCTTTGTAGTTTGTTCGATCCATTTATTGAAACTAGTTATAATTCCCGCGCACGCGCGGGTTTTTAAAAATTTTTTGAATCATATATTTTTATTTATTAAAAAACAAATAATTTAATGTTTGTTTTGTTTGATTTATGATGTTTAATTACAGTTTTTTTATTATTAAAGATAATTATTTAAAAATTTTAATCCTATTATTAATTGCATCTTATCTATATTTTTTGTATTTATCTTCTACTTGTGTTATGGATAAATATAATGTTACCTAATAAGAAAATATTTTTTTTTAAATACAATTATTACTAAATAAAGTATGAATCTATTTTTTTGAAATGAAAAAATTCCCAATAGGGGTTTTGTTTTATTATATAAAAGATTTATGAAGACATCCATCACGAGAACTAATTTATAAATCTTTCATAAAATTACACACCATCATTGCAAATTTGCAACAAGTTACACAAATACGAAGGGCTGTAGATAACTAGAACATTATTTGATGTTGGAAGAAGATGTCCGAAAAATGATAACGAAGGTCAGAAAAGGAAGGCATGGAGATGACAATCGTCGACGAGTTAGGAAAGCTAAGGGGTAAAGCACTACTACGAATAAGGTCTTTTAGACCTCCACATATAGACCTTCTATGATAAACACAGGTCTTTAAATGATTTTTCACCCACCCAAACTTGTTTAGATGTGTGCAAATAATAAACCCCGGTCTAAATATGAAATTATAAAAAGACCCGTGCATATCATCTTGACAGGTCTAAAAGCTAATTAATTGAGCCAGTTTGTAATTTAAACACCGGTTCTATAATTCAAAAATTTTGAGTTTCTTGAGCGCGAAATAACTTTCACTTTCCCTCTTATGTATTCGAATACCACTTATGGGCTTATATAACATTGTCAATAGTATATAATCCCATAAGTGTCAAAATAAGCCACAAAATTGTGACTTATGTTATATAAGGCGAACACATATAAGCTAATAAGCCGTATATAAGCTTAAACAAACACACCCTTAACATTAGCATAGAACGTATTCATAGTATTTTACTAGTTAATATAGCTTTAAAAACGTAATTAACTAATTAAGTTTTTGATATACCTCTTTATAGTTCATACTCTTATATAATATCAGACGAGTATCCGTGCATATCAACGAGATTTTATAGTAGTATATAGTTGTAGTGATAAAAAAACGTTCATTGGTTATAAACGAAAAATAACCAGGTTCGACCCAGCTGGTTCCACCAGTTGAACCGGTTCCGGTCCAAAAAACGAGTCAAATTAAACCGGTTTTTATATTTTCAAAACCTTGTTAGACCCGCCGGGTTTGAAGTGACCCGGATTAACCCGGTTTTAAAGATATATATAAATGTATACTTTTTTTTGTATCATTCCAAATATATATAAATTTAATTTTTGTTGACGACTGAGTTGACCCGGTGGTCGAACCGGTTGAACCGGTAACCCGGTGACTCGACCAGGTGGATTAGAGACTCGGTTTTCAAACCATTGATTAAACACTAACATTATTAAAGTGAATGAAAATAAGATGTGTTATAAACGAAAATAATAATAAAAGTTTATTGTTTTCATAAATAGTTTACGTAATTAACAATTTCAAATCGAAGAATTCAAAAACTCGTGGTAGTTTTAAAACGTCTATAATAGATCCTAAATGACTTTATTGGTGACTTGTAGCAATTAATGAAATTAAAAATTTGTTAAGCAATTGCTTCCTACAATTACGATCAAAATTGACAAAACATAAACACAGGACTTATACAACACGTATTTATAAATACTTTCAAAACTACATTAAAAATTCCTTCATGACCACTATTAACAACAAGTATCACAAAGTCAACTCTTCTTTCATATTTATCAATAATGAAACCGTGTGGTCATTTTAATTATTATTGATTTTTTTTAATTGATTTTTTTTAATTAGTTTTTCATGGTGTAAAGGGTTTTTTTGGGTAAAAGGTCAACAACCCGGTAAATGTATTACTCCAAAAAACGTTTAAGTACAATGGATTTGGGTGAATCCCAAATCTCAGTCCGTTACATAGGCGATAAGCTTACATAACAAGATACTTCCTATTTTCTAAAAACGAAAACAGACCACTACTCACATGATAACACACTACATTGACAAAGATGAAAAACTACTTCATGGTGTAAAGGGTAGAATAGTGAAAAAAAAAATTCACTTTGACCATTTTGCTTTTATATGTAGTTAAGAAGAGATTTTTAAAAAGTGGAAAAAAAATGTTAGAAAAACTCAATTGTATCAATGAGAATGCATGATTTTAACTGCGTAGCAAAATTGAGCATTTCTATTTGTTAATAAAAGTCAAAATTAGCTTCAACGTGGTCAAATCATCTAAATTTATCTAGCAAAATAAACATGTATTAAAACGCATGCGTCAATTTTTTTTTAGAAAAACTTAAAAAATTAGAAGGTAATTAATAAAACTTTAACTGTTGAATTTTAAATAAGTTATATTAACTATACTTATCAGATTCATATAAATTTAACAAATATCCCTCAGACTTTATACTCCCTATTTATAAGTATTATTACCAGTTTATATTAAACTAATGTATTTTTACGGAATTATATATATATAAATAAAGCACGAGTTACTATGATATATGAATGAATACACGAGATTGTACATATACTAACGACTCATGTTATTCCTTTTTATGAGATTAAGTAATGATATCTGGAAAAATATTCTTTTTTAACTATCCGCATTCAATAACGACTTATGTTATTCCTCTTTATAAGTTTAACTTGAGCACGAGTTTAGAAATCGGCTTAAATATCAAAATGAATGCACCACTTCACACGTTACTTTAGGATGAAAATAAAAAGACGGGATTCTACGTATAACAATGACATATTTTTTCAAGGTCATTATGTGCTACTAAATACACATAATATTTAAAGCATGATTTCAGTAGTTAAAAATTAAACAAGATTAACCTAAATACCATGTCAATCAAATAAAATCAAATCCTTCATACAACAAAAAACTATACAAAATATTAATCGATATTAACACATAAAAAAAAGTTATGTAAAAATTCGTGCGTATAAGGGTATTATAACTATATAAGTAGGGGAAATAATTTGCGCGCTCTTAATTTTTATTAGCACACACTAATGTATGCACTAAACATTTCTATTTTAAGAATAACGTATTTTAACTGCTTGAACGTTGGAGTGTCCCAACAAAAATATAAAATGTGTGAATCACTCCTCATATAAGTATTAAAAAACTAATATAATTTTTTAAGAAATTTTAAATATTACAACAAAATTAATTTATGAATTATCACGATATTTAACTTAAAAACAAATTTATTGAAATATCATTACCATTATACTATTCGTTCAAACTCCATGCTCTAAAACTAGTACTGTAGTTATTTGAACGTTCCATCTAGTGGTGTCTAAAACATCATTACCTTTTAGGATTCATAGTTTCATACTTCTTTCAATCGAATGTGTAAATAGCAGTAGATATTTTAACATGATTATGCTCAATACTGTTATAGTGTTATCACATCAATCATATATCACTTTTTTCCCTTCAATATTGCTTATCATTTTCCATCAAAGATATATCTCTTTGACACGCACAAATACTCTTTTTCCCTTTAATATTACTTATCATTCTTCATCAAGATATATCCATGACAAACACAAATGTGTTTCTTTTTGGAAAGCAGTTTTATGATTAAAACAAAAGCCAAGCAATGTACTTCTAAAGAAAAAGAAAGAAAAATAAAATATGAAGTGATCTGCAACGAAACACAAATACCTACCACCAATGCAGCAATGCCTCATGTTAAACAAGAGGATCCGTTGCCCGCATGATGGATCTTAATTCTTAAGTCTTAACATATATCTTAGTTTGATGTTTGTTATTTGATACTATTTTTTAATCCATTTAATCTACGTTTTTATGTTTAATATCGTATAATATAATATGCAGATGTAGACCGAATGTCTTCTATTCTAATGTGTGAAAAATAAGGCAACATTGGACTTCTTATATTGTGTGAGAAGCTCCCTAACCGCTTAAAACATGTGAGAAATATTTGTGATATAAAATATTGTGGGATAGTTAAAAAATATTGTTAAAAAAATATGAAAATGAATTCTTTTTGTTATGTTTTACACATGTAGTATACCATAATTTGTCAATTAACGCAACCTATAGCATAAAAACAACAATAAATTTAGAAAAAGGCGACATATAGCAAAACAACAATAAATTTAGAAAAAGGCGACATATAGCATAAAAACAAGAAAAAAAATAATGAAGTTTTTTTTTTCTTTTTTTTTTCACGTGAATTGTCAACTCTAAAATCACTCAAATATGCAACAATAAAGATAACTTTCATTTAGTAGATTGGAAATCTTATTCAAATTTCTTCATCTTTGATACATTTATGACATTGCGAAGTTCAAAATTTTGAAAGGGTTTGCAATCGAAAGTCGAGAAAAATGTGTGATACTTGGCTTTATTTTTTTTATTTTTTTCTAAATATAGGTTAGCTTCTTATCTACTCAAAACAAGTTATATTATCAAGTAAATACAAATACACATAAAGCTAAAGTTTGTATATGAAAATACATAATATCAAAATTAATTTAAGTAAATTTTCAAGAACAAAGGGCTGTATCCTAATGAAATCTCACGCGTGAGAATGCTTCATAATTAAAAAGTTGTAGGTTCAAGTTCTGCGATGTGAGATTTATTGTGGGATAGAATATATATATAGATCAAATAAGATCAATATTAAAGTTGTAAAAATAAGATCCAACTAAAATCTGACAAGTGACACTCTCGTTAAAATAAAATTAAATTTTTTATTGATTACAACTAAAATTGTTAAAGTTTTGATGGTTCTCTTTTTTAAATTGACGAAACCAAGGTGATACACTATGATTCAACATGTAATGTATCAAGTTAAGGTGATACACTTTTATTCGACATGTAAATTTATAGTTGTGTATCATTAATCTAAACTCATGTATCAGTTGGTTATTAGTTGTTAAAATGTTAATTCGTATTAATACTTTATTTTTTGTGTATTATTGCTAATATGGTTGTTTATAAAATGGTTTTAGTGGCTGTTTAGACTAGATCTTATTTTTACAACTTTAAGTTTGATCTCACATTAACCTTCTCTTATATATATATATATATATATATATATATATATATATATATATATATATATATATATATATATATATATATATATATATATATATATATATAAGAAAGATAAGAAGTAATCACAACCACACATTCTAGATGCACCTACAAAAATAGATGTATCTTCATTCAAATTTTTCCTCCCAAATTAAAATGTGTGGCTAGAATTACTTTTTACCCTTCTCATTTTAATTATTCTTCTTATTGGATCCCTTCCCCCTATATATATATATATATATATATATATATATATATATATATATATATATATATATATATATATATATATATAGTGAGACTTTCTTGCGAGAACCATTTTATCTGCGAGAACTGAGAGAACTATCAAAAACATATATGCACGCCTTCAATAATTGTATTTTTGCACATATGTTCTAAAAACAACATATATGTTTTAAAAAAAAACATCGTTGTTCTAGAGAATTTGATAAGAAATTGGAAATGCAAAATTTTTCTTTGAAGGTGTGCATGTATGTTCTTATAAAGCGTGCAATGACAATATTGCGGCCGTGTGTAAGGTTTTTGTGAAAAAAGATGATCAGTTCATGATGATATTGAAGAACATAGGTGGATACTTACGATTATTGATGATTTGCATGTATTTTTATTTTATTTTAAAAGGTGTGCATGTATGTTTTTTGTGGTTCTCTCAGTTCTTGCAGATAAGATGGTTCTCGCAAGAAAGCTTCCCTATATATATATATATATATATATATATATATATATATATATATATATATATATATATATATATATATATATATATATAAAGGTGGGTTCATGAAAAAAGTCCACTTTGGTAGAAAAGTGAGAAAAGTGTACAAATCAGCCCCTCCTTTTTTTCACACCAAACTACAGGGACCTAATTGTATTTTCTTTCATTCTTTAAGGAGTTTTTATAAATTTGCACCCTACCCACCCCACCCCCACCCCCCCCAAAAAAAAAAAAAAAAAAAATCCCGCCAAAAAAAAAATTTTTTTGGGCCAAAAAAAAAATTGTTTTTTTTACCAAAAATTTTCCCGCCAAAAATTTATAACCCAGATGCACCTTTTTTTTTTAGTGCATCTCAGTTATAAAAATTGGTGCATCTCAGTTATAACTATGATGCACTAATTTTTATAACTGAGATGCACTAAAAAAAAAGGTGCATCTGGGTTATAATTTTTGGCGGGAAAATTTTTGGCCAAAAAAAAAAAAAAAAAAAAAAAAAAATTTGCCCCAAAAAAAATTTTTTTTGGCGGGAAAAAAAAATTTTTTTTTCGGCGGTGGGTGGGGGTGGGGGGGTGGGGGCATGTTTCAAGACAGACCCCTGAAGTTTGAGATATTTCAAATTAAACCCTAATAACTTTTTTTCTCACTTTTCTACCAAAGTGGACTTTTCTCTAGAACCTTACCCTATATATATATATATATATATATATATATATATATATATATATATATATATATATATATATATATATATATATATATATATATATATATATATATATATATATATTATATAAAGCTTAAGTAGCGTTGTAAATGTAAATGGGTCATAATAAATGTTCCAAGAATTAAAAGTGAAATATGGAAGCTTCATGTGTTAGTACATTGATTTAATAGTCATGCATAAGGGTAAGTACATAAGATTAGTGATTCAAGTAATTAAAAAATTTTGTACGGTAGAAAGTAGTGTAAGCAACATCAAAAGTATATCAATTACACAATATTGGGTGACTTAAATTAATGTGCAAGAGGATTTGTGCACAAATTGTTGTACGGTACAAGGTAGTTTAAGCAACATGAAAAGTATATCTTCTATACTATTTAAAGATTGGAGTGCTTAATTTAATGCGCAAGAGGCATTGTGCACAAAAGTTTGTACGGTACAATATGTTTTGCATGAGAAATCGTGCACAAAAGTTTGTACGGTACAACATGTTACAAGCCATCTCTAAACCTCAAAGAATACAAATCAAAAATGCCATGAATGCATAAATTAAACACACCAATTAGTGGTTAGTCTTTTTACCTTCCCGTCTATGAGTTACAAATATTTTATCAACTATATAATGTGTCACAAATCACACACAACAAACCACAACTTCCTACACACCGCGTGCACATTGGGCTACAACTTATTATGGTGGTAAAGTAAGCATCATATCGTCTTACTTATTTAACATATTGATTTATGTTATTTTATGTAAATTTCATGTGTATTTTGTATGTGTAAGAATGTAGGACATAAAGATGGTGCTTAGGAGATTTGGTAGTAACATCATCTTCTCTAATGGTTTAAGAGATCCTACATATCGTTGTCTTATCAATTAAGTGGAACATGCACGAATATTTTTACTTTGATCGAAAATGCAATATATTGATTAACTGTATTTAAGTTACTAATGATCAACTATATCTCATTGTTTTTTATAGCGCGTCAAGAAGCATTAAAGAAAGAGATCGAGAAGTCACAAAATTGTATCAAGAATAAAACATGCAAAAGACAAATGAAAAACAACCACAACAACAACAACAACAACAACAACAACAACAACAACAACAACAACGAGAACAATGCCACAGCCACCGGTGGGATGACTACTTAGCATTCATATTAATAGTACGTTACAAATTAAACATGCAATATTTTACTTCATTTAATACCGCTAAATGGGCTAATACTATTGATTCGTTAGCAAGTAAGTTTATTTGACGAGCATTCAATTTTTAGTCAAAAATTATTACTACACTTTGTTGGTGCATTTCAATATTTTTGCTCTTAATTTAGTTTTTTGTCTTGTGGTATGTTAATGTCACTTTTTTAATTAAATGTCTTGGAATATTGCGTGACTTTGATATTTGGTATAACTGTGTAAATTATGTCGATGTTACAAATTGAAAATGGTAGTATATAATAAAAATATCTTCACACAATCATCTTAACAATAAGTATCTTCTAAATCGAAAAAGTATATAAAAGAGAAGAAAATTGTATTTCAAATGTTATCCTACACCTATCACGAGGTAAGCATTATTCATTTGAGTTTGATATCATGTGATTCATGTCGTCATACTGTAAATACTTAGAGTGAGTTACTAATGAATGCTCCAAATTCGATATTATAGTTTATGAAAAAAATGTTGTAATAATGTATTAATTAAAAAATTATTTATATAACTTACTCATATTAAAAGATTACATATGAAAAGCCTCATTTAAATATAACATTTTACAAAAAACCTCTTCACATTAAAGAAAGAGATCGAAAAGTCACAAAAATTGTATCAAGAACAAAACATGCAAAATGCTAATGAACAACAACAAGAACAATGCCATGGCTATCGGTGTCAATATAGATAAACACTTAGCATTCATATTAATAGTACGTTACAAATTAAACATGCAATATTTTACTATACGAACAATAATTTGTTATACGAATTATAATTTATACTCTTGAATATATTAATTACTTTAATGTTTTATGTTTTTATAGTTTTGTTAAAAAGGAAATTTGTTTTATAGCTCGCTTTTAATAATGTAATTTATTTGAACAACGAAGTCCGTCTTTCACAAAAAATGAGAGTTTCAAACATGAACCGAAAATTAGTCTCGAACATTACGAAAAAAACAATTAGATCCAACCTGTGTGCATCACATGGGTCCTGAGGCAGTCCAAACCTGTGTGCATCGCATGGGATGAATATAAAAGGTCTCCAACATTAATGTAATCGCTTTATATTTAAAATAATTTATGTAACTTATACATATTAAAATATTACATTTGAAGAGACTCTTTTCAATGTAATATCTTGAAAAAAATCTCTTCACATATACTCTTTTAATGCCAATAAACTATTTTAAATGTGTGACA
Source organism: Artemisia argyi (assembly GCA_030686995.1). NCBI lineage: Eukaryota > Viridiplantae > Streptophyta > Magnoliopsida > Asterales > Asteraceae > Artemisia > Artemisia argyi. Next base: position 127,438,758 of record CM060697.1, read on the forward strand.
TGCTTGGAAATGTGATACCATCACAATTTAGATATATAATGACGAAAATAAGTGTCGAAGATTACACTATAGAAACTTATATACAGCCAATGTGCAACTCAATAAAGTATTTTAAATACGTATAAAGCTTAGCAAATGTGTGACACCATGACAACTTAAATATAAAATGACGAAAATAAATGCCGACTATTACGCTATGAAAACTTCTATACAGCCCATGTGCATCGCATGTATTTTAAATCTATGAAAACTTCTATATAGCCCATGTGCATCGCACGGGCATTGTTGACTATCATAAGAAATAGTTATAACTTAGCCGGATGTATTAATATTAGTTAGTTCTAATAAAAAACGATAGAGTCAATACCAAAATAAATAGGCAAAAAATATTACGTAAAAAATACATCTTAAAAGATTACATGTCAATAAACTATTTTAAATACGTATCATGCTTACAAAATGTATGCTACCATGACAACTTATATATATAATGACAAAAATACGTCTCGAATATAAAATGATGAAAATAAAAGACGGGTATTAAACTTCGAAAACTTCTATACAGCCCATGTGCATCGCACGGGCTTTCATGACTATGAACATTTAGATCGAGCCCGTGTGCATCGCACGGGTCTGAATGCCTAGTATACTAAAAGCTTAAGTAGCCTTATAAATATAAGTGGTCATAATAAATGTCTCATGAATTGAAAGTGAAATGTGGATGCTTCATTTGTTAGTACATTGATTTAATAGTCACGCATAAGCATAAGTACATAGGAGATGAAGTGTTTGGTGCCATGAATGCATAAATTAAACACACCAATTAGTGGTTAGTCTTTTTACCTTCCCGTCCATGAGTTACAAATATTTTATCAACTATATAATGTGTCAAAAATCACACACAACAAACAATAACTTCCTCAACACCGTGTGCACATTGGGCTACAACTTATTGTGGTAGTAAAGTAAGCATTATATCGTCTTACTTATTTAGCATATTGATTTATATTGTTTCATGTAAATTTCACGTGTGTTTTGTGTGTGTAACAATGTAGGACATAAAGATGACGCTTAGGAGGTTTGGTAGTAACATCATCTTCTCTAATGGTTTAAGAGATCCTACACATCGTTGTCTTATCAATTAAGTGAAACATACACGGACATTTTTACTTTGATCGAAAATGCAATATATTGATTAATTGTATTTAAGTTACTAACGATCAACTATATCTAATTGTTTTTTGTAGCACGTCAAGAATCATTAAAGAAAGAGATCGAGAAGTCACAAAAATTGTATCAAGAACAAAACATGCAAAAGGCCAACAGACAACAACGACAAAGACAACAATAAAAAGAACAACAAAAACAAGAACAACGCCACGACCATCAGTGGAATGAATACTTAGCATTCATATTAATTGTACGTAACAAATTAAACATACAATATTTTACTTAATGTAATACTGATAAACGGGCTAATACTATTGATTCGTTAACAAGTAAGTTTCTTGAAAATAATGTGACGAGCATTCAATTTTTAATCAATAATTATTACTACACTTTGTTGGTGCATTTTAATATTTTGCTCTTAATTTAGTTTTTTGTCTTGCGGTGTGTTAATATCACTATAGAGATTAATTGATTATCTTAATATGATTTTAGTTTCATTTATAGAATAACAAACAAATTTGGCAAAATAAAATTATTATATTAGTTATTAAAAGTAGAAAAATTAAATGTTGAGATTTATGTCTTCAAATATATTTATATATGCAATATGCTACAAATTAAATATACTAACAATATTGGACCGATTTTCACAACAATAAAAAAATGTTGAAACTTAAATGGTTTTTGTGGATAAAATAAAGTTCGAGTAACTAAGCATAGTAATTTCGAGTTACCGTATTTGATATGATAAACCAAAAGGATAATTCATTGTCACAAGTTAGATCTCAAAATATAGAGAATATCACTTTGTTATGATTTTATATAAGGTTTACATTTATTTTGAAAGAACCGTATTCGTTTAACCTTCCTTTGACATTTAGCATGTAACTTATACATATGTGAAGAGACTCTTTTAAATGTAACATCTTGAAAAAAGTCTCTTCACATATACTATTTTAATGTCAATAAACTATTTAAATGCGTGTCATGCTTAGAAAAGGTGTGATAACATCATGACTTAAATATATAATGACGAAAATAAGCCAAAGATTACGCTATAAACACTTATATACAGCCCATGTAATGACGAAAATTAGTGTTAAACGATACACTAATGAACATTTAGATTAAGTCCGTGTGCATTGCACGGGTATAAATGACTCGGTCTAAATATAAAAGTCACCAAACAACTAATTAAACTCATTCATAAACTCATGCGATGCTTACAAAAGTTGTGATACCATCACAACTTACAAACCTAATGACGAAAATAAATAACACACATTACACTATGACCAATTAGATAGAGCCCGTGCGTTGCACGGGTCTGAATCTTTTATATAATAAAACAAAATCCCTATTGGGAATTTTTCATTTCAAAAAAATGCATTCATATCTTATTTAGTAATAATTGTATTTAAAAAAAAGATTATTTTCTAATTAGGTAACATTTTATATTTATCTATAACACAAGTAGAAGATAAATACAAAAAATATAGATAAGATGCAATTAACACAAGTAGAAGATAAATAAAAAAAATATAGATAAGATGCAATTAATAATACGATTAAAATTTTTAAATAATTATCTTTAATAATAAAAAATTATAATTAAACATAATAAATCAAACAAAACAAAAATTAAATTATTTATTTTTTAATAAATAAAAATATATGATTCAAAAAATTTTAAAAAACCGAGTAGTAAAAAAAATGAAAAAACATTAGTAAAGACGTCAATAAAGCAAAAGAATAAAGAAAGCAACTGAAGAACAGAAACACAACGACACACGATTCCACCAACAAAACAAAATCAAACATCAAAACATCTGATCTGTAATTAATAATACATCATGGGTTGCTCCTCATCTCTTCCAGGTACTCTTTAATTTACCAATTTCCTTACTTTAAGGTTGTACATATAATCTTGATCAAGATTCTCATATTTTGTTAAATTTATGGATTTTGAGCTGTAAAGATTGTTAATTTGAGTTTGAATTTGTGTAAAGTTTTGAGCTTTATTAGGTTTTAGTGTTGGTTTTATGACTTTTTGAGGTATTTGTGTTGAAGTTGTGGTTTTTTGATGATTGGTTTTGTAGATAGGAGTGTGGGGCGTGTTGGTGGACTTAATCCGGAGAACGGCGATTCGGATGCTAAGAATCTTCGTGTTAAGGTGCTTTTTCTTGTTTGTTAAAAGAAGTTTTGTTGATAGTATTTAAGTAATGTTTACCTATTCCGACCTTTTGGCCAACTAATCCACGGGGTTTGATCACACCGCCACACATGTGCAAAACCGGGTGAAACCCTTCCCCCTTTTTTTTAGAAGGTTGGAGTGGCCAGTTTGGTTGTTTGCACCAAGCATGAATTGAACTTGAGACCTCCCACATTTTAGTGATGATGGGTGTTTTGAGTATCATTAATCCATGATATGATAGATTTTAGTATATCTTATTCAGCATTGTTGGATCAAAAGTGGCAGAGACACCTCAACCCTGTGTACTATAATGGTACCCATCAACCCTACCCAACAAAGGTTTGATGCCTGTGAAATACCTCCACCCAATACCCAAACATGTTGCGGAACGGATTCGAACTCGCGTCCTTTATTGGATCAAGACATCACATGGCTGGGCAGGCTTCTAAGGTAGCTGGTGGCCAACTGCGCTAGGCAGCTGGTTATTATTCAGCGTTGTTGCTATAGGATAGGAGGTAGCATTTCATACTTGATGATATGAATAATGAGAGTGGCATTCTAACAGGCTTGTAGGAATAAGTTTTGGGTTTAATTATTCTTCTCTCTGTGTTTTTGGTATATCTTAGGTCTTAATATTGATATGGTTGGATTGGTTTTTTGAATGTTGTGCTAAAATGTGTTGATACAAAATGAACGTGGAGGTCTAGGGTAGTTGGGTTAATTTGTGGTTCCTTGATATACATGGAACTAGTCTTAGTTTGATATAAATGGCAAGAACTCTATAAAGGACTATGAGATAATTAAATGCCTGATTAGTTAGAGTTACATTTATTTATTAGGTGGTCTAAAAGGTATATTTTTTCGCATTGATTGATACGATAGTATGTCTATAGAACTTGACTTTACCTAACATGCATTAGTGATTCTCATGCAATGATGGCTACAACTTTCACTTTACTGTAAAGACCACTTATGCTCAAGCATGTGAAATAACTTAGCTAACAAAATGCAATATTAGTATACGCTGTAAATAGCTTACCAATCATGCTCTGGCTCTCTCATAATCTCTCACAAAACAAGGAACTTGTTTCCTATGATTTTTGAATGTGCTCGAGTGATTTATGAAGCCAATGTGATGAAAGCAAAGATAAGGAGTATAAACCAGAAAATTTGGAACTGTATATTTATTGACCACTGTGATACTATGAGAAGTCCATGATATAATAGAAAAAATATATTACTAAGGGGATCTTGGCCATTTTGAAGCGACTAAATGAGGAGGGATCACATTGAGATTTGAGAATACTATGCTGTTTGGGCATCAAGTCTTTTATCGAGATTTTTAGCTATTTATTCTGGACATGGTAAAATTGACCCAAATGGCCCTTGTACACTAGAAAGCCCTGTGCTTGGTTACTGCTGCATCTTGGATCTCAATCAAGAGACCCTCTCTATATTTTCTTTATTTTCTAAGTTTGAGTTCGACTCTTGGAGAAATATATCATTGACCCATTTCATGTGGTGCTCAATTTCAACCCCTAAAAGGAAATTGAAAGAGAACATATGAAGTTGATGGACATTACACCTACACACTAGAAGACTAGCATTACTTTGTCAATGCCTTTAAATCCTTGTATATCTGTCTTACATTACACCATAGTATTAAACGCCCCCTTTTCCCTGGAAAATCACAAGTTCACAACTGAGTGATGTTAAATGAAGCTTGAATGTGTCTTTGTTTGCAAAGAGGACCGTGATTTTTCATGTCTCATTTTAGTAATTGTTTCTTTTTAACATACTGTAGAACTTAAAAAAGTTTTGGTCCTAGTAATTTTTTCTTTTTAACATAAACGCAAGTCGCCTATAAAGCATAAACACAAAAACTACCTCATAACCGCAAACAACCTATCTCATCTAACCACCTATTCTAATTCTATCTCTCCACGTGTTCCTATTAGAGAGGTCATGTCCTTGGACAAGAGAAGCTCCTTCATGTCCTGCTTGAGTCTATCCTCCCACCTAAGTTTTGGTCTACTTCTTCTCCTCAAGCCGTCGACTATCAAAGCTTCGACTCTCCTTACTGGCGATGTTTGTGGTCTCCTCATGACATGTCCAAAACATCTCAACCGTCCTTCCTTCATCTTGTATATTATAGATTTGACTTCAAGCTTTGCTCTAAAAACTCCGTCCGGAATCATGTCTAACATTGTTTTACCACAAGTCCGCCTTAGCATTCTCAATTCCACCACTTCCACCCTGTTTGCTTGAGCTTTCGTAATCAGCCAGCACTGTGACCCGTACAACATAGCTGGTATCGCAACCCTATAAAAAAATTCTTATCCAAAGTAGAAAATTTTGTAAGTAGAGTCATGGAGATAATTACTACTCCGTATGAGGAAGTGATAGGCGACAGTGAATATTTTGGAATAAGTTGGCAGAGAGCCAGAGACTAACAGGAATTACAAGTGGTTGGGCCCCAAATAAGGCCATCCATAATGGATACCTTTTGATCGTGTAATAAGTGTTGACTCATCATATAATGCATTGTAAAGTTCCACGTTCTCCCGTGCATTGAATGTGGGTATCTCTCTACTATGACACAATTACTTTATGAATATTTAATTCCTACCTCCCTCATCCTGCATATATAACAATGGAAAATTGAGGCTGATGACTTAAACAATGACTAAAATTATGGTGATATGGAAATGCATTAAACTGTGTAAAGTTCAATGTATTGTGATAGTTTGTATAAAAATAATAAGATGATTATGTGACGGTGATGTGACTGAACTGTGTATTGCACCATGCATTGGAGATGCTCTAAGAAACTGTAGTTCAAAGTTATTACTGTTCCTCTGGATATTTTTCGTCTGTTTTAATTACAACGTATAACGGATCTCTTCTTACAGTACTAGACGGGACTAAAAGCTACACTATATTGATGTTCACTGCTACTTGCTAAGGTTTTTATACTGAAATTCGAAAGCTCTCTTTTCTTTCATTCTTTCCGGTTCCAACGTATCGAGTTGACTCAAACAGTAATTAAATAATATGTTTTCCTGGTGACGAATTTGTATGTTCCAATTTCTTTTTGCATGCTCCTATTCCAGATTTTAATCCAAAGTTCTTCTAAAATAGGATCTAAGTTTTTGCTCTTTGATATTTTTACTTTCATTGTAATTTTCTACTATTAGTTTCCGTTTTCTGTGACCGATGTTGTCCTATACTAACTTCATATTTGATAATTTCCGTAATTCTGTCCATATGTTCTGCTCTACCTCAATGTGATAGTAGGTGGTCGTGCGCTACCCAACATTCAAATGTACTAAGTTATAAGTGATTTTGCCGTTGCTTGAGCCCAATTATCTTGTAAAATAATAGCACAACATATTCACCACTTGTGAAGCTCTATTATCTGCTGTATGTGATCTTGCATCAGTGAATTATGAACAGTAAGGCAGGAGTGGATCTAATGAATCCTTCTTATAGTAAATGTATACTCGTATCTTTCCTTGATGTACTGCTGTATTGAGCCTCAATTAATTCCACTCTCTTATATCAATCGTCAACTATTTATTTAATTACAGCTGGTGCTATTAGGGGACTCTGGTGTTGGGAAAAGTTGCATTGTTCTTCGCTTTGTTCGTGGTCAGTTTGATCCAACATCCAAGGTTACTATATATTATTTACTCCGTCCAGTTAAATAACAGATTAAGATTTGATATTGAAGTTTCTTTTCGGTCATAATTCATACCTTGAAATGGAAATTATCACGTGATTCACGTATATTTATCATTTCACGAATTATTTCAGGTGACTGTTGGAGCTTCATTCTTGTCGCAGACCATAGCTCTACAAGACTCGACAACAGTTAAATTTGAAATTTGGGATACAGCTGGCCAAGAGAGGTACTGTTGCAAGATAAACTTTATTTATTGATCAAGAGGATTGTCCATATGCTTTGGTTTTGTTGACTTGGTCAACATGGATCACTGTCTTTACTGCCTCGCACTTATATGATAGACTTCTTTTGTCTGTGCGTATTGTTCAGGTATGCAGCACTGGCCCCACTTTACTACCGAGGTGCAGCAGTTGGAGTTATTGTATATGATATAACTAATCCCGATTCATTCAATAAAGCTCAATACTGGGTCAAGGTATGACTATTGGTATCTGATGCCTAGAATTTGGACTTCATATCAGTTATTGTCGTAACTTCATATCAGTTTAAGAGTAAAAATTTAGATGATGGCAAATGCATGTTTCATATCTACAATGATTTTTCCTAATGGTAATTAAAGTAATTATGTGTTCTGTAGGAACTACAAAAGCACGGGAGCCCTGATATTGTCTTGGCTTTAGTTGGTAACAAGGCAGATCTTCAAGAAAAAAGGGAGGTGTCAGTTCAAGTAAGAAATATGTTTTACATTTCATAGACTAGATAAGAGTCGGAAACTTTGACGTATTTACCTATAAATGGGTAAATTAAAGCTATGGTCTATCTCTAACAAGTCAAATGTGCAAAAAAGGATTAGCTTTAGAAAGTAGCTAATCCTCAAGTGTTTTTCTAAAACCTTCTTAATCGTTTTATTGAAAGGATAAAAGTTACTATTTGTGATAATATAATATCTGCAATCATGTTTGACACACTAATTCATAAAAATGAGGAAAAAAAATGGTTTAAAAGTGTTTCTGGCCAATTTAACCCGGTCGTATCCACGCGAAGCCACCAGTTTTGACCCATTAGCCGATCAACCCATTTGCCACCTCTAGACTAAGTGCACTCTCTTGGGTTGCATTAGGTAAATAATATTGCGATTTACCCTTGTTTAACGTTGTTGTGTTTGTTTTGCCAAAGGATGGAATGGACTATGCTGAAAAGAACGGTATGTTCTTCATTGAAACATCTGCCAAGACAGCTGATAACATCAATCAGCTATTCGAGGTACCGCACTAAATCGTTTTATATGTTCTCTTATATGTGTATTTCATGTCAAAGAACATGCTCGTTCATTCTCTGTAAAATGTTTATCACAGGAAATTGCAAAGAGACTACCACGATCCCCTCCATCATGATAATTGGAAACATCAAGTAAAGGTGGTTATCACTTCTTGTCGTGTAACCAAGGGAATGTATGTATATTTATGAATGATGTTTGATCTTTAACTTTCATATTTGCTTAACCTCTCCGTGTGCCCTTGGTTAACTTGTAAAACCACAAGCACTTAAATTGAGTGAATGGCATTGTTAAACTTTGATATTTTGTTTCCAATCGCCATTATATATATCTATCAACAATCGAATGGACATTGTTAGATGTATAAGTGTACAGCGTTACAATATTTTTTATGTGAACTATCGTTGAAATCGCAAGGCGTATTGATTCTTTGGACTTGCATTTGGTTGATGTTGCACCTGTTAGATTAAGTGCAATGGTCCCTAACATTACCACCATCTGCATTGGCGTCACATCAGCTTTTCATTCCACCATTAAATAGGTGTCGTTATGACCACCAAATACCCGTATTATTATTTGGGTTTGTTTTGTGTCTCACGACTCGGTGGTTTGCACCACCGATTCAACCTCAAAAACACACCACCATGCGTGGAGGTCATGGTGTTACAGACGTTTGGGGGACGTTTTCCAACGGTCCAACCCCCTGTTACGCTCAGTGTTAACCTTGTTCGCCTTCTATTCACGGTTAGTTTGAAGTAACATGCTCCATGCAGTAGTTAGATGTTATAATTACATGTAACTAGAAGTCAACAATTATTTCAATCTATCCGAGTCAAACGGCAAATTTACAACCAGGGACCTACATTTGCATATGTGAGTTCGTTTGTTTTAAACAACATTCGTACGTTTTGAAATGGTACCTGAACCTTGGTAGTTGGCACTTGGCACCGATAATTGTCTCAACTTGTTGTGACAATTTGAGTGACAGTGTATGAAACAAAGATTTACAATTGATGCAGGTATTATACCTATATACTATCCCTTGGGCTTTTGGGCCCTTTTGCTTTTGCCAACCCGACCCATGCCAACCCATAATTAAAAAACGGGTTATATCAAAAGTCTGGTACTATTCATTGTCTCTCACAACCAACGTTACTTTTTGGGATCTGAAACCCTTACCTCCGAGCACCGAAATCCGACGCCGTTGGACGCTTGCCTGATCCTATATAATGAACCCGGTTGCAGCTACAGTGGACTGTGAGGGGTGTACAGTGATATTAACAGTACAATTATTTTTTATTCCATGTGTGGTTATCAAATGGCCATGTGTTATGGATCTATTTTCAACCACATGTTGGGGTTACTTATCCTCGTAGTTGCTTCATCTCTTTTGTTGTGTGGTGAAAAAGTGCAAAAAAAAACCCAGCTTCGTTGTGATAAGGTTTATTATATATATATATATATATATATATATATATATATATATATATATATATATATATATATATATATATATATATATTGTTTCTTAGTGTTCATATGTTATTGATGTTTGATGTAGCCTTTTTATTCATTCAATTGTGTTTGATTTTATTGTTGCCTATCATCTAAGTAAATTAGGGTTTCCAGTTTAAATTGTGTTTCATTTAGCTGTTGCCTTTAATCTAAGTAAATTAGGGTTTTGGTTAAGTTCAAGATTCTTGATAGATCTTTAAAATAACATACCATGATAGATCTTCTTGAGCACTCTAGAATCGTTAGTAATGTCACTGTAATCAATAACATACTAATAGATAATCTCTGCAACTTGTATTTATAAAGCGGAAACAAAACACAAGCTTGATACTAAGAACTCTTGATCCTCTATGGATCTTTTAATTATAATAAGAGTATTCACTAAAAGTTGTTCAATACATAAACCGTGTGTTCCTTTTATACTCAAGGAACCCTAAACCGTTTCTCAAGAAACGTATATTCTAAAACTTTTAAAAGATATGCATTATCACTTCCTAAATAAACTCATGCATATTCAAACTACATTACATAAAATACGGAAATTCTATATCCGCAGAAACTAACAATGCTGAACTATGTCTTCAGCAGATATACTGCTTCAGCAGAAACCAACTCTTCAGCAGGAATCATCAGCAGAAACAGCAGCAGAATTCTTACTTCACAGAATTCCCAACAATCCTCCCTTAATCTTGAATTTGAACTGGTTAAGTTCAAGATTCTTGATAGATCTTTAAAATAAGATACCATGATAGATCTTCTTGAGCACTCTAGAATCGTTAGTAATGTCATTGTAATCAATAACACACTAATAGATAATCTCTGCAACTTGTATTTATAAAGCGGAAACAAAACACAAGCTTGATACTAAGAACTCTTGATCCTCTATGGATCTTTTAATTATAATAAGAGTATTCACTAAAAGTTGTTCAATACATAAACCGTGTGTTCCTTTTATACTCAAGGGACCCTAAACCGTTTCTCAAGAAACGTATATTCTAAAACTTCTAAAAGATATGCATTATCACTTCCTAAATAAACTCATGCATATCCAAACTACATTACATAAAATACGGAAATTCTATATCCGCAGAAACTAATAATGCTGAACTATGTCTTCAGCAGATACACTGCTTCAGCAGAAACCAACTCTTCAGCAGGAATCATCAGCAGAAACAGCAGCAGAATTCTTACTTCACAGAATTCCCAACAATCCTCCCCTAATCTTGAATTTGACCTGGTTAAGTTCAAGATTCTTGATAGATCTTTAAAATAACATACCATGATAGATCTTCTTGAGCACTCTAGAATCGTTAGTAATGTCACTGTAATCAATAACACACTAATAGATAATCTCTGCAACTTGTATTTATAAAGCGGAAACAAAACACAAGCTTGATACTAAGAACTCTTGATCCTCTATGGATCTTTTAATTATAATAAGAGTATTCACTAAAAGTTGTTCAATACATAAACCGTGTGTTCCTTTTATACTCAAGGGACCCTAAACCGTTTCTCAAGAAACGTATATTCTAAAACTTCTAAAAGATATGCATTATCACTTCCTAAATAAACTCATGCATATTCAAACTACATTACATAAAATACGGAAATTCTATATCCGCAGAAACTAATAATGCTGAACTATGTCTTCAGCAGATATACTGCTTCAGCAGAAACCAACTCTTCAGCAGGAATCATCAGCAGAAACAGCAGCAAAATTCTTACTTCACAGAATTCCCAACAATCCTCCCTTAATCTTGAATTTGAACTGGTTAAGTTCAAGATTCTTGATAGATCTTTAAAATAACATACCATGATAGATCTTCTTGAGCACTCTAGAATCGTTAGTAATGTCATTGTAATCAATAACACACTAATAGATAATCTCTGCAACTTGTATTTATAAAGCGGAAACAAAACACAAGCTTGATACTAAGAACTCTTGATCCTCTATGGATCTTTTAATTATAATAAGAGTATTCACTAAAAGTTGTTCAATACATAAATCGTGTGTTCCTTTTATACTCAAGGGACCCTAAACCGTTTCTCAAGAAACGTATAATCTAAAACTTCTAAAAGATATGCATTATCACTTCCTAAATAAACTCATGCATATCCAAACTACATTACATAAAATACGGAAATTCTATATCCGCAGAAACTAATAATGCTGAACTATATCTTCAGCAGATATACTGCTTCAGCAGAAACCAACTCTTCAGCAGGAATCATCAGCAGAAACAGCAGCAGAATTCTTACTTCACAGAATTCCCAACAATCCTCCCCTAATCTTGAATTTGACCTGGTTAAGTTCAAGATTCTTGATAGATCTTTAAAATAACATACCATGATAGATCTTCTTGAGCACTCTAGAATCGTTAGTAATGTCACTGTAATCAATAACACACTAATAGATAATCTCTGCAACTTGTATTTATAAAGCGGAAATAAAACACAAGCTTGATACTAAGAACTCTTGATCCTCTATGGATCTTTTAATTATAACAAGAGTATTCACTAAAAGTTGTTCAATACATAAACCGTGTGTTCCTTTTATACTCAAGGAACCCTAAACCGTTTCTCAAGAAACGTATATTCTAAAACTTCTAAAAGATATGCATTATCACTTCCTAAATAAGCTCATGCATATCCAAACTACATTACATAAAATACGGAAATTCTATATCCGCAGAAACTAATAATGCTGAACTATGTCTTCAACAGATATACTGCTTCAGCAGAAACCACCTCTTCAGCAGGAATCATCAGCAGAAACAGCAGCAGAATTCTTACTTCACAGAATTCCCAACAATCCTCCCCTAATCTTGAATTTGAACTGGTTAAGTTCAAGATTCTTGATAGATCTTTAAAATAACATACCATGATAGATCTTCTTGAGCACTCTAGAATCGTTAGTAATGTCATTGTAATCAATAACACACTAATAGATAATCTCTGCAACTTGTATTTATAAAGCGGAAACAAAATACAAGCTTGATACTAAGAACTCTTGATCCTCTATGGATCTTTTAATTATAATAAGAGTATTCACTAAAAGTTGTTCAATACATAAACCGTGTGTTCCTTTTATACTCAAGGGACCCTAAACCGTTTCTCAAGAAACGTATAATCTAAAACTTCTAAAAGATATGCATTATCACTTCCTAAATAAACTCATGCATATCCAAACTACATTACATAAAATACGGAAATTCTATATCCGCAGAAACTAATAATGCTGAACTATGTCTTCAGCAGATATACTGCTTCAGCAGAAACCAACTCTTCAGCAGGAATCATCAGCAGAAACAGCAGCAGAATTCTTACTTCACAAAATTCCCAACAATCCTCCCCTAATCTTGAATTTGAACTGGTTAAGTTCAAGATTCTTGATAGATCTTTAAAATAACATACCATGATAGATCTTCTTGAGCACTCTAGAATCGTTAGTAATGTCATTGTAATCAATAACATACTAATAGATAATCTCTGCAACTTGTATTTATAAAGCGGAAACAAAACACAAGCTTGATACTAAGAACTCTTGATCCTCTATGGATCTTTTAATTATAATAAGAGTATTCACTAAAAGTTGTTCAATACATAAACCGTGTGTTCCTTTTATACTCAAGGAACCCTAAACCGTTTCTCAAGAAACGTATATTCTAAAACTTTTAAAAGATATGCATTATCACTTCCTAAATAAACTCATGCATATTCAAACTACATTACATAAAATACGGAAATTCTATATCCGCAGAAACTAATAATGCTGAACTATGTCTTCAGCAGATATACTGCTTCAGCAGAAACCAACTCTTCAGCAGGAATCATCAGCAGAAACAGCAGCAGAATTCTTACTTCACAGAATTCCCAACAATCCTCCCTTAATCTTGAATTTGAACTGGTTAAGTTCAAGATTCTTGATAGATCTTTAAAATAAGATACCATGATAGATCTTCTTGAGCACTCTAGAATCGTTAGTAATGTCATTGTAATCAATAACACACTAATAGATAATCTCTGCAACTTGTATTTATAAAGCGGAAACAAAACACAAGCTTGATACTAAGAACTCTTGATCCTCTATGGATTTTTTAATTATAATAAGAGTATTCACTAAAAGTTGTTCAATACATAAACCGTGTGTTCCTTTTATACTCAAGGGACCCTAAACCGTTTCTCAAGAAACGTATATTCTAAAACTTCTAAAAGATATGCATTATCACTTCCTAAATAAACTCATGCATATCCAAACTACATTACATAAAATACGGAAATTCTATATCCGCAGAAACTAATAATGCTGAACTATGTCTTCAGCAGATATACTGCTTCAGCAGAAACCAACTCTTCAGCAGGAATCATCAGCAGAAACAGCAGCAGAATTCTTACTTCACAGAATTCCCAACAATCCTCCCCTAATCTTGAATTTGACCTGGTTAAGTTCAAGATTCTTGATAGATCTTTAAAATAACATACCATGATAGATCTTCTTGAGCACTCTAGAATCGTTAGTAATGTCACTGTAATCAATAACACACTAATAGATAATCTCTGCAACTTGTATTTATAAAGCGGAAACAAAACACAAGCTTGATACTAAGAACTCTTGATCCTCTATGGATCTTTTAATTATAATAAGAGTATTCACTAAAAGTTGTTCAATACATAAACCGTGTGTTCCTTTTATACTCAAGGGACCCTAAACCGTTTCTCAAGAAACGTATATTCTAAAACTTCTAAAAGATATGCATTATCACTTCCTAAATAAACTCATGCATATTCAAACTACATTACATAAAATACGGAAATTCTATATCCGCAGAAACTAATAATGCTGAACTATGTCTTCAGCAGATATACTGCTTCAGCAGAAACCAACTCTTCAGCAGGAATCATCAGCAGAAACAGCAGCAGAATTCTTACTTCACAGAATTCCCAACAATCCTCCCCTAATCTTGAATTTGAACTGGTTAAGTTCAAGATTCTTGATAGATCTTTAAAATAACATACCATGATAGATCTTCTTGAGCACTCTAGAATCGTTAGTAATGTCATTGTAATCAATAACACACTAATAGATAATCTCTGCAACTTGTATTTATAAAGCGGAAACAAAACACAAGCTTGATACTAAGAACTCTTGATCCTCTATGGATCTTTTAATTATAATAAGAGTATTCACTAAAAGTTGTTCAATACATAAACCGTGTGTTCCTTTTATACTCAAGGGACCCTAAACCGTTTCTCAAGAAACGTATATTCTAAAACTTCTAAAAGATATGCATTATCACTTCCTAAATAAACTCATGCATATTCAAACTACATTACATAAAATACGGAAATTCTATATCCGCAGAAACTAATAATGCTGAACTATGTCTTCAGCAGATATACTGCTTCAGCAGAAACCAACTCTTCAGCAGGAATCATCAGCAGAAACAGCAGCAAAATTCTTACTTCACAGAATTCCCAACAATCCTCCCTTAATCTTGAATTTGAACTGCTTAAGTTCAAGATTCTTGATAGATCTTTAAAATAACATACCATGATAGATCTTCTTGAGCACTCTAGAATCGTTAGTAATGTCATTGTAATCAATAACACACTAATAGATAATCTCTGCAACTTGTATTTATAAAGCGGAAACAAAACACAAGCTTGATACTAAGAACTCTTGATCCTCTATGGATCTTTTAATTATAATAAGAGTATTCACTAAAAGTTGTTCAATACATAAATCGTGTGTTCCTTTTATACTCAAGGGACCCTAAACCGTTTCTCAAGAAACGTATAATCTAAAACTTCTAAAAGATATGCATTATCACTTCCTAAATAAACTCATGCATATCCAAACTACATTACATAAAATACGGAAATTCTATATCCGCAGAAACTAATAATGCTGAACTATATCTTCAGCAGATATACTGCTTCAGCAGAAACCAACTCTTCAGCAGGAATCATCAGCAGAAACAGCAGCAGAATTCTTACTTCACAGAATTCCCAACAATCCTCCCCTAATCTTGAATTTGACCTGGTTAAGTTCAAGATTCTTGATAGATCTTTAAAATAACATACCATGATTGATCTTCTTGAGCACTCTAGAATCGTTAGTAATGTCACTGTAATCAATAACACACTAATAGATAATCTCTGCAACTTGTATTTATAAAGCGGAAATAAAACACAAGCTTGATACTAAGAACTCTTGATCCTCTATGGATCTTTTAATTATAACAAGAGTATTCACTAAAAGTTGTTCAATACATAAACCGTGTGTTCCTTTTATACTCAAGGAACCCTAAACCGTTTCTCAAGAAACGTATATTCTAAAACTTCTAAAAGATATGCATTATCACTTCCTAAATAAGCTCATGCATATCCAAACTACATTACATAAAATACGGAAATTCTATATCCGCAGAAACTAATAATGCTGAACTATGTCTTCAACAGATATACTGCTTCAGCAGAAACCACCTCTTCAGCAGGAATCATCAGCAGAAACAGCAGCAGAATTCTTACTTCACAGAATTCCCAACAATCCTCCCCTAATCTTGAATTTGAACTGGTTAAGTTCAAGATTCTTGATAGATCTTTAAAATAACATACCATGATAGATCTTCTTGAGCACTCTAGAATCGTTAGTAATGTCATTGTAATCAATAACACACTAATAGATAATCTCTGCAACTTGTATTTATAAAGCGGAAACAAAATACAAGCTTGATACTAAGAACTCTTGATCCTCTATGGATCTTTTAATTATAATAAGAGTATTCACTAAAAGTTGTTCAATACATAAACCGTGTGTTCCTTTTATACTCAAGGGACCCTAAACCGTTTCTCAAGAAACGTATAATCTAAAACTTCTAAAAGATATGCATTATCACTTCCTAAATAAACTCATGCATATCCAAACTACATTACATAAAATACGGAAATTCTATATCCGCAGAAACTAATAATGCTGAACTATGTCTTCAGCAGATATACTGCTTCAGCAGAAACCAACTCTTCAGCAGGAATCATCAGCAGAAACAGCAGCAGAATTCTTACTTCACAAAATTCCCAACAATCCTCCCCTAATCTTGAATTTGAACTGGTTAAGTTCAAGATTCTTGATAGATCTTTAAAATAACATACCATGATAGATCTTCTTGAGCACTCTAGAATCGTTAGTAATGTCATTGTAATCAATAACATACTAATAGATAATCTCTGCAACTTGTATTTATAAAGCGGAAACAAAACACAAGCTTGATACTAAGAACTCTTGATCCTCTATGGATCTTTTAATTATAATAAGAGTATTCACTAAAAGTTGTTCAATACATAAACCGTGTGTTCCTTTTATACTCAAGGAACCCTAAACCGTTTCTCAAGAAACGTATATTCTAAAACTTTTAAAAGATATGCATTATCACTTCCTAAATAAACTCATGCATATTCAAACTACATTACATAAAATACGGAAATTCTATATCCGCAGAAACTAATAATGCTGAACTATGTCTTCAGCAGATATACTGCTTCAGCAGAAACCAACTCTTCAGCAGGAATCATCAGCAGAAACAGCAGCAGAATTCTTACTTCACAGAATTCCCAACAATCCTCCCTTAATCTTGAATTTGAACTGGTTAAGTTCAAGATTCTTGATAGATCTTTAAAATAAGATACCATGATAGATCTTCTTGAGCACTCTAGAATCGTTAGTAATGTCATTGTAATCAATAACACACTAATAGATAATCTCTGCAACTTGTATTTATAAAGCGGAAACAAAACACAAGCTTGATACTAAGAACTCTTGATCCTCTATGGATTTTTTAATTATAATAAGAGTATTCACTAAAAGTTGTTCAATACATAAACCGTGTGTTCCTTTTATACTCAAGGGACCCTAAACCGTTTCTCAAGAAACGTATATTCTAAAACTTCTAAAAGATATGCATTATCACTTCCTAAATAAACTCATGCATATCCAAACTACATTACATAAAATACGGAAATTCTATATCCGCAGAAACTAATAATGCTGAACTATGTCTTCAGCAGATATACTGCTTCAGCAGAAACCAACTCTTCAGCAGGAATCATCAGCAGAAACAGCAGCAGAATTCTTACTTCACAGAATTCCCAACAATCCTCCCCTAATCTTGAATTTGACCTGGTTAAGTTCAAGATTCTTGATAGATCTTTAAAATAACATACCATGATAGATCTTCTTGAGCACTCTAGAATCGTTAGTAATGTCACTGTAATCAATAACACACTAATAGATAATCTCTGCAACTTGTATTTATAAAGCGGAAACAAAACACAAGCTTGATACTAAGAACTCTTGATCCTCTATGGATCTTTTAATTATAATAAGAGTATTCACTAAAAGTTGTTCAATACATAAACCGTGTGTTCCTTTTATACTCAAGGGACCCTAAACCGTTTCTCAAGAAACGTATATTCTAAAACTTCTAAAAGATATGCATTATCACTTCCTAAATAAACTCATGCATATTCAAACTACATTACATAAAATACGGAAATTCTATATCCGCAGAAACTAATAATGCTGAACTATGTCTTCAGCAGATATACTGCTTCAGCAGAAACCAACTCTTCAGCAGGAATCATCAGCAGAAACAGCAGCAGAATTCTTACTTCACAGAATTCCCAACAATCCTCCCCTAATCTTGAATTTGAACTGGTTAAGTTCAAGATTCTTGATAGATCTTTAAAATAACATACCATGATAGATCTTCTTGAGCACTCTAGAATCGTTAGTAATGTCATTGTAATCAATAACACACTAATAGATAATCTCTGCAACTTGTATTTATAAAGCGGAAACAAAACACAAGCTTGATACTAAGAACTCTTGATCCTCTATGGATCTTTTAATTATAATAAGAGTATTCACTAAAAGTTGTTCAATACATAAATTGTGTGTTCCTTTTATACTCAAGGGACCCTAAACCGTTTCTCAAGAAACGTATAATCTAAAACTTCTAAAAGATATGCATTATCACTTCCTAAATAAACTCATGCATATCCAAACTACATTACATAAAATACGGAAATTCTATATCCGCAGAAACTAATAATGCTGAACTATATCTTCAGCAGATATACTGCTTCAGCAGAAACCAACTCTTCAGCAGGAATCATCAGCAGAAACAGCAGCAGAATTCTTACTTCACAGAATTCCCAACAATCCTCCCCTAATCTTGAATTTGACCTGGTTAAGTTCAAGATTCTTGATAGATCTTTAAAATAACATACCATGATAGATCTTCTTGAGCACTCTAGAATCGTTAGTAATGTCACTGTAATCAATAACACACTAATAGATAATCTCTGCAACTTGTATTTATAAAGCGGAAACAAAACACAAGCTTGATACTAAGAACTCTTGATCCTCTATGGATCTTTTAATTATAACAAGAGTATTCACTAAAAGTTGTTCAATACATAAACCGTGTGTTCCTTTTATACTCAAGGAACCCTAAACCGTTTCTCAAGAAACGTATATTCTAAAACTTCTAAAAGATATGCATTATCACTTCCTAAATAAGCTCATGCATATCCAAACTACATTACATAAAATACGAAAATTCTATATCCGTAGAAACTAATAATGCTGAACTATGTCTTCAACAGATATACTGCTTCAGCAGAAACCACCTCTTCAGCAGGAATCATCAGCAGAAACAGCAGCAGAATTCTTACTTCACAGAATTCCCAACAATCCTCCCCTAATCTTGAATTTGAACTGGTTAAGTTCAAGATTCTTGATAGATCTTTAAAATAACATACCATGATAGATCTTCTTGAGCACTCTAGAATCGTTAGTAATGTCATTGTAATCAATAACACACTAATAGATAATCTCTGCAACTTGTATTTATAAAGCGGAAACAAAACACAAGCTTGATACTAAGAACTCTTGATCCTCTATGGATCTTTTAATTATAATAAGAGTATTCACTAAATGTTGTTCAATACATAAACCGTGTGTTCCTTTTATACTCAAGGGACCCTAAACCGTTTCTCAAGAAACGTATAATCTAAAACTTCTAAAAGATATGCATTATCACTTCCTAAATAAACTCATGCATATCCAAACTACATTACATAAAATACGGAAATTCTATATCCGCAGAAACTAATAATGCTGAACTATGTCTTCAGCAGATATACTGCTTCAGCAGAAACCAACTCTTCAGCAGGAATCATCAGCAGAAACAGCAGCAGAATTCTTACTTCACAGAATTCCCAACAATCCTCCCCTAATCTTGAATTTGAACTGGTTAAGTTCAAGATTCTTGATAGATCTTTAAAATAACATACCATGATAGATCTTCTTGAGCACTCTAGAATCGTTAGTAATGTCATTGTAATCAATAACACACTAATAGATAATCTCTGCAACTTGTATTTATAAAGCGGAAACAAAACACAAGCTTGATACTAAGAACTCTTGATCCTCTATGGATCTTTTAATTATAATAAGAGTATTCACTAAAAGTTGTTCAATACATAAATCGTGTGTTCCTTTTATACTCAAGGGACCCTAAACCGTTTCTCAAGAAACGTATAATCTAAAACTTCTAAAAGATATGCATTATCACTTCCTAAATAAACTCATGCATATCCAAACTACATTACATAAAATACGGAAATTCTATATCCGCAGAAACTAATAATGCTGAACTATATCTTCAGCAGATATACTGCTTCAGCAGAAACCAACTCTTCAGCAGGAATCATCAGCAGAAACAGCAGCAGAATTCTTACTTCACAGAATTCCCAACAATCCTCCCCTAATCTTGAATTTGACCTGGTTAAGTTCAAGATTCTTGATAGATCTTTAAAATAACATACCATGATAGATCTTCTTGAGCACTCTAGAATCGTTAGTAATGTCTCTGTAATCAATAACACACTAATAGATAATCTCTGCAACTTGTATTTATAAAGCGGAAACAAAACACAAGCTTGATACTAAGAACTCTTGATCCTCTATGGATCTTTTAATTATAACAAGAGTATTCACTAAAAGTTGTTCAATACATAAACCGTGTGTTCCTTTTATACTCAAGGAACCCTAAACCGTTTCTCAAGAAACGTATATTCTAAAACTTCTAAAAGATATGCATTATCACTTCCTAAATAAGCTCATGCATATCCAAACTACATTACATAAAATACGGAAATTCTATATCCGCAGAAACTAATAATGCTGAACTATGTCTTCAACAGATATACTGCTTCAGCAGAAACCACCTCTTCAGCAAGAATCATCAGCAGAAACAGCAGCAGAATTCTTACTTCACAGAATTCCCAACAATCCTCCCCTAATCTTGAATTTGAACTGGTTAAGTTCAAGATTCTTGATAGATCTTTAAAATAACATACCATGATAGATCTTCTTGAGCACTCTAGAATCGTTAGTAATGTCATTGTAATCAATAACACACTAATAGATAATCTCTGCAACTTGTATTTATAAAGCGGAAACAAAACACAAGCTTGATACTAAGAACTCTTGATCCTCTATGGATCTTTTAATTATAATAAGAGTATTCACTAAAAGTTGTTCAATACATAAACCGTGTGTTCCTTTTATACTCAAGGGACCCTAAACCGTTTCTCAAGAAACGTATAATCTAAAACTTCTAAAAGATATGCATTATCACTTCCTAAATAAACTCATGCATATCCAAACTACATTACATAAAATACGGAAATTCTATATCCGCAGAAACTAATAATGCTGAACTATGTCTTCAGCAGATATACTGCTTCAGCAGAAACCAACTCTTCAGCAGGAATCATCAGCAGAAACAGCAGCAGAATTCTTACTTCACAAAATTCCCAACAATCCTCCCCTAATCTTGAATTTGAACTGGTTAAGTTCAAGATTCTTGATAGATCTTTAAAATAACATACCATGATAGATCTTCTTGAGCACTCTAGAATCGTTAGTAATGTCATTGTAATCAATAACACACTAATAGATAATCTCTGCAACTTGTATTTATAAAGCGGAAACAAAACACAAGCTTGATACTAAGAACTCTTGATCCTCTATGGATCTTTTAATTATAATAAGAGTATTCACTAAAAGTTGTTCAATACATAAACCGTGTGTTCCTTTTATACTCAAGGGACCCTAAACCGTTTCTCAAGAAACGTATATTCTAAAACTTCTAAAAGATATGCATTATCACTTCCTAAATAAACTCATGCATATCCAAACTACATTACAAAAAATACGGAAATTCTATATCCGCAGAAACTAATAATGCTGAACTATGTCTTCAGCAGATATACTGCTTCAGCAGAAACCTACTCTTCAGCAGGAATCATCAGCAGAAACAGCAGCAGAATTCTTACTTCACAGAATTCCCAACAATCCTCCCCTAATCTTGAATTTGACCTTGTTAAGTTCAAGATTCTTGATAGATCTTTAAAATAACATACCATGATATATCTTCTTGAGCACTCTAGAATCGTTAGTAATGTCACTGTAATCAATAACACACTAATAGATAATCTCTGCAACTTGTATTTATAAAGCGGAAACAAAACACAAGCTTGATACTAAGAACTCTTGATCCTCTATGGATCTTTTAATTATAATAAGAGTATTCACTAAAAGTTGTTCAATACATAAACCGTGCGTTCCTTTTATACTCAAGGAACCCTAAACCGTTTCTCAAGAAACATATATTCTAAAACTTCTAAAAGATATGCATGATCACTTCCTAAATAAACTCATGCATATCCAAACTACATTACATAAAATACGGAAATTCTATATCCGCAGAAACTAATAATGCTGAACTATGTCTTCAGCAGATATACTGCTTCAGCAGAAACCAACTCTTCAGCAGGAATCATCAGCAGAAACAGCAGCAGAATTCTTACTTCACAGAATCCCCAACAATCCTCCCCTAATCTTGAATTTGACCTGGTTAAGTTCAATATTCTTGATAGATCTTTAAAATAACATACCATGATATATCTTCTTGAGCACTCTAGAATCGTTAGTAATGTCACTGTAATCAATAACACACTAATAGATAATCTCTGCAACTTGTATTTATAAAGCGGAAACAAAACACAAGCTTGATACTAAGAACTCTTGATCCTCTATGGATCTTTTAATTATAATAAGAGTATTCACTAAAAGTTGTTCAATACATAAACCGTGTGTTCCTTTTATACTCAAGGAACCCTAAACCATTTCTCAAGAAACGTATATTCTAAAACTTCTAAAAGATATGCATTATCACTTCCTAAATAAACTCATGCATATCCAAACTACATTACATAAAATACGGAAATTTTATAATCGCAGAAACTAATAATGCTGAACTATGTCTTCAGCAGATATACTGCTTCAGCAGAAACCAACTCTTCAGCAGGAATCATCAGCAGAAACAGCAGCAGAATTCTTACTTCACAGAATTCCCAACAATCCTCCCCTAATCTTGAATTTGAACTGGTTAAGTTCAAGATTCTTGATAGATCTTTAAAATAACATACCATGATAGATCTTCTTGAGCACTCTAGAATCGTTAGTAATGTCACTGTAATCAATAACACACTAATAGATAATCTCTGCAACTTGTATTTATAAAGCGGAAACAAAACACAAGCTTGATACTAAGAACTCTTGATCCTCTATGGATCTTTTAATTATAATAAGAGTATTCACTAAAAGTTGTTCAATACATAAACCGTGTGTTCCTTTTATACTCAAGGAACCCTAAACCGTTTCTAAAGAAACGTATATTCTAAAACTTCTAAAAGATATGCATTATCACTTCCTAAATAAACTCATGCATATCAAAACTACATTACATAAAATACGGAAATTCTATATCCGCAGAAACTAATAATCCTGAATTATGTCTTCAGCAGATATACTGCTTCAGCAGAAACCAACTCTTCAGCAGGAATCATCAGCAGAATTCTTACTTCAAAGAATTCCCAACAATCCTCCCCTAATCTTGAATTTGAACTGGTTAAGTTCAAGATTCTTGATAGATCTTTAAAATAACATACCATGATAGATCTTTTTGAGCACTCTAGAATCGTTAGTAATGTCACTGTAATCAATAACACACTAATAGATAATCTCTGCAACTTGTATTTATAAAGCGGAAACAAAACACAAGCTTGATACTAAGAACTCTTGATCCTCTATGGATCTTTTAATTATAATAAGAGTATTCACTAAAAGTTGTTCAATACATAAACCGTGTGTTCCTTTTATACTCAAGGAACCCTAAACCGTTTCTCAAGAAACGTATATTCTAAAACTTCTAAAAGATATGCATTATCACTTCCTAAATAAACTCATGCATATCCAAACTACATTACATAAAATACGGAAATTCTATATCCGCAGAAACTAATAATGCTGAACTATGTCTTCAGCAGATATACTGCTTCAGCAGAAACCAACTCTTCAGCAGGAATCATCAGCAGAAACAGCAGCAGAATTCTTACTTCACAGAATTCCCAACAATCCTCCCTTAATCTTGAATTTGAACTGGTTAAGTTCAAGATTCTTGATAGATCTTTAAAATAAGATACCATGATAGATCTTCTTGAGCACTCTAGAATCGTTAGTAATGTCATTGTAATCAATAACACACTAATAGATAATCTCTGCAACTTGTATTTATAAAGCGGAAACAAAACACAAGCTTGATACTAAGAACTCTTGATCCTCTATGGATCTTTTAATTATAATAAGAGTATTCACTAAAAGTTGTTCAATACATAAACCGTGTGTTCCTTTTATACTCAAGGAACCCTAAACCGTTTCTCAAGAAACGTATATTCTAAAACTTCTAAAAGATATGCATTATCACTTCCTAAATAAACTCAAGCATATCCAAACAACATTACATAAAATACGGAAATTCTATATCTGCAGAAACTAATAATGCTGAACTATGTCTTCAGCAGATATACCGCTTCAGCAGAAACCAACTCTTCAGCAGGAATCATCAGCAGAAACAGCAGCAAAATTCTTACTTCACAGAATTCCCAACAGTTGGAATTAATTGTATAGGTGCATTTAATACAAAAATTTTAGGATTTTTTTTTTTTTTTTTTTTTTTTTGTCTTATAAACATGTTGTTCTTTTTTGCCAGCATAGCGTAACTTCGGGAGAAATATACAACCCGTTAGATAAATTCGGGAGAAATATACTAATAAGTGGCCTGTGTTCACCCTTTCTGTTAATTATTGTATTGTTTATTTTATAACCATCTTTTATTGTGAATCCTTTTATTTGTGCTATTATTTGCGACTTTAGTAACTATTATTTTAGGGTTCATGGCTGTTGCTAAAAGATGCTTACGTAAGATCTAATTTTAGGTTTCATGCCTATTAACTTTGTTTGTTAGGTGTAATTTTAGGGTTTAGGATTCACAATAGAAGATGGTTATAATTTTAGGTGAATTTTTATATTGTAGTTTGCAATTACTGAGGATTTGTTTCACATTTTTTTGGTTGGATTTGGGGTTTTGCCTTTTGATGATATTGGTGCTTTTGGATGGGTTTATGATAAATTTCAAATTTCAGCGTTCTTATATTTTCTGTTTTTATATTTTATCTTGACTGTTGTTTTTGATTATTAGTTTTTGGTCAATATGCTAGGAATGAAGCAGTGTTAACAGAAGTAATGAGGCAGGGTTAGTGGCACGACATTATAAGCGATGATGATACTATTGCATTTGCGCGTTTGTTATTTTGCAACTACACTAAGTTGCTGGATTGTGAAGCAGGGTGAAATCGACCCGTATCTTGGTGGGGCAGCACCACA
Source organism: Artemisia argyi (assembly GCA_030686995.1). Classification (NCBI taxonomy): domain Eukaryota; kingdom Viridiplantae; phylum Streptophyta; class Magnoliopsida; order Asterales; family Asteraceae; genus Artemisia; species Artemisia argyi. Next base: position 127,464,454 of record CM060697.1, read on the forward strand.
TTGTGCTTGCAGCCATGGCGGGCCGCATACCCTTCTATGTGGACACGCACTTGCAAATCTGAGCCAAGTACAAATACCGGTGCATACCCGCTTTCTAGAATAAGTTGGTTGGTTATGAAGGTTAAAATCGACCTGTGTCTTAGCGGGGCAGCACGACATCGTGTTTGCAGCCATGCCGGGTTGCCTCTCGTTTTATCTGCACACACTTCCAAATCTGAGGCAATGATGAATTTGAATGAGTTTAATTAAAGTCGTGAATCTTCGTGTCTTGGTGGGGCAAACTATTAAGTTTGTAGCCATGCCGGATGTATCTGCTTTTTGAAAATACTGATGAATCTGAGCCTCATATTATGAGCTCACAAAATAGTTTTTAAAGAAACAATTTGCATGAAAATTGTGTTTTCATTACCATAATACCACGTGTAACCCCGAATCTTAGCTTGGCAGCGAAAAAGAATAGCAAGTTAGGCTATGCTCCTACGCCTAAGCTTGCACATTTTGCACTCCTCCGCATTCTCATATGTTCTTCTAATCTTTAGTTCCCCAATTTCATCATTCGTGAGGTAATATTCCTCATTTGAGGTTATATTTTATTTGAAGTACCGACTTAAACGTTTAAAGGTTAAAAATGAGGGCAGAAATTGAAATTTATCTGCAATAAGCACATAATTTTGTATGACCATGTTTCTATTATTTTATTTTTCCTATAGTTACGTTTATTTTTATTTTAATGTAGGTGAAGACTGCTGATTTACCGAAAGCTGCTGCAGATGGAGGAAACGAGCATGTTCTTCAGGTATGCTTGTGTACTATCTTCATTAAAATGTTAAAAATCATAATAGGCGAGTCTACTGATCCTGAGGGGGTGTTTGGATTAGCTTATTTCAAGCGTTTATCGACCATTGAAATTCTGCATAGTTGAAACGTGTCGTATATAATTGCAACAGCTGTCCGTGGTGAACTGTAACGCTGGAACCCAACAATCGACAATTGAAAGAACTCCAATAAATATTCATCTTTCGGTACATGTTATTTAAGGTGAGCGAACATTTCATGAACCGTTCAGTAAAAAGTGCGTTTATGTTCGTTCGTTTATTAAATGAGCGAACATGAACAATATTTTACGTTCGTTTAGTTAAATAAACGAACATGAACAAAAGTCTTGTCCGTTCATTTATGTTCGTGAACGTCCGATTATACGTTCGTTTATGTTTATTTATCTATTTATGTTCATATATCATATATTTAAATTTTATAATTTTAAAATTTTGTTTGTTTAAACAAAACAACACTTATAAAACAATGTATTGTGAAGAATTCAATAAACTTTATGTTTGTTTGTCTATTTTCATCTATGTTCAATCGTTTATGTTCGTTTAGCGTTCGTTTAGTGTCTTAATAAACGAACATAAACGAACATGAACAACTCGTTTTCTTAATAAACGAACATGAACAAGAAAATTCGTCCGTTTAAGCGTCCGTGTCTGTTTATTTGTCCGGTTAAAATTGTTAAATGTACGTATAATTATTAATGTGTAAATGTCTAGTATCGAACCCGAGACCTCGGGATTGCACACATTACAAACGAGAATTAAAGATTAATAAATATTAATAGTTATGCATATTTGTTAATAACACAAGTTTATGAACTATTGATCGTTAGTTATTAAATGTATTGACTAATTATCATTAGTAATGGAAGAAAAGGACTAGAGTGTAACTTGGAGTCGAGAAGGTTTTGGAAGGACCTTTTGGGTCCTTGTGGCCGGTCGATGCATGCATAAGGGAGGGGCAACCCTTGCCCTAACTTGCTCCCAAAGTTTACCTCTCCTATATAAGCAAACCTTAGGGTATCTCATCCACATCTTTTGTGCACACACAATACCCTAAGGCTTCTCTTTTCTCTCCTTGTTTTCCAACCGATCGAACACCCCTATACACTAAGGGTTTTCGATTTTTTGTTTTACAAAACAATACTTGTGTTTAATCTTGTAATTAATTTGATTCGGTATTAGCTAGTTTATCTGTACAAGAACGGGGTACTAACTCACTATAGTTATTATCAAAGGATCGATAAACAAAACGGTAAGGGGTTTATCATAGATCTATTATTACACAAGATCAAGATTAATTAAAGTGCATCGGGTACGTTCCTATTTATGTTTTAGTTAATATTATGTGTTATACTTGATCCTAGCTTCCTCAATACGTGTACTTTGATTGTCAAATTCTAACAGTGGCATCACGAGCCATGTGTAACATGTAATTTATTACTAAAACATAACAAAAATCGAATCTTTAATGGTTTTAGATACATGTTTGATCTAGGGTTTTTTCTTTTTAATTTTTTTAAAAAAATTTTGAAACCCTAACCCTAATTTATGGGGGGGTTTCGATTTCCATATAAACCCTAATTAGGGTTTGTGGTTTTTTGATTAATATGTAATCACTAGAAACCCTAGGTCATTAACCGGTTATTTGAACGTATCTTGTGACCTATGTGGTAATTGTTATGCTTTAATCCGTGACGAATCATGCATGATAGTCATGAATTTATTAATTGTTTATTTATTGTCACATGTTTAGATAGATCTAAAATTGAGGAAGACCCCAATATATATATATATATATATATATATATATATATATATATATATATATATATATATATATATATATATTAAAATTAATTTATATGTTATGTGGTATATGATTAACTTTGGCCTACGCAATTGACTTGTCAATGTATGTGGCTCATCTCCATTAAGAGGTGAAGACCCTAGTTTATTATATGCATATAAAACCTAGAATTGATTTTGTTAGGATCTTTTCTAATAAAGATTGCATGTGGCTAATTGTTTTACCTTTTGTTATTATTAGTTGTCTTGATTTGTATTTGATTACTTGTTTTATTGTTTTTTAATTGTTTGACATGATTGTAAGCAATAAAAGGGTGATTTTTATAAAGAAAATAATATGGATTAATAATGGTGAAACTTTAAGTGATAAAGATTGAATCTTGCGGTGTCTTATGTGCCAACAACGGTTCGCTTCGCACGGTAATTCGCTCCAAGGCGAGACTAGCAAGATTCATACTTTAATACATGTTTTGAGATTGAATCCATAAACTTTTGCTTGATTGATGTTTTGTACAACATGGTTTTAAAAGTAACTCCTTTAAGACAAATTCATAGTCGTGGTAAGAAGGCTTGGAAAGAGCCTTAGAGTCTGCCTTGGTTATCACACTAACGAATACGTCTTAAACGAATTTCTTTTAAAATCATTCTTGTAGAAAGTCATCTTACAAGTAAAACTTTGTGTATTAATTTCAAGAATTAGTAATAAAAGGGTTTTTTTGAAAACTTATGTTATAAAGATGGGTGCATGCATCTTTATACACATTTTAATTAACACATCAAAATTGAATACCCTTAAAATTTAAGTTACATGCTATCTATATATAAGGAACACTTGGAATTTTTATTTAGTAACCGTGAGACCTAGGCTAAATTATTATAACAAGGTAAAATTCTGTTAATGCTTGAGACCATAGATAGTAATTTTACAGTTTCTAAGGTAGACGACTTAATTAAGTTGTGCGTGAGACCTAGAACTTAAGGCATGAGATGGGATGAAACATGCTTACAAAGGCAAATTGATGAATCAATTTGATCTAAATCCCATAATGGTCTAGGAACTGGAAATCTTGTTTGCCAATTATTGTTCGACAGATTACCATCTTTTATACTTTCACCACTAGCAGATCAACTGATGTGGTGGAATCTATGTAAAGTTGGATCCTAGATTTTCAAGAAAATTTTGTTGGTTATATGAATATAGCCTTTGCGTATTGTATTTTCTTGAAGATATTAATTATCGAAAATACTAATGTTTGAACTTTTATTTGTAGATATGGCTCAACCCAATAACCCAACTATGATTTCTGGTTTCAAGAGTCATCTTGAAAGGGAAAAATTGACTGGAAAGAATTTCAATGATTGGCACCGTTCGCTCATAATTGTCTTGAGGGCGGCCGGTAAGCTCAATTTCTTGACCGATGAATGTCCAGCTGAGCCTGCTGCTACTGAATCAGAAGCAGTTAAGGCAGAGTGGAGGGAGAAACATGCTAAGTTTAATGAGGTTGCTTGTTTAATGCTCACTAGCATGAGTACTCAGTTACAAATGAAGTTTGAGTACTACTTTCCTACAGACATGCTTGAATAACTTCAAAAGTCTTATGAAAAGTCTCCTGCAGTTGAATTGTATGATGAACTTGACAAGCTACACAACTGCAAGCATGGTGATGGTAAACCAGTTGAAGATTATGTGAATGAGATGAAAGAATACTTTGATCAACTTCACAGAATTGGATTTGGTGACCCAACAATGTGCAAGTGCGCTTGATCAACAGGTCCCTTAACAAGGACTTTGCTGGTTTTGTGCAGAATTTCAACATGCATTGCTTGGGGAAGACAGTTGGTATGTGTTAATTCACATACCATTTCATGGCCAAATACCGACCCAAATAGACTAATTTTGCTAACTAAATGCCAAAGAAATATGTGTTTTTATGTTGTGAACATGCAGGTACGGATACTTCACAAAATGACAAAAAACAAGCAAAAACCCAGCAATAACGAGCATGAGAGTAGAATGAGTCAGAAAGTCAAGCTGGGAATCAAAGTTGAGCTTATCAAGAGTGATTGATTTATGTGCAAAAGTGATCCTTGTGAGAAGTTTGAAGAAATTGTAGATTTAGTCCTCATACTTTTCAGAGTTGTTAGATTTAGTCCCTCAATGATTTTTATGAAGAAAAGTCAAGTCAACCCTTCATCTATTCAAGATTGGCAAGAAAGGACCTTTTATCACATTTTTGGAGTTTGGCATTTTCAGCCCTTGGTTTTTCAGCAAATCACATAATTGGTCCTTGTTACATGATATAAGTAATAACAAAAGCCTGGTTTTAAAGTGTTAGCCCAAAATTAATTATCAAAGTCCACTTGCAATCCAAAGTTTATCCCATCCACCAATAATACCAAATCCAAAATCAAAACCAAAAGCCCATCACTTTCCCTATACCCAAGCCCAAGTTACGGTCAAAGCTATCACACAGGTCAAAGTCAATATATACGATCAAATAATATTACCCCGCTTTGAGTTTTTTCCCCAGTTCATTTTAACCCAGGGAAGAAGAACCCTAGGTTACTGTTCCGGTTGAAATTACCACAATTAAGGGTAGTACGGTCAAATCAAGTACCTTTCTAGAAGAATTAGATGATGTCAGAATGTGTCAGACGTGAAGAAGCACAGATAGGGACACTTGGTGAGCTATTATTGGGTGGAACGCGTCACCAAAGATGATCTGAGGGCTGATATTGAAGAGGCAATGATTGGAAATGATCTAAGGGTGCTCAGAAGCTATCAAGTAGCACAGGTCACACGGATTGCCAGCTTGGCAATCCGAGACCCCAACCTCACTCTCCTCCTATAAATAGAATTCCAATTTAGCTAGTTTTGTGTGGAGTTTTTAGGATAGCTAAACTCTGCCGAATTTTTATCTTAGTTTGTAGTGTAATTCTCACTTTTCATTGTAATGTTCTTTGTTTTAATAAAATTTAGCTTTTACCTTTAATCATTTAGTTAACTGTTTTATCTTGTTATACAACTTAATTCTCTTTAGTTTTTAGAAGAATTTCAGCATTATTCATCTTATCTTTAGTCACATTTAAATTCAGTTTCATTTTTAGTTTAATAGTTTCATAAGAAAACAGAAAATACAAAAAGAAATTTGGCAAAATCAGTTCTCAAACAAGCTATTTTGGTAGTCAGTTGCATCTTATTTTAGCTAAAAAGCTATTGTGAGTTTGAATATTAGTATCCAGAAGTTCCATAAATCAATTGTTACTGCAGTCAATATAAGTCAAGCATTGGTGAAAGTTCATGAACTGTGGTTAAATTTGATAGTTCAAACAGAGACAAGGATGTGTTTGAGCCTATCTAAAGATAGGCTAGCGAAGTGAATCACCTCTATTTAGAGCTGAGGTGAAAGAGTTTGTAAGTACTTGTTCCTATTTCAAAATTGTTATTGCATTATTCTAGTAGTTTAATTTGATCTGTAATAATTAGTTGATTTCTGTTTTATTAGTGAATTTTGATGATATTTGAGTTAATTTGAGTGAGTTTGATCATTGAAGTGTTAGATTAGTAATAGTTGTTAGTTTTATCTTTGAATTCTGCTTATGATTTGATTAGATCTGTTTTAGTCTCTTTTGTTTTATTTTGCTGATATTAGTTGTTAAACTTAGTTTTCAAATGGAATAGTGATTAAGTGTGCTGATTAGTAGGTAGTTTAGTTGTTTGAATCTGAATTTTATAGTGTTTACTGTCATCTTAGGGGGTGTTTGGATCAGTGTTTTACTGTGAATTATTGGGGTTGGATTTCTGTTTTTCTATCACATTTAGGCTTCTTCAGTATTGCTATAGAGAATTGAACAAGAAAGTTGGTAATATATTTCATAGATAGTCAAAGTAAATTCTTAAATTTAATTAACAGTTAGGAATTTTAGGACCAGTTAGTATAATTCTAGTTACAGTTTCATAATCAATTAATATAGCTTTAATTAGTTTACAATTAGCTTAAAATAACAGTTAGGAGTAGATTTAATCAAGAGAAGTTGGAATTTGTCAAAGTAGTATAAGAACTTAAAAGTCAAATTGATTTGGCTTTCATGTTTCCACAGGCTGCTGAACTTGCCTCTTTTTAGAGTATCTTGTGGTTAAATCTGAGTAGGATCTCAGTTGATTTTTGTTCTCAGTAGTTTAGAGTTTGTTTTGCACCCATAAGTTTGTACTTCAGTGCTTATTTGGTGAGCTTATTTGTCTCTACATGTCAGCACCTTAGAAACAGTTTAACTGATTTGTGAATAAGGCCTGCTAGAGTTTCATTGAGCTTATTCCTGAGCTCTTGTGGTTGATCTGAGTTTATTGGTAGTTGAATTAGTAATGTGATTGATCAGTATTGTTTCTGTATCTGTTTGTTCCTTATCTGCTTATTGAAGTGAACTTATTGCTTAAGCTTATTTCCTCTATTTTGAGATATTGTTTATTTCTGTGACTTATCTTGACCATCATTTGCACATTTGAGCATATTGCATCATAAGTAATCTAAGTTTTAAGTTTCATAGGGAATTGTTCACAAGTGCTTAATAATAAGCACTTGTAAATAAGCAGTTAGTCATAAAAAGCACTTTTGCTTATTGTTTTCATTCCAAAATTTTTCTGCAAGCTTTCCATATTATTTTACATTTTCTGTAAATTTTTCATTTTTTTCCAAGTTGATTTACTATTTTTCTTAATTTTTCTTCATTATTAATCCTTTTTTAAATCATTTTTGATAATCAAAAATCAATAAAAAATCAGAAAAAGCTTTTAAAAATACAAAAATATTTTAGATAATTCTTTTATAATATTTTAAATTTTTCAGATTAGATTTTATAATTTTCCCATTATTTTTCACAATTTCTTTTATTTTTAATCATTTTTTAATTCAATAAATAGAAAATAAATCATAGAAAATTAATAAAAAGCCAAAAAAATATTTTTCTTTTTCTCAAAATTCTTTTTAATAGTTTAAGATTTTTAGAAAATTGTTTTACATTTGTAGGATCGTTTTTAGAATAAAAGTCGCGTTTTATTTTGTACGTTACGTATAAATCGCGTTTGCATTTCCGTTTTTACGTTTTAGACTCTTGTGCATATATAGCTTGTACCTTCTGCATTATTCACTATATCTTTTCATAATTTGAATTTCACAATCACTTCTCACTATTCACTTTTCACGACACGATTCCCAATTCGATTATTCGAAATTCCATTCGAACCTTCGTTGGGAGAACGACCCGGGAAATACTTTCCTAAGTATTTCTTCGGAAAATAAATTTATACTATAATTGAGCACACATCAACAGTCTCAGAATTACTCGCATTGCTTGTTGATTATTGTAACACTCCCATTTTTAAGTTTGTCGCAGCGGAAAAGTAATTTGGGTGTTACGGTGAGGATCGAAGTTTTAACCACATAAAACGGTTTAAAAGAAACGTTTTGAAAGTTATTTGTCATTTAAATAATAATTTTGATAAAAGATGAACCATTTGATTTAAAATCTTATGAAAAGATAGAAAGGCTTGTAAAAATGACAAATTTGATTTTTACACCATTTTAATTTATCAGAGTAATAAATGCCCACTCCGTGTCTTGTCCTGCTCCGTTAAATTACCTGAGATACACATGCTTAAAAGTGTCAACACAAAGGTTGGTGAATTCATAGAGTTTTAGGAAAAACCCTTTATTTTGTTAGATTTCAGAAATATTTGGTATTAATAAAATACAAACAGTAATGAAACAAGTATCGAGTATATTCACAAATAAATCATATAAGTATTCAATCACATTCAAATAAATAATCAATAATCCTAACATGAGCTGGAAACTCATGATACTAAATCAATCAGATATACAATTCACGTATGGTCAAACCTATACAGCTGTATCTAAATATATGTTGAATACATACATTCTTTCCTTTATAAATATTGCACCAAGCCTCATGACACGCAAGACGTTAACAAAGGGGGTGTTCTATCAAATCAATGACAGATTTTGCCCTCTATTCATAGGTGATTTGCCAATTCCTATTTGTCTCAAATATAGTGTATCACGACTAATACGACTAACCATATAATGGCATTCCGTCAAGTATTAGTGGGATCGGAGGTCAATCCGACACAGGTTTCAAATCTGTTCACTATATTCGCTCTCACATTACAGTGATTAATGGCTCATGATTGAGGGACTATATGGCGATAAGCTAACTTAGGCAACATCAATGACTAATGGGCTCATTTAGCATAACATCATGAAGTCAAGTATCGTATCACAGTAATCAATTTGAAAATATTATCGTTTGAGTATCAGAAATTCAGTTTGAAAATATTATCGTTTGAGTGTCAGAAATTCAGTTTGAAAATATTATCGTTTGAGTGTCAGAAATTCAGTTTGAAAATATTATCGTTTGAGTATCAGAAATTCAGTTTAAGTATTTCGCCAGTAACATATATATATATATATATATATATATATATATATATATATATATATATATATATATATATATATCACATATCACAATAATCAAATTGGAAACATTATCATCAGAGTATCAATATTCCAGTCAAGTAATTCATCAGTAAAATATATATATCACATACCACAATAATCAAATTGAAAACATTATTATATGAGTATCAGTATTTCAATTAAGTATTGTATATATCACATTTTAAATCACAAATTATATTATTTTAATATCAATTAGAAAATTGATTTAAATCATGTATTTTGTTTCATATACTTATCAAGTTATCAAAGTATATGTAAGCATGTATCTCCCCAATGAGTTTAAAAACAATTATTGGAAATGGGGCTATTACTCACCTGGATTGATTTGGAAATGATGAAAAGTAAGATAGGATGGGATTTATGGAAACGATTATGGAAACGTCTTTGACACAGAACCTGATAAATAAATTTATCAGAGAATATAACCAAATACTATTTGGTAAATACGAACGAATAACGAATAATTATTATTCGTTATGACGAATAGATGATGTGCAGTGAAATTATTATGCCATGCATGATATGATAAAATACTTTATTTAAAAGATCCATCGTAGTTTTACCTTTTTAATCGTAAGTAATAATATTAACTTTTTAGATATCGTTATATATATTATTAACGTAAAAATAAATAATATATATATAAAACGTAAAAAAATGCATATGACGTGATAGTTGCCGTAAAATAGAAAATAAAATGAGAATGTCAAATAAATTATGTGTAGTCCTTGTCCTTTTCCACTTTTTACACTAACAGCGTTAGCGTCACACCGTTAGTCCTTTTTATATATATTTTACAATTATAGTCCACTACATGTCCAATATTACAATCTAATCTTGTAACAATCCTATATTATCAATTTTTATCCTTTCTTTCTGTTTCTACATTTTTAGTCCTTTCTTTTCACAGTTTTCACTTTTAGTCCCTATAAGTGTCGTCGCGTTACATTTTTAGTCCAATTTTACAATAATTATTATAAAAATTTTATAAAAATTTCCGTAGCTTCTTTTATCAATTTTAAGCTTATTTCAACTGCTTATTTTATAAAAAGCTTATTCATTTAGCTTATGGGCCTTAATTCGAACCAAATAAAAGCCCATTTTAAAAATTTAGAGGCGAGGGCATGAAAAATGTTTTGGGCTTGAACTTGGGCTTCCTTTGTGATTCTAAAAATATATTTTATGGGCCCAGTGGGCTGTTTTATTGTAAAATCTTATTGGGCCTTAAATAAGCCCACTCAACAACTATAAGGTTTTTAATATTTATTTGGTTTGAAAAACTGGTTTGTGTCGATTCACTTTGGCTCGATTGATATGTCAAAACGTGATTATTTTTATAAGTCGTGTATATGGAACTAATAGTTTTCTTGGTGGTCTATTAGTACGTAGAAAAATATAATATGCTTGTTACATGAAATTTTGAGTTATACGTGTACTTTGTGACATGTTTGGACCGATTACTTATTTTGAAAACTTGAAATATTTACTAAGTGTTTAGTGAAATTTCATACGATATGGTACGTTTCAAAAATGGTTTTGTTTAATGCGTATAACGTGAAACTAATGTGAGATACGTGTGTTACGTGACTCCTAGGCCTTCCAAGATAGAGGCTAGTCACGTTTCGTGTACTAAAAATAAATACGTACGTGTAATATATATATATGAAATGATATACGTTCGAACAAAAATAAATATAGTGCATGACATAGATTTAACGTGTAACATGAATTTAGAAGGGATGTAAACGACTTACAAACACCTTAGAGGTGATAAAGAGGTTGAGTGAAATAGAATGGAACACAAGGATTTCACGTTTCACTATATAACCCAAACCTTATATATATATATATATATATATATATATATATATATATATATATATATATATATATATATATATATATACTACCTTATAATTTATTTAAGACATATATATTTAGAAGTCTTAAAATGTTTAAGACCAAAAACATTTTTTAATAGAAAATATGCATGTACACCACATTAATGCACATATTAAAAAAAAAAAAAAAAAAAAAAAAAAAAAAAAAAAAAAAAAAAAACATTAATAATATTTAATGTAGTCAATTAATTAATTGGTTAATAAATACAATTAATAAAATTATTAAAACACCCCTTACATCACAAATATAAATTATCAAGCATATTGTACAATCAAATTAAACACAATTCCTACATTAAATGTCAATAATACAAATAATAAAGCACATTATACAAATATTCAGGCCCGAACGGGCAACAGGCTAAATGGGCTTGAGCCCGAACGGGTGCGGGCCAAACAGGCTCGAGCCCGAACGGGCACGGCCTAAACCAAATTCTTGATATCCGTAAATTTATTGCCAAAAAAAATAATAAACTAAAATACATGATTCACCAGAAAATTTAATTTCAGGGTACCCGCCGCTGCAACGCGCGGGTACCCTGCTAGTATATATATATATATATATATATATATATCTCAAACCCGATTTCCTTTTCTTGAGTCCCAACTAATATAACCTTCGACTTCTGGCTTGTAAGGGTGATGTTTAGGAAGAAAATGAATGTGTGAAAGAGTTTGAGAAGGAAGGAAACCAAATGCATGCATAGTTCGTATATATGGTGCCAACATATCACACGTATATGTGATAAATTTCAAGAAAACCATACTACTATTCAATGTCAGTACCTCTGGGCTTCAAGGACGAATTAAATGGATAAAATATGGGATGTGAGTGCATATTTCATGGGATGTGTCTTGATGATTCACTTATGCATGTCGACCAATATATAACTTGACATACGATTTACAAAATCGTTCATTACTTGTATATACTTGATCATCTTTGACATTTGAGCATAGAATCATCTTAGAAACATTATTAGGAGCATTTAGAAACAAACGGGGATTAAAACGGTTAAGAATTGAATAAGTTGTGAATCGGTTGGATCGATTTATGGCTAAACACTTTGCCTCCTAAAAACGTATCAAAACTTAACGTATGAACATGAGATTCGACACACTAATAGTTGGCTAGGAGGTTAATGAGGATGTGCAAAAATATACGTAGGTCGTGTGTACGAAATAAAAATAAACGAGTTAATTTGGAGCTTGTCTAGTCGATCTAATAAGAATTAAAAAAAAAAATGGGCTTGTGGCTTTTGGGCCGATGAACAGTAACCGAAAGAATGGGCTGAATATTAAGGGTCCGGTTTGGTAATTAGAATTAGTAAATTAGGTTTAGTGAAATTAATGTTTTGTTAATTTTGTCGAGAACTTGTTTTGTCGTTTGGTGAATTTCGCAATATCGTAATCGTGACCATTTTAATATACAAAGAAAATTTTAAATTTCCCCGTAAAAATGGTGATTATAATACTGACAGAGATTATTTATTTAATTAACCGAAGTTAATTATACGAATTTTTGCAAGGTTTTACAGTACCCACATGTCATTCTGAATTTCGTCCCGAAATTCAAATTTAATGTGATTACTTGAGTATGGAATTTTCGAACAGAAGTTGTCGGGAGATTTTTATTCCTAAAACTACGGAAACGTGATTCAGTTAGATTTACTTGTACCCAACAAGACAAGGTAACTGAAGTATTTAAGGGTTGTGAATATTGAAAATAGTGGTCATGAATAGTAAAATAACGGCTAGTAATAGTGCCCAACGGTCGGGAATAGTAACCCAACGGTCACATTTTTAGCCTATATATACCATTTCAAATTTCCACTCCTTCCATCAACCATTTTCCTCTCATTTTCCACCAAAATGCCGCATCTCATAACCATCTTAGCGATTGTGTACGTCGTCCTTGCCGCTATCTACTTGGCGTACATTCCGGATGAAGACTTTGGATTCTTGGTCGCGATCTTGATGTTCGTCGTACCCCTGACTATCCTTGCTATTACCGTCGACAAGATCTGGGGGTAAAATCTTGAGCTAGGGTTGTTTTGGATTAAGTTCTTGTTATGTTTTTATGTATTTGTAACGAATAAGGAATAAAACTGGTTTTGTTTTTAAGAATTTGTCTCATTATTGTTTTTAATATTTGGTTTATATTTATTTTTCAGCATAATTAAAGTGATTCATCCTGTGGTGGCTCTTGCTATTGTTTTGTTGGTGGGAGTCTTATTTGTCATAGCGGATCAACCTATTGAAGATTCCTTTGTTTGTATTGTAATAATTGTAACGATAGCACTTCCGATGCTAATTATTTGTTTATGTATTAACTTTTATGGATAAAAATTTCGTTATTGATGTCTTTTATTAGTTGTTGTGAATTTTTGGTGTTTTCTTGATTGTACTTTTGTTGATTTCCTATCATAATGGTGATGATATATGATAGGTATTTATTATGGGTTGTTTAATGTATTGATTTTGAATAGTTTATTTTAGCTATTTATCTTGCTTTTGAATGAAGATTGTTATTTAATTATTTGAAAATATCATTGTTCCTTTCATAACATTTTTTCCTAAATTATACATAGTTGATCAGGTTATGTATAATTGAGGACCAAATGATGTGATGTTTGGTTCAATCATATATTTCTATAAATTATTTTAGATGATGTTCAACGTGTTGTTTTTATGATATTACACGTAATTCCTTTTTGAAATAAAGTGGAAAATTTTAGGGTTTATAATATAAATCAAAAATTTATGGAGTAATTATTGTATATTGTCATTTGGTAAATGAGACAGAAATTGAAATTAACTTATATTATCATTATTATGGAAATATTACAAGGGAGATTTTTCGATACAGTTGAAAGAATATTGTTTAAGTTACATCCTTCGTAACTTGAAGTGAAATATAGGAAAGAAATATAACTTAGGAAATTTTAAACTAGATTTTATTTATCTTCAACAGGAATTTATTCATCTGTTCCAATCTAGTTGCCATTCCCTTGATACTATCAAGGTCTTTAAAGATTCTTCATTTTCTTGTAAAGGTCTTGGCTTTCCAATTAACATTGTAGTTTGGACATCGTTTCACATGATGACCATGTCCACCACATCCGTGACATACAATGGTTGTTGGTTGTACTTTCATGTCCTTAGTCCTCCATCTAATTGCCTGGTGACCTATTTTCTGACATTTCGTACTTTTAACCCTACATTTCCCGGTGTGATGCTGGTTGCATTTTTGACACCAAGGTAGAGTTCCACGATATCCACTTCCAGTAATAGGTGCGACAAGACAATTTCTATTAGCTTTCTGATTTAGTCCCAGCTGATGTTGATACTTCATACGGTCTTCTAGATGTTTGCGATAACGGTCTTGAGCATTGAAGATGTTGCAGTAGATAGGATTGATGGTTCCTGCCTCGGGGAGTTTCCTCTTCTGATTATTTCCATATGGTAAAATTCCATGCCTAATTCCTTGATGATGGTTGATGGTAGGGTTGATCATTCCTTCTTGAATCTTTAAGTGAGATGGCCTATACTTCATGAAACTTGTAGGGTGTTGATTACCAAGCATACCCGTCTCTTTTCTCGGATAAACTACAGTAGTCCCTTCAAGTACCACCGACACTATGTCTTTTACCAATTTCTGGATAGCTCCAGGAGTCATGGTAATTTCTGATGGTGATTGATATGCATTGTTCATGTTGTCCATTTTCTGTAAACATAAATGAAACTCAACATTAGAATCCATATAATATCAGAAAAATTTAAATAATGAAGTTAATTATTTCATTGATAATAGACTGAATTGACTCCCTACTGTAATCTAATTTCAAGATATGTCTTTGTTGTATCATTTTATCAATGATCAACTCTTGATATGGGATTACTAAGGAACAAACCGACTTGTCTATTTAAAATGAAGCTTAATTGTCTTTTCTTCATTCTTTAAATTCCTTTTAAAAAATTGGTATTTAGACGATTCTTAAAGTTTTAGATTATTATGGTAAGTTTTAAGAAATCTTAATTATTTGTAAGAAATCTTACGGTAGATTTGAATAATATTACAGATGTAAACAGAACATTAATAACTTGACCGATTATTTTTGCAGGATAAACGATACAGGATCTTTTATTAATACTCTATTGATCTGTATAGAATCATTTGGTTATCAAATGATGAGATTTTTGCATGAAATATGAGGATTCATTACATGCATGATTGATACGGAAGAAAAGATTGATTCATAACATAAAGATATAACAGAAAGGATGTTATTATACAATATGTTTTGATTACACATTCTGAAGTTTCAGAATTATTGAACATTACAAGAAATATTAACCAAGTCTATTTGGTTTAGTAGGAATAACAAGGAAACTTGTAAACTTAAGATTAGTTACGCCTCTGACGTAAATATCTAATTTCTTTCTCAAGTTCAAGTTGTGCGGCTTCCATGTTTGAGAAACGTTCTTGACACATGTTCATTTGGTTTGCCAACATACTCTCTAATCACTACAAAAAAATGGCCATTTAGTGGCACACGTTTTTAGTGGCATATTTGTAAGTGCCACCATACCACTCTTTTAGTGTCATATATTATGTGCCACTAAAAAAATTAAAGATATAGTGTCACTTTTACAATATATGTTACAATTGTACGTAGTCACCAGCGACACAAATGTTTTTGTGCCATAAAATACCACTAAAATTTGGGGCATCTTAAATGTTTTGGTTTTTTGCTCCTCATCTTATCTATGTGGCTTCACGTTTTTTAGAGTTCCCTCCAATCCATAAACCCAATTTTTGAAACAATTAGGCATTCCCTCTTTATTCCAAATTCATCAAACCCTAATTACTCTTATGGCCGCTCACTACGTACCTTCCCTCCATAAATATTTTAACTTAAAATGCTTTGGTCAATCCTCTTACGCAATCAGGGCATTGTTCATCTCTCACTCAATACCTCCCTTATATGCCCATTAACATTGATCTAATAGTAGGCGCGTCTTATTTTTCTTTGACTTTATCGGCAATCTTAAGGTTCAATTCTCGTTTTGTTTTTTGGATTATTAACCCTAATTTGATTTACTAATTTGTTTTAATTTCATTGTTAAGCATATGAAAGCTGCCACCACCATTGAAAATGAAAAGGTACCTTTATATTATATGGTTGCTTTTGTATTGTGCCATATAGAAGTATAATATTTTTTTAATTCACCCCATATAAGAACAAAATCTCTTATAAGGAATCATAATAGTTCATATATAAAAATAGTCATGGTCGAAGGACGAAGGGCATGAGTGACGATCTGTTTGATCTTCAAATCAACTATTATATGAACTTTTTTTTTGTGAGAAGAAACATTAATATACAAACTTGTAGTTGCTCAATTTCTTAAGATAAAAAGAAGGCAAAAAGGTGAAAGAAAAAAATTGGTGTTTAACGAGATGTAAAACTTTGGCACTTTTCATAAATGATGGATAAAACTTAGTAGTTTATGTAGTTGTTTATGTAGAAAATATGTTTGAATATCCTTATTGTATATATGCTTGTCATTCATTATTAATCTCTTCTGAGCTAGAAGAGTAACTATTTATTCTATTATTTGTTGATGCAGATGTTAAGACTACTTATCATGCAAAAATCTTAAACACAAAAAAAAATATGAACTACACTGCAGGTATATATGTACATGTGCTCATAAATCATTCTATTTTTCTTAAGATTTGGTCCTAACCAAGTAATTATTCAGATGTAGCTTACTATACCATGCTCTATTCAATTCTCATGCTTAATTTTTATTGAGATGAATGAAGAGTACATTCAGGTAAATCTTGAGGCATGAAACTCTTTTCTATCTTACTTAATGACATGATTACATTAACTAAGATACTATGTTTGCTGGTCCTGGATAAGATAACTCGATTGGGTATGTAGATAGCACTAATCATGTTGATTTATGCTAAGTTACATACCATTTATTTTTATAGTAGTGTTTAATTTTATCACAGTTAGCAAACACTTTTATAGCTAATTATCTTTTTGATTACTGATCGATTTAAATTTATGCTCAGGTACTATATCCAGTTTTGTTTGAATCTCTTGCTCACAACTTAATTTGCTTTCCATACTCCCATTTTTTTCTTTGCGTTTAACATTGCTTGATTTCTTTTAGACGTGTTATCATCTATCCTAATCATAGAGAATATTAATAATTATGCTAACTTATATATGCCTTTTATTTATCTAGATTGTTAATTTCTGTCATTTTGTTATCTTTTTACAGACGATGTGTTGATCTTGAGCAGCTGTTGGGATGCTAATCATCTTGGATGAAGTACGACCCATTTAGTAGTTTTAGGTTTCTTATTTGATTTTCATCTGAAATTCAGATTTGTACCCTTGTGCTTGATATATCGATTCATGATATATATTAGATTACAATGTTGAATGATTGTACAACTATTCAAATGAATGAATTTGATGTTCTTTTTCATGCGCCATGTTGTTGAAACTAGTTTCATTCTGTATTGAATTGCTAAAAAAATATATAAAATTATAAATATACTATTGTGACCTGTATCCAATTGCTATAAAAAAAGTTTTTGTGTTGTTATACAAAAATATAACTGTCACAAAATCCAAAAAGTCTAAAGCGTCACAATATAAAAGTGCCACTAAAGATTATTCAAGCTGCAGCAACACAAAGAAAAGTGCCACTGAAACTCTTTAGTGGCAGCGTACTTAGTGACACTCTTTTTTTCTGCCACCGAATCCCAAACTGGCCTTTAGTGGCACTTATTTCCAGATTTAGTGACACTTTTTGTGTGCCACTAAATGGCCTTTATTTTGTAGTGAATGCGGCAATCTTTTGATCCTGGTTTCTGGCTGCATCTCTGGCCATCCATAGGGTTCTCTCAATATCTCCAATTCTTACATGTGTTTGACCGTGTTCTCTTCTTGCACAACGAACTCTGGAGTCTAAACTTCCAAGTTCCTGGTTGGTGTTGTCCTTTATTTCATTAATCTTTATTCCTAACTCACATATTGTTCGCCTCTCAGCATATGCCCTTTTGAACAAAGCGTCAAGGTTACAGTCGTACCATTCAAATTGAGTTGGTCGTAACCCTTTTAGCTGTTCAGTGTGAGCATCCAATATGCCGACTTGTCGATAAATAAGATTCCATATTGTTTCAGGAGTACTTATATCGTAGTCGAGAGAGTTAGGTGAAGATAATTTATTTGGAGAATTTGGTATTGTAGAATCTGAAGTATAAGGTAACGGAGAAATTGGCTCAACATTCGTCCATGATATCTCTTGGCTCGAACCTTGTCCAACTTCGAATGTTGCCTGGCCACCAATCAAATCTTCATATGATTCGGTAGCTCTCCTGATTCTTTGACGTAAAGGTGAACGAATAGGTGACGATGGAGGTGATCTTGGAGTGAGTTCTATATTAGGTTGGGATTTTATTATTTGTACGTAAGTATCTTCATTATTCGGAGTATTTTTATTGATAGATGTGGTATTAGTATTATGGAGAGTAGTGTTGATATTCACGGGCGTTCCTGAAGACATGCTATAGTAGTAACCGAGAATAATATTTTATGAGTATTTTGTATGTTAACGATATAACAGTACAGATGAAATAACAATTCTATATGAGTAACTATTAAGCATGTAAGATACTCTCATCAAATAAAGTATGGAGCACGGCAGTCAGCAGACACAGAGGGCATAAAATGTTATGGTGTAAAATCATTATTTTGAAAATGAAGTTATAGTTTTAATGTTTGAAAACATTTAATTCTCTATAACTGTAGCTCTGATGCCAATCTGTAACACCCCCATTTTTAAGTTTGTCGCAGCGGAAAAGTAATTTGGGTGTTACGGTGAGGATCGAAGTTTTAACCACATAAAACGGTTTAAAAGAAACGTTTTGAAAGTTATTTGTCATTTAAATAATAATTTTGATAAAAGATGAACCATTTGATTTAAAATCTTATGAAAAGATAGAAAGGCTTGTAAAAATGACGAATTTGATTTTTACACCATTTTAATTTATCAGAGTAATAAATGCCCACTCCGTGTCTTGTCCTGCTCCGTTAAATTACCTGAGATACACATGCTTAAAAGTGTCAACACAAAGGTTGGTGAGTTCATAGAGTTTTAGGAAAAACCCTTTATTTTGTTAGATTTCAGAAATATTTGGTATTAATAAAATACAAACAGTAATGAAACAAGTATCGAGTATATTCACAAATAAATCATATAAGTATTCAATCACATTCAAATAAATAATCAATAATCCTAACATGAGCTGGAAACTCATGATACTAAATCAATCAGATATACAATTCACGTATGGTCAAACCTATACAGCTGTATCTAAATATATGTTGAATACATACATTCTTTCCTTTATAAATATTGCACCAAGCCTCATGACACGCAAGACGTTAACAAAGGGGGTGTTCTATCAAATCAATGATAGATTTTGCCCTCTATTCATAGGTTATTTGCCAATTCCTATTTGTCTCAAATATAGTATATCACGACTAATACGACTAACCATATGCATAATGGCATTCCGTCAAGTATTAGTGGGATCGAAGGTCAATCCGACACAGGTTTCGAATCTGTTCACTATATTCGCGCTCACATTACAGTGATTAATGGCTCATGATTGAGGGACTATATGGCGATAAGCTAACTTAGGCAATATCAAGGACTAATGGGCTCATTTAGCATAACATCATGAAATCAAGTATCGTATCACAGTAATCAATTTGAAAATATTATCGTTTGAGTATCAGAAATTCAGTTTGAAAATATTATCGTTTGAGTATCAGAAATTCAGTTTGAAAATATTATCGTTTGAGTATCAGAAATTCAGTTTAAGTATTTCGCCAGTAACATATATATATATCACATATCACAATAATCGAATTGGAAACATTATTATCAGAGTATCAATATTTCAGTCAAGTAATTCATCAGTAAAATATATATATCACATACCACAATAATCAAATTGAAAGCATTATTATATGACTATCAGTATTTCAATTAAGCATTGTATATATCACATTTTAAATCACAAATTATATTATTTTAATATCAATTAGGAAATTGATTTAAATCATGTGTTTTATTTCATATACTTATCAAGTTATCAAAGTATATGTAAACATGTATCTCCACCAATGAGTTTAAAAACAATTATTGGAAATGGGGCTATGACTCACCTGGATTGATTTGGAAATGATGAAAAGTAAGATAGGATGGGATTTATGGAAACGATTATGGAAACGTCTTTAACACAGAACCTGATAAATAAATTTATCAGAGAATATAACCAAATACTATTTGGTAAATACGAACGAATAACGAATAATTATTATTCGTTATGACGAATAGATGATGTGCAGTGAAATTATTATGTCATGCATGATATGATAAAATACTTTATTTAAAAGATCCAACGTAGTTTTACCTTTTTAATCGTAAGTAATAATATTAACTTTTTAGATATCGTTATATATATTATTAACGTAAAAATAAAGAATATATATATAAAACGTAATAAATGCATATGACGTGATGGTTGCCATAAAATAGAAAATAAAATGAGAATGTCAAATAAATTATGTGTAGTCCTTGTCCTTTTCCACTTTTTACACTAACAGCGTTAGCGTCACACCGTTAGTCCTTTTTATATATATTTTACAATTATAGTCCACTACATGTCCAATATTACAATCTAATCTTGTAACAATCCTATATTATCAATTTTTATCCTTTCTTTCTGTTTCTACATTTTTAGTCCTTTCTTTTCACAGTTTTTACTTTTAGTCCCTATAAGTGTCGTCGCGTTACATTTTTAGTCCAATTTTATAATAATTATTATAAAAATTTTATAAAAATTTCCGTAGCTTCTTTTATCAATTTTAAGCTTATTTCAACTGCTTATTTTATAAAAAGCTTATTCATTTAGCTTATGGGCCTTAATTCGAACCAAACAAAAGCCCATTTAAAAAATTTAGAGGCGAGGGCATGAAAAATGTTTTGGGCTTGAACTTGGGCTTCTTTTGTGATTCTAAAAATATATTTTATGGGCCCAGTGGGCTGTTTTATTGTAAAATATTATTGGGCCTTAAATAAGCCCACTCGACAACTATAAGGTTTTTAATATTTATTTGGTTTGAAAAACTGGTTTGTGTCGATTCACTTTGGCTCGATTGATATGTCAAAACGTGATTATTTTTATAAGTCGTGTATATGAAACTAATAGTTTTCTAGGTGGTCTATTAGTACGTAGAAAAATATAATATGCTTGTTACGTGAAATTTTGAGTTATACGTGTACTTTGTGACATGTTTGGACCAATTACTTATTTTGAAAACTTGAAATATTTACTAAGTGTTTAGTGAAATTTCATACGATATCGTACGTTTCAAAAATGGTTTTGTTTAATGCGTATAACGTGAAACTAATGTGAGATACGTGTGCTACGTGACTCCTAGGCCTTCCAAGATAGAGGCTAGTCATGTTTCGTGTACTAAAAATAAATACGTACGTGTAATATATATATGAAATGATATACGTTCGAACAAAAATAAATATAGTGCATGACATAGATTTAACGTGTAACATGAATTTAGAAGGGATGTAAACGACTTACAAACACCTTAGAGGTGATAAAGAGGTCGAGTGAAATAGAATGGAACACAAGGATTTCACGTTTCACTATATAACCCAAACCTTATATATATATATATATCAAACCCGATTTCCTTTTCTTGAGTCCCAACTAGTATAACCTTCGACTTCTGGCTTGTAAGGGTGATGTTTAGGAAGAAAATGAATGTGTGAAAGAGTTTGAGAAGGAAGGAAACCAAATGCATGCATGGTTCGTATATATGGTGCCAACATATCACACATATATGTGATAAATTTCAAGGAAACCATACTACTATTCAATGTCAGTACCTCTGGGCTTCAAGGACGAATTAAATGGATAAAATATGGGATGTGAGTGCATATTTCATGGGATGTGTCTTGATGATTCACTTATGCATGTCGACCAATATATAACTTGACATACGATTTACAAAATCGTTCATTACTTGTATATACTTGATCATCTTTGACATTTGAGCATAGAATCATCTTAGAAACATTATTAGGAGCATTTAGAAACAAACAGGGATTAAAACGGTTAAGAATTGAATAAGTTGTGAATCGGTTGGATCGATTTATGGCTAAACACTTTGCCTCCTAAAAACGTATCAAAACTCAACGTATGAACGTGAGATTCGACACACTAATAGTTAGCTAGGAGGTTAATGAGGATGTGCAAAAATATACGTAGGTCGTGTGTACGAAATAAAAATAAACGAGTTGATTTGGAGCTTGTCTAGTCGATCTAATAAGAATTAAAACAAAAAAAAAATGGGCTTGTGGCTTTTGGGCCGATGAACAGTAACCGAAAGAATGGGCTGAATATTAAGGGTCCGGTTTGGTAATTAGAATTAGTAAATTAGGTTTAGTGAAATTAATGTTTTGTTAATTTTGTCGAGAACTTGTTTTGTCGTTTGGTGAATTTTGCAATATCGTAATCGTGACCATTTTAATATACAAAGAAAATTTTAAATTTTCCCGTAAAAATGGTGATTATAATACTGACAGAGATTATTTATTTAATTAACCGAAGTTAATTATACGAATTTTTGCAAGGTTTTACAATTATGAGAAAAGTCTACCAGCTAAGGTCAAGGCTCCTACTCCGCAAGTGTTGGCGATTCATGGGGGGAGAATCCAGAAGAAATCGCATGTGAATAAAGGCAAAGGGAAAGGTGATAAAGGCAAGCAAGTCATGGCCTATCAACCACAACCCAAGATGAAGCAGCATCAGCCTAAGCAGAACAAGGTGCATCCTCCAAACAAGAAGGATCAGGCTTGTCACCACTATCATGAAAAGGGCCATTGGAAGCGCAATTATCCTCTCTACATTCATGACTTGCGACAGAAGAAGCAGAATAATGAGTCTGGTAACCCCAGTACTTCAGGCGCGTTCTTTATGATTGAATTATTCACTCTTACTCCTAAATTGAATTCATGGGTATATGATACGGGATGTGGCATTCATATTTGCAATACCTTGCAGGGGTTTAGAGTTGAGAGAAAGCTGGCCTATGGACAACAATTCTTGCACGTGGGTAACGCAGCACATGCAGAAGTTGAAGCTATAGGAGTTTTTAATTTAGTGTTGCCTTCGGGCTTAGTACTATCTTTAAATAATTGTCGTTATGCACCGTTAATTGTAAAAGGTGTAATTTCATTTTCATGTTTGTTGAACCTTGGTTTTGATCATACTGTTACTAGCAATGGAATTTCAGTTTCTTTAAATGGTGTATTTTATTTTAATGCTATTGCTGTGAATGGTATTTTTGAAATTGATATGAATGATAATGATAAAGCTTTTATTAAAAATAATTCAATGTATAGCATCAGTAATAAGAGAATCAAGAAAGGTCTGGATTCGTCTTATCTTTGGCATTGTCGACTTGCTCACATTGGCAAAGCTCGCATGGAAAAGCTGCAACATGATGGGCTTTTAGATAAGATCAATGTGAATCATTTGATAAGTGCGAATCTTTCATTGCTGGGAAGATGACGAATAAACCCTTTAAGAATATGATTGAAAGGGTGAATGATCTACTTGGTCTTATTCACACAGATGTGTGTGGACCACTTAGACATGTGTCAAGGAGAGGTGCTAGCTACTTCTTAACATTTACGGATGATTACAGCCGTTATGGTTATGTTTATTTACTTAAACATAAGCATGAGGTATTTGAAACATTCAAAGTGTTTAAAGCAGAAGTAGAGTTGCAACTTGGAAAGAAGATTAAAGCTTTTCAATCCAATAGAGGTGGTGAATACCTGAATCAAGAGTTCATAGATTACTTAGCTAAGGAGGGAATTGTCCAGCACCTTACTTCTCCATATACTCCACAACAAAATGGTGTATCTGAGAGAAGAAATCGTACATTGCAAGATATGATACGATCTATGTTTAATCTAACAACTCTTCCTTTTTTGTTTTGGGATTATGCCTTAGAATCTGTGGTTCACATTCTTAATATGGTTCCAACAAAGAAGGTGGATAAGACACCATATGAGTTATGGACTGGAAAAGCTCCTAACTTGTCTTATCTAAAGGTCTGGGGTTGTGAGGCGTATGTTAAACGTGACTCAGCAGACAAACTCCAACAAAGATATGTGAAGTGCATCTTCGTAGGATACCTTAAGGAAACTATGGGTTACTACTTTTATTACCCACCTGAAAACAAAGTTTTTGTTGCAAGGTATGGAGACTTCTTGGAAAAGGAGCTCATATCTCAAGAATTCAGTGGGAGAGTATATGATTTGGAAGATGATCATGAAGATGCAGCACCTTCTGAAAACACTAGCCAACTTCCTGTGGAACCTGAAAGTTTAGGTCCTCCACCTGAAGTTGAAGTGGTTCCCATTCGTAGGTCAACTAGACCTGTGAAAACTCCTACACGTCTATGTCTTAATGTAGAGTGTGATGATAACTTACTAGGGGATCTTGATGAACCTACTAGTTATAAGGCTGTCATGAATAGTCCTGAAAAGGAAAAAGGCAGGTTGCTATGAATGGGGAAATGTAGTCTATGAAAGACAATGAAGTATGGGAAGAAGTAGACTTACCTCCGGGTGCCAAGTTAGTTGGGAGTAAATGGCTCTACAAGAAAAAGACTGATATGGATGGCATTGTACACACCTATAAGGCCCGTTTGGTAGCTAAAGGCTATACTCAAACTTTTGGTGTTGACTATGAGGAGACCTTTTCTCCTGTAGCTGACATTAGGGCTATTAGGATTCTTATAGCCATAGCCGCTTACTATGACTATGAGATTTGGCAAATGGATGTCAAAACCGCCTTCTTAAATGGTCGCCTAGATGAAGACATCTATATGGCGCAGCCTGAGGGGTTTGTGAATCCAGAATTCCCAAATCGTGTATGCAAACTTCAAAGATCCATTTATGGATTGAAGCAAGTATCACGACAATGGAATAAAAGATTTGATAGTGAGATTAAAAAGTATGGACTCACTCAAAATCTTGATGAGCCATGTGTATATCACAAAGCTAGTGGGAGTGATGTAATTTTCTTTATTTTATATGTTGATGACATATTGATCATGGGAAAAGACATTCCAAGTTTGCAAAAGGTTAAGGCATATCTTGGAAAGTGTTTTTCTATGAAAGATTTAGGGGAAGCTGCATTCATTCTGGGAATCAAGATATATAGAGATAGATCTCAGCGATTAATTGGATTAAGCCAAAGTGCTTACATTGATAAAATATTGAAGAGATTCAATATGTAAAATTCCAAGAAGGGATATTTGCCAATGCAAGAACAACATGGCTTGAGCAATAAAGTTTGTGCTTCAACACCTGCAGAGGTGCAACGCATGAAGAGAGTCCCTTATGCTTCGGTTGTGGGATCTATTATGTATGCGGTGAAAAGCATAAGGCCTGATGTGGCATTTGCTCAGAATTTAACAGTCGATATCAGCAGAATCCAGGTGAAGCTCACTGGACTGCTGTTAAGAATATTCTTAAGTACCTTAGGGCTACTAAAGATATGTTCTTAGTTTATTTGGGTACTCCATCTGCAGAACTTGATGTTACAGGTTACTGCGATGCTTCTTGGAAAGGTGATAAGGATGATACGAAGTCTCAGATGGGTTATGTCTTTGTCATTAATGGAGGAGCTGTGGATTGGAGGAGCAGAAAGCAGAGTGTACTAGCGATGTCTGCTACAGAAAGTGAGTATATAGCTGCTTCAGAAGCTGCAATGGAAGCTATTTGGATTAGGAAGTTTGTTTCAGGGCTTGGGGTTATGCCTTCGATTCAAAGACCTATAAAAATGTATTGCGACAACTCAGCTGCAATTACATTTTCCAATGAACCTGGAATCATGAGAGGCAACAGACATTTCCCGATTAAGCATCACTATGTTCGAGAACAAGTCGAAATAGGTGAAATCGAAATGCTCAAAGTTCACACAGATGAAAACTTAGCAGACCAGTTAACAAAGCCTCTACCTGGCACTAAGCTTTACAAGCATGCTGAAGGCATAGGACTTCGTTTGGCTGAAAGTTTCATGCCCATTTGTGATTAGTATTTGGATAAGGGATGTAATGTACAATTGTTATTTTAATGGAATAAAATATTAGTTATGTTTATTTATTCATTGTCTTAATAATATATCTTATATTTGCATGCTTAAATCCATGAATCAATTATTATTCTAAATTGTCCGTTGTCGATTAATGATATGGGAATATCATTGAACTAAGACAAATTTGAGTATTGGTTTAGGATATACTTAAAAATATATTGATGCGTAGTCATACCAATTTCACATGATATTCAATGAATTGAATATAGGATTTATCCCAACAATATGATTTCGTATTTAATGTGAGAATCATATTTAAAGTTATCCTCAGACTTTGGATACCAGATAAGAGTCATGGATGTACTGCATTTTTGTGAAGCAATATACCGCTCACCGTAACAGGGAGTTATAAGGATTGTTTTCAGAAGTGTTGCAAAGTTCATGGGTTATTTTTGTAGTCAAGAAAGAATTTGTTCCTTCTGATTTGTTCAGAAGTTTAATACTGCTGGGCCCCTCGTAGGGTTGACAAAATGTTTGCGTGGACACGCCCAAAGTCTATCTAGAATACGTTCAGATGTTTTGATAATTTTGTTCAATCATAAATAGACGAGAAACATAAATTTAATAAAGAATCTCACATCCTTATTAATGTAGTATTAGTAACAAAAATATAATTATAATCAATGTTGCAAAAATCGTGAATCGGTCCCGAGGCGGTCGGGGGCCGAGTTGCGATTTTTTCCCGATTAATCGGCCGATTACCTTGGAATTTCCTCCAAGTTCCAAGGCCGAGGCCGATTAATCGGTCGCCTCAGCCGATTTTTGCAACACTGATTATAATGATGAATCATTAAAGGTTTTTCCAGGAAACCTAGCTCGAGTCGTGCTTGGGGCATTGGAGTGTTGCAAGACGTCAACTAATGTCATTTTACTATTAATAAATATACGAGTGGGAGCTGTTAAATGTACGTATAATTATTAATGTGTAAATGTCTAGTATCGAACCCGAGACCTCGAGATTGCACACATTACAAATGAGAATTAAAGATTAATAAATATTAATAGTTATGCATATTTATTAATAACACAAGTTTATGGACTATTGATCGTTAGTTATTAAATGTATGGACTAATTATCATAAGTAATGGAAGAAAAGGACTAGAGTGTAACTTGGAGTCGAGAAGGTTTTGGAAAGACCTTTTGGGTCCTTGTGGCCGGTCGATGCATGCATAAGGGAGGGGCAACCCTTGCCCTAACTTGCTCCCAAAGTTTACCTCTCCTATATAAGCAAACCTTAGGGTATCTCATTCACATCTTTTGTGCACACACAATACCCTAAGGCTTCTCTTTTCTCTCCTTGTTTTCCAGCCGATCGAACACCCCTATACACTAAGGGTTTTTGATTTTTTGTTTTACAAAACAATACTTGTGTTTAATCTTGCAATTAATTTGATTCGGTATTAGTTTGTGTGTACAAGAACGAAATAATAACTCACTATAGTTATTATCAAGAGATCGATAAACAAAACGGTAAGGGGTTTATCATAGATCTATTATTACACAAGATCAAGATTAATTGAAGTGCATCGGGTACGTTCCTATTTATGTTTTAGTTAATATTATGTGTTATACTTTATCCTAGCTTCCGCAATACGTGTACTTTGATTGTCAAATTCTAACAAAAATTAAATGAACGAACATGAACAAGGCTCCATTCGTGTTCGTCCGGTTCGTTTACAGCCCTACTCCCACCTACATACTAAAACCCAACATTCAACACTTTAAAACCTTATAAATCCTTCAATCTCTTTGTAACAATACTCGATTTATCCTTCAAAGCTAGTTTTTTCTTCCGTATTGTGTTGCTATCGTTAAAAAATAAATAAATAAATAAAAAATTGACCCCCATATCGTATTTTTCTGATTCCGCCATTGCTCTATCCCAACTTTTAATTTTCTTTTTTGTTTGTTTCTTTCATATTTTAATCTATAAAAATGGTTCTAGAGTGAAAATGATGTTATATTAACTTGTCTTAAATTCTATGCAATTTGAAGTAGACTTGAAGTGAAAATGACATTTTATTGGTATACAAGTTAATAGTACCACTTGTCTTAACTCTTAAATCACACTAGTGTGCAATTCAAAGCGGCCTCTCAAGTGAAAATAACATTTTATTAGTATACAAAGTGTACTATTTGTCAATACGGACTGCTGCATTAACATTTCTCTTATCTCGTATTTCATAATGAGAATGATTTGGAATTTTGGATGTCTAAAAATATGATTAATTGTATGCTTAAATTGATATGGCAATGGTTTATTGGTTTGTATAAAAGCGGGTCTTTCTTCAATCACCAACAGTATGCTGATACATAGATTAGGCATATTATTAGACATACCAATTAGGTATGTCAATCAATGCTCTTTCATAATAGTCACTCGGCATGTATATGCAAAAGCCAAGCGACACTTTCTATAGATGGTTACTCAATTTTCCAATAGGAAATATGCTACATCATAACTTTATAGTAATTGTTAAGATCTTACTCATTCTGTTAATCCGGTGCGTACTAGTAATGAAACCAAAATTATAAACGTATATTATACGTAAATATTAACAATCAAAGGACTTGTGGTCTAGTGGGTGGGGCTTAACTTGTTAAGCGAGCCACAAGTGGGAGTAGTATCGGATGGGTGACCATCCGGGAAGTCCTCACTTGTGGTCCACTTGTGGACCATATGTTCCGGAGATATCAGGCAATGAAGAGGAGAACCTGTAAGCCATTAGCTGCGCAGGTTCGAATCCAAGCCGGCCCCGGTTTTCATCCGGCCGTTTCTCCAGCGAGTAATCTCGTGTGGAGGCGGTACGGTTTCCGGGCGAAAGCCGTTTAAATCCCCACTACGCCAGCGTGGGCCCGGTTCAGACAACATAGTCTGGGTATGTGGTGGATGAGGGCCTGCTATTTAGCAGGTGCGACTCTAAACCATATATGAAAAAAAATCACCTTTCAAAAAAAAAAAACGTAAATATTAACAAGTTGAATATTCCAGCTGAACAAGATTTAAATGGGGGACCTTACGAAAGGTCATCGGTCATCAAGGCATACATTACGAGCGGATGAAAATATTTGTGGCCTTTAATAAAAATAATACTATTGCTAAACATGGCTTTAAAGTTGTGTTCGCGAGTTAAGTTTATAAAATAAAAAAAAGGAAGAGATAAGAGAGAAAAGAAATAAAAGGAATCACTTCTTTTCCTTCTTCTTTCTCCCACTTTTGTTAAGGGTTATGTTTATGTCATTCGAACATGAATTTAATTTTTGCATTCAACTTCTCTCAACCGATTTTATATACCACTAATTAGGCAATATTTTCCCTTTAAACGTAGTCCTTAAGAGCACAAAGTATTATAACAACATTAACACAAAAAAGTTGTGTCACCTCAGCGTAACATCAGCATTCATACTTCTAACACAACACACTAAGGCTATGTTTGGCAAAAGTAGCTGTGAGCAGTAGTCACAGCTCACTGCTCACCGTTCACAGCTTCATTAAGAAGCATTGAAAAAATGAGCTTTCCTAAAAATAGCAAAGCTCACAGCTCTCATGTCAAACGAACACTAAAAATCAAAAAGCTCATTGCTCACCGTTCATTACCCAAAAAGCTCCAAAAAACTTAGTGCCAAACATAACCTAAAATACCTCTCACTCATAACATGATATAACATCTTATTTTAGACCCACCATTTTTATTTTCTTTTCTATTTTTTTCGAACAAATGAATTTTTTCATTTATTTTTATATAATATATATACTACATTAAAATGAATAAAAAACAAAAATACAAACTTTTATTGAATAAAATAAATTTAACATACACACTAAAAAAAAAAAAAAAATAAAAAAAAAAAAAATAATAATAAAAAATTACCAACCCAATACCAGCATTCCCAAAATAATTGAGGGTCCGTTTGGTATGTGGGATTGGAACTGCTCATTTAGAGCATCCGCAACGGGTGCTTTTCAAAAGACTTGGCACTATTTCATCAAGTCATAACATAACTTTTTTGCATTGGAGAGAATGACTTGAATGACCAAAGACTTGGTATGTATCAAGCGTTTGAAGCAAAGACTTGACACTATTTTTTATTAATTTTATAATCAAACACTCACTGCCAAATTCATATTGCAATGACTTGATACTTTTGAAAAAGCTTTTTGCATTGGAGAGCAAGTTTACGTAATGACTTTTCATAACAAAATTTATTAAAAAGTGTATGTAATAAATGCATCAAGTCATTGAATGACTTGGTGTAGTGCGGATGCTCTTAGATTAAAAAAAATTGTAATAAAAGATGTGGGCCCAAGATATTCCATGATTACCGAATAGTATCCAAATTTGAATTCATGAAATAAAATTGGGATTGGAAAATTGGTTATCATTGTATCTTTTTCAACAAATGTGGGTCCACATTGAATATATATCACTAATTTTAATTTAAGGGTGCGTTTGGTATGCTGCGAGGAATGACAATGGGTATGAGTTTGATAGTAGTGGTGGGTCCCTCAACTATGAAAGATCCATTCCCCCCTCAAGAGTTGTATATAGAGTATGGAATATATTAGACTTTCATAGTCATAATTGTGGGCCCAAGCAACACAAACAAACACAAACTATCACTTTCATAGTGATAGTTTGATTCCCATAGGTGGAAACCAAACACACCCTAAAATTTATTTCATAATAAAAAAATTAATTAGGAAGCGTTTGGAGTCCGGGTGTAGCAATCAAGTAATACATTCATTCTCATATGTAACGAGTTAGGCACCGAAGTTGGCCATATTTTGGTATCGTAATCTACTTAAATTGTTTTTAGAGCAAGTTCTTATGAGGTTAAAAACTGCTATTTTTTCAGAAGATTATATTGCCATGTTATTTAAGTTGTTAAGGTTTATGGGTTTCTAATTTTTTTTTAAGAAGGAAATTTATGTTGCCATATATCAATCCAAAATTCAACAACCATTAATTAACAAAGTTGGAACATGCACAACACTATATATATTCAAATAAAGATTGTACTGCATAAAATTATCAGTGAATCAAATATAATAGAAAAGAAAGTCGTTGTGGAAATCACCTGAAGTATAACAGAAAAAAAAGCCTCCAAATTGCGTGTGTCAAGAAAGGTCTCTCTATTTAAACTTTCCATTTTGTTTTTCACCCGATAGAGTATCTGTGAACCTTCTCTTTGAGAACAGGCTGAGCATAGCCACAAAAAGCACGAACAAAGCACCGCATTATCCTATCCACGTCTATCTGGCAGCTTCAACTTCTAGCAGCTAAACCGCAAATCCCCAGTTTCGGCCTGAAAGGCAAAAGCGAGGTTACCACAAAGCAGATGTGATGTAGACCCAGTTTCGAAATATTGAAACCTACATACATATTATGCAAGTAAATAAGACATTAGTGATCCCTAAATTCATGCTACCAAAACTTAAAAAATGACCGGCAAGATAATGGGTGAAAATCAGTAATTCTGCGTGCACGGGTTCACCAATATTTTGTTTTCAAATAGTGTATATGATCTAGGATGTTTTAATGCACTTACACGATTTTTGACCCGTTTAACTTTGTTGTTAACAGTATGTGGCGCATTTGCCTGGAACGCATATTAGCGTTACAGGATCTTCTACTGGGTATGTTGGCTTCAACTGTAACAATGACAATTAACGGTAAATTAAATTCTACCATCATAGCAGGTATTTAAAAGATAAAAGCCAGAAAGAGATAATAACATATCCAAAACCAGGTGTCGGCTTAAACTAAAGCTGTAAAACAACCAACTTCTAGCGAATGCCTGAGTATTATCACGGTTGACTGGTAGCTGTCGGGATTGCGCAGCTGAACACTCATTAACATCTACACAGTAGAGAAAAAAAACGAAGATTGTATCAGCATAGATTATGATGCGCTGGACATAGACAGTAACTCTAAACTACAATGTATTAATGCAATTATAAAAGAAGGAAAAAAATCTAAAATGAAGCCTGTAAACAACGAACCTGTAGTGAACAGGTCTGCACTATAACAGTTAACTGATATCCGTGGCGGTTCGTTGTTCGTGTGTACAGTTACAAAACTATAATAATAAATAATCAGCCCGTGCGTTGCCACTGTGTACAATATCATAGATATAGTTAATGAGGGATTAAAGTATATGCAAATGATTCTAAAACAACTAATATGTAACAACTACATCATTCTAATCTGAGCCATATGAATCTTCGAAACCCTAGGCACATGTCTATAGCATGTTATGAAATGGGTGTTTTGTTTAGCTTATTTTCATGGTTTCAACCCTTTGACATCGTCACGTCAAATAACATTTATAATTCACAGTAAAACTCAATAAAATCAAATGCTTACTATCCCAATAGATCTAGTTTTCACTATTCTGACAAAACAAAACTATAATAATAAATAATCAGCCCCGTGGTTAGCTGCAATCACAGCTCTGTTCACCCTCTAATCCATGCCAGTGTTGTTGAAGTTTGAAAATAAGTGAGCTTATGAAACATAATTTAACCCAATAAATTACAGCTTGCATCAACCACCAGGGAATTTTTGTTGTTCATAATTTAACCCAATAAAACATGTTAGTATAGAAATGACAGTTGTAAACAAAGACAAACCTACAAAAGGAGAACCCCCGTGGCAACTTCTTGAACACGACTTGCAAACCTGAAACTCATAAAAAAATAAATTAAACATTCAGCAAGCTAAATCGTGTATAACATACTTAAAAAACCACCCATAACTCAAGTAGACCTGATATCAAAATAAAAGGTTATGTCAAAAGTCATTTTCAAGTTAGTCTTCAGTTTTAACCCTTGAAAAGGGGGTGTTTGGGTTAGGTTAACTTGTCGGCTTATGGGCTTATTTCATACTGAAAAAAAGCCATAAGCTCATACACATCCAGGAAAATCTCATCAGGTCTTCAAGAGTCATTCCCAATAAATCAAGTAGAATTTTTTTTTCCTCCCCGTCTACATCCTACCACTTTATTGCTGCTATACCAGCTACACTCAAAAACAAACATTAATACAATGCATCAACCAATAGTGGAACCACATAATCTGCTATAAAACTTCTAAGGCACCCTATACCACCATCAAAATTCAG
The DNA here is from genome assembly GCA_030686995.1 of Artemisia argyi. Taxonomy (NCBI): domain Eukaryota; kingdom Viridiplantae; phylum Streptophyta; class Magnoliopsida; order Asterales; family Asteraceae; genus Artemisia; species Artemisia argyi. Next base: position 127,497,956 of record CM060697.1, read on the forward strand.
ATCCTAAAGAATAAAAATTACCCAAAACTCACCTTCACTCTCGTTAAACGACATAGATGTAAAGAAAGCTTCATACGAATTTAGATGTAAGAACTTCCTGAAAAAATAGTAACACATAATAACAATCCATTTTTTCCCACAATCATTAAAAATCAAAAATTTATAAAAGCACATACCTGCAGTTCTTCTTCGGCGACAGCTGCTAGTGATCGCACAAAGAAAACCCAAACACCATATCCGGAAGAATCTGGAATTGTTGGGAAGATAAGCAAAATATCACCAGTAATTATTGTTTACCATTTGGGCCTACCAACGTTTGAGTATCATGTATTGGGCCGCCTAGCAGGCCGGAAAAAAAGGCTGATTATCCCGTTTCATTAGACGACGTCGTTTTAAACGGTACTTAATATATATAGTAATTGTTTGGTTCGCTCTTTCCGAATCAACTTTTTGAAATGATGGCTAAAACCCATACAAGGCTATGATTAGGGGTGGCAATTTCTGACCCGACCTGAAACCGACACGAAAATTAACAGGTTCGGGTTGAGCTAAATAAATTTTGGGTCAGGTTTGGGTCGACATATCTAACCCGTTTATTAAACAGGTCAGGTTCGGGTTAGGAATAAAATAAACGGGTCGACCCGCCAACCCGTTTAAGTTTTTTTTGTTAATTAAAAAATATTTATATTTAAGTATACGGGGTTTAATGGGTTAAACGGGTCGACCCGCTAACCCGTTTAACATGTTTAACTCATGTAATGTGCTAACTTCTGTTTATAAAATGGGTTAAATGGGTCAACCCGAAACTTATTTAACATATTCAACATGTGTAACCAATTTAATCCGTTAACCCACATATATTTACGGGTTAAATGGGTCAGGTTCGGGTTATGTGTAAACAGGTTAGGGTTGACGTAGCTGACCCGATTATTTAAATGGGTCAGGTTCGGGTTGGGGTTTTCTGACCCACCAACCTGCCAACCCGAACCCGCTAACCCGAACCCGACCCGAATTGCCACCCCTAGCTGTGATGGATGGTTTCATACTCATTCATGGTGTGGCCCACCACTAATAGAACTCAGAATAATTGTTTATGCAAATAAAAACAAAGTGATAAAGAAAATGACATATTAACTTGGACCCACAAAGCTCTTATACAAAAATATCATACGCCCAACCAAACTTTTTTTTTTTTTTTTTTTTTTTTTTTTTTTCGCAATGACACTTTTGCTTAATTCGATTCTCATTCTACCCTTATTTCAAACCTATTTCCATTGTGATTCATGATAATAAACCAAACGGCACCTTTAATTTTCTTTTATATATTGAATTTAAATTATAATATTATATCATTTAGGGTCCATTTGGTTTGTAAATGGGATTGAGATTGAAATCGGATTTGATATTGGTTTAAAAGAAAATGATGAGAGAGAAAAAAAAATTAAAAGACGTTATCAAATTGAAAAAATAAAGTATACAGTAAAAAATAATATATGTGTGGTTGTAAAAAATATCAATAGTTGGTTTCATCAATGGGAATGCATCTATCATTCTAACCCGTATGTCACAAACAAAAAATGCCTACCAAACATTGGATTTGAATTTTCTTTGATTCGACACCAACTCATACCCCTATACCAAACGTGCCCTTATATATTTTCTCTCTACTTTTTTTTTTTTTTTTTTTTTTTTTTTTTTTTTTTTTTCTATTTTTTTTTACCTTAAAACTTACTCTAAATTCAAATTCAATACAAATCCTAGAGGTGGCAAAACGGGCGGGCACATGCTACAGGCTAAACGAGCTATGGGCTAAACGGACACGGGCCAAACGGGCGCATATTATACGAATCGTTTTAGAAAAGACACAAAATGACGAAATAAATTCCTCAAACGTAATACCGTATTTATATTAAAAAATATATATATATATTATATTTATAAATTTTTCTTTAAAAAGAATTGTAATATTTTACAGTTGATAGAAAATATGTGTCCGTTTGTGCTCATTTAACTTTTAAATGGGTAATATATGCCCACTAAAAAAATAATAAAAAAAGATTAATGTGCTTAAATCTTTTATAAATTTGCCTATATTAACTTTTTTTTTTTTTTTTTTTGCCACATATTGCTATCTCTAACAAAACCCTTAACAAACCAAACGGACTATGAAAATGTATTTACACACACCCATCTTTTTCCTTGAAAAAAAAAATAATAAAATAAAATACAAACCTTACTTTTTCTCCATTAATGCACGTTGCTAAACAAATGTAACACCCAATGACGTTAGTTTTTGTGGTTGTCCAGTATGGTAACGCCGGCAACGCCATTGCCCCATCGGCATAACGCCGAGCCGTGCATTACTATACCCAAAGGCTCTAATGCTACGTTAGCAAAACCGTAAAATTAATAACTAGAAGATCATAGTATCTTATTTAGAACTAATCCTCAACACGCCCTCCACAATTAATAAATATCAACTAAACAAATTAACTAGATTACATTTTAGAAAATGACAAAAATATTGTAAACTCAGCCCATTAAACATTTTTATCAACTACTTGGTTAAGTCTTAGCACGTGTTTCTTCTTCATGATTTTTTTAGTCAAATGTTATCTCCAATGCTCTATTCTTGGCTCATGTTCGTATATGATCTTTTTTATAATTTATAAAAACATGAACAAGCGTCTATCGTAAATTTCACCACTTTTTGTTATGCCGGACTTATGAGTCCAAAATAGTCTTTATCTCCCTAAAATATTTGAGAAAATTGATATAAATAGTTTGTGTTTATCGAGTTATGATCAAATAAGAAGAAACAAGAACCACTTATTTCAGATGCATCTACAAAAATAGATGGATCTCCCCCTAAAATTCTTACTCCTATTTGAAATGTGTGGCTAGAAATTCTTCAAATTATTCTTATTTTAATTTTTCTTCTTTTAACATCAATTACCGAATATTACATAGTTCAATGAAATGAATAGTATCACTTAACTCTGCTCTCCTTTAATTATTACAGTAGTTCAATGAAATGAAATAGACCAGGGTTCGAACCCAGCCCATGGCTAATTAGGTCAACTAGGACAGGAGCTCATTACCTTGAGTCGAGTCCTTGAGGAATTGTCTGGTTGACATTAAAAGAATGCGGGGTGTTTCCACCAATATACATCTTTTGCGACTAGTTTAATGTTTTACGGTAGTTTTCAAGATATTGTGTAATTAATTTTTATAATCATGTTTTCTTAACTAAGATATTGACTACTTCCAAATATACTTATGAATTTAGGGCCCAATTAGTTATAAGTTTCTATCAATTTATGACTTCATAAAAAGAAAAACAATATTATGTTAATTACTTTTAAGTATACATATTTTGTTAAATATTTTTCTCAATAACATTAACGTTTATATCAAGTGAGGTAACTAACTTATTCTCTTTGAGATTCTACTGTTAAAGTTAAATCTAAATCATTAAAGGTATAAAATCGTGTCTTAAATACCTTTGATTATTGTAAGATATCTAAAAAGGCGAGTCATGAAATTTTTCCATTTTATTGCTACTTTTTCCAAAACACAATGACGTTGCAACACATAAAGTATACAAAAAACCATTATTTTTGTCATAACCCATAAGTCCATAAACCCGACATCTTTATAAAACCAAACAAAACTTGTTACATAACAAACCCCGTATTCATTTCTTTAGCAATGGCTGTCATAGACCAAATCAACACCACAGTCGTGGTCATGGTACCATTTACAGCACAAGGTCACCTTAACCAACTTTTACACCTATCGCGCCTCGTCGCGACCTATAACCTCCCAATCCACGTACTCACGACCACGATACACAATCGCCAAGCCACGACCCGTATCCCACTTTCTACCACAAATAACATCACCTTTCACCACCATGCAACACCTCATTTCACCTCCCCACCACCCGACCCTAACGCGAATACTAAATTCCCTACACAGCTTATCCCAGCTTTCGAATCAGGCATGCACCTTAGGCAACCTTTTAATGACTTAATATCTAGTCTTGCACCTAAGGCGAAAAGGATTGTTGTTATATATGACTATCTTATGGGACCAGTTGTGCAAGATGTTGTTTTGCATGATAATGTCGAGGCTTATATGTTTTCTTGTTGTTCGGCTTTTGCTTCGTTTTGGTACCATTATGAGACTAGGGGGACACCTAAGCTCGATAGCGAACTCGAGTTGTTACTAAAGGATGTTCCTACGAATGATGGGTGTTATTCTTTGGAAGGGTGGCAGTTTATTGCTTCAACTGATGTGTCTCAAATGAAATTTTCATCTGGTATGTTTAAGTATCTAGTAACATGACTTTTTATTGTGCAACTAAATATGTACGTACTTGTTAGTAGTTCAGGTATGATAGTGACATCCAATTGTACGATATATTGATTCTGAGACCCGCCTGCCGCCACACCTTTATCGCCTAGCTTTAGTTATATTTTAGATTCTTTGGACTAATACAATTTACCTTATAGGTACAATTCTTGATGCAAGTAGGGTTATTGAAGGCAAATACATAGATTTAATCGAGCAAGAAGATTATCAAGGTGATCAAAAGCTTTGGGCTCTTGGTCCTTTTAACCCGGTTGAGATTACTCAGGATTCTAGTCACAAACGTCATGAACTGTTTGATTGGCTTGAAAAACAATCACCCAATTCGGTTCTTTATGTTTCCTTTGGTACCACTACTTCGATAAACAACAAGGAAATCCAAGAGATTGCTTTGGGTTTGGAGAAAAGTGAACAAAGATTCCTTTGGGTATTGCGAGATGCTGATAAGGGTGATATATTTGAAGGGGAGGATCGAAAGATTGAACTCCCGAAAGGATTTCAAGAGAGGGTGGGGGAGAGAGGTTTAGTGGTAGGGGATTGGGTGCCGCAGTTGGAAATCCTGGGACACTCGTCAACTGGAGGGTTTATGAGTCATTGTGGTTGGAATTCGTGTATGGAAAGTATGACTATGGGTGTGCCAGTGGCTGCGTGGCCGATGCATTCTGATCAGCCACGCAACGCTATGCTTATAACCAAGGTTTTAAATGTTGGATTGTATGTTAGGGATTGGACGCAAAGAGATGAGTTAGTTACTTCAACAAAGGTTGAAGAGGTCGTTAAGAGGTTGATGGCGTCGAAAGAAGGGGAGGAGATACGAAACAGGGCGGCCGAGCTTGGTGCTAAGGTTCGGCAATCAGTTACGGATGGTGGCATTACGCGGATGGAGTTGGACTCATTTGTAGCGCATGTTACAAGATAGGTTGTTTGTCTTATAGTATGTGACCATATTTGATATTTTGATTTGGCCTTGCATAGAAAAGTATGTGAACCAATAAAAAATTGACGTAAAACAAATTTAAGATAATGTAATAAAGTAAAATATCTCTTTCAAGTCAATTTATGGAGGAAGAAAGTCACACGAGTCCACCACCATCATCATCTATTATTAGAAGAGATTTGTAGACTTTTCAAAATAGAATACAATTATAAAATCTAGACGAGTACACGTGCATAACAATGGAGATTTTTAGTGGTAGACAATTAACGATATGCGATATTACAGCAAATGTTTTGTATAACATTCGAAAAGATCAAAATGTAATTTGCAAACAGTTGTACTCGTGCATAGCAACAGAATTTTCTAACTACTTAGTTTTTATAGTTTTCATTTGAAAGTATAACGGGTATTATAGAGGTTAATTAGACAATTAACTTTAAATTTTTTAGAATAATATAGGCGGTGTTGAATGAAAGGTGAGGAAGTCACGATCAAAAAAATTGTTTGGTTGAAAAACACATTCCTTGAATCCTAACTGACAAGAACTGTTTTCCACTATTACCAATCTTAGCAATTTTGTGGGATTCGGAGAAAACGTGAGCCCAAAGTTTTTATCAATCACATAATGATGTACTATCTTCTTTTATTATACTATACTTCTACTTTTTTTTTTTTTTTTTAAATTGTATTTTTTAATGTAATATAAATTTATAAATGAAATTATTTATATATAATAATATATTTTCTCTCTCCTATTTTTCACTCATATCAAACCTAAATCTTTCAAACATTTCTCAAATCCAAATCTAATTCCAATCCCACTTACGAACCAAACGGGCCCTAAGTTTTCAAAAAATGATGTCTATGTAATTATTAAGATAGTCGTTATGCTAGCATGTTCTTTTATGTTTTAAATATACCAATACAACAATTGTAAAATTATTTGTGGTTCTTTTTTTATTGATGGGTTAAGTTAACATTCTGTTTTTTAGACGTTTTGTGTAACCTTAAAAAAAAATAAATAAAAATAAAATAAAATAAAATGTTTAACCTTTGTTCGTTTATGTTCACGTTTTAGGTTGAAACAATTATATTTATATTTAGGTCCATTTAATAAGGTTGCCTTTAATAAAATCACCATAAATAAGTTACTTTGGGTGGAGGTGGCCTCGGGTGGTGGTGTCGTCGGGTGGAGGTGGAGTCAGGTGGTGGTGACTTCGGGTGGAGGTGGCCTCGGGTGGTGATGGCGTCGTGTGGTGATGGTGTGAGTTGTAGAGAGTGTTTGTTTGCGTGTTTTTGTGAGTGTTTTGTGTGCGTGTTTTTACTGCAGTAACTCACCTTTCCAACCTTTCAATGCTTGACTTTTAATTACAATATTTCGTTATTTACGTTTTTCAACATTTCATCATATTGACTTTTCAATAATTCACTTTGACCATACACCTTTTATAGGTAGTATAGATATGTCAATCATAAGTTTGATAATATGTCATTTTTGTTACTATATTAGTATTTTAAACTATGTGACCTTAAGATTAATTTTGTATCTTTGTTTAATCTTCTTAATGGCACCAATCACATATGTGTTGATCCTCGGTGCAGCATGTTCGTCCGTCGTCCGTAAAAAACGAACGAACAGTATCACCGTTCTGCACCATCTTGTTCGCCATTCATTTGACATTGGTTTCCCAACCACTGCACCAACTTTTTGTTATTATTTTTTTTCTCGAAATTTGAACATTGCCAGCGGTAATAAACGGTTAAAACAAATACCTCACTTTTCACTTATAAATACCGGCTTTTAACTAAACATTTTTCATACATCCAACCCAAATCAAAATTTAACTAAACTTTCACATACAATTTCATTTTATCTTCTAAAAATGTCACTACAAAACACCAAAAATATATTTCATCCGTCTTCTTCGTCCGCTAATTCTTCACAAACCGAGTGATGTCCCATCGGAAAAAGGAAAGGGAAAACGCCGAGACCAAACAAACCCGACGTCATACCTACCGGTTGAATAAAAGTGAAAGAATTGAATTTTCTTAATGTTAGCACCGACGGGATGACGCCGGAAGAGGCGGTGGGTATCCAAAAAATCAAAAACATGGTCAGAGCAAAAAGTTTTGGCTCAAATTAGTATTTGTATTCGTATTTTTTAGATTTTATGAATTAGTAATTCGTATTGTCTTTTTTTTAATCGAATTTTAGTTTAATATGGGTTTTTATAAAGTAAAATGAAAAAGTAAATCGAATATACTTTTTAGATTGGATACATATTGAGTGACAACATCATGAAACTACTCACATATTGTCATGTGTTGGACAAATGGTTTTGTTGGGTTTCAAGACATGTGACTATGCTATGTGTTTTCATGTCGAGAGCTGTCAAGTTGATGACTTGATGTACAAGACCTGTTTTTCACTTTCTTATTATATATGACATAAATCCCTTAACTTTAAAAGGTTTCTACATTTCTGTCAAATGCTTTAAATCCCTTAACTAAAAAAAAAAAAAAAAGACGCCTTCCGTGGGACTCGAACCCACGACCACGTGGTTAAAAGCCACGCGCTCTACCAACTGAGCTAGAAAGGCTAATTGTTATAATGAACCATTTAAAGTAATAAGAAAATGGATTAGCAACTTATGAGCAATTTTTGAACGTAACTTATGGGACTTGAAATTCACACATCTAACATATTTATTGTTTCCGTTGTTGTTTTCTTTAAATTTGGTTAGTGACCAAAAATTTGGGTTGGACCAAACAACCAGCATATCATTTCTTTAGTATTATTTTTCTACAATTTTGGGCTTGGTCCATCATAAAAATTCAAACACAGTTTTATTTAAGTTGCTCAAGACCATACACGTTCTGAATAGTTAATGGACTATACGCGCGCAGTTTGAATAAAAGTTGATAGTTATTGCAATAACGATATCCAATATGGAGAGGTAAGATGTAGATAGTTATATTCTTTAACAAGTTATAATTTCCGCTCACGCGCGGGTTTTTTTAATTTTTTTAAATCCTATATTTTTATTTATTATAAAACAAATAATTTAATCTTTGTTATGTTTGATTTATGATATTTAATTATAGTTTTTTATTATTAAAAATAATTATTTAAAAATTTTAATCATAATATTAATTGCATCTTATCTATATTTTTTGTATTTATATTCTACTTGTGTTATGGATAAATATAAAATGTTATCTAATAAGAAAATAATATTTTTTTTAAAATAAAATTATTACTAAATAAAGTATGAATGCATTTTTTTGAAATGGAAAATTTCTAATAAGGGTTTTATTTTATTATATAAAAGATTACTGGAAAGTTGGATAGTTATCCTTTAAAGTAACTATTGATGCTTTTTTTTTATTTAATTATACTAATATCACGAAGTACATAAATAATCGATCCAGATTACATACGAGCATAAGTGTTTCGTCACAAACGTACATATGAGGTTTGAACCATATATATCTTTTATGTTGCATGGTCATTAAAATTAAGAGGACTAGGATCGACCGTAGCATAGGAAAGAAGCTCATGATCATGCTCGAATATCTCCATTTCATCCGATTTCAATGTTACTGTGGCTTCAACACTGCCAGTCTCTAACGTGTCATTCAAAGCCACGATTCTTGAGAATCCTGCATTCATATCATAAAACCATATCGGCTTTCCCCATCCAAAATCCAATTCATACATTCCACTATTTAGTATGCTTGTAACGAATAGACAATTATCTCCATCTTCCGTGACATCCGTTAATTCTTTTACTGATCTTAATATTTGGTTAAATTCCTCATGTCCCTTTTCACCTTTGATGCTTTGAATGTGATCCGAGTTAATCTTGGCTATTGATTCTCTAATTTCACCCATCAACGTTGGCAAGTCTGGCTGGCTTTCAGGAAAGCAAATGGCAGTAGCTGTGCGAACAAGGTTTCCAATGGTGTTGTATGGTAAAGGAGGTGACGCCCTTTTACGAAGATTTACATATGACAATAAAGCATGGGGCGACTGTGGACCCAAGGGTCTGAGTATGGATGAGGCTTTGGCAACAGCCTTCCAAATTAATGATGATGTTGCTTCCGCGCGAGTTGGGCCACTTCTTGGCGTTGTTAAGCCGGTGCAGGCAACTGGTTGTGCCTTGAGTGAAGCTATAGCCACAGAATCGAACAGGAATCTCTTTGTTATAATGGATTCAGTGCTTGTGAACTTGGAAGGCCATGAATAGTTAAAAGAAGGGTTGTTGGGAAAGACTTGAGAAGCCATAAAACTTGGTGACATTCTTTCGGGAGAACCTCTAGCGGCTGCTGCCCATGCTTTCATAAACAAGAAATACGTATGGCCATCAAAGATCTTGTGCGTAACGCTCATGGAAAGGCCAATCCCTTCACAATTGAAAATGTTTACCTGATGGTTCACATATATAAGTAAATAAACAACCAAACATAAAATGCGTATGTGATAACATGGTATCTACATTCATGAACTTGAATAGAGAAACTCACCTGAACACCTATAACATAATTTCCTATTGAAGATTCTCCAGTTCTAGGGCTATTAGGAACCAACTCTCTCACTTTTTTGTCATCTGGCTGACGTAAGAATTCTTTGAGACTTTGATTGACGCGAGCCTCCATGAAATTGACTCCTTTGTCATTACACTCAATGTGCAAGTTGTTCTTAACTTCTCCAGCAATAGGATAGAATTGAGTCAGAATCTGAGATAAACTCTCCTTGAGGTTCTTTATAACGTCTGTAACACTAGAAACTTTGTTATTAGGAAAAAACAATATTAAAGGGGTGTAGCAATCATGAAACCATTGGTCAATAATAGATAGGTTGAAGGTTCTTAGATGGTATGGAGTTTGAGAAGCCGGTTTTATGGCTTCTCTGCCAGTTATTTCAAGATCCACCTTCTTCTCAAGATTATCATTGTTTTCTTGCTTTATGCCTTCTTTTATCGACCTGCAAGTAATTTATGGTACAATTATGAAATAAGCTAGTTACTATTACAATATCAAATACTTAACAAACTACCGTAAGAAAAAATGAGGATGCCAACCTGAATGAGGATTCAGTCCTATTTACGACTGTTGAGGTACTATATTGGTGACCATAAAACAAGGATTTTGACAGCCTTATTGACATCAAAGCATGAGAATAACCACCAAAATTTGAAGCTCCATGAAGACCATATTGCTTATGGTTAAGGAAATAGTACCGGGTTGCTTTTTGGGCTGCGAATATAATCTTCATTTTCTATAATGATCAACTAAGCACACAACTTCTTTTTATAAGGGTTAGAGTAAACTCATCCTCGTGGTTCATTGAATTTGGCAATAATAATCTTTTGCCGCTACTAATGTGTGATGTGTTTTATAAAGAAAAAAAAAAGATAAGTTTTACCAAAGACAAGCCTAATTATTAAGCTTGACAAAAAATAGTTGGGAAAAAAATTAACATGTTTTTTTGGTGAAGAAAATTTAAGTTTTGCTTCCACACAGGGCATGTTTGGCGCGAACTTATCAAAGCTTATCATAGCATGAGCTTATTTTTTTTAGAAAAATAAGCTACCATTAAAAATAAGTCTCGTTTGGCTGACATAGCTTGAAGGAGCATGTAAACAAAAATAAGCTACCAAATAGAATGCTAGTTGAAGGAGCATGCAGGGAAAAGCTCGAGCGACATGCTCCATCAACCCACTACAGCAATCCGCTCCAGCTCCTACTAGTGCCAAATATATCCATAATAAGTCTGCAAACATGTGGAAAATGTTTTATGGCTAGAAGATATTGCATATCTTGGACCAAATTGTGATTGTTTTCATATTGTAATAGTATGGTACAAGAAGCCTATAAAAAGGAACAACTCAAATGCCCAAAACCAAAGTCAAAAGTTAATATTTTTATTTTTTTACACAGACACCATTTGGCCAGCGGCCAAACCAAAATAAGCTGCGGCCAAGGCTTTGCCGGCGGCCAAACCACCCTGACCCGTGGCTAAAAGCTTTTTTGTTTGCCTAGAAATTTTGCCCAATTCATTTTCCGGAAAACCAATTTCCAAGACTTGATAAATCACGGAACTTTGCGGAAACACCATACATATACTAAATATAAATTATGCACTTGGACAATACATAATTATATGCGGAAACATTAAATATCGGCTTATGCCAAACGCCCCTTTATATACTTTATATACTCTATAAATTTGGCACTAATCGTCCAAAACCCAATTCGTACTTTCCACTATTTAGTATGCTTGTAACGAATAGACAATTATCTCCATCTTCTGTGACATCCTTTAGATCTTTTAATGATATTAGTATTTGGTTAAATTCCTCATGTCCCTTTTCAGTACCTTTGATGGAGTCAATGTGATCCGAGTTAATCTTGGCTGTTAATTCTCTAATTTCACCCATCAACGTTGGCAAGTCTGGATGGCTTTCAGGAAAGCAAATGGCAGTAACTGTGCAAACAAGGTTTCCATAGGAGTTGTAGGGTAAAGGAGGTGAAGCCTTTTTACTTAAATTCACATATTCAAATAAAGAATGAGGTGATTCTGGACCTATCGAGATGAGGCTTTGGCAGCAGCCTTCCAAATTAAGGATGATGTTGGCTCTGCGCGAGTTGGGCCACTTTTTGATGTTGATAAGCTGCTGGTGCAGGCAACTGGTTGTGCCTTGAGAGAAGCTATAGCCACAGGAACTGGCTTTGTTATAATGGATTCGGTGAGCAATAACGATAAGATTATCATTGAAAGTATATTTATTATTACACAATATTGAAAGAAATGTAGTGAACATACATAGACGGAAATATTACAAGACGATACGTTCATGAGCATTAATGAACGTATGTGACATTTGTTAGTGTTTGATTACTTAAGTAATCAAATATAAGACCTTGTAAAATGGTCATTCATTAAAAAACATAATCGAACTTACCGCTCAACTGTTTATACACGATATGTTGGGCGTTCGATTCATTAAGCGCATGAGCACTAGATCAGTTTAATCCAACATTTACCATTATGAAAAATGATTTGAGTTTTTTTTTTTTTAATCAAATAGTGGGCTTAGTCTCTAATATATTGTAAGTTTGCAAAATAATTTTAAAAGAACAAGAGAGAACCAACACCCTCAAGTGTTTAGCACCTTTACTACATGTGCTACACCGATCATTTATTTTTGAGGAGTACACCCACTTAAGATTTACAAAAATTTATCCACTCGCTGACGTGGCAAAGTGGTGATTGGTTGGTTTTCTGTGGCCCACAGAAAACCAACCAATCACTACTCTGCCACGTTAGCGAGTGGAAAATTTTTTGTAAACCTTATGTGGATGTAGTAATATTCTTTATTTTCCTTGCCAATTTGATATTAGTAAAATTTCAGTTTGACCAATAAAATAGCAATATCTAGCTCTTGTTTTGGCAACTGATTCTGAAGCTTTATTTTTCTAGGAAGGATGGAGTATACCTTTTTTTCTATGTTGTTGATGATTCTTGTTAAACATACATTGTTGAACCTTTTTAGCTTACAAGTACTGTTATCCTTGTAGAATGAAAATCTAGGTAACCGGCTTGCGGGCCTATGGATACCCATACCTGGAAGCTGAGGTTGCATACTGTGCTCGGAATGAATACAGAGAATCTGCAGTAGATTTTATTGCAAGGAGATCCCGTCTTGCTTATCTCGATACTGATGCAGCAGGCCGAGCACTGCCTCGTGTGATTGAGAGATACTGGCCGGCCCCGTGCCATAGGAATTTGGCCAGGAACTACTAACACCTATATCTAACTTTAGCCCATAGGAATTTGGCCCAAAATTATTTTAAATTGGTGAAATGATATCCTAAAGTCGACTGAGAATTTGGGACAGTTTTCGGGTTTGATAAACTAACTTTTAAACACAACAAACATATAGAGGTTATATGAAATCAAGCATGGAATGATAAATGAGTATGAAAAGAGTTTATGATGTGCTTACTAATGTTTTGGATGAATGGTGGTCAAAAGTGTACAAGAACCCAAGAACACCCTAACTTATCAACTCCAAATCCTAGTTTAATATCACCAACACTTAACCAATTTTCCCCAAGCTTGAAACCCTTAATTTTTGCCCTTGCTGCTGTAGTGAACTAGAGAAAAAGAAAGGGGGTGAGTTTTGTGTGTGAAGAAATGAGCTAGTTATGCTTAGCTTTTATAGAAACATTTTGGGCAAGAAACAAAGAGGTACATGCCTTCACATGGCAATGGTTCAAGCCAATGGGGCAAGTGTTGGCTTGTTTTGATGTGGTTCTTGGTGGCGTCACATTGTAAGAAAGGGTGGGGGAGGGGAAAGCTTTAGCTGACTAGTTGACCTAAGAGTTATGTACTTGGTTCTTGTCTTGAAATAAGCTCATGGTTTTGCATGATCATATGATGGCCGATTTTCACATGGGGGGGGGGGGGGGGGGGGGGGGGGGGGATTTTGAATTTTTGAGTTATAAGTGTGCAATTTTGTGTATAGTGTAAAAGTGGTGAGTTGGTTGGGTATTTGCATGCTTGCATGAGATTTAATGCAAGTCTTAGGTGATTGATGTAAAACTCATAAAACTAAATGCAAGTAACTTATAAAATAGGAAATCTAATCGAAGAGGGCAACGGGCGGTGAGAATGATTCGACAACGGATTAATTTTTTTTAAATAAAATTAAAAATGGGTTGGGTCGGGTCGGTCCGATTTAATTAAACGCAAAAAAAGTGTATTTTAGACAATTAACACTAACTAAAGGCGCAATGTATATAAAATGAGAACCATCTTATTACACAGTCGCATCATATTCATCTTAAATAAAATCAACTCGGCTTGTATTTTGTTCTCACTTCTAAAAAAACACAATAGAAGTAAAAATATGACATTTTAATGGCTTAACTTGTATCAAAGTAATTAAGATCTCAATTAAGCACTTATACGCGACTATACATAATAATAATACAGTAATATGAAAGTTTCTTTCAAATGTTAACGTAAATGTTGTAAGGTTACCATGTGGACAACAAAGATAAAAAAGACTAGTTACTCCGTAATATATTGGTAAGTAAAAATAAAAAATCAATATAAAGTACATGTTTGGTGGAATATATAATGATATTTAATGTTACATATTTTTTAGTGTCTCCTCTCCATCATCCCTTCCAATCTCTTCCTTCTTTTTCATATCTATCAATCGATTATTACAGAGAAAATTTTATTTCTTGAAGATTCAAATTTATGATTTTTGATTTTTAAAGAGGGCATTCTGCTTCCTATGTTGAGGGCACTGCCAATTTTTACACCCAATCTAACTATTTTTCTACTAGTTTAGCCATTATGTTAAAGCTTTGTTGGGGGCCTTTCCCCCCACTATTTACATGGTGGCTCCGCCCCTGCATGAGAGTAAATAAGTACTTATTTAATGCCGACTAAACTTAGTCTAGTGCCGATATACGTTAAAAGTTACTTTTTGTCGTACGCGATTTAACCTAACGGTTATACGTAAAGGCATGAATTCAAGTGTTCAAAGTAGAATGTTTTAAGTTTATGGTTAAGTATTAACTTGAAAAATGCAAGTTGTCACAGGTTTCCACTTTGTCTTTGCCTATAAATAGATTGTTGTATCGAAAGAAAAACGCATCTCTTGTATCATAATTGAACTTACCACTCAACTGTTTATACACGATACCTTGAGCGTTCTATTCGTTCAACGTATGAGCACTTAAACAGTTTAATCCAACATTTACCATTATGAAAAATGATTGAGTTTATTTTTTATTTTTATTTTTTCTCTTCTTAAAATCAAATAATGGGCTTAGTCTCTTACATATTGTAAGCTTGCAAAATAAATTTAAAAGAACAAGATAGAACCAACATCACCAGTCCTTCATTTGTCTTGCCAATTTGATATTAGTAAAATTTCAGTTTGACCAATAAAATAGTGATATCTCTTGTTTTGCCAACTGATTCTAAAGCTTTAGTTTTCTAGGAAGGATGGAGTATACCTTATTTCTATGTTGTTGATGGTTCTTGTTAAAAACATACATTGTTCAACCTTTTTAGCTTACACGTACTCTTATCCTTGTAGAAAGAAAATCTGGGTAACTGGCTTGCTGGCCTGTGGATGCCCATACCTTGAAGCTGACGTTGCATACTGTGCTCGGAATGAATATAGTGAATCAGCTGTAGATGTTATTGCAAGGAGATCCTGTCTTGCTTTTCTCGATACTGATGTAGCAGGCCGTTCCTTCTAGGCCTTGCCTTTATAAGGGTTAGAGTAAACTCATCCTCATGGTTCATTGAATTTGGCATTAATCATCTTTTGCCGCTACTAATGTGTGATGTGTTTTATAAAGAGAAAAAAAAAAAAAAAATTAAGTTTTACCAAAGACAAGCCTAATTATTAAGCTTGACAAAAAATAGTTGGGAAAAAAATTGACATGTTTTTTTGGTGAAGAAAATTTAAGTTTTGCTTCCACACAGGGCATGATTCGCACGCGTGAACTTATCAAAGCTTATCATAGCATGAGCTTATTTTTTTAGAAAAATAAACTACCATTAAAAATAAGTCTCGTTTGGCTAACATAGCTTGAAGGAGCATGTAAACAAAAATAAGCTACTAAATGGAATGCTAGTTGAAGGAGCATATAGGAAAAAGCTCCAGCGACATGCTCCAACGATCCGCTCCAGCTCCTCTGATTTCACCCATCAACGTTGGCTAAATGGCAAGTCTGGATGGCTTTCAGGAAAGCAAATGCAGTAACTGTGCAAGCAAGGTTTCCAAAGGAGTTGTAGGGTAAAGGAGGTGAAGCCTTTTTACGTAAATTCACATATTTCAATACAGAATGAGGTGATTCTGGACCTATCAGGATGAGGCTTTGGCAGCAGCCTTCCAAATTAAGGATGATGTTGCCTCCGCGCGAGTTGGGCCACTTTTTGATGTTGATAAGCTGCTGGTGCAGCTAACTGGTTGTGCCTTGAGAGAAGCTATAGCTACAGGAACTGGCTTTGTTATAATGGATTCGGTGAGCAATAACGATAAAATTATCATTGAAAGTATATTTATTATTACACAATATTCAAAGAAATGTAGTGAACATATATAGACGGAAATATTACAAGACGATACGTTGATGAGCATTGATGAACGTATGTGACATTTGTTAGTAACTAAGTAATCAAATATAGGACCTTGTAAAATGGTCATTCATTAAAAAACATAATCGAACTTACCGCTCAACTGTTTATACACGATATGTTGGGCGTTTGATTCATTAAGCACATGAGCACTAGATCAGTTTAATCCAACATTTATCATTATGTAAAATGATTGAGGGGTTTTTTTTTTTTTTTTTTTTTTCAATCAAATAGTGGGCTTAGTCTCTAATATATTGTAAGCTTGCAAAATAATTTTAAAAGAACAAGAGGGAACGCGTGGAGAGATAGGATTAGTATTCATGGTTAGTTTTGGGGCTAGGTTGGTAGAGGGTTTGGGGTTTGTTGTGTTTTAGGCTTTTTAGGGTCCCTTGGCTTGCCCCTTTAGGAGATAGGTGCTTTTGCTTTGCCTCGGCTAGCGCTTTTGCCTTTGTTGTGCCTTTAGGCTTTAGGCCCCTTTGCTTGTGCCTTTTGCTTGCTCCTTTTGCTTTGCCTTAGCTATAGGCCCTTTGCGTTGCCCTCTTTGGTCTTAGCTGCTTGGTTTGGCCTTGGTCTTGTGCCCCCCTCGCACCCTTATTTGCTGGCGTTTGTCTAGGTGGTTTTGTATTGGTTGTTTTGTCTTGGTTGTCTTGTCGTTTTGCTTTGCTTGCTCTTTTACTTGTTGTGTCGATTTGCTGTTTTGTTTGCTTATTTGCATGTTGTGTCGTTTTGCCTATTTGTTCGTTTTGCTTTGTTTGCTTGTATGTGTTTTGCATTCTATTTCTCGTTTTCTTTACTTCGAGCACACTATGCACACACTTGCCGGAGGTCTTTCTGGAAGCAGTCTCTCTACCTGCAGGGTTCCCCGGGGTAGGGGTAGGATCTGTCTACATCCCACCTCCCCCATACCCCGCCTAGGCGGGATTGGGTATGTTGTTGTTGTTGTTGTTGTACTACATGTGCTATACCAGTCCTTTATTTTTCTTGCCAATTTGATATTAGTAAAATTTCAGTTTGACCAATAAAATAGCAATATCTAGCTCTTGTTTTGGCAACTGATTCTGAAGCTTTATTTTTCTAGGAAGGATGGAGTATACCTTTTTTTCTATGTTGTTGATGATTCTTGTTAAACATACATTGTTGAACCTTTTTAGCTTACAAGTACTGTTATCCTTGTAGAATGAAAATCTGGGTAACCAGCTTGCGGGCCTATGGATACCCATACCTGGAAGCTGAGGTTGCATACTGTGCTCGGAATGAATACAGAGAATCTGCAGTAGATTTTATTGCAAGGAGATCCCGTCTTGCTTTTCTCGATACTGATGTAGCAGGCCGTTCCTTCTAGGCCTTGCCTTTAGTCGATGTGCCCAGTATTAGATAAATATTGTTAAAAGAATAAATTTGCCACTAATCTCTTAAAAGGCTCTTACCTGCCACTAAACAATTAGAAAAGGCAACTTATCGTCCAAATCATATCAATAAGGTAAATTTGTCATCCAGCTTTTACGATTGGTCTTATTTGCCACCAAATGTTCTTTTCATAGAAATTTATCACAAAATGCTTTTTTGGCTTTTGATACTCAGGTTTTGATGGACGATGTTCCTTTTCAGAGCCGTATATGAGGGTGTGCGAGGTGTGCTGTTGTACAGGGCCTCAAAATTTTTATATTATATGTATATTTATTTTATAAAAGTGACTACAAGTATTTGATTTAAAAAGTATTAGCCGATATAATTGATGAATGGCCCAAGCCCGATCTGTGGGCTTAGGGTACATTAGGGTTTATTGTAATCTATAAATATTGGTCATTAATAAAGCTAAAGGCACACAGAGCTTCAATGTAAACATACGATTCAACAAAAAGTTGCATTGAGAAATGCTAACCGATGCACTTTGAAAACGATTATTTCTCATTTTATCTCTTTAAAAAATTATTTACGTTCTATTTTAGGCCTCATTTTGATTATTAAACTGAATTTTGCACAAGACCTTTGTAAATTCAGAGACGGCACTGTTCCTTTTTAGTCTATTTGAGTCACAACAGTTAAAGCCTTTGAAATAATCGGTGACGAACCTGCTTTTTTTTAAGTATCTTGAATGTCAAATTTACTTTTTTAACCATAGTTAGTTGCAAGTTAATCTAAATGTCATTTGAGACAAACAATTAACAATATAGTATATGAAGATATATTAAAAAATTTAAGATCATTTGATAACCAAACTTTTTTTATAATCTCCACCCTCTATTTTTATTTGATATAATGGATGAGACTAATCCCAACAATTTTAAAAACCCACTTTCATCATTTTTTTTTTCAAATACTAAACCGTTAATCGCTAAGCGAAAAAAATATATATACCTTTACGACGAGCATTTAATTATCTTTCTATAGATAGGCACTTTGATATATTTTCGACAAATTTTTTTTCACGTTTTTTTTTTGTGGACGAAAAAATCATATATGATATATCACATGTGATATTACATATCACATGTGATTTTTTCGGCCACGAAAAAAAACGTGAAAAAAAAAGAAAAAAAAAATTGTCGAAAGTATATCAAAATGTCCGTCTATATAAAGATAATTAAATGGTCGTCGCGATTGTGTAATTATTTTCTCTTAACGATTAACGGTTTAAGAGATATTTAAATTATAAAATATGGGTGAAATATTAAAATGCTTTTAATCTCAACTATTAATTTTTTTTAGATGGATGTGGGGATGAGTCCCTTGATATGTAAAAAAGTTTAGTATGTAAAATAAATCTCCTCATATTATAAGTAGTTCGTTAAAAATATTTAAAATAAATAATACTTACATATTTTTTTATATTCAAAATAATAAATTATGATATTAAATAAAAAAGAAATAAAACAATTAAATTTTAGGAAAAAAAAATATATTTAGTTAGCCAGATTTTATGTATAAATCATTTATGCTACAATAAAATTTACTAAATTGATTTTTTAGCGCAAAATAATAATAATAATAATAATAATAATAATAATAATAATAATAATAATAATAATAATAATAATAAGTGCGCGACGTAAATGCGTCAAGTAAGAGGCTAAGTGCGCGAGTATTGGATATGGGTTCCTCCTCTTTTCTTTCTCTTCTTTTGGGGAACTTGAGATGGATGCAGTAACCTTACTGAAGTGAATCCGAAAGTTCTCGATGACCCAAGACATTAGAACACGTGCTGCTACGCATATATTTATTAGGATTGGATTTTCTATAGCTAGAGGAGTCACGGCTTCCCACTAACTTCTTGTAAAACTTTTGAGTTTCTAATAAATTGATGTTTATAATAATAATAATAATAATAATAATAATAATAATAATAATAATAATAATAATAATAATAATAATAATAATAAAGGGTCTCCATGGCGTCAAACTTTTGGAGGGTTCTGTCAGCTTGGATGATAGTTTCTGTTGAGACTTTGCTTCCAAAAGGGTCTCTAAAACCATATCTTTAATGGAGGCCATTAGCAAGCTCAATGATCCTCAATGTGAACTAATCCTCTTGCGTAATTGCGTAGGATTTTCAAAATTATCTTACGCTTTGAGAACATGCTCCCCCTTGTACTTATCAGAGGCCCAAGCTCATTTCGATCAGACGCTACGAGCCTCCTTGGAGAAGATTGTTACTACATCAGGGCCGGGTTTTGGTGATTGGCAGTGGCGGCTTGCCACTCTTCCAATAAAGCTCGGTGGTCTTGGCATCCTTTCAGCGGGAGATATCATCCAATATGCTTTTCTTGCTTCTCGCATGCAAACGAGTGACCTACAGGAAAATATACTCACCCAAATCGGTATTGTTACACATGGCCCTTCATTCCAGCATGCATTGGATAAATTCAACGCTACTTGCAACACCGACTTCCTCGCTGCCACCGGGGGCGCTTCTGCCCCCCAAATGATGAAAACCTTGGCAAAGTGTTATTTCAGTGTCATTGAGAAAGACCAAGTGGCTATACTCAGTAGTATCCGCACCCCACATGCACAGGACTTCCTCTTCACCATCCCTATCGACGGTCTAGGACAAAGGATGAATCCTCGCCAATTTCGGTCTGTGTTATGCTACAGGCTCGCGGTACCTATGTTCTCTGAAGGCAGCCTATGCCCGATTTGCAATGTACACCGTATGGACCAATGGGGGGGGGGGGGGATCACGCGGTCCATTGCTCTAGCGACGTGGGTGTTAAGTTTAGGCACAATCTGGTGCGTGATATCCTTGTTGATATATGTTCCAAGGCTGGGATCATGGTGCGTAAAGAGGCTCCAATAGGATTTCTTTCAGAGGAAGGGAGAGAATTACGTCCTGCAGATGTGCTATTATTCAAATGGCTCCAAGGTAAGGACGCATGTCTGGATGTGACTGGGGTCTCTCTTTTTGCTGGGACTGGGGTGACGTCCAGGGCCCCTGGGGTTGCTTTGAGTAATGATGTGGAAAAGAAAAGGAAGAAGTATGCGTCCAAGTGTGAAGACAATGGATACAAGTTCGTCCCTTTCGCCTTTTTTACGTTTGGGGAACTCGATGTGGAAGCTTTGAATACACTTTCTCATATCAAGACTATTACCAGCAGCCACTCTAATAACATTAAGAGTGGTGTTTTTATTTTTCAACGAGTTAGTTTATGTATTAAAAAAGGAATTGGAGTACAGATTGTGTCTAGACTCCCCTCAAATTTTATGTAATTTCCATGTTTTCAATGAAAAAACACTTTTTTAATAATAATAATAATAATAATAATAATAATAATAATCTTATATTATATAAAGCTTAAGTAGCCTTATAAATGTAAAGGGGTCATAATAAATGTCCCAAGAATTAAAAGTGAAATGTGGAGGCTTCATGTGTTAGTACATTGATTTAATAGTCATGCATAAGGGTAAGTACATAAGATTAGTGATTCAAGTAATTGAAAAAATTTGTACGGTACAAGGTAGTGTAAGCAACATCAATAGTATATCAATTACACAATATTGGGCGACTTAATTTAATGTGCTAGAGGATTTGTGCACAAATTGTAGTATGGTACAAGGTAGTTTAAGCAACATGAAAAGTATATCTTCTATACTATCTAAAAATTTGAGTGCTTAATTTAATGCGCAAGAGGCATTGTGCACAAAAGTTTGTACGGTACAATATGTTTTGCATGAGGAATCGTGCACAAAAGTTTGTACGGTACAACATGTTTCAAGCCATCTCTAAACCTCAAAGAAATACAAACCAAAAATGCCATGAATGCATAAATTAAACACATCAATTAGTGGTTAGTCTTTTTACCTTCCCGTCTATGAGTTACAAATATTTTATCAACTATATAATGTGTCAAAAATCACACACAACAAACCACAACTTCCTCCACACCGCGTGCACATTGGGCTACAACTTATTATGGCGGTAAAGTAAGCTTCATATCGTCTTAATTATTTAGCATATTGATTTATGTTATTTTATATAAATTTAATGTGTGTTTTGTGTGTGTAAGAATGTAGGACATAAAGATGGTGCTTAGGAGGTTTGGTAGTAACATCATCTTCTATAATGATTTAAGAGATCCTACACATCGTTGTCTTATCAATTAAGTGGAACATGCACGAATATTTTAACTTTGATCGAAAATGCAATATATTGATTAACTGTATTTAAGTTACTAATGATCAACTATATCTAATTATTTTTTGTAGCGCGTCAAGAAGCATTAAAGAAAGAGATCGAGAAGTCACAAAATTGTATCAAAAACAAAACGTGCAAAAGACCAATGAACAACAACAACAACAACAACAACAACAACAACAACAACAATGCCACGGCCACCGGTGGGATGAATACTTAGCATTCATATTAATAGTACGTTACAAATTAAACATGCAATATTTTATTTCATGTAATACCGCTAAACGGGCTAATACTATTGATTCGTTAGCAAGTAAGTTTATTTGAAGAGTATTCAATTTTTTGTAGGTGCATTTCAATATTTTTGCTCTTAATGTAGTTTTTTGTCTTGCAGTGTGTTAATGTCACTTTCTTAATTAAATGTTTTGGAATATTGCGTGACTTTGATATTTGGTAGGACTGTGTAAATTATGTCGATGTTACATATTGAAAATGGTAGTATATAATAAAAATATTTTCACACGATCATCTTAACAATAAGTATCTTCTAAATCGAAAAAGTATATAAAGGAGAAGAAAATTGTATTTCAAATGTTATCCTACACCTATCACGAGGTAAACATTATTCATTTGAGTTTGATATCATGTGATTCATGTCGTTATACTGTAAATACTTAGAGTGAGTTACTAATGAATGCTCCAAATTCGATATTATAGTTTATGAAAACATGTTGTAATAATGCATTAATTAAAAAATTATTTATGTAACTTACTCATATTAAAATATTACATATGAAAAGCCTCATTTAAATATAACCTTTTACAAAAAAAAACCGCTTCACATTAAAGAAAGAGATCGAGAAGTCACGAAAATTGTATCAAGAACAAAACATGCAAAATGCTAATGAACAACAACAAGAAGAACAACAACAAGAACAATGCCATGGCTATCGGTGTCAATATAGATAAACACTTAGCATTCATATTAATAGTACGTTACAAATTAAACATGCAATATTTTACTATACGAACTATAATTTATTATACGAATTATAATTTATACTCTTAAATATACTAATTACTTTAATGTTTTATGTTTTTATAGTTTTATTAAAAATGAAATTTGTTTTATAGTTCGCTTTTAATAATGTAATTTATTTGAACAACGAAGTCCGTCTTTCACAAAAAATGAGATTTTCAAACATGAACCGAAAATTGGTCTCGAACATTACAAAAAAACAATTAGATCCAACCTGTGTGCATCGCATAGGCCCTGGGGCAGTCCAAACCTGTGTGCATCGCATGAGGATAAATATAAAAGGTCTCCAACATTAATGTCATCGCTTCATATTTAAAATAATTTATGTAACTTATACATATTAAAATATTACATGTGAAGAGACTCTTTTCAATGTGATATCTTGAAAAAAATCTCTTCACATATACTCTTTTAATGTCAATAAACTATTTTAAATGTGTGACATGCTTGGAAATGTGATACCATCACAACTTAGATATATAATGACGAAAATAAGTGTCAAAGATTACGCTATAAAAACTTATATACAACCAATGTGCAACTCAATAAAGTATTTTAAATACGTATAAAGCTTATCTAATGTGTGACACCATGACAACTTAAATATAAAATGACGAAAATAAATGTCGAATATTACGCTATGAAAACTTCTATACAGCCCATGTGCATCGCACGGGCATTGTTGACTATCATAAGAAATAGTTATAACTTAGCCGGATATATTAATATTAGTTAGTTCCAATAAAAAACGATATAATCAATACCAAAATAAATAGACAAAAAATATTACGTAAAAAATACATCTTAAAAGATTACATGTAAATTAACTATTTTAAATACGTATCATGCTTACAAAATGTATGCTACCACGACAACTTATATATATAATGACAAAAATACGTGTCGAATATAAAATGACGAAAATAAAAGACGGGTATTAAACTTTGAAAACTTCTATACAGCCCATGTGCATCGCACGGGCTTTCATGACTATGAACATTTAGATCGAGCTCGTGTGCATCGCACGGGTTTGAATGCCTAGTAATAATTAATTGTTGAGTTGATTTAGCATAAGGTATTAGAAATTTCATTTTGCCAAGTTCATGGTATTATTTCAAACCCTTGAGAGTCCAAGATACGAGATGATCCACTTTGCCAAATTCATGATACTAATATTTGTTTTGACCTATCAAAATCTAAGATGAATATTAACACTATATTCTCGAGTTTTATTTTTTTAAGAGAAAAAAAGTGAAAGGAAAAAAAATCGGGTTACCAAGTTTTTTGAAGAAGAGAAAAGAAAATTTGGTTAGGTTTCTCCCGAAAACTTTCTTCCCACAACCAGATTGGACCACTCTAATCTATCATCTAATACCCTCTCGCAATCTGTGTAATGAAATCACGAAATCTTGAATTTTGAAAACTAAAAACATTAAAGTAAAAAACTGTTAGTGCAAATACTACGATATTTAAACTAGACGGTCTTTCCGGTATTAGTAATGACAAACATGTAACTTGTAATACAAAACGTAAAATGCACAAGTCACTCATAACGATGAATCATCATCTCAAGACTCTTCTATATATGAACTTAGCTAATTGGATCGGGCCAAGCATAACATTGAATTAGCTAATTGGATCGGGCCAAGCATACATATGGACTTAGCTAGTTAGATCAGGCTAAGCAAATGAACAAGCTCATTCGAGGCCCAATAGTGACCAACCCAACAAGGCCATCAAGACCCAACAATGCTTCTAGAAGAACTTCGTCTCCAAGATTTTTATTTGGGCTCCAAGATATTTACATGGTCTTTAAGATATTTACTTGATCTCCAAGATTTGAGTCTATAAATAGCAAGCAATTCTCCACTTCTTGGCTTGTCAATTTCAAGTATCAAAAAACACATACATAAATAATCATGTAATTAGGCTAGAAAAATGTAAGTCTAGAATCTCAAGTGTAATAGGGTGATCCGGGCGATATGTAAGTCCGTGGGTGATTGTGTAGATTAGGACGGTGTATACGTTGTTTGTAGGTGATTATGTGTAGATTAGGACTTTGTGTAAGTTCGTGTGTCTGTGTATGAAGACTTGGACTTGGTGTGAGTCCGTGCGTGAAGACTAGGACCGGGTGAAGGTCCGTGAAAACTTGGATTGGGTAAAGATTCAAATGGACGAGAGTACTCGTTCGTGTAGCCACGTGAGCTTTGTGTAGATTGGTCCTAACTAGGATTAGGACTCGACATTTCACTTAGTGTCGTTAAACTTGGTGTAAGCTTTGGTGTATGGTTTGTTCTGCCATAATGAAGCTTGTTGACTAGTGAAGTAACTCTCGAGTGTGGTACTCGGAAAGCAAAGTAGGGCGAAGAGCTTGTTGATCACCATTCCGTATAATCCCATTTTTCAGATGAAAATTCTCCATCCCAGAAAGAATAACAAGTTTCTATATTTATGCTAGAAAAATGTAAGTTTAGAATCTCAAGTGTAATAGGGAGATCCGGACGATATGTAAGTCCGTGGGTGATTGTGTAGATTAGGACGATGTATACGTCCGTAGGTGATTGTGTGTAGATTAGGACTTTGTGTAAGTTCGTGTGTCGGTGTGTGAAGACTTGGACTTGGTGTGAGTCCGTGCGTGAAGACTAGGACCGGGTGAAGGTCCGTAAAGACTTGGATTGGGTGAAGATTCAAGTGAACGAGAGTGCTCGTTCGTGTAGCCACGTGGGCTTTGTGTAGATTGGTCCTAACTAGGATTAGGACTCGACATTTCACTTAGTGTCGTTAAACTTGGTGTAAGCTTTGGTGTATGGTTTGTTCCGCCATAATGAAGCTTGTTTACTAGTGAAGTAACTCTCGAGTGTGGTACTCAGAAAGTGGAGTAGGGCGAAGAGCTTGTTGATCACCATTCCGTATAATCTCATTTTTCAGATGAAAATTCTCCTTCCCAGAAAGAATAACAGGTTTCTATATTTATGTTAAATGCTTTAAAATTTGATATAAGATCATTTGAGGACTAAACTTTTTTTACACAACAAGGGACTAATCTCCACCCTCCATCTTTATTTGATCTAATAGATGAGATTAATCCCAACAATTTAAAAAATCCATTTTTTTTAATATTAATATATTTCAAACCATTAATCGTTAAGTGAAAAAAATATACCGTTACAACGAACATTTAATTATCTTTCTATAGATATGCACTTTGATATATTTTCGACAATTTTTTTTCATCATATATGATATGTAATATCATATATGACGTTTTCGGACAAAAAAAAACATGAAAAAAATGAATTTTTTTTGTCGAAAGTATATCAAATTGCCCGTCTATAAAAAGATAATTAAATGCTCGTTGCGATGGTGTAATTATTTTCGCTTAATGATTAACGGTTTAAGAGATATTTAAATTATAAAAAATGGATGAAATATTAAAATGTTTTTAATCTCAACTATTGATTTATTTTTAGATAGATGGTGGGATGTTATTTTTTTTTTTTTTGAACCATGACTTTCATTCAAAAAAAAAAGGCAAAGTCCTCAAACTGAGGACCGCCCGAACAACCCACAATTACAACATATACAGCGGGAAAATACACCAATCCTTCCACCTAATGTGCTTATGTCTAGATCTATGTTTAAGCCATAAAAAGGAAACGGACTTCACGCATGAGACCACTTCCGCCACTTTAGGAACTTTACCCCTAAAAATTTTATCATTCCTCGCTTTCCATATTGCCCAACAAGCCGCCAAAACAATCCCATGAGCTATTTTTTTACCTTCCTTTTCCATCTTCACTTGCTTGTAGAGCTTCAAAATATCACGAAAATCAAAAGCGAAAAAGGGGCCAATCTTGAGCCAATTGGAAACCGAACTCCAAACACCATAAGAAAAAGCACAGGCCGTGAACAGATGAATAGCAGACTCCTCCTCTGTGTCACATAACCTGCACAAAACATTTTCCACCCGAATATTCCTTCTAGCTAAAGCATCAGTTGTGGGAATTCTGCTCATCTCTGCCCGCCACGCTAAAATATTACATTTTAACGGCACCCACGACACCCATTTGAATTTAAAAAAGGTCCCATAGCCTCTCGCTTCTCGAATTAACTGTTTCATATTCTTGACCGAAAATAAACCTTCCTTGTTAGCAGCCCACTGCCATGTATCTGGGCCTGACCCAATAACCGTGGATTCAAGTTTGGAGGATAAAACAAACCACTCGCCAACCTCTTGAAAAGAAAAAAGTTGACCAAAGTCAATCGGGGCCCAACCTGCATCGGACCAGCAGTCCACGACCAAGCCATCTTTTTTTAAAGCTCTTCTAAATAAATTTGGACACTTCTCTTTTATCGAAACATCAAATAGCCAAACATCCAACCAAAATCTAATGGAGCGCCCGTTACCTAGCTTCCCTGTAATGAACTCAAAAAATCTTTTTTCGCCAACTTTGAGCTTCTCCACATTTTTTACAATCTCTGCCCAACACCCACCCACCCGAGGTTTACATGGAAGAAACGACCATCTAACTCGGCTCGAATGGCACGCCTCCACAACTCGTTTCCACAAGCTATTGCCTTCATTTCTATATCGCCACGCCCACTTAGCTAAAAGCGCATCATTAGAGTCTTTAAGACGCGAGATACCCAACCCCCCTTTATCTTTGGGATTAGACACTCTATCCCAAGCCACCCAATGGATTTTCTTACTCGAGTCTGAACCCGCCCAAAGAAATTTCTTCATAATCTGATCAAGTTTCACAATAATGCTGCTCGGCGCTTTATACAAGGAGAAATAATAAATAGGGAGACTCTCGAGAACCGCCTTGATCAAGGTAACTCTCCCTCCTATAGAAAGACAATTCGCTTTCCAAAGAGAAAGACGCGCCTCAAACACATCAATAATCTTCCTCCAGTTGTTCGCCCTATTCATATTAGTTCCCACAAGAATCCCCAAATACTCAAAAGGAGTCGAACCAACCTTACATCCCATGACAGAAGCCAAATCGGTCACTTCTTGTGTTCCCATACCAAGCCCAAAAAGATTGGATTTATGAATATTAATCTTGAGGCCCGAGCAAACATAGAAACACCTCAAGATTCTAGCCATGTTAGCAATATTATGAGAGCTCCACTCTCCGAAAATTAAAGCATCGTCAGCATAAAAAAGATGAGAAACAACCGGCCCCATGTTAGACAAAGAGATACCCTTAAACACACCCTCATCAATAGCCTTGTAGACCATGCACGAAAGGGCTTCCATAACAATCAAGAACAAAAAAGGCGAAAGAGGATCACCCTGACGCAACCCCTTCTCACACTTAAACTCAAAAGTTGGAGACCCGTTGACAAGGATAGCCGATCTAGCTGATTTAAGCACCCCCAAGATCCAACTACACCATCTATCAGGGAAGCCCATTTGTTGAAGGATAGAAATTAAAAAAGCCCAATTGACATTGTCGTAAGCTTTCTCAAAGTCTAATTTCAATAAGAATGCCTTTTTATCTCTCTTTCTAATCCAAGACATAAGCTCATTGATCAAAAGCGGCCCGTCCAGAATAAAACGCCCACTCAAGAAGCCCGACTGGGTGTCAGAAATAACCAAATTAATAACCGTTTTTAACCGATTCGCCAACACCTTCGAGATAACTTTACTAATGATACCAATCAAAGTGATTGGTCTATAATCTTTAAGACACACTGGATTTTTATGCTTTGGAATGAGAGTAATAAAAGCTGAGCTACATCCTCTATTTATCACGCCTGACTCAAAAAAATCAGATAAAATTCTTGAAAAATCATCTTCAAAAAAGCTCCAAAACTTACGAATAAATCTGAAATTAAAACCGTCTGGGCCTGGAGCTTTATCCCCACCATAGTCAAACACAGCAGATCTAATTTCCTCCTTGGAGAAAGGAGCAATCAGACCGTCAATCATACCTGTTGGAACCTTCTTTAAGTTGCTACATAACAACGAAGGTCTACTTGGAGCATCTTCTGCAAAATGGTTCCTGAAAAACTTCAACACTTCTTTTTTAACCAAACTAGGTTTAGAGACCCAAACCCCATCCACCATGAGCCCCTGTATAGAATTAGCTGCCTTTCTACCATTAATCACCCCATGAAAGTAAGCCGTATTATCATCTCCATGTGAAGCCCATTTAACCCGAGAGCGTTGCTTTAAATCTTTCAGCCTATGCAACTCCAGCTCCCCCAAACCCTTTCTACATTCTGCCAAAATCCACTCTTCTTCCTCATTCAACTCTCTAATCTCCATAGTGGTCTCCAACCTCTCCAAATCAGCCGTTAAGATACTAATTTCTTCACTTTCGGCCGCATCCAATTTAGTCTTCCAATCTCGAATAACATTCCTTAGAAACCTGAATTTATTAGTTAATACTATGTCAAATGCTTTAAATAACAAAACTTTGAAAGAAAACGAAAAAAAAAAACGCCTTCGTCAAATGCTTTAAATAACAAAACTTTGAAAGAAAACGAAAAAAAACAAATTTATGTCAAATGCTTTAAATAACAAAACTTTGAAAGAAAACGAAAAAAAAAACGCCTTCGTCAAATGCTTTAAATAACAAAACTTTGAAAGAAAACGAAAAAAAAACAAATTTATGTCAAATGCTTTAAATAACAAAACTTTGAAAGAAAACGAAAAAAAAAAAAACGCCTTCGTCAAATGCTTTAAATAACAAAACTTTGAAAGAAAACGAAAAAAAACGCCTTCCGTGGGACTCGAACCCACGACCACGTGGTTAAAAGCCACGCGCTCTACCAACTGAGCTAGAAAGGCACCATTTAAATTAATAAGAATATGAATTAGCAACGTATGAGCAATTTTTTAACGTAACTTGTGAGCAATTGGTGATTATTATTTACATCTTAATGGGACTTGAAATTCACACATATTGTTTCCCTTGTTGTTTTCTTTAAATTTGGTTAGTGACCAAAAATTTGGGTTGGACCAAACAAGCAACATATCATTTCTTTATATTATTTTTCTACAATTTTGGGCTTTGGTCCAACATAAAAATGCAAACACAGTTTTATTTAAGTTGCTCAAGAGTCAAGATTATACGCGTTCTGAATAGTTTGAATAAAAGTGAATAGCTACTGCGATAACAATATCCAGTTAGGCTAATAAAAACGGTTTTGTTGGATAAAAGGCAATTTTTACTGTTGGTGAGTTAATTATTTTGGTTAATTACATGTACAATGCGGCGTATGTTTTGTTGGATAAAGACTCGACTCGCCTTAGGCTAATAAAAACATAAAATAAACATAAAAGGAAACGAGATGGTAGCCCGTATGTTTTTTTTTTCTTTTTTTTTTCTATTTTTTTTCTTTTTCTTGATTTTTCAATTTCTTTTTCATACACTCTTGCATTACCATCCAAAATAATACATCATAAGGGATTTACACTTGAACTTTTACATACTTTACAATCAACTATTCTAAAGACTCGAATTAAAATAATCAAAACACTTGGAGTACTTTTTAAATATTAGTGCACATATGGAGGTAATATATGATGTTCTTCCCCAATACTTAATAATACTAGTACTTTACCCATGAGCACCAATCGTCCCAAAACAATATGTACAAGATATGACTCAACTTAGCAACTATGTAATCAATTAGACAATTAACTAAGGGTTTAAACAATCAATAATGCACTAAAGATGAGTGCATACAAGGAAGGCTAAGGCGATTTGGTTGTACATTTGGGGTGGATTGCAAACAAATTTTATCTTTAAGTAAGATGCTTAAAGTTAGAAACGAAAAAGATAGGATCGGAAGGGTGTACTAAGGGTATCGTGTACTAAAAATGAGTACTGACCAAAGGTGTGGGAAAAATTAATTGACTTTACTAGTCAAGTAATTATGATACGGGTTTAAACATAAGGGTGATCCTAATGCCTCTTATCATGTAGTAAATCCTACTACACGAATGTAGTCTCACTAGCGGTCTCGGGATGCATCACTAACGCAAGTTCTAGAATTTAAGTACTACCGGTACACTCATAAGCATCTTTTCATAACAAATCTAGGGGCGAACCTTACATATTTGGGGTGGAAAATTTTGAGTGGTACGATTTTTTTGTGCTAGTCATACAACTCTTATCCATGAGACGCTCATTAAGGCTAAAGCTTCACTCCTAAATGTTGTAAAAAATTTAAATTTGGCGCTAAAATTGCCCTAACAAGTATTTCTCTTAGTTTTATTACACACCTACTATTGAACAAACAAACTCAAGTGCAATTGTATTCTCTAAGGTATCATCATTTACCCTCCCCTTACACTTAGGCTGAACATTGTCCTAAATGTTCAATAAAAAGGATGTAAAATTAATGAAGGTAAAAGAATGAAACAAATACTCCCCTGATTCGTTCGGTGTGGATAATGTGGTAACAAGGTTAGATCCTCCTCCAAGAAAATGAACGTTGAATGCTTTCGTCCAGAAATATAAATCATCTTCTTATCCAATATAACATGTAATCAACAAACACAAAACCAAAGTATCAAACCGAACAAAGAAAAACCACAACTAGATGTAATTCCAGACTTAGAAATAAAAACAAAACAATTAAAGGATAGGATACTTGTGGAATGAATTACAAATAGGAACTCATAAAACATATCCACAAGTATTGACACACAAACAAGATAGAATAAATGCTAATCATGAATTGTGAATTTTTCATGTTCGAAATTCGTTCTTTTTAACAAAATAAAAACTTCCCTACACTTATCTTTTTGTAAAATACCTTTATATGCAATTAAGACGAGGTTAAAAACAAAATAAAGCATTTTCACAAATTATTCGAAACATGAAAATTAAACAACTATGATTAAGCATATATGACACAAACAAACAAATAAAATAAAAAACATCAAATAATTAAAAACATGGGTTGGGTTACCTCCCAAGAAGCGCTTGTTTTTGTTCGAGTCACGAGCCTGACTCTACCCTTATTTAACGGAAATAGGGGAGGTTTTCCCTACACTTAGGATTAAGTGCGGGTGGAAGTAGCGATACACACCCTTAGGGTGGAGATATGCCATGTGAGGTGAAGGGGGTGAGTGAATGGCTTCCTTCATCCTAAAACTACCCGGATAATATTGGTTGATGGGTGGGTCGGTTCCTCTTTTGTCTCCTAGATGTATATCTAAGGAAGGAAAGTTGTGTAAGGATTGAGGTTCCAGCTCATCAACACTAGGAAATTCCCTAGAACTAAGAGTAAGGTTATCACTACAAGTATTTAAACCTATATACACTAGTTGTGTTTGGTTCAAAGATTCTACCTCCATCGGGATTCCTAAAGTCTCTTCTACTTCTTCCGGGTAAGTCACGGGTGGTGTGTGTGCCTGAAATGATGGTAGGACTTGTGGGGTACTTTATGGGCTTCGATTATCCACCCCATCCTCCATTTTATCTAGATTACCTATGTGCTTATTATGTATTTTGCTGAAGTCAATCCCCAACATGCACCTAGGTATCTCAAATCCTTTTCTATTCATCTCAAATTCTTGGTCCGATTCATAAGAATCATTCTCAATAACTTGATCATTATGTTATTTTTGCCTAAAGGATTCCTCATGTTCATCATATGTCTTAGTGAAATCTAATCCAAGCATGCACCTAGGTGGTTTAACATTAACCATCTCACAATATCGGTAAGGTTCTTAAGAAAATATTCTAGGTGAAGGCTCATATGGTGCATAGGTTTCACTAAATGTGGTATTTTGAGGGTTTGATGGAGCTCCTAAGGTGCTTTTTTTTAAAGTTTTATACGCTTGGTCTTTTTTCTCAAGGTACTCACTAAAATTAATGCGATGTCCTGTCCTCCTCATTTCAATCCATCTTGATATATCCAAATTAGTATAATTATATTTCTTCACGTAAAACTCTAGTATCGGGTTTGGTGGATTCGTGTTCTCCATAATGGCAAACGGAACAGTCAATGGAAAGGTTTTTACGAACAAAGACACAAAGAACAGATAGACTACGAGAAAGCTAATAAAAAGAAAATAAAAATCTTACTTGATATGAATCTAATGAGTAGACCTAATTAAAATAAAATTCAACCTAAATAATAACTATTCCCCAGGTTGTGGCGCAAAAAACTTGATGTGTGGGATTGCGCCTCCCAAAAGATTTTACCTTTCAAGGGATCTCAAGAGGCTTGCAATCCCCACCAGGCAGTGTACCTGACCGTTGTAGTATAGTAAAGTGGCAAGTACCGGGGGGTACCGGGGGATTAATCGTTCAACTCAAAAAATAATGTTCGTTAGGATTGAAATTAATCTAACTAGGTCTAGAGGTGATGGAGGATTCTTTTTGTATTTTTATATTTTATGGAAAGTAAGTAAAAATCTCGGGTTTTGGAAGAAGGGGCGGAATTAGTTGCTAATCAACTAACCCAAAAGCTACTACTTAAACTAATGTATAGGAAAATAAACTAGGGTTCTACGAGAGAAGTGAAGCGTATCTACCTATGATATATTACTCCTTGCTAGCTATCCAATTCTACCTATTGAATTGTCACACCTTGTTTTAATGGATGGGTTGTATTCCTTAATACCATTCGTGGGGCCGTGTACGATCTTCCCCAACTCTATAAGCTTCTACCTCTTCCTATGTCGAGCCGACAACTAGCTCCTAACATGACCTCCTTAGTAGTCACTTATGCATTAAATACAACCAATTAATCGTAGTACACATCCGATTCATGTTTTTTAAGACGTTCAAGCATGTTACCAATTGGAAGTCTGCCAGATTTCTTAAGCCTAACATCGATAAACATTCAATCAAAACAATAAACAATAGGAACCAAGAATTATAAACTAAATCAACTAGACCTATTGAAGTTGTCACACCTTAATTGATGAAGATAGACACAAACATCAACAAAGAAATCAATAAGATCTAATCAACTATATGCAGGTTTCACACAATCATAAGTAGACACAAAGTGAATTAGCCAAGCATAATGAATGGAGAACAACCATCAACAACAATGAAAGACATAATTAAGATAGAATCAATAAACCAATACAAGATGTTTATGGAGTGATTGAAACCTTCTAAGTTGCTGGAAAAACACCTACCCTAACCCTAGAATCGGACTTAGGGTTTGGGGCTTATAAGTAATGAAGTTATAAGGTTGTATTTATAGGCAATTTTTAGCCCACCCGTCTTGACGGCGTCAAGACCAAAACTTTCTTCACCAAATTGTAGATCTCTTCGTCCTCTTCGCGTGGGCTTTTGAATCACCTAAATCCGAGTTCGTATGAAAAAGTTATGGCCAAAATAATAACAACTACCCCGCGCGCAAGTTGTGATAACTAACACGTGATGGCCTGCCTCCATTAACACGTGACGGTGTCAGACGTACACTAGATGGCCATCTGGTTTAAACTTGACGCCGTCATGTGTTAATCAACTCTTGGCCGTCACATGTAATTTGCTCTTGATGGCCTTGGTGACACCGTCATGTGTTAAATCCCAAAAACATTCTGGCGCGTCTCGTGTAAAATTCATATCCACCTTTTTGCCATAACGTGACACTGTCACATGCAATATGTGACGCCGTCAAGCATTGTTTCTAGCTTGTTTTGGAGACTTTGCTGTTTTCTTCACTTTTCGCTCCAAAAACGTCTAAAATGCTCCTTTCCCAGATTTCTTCTCCAAAGTACCTAAAATGACAAAAGGAACGATTTAGGGCAATATTTGATCAAATAATTTCGAATTTGGGCTTAAATGATCCCCTTAAAGCGGTACACTTTTCGTCTCATCAAAGATCAATACAACTTGTACATAATTCGATAAACCAATTACGACCATAAAAAAACTACAACCACGAGTTATCAAAAGACTACCATCAGTTATATGAAAGACTACCATTAACACGTTCTTACCACTAAGACCATCAAAACTTCACCAAAATCAAAAGACTACAAAATCATATATCAACACCATAAGTACTACGACTACCAAATCGAGAAAATACTCATGTTCTTGACTTTCTCGCTGACCCATGTTCCCACAGCCTTATCTCCTTCCTCGGACTCTTCATTTGAAACCTCATTTTGCTAGTCTTCTCTCCACTGTTTCACCCTCTTCCTCATCATCCCGATCTTCAATAGAATAGGAGGTTTCTGTTTAACATGAGCAGGCTTAGGTTTGACATGAGGTTTCAGTATGAAAACTTGTTTTGATTTTGGTTGAGTCCTCTTAGCTGCTTCCAAACTTCAACTTATATTTCACCTTATCTCTAACAGTTTTTACTTTGATCCACCTACACAAACTGAACCATCCAAACAAAAACCCGTTACCCATATTTCTCATAGAACCAAGTCATATAGCTTGAATTCAACTTCCTTTGTTAAAATGCAAGTTGTAAAGTTACATTCTGTTAATCATATGTGATTCTACAAAATCATATGTGATTCAGAAAAATAATCTATAAGCAGGTGTGTAGTGAGAAAATAACCAAAAAGTGTTTCATCTAGATAGATTTTACTATAAGCAGGTGTGTAGTGAAAAAATAATCAAGATATATGCAATAATCTACTTAATATTCTACTAACAATTTGCTTAAAACAATGAGATGGTTGTAAATAATAATTCGAAGTGGCATTAGAATATGTAAACAGATTTATCAAGAAAGAATCTAAACTGTCTTAAGGGTTTCCTCAAAAATAGAGTATGTAAACACACTTACCCTTAAAGCAATATCTAAAAAGGCTTCGCGAGTATTAGGACGACCTATAATTAAACTCCACAAAGAGCCGAGACCTTGATGTACACGATCACCATCACGTATATCTTTTCTACAATTATTATCTGAGCAACATATATCATCAAGAAGCTTAAATGCAGACTCGGGCAAAAAAGGAGCTTCACTAAAAAGTCAACTGAACGACTTATCTTTTGCTGGCAAAGCATCCAGCAAACACTTGGCCTTCAATAAGAAAGATAATACCAATCAAACTAAAAAACAGGTAAAAAACTGAAACATCAGTATAAGCACTAAAAACATCAGTATAAGCTAGAATCATATATAATTTTAGTAAGAATCACATATGATTCTAGTAGAATCACATATGATTCTACTATAATCATATATGATATTACAAAAATATCAATAAGCACTAAAACCATCAATATAATCACTAAAACATCATTATAAGCACAACTATACATAAGCACTAAAAACATCAGTATAAGCACACAGCTACTCTTGAGACCATTAACATGTTTCAAGAGCTCTGTAGTGCCAGATGTCTCACATTTGATTCAAGTCACTAAACGGAAAAACCGCCTAACAAACACTTAGCCTAATAAGCAAAATCTACAAAATAAAGCAACAAAACCTAAAAACCTAAAAATAAGCACCAAAATAAGCAACACCTACTGTTAATATCCCAAAAATAAACAACCCCTAAAAACACAAAATAAGAAACAAAATAAGCATATGTGATTCAAAACAAATCACATGTGATTCACAACAAATCACATGTGATTCCAAACAAATCACATTTAACTTATAATGAAAAACTAAAAAAAATGAACATTCACACCTGTATATGCAACTTTTATACCAACTTTTAGACAACTTTTATACTTTAGAAAGTTCGATATATTTCTCGTATCTGTTACAGTCAAGTGATGACACAAAGAAAAGCTAACATATTATGAAGGTATAATATCTGCTAGGCCACCCAAATATGCAGTCAAGTGATTATCAACTAAATGAACAAAAATCAAAACAACGACAACGATGACGACGACGACGACAACAACAACAACAACAAAAATAACATGTGATTCATTATCAAATATCAATATTCAATACCTAAACATTTGAAATAAACACTACTTAAACAAATAACAACATGAATACTACTACTTAAAATAAATAGTCACATACCATACTTCATCAAAACTACTTCAAAAAATGAACAATCATTATTCACTGCATACACAAAAATTAACAACATGAATAAAAATCACATGTGATTCTTCATCAAAAACTAACATCAACTCAAACAAGCAAAAAAAACTAAAACAAACACAAACTAAATTGATTATTTACTAATTTCAGTTGATTATCTAATAGAAATCTAAAATTTGAAATATATATGAACATCAAAACAGACAAAACAATAATTATATCCAATATCTAATACTTTTAATCATAATAAATTGAAAAATAACAGTAATATAAAGAAAAAAATAAAAAAAAATACCGGCAAAAGTATCACCAGGATAAACAGATGATGATTCGACCTTAGATTTACCCTTACTCACTGCTATTTCATCTCGTATCTCCATTACTGATAAAATTTGGAGGTAAAATTAGGGTTAGGTATGAAGCTTTAATGAGAGGGATAAGAGAGAGAGAGAGAGAGAGAGAGAGAGAGAGAGAGAGAGAGAGAGAGAGAGAGAGAGAGAGAGAGAGATGAGAGAAATAAATGTATGTGTGTGTTTGTAAATGAGCAGATGCGTGATATGTTGGCTACTTACCAAAAAAAATGTGGACGCGATATGACCATGATACCCCTCTTCAATAAATGACAAAAGGAAAAAAAAATCAGATTAATCCTAAGCGTCAGATGAAGAATGGATGGACGGACCAGATGTGTTCAGCTGTTCTATGGTAAAAATTAGATCTACAAAGAACTTTTGTCATATTGAATTTATCTAAGTTGTTGGAAATACTTTTGAAATGCGTTTCAATTAGAAAATTTGTCTTGCTTTGCAACCGATCTCTTTTATGCATTTATATGTGCAATAATAACATTTTAAAACAAATCTAAAGGTGATCTTGTATCTATGCATTAAAAAATTGTCAAAAGTACCGACTAAAGGACAAACCAATATATATTATTTTAAGAGAGGTTATTCCCACCCTAGTTTTTTACAAATGACACCCAGCTCTATTTTTTTATTTTTTTATTATTATAATTTGTTCATATAAAAAGACTATAAATTTAAAAGTACGGAACAGAAAATATAAAGTTTAATAAGTCAAAAGCTCAAAACTGACAAACACGGAACATAAACTGATAAAAAATTGTATTGCAGTGTAAACTAAGGGGACAAAAGTAATCTTTTATACCTTTAACCCCTCTATGTCACATCCCGGTGGGTGAGGATCATAACCCATTATTTTACTAAAAATTACTGCATATCTTATTCAACCTTTAATCCTCTACATCGTTTATCTTTTTCTTCAAAAATCCAAACTAATAAATAAAATGTTTTTCCACTTATTTTTGTTCATCTTTGTGCACTAATTCAATCTAAGGTCAGCACTTTCAAAAAACCAGCAATTACATAAAAATTACACCTCGCCGGCTTAAATCATGTGTGACATGTGCCACACGTGGCTCGCACATAGATTCGCCCCTAAACAAATGTACATGAGCTTGAAAAAGATGCGGTAGGACGCTAGAAATGGCAAAAAAATCCGAATCCGATACCCGACCCTTATTTGACCGGGGAATCCCCGAGTTGACCGGGTATGGGGATGGGGGTGGGGAATCCATGATACTTAAAAGCAAGTATGGAGACGGGGATGGTAATACCCTCGGGTCCCCGAACCCGTCCCCGAATATCTTTTATGTATAAATACAATTATATATGTACATAATTTTGAAATCTTGTCAATTAATAGTTAATATCCTATTTGAAAATAACCTTTCAGAATTTTAGAAACAAAGTTGTAGTCATACTTTGGTTATTTTCAGTTTTTGTTTCCAGTTGTAGCCATACTTTGGTTTTTGATGTTAGTACGGTTGCACCATCGGAAATATATTAAATATGCCAACTTTGTGACGGGGAAAAATCCCCGATTCCCCATTGAGGATCCCCATTCTCCATCGGGGACGGTGATGTGGACTTAATTGTGACCCCCGATGGGGATGGGAACGAGGATGGGAATAGCTACTGAACTTCAGGAATGAG
Organism: Artemisia argyi; assembly: GCA_030686995.1. Lineage (NCBI taxonomy): Eukaryota > Viridiplantae > Streptophyta > Magnoliopsida > Asterales > Asteraceae > Artemisia > Artemisia argyi. The sequence continues at coordinate 127,537,097 of CM060697.1, forward strand.
GATGGTATCAAACATTCCCCGTAAACCCGACCCAGTTGCCATCTCTATAGGACGCCATCCTCACAATGAATTTCCATTTTTTTTTAAGTGTAAAACAATTGCAGTTGTAAGAAAAGAAAAAAAAAACATTCATATTTTTCTTTTCATCCATGTCTCAAAAACAAGTTAGTCCATTGGATTCATTGTTGTACTTTCATTTTTTGGAAATCAAATAGCCCACAACATACCATCTGCATTATTTAGAAATGGGTATTAAACCCACAAATACACTTTATTGTAACATTTTAGTTTAAAAGGTTGTAATTTTTTTCTATCTTTTCATAGAGTTGCAAACTGAACCATCTTTAATTCTTTATTGTTGATGACTTGATGGGGCTGACTTCATATTAAATGTACTTCTTCTCTGGACAGCTTATGCATATAAAAAAACTTTGAAAAATGAGATCGTCAAATCTACTTTATTGTATTCCTTTTTTTTTTTATATACAATAATGCATGCATTTAAAATGATCTTGCAATCTCACTTTCAAACAATAAGCATTTTCCTTATTTTATAATGGATGCAATATCAATCAAAACGTGTAGGCATTACTCTTTGAATTCTTTAGTTATTTTAAGTTTCAATTATATTATAGGTGTCAAAAGAAACACTTATTTAGCTCATGATTAGGGTGATTAGGATGGGGAGGTTCCACATGCAACAGAATTTAGTGTTGGATGTATGTTTTGGTTATTTCTGGTTACATTATCAAATTATCAATTTCTCATTAATTTAACCTGATTTAACTAAGGGCTAATTGCACCAAAATGTGGTAATATACTTGACACCATATGTCATTTTTTTAAAAGATTATAACTATGCAAGAATATGATCATCTTTAATTTTGCTAATTTGCAATTTTTGAGTCAAGATATTATATCTTTTGATGGAATTTTATTGTGGTTTGGTAGCTAGCCATCTAGGCTTGCTTCTGTGTAAGGGTGAGCATCGGTTCAGGACCGGACCGGATCGACAAGACCGATGACCGAATTAGCCAAAAAGCCAAGATCGATGACCGGACCGAATGTGGTCGGTTCGGTCCGGTCTCGGTCGGTGCGGTCTAACACGGCCAAATAATCGGTTTGTAGTCCGGACCGGACCGGACCGAGGACTGAATTATCCAAAAACCCAAGACCGAGGACCGGACCGAATGTGGTCGGTCCGGTCCGTTTGCTCAGCCCTACTTCTGTGTAACAATTAATACATATATGTTGACATTTTCTGTAAATTAATTCAAGTGAAAATCATGTTTAAATATAGTAATTCATTCAAGTGGGCATGATTAATCTGTTTATAAAAAGAATGTTTTAATTCATTCAAGTGAAAATCATGTTCAAATATAGTAATTTACAAGTTCATTTAATGTGTATTTAATGCATTTTTTGATTAATTAAAAAAGTTTGTGTTCATTAACTACACCTTAATCTCTGTTCCAGTGGGCGTTTGTTAGCAAAACCTAAATATAAATATTTGATGTTTAGTGACACAATTAATAGTTACAAAGATTTGAAATGCATAGTGATTTGAATTTTGATGAAGTAAATGCCAAAATTTAGTAATTTACGTAAACTTAATATTAAGATTTTCACAATAAAATGTTCTCAAATGCAGTATAGACAGTAAAGATGAAAACATAAATGAAGAATAAGCATATCTTTAATCATTATCCATTTAGCCTTCTAATTTAAAAAATTATGTTCAATGACATATCTTAACAATGAGTGATAAATTTTAAAAGTCTATTTTTTTCGCCTTTTGAGGTATGCATGACAACATATTCTGTATGTTAAAAATAGGGTATATGATAAAGAACATCAATCCCTTTTTATAGAGCAGAATAATCTTTAGTATTAGATACCCAACATCAACAAAGTAATCTTTTATATAATAAAATAATTACATCATTTCGGAATGTTTTTGTAAATCACTTCTCAATGTAAAAAAAATTGGGCCAATAGGAGAGCTCGATTTTGCCACATAAGCAAAATAAGCAAAATCAAGCGACGTGATTGGCCAATAAAAAGTCAAAATTGAATTGATTTTGGTCAAACTTTAATAAATTTGATGGAGAATTTGATTGAGGAAAAAAACATATAAAAATATATGTGTCAAATTTATGAAAATAAAAACTTAAAAAAAGAGGGGGTAATTAATAAAACATTAGTGGTTGAATTTTAAATATATTATATGGGGTTAAGTGTAAAATTATAAATCTCCATGTTTTTTTATAACTTTAGATAATAAAAAAAAATAACCCCTTACACTTTATAACCCCTACACTCTATAATATGAACTTTGTTTACAATTACATGAGTATTAGTACTGGCTTGAGACTTTCATTCATTAAACTTACAAAATTCTACAAATATACGAATTAGGTTTAATATACGTTAAATATTTTAAAAACAAATATTTGTTTTAAACTTTCATCCATTAAAATATTTTTTACTATGTACATTAAATAAGGACTCATGTTATCCTATTTAAAAATTTAATCTATGCGTACACGGATTTGAATATTAAATACGGCTAAATTATTATTAACGGTAATATAAATATCAACAACTCATGTAATTATTATTTAAAGTTTATATACGGATATCCTGAAAACATTTTTGAAAAACAGAGTCCACAAATTTTAACCCACATAAAAATCAGTTTTTCCATTCCTCTCTTCTCTTCTACCCCACATAACAAAGCCTAAACATTCGTTCTTTCAATTCATGAGATTGGATATTCATGATGTATTGCAGATTTGCAGTGATGAACAAATGTTTATGTTTTAATTCATGAATATCCAATATCATCAGACATAACAATCGCATCCATCTTCTATAACCCGAATCAAACCATACCTTCCCAAAATCAAACCGATTGGAGAATCAAAAACGAATATTAAAACGTATAAAATCGTACAAAAACGTATACAGTTGTCGATGTTTAAGCTTAAAAATGTATTAATGACTGAGATTAGGTTTAAGTTCAGTTTTTATTTTATTTTTATTTTTTTAATGATCTTTTGGTGTTGGGTTTAGCTGATAAAGTTTGTTAAATTTGACTTTGTGTTTTGTTGAAGTTTTGCTTTTGTGGGTCTTTTGTATTGTTTAGTTGATAAAGTTGTGAAATTTGTTCAACTTAATGGTAGATTATGTTGAAGTTTTGATTCTTATAGCGTTCGGGCATAATAAAGTGGTGATTGGTATGCTTTCTGTATGTGTTATGATGATCTCAAGTAAGAATCTCCCTCTATTAATAGTTGTAAATGGAGTTTGTATAAATAAGTTTTTAGTGTTTTTGTGTACTTTAAGTCAACTATTATTAGGGGTCACTAATGTTGTCAAGTGAGTTTTGACATGTTTTCATAATTTCGTAGGTCTTGGATGCAAACTCTATAAGATTTGACACAAAGATTCAATGGCATACGTGAGATATATTTTGTTTAAAATACAAATTGGGTGTAACACAATGAGTATATTTACAATTATAAACTCATTATATGGTGACTATCTGAGCTGCAAAGAGACTTCACGTCGAATATTTACTCTACGGGTAAATTGTGTATATCCTTATAAACAACTATTTGATTGGAGCATAATGGAGTGTTGTTCTTTATACGGAAGTGATTGGCACACTTTTGTTTTTTTATCGGGACAGTCACGGTACAAGCAGTTAAAGCAGTTTATACTAAAGGTACAACTGTTTATTGTATAATGTGGAGTGTCCCAATAAAAATTGAGAGTGCTGCCAACCACTTCCCTTCTTCATATGATATGGGGGATGCTTATATATCACACTTGAAAAAAGATTATGCGTTGCAAAGTAACTTATGTACCTTCTAATATAATCTGAATCATTAAACAACCCATTGTAATACTATTATTTTGAATTTGAATTTGATTTGGATATATAACATCAACAAAAATAGTTAAGGTTAAAGTTGAATCAAATTAACTTTGAAAATTTAAACTGGACACTTATTTTGAGACGGATGTAGTATAAAGGTTCGGCTTTTAGCACATTTACCTTAAATTGACAATTACTCAAAGAAAAAAAACATTATAATTAAAATTTATGTCAAAACCCCGTGCGTGCACGGGTATTATAACTAGTATTAATTAGAAGAAAATATGTAACAAACTCTTGATGGTAAGGTCTTTAAAAAAACATTAACAATGGATTAGAGATAATTACAAGATTTTAATTTGTATAGTGAAAGATTTATCAGGTAAATGAAGTTGTTGAAAGTAATGAATAAACATATAATTGTTATTATACTTAAAACAAAACATGTAAAAAAAATTACCGTTTTTCCTACTTGATTATGCAAATCATTTATTTATTTATTTATTTATTTTATTTTATTTTTTACTTGAAAAATAAGCAATAAAGCATAAGTCGAAAAAATCACATATAAGCAATAGAAAAGAGCAATCTCAAACACCCTTTTATGGTTCAAAATAACATCATCGTTTTTAACACCATCGCGATTCAAATCATGGTTTAAAATACTCAAGTAAATTTATGTTCATTTTCTCGAATTTCAAAATTTGATCACTAGACCATCTATTTTTCATAAACTTTAAGATGTGTCGCATATTGTCATCCTTTTATTCTAATATTTACATTAGTTTTAACTATTACTCTAAAGAAAAACATGATAGCGTGAATGTTTCTCAATATAGTGGTTGTCGCATATAATGTGTATATGATGTGATATAGTTAGTTTATTATTTGTCAATATATAATATTCTCAAATACAGAATTTGAGTCGAATGATTATGCATTAGTTTATACAGTGCCAACCATCTAAGAATGTTTTAAAATATTATTATCAATGACACAATGAGAGTAGCAGAGTGGTGGAGCTTGTGCAATGTGCACTTACTATAGAAAGTAGAAACCTTAATCTGATGATAAATCCAACTTCATTTCCTTCAATGCCCCACTTCGGGGGTAATCCGTATAAATGTAAATGAGAGAGTGGCGAGGCAACACAACCCAACCATGTGGGTGAGAGGTAGACACTCCCATCACATGTCCTTGCATTATTGTCATAAAAATAATTCATACATATGAACACATGACCTTTGATAACGGTACATTTCTATTCTTATATTTTCATTTAATGCTATTAAATGTTATAGTTTGGCTTTCAAAACAAAGATTACTCGTAGAATCAAATTATGTTGGGTTTTTCTAACATGTGCCCTAGGGCACATGTTAAGCACACAAAAAGTACTATGAGATCCACAAAAAAGGACATACATAAATACACTTGTCTGTACTTTTATGTGGGTCCATGAGTACTTTTATGTACTTTTTTTGTGCTTAACATGTGCCCTAGGGCACATGTTAGAAAAACCCAATTATGTTTTGAATATAGGGTTTTTAGTTGACTTGACTGAGTTTCGGGTCCTCGGTTCGACCAACTTTTTGCTCAAAACAGATTTTCAGCGATTTGATTTCCCGTTAAAACCGGCTGGCCAACTCAGGTTAGCAAACATAAACAAATGGAAGCGTATGAAAATTGAACGACACGAGGGATAAGATTTTATTTACAATATATAGAGTGAATTGAAATTTGTCCTTATGATTTTAGCAAATTTCAAGCGCAATCACTACAACGTCGAAAGTGAAAACGTAATTTGTGTGAGAAATTTTGGTGTGCTATTATCGTCCTATTGCATACTAAAGTCTCGTACGAATCGTGTTTGCCCTTTCAAAATTGTTGAGATTAAGCCTGTAATTCTGTCAAACTATTTGGATGTCACAATTTAATTGTCCACCACTAAAAATAGATATGAAAGTATGATCGAGTTCAGCGTCTTCAATTCTTACCCTTACTTGAAATTATATTACAAAGTTTATAGAAGACATTAATTACAGTAATTAGTTAAGGGTAAATTATAATTCTAAAAAAAAAAGTAAAAGAGAAAAAAGAACAGTAATTATTTTTTTTGTGTGTTTTCTGTCGGGAAAATTATTTTAGGAATGAAGGAGCAGTAAATGTTTGAACCAAGGTTGTTGTCAGGATCAAGATCTTACCTAATATGATCATTTTCGAGTTTGCAAGATTGTAATCGTAGAATCGGATAGGGATCGTAAGATTCTACGAAAATGTATATATGTTTTTATACAGGGGTTGTAGCTTTACACTTTTATATTAATAGTTAACTAGTGTTATACACAACAACTAAAAATAACTACATCTATAAGTTTATTACTTTATTTGCTAAAAATCTAAAAGAAAGACATCAATTAATTAAATAACTCATATGATAAAATTAAAGAACTAAACAAAAAATTAAAATGTAGAAAAGAAATAAATTAGTTACCATATCAAATACAGTAAGAAACTGAGATTTGGTACGAGCAGATGAAACGAACAAACGAAGGGCAAATTATTAAAAAAAAGTATTATACTTGCCATGATTTCGTCTTTAGGCTAGCGAATAATTTCTTTTTCTTTTGAGGGTAATTTTCTTTCATATTCATGATCTTCAGGGTATTTTGCGAAATTTCTGGACATTTTTGCCCCTCTTAGCTAATAGAAATTTTTTTTCTCAAAGGGCAAAAATGTCACTTAATACCCTAAAAATGATGAATTTGAAAGAAAATTACTCTCAAAAGTAAAAAAAAAAAAAAAAAAAAAAAAAAAAAAAAAAAAAAAAAAATTGTTCGCTACCCTGAAGATGAAACCATATAATATTTTTTTTTATAATTTGCCCAATAAAAGAAATTAGGCGTTCATTATTATTATTTTTTTCTTTCTTAATAACCATCAAGAATTGATATCCAAATGCTCGGATATGAAAAAGAGAAACAATCATTCGGGCTTTAAGACATGTATTTATGCTTAAAAAAAAAAAAAAAAAAAAAAGTTTCAAAAAATGGGTTAGTAATAGGATCGGATCCTAACCATCGAATTACGATCTTGTTACGATACTGATAGTGTTTTATGTGCAGAGGATCGAGATAATGACAACGTTGGTACTAGTAGAGTGACAACTGACAAGACAAGGGGATAATTGGATCGAGGAAAGGTGAAAAGAACATAACAATAATTCAAAGGCCAAATTAAGTGGACCCCCCACACACAAACAAGGCGGGAAGTAACAAAACACACAAAAAACACACACTAGTTGTAGACTTGTAGTTATAGCCGGATGGCCGGTGTTTATATAGTACTAGTAACTGTAAAAAATAAATAAACCTCTCTCACAAATCACAATCACGAGTCTATTTCTTTATTCATTCATTTACACCAACAATCGTGCCGGCCACACACACACTCAATACATTCTCTCTCTGTCTATATCTTATAATTAACAGCTATGCATGTAGTAGTATTTGTGCTACTCTCTCTCTCTAGATCGTTCCATAATTTAGGTCCTACAATCATAACTACAACATTATTTTTCATTAGCCATGGCTTCTTCTGCTAGTACTAAAAATATGAGTAATACTAATAATGCTAGTGTTGGTGTTAAAAATGACAAACATCATGTTACGCCTACGGTTAAAACTACTGGTGGTCATGTAAGGTCTAAAACGCCTCCGTCTTCGGTTTCCAGACGCTCCGTTACGCCGAATTCTAGGTCTCATACTCGCCAAAACGACGATGATGCAGGTAGTTTGTTAATTTATATATGTGTATTTCACTCATAATGTGTTTGATATTGTGTGCTTTGAAATTGATTATGTGATTGTTATTTGTGTATACAAATGTATACGGATTTGTACTCCATAGAATTCCTAGTATATTAAATAGGAAAAATGATTGGGAGGCCTAAATTATGTGTCTAAACATGTGTGGCGGCATGATCCTTTTGGTTTGCTTGACTGCAGCCATCAGGATGATGTCACGCAGTCTTATGCATGAATTTAGACACATCTTTAGGCCTCCCAATCACTTATGTATTAAATATTAGGGTAAAAAAATTAAGCTATCAGGGCTGGCCTGTTTTCTCCGTAGTTTCTTATAATACTGCAAAACGTTGATAACCAGCAACACTGACCGGCCCCACCCAAGGGCAATATGTGGAAGACAGTGTTGACACGACGTCTGTTTAGGAGAGTGTCCATTGTTTGTTATAAATGAGGAACTTGTAATGGATAAACTGGAATTGTCAAATATAAATGCTGCCTAGATTATTTCTTAAATTAATGTTTTGTGAATTTTAGAAAGTAATGATTTATTTGCTTCTATGGCCGGCTTACTTTTAACTTCAAACTTGACCTGATTCCTTTTTAGGTTCCATGAGAAAAATTTATTATAACCGTAAAGTTCTATACAAAGTTTGCCATGAGAAATTATTATAACCGAAAAGTTATATACAAAATTTGCCTTTGTTACCCTTTTTGATGTTTATGCCTCATAAGTTAGAACTACGCCTCGTTGGCTAGTTAGATGTTAATCTTTAAGCAAAATTTATGAACTTTGACAGATACCGGTGTTGTAGTCTAATAGGAAATAAAACATCATTTTAGGAGTTACTAATTGACTTAGTTTTACATGACCATTCGATGGAAGGAAATATTAATAATTGCTTGGCAAGTTTTGATAAGATGTGAACACATGTTATGTTATTGGGTGAATGTAAATTCTGCGTATTGGGTGGGATATGTGATGTGTTGATAATATTTGGAAGGTCTTAAAATTGTACTTGCCACAGAATCCGGCAGAGTAAGAGTTGCTGTTAGAGTGCGCCCAAAAAACGCAGATGACCTTATTTCAGATGCTGATTATTTCGATTGCATAGAACTTCAACCTGAGGTAACCATATAATTTACTTTAAAAGAATGGCAATTTTCATAATATTTTATAGTTAGTCTGAATGGTCGTACTATGTGTGATTGCTTTGCCTCATGCAGCTTAAAAGATTGAAGTTGAAGAAAAATAACTGGAGTTCTGAGTCTTATAGATTTGATGAAGTATTCACAGAAGCTGCTTCACAGATGCGTGTCTATGAAGCTGTAGCAAAACCAGTAGTTGAGGTTAGTGAATTGCTTGAATTTTGCACATTTTGATCATGTTTGAGTATCCTAATGAAAGGAAAATATTGTATTTTTTTAACTAAAGTTCTTGATTTGACGTCTGCAGGGTGTGTTAAATGGGTACAATGGAACAATTATGGCTTATGGTCAAACTGGAACCGGTAAAACTTTTACACTCGGAAAATTGGGCAAAGATGATGCATCTGAAAGAGGTATTATGGTTAGGGCTTTGGAGGATATCATTTCCGGTGCATCTCCAGCATATGATAGTGTGGAAATCTCCTATCTGCAGGTATTACTAAGATCTAGTCGTTTAGCTTCATTTATATGTTATTCATAACTAAATCAATTCAATACTTTTCTTTTAAAGGACTAATCAATGCATAACCTATAGTCCTGTATGGATCCCATTGGAGTCAAAATTAATGAAGCTGACTTTGACTTCTTAGCTATCTAGTTATCATCATATGTTCATATTGCAAATGCTGCTTCAATGATAAACATCCTGGTTGTCGTAACAGATTTATATGGAATCTGTTCAAGACTTGCTTGCACCAGAAAAGGTTAACATTCCAATTGTTGAGGATCCAAAGAATGGGGAAGTGTCTGTACCTGGTGCAGCAGTAGTCAAAATTCAAAATGTAGATCACTTTTTGCATTTACTGCAAATTGGAGAAGCAAATCGTCATGCAGCAAATACAAAGATGAACACTGAATCTTCTCGTAGCCATGCAATTCTTATGGTACATATGTTAATGAAAAGCTTTTAAACAATGTTTTAACTTATTTCGTATCCACTTACTAACACACATGGTTATTTTGCCAAATTTTATAGGTGTCTTTTAGAAGATCTGTTCAAAATAAAGAAGAAAACAACACATCTTCTCAAGGGAAAGACGATAGAAGTGCAATAGTTGGTGGACATGTGATACCGACTGTTAGAAAGAGCAAACTACTTATTGTTGATCTTGCAGGGTCTGAGCGCCTTGACAAATCTGGTATGTCGCCATATGCACTCAGATACTAGACTTCTACATTTCTTTATAAGTGTCAGTATATACAAACCATTCATTACATGAACAAGCATAAGCATATTAGCCTTTTAGGAACTTATGTATATGGTTGCACAAAATGCAGGAAGTGAAGGTCACATGGTTGAAGAGACAAAGTTTATCAATCTTTCTCTTAGTTCTCTCGGGAAATGTATAAATGCATTGGCTGAAAATAGCCCTCATATACCAACCAGAGATTCTAAGCTAACGAGATTGCTTCGTGATTCTTTTGGAGGTAAACTGTCCATATTCTGCTTTTACTTTACTCAAGTACCCTCCATATATTATACAGTGAATAGCGGTCATGGTCATATCTAAAATATGATACTTGTGAAGTGTTTTAATTTTTTCTTGTGTATTTACTTCTTGGTACTAAACACATCAAACTGAGCAGGCTCAGCGAGGACCTCTCTAATAGTAACAATTGGCCCATCTTCTCGACATTATTCAGAAACCTCAAGCACCATAATGTTTGGACAACGGGTAAGTTGGATCTACAAATTTTATTATTTCTTATCAAATTGCATCGTGGTGATAAGTAATTTGTGATTCTTATATGACAAGGTGGATTTTGACCCATTAACTAAATATTTTGTCGATTTGGGTGTTGTTTTATCTCAAACGGGTCAAATTTATACTTTAAAAAAAAAGTGGAATGGGTCAAACAGGTTTTAAAGTCGACCAAAATCTAAGTTATGCATAGGACCTTCTAAATTAATTTCTTTAAAATTTTATATTGTTATTGCAATAGTTTTATATTTATAATCATTAGAATGTGTTTAAGGGACACCACGACCTGACCCTTACAAAGATTGACTCATCCCACATAAAACTGTTTTGAACCATTACCCAATCCCTACATCTTGCCACCTCTACGTCTATGCTTACATATTTATCCTTCATGTTTTCCAAATACAAAAAGACACACACACACACACACACATTAAAGTGGTACTGTTTCATATTTCTGGTCCTTTATACTTATATTATTTTGCTTACAACTTACTGGTTGTGCAGGCTATGAAAGTTGTAAATTTGGTAAAGGTGAAAGAAGAGTTTGATTACGAGAGCTTGTGTCACAAACTTGAGAATCAAATCGATATACTCACAAAGGAGGTGGACAGGCAACAGAAATCTAAAGCAGACAGCACTTTCAAATTAGAGACCAATCTTAGAGAGTGTCAAAATAGCTTTAAGGAAACAGAGAAGTCTTTAATTGCAAGGTGTGAGGTACATTTCTCTCTTTCTGGTTTATCCTTTTCAATATTATGTTACAAATCCGTCTAAATTTTTTCTGCTTAGTTTATATGACCTTTTGGCCTGTGTCACACTTATAATCAGTTGCTAGAAAAAGATAAATCTCGCTTGGAATCGGAGTTGAAAGATATTCTAAAAGAATTGAATTCCCAGAAAGATCATAATGATATCGTTTGCAAAGAGGTTGAGCGTCTAGAAAGAAGCTTGAAGCATTTTGAGGTAATCACAAAGTGAGCTGAAATTTTGATTTTCCTTCTATCAGAACTAAGTTTGACTTTGACTTGCAGTTATTAGAGAAGGAGAAGGCCAATTTGGAATCAGAAATGAAAAATGTGTTGGAGGAATTAGATTATCACAAGAATAAAAATAATAGGATGCATGACGAGATTGCACGCCTGGAACTCGGTCTAGAGCACAACAAGGTTATTGCAATAACTACTTATTTCTGGTATCTTATCAGTAGTTTTATTTTGTTAGGTCTGCTTAATACTGAAAGTTGGCTATAAATAATGGAAGATCATTGTTGATATAAACATGTGAAAAGTATCTATATCTCGTGATTGATCTGACAAATGAAAATAATCTTAAAACAAAAAAGTTTCTAGGAAAAAGCTAGAGTCAACCAGTCTTGTCAAGACCTTTTCATGGACTGGGCTCTGTAACTCCTCACACTTTAAAATTTTGACCCTTTGATCTTTTTGATCTTTGTAACTTTGTGAGAGGTCTCAAAATCAGACACTGCTTGATGCAAACAAACCTTAAGTGGCCACGCCAACCTCCATAAAAAAGGGGAGGGCTTTACCCGGTTTGAGTCTCTGTGGCGGTGGGCTCAAGCCCCGCGGATTAGTTGGTTAAAAGATCGGAAACCAGAGTTACCCAAAATATAAACGATAAAAGACAACCGTATCATGGATATGTAGCTAGCCAGCAAATTTGGTAACAATATTAAGGAAATATAGTAACTATAGGCCTCTAAATTATTTTTCATAAATAAGGAGCTAGGAAAAAAAGAAACCACTCGTATTTGTGGCCTATTTAGCTTCATCGAGCTTCATTGCTTTCATTGTTTCTATATTATACTGCTAAGTGGAATTGCACTTGTTTGCTTGAACACATATATTTACACTATTCTCTTGTGTGCTTGTAGAAATACCAGGCTGAAACATCGACATACCAAAAAGTACTTGCAGACACGACCCAGATGTATGAGAAGAAAATAAGCGAGTTAATGTCACATTTAGAAGATGAGCGAGAACGGGCCAGCAGTGTTGAAGAACAGTTAGATTTAATGAAAAATCTACTAAGTGAACATCAAAAATCAATGGAGGTATATGATTCATTGTATTCAGTTAAAACAGTTTTATCCACTGTAGTTTTTTTTTTTTTTTTAACCATAATCTATATGTTCATCTTTTTTGTAGCAATATCAAATTGAACGTGCTACATACCAGAAGGCGCTTGCAGAAACCACTCAGATGTATGAGCAAAAAATAAATGATATGGTAATACAAGTGGAGGACGAGCATGCACGATCTGTTGGATTAGAAGAACTAGTTATTTCACTACAAAAAGCGTCAACCGACAATCAGAGTTCACTGCAAGTAAGTTCTGGACGCACGTGATTTACTAACAACAACCTTTGTTTACAAGTTTTTAATTCAAGCCAATCTCTTCTGCTTGCAGATCAAAGGGAAAAAGGAAATTGATGCTCTTAAGATGGAACTAAAAGAAATGGCTCAGCTACATAAAAAAACTCTAGATGAACTTCAGTCAGTGAAAACGGAACATACGGATATATCATCAGAGAAGGTAACTGGAACGCAAATAGTTGATGCCTTTTTTACAGTAAGCCATTCAAATTGTAATGCTGATTGTAATGCAGGTTAAATTAAGCGATGAACTTCAAGCTGTAAGAGAAGCCCTTTCACTCGAGGAAAAGCGCAGGAAGGCGGTTGAAAAAGAGCTAAGTAGTATTAAAAATGCTGTACCCGAAAGTGAAGATGACTTCGAGGTATTGTGAAAATGAAGTCTGTTTAGTATTTGTTAAACGCGAAGCTTTTGACCCAATTTTTTTTTATAAACGGGTTAATTAGCATTGTGTTTTTATCTCTAATTGGTCTACTGGGTGAGCAAAATAATAGCTAAAACTGAGGATCACAAGGCACAGATGTATATTTTGCATCATTTATCATGATTATTAATTTATTATTGATGAAATTATTCATATTTAATAAACATTTTTGACACACCAATCATTCATAGATAGTTGGACTAAAAGTGTTTTTAGTCGACGTGTTGGGACCTCTTATATTTTCCCTGTCAAGTATGGCGGAGATCTCATGTATAAAGTTTGTATAGGATAAGAGACCATCCATGAAAGAAAACATTGCAAGAGGATCTGCAAATGGAGCCCCCTTGAGATTACATAACTCAAACTCTTTTCAGCGAACCACTATAGCTAAGATATGCGAAGAAGGCAAGTTTGAACCACTATATAATGATTTTGTGAACCTTATAAATTTTGTAAATTAAAGCTTAGAATTAACTAGAAATCTTTGCCATCTGCAGTTGGCCTTCAAAAGATATTGACATTATTGCAATCTGCTGATTTAGATGTCCAAACACACGCTGTGAAAGTTGTGGCAAACCTTGCTGCAGAAGGTAGGTGCTTTAACAACTAATCAACTGTACTTACATAATGGTGTCGTACTAACTGCACATTTGTACTTTGTAGAACAGATTGATGTTTTAATTATCCTTGTTGGAGATTGTTCTTATTTGTACCATTAAAATTAAATGAAACTTAAAGATCAACCGTGCTCCTTATTTTGTACATACCGCAATTTTTACACAATGCTGTCCCAGAGGATAATCATTTTTCTGTAAAAACAAATTAGTGCCAAGTTAATAGGATTTTTAGATGATATTTACCTAGTTAAGCTAATTAATGTATTGTTTACAAATTACAGATATCAATCAGGAAAAGATTGTACAAGAAGGGGGTCTAGATGCACTGCTCATCCTACTGAGAACCTCCCAAAATACAATGCTACTTAGGGTTGCTTCTGGAGCCATTGCAAATCTTGCAATGAATGGTAATCCCAAATCTATTTTTTGACTATCACATACGGTTCATTAGATTTGACTATTCAGTATATTGATGATGTGAAGGTTCTTATAAAAGATTAGCATCTGTTATTTGCTTTCATTAATCTAACTATGATAAAATCCCTTTTATGCTAGAACCAAATCAAGCCCTAATCATGGGTAAAGGAGGTGCAGCTTTGCTGGCACATACAGCTTCGAAAACAGAAGATCCCCAAACTCTCAGAATGGTAGCCGGAGCCATTGCAAATTTATGTGGAAATGGTAAGCCCTTAGTTAAATGGGTCATTTTCTACTAAAGTTCAGGATGGGATGGGTCGATTCAGCATACAGTTTTTTGTCCATTTTTTTTATAATTAGCCAATTTGTTAAACCATGATTTGAGAAATAACAACATTCCTATATCAATAATCTAGTTCTTTGGATTAACCTATTTCGGAGGTCGTATGCATCAAAACTGAGTTTGTGCACTTTCAACCTTTTTTTCCCTTTAGAGTTTAAGAACCATCAAGTTAACCCATTACCCATTCATATATAAATGGGTTAAAATAGTTAGCTGTATCAAATACTGATACATTTGGTTATTGTTTATGACATCAGAGAAGTTACATTTGCCACTGACTGAACAAGGAGGCATTAGAGCACTCTTGGGCATGGTTAGATCCGGAAATAATGATGTCATTGCTCAGGTTGCCAGGGGATTGGCAAATTTCGCTAAATGTGAATCTCGAGCAATAACTCAAGGTTTATATAATCTTATCTTTATCAAAGTTCTTCATAATGAAACTGGTCAGAAATTATTTATAACACAACCTTGGATGGTTTCAAAATTGTGCAGGACACAAGAAAGGTCGGTCTCTTCTAATGGATGACGGTGTGCTTACATGGTTGCTTGCAAACTCAAATATTGCCTCAATATCAACCCGGCGTCACATTGAGCTTGCTCTTTGTCATTTAGCACAAAACGGTACACATTTACTTCGATACATGTAGATTAATGTGTGTATCATAATATGTTCTAACTTTGCTAGTATTTATTATCAGAGGACAATACAAGGGACTTTGTAACCAGTGGAGGGGTTAAACAACTTGCAAAAATCTCTGTCGAATCCAGCAGAGATGATATTCGTGACCTGGCAAAGAAGATATTGAGATTGAATCGATCTTTTAAGGCAGAGGTGCAACTAGAATAACACAAGATAAACGCATACGTGGTCTCAAATCTAACAAGACTAATGAACTGCTATTTTTTCTAGATCAACAATTATCTGTGATTTACTTGGGTATTTCCAAGATTATACAATAACAATGAGTTGTATTATGAACTCGATCGTGTAAAATACGTACTTGTCTATATATAGAACAAAAACTTTAGAGAATTCAAACATTACCAGCGCTACTAGAATACAAATATTAGTAAATGTTTCTTACTACTTCTTGCATGTTTAATTGATTTTACTAACATTGGTAGTCTTCCCCCCCCCCCCCCCCCCCCCCCCCCCACCCACCACCAACCTTCAGTTTGACTTTGAACTACTTAAGTTATATAAATTGTTATTGATTAACTTACTTTGTTGGAGTATAGGCTTACATGAATAAGGGTACATTTGGTTTATGGGTGGGTGGGTATCCTACTATCCTCTCAAACATCAAACATGTGATTTTCAGGAATCTTTGAAAACAAAAAAGGTTGATAAATTAAATTTCCAATGCTAATGATGCCAGGGAAACCAATTATGTGTATATATCTACCAAATCAAAACAAAATAAAAGTCTAAGAACCTGAGCTTAAACAAAATATTAATTGCATATGTTCTATTGAGGAAACCAATTTAGTTTGCACTCAAGGTAACCAGGGAATGTGTGAAGAACGCGTATCCAAGAACTTGTTAGAGCTTCCCATTTTTCATTACGAGGATTTTTCAATAAAACTTCTTTTAGATGAGTCGTATTCCCTTCCATCATCTTCCTTATCACCTGGTAAGAGGACCTTATGTAACTCGGATGGCAGATCAAGAAAAATGCATCAAAGAATCGTGTTTGCTTCCACGCGTGTTCATCTAAATTTGTAAAAAGTGTAAGTTGAACGTTCCCAACCGGAAACAAGACCCTTCTTCTGAGATCATCAACATCAATGTTTAAACGCGCAACTGAATCAAGGTTAGCACTACTTATGTTGATGTCAAACTTGCTTGATAAATTGAGTGCTTCCCTCATCCTGAGAAAGTACGAATGACCCAAATCTTCCCATGCATTGAAAGTAAGCTTAACTTGCTCGGGAGCGGTGGTTCGAAAAAGGAGACCAGTCGGTATATTACCACCACTATAGATGAAAGAAAGTAATCTTGGAGCATTAACTTGTACATTGACCTGCCAGCCTTGAAATAGTTTTAGGGTCAACCACTTGAGCGAATAACAAGTGATAACCATGTTTTCAAGCTCCCAACGGCTGATTCCAAGGGTCAGACTCTCGAGCACAGAAAACTTCGATTCGACTGTTTTAAAAAACGAATCATCTATAATCACACCCTCTATACATAATTGTGTCACACTTGCTAAAAAATCTATTTGAAATGGTATAGGCTTCTTATAAGCAAATAACGCGCTGTAACAAAAGGAGCAAAGACTTGGTACATTATTGATCTCCCAATGATCGTCCTCTTCAATTGATAAAATTTCCAATTCGCTAAGACGAAGAAGGTTTTTAACCTTAATATTCTTCAAGCCATCACACCACAAGAGTTTAATCTTCTCAAGTAAGGTACAAGTAGACAACAAGCTATGAACCACATTTTCAGTTATAACGACGTGTTCTAAGTCCAGTACACGTAGACACACACACTTGATGACAGGATGATTGGTACAAATTCGAAGAGGGATGTAGAAATAATCAACTGCTGAGGTTACATTGATTGTATGTAGGCTTTGGCTTGAGAATAACTCATTTGGCAAGGCGAGAGATTCATCAACAAAAAAGTCGATAGAAAGTGAAAGGTTTTTGAGACAGCTTTTGGAAACTACAAGTCGTATCCAATTTTTGACGTCGTCTAGATTCAAGTTGTTTTTTCTAATGTTCAGGTGAAGATGAGAAGACTCGATGGGTATGTTGTCTCGGTGGTACCTTTGCAGAGTGGTATGAATGAGCTTGTTATACTTTGTTTTGTTTTCGTCGGTATCATGTTCATGAGGTACTAATTTAAGGGAAGGGAGGGTATACCAAGCGCGGAGCCATGACTTTGACAAGATACAAGTGCTTGCGGCTTCTTTTAAAGGCAACAATAACTGAATATGATGAATCAACTCCACAGGAAGATCATATTCCTTAATTATACTTCTTTTTGACATCTCAAAAGTAAGAATGCAATGTAAAAAAATTCTCTTACGTTGAAATCAAAAGTCGTCGATCGTCTTCTAATTCTCTCTTGTAGAATAAGTGAGAGATTTTAGGCTTTCAAAACGCTCTCTCGAACTTCTCTTTCTTTCACATAACAATTTCTATCAAAATAATTGTGTTTCATCGGGGGAAATTTTACGATTAATATAAGAATTCTGCAATAGCATATTAAGGTTTGGATATTTTTGGAGGAGGGTAGAAACGAGCCCGAGCCTGCCAGAGCTCGAGCTCGTCTCGTTTATATATATAAAGTTTGAGCTCGGGCTTGAGCTCGTTTTGAGCCTCGAATATTGAGCTCGAGCTCGGCTCGTGAAAATTTTCACAAGCTCAAGGTTGGCTCGGGCTCGACTAACGTATATAAGTGTTGAGGAAATAAAGATCAAAGGCTCGTTAACAACACTAGGCTTGGGCTCGTTTATTTTTTCTAAGCCCGTTTATACGTGCATGATAAACAATAGAAAAAAGGGTAAATTGCAAAAATGGTCCTTCACGTTCCACGAAATTGCAAAAATGGGACCGAGACAAAAAGTAGCGCAAAAAAGACACTAACGTTCCATATTTTCGCAAAATCGCCACTGAGAGCCCTTTTCCGTTAATTTCATCGTTAAGTGCCACGTATTTGAGGGTAGTATCGTCATTTTAACCCTTTCCCGCCAATAACTTAAGTTTCCAGTGTTTTGTTTTACAAATTTAGTCCTTTAGAGCAATACTTTATATATGGGTATCAATTTCTTCCAAGGAGAACATTAATTTCACAGGTAAAGATCTTGAGAATGATTAAGCTTTGGCAAAATCGTGCACGCAGTACCCCGATACCTGATTTAGGAATCCTTTATAGTAAGAATACTCTGTTCCATTTTAATGTTTTCCATTTAAACTTGTTATTGTTGTCGGAAGTAATTGATGTTTTATGTGTTCCACAGATTTGAATGAAAAGGTGTTTTCTTTGCAAATCCATCACAATGGTGAATTCACCTCAAAACCAGGAAGAAGATATCTCTTTGGAGATACAGATTGGTTTGACGGAATTCACTCTGACGTTTTCTCCATGGAATTATTGGGCGAAATGTTAGAGGATTTAGGTTACTCGGATAGTACCCTTATGTTTACTCACTTTAGGATACCTGGGGAGTCACTGGATGATGGTTTGCTACCACTAAAGTCTGACGAAGATGTGAAGACACTTCTGGAGTATGTTCCTATATTTACACAATTGGATTTGTATATTGAAACCGGTGTTTCAATTATTGAGTGTGAGATGATGGATCGAATGATGACTAAGGGCAAGGGTGTGGTGATAGAAGAAATAGTGGATGATGATATGAATGAGGCTGCTGGAAAGGGTGTTGATGGTGAGACTGGAAACAGTGGGAAATTACTATTGTTAGAGTGGCATAAAGAGTGGCATAAGACAAGACAACCTGAGAAGGCTGGACCTGTTTTTGATACTGATTCTGACAGTGACTTCCCACCAACATTTTGTGCCCAAAAAATGATTGCAGGTCATACAAAAAGGATGAGTGATGAGTTTCAATTCAGAAGGTTATTAGGAGAGATTGACCAAGACTTGACTGTGGAGGATTCAAGTGAGGAGTCTACAGGTTTGCTCGATTTTTATGATCTCGATTTTGATGATGCGTATTATGCTGACGCAAGTGATGAAGAGGTTGAACAAGAATGGCATGGTGATGCATACCATTTAGTTGATGTACCTGAACATGAAGAGTTGCATGCGATTGAAGAGCCTCAAGAGCCTGAAGAGCCTCAAGAGATTAGTGACATGTTTGCTGAAATAGATCAAGCATTGGATGAACTTGATGACGTTGTTGCAGCTGGAGAAGGAACAGAGGTGTATGCTCTTTATGCTGAACCAATTAGTTTCAGTTTGCTTCCACTTGTGGATGTTGATGGTGTTGATGGTGATGATGGTGAACAAAGAGTTCGTGATGAGGATGTGATTCTAGATGAGCAGTGTGATGCAGTAGTTGGAGATGGTGAACAAAGAGTTTCTGATGTGGCTGTGATACCAGATGATCAGTGTGCTGTAGTAATTGGAAATGGTGAACAAAGAGTTTCTGATGTGGCTGTGATACCAGATGGAAAAAATGGAGTTGGTCAAGATGGAGTGATCACAGAGGACAAGTTTGAAGACCAAGGAAGATCAATCAAGAGGCGAAGACTGATGGCTGACAAAAAACCCAAGGTTGATGCTGACAATAAACCCAAGGACGATGCTGACAAGAATCCCAAGGATGATGCTAAATAATGGTTATGCTTTTATGTTTAGGTCAATAACTTGTTGTGATTCTGCTATGGTCTTTTAGTAGATCATTTATAACAATGTTTACTTTATTAATGTTTATGTATTGGTTATGTAATCTTAACTAGGTTCAATGGTTGCATAACATGTTATCAAACCTAATGGAAGCAAAAAAAAACTAGGCAATTTTGGGATGTGTATGTTGGTAACCCAAACGTTTATCATTTATTACCCAAAACACGCCTAAAACACATTTTCACATGTACTTTCTACGCCTATTTATAGCCTATACCCCGAGTAACTTCCTCATTCATCCAGTAAACAAACACAGTAAAACTTTTTTGAATCAAATTTTCAAAAGAATGTCTCAATTTGTCCTTCTTGAGGAGCTTGCTAGGGTTGCTAACTCAACCGAGTTACCATACCAGATGACGGTCTTTTTTGCTAGGGAGACGGAGCGTGATATCAAGTATGCCAAAGATCTGTTTGTGGCATATCAAGAGTTGCTTGATATTGTTGTTCAAAGGAACAAGATGATGGCTGAAATGGAACTTGTGCGTCCCTCGGTGCAGATGTTCAAATGCTTGGAGTTCTTGAAGAAGCTTCAAAAGTCAGATGTTATCGAGCTTTTGGAGTTGAAGAAGAAGATGGCAGAAGCGAAGCTCAAGCTCTTCAACAAGCACGCATTTGTCAAGGGACTTTAGAGTTTCTTTCATGGTCATCTATGTTTTGAATGTTCCTTTAATGTTTCCCTCCTTTTTATCAATGTTATGTTTGAACTTTAATGAATTTTATGATATATTATGTTTTGTTATGTTTCTGTTATCAATTTGAATGAATGTTAATGTCATGTTATGTGTTTGTTGTGTTGATTTATTATGGTTTGCTTGTCAACCATTGGGCATTTTTGCAAAAGTCAACCATAATGTTATTTGCAAAAGTCAAACTTGATTGCCAATTTGGGTAATTTTGGGTATTTTTGTGCCTGCGCATTACCTTGAATGTGGTTACACGAATAGTCAATGGTTACACGGATAGTCAATTAGATCCATTTTGGGCAATTCTGGGTCTTTTGGTGCATGTACAATCATGTGCAAAAGTCAAACATGATTGTCAAAATGGGCAAGTCTGGGTGTAAATATAACTACTGAATTACCATTCATTTACCATTCACAAGCATACCATTTACCATCAAAAGATCGGGGTACATACACAACTAAAACTAACAAACCAACAAACAAACTACACTAATTGCCAAAAAATGGCCAGACACCTTCATCAAAAGAAACATCCTCCAACAACGACGACACAAACCCATTCTCATCACCGGCATCATCCACAGGCGGCGGCAGGCCCTGGGTAGGCGGCAGCAGGCTCTGGGGAGGCGGCATCACACTCTGGTAGTCCTGGTACTCCGGCTGATCAAACGTGGTAAGATATGCCGAGGTGATGGTGGGGTTCATGGGGTTTTTTCTTTTTCTGTTTTTCCGGCTTCTACCTCCAACAGGGATGTCCCGGAGCACGCCGCCATGGGTCCAGCGTCTGCGCCAGCTACGGCAAAAGTGACGCGGCTGCGATGTGTTGTAGTTGTTGTAGTAGCAGAACTTTGTGTCTTCTGAATGACAACGTGGACATTGGAGTTGTTGTGGGGGATGTGTCACAGTTGTTGTGGTCACAAACGTTGAAGTTTGTTGGTGTGCGTTGGTGCTGGTGGTGGTCGTTGTCGTTATGGTGGTGGTTATCATGGTTGTGTTTTCTGACATTTGAGTTGATTGCATTCTTGTTGTGATTCTGCTACGGCCAATGCGAGTCGTGGTGGAGAAGATATGGGTTGTAGGGGGGTTTATGGGGGTAGATGTTTGAAAATAACTTTGCAAATTTAGCCATTGAGGTCTAATCACATTGATACCAAGCACAGAGGTGATTATGGCGGCAAATTTAATAAGTATGAACAGTGAAATGACGATACTACCCTCAAATACGTGGCACTTAACGCTGAAATTAACGGAAAATGGCTCTTAGTGGCGATTTTGCGAAAATGTGGAACGTTGGTGGCTTTTTTGCGCTACTTTTTGTCTCGGTCCCGTTTTTGCAATTTTGTGGAACGTGAATGACCATTTTTGCAATTTACCCTAGAAAAAATTACACGGATGGTCCTTGTGGTTTACACAGATTGCATGTTTAGTCCCTATTTCATTTTAATTACACCAGTCGTCCCTATTTTGTGAAACCTTGCCCATTTTAGTCCCTAATTTGGATGAGCCGTTAGTTTGGTCGTTAAGTTATTTGCACCGTTAGTCCTCCGTTAATCTTTTTTGCACCGTTAGTCCTCATTTTCTAAAAAAATCCTATTTTTTGCACTGTTGGTCCCTACATTAATATTTTGCACCGTTATCAACCTTTTTACGTTTTCGTCCATTTTTTAACGTTCTCTTCCGTTTTTTTTAACGTTTTCGTCCATTTTTTTACGTTTTTATCCATCTTTTTACGTTTTCGTCTATTTTTTTACGTTCTCGTCCATTTTTTTTACGTTTTCATTCACTTTTTTACGTTTTTGTCAATCTTTTTACATTTTTGTTCATTTTTTTTACGTTTTTGCTTGTTTTCTAATGTTTTTATCGGTTTTTGCCATTTTTTTTTACGTTTTCGCCTATTTTTCGTGATTAAGTAAGTATACTAAAAGAAAATTTGATATTTGATAAAAATGTGTCTGTGTTGATTTTAAATCACGATTTTGACCCCTTTCTGGTCAGAATCATCAAAAGTGTAAAACACGAAAGTTGTCCGGAATAATATTTTACATCAAGACGCGCAAGATTTTAACCAGAAAATGTAAAACAAGGGATGTTTACTACCAAAACTCGTGAGTCTTGGTAAAAAAATGGCTTAAGTTTTGGTAATAAACATCCCTTGTTTTGCATTTTCTAGTTAAAATCTCGCGAGTCTTGATGTAAGTATTATTTCGGACAACTTCCGTGTTTTACACTTTTGATGATTCAGATAAAAAAGGGGTTAAAATCATGATTTAAAATCAACACGGACACATTTTTATCAAATGTCAAATTTTCTTTTAGGATACTTACTTAATCACAAAAAAATAGACGAAAACATAAAAAATAGGTTGAAAACGTAAAAAAAATGGACGAAAATGTAAAAAGATTGACAAAAATGTAAAAAAGTGGACGAAAACGTAAAAAAAATGGACGAGAACGTAAACAAATGGATGAAAACGTAAAAAGATGAACAAAAACGTAAAAAAAAAAATGGACGAAAACGTTAAAAAAACGGACGAAAACGTAATAAACAGACGAGAATGTAAAAAATAGACGAAAACGTAAAAAATTGATGAAAACATAAAAAGGACGGGTGAGAATGTAAAAAAATGGACGAAAACGTAAAAAGATGGATAAAAACGTAAAAAAAATGGACGAAAACGTTAAAAAACGGACGAGAACGTTAAAAAATGGACGAAAACGTAAAAAGATTGACCACGGTGCAAAATATTAACGGAGGGACCAACAGTGCAAAAAATGAGGACTTTTTTAGAAAATGAGGACTAATAGTGCAAAAAATAATAACGGAGGACTAACGGTGCAAATAACTTAACGGCCAAACTAACGGCCCATCCAAATTAGGCACTGAAATGTGCAAGGTTTCACAAAATAGGGACGACTGGTGTAATTAAAATGAAATAGGGACTAAACATGCAATCTGTGTAAACTACAAGGAGCATCCGTGTAATTTTTTCTAAACAATATATATACGTATATATTTTTAGGGCTCGTTTAGGCTCGCGAGCCTACTCGATCTTTATATATAAAGATCGAATTCGAGCTCGAGCTCGAGCTCGATTATTAAATGAGCCTAAACTTAAGTTAGAACTTGGTTCGAGCTTAAGTTTAGGCTCGGCACGTTTCCAAGTGTAGGGTCATGATTTGGATTTCACTCAAATTTAACACGTTTGGTTCAAAGTTTGTTAGTTGGATTTATGATTTGTCATGGAAAAAGTGCACCTTTTGAAACCTCAAATAATAGATGGGATTCGGTGAAATTGTGACCTAACTCTTAAATGTGTCTTTCTTTCTCTCTTAAACTTCTATTATAATCTTTTTTTATTTTTTTTATTTAATTATTTTCAATAACTTTTTAAAAATTGTTTTATTAATAAATTATAATTTTTTTCTCTCATACTTTTCTTTCATACTAATACCAAATTCTAATTTTATTCCAAACTTATCTACAAACTAAACGGGGCCTAATAATATGAAGCTTCTACCTCATGTTATCGGCTTATTATAACTTCGTCAATGTGAGTTCATGAACTTAAACAAACCATAAACTCAAGTTGATTAAGGAAGCCTCCGTTGGTCGGTAGATGGGCAAACGTCACATCAGTTATTTTTTATTTTTATTTTTTTCCCAAAGGAAGGAAGCCTTGGTTGAGTATTTGAAAATTAAGAAGCGCAAATGGAACCGAAAGAACAGGCGCGTCGGGATCAAGTGGAATTGGAGAGACAACAGGTCAACAGCTTGCACATGATAAAGAATTGGAACAACAGAGGCTAGTACAAAGGCAAGAAGAACTTGGGTTGCAACGTCAAATATTTTGATTTAAGCAAGAAAAAAAGAGGAACAAAGACTTCATGTTCTACAATGAATCACATGACTATTTAAACCGGAAAACAGCTAGAGGTGATGAAGCAGAAATAGCTCAGAAATATAGTTTTGTCTATTAGTTTAAGTTTTTTAATTTTTGTTGTAATTTTTTTCTTTTTTTTTTTTTTTTTTTTTTTTTTTTTTTTTATTATTAAAAACTAGCTTATAGACCCGTTGACACTGGTCACTTTTTAATGAGATATAGAAATGAGATGATAAGAAAAAGTATTAAAGTCAATTTGTTTGATTTAAAAAATATGAAATAAGGATTGAGACAATGCGGCGATTATAATATAACAAATGGATTATGTTACAATTACACAAACAAACGTCCAACCTTGGTGTCTCCAAAACTTTTATTTTTGAGTAGCAAAATATGTGAAACAAATGATGAGAAAATGAGTGTGTGATTGCCTATCGATTTACAATCAACGTGTAAGTTTGTTCCATTTAAAAATTATTAGGTAATGATTTTTTTTAATGAAATTTTAATTCCAAAAAAAGTGTTATGTCACCCGTAAGGTTATAATTACGGGTATTTGGTCATATATTTAATCTTAGAAAGAGAAGCTGGTGTGACGCTGAGTTGATAAAGTGATTTGATCAAGCGTTTGGTCACCATTAGGTAAGAGGGTGAGGGTCACAAAAAAAACAAAAGGAACACCTCATTTCATGCTTTCCAGTTTCCCTGCAGGAGTATCATACCTACTATTCGGCAAAGGACAAATTTTTTTCAATGCGGGACTAGAGTCCCGTAAGAATGAAGATAAAGTTAAAGAAAAATTGAAGAAAAACATTTAGAGAAGAGAAAAAGCTGATATTGAGCTGATGTTGCGAATAAACCCCTAAGTCTTACACTTTCCATTAAGTCTAGGTTTAACAATTTCCATAAAATAAAAAGAAAAAGTGGGTGCGTTTAGTTGATGAAAAATATATTATTTTTCTAGGAAATTTTTCATGTGAAAATGAAAAATTTGAAAATCCGTTTAGTTACATTTTTTTTCGACAATTTTTTAAAAAAAATGAAATTCTCATTTTCTAAATTTTAACTAAGAAATTGAAAATGTCATTCTATCATAGTCACTTTTTTCTTTCTCATTTTTTTTTTCTCAACACCAAAAATAACACATATACCATTCTACCCTTAATCTCTCGTGTCATCTTCCATCGCCCATTGTCGCCGCCACCGCACACCATCGCCGCTACCGTCCCAATTTGAGATAATATTCTTATCATTTGAAAAAAAAGAAAAGAAAAAATAACTCTAACTAAACGGCGCTTTACAGGGAACTTAGAAACTGCACCATATTCATTTTATTTTCTTATTTCCATTTTTTTACTTTTTTTTTTTTTTGCATTTTCATATAGTTCTTCACCAACATCATCACCAGTATACTACCATCAACATCAACATCACCTCACCTGGTATCAATCAACCCTCCTCACCAATGAACCCCCCAACCGAAACCCACCAAACCCTCAACCACCTCCTCTCCCTCGGCATCCCCCGCAAACGCCGCCGTGGCAGACCCCGCGACACCCCATTCCCCACCCCAAACCCTAACCCTAACCCTAATTCCATCACCCCAGACACCTCCGACGAAATCATAGTCATCAACAAAGAAGCCACTTCAGAAGCCCTCATCGCCTTAACTGCCGGCTTCCCAGCCGACATCTTAACCGAACAAGAACTCGAAGCTGGCGTTGTCTCCGTTATCGGCGGTATCGAACAAGTTAACTATATCTTAATTAGGAATCACATTATTACTAAATGGCGCGAAAATGTGTTTAATTATGTTACTAAAGATATGTTTGTTAATGTTGTTCCTATTCATTGTATGAAGCTGTTAGATAGCGCGTATAACTATTTGCTTTCCCATGGTTATATTAATTTCGGCGTTGCTCCCCTTATTAAGGATAGGATAGTTGGTGAGAGTAATGGTGTGAAGAAGGGTAATGTGATTGTCATAGGGGCGGGTATGTCGGGTTTAGGGGCGGCTAGGCAGTTGATGTCGTTTGGGTATAAGGTGACGGTGTTGGAAGGGAGGAAGAGGGCGGGTGGACGGGTTTATACTAAGAAAATGGAAGGGGGGAATAGGGTGGCGTTTGCGGATTTAGGTGGGAGTGTTTTGACGGGGACGCATGGGAATCCGTTAGGGATATTGGCGAGGCAGTTGTCGTATGGTTTGCATAAGATAAGAGATAAGTGTCCTTTGTATGGGTTGGATGGGAAGCCGGTTGATGGGGAAGTTGATGCCAAAGTTGAGCTTGCGTTTAATCAGCTTTTGGATAAAGCGAGTAAGCTTAGGATGTTGATGGGTGAGGTTTCGCAAGATGTGTCGCTTGGTGCTGCTTTAGAGACGTTTTGGGAAGCTGATGATGTGGAAGAAACGGGTTTGTTTAATTGGCATCTTGCGAATTTGGAATATGCTAATGCGGGTTTGTTGTCTAGGCTTTCGTTAGCGTTTTGGGATCAAGATGATCCGTATGATATGGGTGGGGATCATTGTTTTTTGCCGGGTGGGAATGGAAAATTGGTTCAGGCGTTAGCTGAGAATGTGCCGATTCAATATGAGAAAACGGTTAATACGATTCGTTATGGTAGTGACGGTGTTCAGGTTGTTGTTAACGGGGGTCAGGTATTTGAAGGTGATATTTGTTTGTGTACTGTCCCACTCGGGGTTTTGAAAAGTGGTAGTATTAAGTTTAATCCCGAGTTGCCTCAAAGGAAGCTTGATGGGATTAACAGGCTAGGTTTTGGTTTATTAAATAAAGTTGCTATGCTTTTTCCGACTTTGTTTTGGGGGACTGATCTTGATATGTTTGGGCATTTATCTGATGATCCTAGTCGTCGAGGTGAATTCTTTTTGTTCTATAGCTATGCGACTGTTGCTGGTGGTCCGGTTTTGATGGCATTGGTAGCAGGAGAAGCTGCTCATTCTTTTGAAAGTATGCCACCCACTGATGCTGTCACACGGGTTCTTCAAATTCTGCGAGGTATATATTCTTATACTGGAATTATATGTGTATTTAAGACATTATGCTTGTATGTTCTGAAAGTTAGAGATGACAAAATCACAAAACGGGTGGCCGGTTGGGTATTGGGTCAAAACGGGTATCTTGTTCTAATTTTATAAGAGTAAATTGCAGAAATATTTCCCTGTTTTGTTGGGAATAACGGAAGTCGTTCCTCATTGATACTGTTTGCATAAATGGTTTCAATGGCAATGGCAATTGGGGAGCATTAATACAAACACGACTGAGGGATGATTTCCGGTTTTTTTTCTCAAACCTCATGGACGATATATGTAATTTACTCTCTTTTTTATAAATCGCTGCTGTGTTTAATATGAGTATAAGAGCTAAATTATTACAATGATAATCTAATATATCCAATAACATCATATATGGCATTTTATGCATTAAAAATACAGTTCGAACAACTTTCTACCCGATTTCCATTTTAGCTTAATTTTACCCATTTGACTGTCAAAGATACACCTTGATCCAGCGTGGGACTAAAAATAAATATGGGGTAAAATGACCACATCTGGCAAAAAAACCATATCAAACAGCAGTTGCTTTTCTCAGATCAGCTATTTTACTCTGCTAATTGATGCAGGTATATATGAACCACAAGGGATTGAAGTCCCTGAGCCAATACAAACTGTATGTACAAGATGGGGAAGTGATCCCTTCTGCTTAGGCTCCTACTCAAATGTTGCAGTGGGTTCATCAGGGGACGATTATGACATTTTAGCTGAAAGTGTAGGAGATGGAAGACTTTTCTTTGCAGGGGAGGCCACAACTAGAAGGTATCCTGCCACAATGCATGGAGCTTTTCTTAGCGGTTTACGGGAAGCTGCAAATATTGCACATTATGCTACTAATCGAGCCCTAAAAGCCAAAATTGCGAAAAACCCATCCAAAAATGCCCATGCATGTGCCACACTCCTTGCTGATTTATTTCGGGACCCGGATTTGGAGTTTGGGAGCTTTTCGGCTATTTACACCAAGAAAAATCTAGACAACAAATCAATGGCTATTTTACGGGTAGTGTTTAGTGGACCATTAAAGAAGGCTCAAGAAGGTAATGGGC
The DNA here is from genome assembly GCA_030686995.1 of Artemisia argyi. Taxonomy (NCBI): domain Eukaryota; kingdom Viridiplantae; phylum Streptophyta; class Magnoliopsida; order Asterales; family Asteraceae; genus Artemisia; species Artemisia argyi. The sequence continues at coordinate 127,565,957 of CM060697.1, forward strand.
CGGATCATTCTAATAAGCTGTTATTTCAACAGCTTCAGTCACATTTTAATCAGCAACAGGAGCTTCATGTCTACACGTTGTTATCAAAAGAACAAGTGTTTGAACTACGAGAGGTGAAAGGTGGTGATGAAATGAGATTGAATTACCTTTGTGAAAAACTCGGAGTAAAACTGGTTGGAAGAAAAGGTTTGGGACCTGCTGCTGATGATGTCATTTCTTCTATCAAGGCCGAGAGAAGCAAACGAAAGCCTGCTGTGACTTCATCTACATCTAAATCTGGTGCGTTCCTAAATTTGAGTAATCAGTTTCTGAATTTGTACAGTTTCCAATGGTGCAAAACACATATCATTTGGAATTATCAGAGTTGGTAAGATGTTGGGAGAGATGAGTAACGGGTTTAAACATGATCAAGTTTGGGTCATTTTATTTGAGTCGAATCGGGACGGGATGAGTTTAGTTGATCCACAAACACTATTGGTATTAATTTTATAAATGATAATTAATTGGTTTATTACAAAAGCGATAGTATCTACAGCTATAATTTAAATCCTTGAGTCGAAAAGTTCAGGAGGTTTACATTTGAGTTCAATTTGGGGTTTGAGCGACTCCCAATTTAGGACATAGCATGTTAAAGCAGGTCCGGTCAGGTTGGAATGACCCAAATTCCTTTGTCCGTTCTAAATTTTCTCTAAACAATAAATGCTTTATTAGATTACGAAAACTATATTAATCTTTGATAAAACAATTTAGGGGGTTATAATGCATTAAGTTCAATTTTGACACATTTCACCCGTTCATCTTGCATAGTTTAATCTGTACGGATTGAGACATAACACAACTAACATTCGTTTTGACTTTCTTTCTTGGGAAAAGGAGCCTTGAAGCCGAAAGCAGCCTTAAAGCAAAAGTTGGTCAGGTGCACTTTCTCTACCTGTAAATCTTTACTTATTTTAAATTATCTGCCAAGTCCTAATACCTTTTTCCATCAATTTTTTTCAGAAAGGCGAAGATATTGCGCAAAAACAACAATAGTCCGCTTCCTCCTGTTAATAGAGAAGGGATAGTAGCTAAAGTAGTTGATAGTAATGATGGGTCCAATACCCCTCAAATAAACCAAGATGTAGAAACTAAAGTAGCTAGTAGCAGTGTTGCCTCCAATGGCTCTCCGAGTGTTGGTGCAACAAGCAAATCAGTAGTTAATGGCGGCAATGACTCTATTTCAAGTGTAAATGTGAGTAGTCTTGGATCAATAACCGATAGTAACTGCTCTAATCTTCCAAACGTACACGGCGTCAGTGCAAATGATTTGGATCTGGTGCCTACTTCAACTGTTGAATTAGATGACAAAATGCAATAGCAGAAGGCGACTCTTCTTGTATATATATGTACCATGGAATAGAGTATATCTTTTCTATGTGTTTAGGAATTTAAATTGTGCTGAGGCTTGCGACATGTGTGGACCTTTTAGGATCTAAGGTGGTTGAGATTCTCCATCATAGAACAAGATTTCACCCAAAAGAAAAAGGGTAAGATGGGCTACATTAGTTCGAAAATGACTTGTACTACACTTGTATAATATAATGCTTTTGTCATTCTGGATAAAAGGTGATTAGAGGCTTTTTGCTTTTTTTGGTGTTGAAGTGATTACTGAGTTTCAGATAAATGTTAAATGGCATCTTCTGAAGTGGGTGTATAAGTTATTTTTGGTTTCTGTGTTTTAATAGAAGCATTTGGATCATGTATGTAACAATAAACAGATATAAACGCAAAACCCTATTGCTACAATATGGCTGTATTAGAGGGACATCCTTGGTGACAGGATTCTTATTGCGACTTGAAAAAATATATTTAAATTTGATGATTATAATGATTTATACGCTCCTCATTTTGTCCCTGACGGCCACTTCTCCGTTAATGGAATAGCCTTCAAGCAATGTTGCTCATGGACTGTTCCGTGCTCTTGCAGATTATCTTGCATTTAAAACGTGAGTTTATCATCTAACCAACTGAATAGCTGCCTTTAATTAAAAATTTTGCAGTATTTGATCTTGAAAGGTGTGGCTATACATGGCGAACTTGTCATTTAACTAGTAAACAATCCCAAAAGCCAACTATGAGTTTCGTCAAATGTACGCTTACTTTCAAAACAAAGAAGTACAGTACTTATATGACCATCGTAAAACTGAATACACTTTGGACAACAAGTCATAAGACCATCTACAATACAACGCTTTTTTTTAAAGCTTTTCACTATTTTGCGAAGTCTTTGAAAGACTTTTTTGCATTGCTTATATGAACTTTTTCAAAAGCTTTTTGCAAAGACTTCTAATTCTTGAACTCTTTGAAGTTTTGTACTATACTATTATTTTAATCAAGATATACACTCAACTACTCATGCGTTTCCATTCTAAAAAGTTATTGTTAAAAGCTTTCACTATATTTGTGGGTGGGGTTCTGGGAATACATCTTACACAACCCATATCACAGCTTTAAACACATTAAAGCAACTGACAATACAATCTCAAAGATTTTGAGTTACTGTGATTACGTGTATTTTCTGCATTTCATGAGTCAAGTCTCCGTTTTCTACTGAGTTCAAAATGATTTAAGCATAAACTCTATGGGTCGATATTTTTGGATGATATAGCTAGAAGGATGTTTTTATGCAGAATTATGGTTTTCTGCATTGCTGATGATCAAAGTTGGTGTCTTTTATTGTTCATTAACCAGTCTTAGTAGCTTAACCAAGTTAACATATGTACTCTGTGTAAGAAGTGTTTTACTAGAGGATTGACCATTTTAGATGTTCCTGTTTGAGCATCAAACATATTTTGATACTTTAGATGTTCCAGGTGTTAAGGATTGGTATACTTGTTGGGATGTGATGGTTTTAATACCAATGTTTTCACTGTTACGATGTAACAGAAATCGTCATTATTTTGAGGTATTACAAAAATGAAGTCCCCGCCCGCGTATTTCTCATTTCTATTGCATTTGCAGCCCTTCAAATTTCAGCGATCTATTTAATTACCCTTCTGATCAGTTGCTGCACAATAAACTTGTGTAAATAATACAGAAAACATCATATTCTGCAATTTCACGCCAACTTTAATCACACGATCGCTTTTATTATTGGTCTCATGAGCCATCACACATATAAGTCACTTGTAGGTAATACTCTAATAACATGTGGGAAAACAAAATGATTGGTAAATAGAGACAACTTATGGGCTTGGAACAAAACATAAGCAGGATACATGCTGCTTACGTTGATTGGACCAGAGAGTGAGAACCAAGATAAACAACTAACTAGTGGAGGTGTGATGGTTGAAGTTAATGTAATACCAACTATGATTGTAGTTGGTAACACAAGGTATTTGTTAATTACTGTAGCTCTAGACTAACTTGAGAGAGTTGGTGTAAGATTATAAATTATCACACTTGTATGCTTATTTAACGTAAAGTAAGAACCGGTCAAAAATGCACTTTCTACTCCCTTTTATATATATTCATTATCTAAGTTCCCATTGGACAGGCTGCACCTGTTTCAGAAGGATGAATATGATGGATTTGGAATCAAACCACCTTATAATGTCACTAGTAGACTAATGACCTTTTACATCTTAAGCTTAATAAAGCACATAACAGATTAAGACCTAATAATTGCTGCAGTTTTTTTAGCCCTTTCTAGTAAAAACAAACAGTCATGTTTGTGTCATGGTTACCTACATACTTATGCATCAGCAAGAAAACGAACTTTAGTTGAATAAACACATATAATTTAGTATCTTCAAAATAAAACCTAATGTGAACAGAGTTGGCCAACTTCATCATTTAATAAAGACTATTATTTTAAGAATAGCTTTCCTTTATATTACACCCGCATAAAGTCATAAGGTTGATATATCAGTTTCCCTTTTCATAATGAGATTCAGTCCATCAGAAAAGCCCAAGCTAAAGCACAAGAGGGGCTTATGGTCACCCGACGAAGATCAAAAGCTGAGAGATTACATCATGAACCATGGTCTTGGCTGCTGGAGTTTGGTCCCCATTCATGCAGGTAAATTAATATCAGTGCTACACGATCAATATTAACATCCATATATGTCCGTTGGTAATTATGTATGTGTCCTTGACTTGCAGGATTGCAGAGGAGTGGGAAGAGTTGCAGGCTAAGATGGATCAATTATCTAAGGCCAGGATTAAAGCGAGATACATTCACCTTACACGAGGATTACATCATCCTGACTCTTCATGACATGCTAGGCAATAAGTATGCAAAAATTATACACCACTTTTTATTTATGTTTCCATTTTCACCGTAACAAGTGAATATGATATTGATTTACACTCAATTTGCACAGGTGGTCTCAGATATCGCAACATTTGCCTGGAAGGACAGATAACGAGATAAAGAACCACTGGCATTCTTATCTGAAGAAGAAAGTCGACAAACAAACAGATTCAAGTCTCGAATCTTCAGAAGCATATGGGTGTAGAAAGTTGCCCAAGATTTTATTTGCTGATTGGCTATCACACAATCAATTTCACAATTTTGGCACTTCCAGCCATTCACCAGTTTCAACGGGTGCATGTCATTACGCTTTTGGCTCTCAAACAACAGTTATGAATGACATTCAAGAAGGATCAAGCTATAGTTTTGATGATTCTGTGGATCCTCTGCACATGAAATACATGCATCAACATGTAGAAAGTAACTTTTATGATATAATCTTTGATGATAATACATGTCAAAACTTCAACAATATTGATGTAGATATTATCTCTGATGATAATACGTCAAGCTTAATAACGTGTGATGACATGTAAATAGATTGAACTAAAATAACGTGCATTGTGCCGTGATAATAAAAAGTGCATTATATATGCTTTGTATTCCGGTTCCATATTTGCTTAAATGGGCTAAAAATGTTCTATATCAGTATTGTCTTCCAAAGAATTATGCCAACAATAGTGACCATTGATAACCCGCAATTCTGCGCAGTGTGTAGGACACTCATACATGAGTGGACCTATAGCAAGACATGGCATGAACAACATATTTAAACATGCAAAATGTGAATAGGAAGCCAAAGTTGAATATGTTCCTGCCACCAAAAGGTATTTTTTTTTTCCTAGTCTGAGTTCTTATTTTCAATTTCATAGCCATGTAATTAATACCCATGTGTAAATTGTTCACTGAGGTTGAAAAATAAGTACGTCAGGCAATGGGTCAAAGTGGGTAGTTTCGCCTATTTAACCCGTTTTCTTAATGTGTGTGTGTATAATGAATGGGTAAAAAAAATGACCACGTCTGCATATTAACATGAAAAAGCGTAGATGGACTTTTTCTTACCTCCCTTTTCTAAGTAATAAACTAATAATGCCCAGCCTTACCTAACAGTTAGCTTAATTTGCTTGGGAGCAATAGTTGGAAATGAGAGACCATGTATTATTTACTAGTATTTTCATAGATAAAAGAAAGTAATTTTGGAGCATACACTTGTACATTGACTTGCCTGTTGTATTCCCATAGATCTAGGGTCAACAACTTCAGAGAAGCACTTCTGATAACCAAGCTTTCGAGCCCTCGATACGTAATCTTAAGTCTTAAATTCTAGAGCAAAGAAAATTTTGATTCAGTTGTGTCAAAAAGTGCATTGTCTATCATCAAAGCGGCTATATTTAATTGTGTCACTTCCTAATGAATCCATAATAAAAGGTATAGGTCCAACTAGTGTGGTTCAATTAAACGAGCGAAGACTTAATACATTGTTGATCTCCCAAAGATCGTTCTTTTCTTCTGAATATATCACCAATTCACGAAGATGAGGAAGGCTTTTGACCTTTCAATTCTTCAAACCCTGACAATTCAAAAGCGTAATCTTCTCAAGCAAGCTACAAACAGGTAATAATTTATCAAGTACCTCATCACTTGACGTGAGTAGAAACGGAGACTTGACTCATGAAATGCAGAAAATACACATAATCACAGTAACTCAAAATCTTTGAGATCGTCTTTCAGTTGCTTTAATGTTTTTAAAGCTGTGATATGGGTTGTGTAAGATGTATTCCCAGAACCCCATTTGACAAGATGTAGAGTGTGATGCAAAAAAAAAAAGGGTGGGGGGGGGGGGGGGGGGGGGGGGTATTTGATGGTGGTGGTGGTTGTGTGGTGGTAAAGTTGCATATTCAGAAGAAAATGAGAAGTGGGTTGAAGACAAGGGCAAATTAGTCATTTCGCAGAGCGTTTGACCTTGACCAACGGAAAAGAAAAAATAACGATTGTTAGCACAAGGAACGTAACTTGTTACAAATAGTAAACAGTAATGACATAATTTGCCACATGGACATGTTTTGCAATTTACCCTAAAAATTAATAAAATTGATTGATATGAAGATGGTAAAAGCTATCGGAAAAGTTAAGCATCGTGGATGCTCTAATAAGTTAGTAAATTGATAAACGCCCATTACTCGATAACAGTTATCACATAAAACAATAAACGATGTATGTAACACATTTTAACAATTTCTTACCAAATCAGCCAATGTACCAATTAACCCATTTTCTTCATAACTATCTTTCAATTGTTTTACCTTTTCATCAATTTCACAGTACAATACATCAGAATTGACCCGTTCAAATAAAATGGGACGAAAACTTCCAACTACAACGAAAAGATTATCCCAACAGAAATTGTCCAAATTCTCAAATATATTTGACTCATATCATTCCAATTTTACAAGGAAACATCAGGGTTTTTGTAAGGTTGCAGTTAAAATTATCAATGATCATACAAGTAACATCACACAACTGGCTTCAAGCACAATTTCTAGCTTTTCTCTACATAATCTTTCCTTACTTTTCTAAAGGTTTCAAACCTGGTTATACAGTTTATTACAGTGACTTTACTTACAGACTCGATTCTTTCAAAATCAATCGAGATCTCAAAGTATAAACCTTTATTCAACAGTCCCTCCGTTATGTTGACCATCATTAGTATCATTACCTCCTAACCATTCCTCCAGCTTTGCTTCTTTATTAGCTTTGAACTCATCAAAATTTTCAGCAAGTGACAAATTCGATATCAGATCATCAACTCGACCATCTTTGTCTTGATCACCAATGGAAACAGGGCTAGATATAGGCAACTCTTCACTTGTTTCCGAAGTATCAATTTGGGCCCATTTTATATTAGTTGCCTTTTGTTTTGCTGACTTGAAAACGGATGATAAGTAACTAGTTGACTTTTCAACGTCGTTAGTACTTCCCCAACTGGATGGACCCCACGCCGTTTGAAATGCTGAACTCGGTTTGCTACTAATCACCCCTTTTTTCGGTTGTTTTGTTGAGATGATAGCTAGTGATCTTGTGATGTCTGAAATCATATCATCGACAATAGGGAAGCCACATTCCTTCATTGATCTCAGCATTGTGATTGAATCCTCTGTATCTTCTGTATGTAAGCTGATTTCGCGGCTTTTAGTGACGATGTTGTTTCTGAGATTCACGAGGTTTGGTACTGCTTTGTGAGTGTGTTGTTGAACGTAGAAAAGACCCACTGAGGGTTCATTTGCTAAGGATTTTATCATGCTTCCCAACCCTTCTGAGATCTCTACAAAACCGTCTACTGGGGAGCATTCATACATTTTAGAGAGAGCAGATCGTACCTCATCATCACTGGTTACAAAAATAGTTATAATATATTCAATACATGGTAACACTGACATACTAACATTTACAAGCCAATAAATTTCATTAATTATTACTTCTGAAAATTATATGCATTATATTATCTTCACTTTGTGACTGCAACAATTAGAAGACAAGTGTATATGCAAAACGGGCTAATACTATTAGAACTCAATGGAGAGAACGATGATGAAGAAGAAAAACTGAAGTAACAAATTCACATCCGGCATTATAACGTGCAGATAGTAGTTATATACCTTTGCGCCAGTTACGCTATTAGCAATCACATTATATAGAAGTCCTACGTACCCGGCAAATTTTCATACCCAAATACAACTTGAACAAACACTCATTACCTTTGCAGATTCAACGAAAATGTAACAAATTTCCAAACACGACAAACCGACCGGAATCGCAACAAGATGACTTAAGATTCCAACATTAATAACTAAAGCTCCAAACCCATATACTATCTCTATTACAAGTTTCGCCTAAAACCAAAGGAACATAGCAGCATAGTTTTCTAAAGCTAAAGCCTAAATTAAAATCCTAACATTAGGCACACTACACAAACATTTAATCCTATACCCTATAACATAATAATCAGATTAAATCACCTACTCCTAAACTAACTAATTTTATAAATCCATTAGAATTGAAAAAAATCACTTACTTGAACATAGATCGTTAATTAGCAAGGTTAATTTCTGAATCCCTTATTTTTGGTTGGTGTTGTGATTTAAATTGCAGGTGTATAAAAGTGATGTTGGAAATTATGAATCATTGGCTTTTTGTTTACGAAATTGATGATGATTTGGTTTGGGGTTTGGTTGGTGAATAAGATGTACGGATAGATAGATATCCAAAGGTTACAAAACTACACCTTCTCTTGTTTCTACTATGTCTTTTTGTGTGTTTTTTACGGAGTACTTTTTTTATTTTCAAGTTTATAGGTAAATCTTTGGTAGGAGAAGAGCTTAAGGCTGCAGTTAAGGGTGTCAAAAATTCCGACCCGAACCCGACTAAGTCTATTCGGGTAGGGTTATTTGGGTCAAAATTTGAATTCGAGTTATTCAGGTCAACCTGAGTAACCTAAATACTAAACAGTGTCGGGTATCAGGTTGAAAATATTTGGCTAACTCGGGTTCGGGTCGACCTGTTTGACCCGAATAAGCTTTTTTTTTTTTTTTTTTTTTTTAAATCCCAACCTATATAAAACACAAGTGTGATTGCTATTTTTAGAGGCAATAAATCAGCTCAAAATTCTATAAAAACTACACGTGTAAACCTCAATACTATTAGTAAGTTGGTGTTTGTTTTTTAAAAGGCTCTGAATCTGAATCTGAATCTGAACCGCACATCTGAATCTGAATCTGAATCTGAATCTGAGGCGTAAGTTTCTGAATCTGACGGCATCTGAACGGAAAAAAAACTCATGTTTGAACCGCACATTTGCTTGCTTGTACTATTTTATTATTATTATTACTATTTTATTATTATTATTATTTTTTATCAGCAAGAGGCATTCAGACACCCCTCTCAAGTCTAGATCATTAAGACCTTATTGCCTCTGAACTCGTCTTAACAGAAAAAAAAAAAAAAAAAAAAAAAAAAAAAAAAAAAAAAAATGGTCTGAATGACAAAAATGTCTAACCACGTCTGAACGGTTCAGATTAAGAGGCTGTTAAGAGCATCTTTATCAAAAACAAACACCACCTAAGTTTTTGAAATTTTTTTCAAACCGGATTTGGGAGATAATTAAAGAGCTTCATTTTGAATTTAATTAAATAAAAATAAAAGCGGGAGAACAAATAGGGAGGCAATGTATTTAATTTGTTATTTAATCAACTTACCAAATAGGCAAATATGATCTTTTTCATATTATATGTGAATTAAAATCAAACAAATGTGTATAGTAAATATGTGTAACAATTGTTGTTGCAACCTTGCAGGTAGGGCTGAGCATCGCATGTTCAAAACCGAACCGGACCGAACCGACAAGAACCGAACCGGACCGACGGCCCGTCGGTTCGGTTTCGGTTCCGGTTTTTATTGAATTTCGGTTTCGGGTCAGTTCGGTTCGGTCCGGTTCGGCCCAAAACCGACAAAAACATGCCAAAATACACATGGACCGACAAACCCGAACCGAACCGACGAAAACCGACGGCCCGTCGGTTCGGTTTCGGTTCCGGTCTTTTGTGAAATTCGGTTCTCGGTTTTTTCGGGTCGGTTCGGTTCGGGTCGGTTCCGAACCTGTGCTCAGCCCTACTTGCAGGTATGGATGATGAATATGCAACATAATTTGTTCAATCTTATATAGAGAATGTGTATAGCAAATATGTGTAACAAGTGTTTTGTACTTTTGTTGTATTTTTTATGTACAACATGTTCAAGATAATATAAAGCAAAATTAAAAAAAAAAAAAAAAAAAAAAAAAAAAAAAAAAAAATTGTTTATCTGCATAATGTTTGATATAAGGAATGTTTTGAAATTTCAAGATAATGAACCACTGCATGCATGCTGTTAATCATCCGTTTTTTATAATCTTATAAAACAGCAACACATTTGTAAATTATCATTTTTTGTATTGTTTTTATGTAAATGAAATAACTTTTATGGGTTGTTTCTTTTTTATCTTAGCTAAGGAATTGGGTCCACACACAAATTTAATAGTATTTCTTTTTGGTGTAGGACCCACTAATTTCTATTAATTCATCTATATCCATAAGGTAAAAAAATATAAACACCTTCCCAACAAGAGGTTGCAAGAGATGTGGACCCCATAGCCACTTAATCTAGAAGAAAAAAAAAAGAAACACTCCCTTAGTCTTATATTCGCAAGATGAATAATATTGCACCACTGCGTGCATGTTTCTTCGATCTAATATACGTCAGGTATAATGAATTTTGTACAACATGTTCAAGATAATATACAGCAAAATTTGAAAAAATTTGGAAGTTTTTTATATGCTAAATTAATGATATAATGAATGTCAAAATTTGAAAAAATATCCCTATAAAAATGCAAAATACACCAAACATTCCATGGATAACTAGTCTAATTCCATTCAATATTTCATAGTTTGTTTCATATTAAAACGAATTTCAAATGAAATTTGATCCTATAATACTGAAAGTTCTGCCATTTTGAATATGAGGAACCATAATTTTGTATCCTATAAATACCGACACAATCTTAATCACCAACCACGCTTTTCGTATCATTCATCAGTAATCGTTAATTTTAGGGTTTCTTTACTAAAGTTATGTTTACTCAAAGCAAAATGTATGATATGTTATAAACCATTCATTTTAATGTTTATATTTATGATTATTATCAGGTTTCAAGATGAGTCAAGTACCGTACACTGAGTTGTGCGACGTCGACCCTATGCTTGACGACATTATTGTCGTTGCCAGATGCATCAGCACATGGCATTCTCATGCTAAAGGAAGAACTAATGATTCATGGAGTTTGGATGTTGTTTTTATGGATCCACGGGTTTTAATATATTCGTTATTATGTTTATTATATCAAATGATTTCTTTAATGAATATATGATTTACAATGTGTTGTTAACAATAATTTCAGGGTAACAGAATTCAAGCTACTATAAAGAGGGACGCCATGTGTAACACCCCCTAAATTCGGTTAATGACAGCGAAAGACTTAACGGGGTATTACGTAGTGGATCTTCGTCATAATCATAGGAAACGTTTTGAAAACACATTTTATCATTCATTTAAAATATTCTGAGTACAGAAACCGTTTTGGAAAACTAGTTGATGAAGCGAAAAGTGTACCGCTTTTAGGGGGTCATTTAAAGCCAAAGTCGAAATTATTTGATCAAATATTGCCCTAAATCGTTCCTTTTGTCATTTTAGGTACTTTTGAGAGGAATTTTACAAAAGGAAGCATTTTGGACATTTTTGGAGCGAAAAAGTGAAGAAAACGACAAAGTCTCAAAATCATGCTGGAAATTGCACTTGACGGCGTCACATGGTGCTAGTGACGGCGTCATAACTTGACAAAAGGGTGGATAAATCTGTTGGGTCTGTTAAAACCCAAACTCCTTAATCTAGGATTTGAACATAAAATATCCTAAGTGTTTGATAACCGAGAACACCAAACAAGTCACTGAATGCATAGTTGTTCAGTGAGTCATCCTCAAGACGCTCAGGGCGAATCTATGAAGAAAGGTTCACCATTCAGTGAGACGGTTCTTAGTGAATGATACCTGAGCCAAAGAATAGGATGATGGACTCAGTGAGGGATGATAATAACTCACTAAGTTCCATGACTCCTCACCAACTAAGATCACTGAGTGAACAAAGACTGAAGATAAGAAGACTGAAGTAAAGGCGGGATTAGGCGGGATAAGTTTGAATGGATAAGGGATGGTCCTTATCATGCAAAGGTCAACTTTCCCTGAATGAGTATAATACCAAGACTTGTGTCAACACTGAAGACCAGAAAGCATCCTTGTCCTTTACTACTTATAGCCAATTGTAACAGGGACAAAATACCTATGTATTTTGTCCAATATAGGATGATGTAATATTGTCTTGTAGTCTTTGTCCATTAGGTAAGTGTTAGAAATTACTTGTGTATAAATAGAGAATAAGTGAGAGAGGTAAAGATTACGTTTGTGCACTTAATGCTTAGACATTCACAAACCAAATCTTTACTCTCTCCAAAGAACAACACAATCCCTGAGTTAGCTCAGCAGGATCTTAGTTGTCACTCAAACTTAGTTTGGGTTTAGTGAGGAGTACACCATACTTGTCATTTCAATCCCAAGTGTTGTTCCGCAAACACTTGGGTATAATTCTTTTGATTGATTTCTAATAAAGAATTAAACGTTGAAAAATTTGTGTCTTATCTTTTACGTTTATTTACTTTTGTTAATTAATCAATACTTCGCTACATCATGGAACTTGGTTAGATTAACTTTGTAGTTAACCATAACCAAGTAAAAGGGTCCAACAAGTGGTATCAGAGCCTCTGATTTGTAAAACTTTCAAAATCTTTCACACAAAAGGAGTGCTCAATTTTTAAAATCAAAAGATCTCACCATGGCTAATAGCGATGTACCCCAGCTAGTTGATAAAAATGGAGGTAACTATTCAGCTGTCGCTCCTAGACTAGAAGCTGGAAAATTTAGCAAGTGGAAAAAGCGTATGCTTTGCTACTTGACTGGTATGGAACCATACTACATCAAGTGCGTCAATGAAGGTCCCTTTGTCCCAACGACTGCTCAAGGTTTACCCAAACCTGAAGCACAATGGACTCCTGATGAGAGGAGGGTGGTCAATCAGGACCAATGCCTGAAAGCATCATTATATCGTGTCTCCCTGACGATACAATGGAATCAGTCATTAACTGTCCTACAGCCAAACAAACCTGGCTTGACTTGGTTCATAGCTTTGAAGGTCCCTCAGATACCAAGGAAAACAGGATCATGGACCTGAAACTTGAGTATAACACTTTCAGAGCCAAAGAATCTGAAAGTCTCTCTCAGACCTATACCCGATACAAAACCTTGCTCAATGAGCTCTCAAATGATGGTATAGTACTGTCTATGCATGAAATCAACGTTGGCTCTGTCAACAGTCTCCCTGAGAAGTGGTTAAACTTCTCTCAGGGTCTCAGGAATGCTAATCACATTCAAAATCTTGAGCTGCCTCAAATATATGGGAAGTTTGTCTATGAAGACAACTTAATCACAAGGCGATACCCTGAAAAGGCTCAAGAAAACAAAAAGGCCCTGATTGTCTCACCCATATCCACTGCCTTCTATTCTAATGGTGTTGTGCAGGATTTTCAAGATGATTCTGATGATGAGGTTGATATGAGAACCATTGAAGAGTACCTAAATGATCTTCAAGTTGAATTTCAAGAAAGGGCTCTTTTAGCAAATTCAAAACATTTTATTAAAAGAAACAAGTCAAATTTTCAAAAAGCTAAGGCAAATGAATCCACTGAATGTTTCAACTGTGGCAAAAAGGGTCACTTTGCTAAAGACTGTTTTTCAAAAACAATCTTAGATCCTTCATACAAACCTTCTGGTAGTAATTCTTCCTCGGGAACTAGCAAGTTTCAACAAAAAATGCTTCAATCAACTCAACATTTTCAAAATGCAAATATTCAAAAATATTTTGAAGCTAAGTATAGAAAAGCAAAAGCTAAACTTGTTCTATTTGAGACAAGTCCCTCAGTACCTCAGGCTGCACCTACCAAACCTGCTCAAGGCAAGAACAAGGTACTAGTTGCTGAAGCCTATGATTGGGATGAGGAAGATGTCTCCTCTAATGAAGAAGTAAGGGTGAGTGCATTGATGACACTTTCTGATGACAACAAGATGGCTGTTGGAAAAAGCCATTCTAGAAATAGAGAATGGGTCAACATCACCATGAAAAAGGTAAACATTTTGTTATCTATAGATGATGATGCTGATTGGCAATCCTTTTTAAACTACTTAAATATAGATCTTAAGTTCGTTGAAGAGCAAAGACAAAATCTGTTTTCAAAATTCAATAAGTTAACTTTTGAATTAAATAAGTGTAGAGATGAATTACTGGTTTTAAAACAAGCAAAACTTGAGGCTGTTACACTTCAAATTCAAAACACTGAACTAGTAAAACAAAATCAGGCTCTTAAAGAAGAACTTAAGAAAGAAAAGGCTGTGATATATAAGTGGACTCAGAAAAACCCTAGGGTTTTTGACTCAGTGTGTCTCACACCAAGTAATAAGAAAGCTATTATTGGTGAAGATCAAACTACTGAGTCCTCAAGTGAGAATCATGGTGAAAAGGCATTTCTGCCTTCAGGCATATCCTTTAACAAGGAAATGGCACCAAAACCCAGTGACTGGATTGAAAGAGTCAACCCAGATAGAAAACTACCAAACTTTAAGACTAGTAAAATTTTGGAACCTGAAAGTCAGGCCATCAAAAATATGCTTGGTGTCACTGATGAGTCTAGTCTCCTTGAGTCCATAAATGAGTCTGAACCTATATCACAGAGTCCACTCCCACCACTAAAAGTTCTTCAGGGAGCTGAACCTAGCTCTGAGCTAACACCTTTAGTGTATACTCAACACTCTCCAAGAGAGAAGGCTGGTTTAGGGAGAACTATCTTGAAAAGACCACTCACTGAAGTCTCTACCACAAATGATGACTCCACAACCTCAGTCTTAAATGAGGTTATCACTGACAGCCCTGATTCCAAATTTGATCAGTTGGCTGAACTTGTTAGGAAGTTGAGTGAAAAGATTGAATCATTTGATAAGAAAACTCAACCTTTGGAAAAGGAAATTAAACCAGCTTCCTCAAGTTCTGCCAAATCCAAGGCAACATCTAAACCAAAAATGAGATGTGAACTGTGTAGTTATATAACACATACCACTGATGACTGCTATAGAATCCTTTTTTGCATGATATGTAAAAAGGATGATCACAGAACCTCTGATCATCTATCTTACACAGTCTCATCAAGTGCTGTATCCTATCACAATGCTCAGTCTCATAACTATGCCTCAGGCTCCAAACAGATAAGGCAGAAAGCTAAACTATTCACACCCTGCATTCACTTTGGATTCAATGATCATCTCCTTGATGATTGTTTGATGTATCCATGTTGTGATATATGTGGAGGTCCTACTCATGACAGTTCAGGACATGAACATGTTATTCAGTCTAGGAGAGGAATTACCAAGCCAACCCAACAAACTACCCCTTCTCCCAGATGCAATATCTGTGGAAGCAACATTCACACCACCACTAATCATGGATCAATATCTCAATTCAAAAAGGCCATTAAAGCCAAACCCACCAGAAAGTGGGTTCACAAGAAAAACTAACTCAGTTTACATTTGTGCATAGACATGCCAGAGATCCTATTTGGCATCTTGATAGTGGATGTTCAAGAAGCATGACTGGCGTGAAGGAATATCTGCACAAATATGTAGAAGAACCAGGACCAAATGTGGTATTTGCTGATAATTCATCTTATCTCACTGAAGGTTATGGTTCAGTAAACTGTAGTGGAATAGTTTTTACTAGAATTGCTTATGTTAATGGTCTTAAATACAACTTGATCAGTGTCAGTCAACTATGTGATGCAAAATACATAGTTCAGTTTGATGATAAGCAAGGTACTACCTTTAATGCAAACAAAGAAGTAGTTCTTATTGCACCAAGAAGGCAGGATGTCTATGTTTTGGATATGTCCTCACTCACTCAGAATGGAACATGTCTCTTTGCTAAAGCCACTGAAACCTTTAAATGGCTTTGGCATAAAAGACTTTCCCATCTGAACTTCAAAGACATAATAAACAACCTGGCCAAACAAAACAAAGTCCTTGGCTTACCATCACCAGTGTTCTCAAAAGACAAACCCTGCCCTGCCTGTGAGAAAGGTAAACACCACAGGGCATCCTTTAAAACCAAACAAAATTCCTCTATCACCAATTGCCTGCACCTACTTCACATGGATCTCTTTGGACCCATCAGTCCAATGGCTATCCATCATGAGAAGTACACTCTGGTCATTGTGGATGAATACTCAAGATACATTTGGGTATATTTTCTGACCAAAAAGAGTCAGGTTGCTGAAACAATCATGTCCTTCATCAGGAAGATTGAAAACCAAAATGACATCAGGGTCAAACAAATCAGGACTGATAATGGAACTGAATTCAAAAACAATGATCTTGAATGTTTCTGTGATGAGAAGGGTATCTCTCAAAATTTTTCCTCTCCTTACACCCCAGAACAAAATGGAGTTGCTGAAAGAAAAAATAGAACCCTCATTGAGGCTGCTAGAACAATGCTTAATGGATCTGCTCTCTCCAAATATTTTTGGACTAAGGCAGTAAAAACAGCCTGCTATACACAAAACAGGTCCATCATTGCGAAGAGACATATCAAAACTCCCTATGAGTTATTTAAAGGAAGAATTCCAGATATCAACTATTTCCATGTGTTTGGATGTCCTGTGTTTATCCATAATCATAAGGATCATATTGGAAAGTTTGATGCAAAAGCTGATGATGGGTACTTTCTAGGGTACTCCCTTGTCTCAAAAGCCTTTAGGGTATTCAACACCAGGAGACAACAGACTGAGGAAACCTTCCATGTCACTTTTGATGAGAGTACTGAAGCTGTTAGATTTTCAAATTCCACAGTGGAAGAAATTGGGATTGATAACTCATCAAGATATCCTCATGATGAGTTTCACCCTGAAAGTAATCTCTCCACACAATATCAAGCTGATGCTGATGTCTCATACTACATCAATCAACACAACCTACCTCAACCCACCATCAGTGAGTTCATAGAAACTCAACAAGTCTCCAATGAGACTACCACCACTGAACCTATTGTCCAGAATACCACAACTCAAGCTAACCATACTGAGGCTGCTGAAAATCTCAATCTTGAAGTACCTCAGGTACCCATGTTTGAACCTACTCCATGTATACTTCAGGCCTCTACAAGTTCCAATTCCTATCCAAGGCCTCAGGATAGCTGGACCAAGTCCAAAGTAATAGAACTTGTTAACATCATAGGTGAACCCTCTGAAGGCATGCTTACAAGGAGCATGGCTGCCAAACTCAAGGCGGCTTCAGCCAATGTATGTCTTTATGTTGACTTTCTCTCAGAAATAGAGCCTAAAAAAGTTAAAGAAGCATTTAAATATGAGAGTTGGGTTCAGGCCATGAGAGATGAGTTAGAACAATTTGATAGAAATGATGTCATGACCTTAGTTGAATGTCCTCAAGGAGTGTTTATCATTGGAATGAAATGGGTCTTCAAAATTAAAATGGATGAGTTAGGAACAGTAGTCAAAAACAAGGCAAGACTTGTTGCAAAAGGATATAATCAACAAGAAGGTATTCTATGAGGAAACCTTTGCACCTGTTGCTAGAATGGAAGCAATCAGGATCTTCCTTGCATATGCAACATACATGAACTTTAAAGTCTACCAAATGGATGTAAAAAGTGCATTCCTAAATGGTACCATTAAAGAAGATGTATATGTGCAACAACCACCTGGCTTTGAAAGTAGTGAGTTTCCCAACCATGTGTATAAGCTTAACAAAGCCCTTTATGGACTAAAACAAGCTCCCAGGGCATGGTATGAAACTCTTTCAGCCTTCCTGATACAAAACAAGTTTGTCAGAGGTAAAATTGACAATACACTGTTCACCTATAGGATGAAAAAGGATGTGATTTTAGTCTAAGTGTATGTGGATGACATCATATTTGGCTCAACAAGCTACAAACTTTGTAAGCAGTTTGAAAAACTGATGACAAAGAAGTTTGAAATGGGTATGATGGGAGAACTCACTTATTTTCTTGGACTACAAATCAAACAAACCGAGAAAGGAATTTCCATCAGTCAAGAAAAGTATACTCGGAACCTACTCAAAAAGTATGACCTAAGTGACTGTGCCTCAGTGAAAACTCCAATGGTACCTCCTAACAATCTAGGACCCGACCTTGCTGGAAAATCAGTTAATCCTACTCTATACAGAGGCATGATTGGGTCATTGATGTATCTTCTTGCCTCAAGGCCTGATATTCAATTCTCAGTGTGCTTGTGTGCAAGATACCAGTCTGATCCAAAAGAATCTCATCTCACTGCTGTCAAAAGGATACTGAGATATCTTAAGGGTACTTCCAGTCTTGGACTCTACTATCCCAAATGTTCAGGGTTTGATCTCAAAGGATACTCAGACTCTGATTATGCAGGTTGCAACATGGATAGAAAGAGTACTTCAGGCTCCTGCCAATTTCTTGGAGGAAAGTTTGTCTGTTGGAGTGCTAAAAAGCAACAATCTGTTGCAATGTCCTCAGCAGAAGCTGAATATGTTGCTGCTGCAGGCAGTTGTACAAATGTGCTATAGATGAAAAGTCAGCTCAGTGACTATGGTATTCATTACAAAATGGTACCCATCTTTTGTGATAACACAAGTGCAATTGACATTTCAAACAACCCTGTGCTTCATCAAAGAACAAAACACATTGATATCAGATATCATTTCATCAGGGATCACATCATGAAAGGTGATATTGAATTGCACTTCATTCCCACTGAGTATCAGCTAGTTGATATCTTCACAAAACCCTTGGATGAACCTACTTTCACCAGGCTGAAAGCAGAACTAGGCATGTTAGATATTGAAAATCAGGTCACTGATTGAGATATCATGCATGGTGTATATTCTTATCCCTTGATAATCAACCTTCCTCAGCAAAACCTCTCAACATCACCAAAGTCCATTCACAGGGAGCTTCTCATACTGAGATTAAACTCACTGAATTCAAAACATTTTACACTGAATAACTTCTCATTCAGGGGGCTCAAGACATTTTACTAATGCAATTCAATGCATAACTAAATGCTTCAAGTATCTAGTTAGTAAATGTCCTAGGTTGGTAACTGAATTTTCTATTTAATATAGGAATATATGTCTCTGCCTCACTGGCATCCACACCTTGAGCCCCCACTTACACATCAACATCCCACTAGGCATTTAATGTCTTCCCTCACAAATAATATCCTTTGATATTCTTGTGACATCATGCCTGCAAAAGTGCATTTTGTGCAGGCTTCTTGCACTGTTTACCTCGACAATTGCGAAAAACTTGGGTATGTGGAGTGGTGGCATTTAATGCGGATCCCAAAAAGGTTAATCATTTTGATTTTCAAAATTTCTGACCAATGGTATTCCTCACCCTCTATAAATACCACTTTCCAAACTCATAAAACACACACACACACACACACACACACAAATTTCTTAAAGAAACTCTGCAAAAATTTCTCCATTGCAAAGTTGTGTGTAATTTTTTCAAAACAAAATATCAAAAACTTTTGAAAACTTCTTTTCTTGGTCAAGAATCTTTGCAACAAGAAATCCTTCCTGTGTGCAAACATCTTGATAACAATATCACCCATTTCACGAACAGAGAAACAAGTTGACTTAACTTGTAGATCATCTGGTGTGTGATATTCTGCCATTAAAATTTTAAAAACCTTTTCTTAACCTAAAAATGGCAGAAGACCAAGGAATCAGGTTTGCACCTCAATGGGCAAAAATGACTCTGGCTGATGTGCAATTCAAAACAAACAATGTTGTAGACAATTTTAACCACCCAACCATTGTCCCTGCCTATTAGGAAATCATAAATTTTTTGTTTAATTGTCCTTTGAAAACGGCCTTCACCTCTACACCCTACTTTTAGTATCATCATCTCCTCAGGGAGTTCTGGTGTACTACTCTGGCCCATGACCCGACACCCAGTGCTGATGAGAACGAACTCAGGCCCCTCAAGGAATTTCTCATTAGCTTCTCTATTTTAAATGGGAAAAGAAAATTTGTCCTGGATTTCAAAACTTTTTGCTCAGCAACATGACTTGATTATAATAATGGAAAATATGTTGCACACCCTGACCCAAATAATGTTAAATCAGGGTTAGAGAAAATTGATTTGGATCCAAAATATTTGGACAAGACCCCTGTCACCAAGAGCTCCTTTCCCATGGCTTGGAAGATCCTGTTCACTTTTGTGATTCAGGTTCTTGGTGGGAACCATTCATCCACTGAGCAGATTAACTCTGTTCAGATGATGATGGCTTATTGCCTAATGAACGGGGTCACTGTCGACATTAGAGAGATCATTTATGGTGATTTTGTAACCAAGTTATTGAATAAAACTAGGCTACACTATGTGTCGTATCCTAGGTTTATCTCATGTGCTCTTCAAAGGTTACTGGGTTGTGACTACACTCAGGATGAACACTTAAGCTCTTTACCAGCCATCCTGAGTTCTTCAAATTTTTCAAAAGACCCATCCTTAGTCTAATATAGAATTGACGGCCCATATGGTTGCCATAAACAACCGGAGGGACTCAGTGTACCCACCTTCCCCTCCTAAGAGGACAGGGAAGTCTCAGACTGTGCCAAAGACCAAACCAAAGGCACAGGGCCCTGAGGCTTCAGGACACAGGCTTCTAAGCCAAAAAGAAGACATAAGCCTAAAACAGCCACCCATGACCAGGCTCCACCACCCCCAAGGACAACGAAGGTCACTGAAAAATCACAGTCAGTGTCCTTGGTCCACACGACTACTCCCAAAGATCCAGAGGGAAACATTGTTGAGATATGAAGATCTAAGTACTGCTGGAAAGATCAAAGTACTGCTATGTCAAAGTACTGCTCAATAGTCAACGTGCTGATCAAGGTCAAAGTACTGCTAGTTATTGAAGATTATTCAAAGTACTTCGAAGAACAAGGACTTATGTGCAATATTGTTTAAGGGATTATTATGTAATATTATATGAATATTCTAGAATTAGTTAGGTATAATTACTTGTCGTTCAAGTAAATATTGTAAACCGACTTAAGGTTATCCTTATGTCTGTAAAAGGAGCCTTATGATGGTATTAGAAGTACGAAGTTTTTCTAAGAGTCTTAGAGTTTCACATTACGATTTTAGTAAAGTTAGGGATTGTTAGTGAATCTGTATTTAGAGAAGCATGTTCAAGAGTTGTTTTAATATAAACAAATTTCTTATTAGCTTTGTGTTAGTAAATTCCGCATACTTTACAAAGTAATATCAGTGCTTCAATATTAACTGTTTTGAGTTATTCAAGATTGTTAAAACCTTACAAGCTACAAAGTAGTTTGTTCAGAGTATATCGATCCAACAAGTGGTATCGGAGCTTGTGTTGGAAACTCTGATTAAGAAGAAAACCTTTAAAACCGATTTTACTACAAACCCTTAAAGATGTCGACAGATGTTGTACCTGCCCCATCCATCACTGCAGTAGGGATTCCTATTGTCAAGAAGGGAGAATATGATCTATGGGCCATGAAGATGAGGCAGTACATTGCCATCACAGACCATGCACTATGGGATGTGATTGTCAATGGCAATATAATAATTGAAGAACCATTAGAGATCCCAGGACAACCAACACCACCTAAGCCAACCTTGCTAGCTGCTACCAAACGAAATCAAGATAAGGCTCTCAACATACTGCTCTCTGCCATTCCTGATGGTCACTTATTGAAGTTTCATGATGCCAAGGATGAAAAACAACTATGGGCTGCTATTAAAACAAGATTTGGAGGTAATGATGCTTCCAAGAAGATGCATAGGAACCTGTTGAAACAGCAGTTTGAAACCTTCGCTGTTGGTGACAGAGAAAGTCTTGATTCTGCCTATGATAGATATCAAAATCTAGTCAGCATGCTAGTGTTATATGGATCTGAGGCAACAGTTGAAGATGCTAACTTGAAGTTCTTGAGGAGTTTGCCATCTGCATGGCATGTGGTTGCTACCATGATTAGAGGACAACCTGGTTTGGACACTATGGACTTTGATGATCTTTACAACAATCTAAAGGTGTATAAGAATGAGATGAAGGGTAATAAAGGTTCAAGTTCTCACAACATTGCTTTTGTATCTTCTGAAAACAGAAGCAGTACTTCCACTAAAAGTACTGCTCATCCTGTCCAAAGTACTGTTGTAGAAACACAGAATCCATGTACAACTTTCATCACTACCACTTCATCACATACCCTCAATTCAGATGATGTTCTGTGCTCATTCTTTGCACAACAAGCTACTCTACCTATTACATATCAAGAAGATCTCTTGCAAATTGATGATGATGCTATGGAAGAAATTGACATAAGATGGCAGGTTGCCATGATTGCTGCAAGGATCAAGAAGTTTATGAACAAGACAGGGAGAGGCATTGATTTCAAGGCTAAGTAGGGTATAGCATTTGACAAGTCCAAGATTGAATGCTTTAATTTTCAAAGAACTGGTCACTTTGCAAGGGAATGCAAGTTTGCAAAGTATCAAGCAAACAGGATGATTGAACAACCTAAACCTAAAGTTGAAAGAAAAGAAGTCCCTATTGTTGAGCCAAACTCACAAGCTTTGGTTGCTTAAGAAAACTTGGCAGAAGTTGATTAGAGTAATGAATTTGATGATGAACCAGTAACCTACTCTATGGTTGCATTGGAAGAGGTTGATTGGAGCATAGCTTTTGATGAGGAACCAGGATATGAAGCTTTGGAGTCAAGAGATGGTCTAGGAAGCTTTGATTGGAGCATGGAGAGTGAAGAAGAACCTGTTCAGCTTGCTATGATGGCTACTACACCTACTTCATCCACTATCTCTGAGGTATGTTCCAAATGTAGTAACTCTTATCAAAAGATGCTTAAAGATCATGAAACTGAAAGAGATAACTATAGAAGGGCTAGTTCTGAGATAGCTGGTTACCAATTAAGTTTAGAGTCAACGGAAGCTAAGATAATCACTTATGAGAATAATGAAGTAGCTTGGGCTGAAAAATATGAGCAACAGGATTATCAATTAAAGCTAAGTGAATGGAAGTTAGGATGTAAAGTTTCTGAATTAGAAAAGGTCACTAAAGAAAGAGATAAGTTGCAAGAAAAACTTGCTGCTTGGAAAGAATCAGGTCTGTCACATGTTAGTTTTGTTGAAAAACAGAGAACAACAAACATTAAAACTGGCCTAGGTTATGATAATAATTTAGAAGTACTGTCATCTTGGAACCAAGAATTAAATCTTTCTCAGGAAACCTCAACTAGTGATGAAGAATTCATAAGTTTAGAGGAAAACACATCTAGTGATGAGGAATCACCTTGTTCAACACCCCCTGAGTTTAAGAAAAACAAAGGTTATAATGAAGTTCCTCTACCCACAGGTAGTTTTCAACCACCTAGGACAGATGTTTCTTATTTTGGTGTAGACAACCTAGAGTTTAGGAAAGAGCTTAAAGGTCAATCTAATTCAAGTCAATCTAGTCCTGAGTCTTTAAGAGAATCTGTTGAAACACCTAGGGATGATAATAAGGGTTCTGGAAGTGAAAAAGATTTTTCAAAACAAGCAGTACTTCCAAAAACTTCTCAAAGTACTGCTGATCATTCAGCAGTACCTACAAGAAATTCTTTTCCAAATACTACTTATCATAGAAAACCTTTTGGGAATAGATTTGGGATGATGGGTCCAAAGTTATGTTTTGTATGTTATAGTCCTCATCATTTGATCAAGGACTGTGATTACCATTCAAAATACTTAAGCAAATACCCAAAAACCACATCTGCAAATCATAAGAACAAAGAGAACAAAACAAGGGAGAATAAACCAGCTTGGAATAACTCAAATAGGGTTAACCATAGTAATTTCTCAAAAGACTATAGGTACCCTCATCAGAGAAGACCATTCTCCAAACCCACAGTACCTTCAAGAAACACTTCTCAAAGCACTGGTCAAGCAGTACTTTCTCAAAGTACTGTTATGAAGTTTCCCAATGAAGGTACTGCTAGCAAAAACTCAAGTGTAAGACCTAGGAGATTCAATTCTTACAAACCTAGAAGGCCTTACAACCCAAGAAAAGCTGGTAGAACACAGAACCAAACACCAAAAGTTACAACTAAGTGGGTTAAGAAAGAAAGTACTGCTGATGGTGACAAAGTACTTTCAGAAAACAATGGTGAAAATAGGAGTGTTGATAACAATTCAACACAGGTTTTAAAATAAAAAACAGTAATTCTTGATAGTGCTTTCAAAAACAGTGGTGATTACATACTCAAAGAATTTGAGTATGTTACTCCAAAAGGGGAACACAAGTCAGTAATGGTTTGGGTTCCTAAAAGAAACTAACCCTTTTCATTTCTATGCAGGGCAAGCCAGCAGAGGAGCTTAAAGATTATCTTATTGTGGATAGTGGTTGCTCTGGAAGTATGACAGGAAAAAAGGAGCTCTTGTCAGATTTTAAGGCTTATTTTGGAGGAAGAGTTGCATTTGGGAATGATCCTGATGGAGGGAGAATCACTGGCAAAGGAACCATTAAGGCAGGATCTATTGATTTTGAGAATGTTAGATATGTGAAGGAGCTTAAATTCAACCTTTTGTCAGTTTCTCAGATCTGTGACAAGAAATACCCTGTGTTGTTTCTTGACACATAATATCTTATTCTCTCCCCTGAGTTTAGATTAGAAGATGAAAACTTGGTGACGCTGAGAGCACCAAGAACCAATGATGTGTATAGTATAGACTTGAAGAACATTAATTCTACTGAAAGAGCAACATGCTTGATTGCAAGGGCAACAATAGAGGAAGCACATCAATGGCACAGAATACTGGGGCATGTAAATTTCAAAAAGATCAACAAGCTGGTCAAAGGAAATTTAGTTAGAGGTTTACCTTCTAAAACATTCAAACTTGATCATTCATGTCTAGCTTGTAAGAAGGGTAAACAACACAAGGCTTCATGTAAAAAGGTTGAAGAAAGAACTATTAGGGAGCCTTTGGAATTGCTGCATATGGATCTGTTTGGACCTGCTTCAGTTGTAAGTTTAAACAAGAAGAAGTACTTGTTAGGACCCAAGTTTTATATCATTCCATACATAAGATATGGTTTAGTGAGATGAAGATGTATTTTAGAGAGAGAGAGTACAAGAGAGGAAAATAAGAGGATTTCTTATTCCATAATGAACCAACCAACTCCTTGGAGGGTTTACAAGAGTATTTATACTCATTGTCTAGGGCATCTTACATATTTCACATAATATCACTAATGGCCCTTAGACTTTAACAAAACATGTATTCTAAACATATTGAAACTTTAACGTACTGATATAATATTGCAACCTATTACAAGACTCATTGACTCGATAATGATCGTCACTTCAAGCGTTCCCAACAATCTCCCCCTAAGGGAAGATCATTGAGATCTCTCTTTGATTGCATTTATGATCATCACTTTTGCATTTCCAACAATCTCCCCCTAAAGGGGTGATCATTTGAGATCTCTTTTGCGACCTGTGGGTTATGGGTCCACCAATAGAAATGACAGATCTTTTGACTTCTTTAATGCTTGTTGTTTTGAACTTTGAGTCTTTGTGTAATAGCTTTGCTAGATTCTTTGTTCCAATCATGCTTTGTGATCTTCGTACTTAGTTCTTGTTGTTGTGATCAAATGATGGTGTAATCTGCCTTTCGTCACTTCTGCGTCTGTGGTGGTGGTCCGCCATTCGAACATGCTCATACATCTTTGGACTTTGATTTTCACATGCACGTAGTTCCCTTTCTTTCACTTTGATCTTTAGTCTTTTTACTTTGTAGATTCTTCTTTTTGGCGTAGAATCTTTCTTTGAACTTTGTGTTGCTTAGATCTTTGGGGAAGCTATCATTGGCTTCAAGATGTATGCATGAGCATGCTGGAATCTACCATCATGGAGGTGATTTGTACCTGCAGGTAAACAGTTAGCAATAATCAACCGGTACTTACAGATAAGGAATTAGAGCTCATCAACAGCATATTGTGAAGACTCCTTCTAATCCTTATCAAGGCCGTTCCCATGTCAGATACTCCCGAGGGAGCTTACAAGACCTACTTAGTAGCTCAATGACTGGGTGAGTCGCTGGGGATCACTCCACGACTGTAGACCGCTATGGAACCACCGCGAACACTAAGCGTAACCCGCAAGGAGTTACCGAAGTGACCTGCTATCAGGGCTGTTTGATGTTGACCCTGGTAGGATTTCCGTTCAATCATTGAGAAATACTTATGTAAATTCTCTCATAAACGTTCTCGGCAGATTGCCATGATCTGCGAAGGACTCGATAAATTTACAGCTGGTGTCCATTGATGTAGAACACCAGTTGTAGAAATATTAAGTGTTCCTAAGAGATCTTTGATGTATCTCATGGCTCTAGACTCGATAAGTGCACACCTAGGTTTCCTATGCGGAGACTAGGGAGGGGTCTCCTGCTTCAATATCAACCATCTCTAAGAGATAAGTCGATAGATTACACCGGTTCCCCGTGAGAATAAACAAGCTCTTTTAAGAGAACTTGAGTGGTTAAGAAGGTTTAGTGCATTGCGTCACTGGGTCCATGACGACTCTATCTTCAATACCGGTGTTGTCTTTGCAACAACCAGTAGCATACGAATTGAACCCGGTGTCTGCCATAAAGTTGAACATATGGAGGGCTATTTCTTTTCACCCTTTTCTTTACTTTTCTTTTTAATTCTTCAACTCCTTCTTTCCCCTTTCATTCTTTTCTCCTTTTTTCATATCATACCTAAGGACTTCTAATACTAACTATTTGGTGATGTCCTTGGGTAGATCCCTCCGGCTCTGACGGATCATAGGACGTTTTTCCCTAACCTTAGTCACCTTATAACACCATGACTATCCTATAATTGCCATGAAACCTTTGATTGAAAATCTCTCAAAGTGCTTGTGATTCTCAAACATTTTGTTTAGCACTTTGAGAGTTTTGTGTTTTTGAAGGGCTCCCCCTACACATGTGCTCATAAGTATTTAATATATTTGCACATGCGGGAGGAGCAAGCACCTTTTGAATTGATCCACTTTCAGTGAACAAGACCGATTCGAGACACGCTTACATCACTAATTAGACTAGCTTGAAGTTATTACCCGGCCTGGTCAAGTCCACAGAAAGTTTCTCGAAATGGTACCTTTCTACTAAGACAAATCCTTTTCGAGACACGCTTACGTAGCTAGTTAGAGAGTTCCATTGTCAGCTTTTAGGTGACAACTAGCTTTAGTAACTAACTTGATGTTATTACCCGTCGAGGACAAGTCTTTTCGATTACTAACTTTTGTGTTTCGTCAATTCCTGGGTCAATTCTGAGTCGAGCTCGCACGAGATTCAATCTTAAAGCATCCATTGTTATCCATATTTTAATCACTTTTACTTTTCTCCCCCTCAAAAATAGCATATAAGATGTTGTTTTTGATGACCTTTTGATTAAAATATGCTTTTTGAGTCTTATAGGGAGATTCACCAAGAACTTATCATATTGAACAAAGATCATTTCAAATACTCCCCCTCAATAAGTGAAATAACTTTTTGAGGTTTTGATTACGAAAGGGAATACTTGTCCTTTTGAGTAGAATTTAGAAAAAACTTTGAAAATTTGATTAATTCTACTCAAAAGTAAGAAGCATGATTTTGACGGAACATTTTGTTTTGGAAATACTCCCCCTCAAAACTCGCATATGTTTTGAGAATTTTAAACTTTTTAGAGTTTGGGGGAAGGAGTCTTCTTGAAGCAAAATTCTGAAAGATTTAGAAATTTCAGTTTGAAAAATTCTTGAATAAATTTTGCTTCAAGGTAACTAAAACGTTTTACACTGAAATACTCCCCCTCAAAACTAGCATATGTTTTGACATTTTTAAACTTTGAAGCGAATTGGGGAGTAAAGATTTGAAAAATCTTGAGCAAAATTTTGAAAAGTTTTGAAAAACCTTTTGAAAAATTTTGAATAAATTTTGCTCAAGATTAAGAAGTTTTAGATAAGCTTTGCATGAGAACTTCTTATTTTATTATTTTGTATTATTTTTTTTAAGGATAAGTGCACGTTTGGTTTTAAAAAATGGTTTAGCAAAGCACTTTCCTTTCTTTGAAACCCGAGTTGTACACTGAAATGTGTGCACAAGTCATAATGTTTAAGCCCGGGTTGTAAGCTGAAGTACTTACAAGCCATTAAAAATTTTAAGATTAGACAACAACCTTGAGAACCCATTTAAGCACGGCGCCAACGGGTTTACCAAATTTTGAGAACCCATTTAACAACCTTGAGAACCCATTTGTAGGTTGTGTCAATCTGATTTAAAGATGTTGAATTCCAACGAGAACTGAAAACTGGTGTTTCATTTTGAAATAACACTCGCGGAATCAATGGAGATTTAAAACTCATTTTCCGTTGAAAATTGTTTGAGAAACCCGGTGTTTCTCTTGGAGTTTTAAAATCCGAAGAAGAAGATTTCCATCTAGAGTTGAACCTCATGGGTTCTCTTTGAAAATTAGTTTTTGTGATAAATGGAAACCTTCCAGTATTTGGAATGTTCAAAGCAGAGTCGTTCTTATGTTGCAGCGAAAGCAATTATGATATTGAATATTTGAAAGGTTTTGAATGACTTTGCTTTGGTTTCCACACTTGCTTTACCGGTGTAAAGCGAGAGTGTGGAGTTTGAAGAACATGATACTTTTCTTTTGAGGAATTTGGATTTGAAAACCTTTTAGAAGTAAATGTTTCCAAAAAACTTGGTCTCTTTGAAAACTTCCTTCCTTTTTGCAAAGAATAGGTTGTAAACTGAGAAATCCTTTTCGAAAATGGTTTTGAAGATTCACCCATGTAAACCTTCTTCGAAACACTCACTTCTGGTGTTGAAACATTTGAAATTGGAGCTTTACCCTTTGATCGGTTAAGAGTATCAAACTTCACTTTTAAAGCATTGTATGAAACTCTCAAATCATTGTATTCTTTTTGAAGAGAAAGATGATCTTGGGATGCCAATTTTGATTCTAAAGAAGCAATTTGTTTCAAAAGTTGATCCTTTTCGGCTTTCGAATCATCCGTTTTACGAGCCAATTTCCGTTCGAACTCAACATTTTCTTTTTCAAGTCTTTCAAAATAATTTTCAAATTTGGTTACTTTGTTCAAAAAATGGGTTTTGGTATCCTCAAAATCGTTTGTTTGTTGAGCTAAAACCGTTTCAAGCTCAACCACTTTCGTTTGAAGTACATGATTTTCATTTTCAAAAAAATACATTTTCTCCCCCGTTTCCTTTTCAAAATTTGGAGTATTAGAATCGAACAGGGGTTTTGGGAAGGAAACTTTAGTGATTTGAAAATCAACATTTTTCTTTTTCATTGATTCAATCTTTTGCAAAACATTTTCAAACTTTTTATCTGCAAATTCATACAATTGAGACTTCAAATCTTCAGTCTCTTTTTGTTTCAAGTTTGAGTTTTGTTTTTGAACTCGTGAACTTTTGATTGAATCAAACAGTTTTTTATAAATCTGTTTCAAATGCTCAATCTCTTTTTCGTATTTAGAAATTTGACATTTCATTGACACGTTTTCATTATCAACTTGTTCAAGCTTTGACATCCAGGGGTTTTCAAAAGACTGCTTTTCAAGATTGTGTTGTAAAGCTAGCTCAAAGTTAATGCTTTGTGCTTGACAACTTTGAAATTTTTGTTCCAGAGAAAATATTTGACTTTTAAGTTTCTCTTGGATGTCTCTTGACTCTTTTAAAATCTTCTCATTTTCGTGTCTCAACATCCCATTTTCCACTCTTAAGTTTTCAGACTCAACAATCAACGATTTATCACAAGCAGTTTTTTCAAGAACTTTCAATTTAGCTTCTAAATTAACAATGTCGTTAAGATACGAGTCTTCCCTTTTCCTTTTGCTCACTTTATGTTCACAAAACTCCTTTTTGCAATTTGACAACTCTTTTTGTGTTTTTGAAAGCTCTTTTTGAAGTTGTTCAACTTGTTGTTTGAGTTCACATTTGTCATTTTCTAGTTTTGAAACTAACTTTCCGTTTGACTCAATTAAATCTTGCTTTTTATATTAAAGATCTTGTTCTTTATTGTGAGATTCTTGAAAAGCTTTTTCAAAACTTTTTCCATGTTTAATCTTGTGTTCCATATTTGAAAGTTGTGTTTTGTAACACTCAATATCCCTTGTTAATGACACAATTTTTGCTTTTAGTTCAGAATTGAGCTTGTCACATTGAGTAACTTCGTATTGCATTTTCTTGATTATCAAAGCAGTTGAAGCACATTCTTGATCATGAGTCACATTGTTATGTTCAACCTTAACTCCATTAAGATCCACATGTGGAGTTTCGGGAGTAATATTTCTATCATCCTGATTCACCACATATGTGTCGTTAATGTACTCAGGTTGTACCTGAACGAGTGCGACTGAACTTCGTGAAGGACTGACAGCAGTTGCATTATTCAAACTATCCTTACATTTGTGTTTCCCGTCAGCATCTGAATCATTCCCTGAAGTGCTGCTTTTAGTCTGCAGTTCTGATAATGCATTGTTACCGGTAAATACCAAACTATCATTCAACGTCCCTTCATTTATGACTGTTCCTTCGTCTGTCTGCCTTTTACTTCCATTCTTCCGTACATTTTCTTTTAACTCTCTTTTCTGAATCTCCAGTTTATTGATAGCACTCAGATAAAGTGATCTTTCATTAAGCACAAATTCTAAGTAGCTCAGTCGTGAAACAAGC
This sequence comes from Artemisia argyi, assembly GCA_030686995.1. Classification (NCBI taxonomy): domain Eukaryota; kingdom Viridiplantae; phylum Streptophyta; class Magnoliopsida; order Asterales; family Asteraceae; genus Artemisia; species Artemisia argyi. Next base: position 127,596,780 of record CM060697.1, read on the forward strand.
TGATCTCTAAAAGCTTCAACCTCCATACTATTGATGTTCTCTCTCCATAACCTGCTTTGAGATTCATAGTCTCGAGAAGTTTTGAACACTTTAAAATCCATTGCCATGAACTCTTTGAACTGTGTCTTGAGCACTCTAAATTCTACCATGCAATCGCTTCCCTGTTTAATTTGCTTTTCAAGGTTCTCGGAGTTTCCTTTGAAAGGTAAGAACGTCCGTATCTGATCCGAAGAATACAGTAAAGGTACTCCACGAAGGAAACCTTGTATCTGAGAGAATCGTGCATTGAATCTTAACTGAATGAAAATATGCTAAACAATCTTCTATAGAATAGATGGCTCTTTTCTCAACTTTAGACATCTTTCTCTCTTGTGAGCTTGTTTGATACATTTTCTCTCCCCCGTGATTGTTGCGATGTATTCGGAATGATCAAAAAAATGTATAATCGAAATAGTGATTTCCGATTATCCCTCCAAAATAAATTTGAAAAATTTTCTCTCCCAAAATTTGAAAAACACTATGAAATGCAATTTAGAGGGTGCAAGAAAAATTTGAGTTTCAAAAATTTTGCCGCCAAATTTCACCGAAAAAATTTAAATTTTGGCCTAAAAATTTGAATTTTGGGCCAAAATTTTCACTGCTAAACCAAAATTTGAATTTCGCGTAAAAATTGAACGTTTAGTCTCCTGTAAAAATTAAATTTTACTCAAATTTTCCCGCCAAAAAACTTTTTTTTTTTTTTTTTTGAAAATGAGAAAGAAATATAAGTGTGAAATGAAAATGGATCTTGTAGACGATAAAGAAGTAGTTTTGTGTTTTCAGATGAATCTATGTCAATCTTTCACGCTTTCAAAATAACTAGCACAATAGTAAAAACCCGAATAATCTCAACCCAAAAATAATACTCAATCTCGGAATATTGAAGCTCAATCGAAACCGTGATCTAAATTATTACCCAAAAATTTGCCCTAACAAAAATCCAACTAATATTACCAAATAGCCAAAAGCGTCCTTGTTGGAAAGATAGCCCACGAGCCCTTTTACAAATACCAAAGCCCGGTTCACGTGTATGTAGTAAACGTTCCAGCCCAACACCAATTTTAAGAAAAAACTTAGCCCAATTCTAATATACAACTAAGCAACCCTAATTATCGGTATAAAACAGACCACTTATACTCACACTACAACCCTAATCACACTTTTATCCAAAATAAACGCAGCCAAGATACCTCTCACCCTCTCACCTAACTTTCTTATTTTCACTCACCACAAATGATTTACAGATCCTTCTTCTTGTTGTAATCGAAAAAAAAACCAGAAACAAACTAAGATATCCTCTTTACTTCTTTTAGTACACACTTACACAAACACGAACCACACAATTTCTTGTTGACTTCGAAGTCAAACAACCTTAAAATATTATTCGAATCAACTGAAGATTAGTGCTTGAAGACCTTGTAACAAGTGTCTCAGGTAGGTTGATTCTTTTGTTGTGCTTGTTTTTCTTTGTACCAGCGAATGAAAGGATGGAATGAAACAATTGTGTTTTGTTCTATTCTTTATGATTCGGATATTACACAAGAATTTATGCTTCAACAAGATCTATGATGATAATCTCTTGTGGCTCGTCTTATGGACTTGTCTTTGATTACACAAAGAGTAAAACTGAGATCTAGTATTAATTTTCTTGTATTACCGTAGGATGAGAAGTTGTGATATAGGAAAGTTTATGTTTGTTGTTGACTGATTGACGAAGGTTTTCTGTTGTGATTGTTGGTGTGGATCTGTTTCACGTATTTTTTATTTTTTTTTATTTTTTTTTAATTCTTCACTCATATGACCCACCATGGATCTCCTAGACACCATACTCACCGCTACCATAACCTAACACTCACTAAATCCCTTGCACTTTTAAAATCAGAAAACGCATAATTTTTGGGTACATTCGCCCACATGAAATCACGACAAATAATACACACAAGTACTCAAAAGAAAATCAAACTTGTCAACTACTCAAATTTGGATCTGAACGCACACCAAAAAGTTTCAATTAACATAAAATACTTCCACAAGTTTTTATCGTGAATCCTTTTTGTGGTAGTCTAATATAACCTAATACTTAACTATTGCAGAAGGCCTAGTCAAAATACCACTTTTACAACCACAAAACACCCTCAAACGTTTACCCAAAATCTGTCCCGGTTTGACAGCTTTGACACCTTAACAAAGAAAAATCAAAAGACCAACTTCCCTACCTTGAAATCAATCGTGGCTGGATTTTCTGGAAAGCTCTTTCATTAAACTTCAATTTAGACCTAAAATTCGTGACCTAACTCTTCACCATCTGTTATTTACACTCACATCTTTACAACCATAGTTTTCTGTCCAAACCCTAACACATAATCTAACGTGTTTTACACTCAATTCCCTTAACCAATTACCATATTATTAACATCTAATCATCCCAACATGTTTAATAACATTAATTTACAGAAGTTAACACAAACCCTAATCCATCATAACTTGTATTACATGAATCTAATCAATAATTAAACAATTAAGGGTTTACTAGCATACCTTAGGCTTGTTTCTTCACATAATTGAAACCCTAACTTTTCTCCTTCTCCTCCTCTCCCCTTGTCGACTTTTCCAGAGAAAAATAGGTTTTGGGTCGTTTGGTTTGGCTTATATGGGTAGGGTTTGGGCTTTTTTGGGTTAGATTAGGATTCCTTGGGCCTAAGAGTCATATTTGGACTCAAATTGGGTTTCCTTTTCCCCCCTTATCCCTTCTAGCCGATTTTCTATACATATATATAATTTTTTTTATATTTTTTTATTAAATTAATTTATTTCACTCAAAACCTCATACTTTTCATATTTTATAAATACCCGTAACCAATCCTAACGTCTTATGCGATAAACCTCAGTTTTTACGACAAACCGGAAAATTATCATTTTCAAAACAAAGTTTCCAAAAATAGATTTTCACACTCTTTTATAAGCATAACACATAAAAACAAACTCCTCGTAACTTGCTAACGCTCAAATACTTGAACGAAGACTCGTTACGCAAAAACACAAAAACACCAAAAACTACACAAGTCATTTCTACACCACAAAGGCTATCAAAATGAACTTATCCAAATATCAACATTACTCACTCACAAAAACAACACCAAGCAAAGGGATTTAGTGCTAAAACTCACCTATATCACATATATCACCTAGAACACACCAAACAAACGTCAGCCGAGTCAAGACTCTCAGTCAAACTGACCTACCAAAACCACGGTTGTTACATCATCCCCCACTTAAGGAAATCGCGTCCTGAGATTTCAACTACTCGTCTCACCAAAAGCATCAGTAAAAGAAAATTTATTGGTATTTAAGCGGAAAAATACCACCCCATAAAATCACAGAGAAAGAATCGCAAAATTGTGAACCGACTAAATACTCGAATTCCCACGATAAAAAAAAAAAAACATTCCGTCACTCCAATGATACACGTAAATAGATACACTCCCTGATCAATAACACCAATGATCAAAACGACTTCTCATGGGTAGGTACGATACCCCCGAACCAAATGAAAAAGCAAATGGTAATCGTAAGATGCACTCACAAATGACAAATACCCATAAAACTAACATTTATGAATACCCCGCATCTAACTTCCACGATCTAAAATCCAACTACAAATGATCTACTTCACCAACCACATCAGCAAACAAATTTGGGTACTTAAATTTCATCAGATCCTCACGTTCCCAAGTAAACTCAGGACTACGTTTAGAATCCCACCATACCTTTACCAACGCTATCTCACCACACTTCTAACCCTTAACATCTCGATCCATAATCTCAACAGGTTTCTCGACAAAATGAAGAGTCTTGTCAACCTTAATCTCATCTACTGGCACATGCAGACTAGTATCCGCCAAATACTTCTTTCAATTAGATACGTGAAACATATCATGTACACCACTTAATTCCTCAGCGAACTTCAACCGGTATGCCACAAATCAAATCCTTTCTGAAATCTCAAACAATCCTACATATCTCGGTGCTAACTTGCCTTTCTAACCGAAACGCGTAACACCTTTCCAAGGAGATACTTTCAACATCACAAAATCACCAACACCAAACTCCAAAGACTTACGACGATTATCCGCATGACTCTTTTGGCGATCTCTTGCTGCCTTAAGTCTTTCATTAATCCGAAAACCTTATTCGTAGTCTCTCGTTATAGTTCAGGAGCAATTAGTTGGCTTGTTCCAACCTTTGCCCAAAGAACAGGTGACTTACATTACCTTCCATACAACTTTTCACACGACACATACTCAATACTAGAATGATAATTGTTGACATAGGAGAACTCAGTTAAGGGTAAATGTATACCCCGGCTTCCTCCAAAATCAAACACACCCATACTCTCAGCTCACCATCCAACGCCTGATTTGTACGCTCACTTAGTTCACTCATTAGAGAATGATAAGTCGTACTCATCTACATACATGTTCTCAAGACTCTATAACACGTTTACCACTATCGCGAAGTAAGTATTTCATCATGTTTCTTGATGATCAACGTGACACCCTATGGTTCTTTACCAACTCCTCAATACATTTCTTGTTAAGGTAATAATACGTCTTATCCATTCTCGGATGTATCTTATACCTTGCATGATCGATGTCCTTAAGCTTCCTCTCCATGAAATCATTAGCGGGTCCACAAAGTACAATCGTCCATCTTCATTCTTTTCCATTTACTGGTCTAAACCAAGTAATCATTCTTCTTACATGTTCTCATCCTTGAACCTCTCTCTCTAGGCTGTCAACATCATCCTCTTAACTCCGAACTGAATTATCATAATCATTGCTCACAAACATCTAAGTTTCACTCGTTCACTTCCGCTCAGTGCTCTTACCACGATGTCCGCCCTTCCTTGACAATGGTGAATTAGACAATCGCAGTCACTGAGAAATTCCACACCCAACTTCTCTTCTGCATAAATTAGCCCCTTGTCAAATATATGCTAAAGATTCTTATGATCTGTGTAGATAACACTTTCTGCTCCATACAAATATAATCTCGAAGTTCCACTCCCTAACTTTAAATCACGTATCACACAGTTCCTCTTATGGATCTTCCACCTCCGCGATGCCCACACAATCTATAGAAAGATAGGAACGAATCGTCAATAGTACCTGCCAACCCTAAGGACAATCGTCTCTCATAGGGTGTCTTAGGTACTTTCCACTCTTCACTACTTTTATCTTACTAATGTCAACGAACACTCGTTATCGTTGACAACCTTCCTGAAGAACGTACATCTTAAAGCTACACCTCTCACTTGAACAACTTGGCAACATACTTTTCTTCTTCAATGAACAAATTGATAATCAAAACGACAATCTATCTAAAGTAAAAGACGCGAACCATGAAACCGGTCGAACTAAAATGTATATTAATGAACTCAAAAGGGGTACGAATTACCGACTAAAGAAGTAACGAACATCGAAATCAAAGCTAGAAAAAACACAATGAGAAAATTTTCCAAATAAAATTAGACACGGATAAAATGTTCATGAAAACCCATACAACGAAAACATAAAATACACATACCCATAAAACATCCACAAGCGTACCTCAACGAAAGAAACACTCGATGAACCAAATACGTAACAAGTTTGGTAGATGAGAACCATAGACAGTTCTTATTCCCGTACTCGACCTTCCCAAAAACAAATGAACACCGTTTTTTTACAAGACATATCTTAAACTTATACATTTTTATAAAATATATATAAACCATTTTATATAAGACATCGACATAACCATTTTTTTTCCACACTTCATTTTCACCATAAAAATAATGGTTTCTAACAAACGACCTTGAAATACCCAAAACGAGTTTTAAAATACCATAAAGACTTTAACACAACCCCTTTATTGGATGCGAAAAGCACAGAAGAATGACATGATCAAAATAATCATTAAACGAATCTCATACCAGTGAACACTCATGCAAATACATTGCAAACCAAACGATGAACTTACAGACTCATTCGTACAATGATCAAACCAAAATCATAGAAAAACACCGATACTAACAGGTCACAAAACATGTCACGAAATTCAATTTGGTGCGTGTAAATGAGGGATCAAATATCCACACCAACTCGTCACGAACCAACAATACTTGAAGAATAGTATAACATTCATTCCGAGGAATGAATGTATGGAATAACCAAAGAAACGAAACAGTATCCAACAAAAACGAATTCGATTACCCAAAATCTATCACAACGTCAAATAGAAAGAATATGGCATCTGTACCATCATGGTACGAATAGGAATGCCAACCAAAGAATTAGGTATACAAACGGTGCGTCTAGCAAACGAATCAACTAAAATACCACAACATAAGTACCCACCGATAATTGAGGTATCAACATATGATAGGTAGGATGGAATCTTACCACCTACACACCCCAATATATAACGACTGCCCTAACGGTTAAGATAATACTTCTCTAACCATACAAACATCACCAATCATGATATCACATACCATCTACCATAACATATAACAACAAACATCAATCAATGCAATAATGGTCACAAGTCCACGTGTGTGATACCCTTATAATTATGTTCGCGACCATAGTTATAAGCCTATTCCACACGCATACTTACTTCCAAAACCACACATCTCAATGATAACGCACATATACCACATAGCACCTAATACACTATGCAATCCATGCTGTCATACTTGCAAGTCCACTTGTGTTGTGACGCATGTATAATTATGTTGGCCACCATAATTATCTATGCCCCCTTTCACAAGTGTACTCCCTCCTATGGTAACACATCATGCAAAACAATCATTTAAACAAAAACAAAAGACGTCGCAAACAATCATCTCGCATGGAACAATTCCAACGATCACGTAAACTCCATAATCAAAATCACTTGGATAAGGTCGATCCAATATCCAAGAGTAATCACGCTCCAACATGGCTCCAGACGGCAAAAGACAGTATACGAATTCTAAAACATAACACAAAACAAAAGACGTCGCACAATGGCTCACACTCAACTCTCGCACTTATCTCCCTACTCAGATCAATTCAATTTACTACTCACTGTGGACTCTAGATCCGAATCCACACCATTCTATCCTAACTCCCTTTCATCTTTACTCAACCACCCATTCATGTTTCCTACATGTTGAGGTAGTTGACAACATGCAAAACCATCTCTATTTCTTTCTTCCAATTTCGTATGATTCATAATTGCATCCAAATCACGAGGTTTAGACTAAACCACCTCTCCTTCCTATGTGAAGTGAGGACACTACCAAGGGTATTTGGTAATGGCTCCATCTCCAGAAGTCACCGTGGTTCCAAACCTCTCCACTTCTTCTCCACCAACGTTTCCCATAAACATCCTCTCCTTGTCCGAACATGAATACATGCTAGCGAGAACTTAGATTCTGCGGTTAGTCCGCTTCATCCTACCACCTCTCTCGCATCCGATAGCGACAACGGTAGTCCAACGATGCATCTTACGCGCGGAAACGCGAGTGTGTAACTTCATGAATATCATCACAACACATGGTGTCTATATAGAGAATAATTACATGCATAAAATAGAGCAAGTACAGACACGAAGTGTCGTAACAATACCCCAAAACAAAATAACCAAAACAAAATCCAAAACAATCTAAAAATCCCAACATAGATGATAAACCACCTCCAATGCAACTAAGGTCTCGTCTAATCACATCCTTCTATCTTATCATTAGAAAGCTCACCTGAAAATGATGCTTAAAACATCAACATAATGTTGGTGAGATTCATAGGTTTAGACACACTTACACTCACAAGGCAACCAATTTACTGTGATCATAAAAATATAGCTGGATGAATAATTTACAGTTATCATATAGCTACATGTATTTGCAAGTCAAGAATCACACACAAGGCAACAACACACATAAGGCAACCAATAGGATGGCTCGTGTCCTCCGACCCCACAATGATTACAACAGGACGGCTTGTGTCCTACGACCAATAGACTTGAAGAACATTAATTCTACTAAAAGAGCAACATGCTTGATTGCAAGGTCAACAATAGAGGAAGCACATCAATGGCACAGAAGACTGGGGCATGTAAATTTCAAAAACATCAACAAGCTGGTCAAAGGAAATTTAGTTAGAGGTTTACCTTCTTAAACATTCAAACTTGATCATTCATGTCTGGCTTGTAAGAAGGGTAAACAACACAAGGCTTCATGTAAAAAGGTTGAAGAAAGAACTATTAGGGAGCCTTTGGAATTGCTGCATATGGATCTGTTTGGACCTGTTTCAGTTGTAAGTTTAAACAAGAAGAAGTACTGTTTGTTTATAACAGATGACTGTAGCAGATTTAGCTGGGTCTTTTTCTTGGGATTCAAAGATGAAACTTTTGATGCTATTCATGATCTTATAATAGCACTTGAAAATCAGTTAAGACTCAAGGTTAGAGGTATTAGATGTGATAATGGAACTGAATTCAAGAATCATCTTATGGATGAATTTTGTGCCAAGAAAGGGATTAAGAGAGAATTCAGTATTGCCAGAACTCCTCAGCAGAATGGAGTTGCAGAAGGAATGAATAGAACTCTAATAGAAGCAGCAAGGACAATGCTTGCAGACTCCCAATGTCACACCTCGCCAAGGTGGAAACGCGAGTGTGTAACTTCATGGATATCATCACAACACATGGTGTCTATATAAAGAATAACTACATCCCTAAAATAGAGCAAGTACAGACACGAAGTGTCGTAACAATACCCCAAAACAAAATAACCAAAACAAAATCCAAAACAATCCAAAAATCCCAGCATAGATGATAAACCACCTCCAATGCAACTAAGGTCTCGTCTAATCACATCCTTCTATCTTATC